>JAXCIN010000050.1:4800000-6216132 GCA_038502155.1 Parochlus steinenii
TCATACATTTTGAGGCTAATAATGTTTTGCGCGAACGCAAATGGGTAGAGTTGAGGTAATAAAATATTAAATTTTCTGCACAAAAATAATGTCCGAGGGCTCAATTAAAATTTCTGTAAAGTTTTTAAATTTTTACCTTTTTCCTTTAAAAAGTTATTAAAATTTTAAGACTTGGCGGGTTTCTGCTCTCAAAATTCTCGCCAAAATCATAAGAGAAACAATAATGTCATGAATATTAAACTTTTGACCAAAATAAAAATTTTTGATTAAATAATTTATTTATTTGAACACAAAAAAAAAATGTTTGTTCAAAATATTTATTGCACATTAAATTTTTCGAATGATGTGCTTTTACATAGATTTTGATGCAAAACATGTTTTGCGCGATCGCTGATGGGAAGCGTTGGGGTAATAAAATATCAAATTTTCTGCACAAAAATAGTGTCATAGGGTTCAAATAAAATTTCTGTAAAAATTTTAAATTTTTACCGTTATTCGTTAAGAAGTTATTAAGATTCTAGGTATTAGCGGGTTTCTGCTCTCACAAATCTCGCAAAAATCATAAGAGCATCAATAAAACCACGAATAATAGGATTTTGAGCAAAATAATTTTTTTTCTTTAAATAACTTATTTTTTGCAGCAGAAAAAAAATTTTTGTTCAAAATATTTATTGCACGTTAAATTTTTTCAAAGTTGTGATTTTACATAGATTTTAATGCAAAACATGTTTTGCGCGAACGCAGAAAGGAAGCGTTGGGGTTAAAAAAATATCACATTTTCTGCACAAAAATAGTGTCAAAAGGTTCAAATAAAATTTTTTTAAAGTTTTTGAGTTTTTACCGTTATCCATTAAAAAGTTATTAAGCTTTTAGGACTTAGCGGGTTCTTGCTCTCACAATTCTCGCAAAAATCATTAGAGTATCAATAAAATTACGAATAATAAGATTTTGAGCAAAATTTTATTTTTCCTCAAAAAGTATAATTTTTGCACACTGAAAAAAAAATTTTGTTCTAAAAATTTATTGCACGTTAAGTTTTTGTGTGTTTAGGGATTTGCACGCATCTTAAAGATTTGCGCGGGAGCTGATGGGAGGAGGTATGAGTCCATATATTAAAATTTTTCTACAAATACATGTTTAAGAAGGTTTGAGTAAGCTTTTAAAATTTTTTTTGACAATTTTAGTTGTTTGATTAAGTTTTTATCTGTCATCATTTTCTTGCCATAGTTCTCATTTTGGACGCCTTGCCATAAATACTTCTGTGTCAAAAAAAAATAAAATTTTTATCAAAATAGGTGTATTAGACCCTGTTTTACTGATTTTCAAAAAAAAAGTGTTTTTTCAAAAATGTGGACTTAGCGTGTTCTTGCTCTAAACGGCTCATATGTGTAATAGTAAAATATATTGCAATCAAATTGAATTAGCTAGAGTTGCGTAAATGTTACGACGTCTATAAGATGTTCCGATTTCTTGTGTGAAGATTCAATTTTGCAACTGTCATTGCAGAACAACCTTTGGTTAAGTAATTCAAACCTTTATTTAATTTATTTCTGTAATTATTTTTATTTTAGTCGCGGTTTATCATAACATTATTGTAAAAAAATTAATTACAACTAACAACATGAATGAATCAAATGAAAAATAAACCAATCAATTACATAGGTAAGCTCATTAAAGACTATTCTTTTAATTGGCTGTAAATTGTTGGCATTTTCAAAATTATGTTTAGACGAAATTCCATGAAATCAACCTTAAAATTACTTCATTTTGGAAGCTCGTTAAAAACAAATTATCTCATCAAACTTAATGATCCATGTTATCATACTCTCTTTTAAAGCTTTGTGTTTATTTGCTGAGATGATAATTTTCTTCAAAAATATGAATTTTAGATTTTTTGGAAGAATATGCTACGGTGCTTTACAATTACTCTATATTATACATTGTACATATATTCTGTTTATCTATTCATTGAACTTTGAACTTGAAGAACTATCGGAAGCTTCAAATATTTTAAGATTTTTCTTTGAAAATATTTCCTCAGCAAACATGACACAATTTAAATGTACTAATGGAATTCGTATTAAGAAGATTCTACCTTTATTTTGAATGGTCAAACAATTCCGCAGTATAACATACAATCTTATTTTGTATGATCCATTTTACCATTTTATAATCCAAATCTTTTAGTCGGAAGAATATCTAAGAAACTAGCAAATAAAAATTTAGGGTTATTAGTTTACTGTTGTGCGAAGACTAGAAACAAATTTTATGATCACGCAGTAAAATCGCCAAATATTAATGCAAATAGATTCATCTATAAAATCTTTATTTCTTTACCTGCGTTGATTTAAATTAATTTTTGAAGATGTGTCTACGTGCAATAAACATTAAGTATTCCATGGATTATAAATTATTAAAGTAGAAATAAACTGTAGATTCTTTTAAGCAAAGCACAATTTAATTACTTTTACTTTCAAGAACAATAGATTTTCTGGATTATTCAACAACTATCAATGTCAAACATTGTAAGTATAGGCAGTGCATAAACTCAACCTCGAGGAAAAATAGTCAGCAATTGTTGTTCGGACTCAAAAAAATAGACTTTAGAACGATTTGTTTGGACTAGCAGCAGGTAAAATACAAACAACGTTCAGTTTCTTGTACAGTAAGTGCATGATGGAGTGATCTTGAAATTGAGTAAATTATGAAATAATTACATCGTTAGTGCACATTACCACAGCCAGCATGTTTAAATTATGATCGTACTCTGCGTTTATAGGAATTAGTCGTGAGCTATTATGAAAAAGCATCCAAGCATCAAATATCGAAGCTCATAAGATTATCCTATTAGTTAAAGCTTGCATTTAACCATTAACTTAAGATCATGAACTGCTTTGCTGTATTGCGGAGATTGAAAGTGAAATTTTAATGAATGATCTGTTTTTGGAATGATATGAGCAGTTTGTCTGCATTAAAATTAAATGAATTACAATACTACACGCTACTACAAATTTTATCATTCAACTAATTTTATGTTTTATGGTGGAGGCTTTAATGAAAAATTTGAAATGCGTGAGGAATGTATGATAAGGAATGAATCAAACAGAAGTGAAAGATTATTGTTGTTTAAACTTTGAGATAATTTATACATCTCGAGAGTTTCTCTTATTAAGAAATAACTGCTGATAATTAAGCAATTGTGATTTAAAATGAAATGTCTAAAGTTTTTATTATGTTCAGTTCACACTTCACACAATGTGTTTACTGGACGGAAAGAATGCATTTCTCTTTGCCATATATTGAGTTTATATTGATTTTGTATGGTTCAAAGTACGTTCCAATGATAATGTATTCCAATACAACAATAGTTTTTGAGAAAAAATTAATAAGAAATTTCAATTAGATTCAAGAATTAGCCTCATTTAACTAAATTAAATGTGCTAATTAAATTTTGCGGTATTTGTTGGAAAAAATTTCAGTTGCCAGATTATAATCGTCAAAATAACTAAAATGTTAAAAAGTTGCGGTATTTTTATATTTTTTGGATTAATCTCAATGTCAGTAGCCTTGGATCTTGGGTGGCCTGAATATTGTGACCAATGTGATCCCGCAGAATCGTAAGGGAAATAAAAATTAACCTAATTAATTGAAAAAAATTCAACAGATTTCAATTATAGAGAGCCAGTATGTGGATGTGGAAACTTCAGGAACTATTGCTATTTCGAATGCGCTAAGAAAAGAGAACCTTCGATTGATTTATATAGTGATGGAAATTGTGCTTTTAGAAGATCAGGTTTGAATGGGAAACCTAGAGATAAGCGATCATACTTAGGACTACCATGTGCTGGTAAACTGGGGTTTCCGAATGATTGCGATTGTAATATGGATAAAGTGGCTTATAATTGTGGTTGTGTAAGAAATTGTCTGAAATTATCAATTTTTAATTAATCATTATTCATGATAAATGATTTTAATATCCAGGCGACGTTCATCAATCGATGTTTCTTGAATTGTGCTGCTGCCGAAGGTAATATTCTACATCTCTTTGATGTTTAAAAACATAACCATTGATATTGATTATTTTTTAGAAAAAACATTCCATCAATTTTCAGAAGGTAATATATTTTGTTTAAAATGAAACGCTAAGTACAGTAAATTTTTTAGGAGAATGCGATATTTGGAGGCTGAAAAACAATACAAACCAGAAATCTTTTCAAAACAAAGAGCATCAAATAAAGAGGATCAAAAAACCTCGAAAAATCAGTAATCAAATGTAGTAACATTTTGTAGTAAATGATTGAAGATAATAAATAAACAGAGACTAGATAGTATATTGTCGGAATCCTATGCTCTTATTCTAACTATCTGAGCTCACTCTGATATTTGAATTCTGTCAATTTGATTCATGATTCGATGAGCAATATAAAAATATTCGTGTATTGAGTTTAAATAGTTTATACCACTGGCATTTTAGGATAATTATTTATCTGAAGACGGGGAAATTTTAAGAATATTCCAGATAAGTATAAATGCTATTTTATAATCTAATAGACAATTTTTTACATGAAATATAAATTGTGTATGCTATATATTTGTTAAATTGTTAAAATTTAATTAACCACTCTTTATAAAGAATTCTGTAATAAATTCTATCTTCTTTTTCACATTTATGCAATCAAATTAATTGCCACTTTTTAAGGCTTACAAGTATTTTCACACGAAGTTCAGCCGCATATAAATTTTGTTTGTACAAACGATTTTATTGCTGAAAGGAAGTAAACGATAAATTGAAAAACAAAATATACCAACAATAAATTTAAATAATTTTATTTTGGTAGGTTCAGGGCAAATTTTTTCAGACTTTTATGTGGAGTGCTGTTTTTGTATAATAAAATTCAGTTCTAGAAAATGTTTGTATACAACCAATGTGTTGGTGAAATCTTTTATTTAATTTGCAAAGGTGAGTCACAAACTTATATAGCCAGTAACCACTGAATAGAACTCGATGGCATTTCCTCGTTGATACAGAAATCCATAAATACAAGCAAAACATTTTCATTTTAGCAGAATATAATTTATTTGGAAAATAAAATGTCATTTGAATGCTATAACAAATGATCACTTGTAAGGACATATTAGATGCAATTAAATAACAATACCCATGTTGGAACGTTTAAAGTTTTAGTTTTGAAATAAGCGATGAATTTTCACTTTACCTAGTTTTCGGTTCAACCAAATGGCAAGAAACCTTTTTTTTGGTTGGCTGGTTCATAAATCATATTGTAATTTCTCCTGGAGCTTATCTCGATGGATTTTGAAGCGAAATCAAAATCAATAGGGATAATTTAAAATAAATCAATTTTTCGAAATTATTAACTTGGCGTGGGAATTATTTTTGGAGAGTTTTTGCAATTGGGCTTATAATTTATTATTGGTTGAATTTTAAAGTTTTGTTTAAAAAAGTTTTAGTTTTGGTTAAATTTTTTTCATGCATGTAATACTGCAATGTTCATTTATGTAAAATTACTAGAAATATGCAAACCTAGAATGTGGCACGTAGGTGTATTTTGACCAACAAAAACAATTCCATAATTATTTTGTCGGTGCAAACATGAAAAACGAACATTTTATCCCATAGACCAAATAATTTATGTAGATTTACATTTCTTGCAGCTTTTAATTTAATATGAACTGATTCAATAGCTTGTGTTTTCCGCACAAAAAATTACTACCAAAAGGTAGACTTATCTGCGGATTTTTGTTTTACTGATTGTTTGAACTGCAAATGGATTTTTCTGGTGAGTGCAAAAACAATGGAAAACTTAAAATCCGGTAGATAAGTTTTTCTCACAATTTGCAATCCAAGATAAAAAGCCTTAAGAAAATGCAAAGCTTGAAATCAAATCTTCCCATAAAATTCGTCTTTTTCTAATGTATCAGTAGAGAGTATCAGCAAAGAGTATTAGATTCCGTTACAACGACTAAACATATAAAATTAGTGGGGAAGATACATAAACCTTAATTACAGAATATTTAAATTGTCATCATCATTAAATCCATGAAAACTAAGGTAGAGTTGTTGTCACTGAAACTGGCGAATGATTGATTAGAACACAGAAAACAATTCAGATTAGGCTTGTGGCTAATTGTAGACTTCGTTTTGAAAACTTAAGAAACTCGAAATTAAGAGCGAATTTGTGTAATCTAATGAGGAATTCAAAACATGACCTTGCAAACACAATTAGACAAAATTCTGTTTTAATTGAAAAATTGCTGCACCCAGTAAAACACAAGGTTTCTGTTTTGGTACAATCGCTTGTATCTCTGTTTAAATTTTTTGTTAAGGAATTTGCGAGTTTCTCATAGCTCAATTGTAATGAGCTATACGAGAAAGGAGACCTGTTTTTTCTGCTCATTTCATTATTATGATTTGCAAACAAATTATAAATAATGATTTGATCAAAAATTTTAAATTTGTTGGTGGTTGGTTGTTGGGGTGGAATTAAATACTTCTGGTATTCAAATTTGTCTGACACACTAATGTTTTATACAAAATGAATATGGTTAGGATGAATTTGAATATATATTTTTTTGTGGTAAATTGAGTTCTTGATGTAATTTTAAATTGTAAGCATTCACCAAATGTAGTTTAGATTTATCTAGAAATTTACACTCACAAAGAATCCGCAAGTCGATAAATCAGCTTTCACCACAAATATATTGTTCCTTCTGTGTATTAAATAAATGTATGTACTCAATATATGTAGGTTATATAGAATTTGTGGCGATTCGAATGAAGATCAATATCTCAACAAAACATTAACCGATAATAATTGTCAATACCATAATAAACTGATTTTAAAAAACAACTCTCCAAGAGTAAAAACGAAATATATATTATATAGTTATTGATTAATTGCCAGCTTTTTATCATCAGGGAAGTAAATAACGGATACAATAAAATTTCATGGCTATTCAACCAAAACATGATTCATGTTTTTATAAAATATCAACCATTATACTCATTAAAACTTTCAGATAAAGAATCATTAAGATCATTTCGAGATCATTCGCTCAAAAGCCAAATATTTTTGAATGAGTAAAATTTGATCTACTTAACTTTTAAAGTCGACCGGATTCCAATTGATACTTTATTTTCCTCTGTTGTACGCATAATTTGGGGGTAAATGATGCTGGTCAACTTAAAAACTTTTCAATTTTTTTTTTTCACTTCAAACTGACTAATTTATTGACCAACACTTTCTTCTTCGGTTACAATTAACAAAATCCAAAAATAAGCCACAAATTATTTTTTCCATTTAATTGAGTCCATTTTTCAGGCTTTTAATATAAATTTTCAGTCTCTCGCAGCGATTTATATAGTTGTTAAGTAAGTACACGCAACCTTAAACTTCGACCAACAATTTCTCAAGTTTAATGTACAGAAAGGTTGCCTAATTAGTTATCAGTGTAGCATTCAACCAATACAAATTCCATTTGTGATCATCTTCCGCTCTTTTTTGTCTGTCGTTAAAAAACGACATCAAAGATCGAAAATAAAGTCTCGCTCCAAGAACTGTTGAATAAATAGCATTGTTATAACAATTTATGGTTATCGAATAGAAACTCTATTCAGCATCAAATCCAGGGTGGTCATCTGTGCATTAAAACATGGAAAAGGAAAAGAAGAGAACAACAAGAATTTATTGAATGTTCAACAATAAATTTTTATAAATTATTAATAAAACAGCATTGACATTGAATTGAAATGCTGCTCGAGAAAAATGTTCTGTATGTTCAAGTTTATGCGAATTTAATGCTAATTTATCCCGGAAAAGTCCATACTTCAAAGTGACTTTCTATTTTCATTGCGGGGAGAGTTGTGTCTTGAATTAAAAACTGATTTAATTTAAACTTATAAAGCATTAAGACATTAACATATTAAGCGACTCAAAAGAAAATACTTTGATATACTATGGTATCAAATCATTTTCAATGTTTGGAATTTGGGAATTGAGAAATTTAACACATTCTGAGTATTTTCTCCTCTCATGTTTCTTAAAAGTAATAAATACAAATAGTTTTATAAAAGCATTTAAAATACAAACATGAGCATTAATTTATGCTGAAAATATAAATAAATTCAAAGCTAAACACACATAAGTTGCACTACAATATCACTAACAGCATAGTGTTCATTTCTTGCACAGGTATATCAAGTTGCATTATTGCAAACATTCTTGAATCTTGACCACAATTTTCCAGGTGATGAGAGCAGGAATGTTAATACATCGCAATCCACCACAATGACATAATTTCCCATGATTATAAGAATCAATAAATTGTGCCACGAAAAATGAATTATAATCAAACTTAATGGCTTCATAATTTACTTCCGATCAAATAAATATCTTAAATCGTACAAGAAATGTGTGTTCGATTGAGAGAGAAGCAGAATAACTTCAAACAATCACTTGTGTGGCACAAATAACTTTTTCAAAATGCTGTTGATAAACAAGTTCAACCTGTTTTTTGATTGTTTTTTGTTCTCTGTGATTTATGTATAAGACGATGCCGGAGTGACAAAGAAACTTTATCAATGAAATTTAAATGGAAGATTAAGATGAAAGTTCTTGGAATTTTATTTTTCATTTGATTGATACGGGAATTAAGTTTTAAATAATAATAATGTGGATTTTTAATGATACAATTTTGATGCATTACCAGATTGAGCGAATATTTTAATTACTGTATGAGCTATTAACAATATGTACGAAAAATATCAAAACGAAGAAAAGTCATCAAAAATTTATAATAAATAATCATGTTAAAATTCGAAAAATGAACTGTGCAAAAACAAAACAAATAAAAGTTTCATGTAAATATTTTATTTGTTTTTTTAATTATTAATAATGAATAGCTTCATAAAAAATGTTCATAAAACAAACAACATGATTTTTAAAACATTTCTTTGCAGAGATGAAAAACCCATGTTATAATGAGTTGATGATTTTATTTAAAACTCATTTTACTTTTTAATCCGATGAAATAGAAAACTTTAATAGATCCGCATAATTTGGTACCGTATTAAAAATTAATTGATTCATTATCTTATGTTCAAGTTCACTATTCAGATAACTTTTTTGGGTCAATAGTAATAATTCACACAATTGAAGAATGAACTTTTTATTAAGTCTTCTATTAAGTAGACGATTTTTTACGCAAATTCGCATAATGAATTGATTTAATTGACTTAAATTGACTAAATTTTTAAATTATTTATTCATGCAGATTTTAAATTTTACCTTCCATTTTATGATATTTAAATTGAAAAACAAATAATTAAGATAAATTGGATTTTTGACTGCGAAATTTAAACCTGATAAAGTATATTTAAGTGAAGATTAGATACTTATCTTTTTGCGAATTTACCGAAAAGATTTTAAGCATATTTTCTAGCAACATTAAATTAAATTAAATTTTGTTTGATCTCAGAGCAAAAAAAAATTGGTTTGAAACAAAATTGTGAGACTTGAGCACAACAACGAGGTAGAAGTAACCGCTCTGTGAGCAGACCAATGCTCTTTCTCATGCTCGACAAGCTCCGGTAGAAATTTTGTTTATTGTAATTTTCATATTCGAAGCGAACGGTCGTGTATTCAATATTCATACAAATTATACAGAATTATTCGAAAAGTGTGTGAAATAAAAATAAAATAAAAATTCTAAAGAAAGATCAAATAAATTGATAAAGTGCTACTTTCCAAGATAAATGTAAAAACGAGTGATTTTTTGGAAGGAGCACAAGTGTTTTTTGTTTGAATGAAGCTGAAAGCCACAAAAAATATCCAAATTAAAAAGAAATTGTGAATAAATTGAGTGATCAAGTGACTTGCTTTCAAACACAGCAAATAGAGAAAAAAGTCGAGCCAAGTTCAAAATTCTGAGCAATAATTTGTGCGCAAAAATAATATAAAATACCCTAATAATTTGCAAATCAACATGCTGCAGAACGATAAGGTTTTCGACAAAGTTTTGATAAATGGTTCGGCATATTTTAAGTTGTGCAAGGTGGAAGCGCTAGAAGAAGAACTAGTGGTCGTGCATTGTTGAGCACACAATAGTGGTGCAGTTTTGTCACACAGCAGCAAAAAGCTAGCTAGAATAATGGAAATGGCGGAATCAAAAAAGTTGTGTAGTGATGTGAAAATCAATAGGAATCCAACAACAGTACAGAAAACAGATGATAAAGGTGGTGGAGTTGGTTTTGGTGAAATGGGTGGCCTAGAAAATGTAGCCCTCATCAGTGAGTGTGGAGTTCGAACAATTCGGAATAGTCTCGACTTTTGTTCGGATAAGGCTAACTGCATGACAGTTGATGATATACTCAAAGCTTTCAATGCGCCCTTGTCCGAAGATCATGCATGGGCATTAATCTATCAGTACGTGCTTATGTATAAGAACTTCATTAATATTGAGTTTATTGATAAGCACACCAAGGCCAAAAAGGATAAATGCAGCATCTCACACAGGATTAAAGTGCCCAAGGCAATGGAACATTTAAGCATTCATAAAGATGGTTCAGTGCATGTCAGTTTTAATGATAAAGGTGAGTTCTTAATTTTAAGTATATGACAAATATAATAACCATGGTTATTATTATAAAAAGCCGGTCCGGCTTTGGAGTTTTACGGTTTTAATCTCAAAAACAAAATAGCACTACCACACTGAGTGATTTTTTATCTGTATAGTACTTTATAATAATAATTAATAATACTGAGTACTCCCATTTAGAAAACAGATTCAATCTTATCAGTAAAGGCCAACATTAGCTTTGTTATCATTTTTTTTTCCATGAGTGAAATCAAGTTTTTGAATTAACTACTGAGCTATGATGCCGGTGTACCAGCACATTCGTAAATAAATATTTAGGAATGTAGCGGATTTTTTGACACCTTGGCTCATAGTAACGACTTTGTTTCGAGCATTATATCTCAAAGCGGAACTAATGGCAGAATTTTAATTCTTTTCACCATCCGAGTCAAAATTTATTTTTCAAGCACCCTGCATTGTTCAAAAATGCTCAAAACTGTGAGACTGTTCCAGATTTCAAAAGATATATTTATATACACTTGTATAACTCAATTTTTCATTATTCTCCCAAAAAACTGAACCAGTTCTCCATTATATTCGAATGTTTGTTAAACAAACTTACAGAAGCTTTAACAGGTTGTAATATTGTGACCCGAAAATGTACTTCTTGTGAACATTTTAATCAGCATACAATACACAATTTATCATGTTTGCATTTCACTTTAAAGCTCATTTTTATTAATTGATGTAAATCAGCAATTTCTCTTCTGTTTGTTCCTCCTCTGCATCAAGTAAATGTGGCATAACATTAACCGGAAAATTGCTTCATTTATTAAGATTTTGGCATTGCGATCAAAATTAATTTGTTCGCTCGCCAAATTGAGTCAAGTCTCATTCTTTATTGGCAAAATTCGGCAATCCAAATTTTAACGAGTATAATAGTTGAAATTAAGTTGTATGAAAATTACCTGAGATTTAGTTTTTTGCTTTGTTTTTGGAAAAACATCGGCCAAATCCAATAAATCAATTTAAAGTTTTTTGTAGTTTCAGAATATGTTAAATGAGAATTTCAATTAATAGTTTTTGTAGTCTTAAGTACCGCTTAAGTACGAACCACAAACTTATCCAAACTTATAATTTTAAATTAAGCTCACCATATTAGAGTTAAAAACAATTGTTTTACTCTACTCACTTTCAATTTCCGCTCAAGCGCATTATAAAATCTGTAAGAACTAAAAGACTTCTGATTGAAATATTGTGGGATATTAAGTTTAATTTAAAACGTTCAATAAGGAACAAAACTTCAAATATTTATAAATTATTCAACTTGTGGGATGCAGACCTAAAATGTCATATTTTGGGTAGTTTAATTTACTTCCTACTTCTAAATTGTTCTAAGATGCAGTGGCGTTCGAATATTTCTGTTTCAATGAAAATATGGATTTACCATGTAAAATATGAACTTGAAATATTTATGACCTGTGAAAAGAATTACTAACAATAAGCTGCAGACGCTTTTGTGATGCTTTTTAGGCAAAACTATTCAGTTATTTTGGAGTTTTTTGGAGTTCATGAAAAGACAAAAAATGTAATTGGATTTAAAAATATTAGATAATAATTATTCCTACGTCAGATGCGCATTGTTAGTTATATAAAATGCAACAGCGGGCTAGTTTTCCTTACATTGATTTCTTTTATAAACGTTAATATTTTACGAATAAAATCGAAAGTAATAAAATTTACAGATATATCTTATTTGTAAAAACGTATTGATTTTAAATTAATATTATGTATTTTACTTAAAGAAAGTTAACCATCTTGTCCCGAACATGCGATCAAATTTAAAACGAATTTTAAAAACAAATGCAGCACATAATACCAAAATTGTTTTTATAATGTAAATTATTTAATTTTCATGAACAACAAAAATCGTTCTAACTCAATATTCTTGAACAAAAGAACGGAACTCCAAATGACTTCATTATTAAATTTCTTTGATCAAGTTTAACTAACAAAATGAATAATCGAGCATTGAAATAGGTGGAGTTGATTTAGATTGAGCTGAAAATTAGAATGTTTAAATGGAAATGTTAAGAATCATCTTTAGGCATAGATATGTTTGCACAAAGAGCTATTAGAATTTTATGTTCTTCATATCTGATAATAATCGATTCATTTAATGAAATTCAAAAGAAATTTATACGTTGTACTATTATTCTAACATTCTTCAGTCCAGAGAGCAAGCACTCTGAAGGCTGAACAATATCGAAAAAAAAAATCAAATTAAACTCTCGTTTCCGGCATCTCTTTGAATCTTGAAAGTCTATTCTAGAAATCTCATTTCTTTCTTTGAGTTAAATCATAAAAAAATAACACCGACAATTTCATAATTGCATCAAAAGAAGAAGACACAACACAATAAAATCAATTTCAAATGATATAAAAAATCTTTCCGATTTCTTCCAAACACTTTTATGAGCTTGATATAAAAACTGGAATGAAGATGAATCTTGAGAAAATATATCAGTTTTTGTTAGACTATAGTGGTTGTGCTGTTAAAACCATTATTTTTTCCATGAAGGAAACTGAAAAACGATCAAGAGTAAGCATTAAGTGCAGTTAAAATCATTTCCTTTGTCAATTTCCTTCCATTGAGCATATGTTGTGTGTTGTGACAAAAACATCAAAGGAAATCAATTTTATCTAATGACGTCACTTTGAAAAAAAAAATGTTTTATTAGAACGCATGTGCAAGAAACCATTGTTGACTATTTTGTTGCTTGGTGACGTCATTCTGTCTAAAGTTTGTTTATTTTTGAAAAAAACACACAATTTGTCAGGTTTTGGCTTTATAGATTTTATTGGATAAGTTTTTATTAAATTACCAATAATTCTTTGAAAATCGGTAAATTTCTATCGAGCGTGAATAAAAATTCATTTTTACGACTTTTGTTGAATTTATTGTATAAATACAATGTTTTCTCTTTAGCCGACAATATTTACCTATCAACAAACTTTAGTATGACCTCAGTTCACACCTAAACTTTTTGCAATAATTATTATTCCGGCAAAAATATTGGCGGCATAACTGGAAGGAATTTTGCTTGGAGGATATGAATTTCCGATAAAACTTTTAAAAGGCAATTCCAACGCTTATGTCGTTTAGTTTGTTGATATTAAATCTCTGCTAAAACGAAAGTGATGGCAAAACTGATCGTTTCAAATCAATAATTATTGTTATTAATGTTATCACAAGCCACTAATCTCCGCAGCAAATATTTTTTATTCAATTTTAATAATCTGAGAGCATTTGTGTCTTTTCATGTGAAATATATGCAAAACTCGTGTCCAGATTGAATTCATCCAAAATTGAACATATTGATTCGTATTCGACTTAAAAATCAGATTGGGTTATTTATGCGATTTTTAAATGATTTTTATGCTGATTTTAGCGTGAAAGCTCTTTCTTTTAAGATTTCATTTTCTAATTTACCGATCATTCCAAGAAACTCAAAGAAATGTGTGATAATTCTACCGAAAGCTGATGAGATTAAACCCAATTGATTAAATTGTGTAATTTGGCAGTACAATACAATTAATTAAGCAATTTTGAATTCTTTTGAATGATGAGAGAGCATGATATACAGAAAATTAGATTTTAATAAGATTCATCTCACGCATTTCTTTTGATTAATATCTTTTTTGCTGTGTTGTTTGTTTGAATGTTTTAACATATTTTTCACTACCACTGCATCTTGAGAGCATTTCAAATATTTCAATTATAATTGAATCATTAAAATGAAAAATTTAATTGAGGAAGAAAGTGTTTATAATTTTTGTTAAAAAACTTTAATTTTATATATTTCTTGTGTTCTGTTTTAAAAGCAGCTCGCTCCTTATGGATTAATGTTTAGCTGATAATATTACTTATGTGTCATGCGAAATTTATGTGGAAGTCTTATCAAATAAGTTTTTATTATATTTAATCTTATCTGCTTCCAAACAAACAGTGTGAAACTTAAAATCTCAAGAATGAAAAAAGTAGCACTGAGAAAAAAATTTATGTTTGAAAATAAGTATTTTTTATGTTTATATTGGCCTCATAATTTAAAATTTTTTAGAATCACTTTTCATTGTCACTTTATTTTTCGAGAATAGAAAAATCCAACAACATATTATGCAGATCTGTGGATGTTTTTAGTGGTGAATCATACATGTAATATATTATTCATCAAAACAACTAGATTATCAACCAGAAACAGATCAATTCCAAGAACAAAGATCCATTTCACCATATTCCCGTCATTTCCCAAAATAGCTTCCATTTACTGATAATGTTTTAAAATTCATTAAAAATTTCAATCAATGTGCACTTTGAGCTTTGTCTTATCAAGTTTCACAGTTACTCGTTACTTGTTTAACTGCAAACCTGAATTTCGTCACACTTCATGAATTTGCATTAGAAAATTAAATCGCGAAAAAATATTAAGTGAAATATTAATTTGCCAGCGAAAATGTTAAAAAGTTGATGGGTTTTGCCGCTTGAATGAAATCAGTAAATTAAAATTTCTACCGGACACGAACAGCATTTTAAACACACAAAAAAATATCACAAACACTTGGTGAATAAATAAAAATGTAAAATCGTCTCAATTTCACTAATAATTATTAATTATTTAAAAAGCGATGTTGAGTTTGGAACGGGAAACTGAAAAAAACCGCAAAAGCGCGACAAAATTCAAACAAAAATAAAAATTAACCTTGGCAGTGAAACGACTGCATTAACTGTTTATGAGTTGCACGTAGATACCATTGCATAATGAAATATGCCTTGAAACGTGCAGATATTTTTTTGGTTTTCTAGTTTACTTTCGCACATTTTTCATTACTTAGATATTGATGATTACATAATTTCTCTGTCTATTTCTGGCATGTTAATTTAAAGTTTTATTATCAAACATCTTGGGTTCATGTTAATTGGCCTTATTTTTGCTATCTATACATTATGCAAATTTTTAATTAGCGAAATTGTAAAAATTTGCCATACACGAAACAATAATCAGTCATTGTTTGCATGTGGTCAATGTCATGTTTGAATTTAATTAGCTGTTTGATAAAATTAAAGATACTGTCATAATAATTTGCTTTTGTTTAAATTGTTATTTCATTTTCATTTTAATTATTGAAACTCGGCGTCTATTGAGAAAGATTCTCTAAAATGATATTATCATAGTTTACGCAAAAATTTTCTACAAGCTTAGTAAATTTATTGGTCTTCGAGCTTCAAAGGAATTTCCTGTGTAAAATTAACGTTTTGGTCGATCAACAACAAAACCGGCTATTTTTAGTTCTTGAACTTTGTTTGATTCTTAATCAATAAAAAACAAACAGACATTTTTATGCATTTAAAAGTATTTTTAGATGCCATCAATTTTTTAATCAAAAACGTACGTATACTAAAAAATAAATCGTCTCTATTGGGTTAAAGCTTTACGTCAAGCTACAAATTAGTGAAATTTTAGTATCAGCAACTTCTCAGTAAAAAGATAACATCAAAATTAAAATTATTAAGTTCAAAAATAATGGTTTAATCAACTGCCGAATAAGTTTTATTGTTTACTTTTCCTGTAAATTTTTTTCTTTTATCAATAATCTTTTTCTTTTTTATCGTGTCGTTGAGTGGCATGAAAAAGTGTAATATTTTAAGCCTTCGAAGTTCGAATAAGATTCTTCAAAATTTTAAGTTGATTGTATGGTTGCTGAAAGAAAAAATTTTAAATCCAACAAATTCCATCAAAACTCGATAAGTCAATGTTAAATTGCCACTTTTCAGCCACTCTATAAATCTTCAAAATAAGAAACAAGATCAATCTTTAAAATTTAAGACTTTAAGTGAGTTTACTTCAAACACCAATCTGATTGAAATTTAATTTGAAGTATTGAAGCAAAACAACACATTTTTAGTACACCTTTCAATTGGTTTTAAAACTTCTCCTTGGTACATTTAATTAACACGGGAAAATATGACCAAGATCATTTAAAACCATAAATATATATTTCCAAACCATAAACTATAATTTCGTGATTAAATTTGCAAAAACACACGAATCGTTAACAATCAACAGGCACATAAATGCAATTAATTTTTTCGCTGGGTAAAAGTCAATGGAACGTAAAATTACACATTCAGTGATGAAAAATGGAAAAAGATTTATATTTGAATTTTTCTGCAGCGTGTGGTTGAGTCGTTCAAAAAACTGATCTATGGTTTAAATAAGGAAGTTGAAAAATTCCCGTGCTTGGCCAAAACCATATCCAAAAGAAGCGAAAGCCGCAAAAGGTTACTGGAGCTTTTTGCTTTGCAAATCATGAAATCCATTATTATTCTTAAAATTGTTCTATATGGTCTAATTGCAAAATACAAACAAATTAAACTATAATAGGTGTTTCGTGACTTCAAATTAGCAACAAATGTGTATCGTGAGGCTGTTGAAAGAATTTTTACACTGCAAATTACAATTCAAATTTTATCTCTGCCAAGTATGTCGTTCTTTGCTAAATTTAATGCTGCCATCAAGCTTTTTTTGATAAACATACCTGAAACTGGATTTAAAATGTTTCGAAAAAGAGAATCACGACCATAAAAATAATTAACCAACTGATGGGTGCCCCAAGGGTTTGTTGAACTCGAACAGCTTAAATCAGCAGGTGTGCAAAATTAATAAAGAATCGTGGCAAAAATTTAGTTTATATAATCATCTATGCTTCTACATGATAAATCAGGCACTTCGTAGCTAATATCAATAGAACATACAGCGTAAATTCCAAAATAATATATTAAATAAATTATTTAAATAGATCATAATTTATTTAACTTACTTTAATATACAACAACCTAAAAAAATAAAATAGAACCCATTCTGAAGAAAAATTTAGTAATTTAATAATTAGCTTAATTTACTGAGACAAATAACAAGAATAATCTATCCAGGAAATTCCAAAAATTCCAGAAAATCTTGTAAGTTTAGTAAATTCATTTAAAGGTATTAATAGCGAGAACTAAATATCGTTTTATAAGAAATTTTGCACATCATGCAAACACTGTAATTTGCCAAAAACTTCAACGTTTGATTAATGTGCTGGGAGCTAGAATTTGACTTAGCACTTGCTCAAATTCGAAAACTAAAAATCGAATCATTTGAAAATGTGTAAATCAATAAATTGAAGAAATGGGCTTAACGATTTTTCAGAAACAATTTCAGTCGTTGACCTTCTTCTCTTCTATCTTAATTGATTTGAGTGTTCGCCTAGAAACTTTATACGTGGTACTGATGAAAAATGATGCTTTACTAATTTTCTCTTTTTCTTTTGTCTAATTTCAGAAATCGATAGCTGCATTGTCTCATCACAAAAGATGGTAATGTACCAACTTAAGAAATAAATATGTGAAAAATCTCTTGAACCAATATAGCACTTCACGTATGGATCTCACTTTAAGTGGTTTTCCGACATTGAGAGCTTTTTTCAATTATCTATAATGAGGAACAGCCGTAATTACCGAATATTTTCGAACAAACTTAATTAAATTATTTTTAAGATTTAATTGGAAGAAAAACAAGATCGAGGAAGTGGCGAAGAAATGCTGATTTTAATAATTGCAATCAGCATATTGATTCCCTTTCCGTTAAACGTCAAAATAACAAATAACCGCTATCTGATCTTATTACACATTGACATAGTAAATTACATTTATAAATTAGTCGCTCAATTTAAATTGATTTTTGTGCTGGTACTCGCAGTCAACACTGACCAATCTTTTGAGGTATCGAAAATATGAAAGAAAGAAAATTATTTACGTTTTTCGTTGATCCGATCAAAAAATATTCGAGTGGCTTGAGCGTCTGTGTTAGTTTGATTAATGATCTCACGTATCATAAAACTGAATCGAATCATTGATTTCTTGTTTAAAAGTGTTATGAATGTTTTAATTAAAGTTGTAAAATGATATCCAAAGAACTTGTGCAAGAAAATTAATAGATTTGAGAAAAAAGAAACTTATATGATGTTTCGATAGTGCTCAATTTTTGAATGGAGCTCGCTTTCAATGGACACATAATAAAAGCTTTTATAGTTATCGTTCATCTAATTTTAGATTTTTTCTTTCAAAAGTTAAAGTCCAGGTTTATTGTGTCAATTTATTTGAGAACGCTTGTTTTTTGGCTCAGTTTTGCATGTTCATGCTCGGTATTAGCAAATGCTATGAGTAGCAAAAGCACTAAATTTATTTCAGTTAAAAGTGCAAAAAAAGCCAATCATGTATTTAAAGTTTTTAGTTTGATTTGGTTCTGAGAGCTCGAAGACTGTGAATGAGAATCTTAGGAAACATTTTGTAATGTTTTGAGTTTATTACATCCACATATTAAACAATTAATTGCAAGAGGTAGAATTTCATAAGATTCTCACGAATCATGGGCAACGCAGTCAATAACAAAGTATTATAACATTCCATCGTCACTGGCTTATAGCGAAGTTCACATTAAAAGTTTGAAACATAAAACGGCTCCTAACAACATAATGCTTACAAGTACAGAAATTTATAAATTTCATAAGAATGAAAACGTGTCGCTTAAAAATTACTTGAAGTTGTAAAAAGTGCTGAAAGCAAACTCAAGAAAATAGCAAAGGAATTGAAAGTCAATTATTTAGGACATTGCATAAAATGATCACGATCACAACATGTTGAATTATTGAAACATATTTCTATAGCAAGTTTAATAAATGACAGTAGACATTTTTGCCTTATATATAATAATTGCTCTTTTGTGTAAAGAACCCAGCACATATCACGTGTTTAATGCAATGCTTTGTTAGATCAACAAAAAATGCCATCAAGATTAGAATCACTTTTCAATACATTTATTAAACGATCATGTGATTCGTTTATAATTTCAATTATTTATGCTTCATTGAAAAAGCTTTTAAAAAGCAAAAAAACTTAAAGAATCTTTGGTTTTTTATACCTTTTCATAAACTTGAATAAAGTCACACACAAAAACTTGTTGTAAACATTTTTTGCTTGCACAAAAATATCTTTGTTTCTTTTTTACAGTTGTTTACATTAAATTTTTTCTAATACAAGCGATTTGATTATAAAAACGAATAAGAAATTCTCAATTTATAAAGTCTTGCTACAATGTTCAAGATAAAATTTCTTGCAGTTGTTTCAATATATGAAAAATCTTTAAAAATTGCTGCAGTAGAAAAAATAGCTTCATGTTTATGCAAATATTTGGCTTCTGCATGCAATATTCGAACCAAAAATTGTGCACTTAATTTATTTGCATGTCAACCACAAACACAGCAATAATTTCAATTGCATAATGTGTGTATTTACAAAGCATTTAGAATTCCATAAGCAATAGTTACAGCTCAGGGCTGCAGTGGTGTAGAATTGTATCAAATTATCGATATCTTTAAGTCAATGTAACCGCAAATCTGCGCTTTGACCAAGAATTATATTAAAAAATAGCTAAAAATGATTCATACATATTGAGTGATATTATTGGTTTCGGTCATAAGAAACCAATAAAATCGACCTCTCTAAAAATTTTGCAAATAAGCTTTCAGCAATATCTGACAAATTTAATTAATTTATTGCATGCGACCATAAAAATAACCGATTTTAAAGATTTAATGACGAGAATTATAAAGTAATAAAATTTTATGATTCAACGTAAAAATTAGTATGAGTAGAAATTCTTTGGGAGCGTGAAGCTTTATAAGTATACAATGCGAATTTATGAATTTCACCTTTACCTTTCTCCTGAAGAATGCCTCTCTATTTTGAAATCTTAAGATTGCAATGATTGCATTCACATTTTGTACCAAAATATCAAGGTTTGCTTCACAATAAAACAGTTGTGCAAAAATTATGTCTTGACCAGTTTATGTGTGCAATTAAAATTGTTACTTTATTATTGGTTTGATAAAATACTTGTTCACATAAATTTATCCTTTAACTAATTTTTGCAAAACCAGCAATTATTCAATAAAATTTAATTGTGCGTTGAAGCTATTTTTAAAATCAAACAAATTATTATGATTTTCACGCCATCGGCAGCACTTTTACAACTTCATGTCTTGCATGTATAATGATCGAAAAAATTTATGCATATAATTTCGTGTTAATTATAGATAAATACAGACTGAAGTGTTTTAATAATTTCCCGTTAAATGTTTGCTGCAACCGTACCGTTTGTCTTCAACTTGAAATTAACAATTTTTTTTTTCTTACAGATTTTGTTCAAATTAGGAATTGTGATATATTCTGCTTTGGACTTCAAGCTTGCTCAGGATGAGGAATGTATTATCTCACAAGATTTAGAACATCTTATCAACTTTATGATATATGAAGGTAATTATCATGATTTTTAACATATTCAAATAAATTTCAAAAAATCATTCTCTCGCAAACAACCTCGCATTTTCCCATTGAAATTATTTTAATTTGTGAATGTGTATATTTGTAGTCTTTCCTATCGTGTATTCTTCCGAAATTGTATGCTCGAGCAAATTATTTCATTCAATTGTTGAAAAGTCTGCATTTGTGCGGTCATTGAATCCACTCATATGTGATGTGATAATGGATATTGGTTTGCTCGTATAATAAAAATTAATGCACATACACGTATATTTATATTCAAGTACATTTATTTTAACTTATGTGAAAAGTTGTTGAATGGACGATTTAAAGTAATCACATTCACGAAACAGTTTAATTTAAGTTTAAATATAGTAAATGTATTTAAATCATGCTCCAATGCTAAACAGCTTAAATAACTTACTTTTATTTGCAATTGATAGAATAGATATTGGTTTTATATTGGGTATCGCTAATTACATAGTTTTCAGTATAAATTATAGAAATAAAGAAATAAATCAACAAAAAAATCACAAATGAAAGAATTGTAAACTATTTCACAATAAATGTTAAAATCCACATTCCACAACAAATATTTATATTCGCCAAGCCTTAAAGTACCTCCATATTTTAATTAAATATGTTTGGAAATTGAATTAAGAACTAAACATATTTTAATCATGATATAATAATCGAAATATTTGCTCCAGTACAACACTCAACTCAATCCAGAGATTACTCTTGAAAGCTGTTTTGCATAACGATATTGCAATAACTAAGTGTTAATTATTATCATTGAAATGATCATTCAAAAATCTAGATCATTGCTGTTTTTGTATTCTGGTGAACAAATTAGATAACCTTAAGACACTCATGCTTCTTTGGATATATTCATTTTAATTTTCACACGATGTGCAGTCGCACATAAACAACTGAATAAATTTAATGCTCTGTAGCTTCACGATTACAAAAAAAACCTGATATAGAATAAATGATTTTGAATTGGAAGGTGTTTTAATTATGCTTAATTAATTGGCAATGAAGCTGATTGATCTACATTCTAGAATCAATGAAGTAAACTTTAATAACATTGACTACATTACATTCTATAATTATTTTAATATAAATATTCTACCTTTTGCAATATTACAAGCAAATAATCATTTTGAAGAAAAAACTATAGACAGAGGTCTGCCTTTGAAATAAGTATTAAGTGTGGAAAATAAATGCTACAGCAATTTGGGGTTTGATCGAGACGTGATATCCTCATTTCACTATAAATGATTTTAAAATGCATGTATTTCATGGATTGTTTAAAAATACAAATGCTATACTTACATAAAAGATCGGTCTGTAATTCATAATTACTAATTTAAATCTTTTCTTACAGAAATCGACGATGAAGGAATTGAACAAGATTCGGAGGATATTGATGATGAGAAATTTTTAGATACCAAAGAACTAGACTATATTTTAGAGGTAAGGTTTCGTTAAAATAGCAGACTGGTTCTTTTGTCTTTTTTCAAGAAGTTGAAATATATTGCCATAACGCATAACCATGATGGTCATTTTCTCGCGAAAAAAACAAATTTTCTCTACAATCCATCATTATACCAACAAAAAAGAGTAATGAGACTTTTTTGCTGATTAATTTCTGGTGTGGTGCATGACCATAATATTTCCATTCAATTTAATTATTTTCATCTGTGAAAAAGTTAATTTAAGAGATGATATCCACAAGTCGTTTGTCAAACAAGAGTCAATTACCATTTTATGATTGCGAGGACCGCAAATCAGATCGAGAATTCAAATAAATTATTGTTTATCTGCTTGTTTGGAGATTTATTGTCGTGTCGTGATCTTGTTAATGGGTTAAATTTGCAGTAAAGATATTGCTGAGGCGGTAATAACCATATTTTTTATTCTCACGGAAATCTGAACAAATATTGTGCAAATGCTGAGAATTAGTTTCGATTCGCGTTTCGCATTTCACCTCACTCTAATAAGTGACCGTTCTGGTCATTTGGTCAAATTCCACTAAAATGGCTCAAAAGTTCGCATAAAAGTCACATCTTCCGGCTGCTGAATTAAGCGCCAAAGTGAAAGCAAATCATTTTGCCTGATTATATGTGAAGAAAACTAAAACATTCAACATAGATTCAACCAATCGTTTGAAAACGAGCTTAAAAGTGTTGATGAAGACGAACCATGAATGATGTTCTCGTATAGTGGAACGATTAAGTATTATGCAAATGATTAATTATACCTGCAGTGCTGAAACAAATGAATTACTTGGAATTACGGTATATGAAACAAAATTTTTTAACACGCTAAATTAATTTTATACATACAAATTTACAAGTTTGTGGTATTTGAAGGATTGGTTACAAATTAAGTTTTATGTAAGTTTAAGAAACTTTTATTCAAACAACAGTATTTCTATTTTAAATCTACAATTTTACCCGCATGAATTTGTTCGAAATTTCATTATGGTTATCCAAAAAATTTTAAAATTTTTTGGGATATCCAGCCTTAACAAAATTGGTTATTATTTTTAATGCCGATATCTATAATAAAAATCAAATAAAACTTTGTGTAGGTATCCATTCCAAATTAGTTCGAAGCTATCAAATCTATACTCTTAAATGATTCTAATTTTTTATATTATGACATTAATGAGTGCTGCGAATTGAGATAAATATGTCGTAAAACTGGCAAATAGATCTGTAGGTGTTTTAAAATTTATTTTTGAGACTGGAGACCAATTGTCTGCTGGTATTAAAACTTAAATTGGCAAGAAGATGTTAAAAACCCAACCGTGTTGATAAAACAATCTTATTTCTCACACAAAATCAGCTAACAAGTCAAGAATTCACGAGAACAATGATAAATTATTATTTGTAGATTGATCACTTGGCAGATAATAATTTTGTCTCTTTCTAGTGTATCAGGTTCCGTTATATTCTAACATGAAAACAGCCGGTTAAATTTAATAATATTGAAACATTTTTAGAAAATTCATAAAACAACGTTTCATCGTTTCATGTTTTGGTTTCAATGATTGAAAAAATTTATGGAATTGTTATAATATCATCATCATTAAAACTGTTTGTCATGTTTATTTTGTCGTCAAAGCCAAGTTCTCAAGACACATATTTGTTCGTCTGCCTATTTTTGGGTGAAAAGCTCTCTGCTATATGAGGTCGCCCATAGAAAATTTCAACAAACAACCACAGAACTCTTGAAATTGTATGTCATTCGTTGAACTTAATCATTTCACACCGTACACAATTTATTTAAGTGACGGGCAATTTTTCACATAAATATTGAGAGTTCGTGTTGAGCAAACAGTTTTAAACATACGTTATAGAAAAGAAGTAAATTTCTTAACAGATTTTATGGAAATGAACTTTGAACAAGTCTTGAAAACCTATTAATTAATTTCTTCTTCTACTGAATCGATGGACAAAACTTATATTATGAGGTACTTATTTCTCCAAATAATTATTTACATAAAATATATTTTTCACATCAAACAAAACTATTTCAGACCGTTTAATGGTAATAAACGCTCATTAGAAAAAGGAAGTGAACAAAACTCACAATAAAGCAATTGAGTGCCATCATTAAAAGATAATTTGTCCGACAAAATTTCAAACGCAAATAATACTAATTATTTCGTTTCCAAATTTGCATATTGCTCAGCTTTTTAGCTTTTCTCAGAACAATCAACATCAAAAGTAATGAAAAAAATTTGTGAAGAAAATTGTTTTGCTAACCGAAAATGTACAGTACAGTAACTATTCGAAATAAAAGTGAATTTAAAGAAGTATTTCAACAACAATGACCTTGTCATGTATAAAACATTTGAAATTGCTTGCTAACTGGCGTGCTGCTCCACCTACAGAGAACACAAGGTCTCACATCAAGCGATCTGCATAATATAAAGTGTCTTTATGGATTAAAATTTTATAATTGAATCCAAAATTGAATAGTGGATTAAAGAAATAGTTGAGCGAATAAAAAATTGAATTAAATGGTTGTTTGAAGTTACAAGTCATTTTAAACATTTTAAGCTTCCAAGCCATCAGGCGGTTCACTCTTATATTCGATGAACGAGATTTATTGATTTATTAACTTCCTTCTTCGATATTAATCGTTTTTTTGCTACAGAATATGGATCACTTCAAGTTACATAACAAAACAACAAGACATTCTCTCGATTGATTGATTCTTCTGAGCTTATGGCCAAAGCTTTTAATAAATTCCATTTGGTGCTAAAAACCTAGCACAATAATCGATAAAAATTTTTTAACTATTCAGGTTTTATGTATTTTTCATAAATTTCTATCAATAAACCTACTTGGAGAGCTCATTTACTTTGTGGCACAAAACCTATAGCGAATAAATTGTGTAATATTTTGAATACTTTAAAAACATTTTTATTGCATTTTCACGATTCAATGGCGATGTTTTAGAGGTAAACAATACTTGAAATTGATCTCGAACAATTTTTGTCTGTCATTTCTGGTTTATTGTTGAGGTTCACGTATTGTGCAATCTGCAGGTTGTCTTACATTTTAATTGACTCGTTTGTGGGACTATTTGTTGCTGACGCCAGGCAGTTAAGCATCGACATCTGATCTGATTATATAATTATTATGATTCACGATGTCATTTAAATTGATATGTCTCTTAGGAAAGTGTCACAAAACTAGATCTTTGAACATTTTTCAAAAATTAATTGAAACTCAATTAGATGCAAATCAAGGCATCTAATCGAAGGCAGCAGAAGAAAAGTGCCAGACATCGCCTCTTAACATAGAAATATGTGGATGATGAAATTATGCGTTTGACACATTAAACTAAATTGCATCAGAGAAATCGTTATGCAAGTCGCGTCTGCAACTCATCGACTGATTTTATGGTTTAAAATATATAAACTTTATTTTGAGTGGTTTGTAGGGTTTTGAATTTTAATATTCAGCATCGATCGATGCTGTGAAAATTCAAAATTAAGTTGTATTGTTTGATTCATGATTTACCGTAAAAGGTTCGGAATGTGCCATTTGGTGATCTTTAGGTTTATCATAAAAATGTGCAATTTTTTAAACAAAATTTATCGAAAAATTAGTTAATTAAAAATTAATCGATAAACATAATTGCTAAGTAAATTTAATGTTAAGTAAATGTATAATTAAAGTAAAAATTCTTGTGATGTTCTTTGTAAAAGAGAAAGAAATTGTTGAATGGAGCGGAAGCAATAAATCCGTGTGATGCTTTATACTGTTGTGGTTGATTGTTTTGCATTGTGTGCAAAAATGCTTGAATTTCGAAAGAAACTCAGCGAACCGTTATTACCAGTTTAGCTCATTGTTTAATAAATGAACATGATATTGATCTTTTACTCTCATCTTTATGTAATAACTTGTTCATTGATTCCAATGGAATAGAGAATATGCAAATTATTGAAATTAATCGTGTCTTCTTGTCTATTGTAGAGATGCTCGCCTCGAGTGGCACCATCCCAACCGGAGGAGCACTATAAGGCTGTCTGTCGAGCGCTGGCTACTGAGAGCAATGAACTGAGAATATTCCTGACCAAAGTCTTTACTGATGACGCTGAGGCTCTACGAATCAAGGCAGACGCACAAACATCACGACAAGAGCTTGGCAAACTACACTTCAGTGATTGGGTAAGAATCAAAAATAGATCATTTACGTTATTTCACCTGTGACTGGAATTTACATTCAATGTGAATCAGATAAGCTTTTCATTAAAAGCTTTTCAACCCATTTAAAGCTTCAACCAAAGGTCATAAAATGTTAAGCAAAACTTACTTCCATATTCGCGTGTTATGACTTATAAAATCAGTATTTTTGGCGAATAATTGATTTCTTATCGCATTCCATTCCAATAGTTGCCATGTTAAACTTTGATTGATTTTCCTTATCTAATCTTACTGTTTGTTTGCTTTTAACCAATTTTGGCTAATTAATGCCGATGTCGTTGCTTTGTTGGTTCAAATATTTCCGGCGTTTATCATAAATACTTCTATGAGCTTTTTGTGTAAAATCGTTAAAAAGACTAGTTTTCAGATCAATCCATAGATAAGAAATCTACGATAAGCGAAATTATGTCAACGTGCTTTAGGTTTGGCACATTGAAATCAAGTTGTTTTTTATGTAATATTTACCTGAAATAGATCGAGCGTCGAATATTCAGATCCTTTTTGTGAATTTTTAACAAAAACAATAAAATCCATTAAATTACTCACACTAATTGAATGGCCTAATCACCATTAAACATAATTTGGCATTTTCGATACGAGCTTTTATTCATCCAAAAAACTGCAGTGCCATAAATAGGTGCGGTCATAAAAATATAGGCCATTTAAAAAGCGAAATTTATTTAAAAAGCTATAGGTACAATAAAAATCAATCATCATTTAAACTTTTGTCCGAAACCTTTTATAATAAAACTTTTGTAATAAAACAATATTAATTGCAAATATTTTCACGATTTCGGTTATAAACTGTTTTTTATTGGAAGCCGAAATAATGCTGATTAAAAGGCTGATGAACACGAGTTAAAATTCAAATTTGTATCCAAATTTCTGGTGCATGGAAATATGAAAAACTTACAAAATCGCAAAAACAGCAGCTCTGTAAAATTAGAAACTTTTGAATTTCCTTTATTTATATTGCGCAACGAATTGCTCACAATGCTGTAATTTTTAATTTATGCAAATTCCTACGAACCCACTGAATTTGAAAGAAGCACATCTGCTTGTTAAAAGATTGGAACACATTGTTAGTAATGACGAATCGGTGTAATCAAAGGTTAACTAACTCAGACCACGAAGCATCAGAAACAGTTGCACAATAATAATTTTCATTTTCATTAAAATACCGTTTTTGGAGCGATTTATCTAACAGAAGTTCTAACTTCTTATAGCAATTTAATCGGTCTTTGATGATTCCACAAAAAAATGCTTTTAACAGTGATTCAATTTATTTAATTGGCGATTAAACAGTTTGCCAGTTTCTCGCTTTACTGGCGTTCAGCTTTTTCGAATGCATTCCATTTAATAATTTTTAAGAAAACTTAAATTGGATTTACTTTAATTGAAGCGATTTAATCTCTTTCTGCCCAAAATATGGCGTTCAATATAATTATCCCTTTACATGTGCATATTATTATTTGGAAAACGTGTAATTTTGTAAATTCAATAAAAATTCCATTCACTCGTTTTTACAACAAAATGATTTAATTCGTAAATGTTGATGAATAATTTGACTAAATTATGTTATTTGGAGTTTTGCTGTTTTTAAAAAATTAAAAATCTACATATAAATATTACATTTGGGTGGAAAATATGGAAAATTTAGTTAATTTTCATGTGAAACGTCTTATAATTTCGTTAAATACGAAAAAATTCCACCCAACTAGAAGCTTACTTATGTATATAGACATAGAGATTCAAAAGCCAAACAATTATTTCGATCACACGTCTGAAAAATATACACAAATTATTTATTAACATACAAAAACGAGCTCAATTCATGTAAATCCGAGAAACTACATTGTACTGCAAATATTGAACAAATACAAATTTATTGCATATTTGCAAAATGAATGACTGCAAACAAATCAACTACATCAATTCAACAAAGGAATGTCTCGAGCAACAAAAGAGTGAAAGTTATGCCGGCAATTCGACTAAATTCTTGAAATTTTTCGACTGCAATCAATCTTGCAAGAAAAAGTCATTCAACCAGCCAATCTCGCAGACCTTATAATTTACATTTCACCTGTAAATTTAATTTAATTAGAAAACAAAGAACTCACCAAAAAGTACCAATTGTGCTGTGCAGCAAAAAATTTGGTAAAATTGGTAAAATAAAGTTTCCGTTCAATTGTTGCCCAAATTGTGCAATCCAATTCTGATTTATACCGAATTTCTTTTTGCACTTTTTTTGATTCGAAAATTGTTTTCGTTTGCGAATGAATTGATTTTTGTCAATTAAACTGTTATTTCCATGTCAGTGTAGTGGCAAAAAGTAAAATAAAAGCGAAAGCTGTTTTTTTGGTTGCAAATTAAAACGAACAATGTTATTTTTTCTCGCAAAATAACAAAAACTGAAAACACTCTTATGTTTTGGTGCATTTAATTGTAGTAATTGTAATAATTGGGTTTGGAACTTATTACATGAAAATTGCATACAATATATTTTAGCCAACCTTACACACCTTTAATTAATTAATGTAGCTGATTATAGGTATTAACATATTAATTTAATGGGAAATGTGTAACTAATTTTTATAGTCTGATGACCGTAGGATATGGAGAGCATTACAAGTATGTAAATGTGCAAATTCTACAGCATGTTATTTATCAATTACACATCATAAGTTATGTATTTTATCTTTTTATCTACGATAATCAAATAGTTAATGGATTTGATCATGATTTTTCCTTAGTTGAATGTTATTCCATAGTTTATGTAGCTATTTGCTTTATCTGCTGTTTTGTACACACTAAAAAATCATAGAATAATACTTGCACTATGATTATTACATACTGATTTGCGTCGTTATTTAAACATGCGTTATATTATTCTGCAAAAGTTTCATTGAAACTAGCGATTGTGTTCGCAATTTTGACCGAAAATATTTTAATTGTTGTATCTAATTTTCTTTTAAAAAAAATTTAAATTATAAAACCATTGAAAACGAGACAATTTGAATCTTTATAAATGTTACCTTCAAGCAAATCTTTGCTTTTCAATCCAATCTTTACAGTTTGTATCTTGCACACATCAAACAGTGATTTTTATATGCTGTAAAATTAAATATTTTGATTGCAATTTTATTCAAGCAAACAACTAACGTTGAGGTGAAAGAATTACTGCACAAGTAATAAATCCACACACTTTGTAGGCTTTCAGATGAAAAAATGCAAATTGTTGAAATTTTGTCAACGAGTCTTTTACAAACAATGCTCTAGTCATTTGCGAATTTGCATTGCGTTTTTCCGTGACATTAAGTCAATTGCAACGACTTTGTTGCATATACAAATTAGTGAATTGTAAAAAGCTTTAGTGTTAAAAACTTGAAGTGTTGAAAATGCATCGTTGCAACAACTTGTCGGATTTGACTAAAAGGCGTTAATTAAATTTTAAATGATTGAAAAAAATGTCAAGTTCCGACATGCTTTTACAATATTTACACGCAAATAAAAAAATAATTATTAAAATTAAAATTAAAATTAAATTGACATCATATTAAAAAAAAATAAAAAATGTAGCATATACACTTCAAAAAATGAAACTTACGAAAAACCTAAAGTTAAAAATTAAAAGAATGGACTACATACATTGTGTTCTTTCTCGAAATGCAGAATGCATTTCACCAATACATTTTATTAATTCCGATTTCCATTTCTATGACATTCGCTGCGCAAACTCGTCCGAAAACAAATGCGCAGAAATATTTCGACACTTTGTATTACTGGTACATGCACTACAAGCTGAAGCTGCTAGAAATTTATACACCTTCAGTTAACAACTGAAGAAAAATGCATTGCAGAAATGTTCACAGATACGGCACGTCTTATTTAATTATACGTGTCATATTAAGAAATTATTTTTCAATCTCAAAATAACGTAGGTTTGATACAATCGTACACTTTGGCACTGTTGAAAGTTTTGCAGGAAAAATATTTGTTGAACATTTTTTATAATTTTAATAATTCTGAAACGAAAATGTACCTGTTCTTTTAAGATTAAATCCTTATTTCACATTAAAAAGAATTGTTTCATTAATTTAAATAATTGAATGTGATTTTTAATGAACGTTGATCAAACTGTAATTTATACCTTTCTTCAGTGCATGTAACAGGGGCTTGACTTTCATTTGTTCCGTATTGTAAAATAAATTTTTAAATTGTATCTTTATCTGAGCTTTGCCTCGTAAAAAGTATTCTGTTGTAGATCTGTTCAAATTGTATTTGATTTCATTGCTTGATGATTTTTTCCAATATTATTTAATTGTATGGCAAAGTTATTTCTCGTGCTTTTTATTTTTCCCATTCTTTCATTAAATTTGCTATCTTTTCTCTTACAAGTACATTTTTCAGTTTATTTTCCAATTCAGCCCAAATGCAACATGTCTAATCGTGAAATTTCCTCGAACTCTTTCAGGCCAGATTCTGGATGCAGGTGGTGGACGAGCTACGACGAGGAGTACGCTTAAAAAAGAACGACTTCTCAAACAATCGCGGCGAGTACACTTTAACGCCATACGAGATTCTCATGGAAGATATTAGATCTAGGTAAGTTGATAAACGTGCCTCGCACACATTCCTATGTTTTCATTTCTATCTACTGAATGGCTTAGTGATTGTTCTTATTTATTTTGTCAATAATAGAAATTTTAATCTGCGCAAAGTGATGGTGAATGGTGACATTCCAATTTTAGTGAGGAAAGACGCACATGCAGTGATCTTAGAATTTATTCGGTCGCGACCTCCACTGAGAAAGGTAATTGATAGAATAACTGTTTATAATATTATCTTACTACTCTTCATCTTCTTTTAAGGCCACCGATCGGACGTTAGCTCCCTTAAAACGAAATCCTTCACCTCGAGAACAGCTCCTAGACTCAATACGCAAAGGCCGTTCACTAAGGCCCATAAATCCGAGACTGAAAAGTAGACGTGAGTACCAATTTCTCTTCTCATTGTGATCTTAAAAACGAGAAAGATATATCATTAAAACGCTGCAAAAGCATAAATTTCCACAAAACGGGATTAACACTGAGAAGGTGATTAATTCCAAGTGAAAGTATTATAACCTAGGGATGTGTTAGACTGGAAAAAATTATGAATTAATGCGTTCTGCTGGCAAAACCAAGAAATAGATAAAATATCGCAAACCATATACACAATATCCATTTATTTATTAGTGCAGCTTATTCCATTCGTTATCCATATTTTTGCATGTGAAATACGATATATGAGCTGAAATTATATGAATTAAGCGATTATTTATGGAAATAAATATATAACATTTTCTAATGCTTATATTCTTTTAAATTTTCTCTTATAATAATTTTTCATTAAAAATTTGTTTTTTATGTTGACATTTTTATTTTCATTTGGGACAAAATTTAATTTATTATTTATTTATTTTTTAACAACTTGAGAACAAATTTTTTTAGTATACTATAATAAAACACAATTGCTATCCTTCAGGAAAATGTCAAAATTTCACTTGAATGCATTGAACATGATAATTAAAAAGTTCTCATCGTAAACTCCTTTCCCATAACCTTGAACCAAGTATATAATTTATTTTAGATGATTACAAAATTAACTTAAAATTGTTAATAAAAGTTAGAAACTAGGTCTGTAATTTCAAACAGATGTTAATAAATGTTTTTATCAGAAATTTTGTTTACAAATTTATGATACAAAATAAAATTTCCAAGAAGATATAATCTAGAAAAGCAAATTCAAGCTATTTTCTCACTCTAAAACGTGTCGTGGGCAATTTATGCTAAACACTACTCGAATGCAATTATTAATCGCCGTTTAAAATGCAAAGCAGCGATTGCTTTGCACCTACGCCGCGATCACCATTTAAATGGTGAAGCTGCAGATTAACAATAATAAATATTATGATTATTTTGTAAATGGTGAGAAAAAATGGAAGAAATGGTCTGAGAAATGCCAGGCCAAGCAAATGTTTTGTGGCCAAAGATTTATTTGAAATCTTCAAACGCTGATCCATTTTCTCTTTTCAAAATCATGTTTTTGTTTTCAATTACCATAAAAAATGGTCATATCATGAGACACGCCAAGAATTATTGAGAACTAGGATAGTATTGTTGTTATTTTCTAGTTATCAGATATCATGTCAAAAATTATTTAGGGAGAAAGAATGCATTTAGGATTTGAGCTTCAAAATCACTTTGGTCAAAAATTAGCTTATTATAAGGTACCAGCAAAAAATCTTTGCGAGACCTTTGATCTGAACAATTCTTGGTTCATAGTATAAATATTTCTAGTTAGTAGGTTACTCGTTTATTGTGTGACTTTAGAGATGATTAATAGGTTTTGTTTAGATTTTCGTAGTATCATAATCCATCCGTCTGAAAAAATAGTCTGTGATTTATTTTCTTGAAAGCCAATTTTACCTTTTGTCTCTCTTCTCAACAAAAATCTTGTGTGATTGAAGCCACTTAACAATCTCGTGATTAATTGGTAACAAAACTTTTAAATTCATCATCTGGTGAGCATAAAAGCATAAAAGTTAGTAAAGGTTTCTCAATGAAATGCTAAAGATTTATAATGATTCGTGTTGGCCTTTTAATATTTAATAACCAGCATTGATTGGATCAGAGCTGATACTGGACAGGGAAAAGTGAAAAGCCATATAGTTGAGATTCGTTTATTGGGTCATAAAATCAATTACGAATCGCGCGCAGATTGTGATCTACTTTTGACTGATTTTGGAGTAGGTAAAAATCGAATTTGAAAATGTATGGCTATCCAGGGGGTAAATGATGCTGCAATTTGCGTTAAAAACTCATGTGGCTTCGCATCCAATTCTCTCAAAGTTCAATTCAATTTTTCAATTATATAGAAAATCAATTTCCCTTTTACAGCCACCAATTCATTTTCATCCAGAGCACTTTCTACTCAATTTGGTATTTTCAATAATTTTTGCAAAATTACAAATTTCAAAATATGCTTGTCGGAAGGTAAAAAGTTGCAAATTATTTTCTTAATTTAATTGGAAACGATTTTTTTGAAATACCCCAATTAAGCCGGGTACAAGTTTAGAAATTGTCGACTGCTGGTTTTAATTAGTAATAAACAAAGTTGCAGAAATTCTCATAAAAATGAAATCTACTGCAAAATTGTGGTGGAATATGCCATTATTTGCCATTATTTGGCTTCTAATGAATTTTCTCATGTTGTCACACAAATAATAAAAGCTACTTTTTTCTCTGTTATAAGCTGTAAAAGATGGAGAAATTCTTACCATTTTTAGTTGAACTAATTTTACTTTGCCAACTTTAATATTATAGCATTGAAGATAGTAATATGTTAATGCCATTAATGGGTGCTTAGTTTTCTTCATTATTTATGTGAAGCAATATATTTAGAAAAAACCTATGTTTTAGGTTTAGAGCAAGTAATAAATGAGTATCCTTTTGTTGTTTCCATTGAATCTAAATTTCAAGCAAGGTGGTCCAACACAGACAAAAGATTAATGACCTCAAAATAAACATTTCCTTTTTGTTTTATTTAAGGATTCTTCAATGCCTTTTTTTGTCTCGTTCAGATCCAAAAACATTGATATGTGTTATAAAACTGAAGATAAAATATTTCTACACATTCAATCTTTGTTTTTGAAGAATTTTCCTCTTAAAAAACATTTAATACATTTTTAATGTTTCAATAAAAAACATATTCACTCAGAAACAAGATTCGGGTCTTGAGCCTCATTTATGGAAATTTTGATAGACGGTTCTAAAAATCTCAAAAAATGAACGTCAACTCGACGCTCTCCTGTCCATCAAATCAACATAATCTGATCAGAAATTCTTTCTAACATGTTTTTTACCACATTCTCATATTCAAGAAAATTATTATTCTGTTTATTTAAAATGTTTGATCATCCAAAAAATTCAATCAAATATTCTTTGAGTGGATCACCGCGAAGAAAAAAAATGGATTTTTAAAGAGTTCGTGCTGTGTGTGTTCTCTTTTTTAATTGTTTTGAGTCATCTCCAAAAACTCTGCTCTGGCTTAAGATAGGTCAGTAACAAATTTCATGATTTGTTTAAAGATTTACATGGTTCGAGTCAATTTGAAGGTTAATAGGTTGCTTGAGTGTTGGGACTTTCTTTTTGCTTTTCTGCCACATTTAGCAGCTCACATTAGTTTCTAAAAATTAAACGAAAGGGACTCTTAGATACACGGAGCATGATATATCCGACAGCTTTAGCAAACATGGAGTAGATCTAAGATACTTAAACGTACAATCTCATTATGCACGTTAAAATGTTAAAATGTTTAGTTTATTCGTCGATATTCGTTTCTCGATTTGTGGGTCACCCGAACAGGTTATTACTTTAAGCAAAGCAACAAGCAACGAGCATCAAACAAAACGTGCACACAAAAAGTAACAACAAATACCGAATTTTTGACTATACACAGCGCTTTAAAAATAAAATATTGTATCTGTGAAGAAAAATTATTGATCTTCCAACATTTTTGGCGTATTTTATCACTTTGGAAATAAAATGCAATGGGATACTTTTCTGGAACTTTTCACATTATGCACTTGACTAATTTAATTTATTCATTTCATTGTTATCACCCTGATTGCAGTATTTTTGCATAGCAAATACTAAAAAATTATGTTATAATATTCAAACACACCTTCTAGTTTCACAAAGTATTCCAGATGCATATATTTTTGTTTTATACTGATATGTTAGAAATTTATAAAGCTGAAAGCTCGTGCAAATAAATTTAGTATTTTTCATTTTGCCTTCATATAAAATTATATAGTTAAATAGCAAATATTTATTAATAGATTCAGAGTACTAACTGGCATTAAATAAAACAGAAAATTTGAATTGAGTAATTTAAAATTGCTGAAAAACCAAAGACATCAAAAAGTGGAACAAATTTTCTTGTAGTCGCTGAAAAACATCTGATAAAAATATTTTTAGTTTTCACAATTTTACTCGATTTAACATAAAATTGGCATTTTCATTACATATTCAACGTTTTTTTCAATAAAAACCTTGCAAAAAATAATGTTAAATTGAAAATGGAATATAGCGAAAATGTTTGTTACTTTTAATTAATCCAATTGCAAGCCAACCAACAACAAAACAGGAGTCCTTCTGGTAGTGGAGAGTCAATTAAAATTGCTGCTACATTAAATGAAATGTGAGTGCAGAATTGTAGACATTTGGATTTATTTTAATAAAGTGAACGAATAACATTTACATTATTTAGCTGCGGATTTTGAAGGTGTTCGATGGATGGAATTTAAATCCAAAGTTTCATTGCTTTGGCTAAACACACCGCAATTATTCAATCAATAATCGTGACAAGGAAAGAAACACACAATTTTGAAGTAAAAAAATAATTTCTTACCTTTACATGGAAAAAATCTCCACCCACTGATAAACACTTGCAAATTCAAAGTCCATCAGATTAATCTTGCTTTACCTTTAAACAAGCAGCAGAATTTTAACGTATTCAAATTAATTTCCCTTGTCAAATGAAATAGAAATCTTGCTGGATTTGCTTAAATAAAACATTAAATTTCAATTATTCATATGTTGTATTTAATTGGGTCACCGTTAAAGATGGTCTTCCGATGAAATTGAGAGTGGGCGATGACGAGTTGACGAGATATGTTGAGATTTCCGCAGACATTGAGTCGATGTTGATTTGAGCTTGTTGATTTTTGGCGGGAAATTTCACGACCAAAAAACAACAAATGAAATAAATTAATTGTTTTACTGGCCAAAATTGGCTATTCCATAATTAAAAGCGCGTCTGCCGACACAAAGCTTAAAATACACAAATTTTAATTAAATTTTCAACATTTTTAATGTTTGCCTTTTAAGCTGAGCTTTGGGCGTAAACTTTAATTTAAAATCAAATTATAGAAAAGCAATGAGTGAGTTATTGCAAGCAGACACAAAACCAACATCAAAATTGTTTGTTTAAAAGTTTAACATTCATTTTCTGCAGCTTTTCCACCTGTCATTATTGGTTTTGCAACATTTTCATAATTTATGTATCCACATTTACTGCTTTTGAATGTTTAAGAACGACGCAAATATAGGTCGCTTCAGCCGTAAAAGGGAGATTATTCACATATGAAACTGAATTATTTTGCAAACAGTCAGCTCGATTCAGCATATTTGTGTTGAAAGTTTTCAAATTAAAAAAATTTGTTGAAATAGAAAATCAATTTCAATATTGTTCGACAAAGTTTTGTTTAGGAATGATTTTACAATTTAAATGTTCACGTTTCGAGGAAATCGAAAACTCATAAATATTCCTCAAAGAGTAAGCATTCAACAGATTTTCAAACGAATTGCTTTTCATTCAAGAAATTCAAAATATGATACGTTTTATGTTTTTGTCAGGCATGATCAAACATTTTTCTCAAAAGCTTCAAATTTTAATTTTTTCATTACATTACTTTTGACTTTGCGGCTTTGTTTTTAACTAAAAAAAATTTAATAGTTAACAACTCAATATGCTATGAAATTGTACAAACAAACAAAAATGTTCATAGTTTGGCCATCCCACCAAAAATAGCAAACATTGAAAAAAATACATAGTAAATAATTTATTTTAAATTTTTCACTTCTCTATTTTGCTTTTCAGAAATCTGTTATTTGCATGATATATTTGGCACTGCTTCTGGTGTTTTCAACTTACAATATTTCATTCTTCCGTTTCATTGTTATCTTGTATAATACCCAGACGTCAGATAAAACAATTTCGTTCGAAAAACAATACTGCAAACAGTTGTTTTGAAATACCAATGAATTGCTTTATCTTAATTAATTTGTTATCGTAAAGCTAATTGAACCAAATTTGGCGCAATCACTGTTATTGGTTCCAAATTCGCATGATACATAATACGTTGATTGAAACATTTGTTCATTTGGAAGGACATTCTGTAAAAAGCAAATGTTATCGTGCAAATCTGTGGACAGTTCAATGAAAAGTATTGTTTACATGTTTTACAAATTAATTACTTGCGTGCAGTAATTTATTGCCGAATTTCTTGATTTTCAATAACTTTTACCAGATTCACCTGGTTTTTGTTGAAAATACATTGTAGCGGATTAATAAAATTGCAATGAAAATGAAGTTTCTCATTTAAGTGAAGTTTGCAATAAAGATCGAAGTATCGTTAAGTTGAAGTGAATTATGTAGGGACTTGTGAATTGTAGTTTGACAACATTCCCAAGAAGGATACATGCACAGCATGAATTTTTTGTTTACACAAAACCTACATAATAGAAAAGGTAGCATAATACTTTACATCTAGTAATTCGGAAATTACAGAAGAAATTTATTATCTCATGATCATGAAATAAATTCCTGAGAAAAAATGCGAAATATCTGCACACTTAATCAAAAGGAAATATGTTTACTGCTTTTGTTTGGTGAATCTGAGAAATGCGCTTTTTATTACATATTTTGATTATCTGATTTGAGAAAAAACTGAAACTCGTTTTTTATGCAATATTTTTATGCCTTTCGCATTCACAAAGAGACTCTAGAATACTTAAATTTAAAAAGATGTTTTATTGCTCGCAATCAGCAATCAGCTAAACCAAAAATATTCTACATACAGAATTTCAGTGATCGAGTGCTATTTTACTCTGTTACAAATAATTTTTTGAAGAAAAATAAATCATAAGTTTTCATTAAAAAATTAAAATTAAAAAATAAGTTATGGAAAAAAATGCACTTGAGAACCATATCGTCGATTGAAATTGTCACCAGCGCGATAAACTGAATTCTAATGAAACCGTTTCAAGAATTTCCAGAAGAACATACAAAACATTCAAAAATTCGAAGAAAGATATTGCGTAAAGTTATTGAACTTGGGCAAGGAAAAAGACACGAAACGCTTAATCGAAATTACACAAAAAGCCGAAAATTCGATTTGAAAGAGTTCAATTAAATTTATTGGCCGTTAATTTGAATATGTATTTTTCATTTTTTCTCAAGTGAAATAACTTGAATAAGCTAATGGAATAACAGAGTAGGATCAGGTATAAAATAGTAGAGCTTTTTTGAAGCTTTTGGACTTACCGAAACTGCAACCACATTAAAATGAAACTTGAAATAACTCGGAAAATGTAAAAGAGCTTCAAAAAATTTCATTTTCCTAAACGCCTGGAACGTATGCAATAAAAAATAAGGCATATGAAATGACTTTGTGGAGCTTTTGATCAATAATTTTAATTCATCTTTTTATTTCTTGATTTTTTCTCATTCTCCGATCGAGATGAAATAAATCTTCTGAGACGTTTCATTGTGGCCACAACTTCTTTCTCTTATTTAAAAACCAGTGTCTGTTCAAAGCCTCGTGTGTGAAGTGTTTTAGTCGATAATAACCGCACTGAATAAAAGTGAATACAAATTTAAAGTCCAGATAACTTTCGTTAATTCAAAAAATAACTCCCCAGTGTATTTAGTAATTCATCATGACAGAGGGTAAGAGTGAATAATAATTAAAGCTGTCCAATTCATAAAAACATACGTTGGAACTTCCTTAAATTAGATTAATCGAAAACGAGCATTTTCATGCAAATGACAGTTACCATTGTTTTAAAAAACAAATAATTGGCTAACAGCTAATTCAGTAGCATAAAAAGTCCAAAATCCAGACCAAAATTTGTCAACTGAACTTATGGTAAAAGACTGAAAGAAAACCGGATTCAAGGTCTCATTACCCTAGCAGCATAATCCAACAAAATTCAGTTATTTAGCAAGTTTCACTGTACTGAATCAAATCATGAATTAAAGAGGAAGATTTGAGGCTAGATTACAAGTATTTGAATACAATGTTCTCTACAAATATATGCCATTAAAGGTATTGTAGGTATTGGAGTCATACAGCACAAAATCGTGGTATAACATAAGCTACGTATTTACATAAATAATTTTGTTACAAAAAGTTACCGTTAGTCTCAAAAGGTTCAACTTAATCTTCTTTTTTCTGTCGAAGTTTCTTTGTTCAGGAAAGTCCATCAATTTCACAGAAATTCCTCACATTTCTTGAAAACTAATCTAAAATAAACTAGTTGGAATAAACTTGCGAGTAAATCGATTCCATTCAAGCAGAAAAACTCCAATTATCTTAATTTTTCCTGCTAAATGATTCGCATGCAAAGCTCTACCCAAAAGAAACTTCGCGCAATTTTTTCATTTTAGAAAATCACTGGACTATTTGCTAGAAAATCTTCTTTAAATTCATTGAAATTATTTATGTTGTTGAAGTTGCTGAAAGACGAGCGCTGAATGTAGCAATTAATTGAAAATTCAAACTCAGTGGCAACAATGCTAATGTTTTTATTTTTACTGTGTTTGCTTAAGTTTGCTAAACTTTTCTCATACTTGAGTTATAAAGATTTGGATAGATACGTATTTATTGGTCATTGTAGAGGTTTTGTAATTTATTTATTAAATTTATTTTACTCTTTTCTTTAACATTATGTTATAAATATTCATTGAGGTTTCGCTTTACGTAGTATGAAGAAGCATTTTAAATTTATTTATGTCGTGTACAGAATTTACTTGAAATGCCCCTGTGGTAAAACATAAGACATAAAAAACATGATATTCGAATCCAAAAGTGTCAAGATGAAGTGGAAATGAAAAAAAAAATCAAAAAACATTTCATCAATATGGTTGTAATACTTTTTATGAATGAACAATGTATACATCAAATATTTTATTATAATTGGTGGACTTACAACTTTAAAAGAGATCTCAAATGTTAAAATTGTGACATGTGCTAAGTTTCTTGTTACTTTCCTTCTTCTTCATGAAATTTAAATAACATGCGAAACCAAAGATGTTTTGTCTATTGTTCTTTTGGTGAATTTTCGCGAGCATTACTTGCTATTACAGCACCGTTGGTGAATATTAATGAGTCCATTACACAGCCACGTACTGACATTTACACTCATTTGTTTCTAACGTTCTTCACGGCTTCTAATTTAATTACATGTGCCAGCTTTATTCCAGGGAAAACTGATTGGATTCGATTTAGAGTTGATTAAATTTCGTGCTTGTTCAAATTCTTTTCGAGTATTTTGAAGTTTTTGTAAGCTTATCAGGTTTCTAGTTTTAATTCACGAGAAACATTACAAAAAGCATCTTACAGTACACAGTAACTTCAAAAGTTTACACCATAAAAAGAGGATGTGCTTATATCGTGTTCTTAATATCCATACATCGAGAAAATCATGTTATAGTAAACACCTTCACAACTTTGCAAAGCAAGTACAAAAATTGCAAGTAAGATTACATTTTAATAAAAGATGTGATGAGAAAATATACCTTCATCAATGCTAATGCCTGCCATTTATTCATTCATGTTGCCTTGAGAAATTTAGTGAAGAAGTTTCCCAATATTAAAGTCTCGAGACCTTTTTCCATGTCATGATGTCAGTCCTCTCGTTTCGTTTTCACTTCATCATGTCCGAAGGCAATTCTTTTTCGGAAATGTATCTTTATAGTATTTTTATAGTAGAAAGTTATAAAGAGTTTCGTTGATGAAAAGTAAAAACCTTTCAAATCCAAAAATAATAATTAATGACCGAAAATCGACAGAAAATTATGGTTAGCTTTTTTTTGTGCTATGCAATACAGCAAGGCGCAAGCAGGAAATTTATTAAAAACTTAAGAAAAAAAAAATACTCTGATCATTTACAAATTATTGGAAATTATTCGAAATTATCCAATCTCTTTCAGAATGAAATTGCCTAAATTGCTTTGGTGGTATGCCGCAAAATATATTTTTGGAATGGGAACTTTGAACTTTAAAGTTTTTTAGCCTTTTTGCTTTTTAATTTTTTTTTGCTACTAAATAATATTTTGTGTTTCTTTTTGCAAAAAGTCATTTTTTGTACTGATATGTTTTAGCTCTTTAAGGTTAATTTGTTGACACATTTATTTTCACATTTAGATAATTTCTCTACATAACAATTCCTAAAACCATTTTACCATATGCATACAGGTTTTTTATCGAATGTTTTTGTGCAGTTTTATCATGTTTTGTGTAAAACGAAATTTCTACTTTCGGAAGTATTTTCTTCTTTATGTTTTTCGGAAAAAAAATTTCATGGGAGTTTATTTATTAATTTCACGATAAACGATTAATACCTGAATAAGATTGGCTACTCCAAAGCTAAAGCATACCTTTTGTTTCTGAAAAAACCTCACGCCATAACCATATAAAATATAATCTTAAATAATGTTTCTAAATAAATTTGACCAAATATATCATTTGGTCCCATTTAAAATTTTCTGAAATCATTAACAATAAAAAGTGATTCAATTAATCAACCGATCAATCATTCCATATTTACAACCCATAAATAGTTTTTACAGGAAGTTTTAATGAAACCGCCAAAAAACCTGTTTTAAAAACCAAAAGTTATCCAGCTTGAGGGGAAATGCGACAATGTATTTATGCTTTTAACCATACATAAGCATGTTGTGATATTTTCTCTCTCAATTATTGCGCCGACGCTGGTACTACGAGGTGACTCACAGAGAAGAAGAAAATCAAAACTCAGTCGGAAAATGCTCAGCCAACACTCTGGGCCGTAGTTTGTTATTTTATGCAGTCTGACAAAATGCTTCCAAGTGATCACACAAGCTAGACTGCAACTCAAAATCAAACAGTATTTATTTAATTAAAAATCAATTGACTGCGGTTGGAACTATTTGTTTTGCCAATTGATTTTGCAAAAATTACAAAGAGCTCCGTGAATAAAAGTGAAACAACAGTACAAGTGCCCAAAGTATTTAAATCTCAGAAAAAAGTATAAATAGTTCCATTTTAATTATTCACCTTTTTGAATAGCTCTTCCAAAAAAAAGCTCTAGTAACAAGAAAGAAATGATTAATGAATAAATCAGCTGTCTGTCAGTGGACATGAAAGTGTCAAAGTTGAAACTAAAACAGGGAATACAAGAAAATTTGCTCCAAGCAGATATCGATCGATCGTTCAGTGTATGCGGAAATTTGTCTATAAGCTCTCTGTTTTGATTGCTACAGTGTTGGTTATCGGGAGAGTGCATCCCTTCTGACTTGTGTATAAAACAAGTTAGGGTTGTTTTAAAGATGTCATTAGAAACCGAGACTTTGATGAAACATACAGATTTTTTAAAATAGTTGATCTTTAGAATCATTCCATTTAAAATGAATCAAATCTTATAATAGTTGTTGATTATACCAATTTAGTGAATTTATTAGATTAAATAGTGTTTCTCTATAAACTGCACAATAAAGAAATTTAAGGATACAGTATGTTTTAATAAAATTAACAAACTAGTGTAAAAATAAATTCAAGCTCGAGAGTAAAAGCTCCAAGTGTGTTTAAAATGTTAATGCCGCAATCTCCAGACGCAGTTGATGCTTTGTTCTGTCCTAATGAGATTTTATCACAGCCCAGAGCAGCACCGCGTGTTGCACCACCTCAGCCAAAACCGAGATCAGGTGACCAATTAGCTTTTTATTTGTTCAAGCAATTAAAGGTGTCAACATAATATTTAATCATCTTTAATGTTTTATGTGTGAAAAAGAATTTTACGTGAAATATGTTCCACGTGCATTGCGCTATATTGAAGTCTCAAGTATTTTACTATAGTCTCAGACACATTCATAATGCTGTCTTGTTTTAATAATTTTGGAAAAGAAAACCATTTAAATTATTAGAGATTATCCAAGGTATCATTCGTAGCATTTCATAGTTTCCAAAGAAGTTCACATAGAATTAAGAATTAAGAAATCATATTTGATATTTCACTACTCTGGTAAAAAATTATATTACACGCAAGATTAATGAGGATTTGAATTTTGGTAGTGAAAAAATAGTTTAATGTTAAAATAAATGCTCAAACCTACTTAAATGATCGACACATTAGCCCTATTTTAGCATACAATTCAAACAGACTGTAATAAATTTTTTGGTTCAACAAAAATTTTGTCGTCAAATTGATAGTTCATTGTATTTCTAATGCAATGACATGGTTTCGGCTATGTTGCCAGCATAAAAACATAAAAAAGACAATCAGTTAGATCAAAAATGTCAACAAACATACAAGTGTTCCAAAAATACCATTAAAACCGTTTTTTTGGTAAATTAAACACCATTAGTGCGCTCAAGAAGAAGATTATGCTAATATCGGTGTCCCCAAAGAAATTCGATACTCTATGGCCAATATTTAGTTGACAGAATATTTAAGTTATTGGGTTAACCGACGTTTAGAGTTTCATGGTTCAAATAATGCCAAAATACTCAAAATGCCCGAAATTCCCAAAATACCACAAAAGGTTTGGAGAACTGGAGCAAAAAATCGATACTTCCGAAAAATGGGTCACATTTAAATAAATATTTAATTTTGGATGTGGGTTTTAAATGCTAAATAAACAGAATTTTTATATTTGGATAAAAAATTGCATGCATTAATTATGGAATACCGTATGTGATATTATTGGAATGAATTAAAACGAGTAAGTATGGCAATAAAATGTTTTCGCCGCAATAAATCATTTATGACCAGCACACCCCTTGTTTGGGTTTGGTAAGAATTGATTCCATTTCCAATCCAGACTGTATTTTTAGGGGGTTCGCATAGAATATTTAAAAAGCTACAAATTTGTTGTCAGCGCCAACACCCCATATACCTCATATATAGCTTATACTTTGCCAGCACTCTTGTTTTAGCTGTTATGGTGGACGTGGGTGTTTTGACCTATCGAAATAGCTACGGCTCGTTGCTCGCTATTGCATATTGTATTGATGGGAGTTCTGAATGCCAAGCTAGTAATCCGGGAGCACTGCAAGAGAGTGCTTAGAATTTATTATTTGTAATTTAGACCCAAGTGATTCTGAGCAATTCCGGCAATAAGTAAGCAAGTGAACGATGAAAATGTGGGCTTCAATTTTCCAGCCTTTAATATAAATATTTTATACCTCCATCGTTTGTGTAACGAGGCGCGAATGAAAATTTATTGTACTTGGGGAAATTATGCTGTAAAAAGTGTAAGCGGCTTGCGGTGAGCTTTAATTACTTTATGGTAGCGGTTTACACAGTTTTCTCAAGTTTCTCCCTGTTTTTCATAATTTTTGCGTTATGTTGGGATGCAAAATTAAATTGTCTAGTCATATTAATTTAGTTTTAATTTGTAATGACTACCGAACGTCTGGGTTGGATATTTAATTTAATTTTGTAATTTAATTGCGCGCCACGTAAATTTAATCAAATATAATGAAAAAATGTTCTTTAATGGTTTTCCATTATCGTATAATGTTAAATGCAGATCCTAACTAATGTTGTTACTTTTTGGACGATGCTTCTGCAAATGATGGAAAATTTTCAGAAACATAAGGAAAACCTTGGTGAGAAACACATTCATAAGTAGATTGTGGGATTTCTTTCAAATAAAGTAATAGTCTATAACATAGAGACGATAATAAAATGAGATCCATTCAATGCTTCATATGGAATGAAAATCTGTTTGGGTTTCCTATACCCAACAAACTTCACTCAACAATAAATAATTCACCCAGCCAATAGACATCAGAAATCGTACAAACAAACATTTTCAAATTGATGAGCTGTGAACTTTTGATAACAATTTTGAACTCATGTTTCTTGTTCCATACATTTTATGTCACATATAAATTCAAAGTCAATTAAATTTCTTTTAAAAAAGTTCCATGGAAAGTCAAGCATACACTAACAAAATATGGTTGAATATAGTATCCTGTTTTATAAATAAATTTTATTTTATTGCAAGTTATATAAACCGTCTGTTTTATGCTGACAATATTTTTCTTATAATATTTCCCATTCAGAATTTCCTGCAAATGATAAAAATGTCTCTTTTATATTTTCTAAAAGTTGATCATATATATCAAACATTTAAATTTCCTAAAATAGATTCCCTATATTATATTTTGCATAAAACGTGTCGTATTTTTATAATGGCAAATTGAATTATAAAAAGCTCTTTGGAAACAATTTATAGATTTTCTTTTGCGAGTACCAAAATAAATCTGGAGAAATAATGCTGAAGCTTTAAAAGTTTTAATACTCCTATAGGCTAAGTTTTAGCTCAATAAAAATTCTTCAAAACAACTCGATTCGATAGGAACTTAGACAAATAAATAACATTGAGTGAATGGCGTGTAAATGGTCATTCTTAAAAAACATTTCTCCCAAAACATATTAAAAAGTCTCAAAATAAAACTTTATTGATATTATTAACTTAAATCGGTCACGATAATTTGGTTTCTTTATTATCCACGGCTTTAAAGTTCTTTTAATTTCAAATTACATTCCGTCTTATTCATGATGTAAGACAGTTGAAATTTAAATGCATGAAAGTTAAATGCAAAATTTAAAGTCACAAAAATATTATATAATCTAAAATTATTATAAACAATATCCTACTTAATTAACATAATTAGTAACACCGATAATAATATTTAAATCTATATTCTTACGCAATGCAGAAACTTTCTCTTACCACCAAAATTTTGCACAATAAACTCATTCGAATATTTTATTTTTTACAGTGTTACCTGCAACCAAGATACCGGTGCCAGCTCGGGTTGAGAAAATTGACAAAAAGATTGCCGAAAAGATTGCCGAGCGGATTGATGATGGTGAAAGTAAATTGTCGTCGCTGACTTCCTCATCATCCAGTTCATCTCAACCACACAGAAGACTGATTACAGTGGATTTTTCTCTATTCAAGGTAATTTGTGCTTTACATTTTTCAATTCAGTCTTTTCGCAGATGGCTTTTAAGCTTATCAGAAAGGGCAAGTTTTTTTACGAATGATATCTTACTACGTGATTTATCTACCTTGTTGCAAGCTTTTGCGCCATAACTTTGAAAGTTGTGGCTGCTTTTTTCTCTTCCCGGGTAAAACTTTAGAATTTATTTGCTTTGTGTAATTTTGCCACAAGTTTTTCCGTACGTTGTGGCTTTGTCTCGGCTTTATGCTGGCAAATCCTCTACAAATATCGAGTTACATAATTTTCGTAAAAATAACCATACTCAGAGACATTATTTGCGAAACACTAAAATGGTTCATTGTCGCAAGCGGAAAAATTTTATACTTTTGCTGCTAAATTTCACAACCCAAACCATTGAAGACTAAAGTTCCCATGTTTTTCCATTTGCTCCAAATTTAAACTTTACTTGCGACTTTATGTCTACTAGTCTTTCAGGTTTTTTAGTTTTGGTGATGCAATTTATCTACTCTGAAGCTACTGCAATGTTTGCTTAAACCAAAATCTCAAAATGGTAGAATGTGTTTTGGAATGTTCAACTTGAAATACTTGAAATTATAAAATTAAAATGTGATTAATTGTTTCATAGTATAATTTGAATTTAATTCGCCAGAAGTGTTGTGAGAAATTATATCTTTTTGAAATTGAAAATTGCACTTTAATTTAGATGGTGGTTAAAATGAATAACTCATATTGTTTGATCTTTTATTAATTCAAGGTGTATAACGAGTTTTTACCGAAGCTCCAAATAAGCTCATTTCTGATTTATCAAGGGCTCTTGTGTAACCTCAAAAATGTAAATTGAAACAGGATATGAAAATTCTATTGAAAACTGAAAGATCACATTTTTCATTAAAATAATATTCGTGTCTAGCTGGTTTAATCATCTTAAGATAGCATAAAAAAATCATCATTCCAAGCATTTTTCATGATTTCCCTCTTAAAACTATGCATCAACTGAAAACTGTCGCATAAATTCCCTCATGAAACTTGTGTAACTTTTTTGATATAACATATCAAACATTCCAGTTTAGTATGTATCAATCCATAATTTCAAGATCATGTTTTATTACATTTCCATCGGAATTCTACATTTGCTCAATATAAATTTATTGTATACGCTATCCATAACAAATTGCAATTGTAGAAGTGGATTAGAATAGATAACAACGATCAGCTTATATATACAATGTAACCATCCTAAAAAGGAAAACGCGAATTTAACGACATTTTTACAGTCTCAATACGATTCTATTCGTCTGCGGACCATCATCCATGAATCCAGAAAATCCATTACCCTAATATTTTATGGTATATTATATTTGATGTTCTAATATCATACTTCGATACGAAGCTAGTCTATAAAAAATTTTATTCTGATAGAACAATATTTATTCCATGGTTTATAAATGATTTGCGCTGAACTTTTCCGACACAAAATACAATGTATACATTTGCGATGTGCTTTTGATCAACATCCGAGATGAATCATCCTACTACATTCTACGTTGTGCTGCAAAACTTTTCCAGCTTTTACGTCAATGGAGCACTATTGATTTTGAATAATATGAAAACAAGAGCAAACATCAGAAACATCTGAACAGTAAAATACTCTGCAGCATGATTTTCAAGGGAAATTGTTGCCCATAGATAAACTTGTCAATGTCAAACATGATGAGCTTAAAATCCAATTTTATTGAATCGAAACAAATGCGAAAGCGTTTACGTGTTTTTACGATGTTGACAAGGTTTATAATTCTTGTTACTTCGAACAGGGTTGAAGCTTGAGATAAATTATCCGTGGAATATTTTATTTTATTGTAGCAAATCAACCAATATAGAAACAACGAAATGTTAATGAAAATTTACATACTAATCTCATTCCCTTATCAAACTGTATTTGCTGTTATTTTGAAAACCAGAAGTTTTAAATTCATGGCGTATAATTTGTAACGTCTGTCAGTATACGAGCTTTACTTTTGACCTTTGCCAAATGATTTGGTTAAGGGAAATGTCGGTTTTATGTTGAATAAATTGGTGCCCACTCAACCGCTAAATTATATGAGAAAGCTTATAACTTTGGTTTCAATTTTTACAACTTCGTATTTAAATTCTGGCTTTAGAAAGTAAGATCTAATTATCGAGTATTTTTGTATTGCAAAATAAAAATAAAGATTTCTAAAAAAAATCACTGAAAACTTTACTCCCATTAACTTGATTACTGAATTATGATGGATGTAACAACAAATCAATAATTTTTGTTATGTTTCATTTTACAGGACGATGAGATATTACTACCAGCGTCCAGAACCAACGGAGACGAATCACACCCATTACAGCCGAATGGAGCTGACTATCAATCAACCAGACAAGTCGACGGCTCCAAAAATAACGAAAATAACCAAAACAACATCAACACAATACTGAGACGAACAAGTGAGTAATGGCCAGCAAAATATTATTGTCAAAACTATGAATTTTCTATGCAGAATTCGTTTATTTTCTGATTTTTTATAATTATAGGAGATACAATAACACACGATGAGTATCATAGATTTTGCGATAAAGCTCTCGAAAGTAATTAAAGCTCCATTTACTCTATCACTTTTAAAACTTATGAGTTGCTACCACAAAACTTATCATTTCTAAAGATTGCTCCTGTAAGTTTTTCAATGGTTTTTGCGCCATTTTATTTATGATTTTGAGTGTGTGCTTTTAAGAATGGTTAGGCGCACTTTATGATTTGTTTGTTCACTTGCTTTTGGATTTTTTTTTATTTTGATAGTTTCAGCATGAAACAAGTGCAATGATTAAAGTACTCATTTACACCTAAAATGGCTCAGATAAGCAGTTTCAAGAAATTTTGAGCCATTTTGAATTAAATAAGCACCAAAAAATCACTGCACTTTGGAAAATTTTAAAATGACAATATTTCTAAAATCTGATAAATCTTTTTCAGCATACGACCTGGCCACACAATGTGAGTCTAGAAGAGCTTCGACACGAAGACATACAATAGTAGGTTGCAGCTATCAAAATATCCACGACAGTCATTCAGTTCCACCTTCAAGACCGGATAGCAGGCAATCTACAGATTGCCCTAATATCTCACAGCCAGTTCAAGTTTTGCCAAAATCTCATCAAACACAACAACAAGCAGTAGCTCCACCAGTTGCCCAAGCAGCTCAAGTCAATGCTTGTAATTCAAGTTTACCGCCAACTGAAACTTGGAGTAAAAGCAATACGGCTGAGAGTATGTGGAAGGACCAAATGAGTGCCAATGAACGATTATCACTTACATTAGAGGAAATTGTACATATCCGATCTGTGATGACGAAAGCTGAATTGGACTGTCTTCCAGTTGGAATTCATATCAAAGAAGATGTGGAGAAGCGGAAGCTTTGTTTCCTCTGTTTGCGTACCAAGTTTGGCATCTTGGGACCAAGAGGAGTGCCCTGTAAGCTCTGTCAACGAACAGTTTGCGCCAAGTGCTACTCTAAGATGAGAATTCCAACAGAACACTTCAGTAACGTTCCAGTTCTCTTGCTATCGCCCTCCCTGCAAAACAGTCCGTTATCTTCGAACGCACCATCTCCTAGTCATCACGCTCATGGAGCAATGGATGAAACATTTCCGAGGAGTCTGATGGAGAGACTACTGTGGCCAGAAAGCGATAGAAAGGTAATTTAATTTAAAATAAATTTTCAATCACCAATATTTATAACTGATTATATCTTAAAGGCACGTAACACTGTCGGAAGCGCACCATCATCACCAAAAAATCAAAGATCAACTTCAAGCACGCCCGGTTCTAGTCAGCACTGCTCGATGACTATGTCTTTGATCAATCCCACCACAACACATCACCCAGCAACAGCCACAAATGGAGTTTTGAATGCTCTTAAGGATAATCATTCAAACAACAACTCAATAATGTCACGAAGCATGGAAGTGGAAGCTGGTCACAGAAGTCTACCACCACAAAGTCCGGGAAGACCGCACTCAAACAGCAGCACTTTGGATAGGAGGTATTCATAGCATTTAACGACTTTTTCGAGCGTTTGAATAACTTTAATCATTTATCTTACAGAAGCAACTTCAAGAAAGCATTTACGCTCATGCAACCTCAATACGACCACAAGGAAGGCTTGAGAGGAGAAATGATGGCCGTTTGCAATGATTGTAAAGGGCTTGTGTTGGACATCATTCGATATTCAAGACAAACCCGATCAACAGCTCGCCAGACGCGTATCAAGACCCTCACGCTGGACTTGTCGCCAGTTTACAAGCATTAAACTGTGGCAACGGCTTCAGAATCAACCAATCTATAACCAATTCAACTGAATGTAATTGTGATGTATTTAAGGATGTGAATTTAAACAAAACCTATTTATTAATTGTGAAAGTTGGAGAAAATATGATCAAGACGAGTGATATCAAACAAACGACTGACAAAACACTAACTAAAAACACACTATCAAAGTTTTCCACTGCCGATGAAATATTGGCGGGAAAACTTATCCCAAATTTATGTTTAACCAAAACTTTAGCGACATTTGTAGCTAGAATCGATATGAAAATTACATTTTTTAATGATTTATTGTACATTTTTAAAGCACAAATTGATTTATCTAAGTTTTTAGTAAGAAAATTGTTAATTTACTTTTTCATATCGATTTTCTTCGAAATTTATAAATAAATTGCATATTGATTTTTAAATTGAGCTTTGAGAGCTTTCTTCTTTAAATAAAGTTTAAAATATGGATACAATAAATAAAAGTGCTTGATCCGAAATCCCCACGATATGATCTATATGAATCGGAAGAAAAATACTCATTACGTTGAAATATCGTGTAAAAACTATTCAATGTTGATCCTTCAAAAAATATATCACCGAGTATAATAATAAAATATATTTTTTAAACAAAAATCCATGAGAAATACTAAAAATATATCAAAAACTAAATTATCTAGAATGCAGGACCTGGAAATGAAACATTTTGTTTTGCACCAATTAATTTATTAAGGATCTTTAGTTTTCACGTCTTGAGGATATTGTATAGTAGCAAAAAAACGCAGCACCACAGATACTAATTTTAAGGATAACCAAGTTTGTATTTTTAGTTAACCGGTTTTTTTAAGTACGCTACTTTAATTTGAAATTAATTGTACAGCAGGAAGTTGAATAATTTGATGAGTTAATTATTTAAATTATTTAAACAAAAAGAGTGCAAAATAATTTAATTATTGTTAATAAAAATTTCAATTCAAACTACTTTTTACTGTGTTTTATTCGAAAAAATATTTCAGGTAACTTTTAGGGTAAAATTCTCGGTAAAATGATGTTTTCATAAAAATAAATTTTTTCAGTGTAAATTTTTGACATAAGTTTTCAGTGCTCACGTACTCTTGTTATCTTAGTACTTGCTCACGACGTTACTCTTTGCTGAGTTTTGACGAGCTGCATACGAAAAAACTTTAGGATCCAGACCACAGCTCTAAAATGATCAACATCGCAACCAAAACCGGATGCTACTTGCGTGCCACCAACCAGGTGGTTGCTAGTGGTCTTCGGCCAATCGCAGCTGGTGTCATAGAGCCCAAAAAGTTGGTGGTGGCTCAGAAGAGCAAGAAGGTGTCTCTTTATGGATTAAACTCGCCTCTGCCAACTGGCAACATCAGCGTGAGATCAGGAGTTGGAGGTTAGTGATCAGTGACATTCAAAGGAATTAACAAGCACCCTAAAATTTGTTTTACTCACTCGTAATTTTCAATATTATGTAATCTCCTTCAAATGTTTCAATCCGTCACAATTGCGATTCACAAGTTATCATCTATTTACAGTAACTACACAAGTGCGTTTGGCTCACACTGACATTCAGGTGCCAGACTTTACACCTTATCGCAGAGACTCAACCAAAAGGGCTGCCAGCGCTCGCAACGCTAATGATGATGAGGATAGGAAATCTTTCACTTACTTACTTGTCGGAGGTTAGTAATTTGGTTATTAAATTTCGTCACAAAGATTCTTGAATCAAATCAATGAAATTTGTTTGGAAAACCTTGAAATATCGAATATAATTTCATGTTTAATTTTAGGTACTGCTGTTGCTGCTGCCTATTCCGCTAAGGCTGTTGTCACACAATTCATCTCTTCGATGAGCGCCTCAGCTGATGTTTTGGCGTTAGCCAAGATTGAAATCAAATTGTCGGACATCCCAGAAGGCAAATCCGTGACATTCAAGTGGCGCGGAAAGCCTCTTTTCATCCGTCACCGTACTGGTGAGGAGATCTCCACTGAACAAAGTGTTGCAGTTAGCACTTTGCGTGATCCACAACAAGATTCTGTAAGTTTTATTGATAATGCAGTGTTTTCTAGTTATGAAGATCATTAAATTCACTTCTAAGGTCAATGTCAACTTTTTATGCGAGTTAAATCGTAAATGTTCTGGAGTTTATCCTTTTTTTGTTGAATCAGATGACATTTCAATTAAACTTACCTCAATTGCGCTTTAAAATTGTAAATTTCTAATAACTGCAAGTTTGAAACGATGAGTTATTTTTAACTTTCTAAAACGAAATTGTTTTTCATGATTTTTCATTCTTATTAAAAATGTTTACATCTTAAATGCATTTATTTGGATATTTTCCTCATTCTAAACAAGTTCTTTATATTCTCTTTTTAGGAACGTGTGGAAAAGCCTGAATGGTTGGTCGTCTTGGGTGTTTGCACTCACTTGGGTTGCGTGCCAATTGCCAATGCTGGTGATTTCGGAGGATATTATTGTCCATGCCATGGCTCCCATTACGACGCATCTGGTCGTATTCGAAAAGGACCAGCTCCACTAAATTTGGAAGTTCCACCATACACTTTCCCTGATGAAGGTACCTTGATTGTCGGTTAAACTACTAAACCAAAAGATTCATCATAATTAGAATACTTTTAATGTGACATCCGATGAGGCATAATTGAGGAAGTAAATTAAAGAACCGGTTAAATTGTAAACTTGAAATCTTTATTTATTGAAAAATCAAATAAATGTATTAATTGTTGAAAAACTGTTTAATTCAATTAATAAAAATATATAGCTTAAATTCAAGAAACTTAAATGATCCAAGATGAGTTTTCACTTTCATGTAGTTTTCTTCTTAGAACTTGATACTGTCTTGTTATTTTTACGTTGAGGGTACATTAGTTTAGGTATGTTTTTCGATTATAGTCTGTCATCTTGGTACATTCAGATTCTTGAGTGTATAAAAATTAAAATTTTTCTGGTGATGCTAATTCTCGCTTCTTCATTGTTTCTTTCAAGAAATATTTTTACTTCAATTCGAAATTCTTTAAATATAATATTTTAATTCTGAGAATGCCACCACCAGTTTGAAGGTCAATCTTAATCTACTCAACATCCTCAAATGTAGTCTTCTTAGCGGATTTGGCTGGTGTTTCATCTCCTTCATCTCCATCTCGACCAAATTTGCGTTTTTTACCTCCAAAACGAGAAGAGTTGCCACCTCGTCCTCCTCTTGAACCTCCACGTCCTCCTCCTCTTTTGCCTTTGGCTGCAAACTTTCTCCTCAATTTCATATCATTCTGCACCTTTACAAAAAATTTGTCTTCTTCTTCACCTTCCAGAACACGCATAACAAGGTCTTCATCGTTGACTTTCAGCTGAAATAGAAATATCATTTGTTTAGCTAAATTTGTACGTAAAGGTAATTGAATTTACTAACAGTTTTATCGGTCAACTTTTCAATCATGGTCTGTGCATCATTTTCAATCGCAAAGCGAATCCATCCTTCCTCATCTCCTTTGTTGAAATCAATATAAGCGACATCAGCAAGTGGATCTACTTTCATAATTGCCTCTTTGATTTGCTCGCGTTTCATTTCGTAATCTTTAACACCTGCGAAGTGCAACACTGTAGTTTTAGGCAATTCCATTTCGGGTTCCTGATTTTTTGTTGGTTCCAAGCGATCTGATCCTTTGCCACCGAACTTTTTAGTGCGTTTCTTATCTTGTTCTTCCTTTTCTTGTCGCTTCAGAATGAAATAATCAGATTGGAGGTGACGTAGCAGTTCAAATTCTTTGTACATGACCTTTTCCTTCTTCACAAACTCCTCACACTGCTCTTTTGTAAGAAAAGTTACAAATACGCTACCCTTGAACAAGTAGTTCTTTGATTTGGCTTCAAAATATTTACGCAAGCTAACATTTGTCACTTTTTCAAAGTCTTTGAAGAATTCCAGCAGATCAGAGATGGTAGTTTCGAGTGGGAAACCTTTAGCGTAAGCAGTACGTGTTTGAACTTCTTTGCGGCGCTCTTCATTAAATTCAGGAATTGCTACAGAAAAAGTATTTATTAGTAGAAAATCTTTGAATTTAGAATGTTTATCTTACGATTATCAATGTGGCGACGCAATTTAAGTTTGTCATCACTGACTTGAACCAAGCCTTCAGAGGACTTGAGAACTGCGTCTGCAATTACTGAAGCATCCTCAGACATTGATTTCAAACGTTTAAATGTCAACAGAACTGCAAGCTCCACCCATCCTCCTTCATTGTCTGAAATCTGCTTCTGCAAGAATTTGTCTCTGCGAAGGTTGGCATCACTAAAGTAATATTCCTGGAAAGTTGTTCATTAAGGATCAACATGTTTTAATAATAGTTTTGAGCGGGAACTTACGATTTGTCGAATAATATCACCTTCCAGTTTAGTGAGCTCTACTTGAGGTTCCAATGTTTTTTCTACTACCTCAACAACAACTGGGATTTCAGTAGCTACCTCTCCCATACTAAAATATTCATGTTAAAATACACACGTTGTTTTTTAATAAATTATTTGAAAACAATATTTTATAAAAAGTATCGGATAATTGATGTCACCCCGATAAACTCTACCTACCTATTGGATTTATAAATCTTTTCGCGTTTAGTAGTTGCACTTAGCGTAAGTCAATCTGTAATTAATTAAGAAAAACAAAAGCGGCGAGGTATGGAACGTGTCTAAAGTACTTTGTCGCGGTGTGTTTAATCGAAATATATGAACTGTCAAAGTCAGGGATCTAAAGTTACAATCACTTAAATATTTGGCGCCAAATTCCGATACATATAAAATATTATTTTATTTTTATCTGAAGAAATAAAAGAAATATTTTAAAGTTTCAAACTGAAATTTATTGGATATAGATATCTTATCAAAAACTTTTATTAATACAAGTGATATATTGAATATATACGCTAAAACAAATTGCAGAGTAATTTTCAACTACTGTGTGATAAAACGAACAAACAGTGACTGAAAACCTTTAAAAGTACAAATATAATAATCTCAAACATAAAATATCTTGATTCAGCTCTTATCCGACATGAATACAACAAAACACAAAACTTAAAATTTTCTACAGGTTTTAAATACTTTTCTGATTAATAATTATTCAATTCGTGACTTTGGGAAAATATAGGAACGTGAAGCGTCAATTGAATATGATGCAATCATACATAATTTTGCAGTTAAATCTATATAGCATTTTTTGGTTTATATTAGGCTTCCTTCAATTACCATAATCAAAAATAATCGAAAAATGGTTTCAGGAGCCTAATTTATATATCATTGATATTGGAAGTGTGGGAATTTTGCTTATAAAACTATTGCGCCAGCTTCTGAACGAGAAGATGGCAGATCTTTTTTGATCTCCCAAGAGTCTGCAAACGGTGAATAGCACTCAAAAGAGTTAATCGTTATTTGGGCGCGATAAAAGTTCACCTCACAGGTAACATCCCCTCCAGCCACCCATAGCAGACCATCAGCACTTGCAACAGCTGGACTTGCACGTGGAACAGTCATTGATGCTACTATAGTCCATTTATTATCATCGAAACTATATTTTTCCACTAAAATAATAACTTGATTAATGATTAGTGTACTTATTATAAAATATTATCAAACAAACCTGTTCGAAGAACTTCCTGATTACTGGAATTTCCACCAACAATGTACATATCTCTCCCCAAAATTGTGACACCCATTTCTTGAAATAATTATAATTTAAATAACATCTATACGGTTATAAATAATTTTAATATACTTACGGCAACGAGCAGTTGTCATTGGTGCTAGTGGAGTCCATTCTTTGGTAACTGGATTGTAACTGATAAGATCGGGTAAATGTCTACTTGATGTTGTGCAGCCACCTACAATATAAATTAAACCCTCAAAGCTGACAACTCCCATTGAGAATCTTGGTTCAGGTAGATCGCCTAGCACATTCCAACTGTTTTTAATTGGATCATAGCACTCAATAGAACCGCCAATGTCTTCACCAACCCAGCCACCGATTGCATATAATGTCCCTCCAATAGCACATAAGCCAAATTCACATCTTGGAATTGTCATTGCAGGCATCATAGTCCATGTATTATTAAGGGGATCATATACTTCTCCATTGGCCAATATTTGACTTCCTCGCTCGCCACCAAACACAAATATTTTCCCACCTAGTGAGCAAACTCCTGGTAAAATTCGAGCCAAATTCATTGGTTTTGATTCACTCCATTCTCTAAAAGATTATAAAGATATAAATATTTCTGTGATATATTGAAAGAAACTCACCCCTTAAAAATATCATATTTAATGACACTTTCCAGTGTCAAGTCGTTGGTCCATCCTGAAGTCGTTTCTCTCTTTGATCCACCAATAATATAAATGCTTTTTTTTGCTCCCAGACGTGGATCAATTCTCAGTGGTACAAGTTGTCCTCTTTTTCCTGTCAAATCTTTACGTACAGATCTTAATGCAATTTTCAGCGACATGTCTCTACATTCGTTAATCGCTGAATCAATAAGACGAACAGGAATTAGTGCCAAACGAACATGTCCCAATATTTCAAACACAAATCTCCTTCGAGAAACCACATCATGATTTATCCATCTGATAGCTGCTTGAAAAACTTGAAACTCTGTATCAACTCGAATACTTTCTGAAGAAACCAGACGAGAGAGTAGAGCTTGAGGGATATCTAGGATTTCATCTTCTTCAGATATTTGAGGAAAGTTTGAGTATACGAAGGATATTGCACTACTGGCAAGCTGTTCACAATGATGAGCTTCAGAAAATCTGAGTATTCCCAATGCATTACTTGCATGCAGCTCCCGACATAAGAATTCGCAACATACGCTAACCACTGCTGTTATTCCAAGCATATCTGCAGCAGCGAGCAATTCCTGGACGTTAATCTTTAAAAACAATGTAAATTAGTAAACGTAACAAGAATAAAAAGACAATTTACCTGGTCAATTTCAATAGTGCCTGTGTAAATGAAATCTATTAACATCCTCAATATTACAGGACTGATGGAATGAAGAGTAACAGATTTCTGTGTGTTTTCAATGAGGCCCGTGCTATTTGGTCTAAACATTGCTTCAAAATATGGGCTGCTGCTTGATAGAATTATCCTATGTGCCTTAATGATTTCATTGCCCACTAATATCTCTACATCACAAAAATTCTCAAACTCTCTTTGCTGTTTCAGATTGCAGAAGAAGTTCTTATAATAGTCCTGGCATACGAATTGTAATGTACTTTTAGTTCCTTGTGAGCTGCAAAAACTGGATTTGGTTGTATTATTGTTTGACTGTGGCATAATTTCAGCTGCTCTAACTACTCTAGTGATTTTAAATGCCTTTAATTCGAAGTAGGTAAGACGTTCTCCAAACCAGTTATCTTAATATCAAGTTTTACAATTCTAGGAGTGTTTATAAATTTTTTTCAGAGTATCCGAAAAAGTTTCTTAATTAAAATCGGCTACCAATATTTTCATCGAATTTTTGGTAGAACTGTCAAAAATCTGAGGGGTTAATGATCAACACATTTTTAAAAAGTTTTGTTTACCTTTTTATTTTAATTAATATCGAATTCATAGATTTAAATTGTAACTAACAAACCGATTATAAAACGCAAGATGAAAGTAGAAGTCGGAGAAGTTGTTGTACCAGGTGATATAGTTGAGGAAGCAGAGCAATTGGCGAAAGAGAATAAGAAAGTTATTTTAGGTAACTATATTCAATAAACTCATCTCCACATCTTGCTAATTAGTGAACTTTTAGGTCCAGGTTTGAGATTTGAAGATGTCAATGTAATGATCAGCAAAAATGGGATTCTCTGCAAAAGAAAACCAAACACATTTTACGTGGACAGCTACCAAAAGAGATATATTCCAGCTAAAGGAGATTTTGTGATTGGAATAGTTGGCAACAAAACAGGAGACTTATATTGGCTTGACATAAATGCTAGTGAGCCTGCATGCCTATCATATCTAGCTTTTGAAGGAGCCACAAAGAAATACAGACCAGATGTAAATATTGGAGATGCCATTTATTGTCGCGTTATGCTAGCAAATCCAGATCTCGAACCAGAACTAATATGTATGGACTCTCAAGGCAAAAAAGGAAATCTTGGACCACTTGAGAATGGTTTCGTCTTCAATTGCAGCATCAATTTAGTCAGAAAGATTTTGAATGAAAAATGTAAATTGCTCAGTTTGTTATCCAAGGAATGTTCTTTTGAGCTTGCTGCTGGTTTGAATGGTCGAGTTTGGGTCAATGCAAAATCCATCAAGGAGACTATCGCTGTAAGGGATGTTATTTTGGAAGCTGAACATACACCACTCGAAGAGATGAAACAACTAGCCGATAATTTTGGAACAGAATTGACTGGAATAAAGAAATGAATCCAATAATTTATGTAAGCTCAAATCTGTAAAGCCTTTTAAAAATCACTAGGTATAATAAAACAATTAACTTTAGCAACAAATTAATTTTATTTTTCATATATTTAATTAATAATTATTTTTGTTATTTTTATATCTGGTTTTTTGTTGTGTGTACTCCAATTAGGATCGTATAATTTTTATCGTTTTTAATGTGATTTAATCATCATTTTTCATTAAAATACAATTATTCCTTTTCCACGATTAATACAAATAATTATGTAGTGAAAATGAATATATTCCATTTAGCCTTACGTTTAAATTTTTATTCCAAAAATGATTTATCAATGATTAAAATAATTTCCATCCATTTGTTTGGGTATATCCTTGATATTTTTACATTCTAAAATTTATTTGCTCCAAAATAAAGGAATATTTTTTATGATGAAAAATTCTGTTCGTGTTCTTTTTGGTTTTGCACAATTTCCACGTTGTTTTTAGCATGCAACAAACACATGATGATGGGACCAGACAATGATAACTAAAAAAACCGTTTAGTTTTCCTCGCAAGAAAAACTAAAAACTTAAAGAAAATCTTTCATCATCACATAAATCAAACGATTTATTTGCTTGAATTCTTTCAACTCAAATTTTTAACTAATTTACATTTATTTAATTACAATTTTATAGTTTAAAAATCACAGATATATAATATATTTCTATCAATTAATCAGATACTTTGAAAGAAAGAACAAAAATCAATTATCAAATAATGTGGCAAACCAAAACTCGTTTCTTTACACTCGAATTTTCTCAATTTTTCCATTCAAACACGAAAACTCATTAGTTTGAAAGAATTTTATACTTAATTTTTTTTTTCATTAACTTTACAATTAAGTCTTATCAGTTCAGAACTTTTTTACCGCGCGCTTTTTACTTCATATTTTTTATGCAAAAGAAATTCTACACTTTTCCGAAGAAAATCTTTCCTTAAAATCAAAGTTTTTCAAAATGCAAAATATCATTTAAACTAAAAACTCAATAATTTTGTTTAATTTTGATAAATCAAAAGGGAATTAGCCTAAACATTTTTTGTAGTTTTTACTTTAATTTTTTATGTACAATCAAAAATAATCCAATGAGACAAATTTTACACTTATTTAAGTTTAAACGCTAGTCAGCGCACTGCCCAACTCCAATGGGGAGTTTTGCAGCAAACTGGCCAGCAGATTGATCTATTTTTCATTTTGAAACACATTTAGTTTTATTTTTTTTGTTGCTTTAAATTAATTAGCCAAAATTTTTTGAATTCATTCTTTCTGGTTTTCGCAATTCAATTTTAATATTACTTTTACGTATAATTTGTTCTTCATCAAAAATTTGCTTTAGGGTACACTGTAGATTATGCAGATTTAATTTTTTAATGAGTAATTTTTGAACCCTGAAATTTTGTACTACCGAACATTTTTTTCTTTGTTGTTTAATTTGTTTTTTGTACTTATTAAAGTTTTTTAAAACGTTAATTTTTTTATGCCGAAAATTCTATGTCAATTTTTTTTTTAATTTACACCAAACATCTAATTTTACACACATTTTCCATTTTAATATTTAATTTTAATCTTAGCTGATTCTTTTGGTATACGATTTTTTCAATTAAACAAGTTTATCTGCTTCATCAATTATTTAGTTAAATAATTAATTAATCGCGAAAGATTCCAAAAATTTTATTGCGCTGTTGAAGTGTTTAACCAGAAAATTAGTTGAATGGTTCTGAACTTTTAAAATAAGTCGTTATAATTAAGAAAATTGGACGGTGTAGTAAATTCTATTCTTCAATTATTCATTTTGGGGTCACATTTTTGAAATGTAACATATTTGTAAGTCATAAAAAATTCTAAAATCATGAAATGTAATGGTAAATAATAATGTAGGGTATTCAGGAAAAATAAAAGGAAATAAAATAATAAAATCATAAGTTTTTGTAATTTTACATAATATATTTTAATTTTCAATTTGTTGGTATTTTTTACAATAAAATCAATAATTCTTAACAACTCAATTCATGGTAAAAATTATAACTCAACATATAAACTTAAAAATAATAATTGTTACTTCACAGTTAAATGAAAAAAATTAAGGAAATTTTTCAAGTCGTCAGTGTTTCTACGAAAAACCAACGACACAAATAATATTTAGACTCTTTTCCATTCAAGAGTTTGTATCCAGCTCAAATTGCAAGTTATTTAGTTTTGTTTTCATAATTAATATAAAACCTATTACAAAAAACACCTGAATTCCTAATCCTGAAGTTATGTTTTCGTTTAAATTAATTAACAATTAAGAAAATGCCACCCACAAATTGGTGGAGATTCTGCAAAAAATGAGGTAGTTACAGAAATGCTGTACAAAATTACATCGAGTCTTTTGTTTTATTTTTATTTTAGTGTTTTTTTTAGTATTCAATTTTGAAAAGAATAATTGATATTTTTTCAGTCAATTGGATGTTTGTCACGACATAAAAAGTAATAAATAATACTTAAAAAATTATTCCCTGAGCTTTTTTTCAATATAATTTTTCAATTATTTGCGATTCGTGTAAAATCTAAATTTCTCATAAATACCTACTAAAACATATAACTTGGCGATGGTGGATTTAAATAACTTGCAATTCAGTGATTTTGTATGTTTTGTACAATAAGCAGCTTTTAAAGAGCCAAAAATAATAATTAAAAGTTTTAATTGTTGCAATTGTTTTGCTTACAAATACACTACCCTACATCATTTAAAGAAAAATTATAGCTTTTTTATAAAAATAATAATGTTTCACATTACTTTGCTCTTTGAATTTTAAGTTTTCACTTGAGTTTTTAACACAATGTTTTAAAGAAAATATTAAAAACTAAATTTTTCGCATTTCTATTTTTAATAACCAAATACCGAAAACCCCAAAATCTTATTATTACTATCAAAAAATATATAAACGAATTTTTAATTTTGAAAATTTTGAAAATGATTTTCTTTAAGTCAATTTTGCATTTGCTCTACAAATAAGTGAATCAAGTGAAGCAAGTGAAAAGAGCTTTTAAAGTTTTTTATTTTAAATTACAGAGCTTTAAATTGAATATTTCAAGGAAAAGATAAATTTTGCTGTTGCCTGGTGTTAGGTTGGCTGGCAACTATTGTAGTATGTGGCCAGCCCTTTTTTACATTATTTAATAATTTGAAGCTTTGCACGAGAACGATTAACTTGAAAGTGTTTTATTTTTTACTTGTGTTACGGATGAAAAAGAGAGCTTTTTGTGGAAATTTGAGGTGTGTGTTGAATATGTTCTGATTTATAAAAACTGTAGAAATTTACCGGTGGGTCACTTTATCAAGTTAATTGTTCGCGCATTAAGCTCATGGAGAGTGGTCAGATCTATTTGCTTTAAATTCTATTCAACACAAATTGTTTTAGTTTTTGTTTGATATTTTTATCTTATTTGAGTTGAATTAAAGGTTGATACTATTGCATTTTTAAATGTTTGAATAATAATGAACATCGAAGACTGTAAAAGGGTACTTTCGACTGTTGGTTGATGTACTCAAATCATACGTTTACTGGGCTATTACTTATCGTTTTCATAGATTCTGTATATAAATATATTTCATATAAATTGTAATATGTATATTAGTAATCATCTGTAAATATTGATTCTGTTAATAAATATTTATTTTCACTTTCAACTATTGTAACTATTGCATTTCATCCATTTTCAAATCAACAAAAAAGTGAACAAGTTAAAATTTGCTATTATAAATTAATTAAAATAATCAATTAAGCGTCTGTTAAACTGTGGATACTATTACTGTTTGTTGTTTTAGTGTTGGTGTTATAAAAATACTGCAAGTGCGCTTGAAAATTGAAGAAAGTGGTGCAAGTTGTATTCGGATAGAAAAGAAATATTTATAGCCAAATGCTTAGAAAATTTCTCAGAATTTCAAAATTAAAAATTTTACATTTTGCTTAACTATTTTCAACCACTATGCTTAAATGTTTATGTTTTAACTGTTTTTTTTGTTGCAATTTTTAATCGTTTTTCTCAAAATTAAATCAAAAAAAGTTTTATTTTTTCATTAAAATTATGTTAAAAAGAAACAACTAACTTAACAAGGAAAACAAATTGATTAAATCGTTTTTTAAAAATAATAGTTTTGTTTAAATTCTATTTACGGGTATTTCTATGCTTTTTTGCTTCTCAATTTTTAAATTTACCTTTTATGTTTAGTTTTTTTTAATTAAAAAATTCTTATTTTTACGTTTTTATATTTGAAATTGTACCTGAGTTATGTTGCAACATGTGACTAGTTGAGTTTTTCATTTATTTAAATATTACTTTTAGTTTAATTAGAAAAACAAAAAATTCCAATTTTCCAAACGAAAACTTTTTTCCACTTGAAACAAAAAATAACCGGATTGAGATAACTTGTAATTTTTACTTTTGTATAAAAAATATCAAATTTTATTGGAAGAGTTGGGAGTTTGTGTTAGCAATTCGAGGTATATGACCAGGAAATGTCAAGTTATTATTGTTTAGATATTATTATGGCATTATTAGCTTCTATCGTTTTCTAATCAACCATTTATGGATGAATCAAAGCCTCATTTTCATTGAATAATCTCCTCACACACATTTCTCGATCGGCCTTCACATCCTTCCAACTTTGATTTTACAGTTTACCGAAATATTCTACCAAAAAACTTTTCAAAAACTTTCATATGTTGAAATAGATTTTACAATTTCATTTATCAAACTTTGCAACAACGCCGAAAACTTTTTGCCGAAAATTTCACTTTCGCAAAATGCATCCAAACATTTACCTCTTTTCTCATAACTTTATACTCTAAATGTACGCTTTTTTTTATTCAAAGAAAAGGATTATTTTATTGTTTTAAAAGGAAAAAAATGGCGACAAAATTGCGATTAAACTACTTTTTAATTTTTTTTAGCCTAAACTTTTCATCCAAAACAAAAATGTTTACCCATTAGAGTTATGTGTTAAGTTAAAGTTATGTATTTTTTTATTGACATTTTACGTTAAAAAGAGTTTTCCCAAAAATTTCTTAGAACTATGTTTTTTTTCCATTCTAAAATCTTATTTTCTTATTGAATCGTATAATTTTGTTTTTATTTTTTCTTTTTTTATTTTCTTTGCCTAAACTTTATGAATTTATTTCTAGTTTATTTTTTGTTTATGTAAGTTATGTCATACAAATCCTATCTATCTAAAAATTTTGCAAACTCTTTATGTAAAAGTCTTCGCAACCCTCGAGTTTTCCTCAAACTTTTCTTTTCCGTTCACTGAATAAAGAAAATTTGATTTAACCGAAATTTTGAATTTTTTCTCTGAAACTTTACAAACCAAAGAATATTTACAACAAAATTGTCACCATTTTCGCGTATAATTTTTCTCAAAAATTCTAAAGTAATATTTTTATTTAATTTAATTTTTTTTTACCTTACGAAAAGTTATAAATGAAAAATTGTATTTTGCCTTAAATTTTAAACAGCTAAACTACTAAAAGGTTTTTTTGTTAATTTTAAATTTTTTCAAAATTGTTTAATTTTAAATTTTACAAGCTATTTTATAGCTTCTTTACTTGCTTTGTCTTCTCAAAAAACTTAATTTTTTCTCTTTGCTAAATGTATCTTAAAGTAATGCAATATTTACACAAATAAATGAAAAATGTTGTTGGTATTTTCTCCATTTTTTAATTCTTCACGATTTTCCCACTTTCATTGTTTTCCTCATTTATGATTCCAAACCACTTTTCAAGTGAATTTTGTTTTGCAATTTCCGAGACGTTTTTTTTTCATGCATCTCTTGTACACGTTATGTTTTTTGAATTTTGACATTTTTTATTAGATTTTTTCCGCAGTTTTCATTCATTATTATTTTTTGTTTTTGCTTTTTGTTTATTCAATCCCGAAACATTTAATTCTTTATCCCAAAAATATTTTTATCCCAAAAATTAAAACCAAACTTTCTTTTTAGATTTTTAGAGTGGAAAATTAAACTCCAGCAGTTTTCATTGAATTATTATCCATTTTTGTGTTGTTGATGTCATTTGTGAGCGATATTTTTTATTATTTATTAAATTATATTTTACTGAAGACTTTTACTGTAAAAAATTGTGGAAAAGCAAAAATGATGATATTTACCCTAACAACCGAAGAATACTCCATGTAAACTTGCATTCACATTTTGTATGTAATTGCTAGGGCTTTTGGCTGATATTATTCTATTTGTATAATTCTATTATCGTAATTTTAGATTTCAACTTTTTTATTAAAAAATAATAAAATTGGAGGTAGTTTGATTGCTGTGTGTAAAAACATATCAACAGTTCTATTGTTTTTCTTCAGTTTTCATTTTTCTTTTAAAAAAACTTAAATTACTTTATTAAAGAAAAAATGATAATAAATAAAATTTAAACATAAACCCGAGGTATATCAAGGTTTGTGATTCTCATCATGATTTCCATAGTTTTGCTGTTTTTTAAGTTAATTATCGTTTGAAAAGATATCTTTTGATTAAGTAAAAACGAAAATTATTATTAAATAATAAAGCAAAGTTTTGCACATTTCAAATTCTCGGAGAAAATTTTTCGGGCTGTGTCGGAAGAAGATTATAGGACTCGCTTCTCGCCACTCTATTTTTATATGTAATTCAGACTCATCAGCGAGTGACAAGATTTCCACCAATTTAAATCTTTCATCGTCATTCAACATGTATACCCAAAATAAAATGTTCCCCGTGACTTAATCTTGCAAAATCTGAGTTAAATTTCAAATAATTCTCATAAATAAAAAAGTTGACACAAAATTAAAATTTGTTAATTCATTTAATTTGTTAATTAAATATATAATATATACTTCTATCTCTTTCTTTCATTTAATTATTTAGGTAACAAATTATAAATTACTTTTTCAATTAATATTACTTTAATTATTAGTTTCTTCCTTTCAATTCTTTTTACTATTTGCTACTATTTATTTATTCTATTTTTATTATTTTCTTTGCAATAAAAAATAATATAAAACATTTTTCACAGTGGATTCGAAACTATGTTTGCTGACACTTTGAGTAGGCAACTTGCGAACGTTTCACTTCGTACAGTTACTAGTCAAAACTTTGTATTTCACTTGTGCAAGCAAACGTTTGAATCCACCATTGATCACAGAATTAAACTGGGATGATTTTATTGATTTTTCTTTTTATTTCATGTTCAAAAAATATTTTTCGCATTTCAAACGTCAACGTTGGTAAATTGTTATTATCACCCTGTTATTAGTTTTTAGTTATTTTTCTTTTGTTTTCCCCTTTAAGAATCAATTCTTCTTGTCAAATCGCATTTTCATGATATTGTTATGGCTTTAGTTTGTTACAACATAAACAAAAAAAAGTTGAAACAAAAATTAATCTTATCCTTATTCCTTCCACTTCATATATTTCTAATATAAAATAATAAATCTTGAAAAACAAAATGCATTTTTCATGGTTTTTAAAAATAACGGTAACTCATTTTTTCAACTAGTACGGATTGCTGATTCAAAAAAAACATACGTTTCAATTCACATAAATGCACTATTTGATGCATCAAAAATCATTTCAATTATTTTATTTTAGCAACAATGTCCGCTGAGAAACGAAAATCCCCACTGTTTCAACGTGTAATTTCAAGTTCGCCAAGATGTATTTTCCATTTTGATTATTATTCATTTACTATTTATTTTACTGTAATGAGATCAATAACAACTTATATGTATTATATTGATATATTATAGGCACCAGTTTCATACTATTTTTCATCTTCTTTAAAAATGCATTTTTTTCTTTAATTGTAAAATATATAATTCATCTTTCATGTTGAAATTTGTACATTATTCTTCTTTTTTCTTATTTTTGCTTTTAAAAAATTGTTTCACTTTTTCTTCTTGCAATTTCGCTTCAATTTACAGTAAATTCAACGTGTTAATTCAAATTGCAAATTGAAAAATTCAATTATTACACATATTTCTATAATAAATTATTATTGGCAGGTACATTTGTGTTAATTGTTTAATTGTGTTGGTTAATTGTGATTCCATTCAATTAACCTCTGAACTTGTGACTTTGAATGAGTATAAAGAAAACGTGACGCGAGCAAATCAATTTGAACTATTTCCGTGTTTTCCTTCTTTAATAAATCAATTAATTACTTGATTTCATTTAATTCTTGGTAATTCTTGGTAATTCATATAATGACACTTGTGGTGATTCAATTAGTGAAACAGAAAAGACAAAAATAATTGTGTTGCATTTCGATTGAGCAAAATCAAAAAAAGAAGTTGAATATACGCATGTTGCATTTTGGGGATCATTTTTTTTTTAGGAAGTGAAAATACATCTGGACGTGGCCATTCGCGGAGGCCAAATATTTTTTTTGTGATTAGGGGATTTTCATTTGCTTAGCGACAAAATAGACGATCGTCGAGTCCGAATGCTTAACTGGGGAACTGTTGTACGAGCTGCTGGTGCTTGTGCTCGCGAGCTATGTGCCTCCGCACTGTGTTGTTGCGCGTAAAGGTGCGAGAACAGTAAGGACACGGCACACGAATGCCTTGATGGCGTTGTCTTATGTGCGCGCGCAAATTCGTTTCGTAACCGTATTGGCGATCGCATAGCGGACATTGCAGTTTTTTACCTGAAATTTTGACAGAAACCATTAGCAGCTGCTTCATCACTTCAATAGTGTAATTATAAAAACGAAAAAAAAACAAACAACAACAAAGGTATAAATAAGTCTCATATGCATTTTGATCATGTGAAGGGCTTACCGTCAGCGGTATTTACACTTTCTCTATGAGCACTTAATACATTGAGCATATCAGCGGGTGCGATCGTACCTTCTAAGCCGCATGGAATTCCCTTGGTGGCTGCATAATTTGCCACTGGAGTAGTAGGCGTTGGTGGAGCAGATGACGCCACCGGAGATGGCCTAAATTCCATTTTCACTCGTAAATCCTCAGCACCAGTCTGCAAAAAGAAAAGAAGATACAATATTAAAATCAGTTTGATAAAGCTTTTGAAAAAAAAGCTCAGACAAAAGACCTTTTCAATATTTGTAAACACCTTAATCATTATTTACAGATTAATTTAATTTCAATTACTTCAAATATTGTTATTTCTGATTTATTTGCTCATGAATTAAAATAAAAAGTATTTTCTAAACCTTGCAATTTGAATAATTACAATACGTTGGAAATAAGGTCTTTTGCCAAAAAAAAAAACTGAAACTTACTTCGTTCTTGATGTTGCCATCTTTTTTGTCCGTTCCATTCCTTTCATCCCGTTCCGAGTTCGATGACGTTCCATTGCCTGTTTGCGTTGTGCTGGGACTGTGGTTGTCGTATCTGCTGTTGGAAAAATAAAATACCAGAATTGTAGTAAATTCGGCATCATATAATATCGAATACTATTAAAACTCACTTGGATTGTTGCGGGGAGTCTCGTTCAGTAGAGTGTAGAGTGTCTGCTTCGGTCGGTGCGGCTGAGGAGCCACTGCTTGCTGGTCTATATCCGGTGGATTTTCCAATTGGACTGGCGCTGCCTGTGCTAGTAGTTTTAGAACCATCACGTAGCACGCTTCCCCTGGTTTCTTGTTCCAGACTGTATGGGCTTTTTAAGTGGCGCTTTCGAGGTGGCTCATAGGGAATTGGCATATAGGGTTGCGGATGCAAATACGATGAATATGAACCTAGATTTGACGTGGCGGATTGCATAATAAGATCTGTGTCACGCTTAATCGTGCTTCGGGTGATTGCATCCAAGCCGGTTGGTATACTATTGTTTCGTTGATGTCGCCTATTTACTGGGGCTTCGATGGGAGGACTGTCGTGGGGAACTGTCGAGTTTGGGAACCGGCCATGCTCGGTTGTCAGTCCTTTGACCTATTTTTCGAAATAATTCCATGTAAAATTACTTTACATATTATTCAATTGACAAATACTTACTTGCAAGCTTTCTGCGGCCTTCAGGAAGCTTTCAAGAGCTTTTTGCGATACGTGCACCTCGCCTTTGTACATAAACTCTAGCAAAGCTGACATATTTTCGGCGGAAGTTGCCTCCAAAATGACACACACAGAGCCATTGGCGGGCGCTGTCTCGAATAGGTCAGCAAAATTCTTTGAACAAGCTGCCAGTATGAGCTTGTGGGCCTTGAAAATGGTTCCTGCAAAAAACAAAAATATCATTATTATCAAAATACAATCATTAACCATACATTGTTGCTCGTATAAACACATCATGTGCTGTATCAGTAACCTAAATAAAAATACTCTTATCTACAACAAAAACCATTCGCCAGTGATAAAGTTTGTATTGAAAATTGCATTTTTTCGTGTTATCAGCTAAACGAGCAGTATTTTGGCGATGAACGACAATAACATGACTCTATAAATAAAATGACTAGGCCAAGCAAACATATTGTAAAGCTGGTACATGTTCCTTATCAACCTTTTTTCACGATACCGCCACTGCAAGTGAATTACTAATTGATGCAGCGCGTGCAATTTCCTTATTCTGATAAGTTAGTTCATTGAAAGAATTTGCTCCACAAAAGAATTCACTTTTAACTTTTATTTAACATTGAAAATTTCATTCAGCTAAAAATACGATAACATTGCATTACTAACACACATTCTAAAATATTCTTTATTTATATTTGATTTTTTCTTGGGAAAAATGCGCAATACTCTTTATTTTTCGTTAGATTGCTTATATTTTCATTTCCAAACCCGAAAAAATAACGATTACACAATGTTTGAGCACAGCTTGCATAAAAGCAATTTTTATAAAAAGTATTCTAAAAATACAAGCGCTGAGTATTTATGGTAATGTTGTGATTGTGAGTCAGCGCCACTAAGCCATAAAATGGTCCGTCGCATGAGAAATCGAAAGATGAGCTGCATCTCATCAGTGAGTCAGCTGAATAGTAGCATAGTATTTTATCTGAGCACAGGCCCATATCGTCCAGTCTAATTTTACTTTTTCTTTCGACAGCGCCATTCAGCATTGAGCTTGCATTAGCATATTTAGTTTTTACTACAGCGCAACATAAAAAAACCATTACCATACCCGACAAAAACGCACTCAAACGCACAAAGGCCATCCATTGAGCACACACTAACTTTTTCCATGTTCATATGGTTTATCAGCGCTCCATACGCATTCACACATTTGATGCAATTCCACCGAAACGGCATAAAACAAATAAAAACGTTTGTTTTTTCTAATTCATTTCATCAACCGAATTTTAATTTCACATACGCAGCCAAACACATGCAAGTTGACCTATTTAATTTCGGTTTCGTTTTTTTTTTCGAGCAGCATTTGATTATCATAAGAAATACACCAGGAAAAAGTGTGTCGCATACAACTGCAATTAAGCAGCGAAAAAATGAAATTTAATTTGGTTTTTATTTTTGAAAAAAAAAAAAAACCAATCCACGAAAATAGCAAATACATACAACCAACTTGTGCAAATTGTGCGCATAATAAGTTTATAGTATTTTCTCAAAAATATGTTTGTTAAGCTTGCAAGTATTTTTGGATGGAGCCAATAGTATTCAAATCGCTAAAACGCATTTGCAAAAAATGTGGAATTAAAATTTTTCCAATTGATCTTTTTGGTAAATGGAATGCAACAACGAAATATTCAAATTTTAAATGTTTGTCTTTGAAGTATGACGTTTCTACAATTTAAATTTAATTTATTGCATTTTATGAATTCGTTTGAACAATTGTTGTTCAAGGAATTTTGAAATTTCCTACAAGTTTTTGTATTGTTACAATGAAACTTAATTTAAGTTAATTAAAAATTATTCCGAATTCATTGCATTACTTTTTGTCAATTTACATATTCAATTCGGTGGTTTAGAGTTGAAAATCCCCTGATTTGTCAACCAAATACATCTTCATTCTCAATTGACAAGAAGTAGCTTTATGTTCGACGACACGACCTTGAGAGTCGATAAATTTATATTTTCTTCCAACAAACTGAACAAAGATGTGGTTTTTATTGTAGCATTTCAAATTAATCGACTTTACTGTTGCGTCTATAACAATATGCTGAAGCATTTTAAGGATTCGTTTGATCAGGAATCAGACTCATAACTGAAAACCTCTTGAAACGTAAAAGATGGCAGAAATGTTGTCAGCAAAATTTTGGAAACCATGACATTTTACCATACTAGCAATTCACAATTTCACGGTTGCTGGGTAACTGCCTAGAGCTCTGAATATCAATAACAATCAGTGAAACAACAAAAATGTAAATATATTTTAGGTAATCAGCAAGAACATAAATGGTTAGGAAACACAATGATTAGCTTTCAATTTTTATTTAATTAGAAGCGAGAAAAAAGTTTAAATCTCTGCTAAATCATATTCTTTTCAGTGAAAGCGAGAACATTCATTAAATTTCCATTTCCACACTTTATTTGGCCATTTATCAAATATAGCAAAAAATCTGTAAATCGTTGTAAACATTAAAGACCCTAATTAAAGCATCTATGATAAATGACCGTAAAAATAACCTACTGAACATTTAAATTATGTAAATTTTAAACAATATTTTCAATCAAAAATACCGAATAATTTTTTGCCATCTTCGTTGTTCACTTTTATTATTTTCATCATACTTTTCATTTTGTTTGATTTCAGGAATACTTTTTTCTATGAAATCATCACCCAAAAAGTTGTGTAACAATCAAAGATTTATGAAGAGCAGATGCCAATTTCTGTTCTCATTTTGAATTTTTAAATTATTCCAACATATTTAGCATGAATTTTCATGACATCTTGAACATTTAGGAAATTTTAACTTGAGACACCATGAGAAAGTATTATGAATTTTATTTCCATACGATACATATGTTTACTTTCAATCATACAATTTTTTTGATGCGCAATTTCAAAATACTCCTGTGTGGTAAAAGATCCTACGCTTTTTTTTTATCAAAATGATGGACAATCAAATCAAGTACTGGCTTCACCTGTCCAAAAAGCCAACAAAAAATCAATGTAAAAGTATAAAGGAGGCAAAAATTTGATTATTGGAAAACTTGATCCATCAGCATTTTTGCAATTCCAAATGGGTTTTATGAAATTGCGGGAGACGATTGGAGGTGGACAAGCACACGAATGCTTCTATCTATTTTCTAGATATTTCATAGTTCAATCGTTCCATACCGGCAAACACAACAACAGTCACCGAACAGCACAACAAACATGAAAAAGGCTTTTAACATATCACATCATTCAGTCGAACCAGCCGGCAAAAAATATTGTGTCTAGCTATGCTTTGTATTCAATAAATTTTTAATTTTTATACGTTCCTGCTAATGCCACTTTGAATATAGATTGGGCTGCTGAGCCTCACACCCCCTCGATTGGTGAGCAAACACACGATATTATGTTTCAAACGCAAACATAATGGAAATCATATATATTTGTATATATTGTATAAATTCGTGTACTTTCATATTGAAAAAAAAAATTTTTGCAAGGTACAAAAATATCTATAACGTCCTGTTTTCAAGTCATATATCATATGAATCACCTCGCGTACCGTATATATAATAAACATACATGTGCTTATTTTGTTGGCTTCATTCATTTCATTTGCACAAACAGCACAAAAGTGAGCACTAAGCTTTTTACCTAAAATTTCTACATTTTATCTCGATTCACATTTTTGAAAACAAATCTCGCCTAACACATCCTGCCATTCTAAATTTTTCACAATGTGAAGTCTGTTTGGCCAGAAAAAAAGAAATTTTGGTATGTGTAGACAAAAATGTGGATGCCAGGAGATAAAACAGTGGCAGGGAAAATGAAATCTATAAAATTTCATTTTAATTTCGCGTCGTTATTGAATCGAGATATATTTTTTTGCTGCTCGGTTGATAGATTGGTTTTATATGAATTTTATATCCTCATCATCCGCGTAGAGTCTTCTTCAAATAACTCGTCAACCAGCGTGGCATCAACAACAAACGAGCAACGGGAAATTCTAAAATCCATTTTAATCACTGTACGCAAAAAAAGCTCGAATTGGTTAAGCAAATCATCAGAAAGGATACACACATTTTTCAATTAATTCCGAGTTTCCCGATAACTTTTTCATCGGTGGGGCCGATAAAAGCTTCAAAAATCTTCATAATTAAATTTTGGGAAGTGAACATCAAAAACATGCTACCAAAGAAAAACAGATTAAAGCACCATTTTTGCTGCTAATAAGCCTCAATTTCTCACACAGCCTACAACAAAAATCCTTTAGAAAAGGCGGAAAATGTGTATGAATATCCAAACGCAAAATGTTCTTTTTATTATCGTTCCCCATAAAAGCGAATACCGTAAGAAAACATAAATATGTACAGCATACCTAACAAGAAGAATTCTCTTTTTTATGATAAAATTAAGGTTAAAGAAAGCAAGATGAAAATAACAAAAAAATAAGAAAAATCATTCGCTAGACGGCTGGTAGACAAAAATAATAAATGATTATAATATTGAAATGATAGACAGTGTACAGTATAAAACTTATGTAATGATTTGCTTATTCTTTTTGCGCTTTCTGCCTAATTTCCACTCGTTTTCCCTTTTTTTCTAAGCAAAAATTATATTTTCCTTTTGATTTACGACGCTGACCTAATTAGTTATCCCAAAAAGTAGGGAAACCCTTTTTGTCGAGTAAATTGTCCTTAGCAGGGCGATTTTGTGCTGTAGTGTTGTTGTTGTTATATTAATTCTCGTCTTGAAAGAATTGGACGACCGACCTCAATGATGATTTACCTCGCACCCTCTTTCAACTTTCATTCATTTAACAGTAATGTCTAATATATGGTAATGTCGTAATACATTGTATAAAGTGGGTGAAAATAAAATAAAAACGTTATCTTGAAATTAAAATCTCCCTCAAGTTTATTTAAAAAATGCGAAATATTTGCGCCAAACTTTTGGTGGCTTAGCTCTCTTGTATACTTATTTATATCATTATATGGTTAGCACATATTTTCCATATTTTCCCGGACCTTCTCAAGAAAAGCAAGAAGAAATATAAAAATTATATTATGTACGGAATAAACACATAAATATAATAAAAACATACAACATACAATATAATACATGATCTCATGTAAGTAAGAGTCGAGCGGCAAAAAGAATTATATATGTAAACGAGAGTCGACGAGTATATATGTATACATACATAATTTTTGCCATAAAACCGAAATAAAATGAAATAAAAGGGACTACACAATAAATATAAACGGAAATGATGTGATTGTTACAGATATTTTTGATGTAAAAATAAGCGAATAAAAAAGTCATCACGAGATGGTCGGTGGTTTGAGGGTGGCTCAAGTGATTCTTACGAGGACCCAAAATTATGAGGATTTATCCACTCACTTCTTCCGCACATTCTTGTCATGTATTTTCTGAATGAATTTACTACCAAATTGGCTATACAAAATGAGACGACTTTAGGCAAATTTTATGGCAAAATGTGAGTTTCTTCAATTTGTTGAATTTTTGAGGCATGTTCAAGTGATGAAATCGTTTGATTGTTTATTCAGGATATATTTTAGAAAATTGGAAATTACTCTTTGATTGCTAATTAACTGCTCAACTGGGAGTTTGATAAACAAACAATTTTAATGTATTTAATATTCAAACTCAATGAAAGGGTATAAATTTTCTTTATTTTCATGTCTAAAAGATTAAATTTAGGACACATGGAAATCCAAAATGATAATCCGCCAGACAATTTCCACGCCAGACTGCTTCAGACGGAAAATTGCTGCCACGAAACAAAAGTGTAAAAGTATCCAAATGAACGATTGAATGAATTCAAATAGGATCCAACTTGATACACAAAATAGCGAACCGGCAAAGGATTAGCTGTTTTTCATCAACTTTTCTGGATTTGATGTCCGAAGAAATGGTTTTTTGTTGCGCGAACACTCGTCGAGTGGTGGGTAAAGATAAAATTGGGCAGACATTTTAGGGCTCAAGTGGCCTTCACAAAATTAATAAACATGAATAAATACGAAACTTACCCTCACAAAACAGCGTCACGTCCGTCAACGTTTCTGATTGAAATAAATTTGAGAATGCTGTTGCCAGATTCGACGAGTAATTGCTCCATTTCAAACAATATTGCTGTTGGTGATCCATTTTGTATCAATTTCTGTAAAGGAAGAAAATAACAAATTGTTAATAAAAATTTAATTTCCAATTTTCAATCATTTCCTCGCAAATTGATGGCGGTAAATTTACAACACGCAGAAAGTGTAATTATTCGAAAAATTTAATCAAAACTACACGGAATCCTTAATTAAATTGTGATTCGATTCCACATAAATTTAATCCGATTGCAAATATTAGATATTTTCGCTAAATCCACATTTTGCTGGCAGATAAATCAATTTCAGATTTAATATTTAAATTAAATAAATGTATGCAATAATACATTTGAGATGTTCCGTTGAAAATTGAGCCGCAAGCAGAATTAGCAAAAGATGTTTTTCATCCAAAAACGCGTATCTATTTCACGTTCGCATTTTGCCTCCTTTCCACGCATTATTTATTTAACATATTATTCCGCTATAAAGCTTATTTCTACAAATCTCTGGCTTTTTTGTGGCACATTTCTTTTAAATCACGCTCAAATACTACGAAAATTTTTTCGTCTTATCGCAACAACTTCCCTTGAGCAACCTGTGCGTTGTTTTTATATATATTCATTTTTTGTTGGATGCGAGAAACATTATTTATGGAGGATACTTTAAGCGGATTTTGGTTTCAAGATAATTTCATTTTTATTGTTAATATTTAAATCGTATAAAAAGCTTGCAATTCAGTCAATGATTTTATCCAAATAATAGTATTGCAATACTGTCATTTTTTTAAGTGGAAATCCAATTACATATTCAAACATAGACACTATGTGAGCATCAGCGAATTCATGTTTGCTTTCCACTTTGCTGTCGATTTATGATCCAATCAATTTTCGCTGAACCAAAAAAAGTGTAATAAATAGTGCACAGTGCACACATTTCTCATCCACTACAACTCGTTCTATTAAAATCCAACCAACCTCCAAACAATTCAAAATCCTCGCGCAATTTGAAGCAATTTTATCCAATTTCACCAAAAAATACAGTTTCTGCCATTGTCTGCTTAATTTAAAAGTTTCATTTTATGTTTTAATTGAAATAACAGAATGCAGATTTCCATTCTGCATAGCATAACATAGGCGAGCATAAAAACACTGCCAGTGTTTTATACTTTATTTGCTTGCTATAGCACTCTCAGTGTATAAGTATCGTGTACCGTAACTTATACTAGCTTCGGCATAGCACTTTGGCAAACAGGCACAGCAGAGTGCGTTTAATTTTGAACAAAAAAATTTCAATGCGCATGAATCGATAATTGAAATGAAATGCACAATTCATTGAACGGGAAACTTTATGCTTTTTACTCAGCATAAATTCACCCAAAAAACCTTTCAAACAGAGCTCTAATAATTTGGCCTTTTTTGTCGATGCTCGTAATGGAAAAACTTTACTCAGTTTTTTTTTGCTCGTTGTCGGAATGAATTTTTGTCTGAAATACATCATCGGTTTTGTTGCTACAAATTGAGATGGAAATGGTCTTCACTTTCTACTGCAACCAAATTCAACAAAAATGCGTGAAATAATTACGGTGGAACATGAATTATGTATTTCTCATCACATCAACTCTCAAAAAAAAATTTTTTGTGCGTATAATTGGAATTTTGTATAATAATAATACAGTGCTGCATTTATACCATATAAAGGTAGAGAGTGCATTTGTGATTCAACACTGCGCCACATTTTACCCCGAAATCAAATTAAATAGAATCGCATTGTGCATACATTAAGTTTGGCTGCTTGCATATTTGTAACGAAATTTATAACTATATCGCTGTTGATTCACATGAAGAAACCTGTTTCACCTTTTTTTGGTGCTGTTTAAACCATTTTACTATACTTAATACACTTAATATAAAATTCAAATTAAAAATGCATATCATTCATTCAAGTTTTTTGAAACTATTTTTTGGTAACATTAGAAGCATTAAAAAAAACTTTAGAAATTATTTATAACCGTACACATTGAAAGCACTGCTATTGTGTTGCTATTGTGTTGCTATTATGTTGAGAAAATGCAAATCAGAGAAATATTTGAGAGGGTTTTATAAGAACAGCATACAGGACACTTTTAAACCTTCTAATCGGGAATGAATGCAAACTACTTTGCATAAATTATTTATTCACAAGGGGTGAGTTAAAAGAAAATGCTGCCTATCTTCTTCTTGAGCTCCTGGAGCCTCAAATAAACGTGACGTAGAAAAATTGTGCGCTGAAATTTTTAATATTTACGTGCAATGAAAATTTCTCCAATTTATTTTTAAAGTTATTAAAAAGCGGGCACAATCTGTCGCATTCCGAGCCATCAGACGCAACTACGAGCTCAGCCAGAATAATACAAAATACACTAGAACGATACGCTTAATTATCAAAATTGAAATTTAAATCCCCGAAAATTGCAAAAAACGAGTTTTCATTAATTTGCTATGCAGTGTTGTTGTTGCTGCGATAGGGGAGAATTTTGCCTGCACTCTGAGTACTGTGCAATGCATCATGCTGCATATCGATTTTTTAGTTGTTAGATTTTAAAATATGCACCCTCTTCAATAACGTAAATGCATTCGAGTCATTCGTGTGTGATGCAGAATTTGGTGGGCTGGAAAATCAAAATCTGCCTGGAGCAGCACTACAACACATATCAATCAAAGTATTGTATATAGACGCTTACTGCATATGGTAACACGTGCAGTAAAAATACTCTGAACAATTTTCTTTTTATTAAAATGTTGCTGCATGTACGCATTATTTCGGCTCTTGACATGAGATTATTATCAAGCATCAGCAGATTTTGGGTTGCTCGGCTGATTTTATTGTGTTTATGTGAATGAATTTTGTTTTCATACAGAGTCTTAAAATATACATTTCAGAGAAATTTTTTCAATGGCAATACGAAACAAATTTGAACAACCTTTTTGATATCAAATCTGTTTTGATTTCCTTAATGAAGTGTTTGAACAAATAATATGAAGGTGTAAATATGCCAATCATAATATAATTTTTTTCCAAATTTCAATGAATTTTGTTGATAAAATCACCCTCTATCTGCAGCGCCAAACATATCTGGCAACAGTAGATGAAGCAACTCTGTTGCGAACATATAATTATGTGTCGACTGCATGACTTGAAAAAAGTCATTAATGGCAGACAAATTGTTGACTAAGTTGCTGTAATTTCTCCTCGGTGCGAACAAAGAACCGCGCGTTGAAACATTCAAGAAGCAACTCCAGCAATATAGGCAGTAACTGAGTAACTGATTTTATATTTGAGTATAATCAAATCATCTGTATTCCACATTCAATCAATCACATATAGACGAATAAATTTCATTTTCCCATTATTGTTTGCTTTGTACATGATATTTTTTCAGGCGCTGCTTTATGTGCGGATAGATTTTTTACCCATGAATATTGAACAGCACATGAATTTTTTATTACATTATTTGTCATATCGAGATTGTGTTTGGATTTGAAAATGCATGAATATCAAATGTAAATTTGTTCAGTTGAGGCATATTCAATATCAGTTTGATAAATGAATATTAGCATGTATTTGCTAAGTACGCAGTTTGTCCACCGGCTCAATGAATTTCAAAAATATATATTATGCAAAAGCTTTGTGAGATTTCCTATTTTGCATAAAAATTCAATTGCATTGCAGCGCCATTAAGTTGTTTGCAGAAATATGAAAAAGTGTTAAGATTGTAATTATTCACATATTCTACCACAGCCGATAAAACAGCCAACAAAAGAAATTTATTTCATTTCCATTGTTTTTTTACGCTAACGGTTTGTGCTTTACGCACCTTTGTAAATAATTTATTGCTCGTACGCCTCATCATGCTCGCATAAATAACATCTTTTTCGCATAACCGATTCTTTCAATAACAAAAAACATGGAATTCTCAACATTTGCCATTGTTAGATAAATCATAAATTCGGCAGTGTCCTTAAAAAAGAAGCATATGCACAAAATTGCTTCTAGTTTTTCTAAGATAGAATTTATACACAGTAAACTTAAACTTAAAGTTATTGTCTGGAACATATACCAAAGCAAAAGCTTCCGTTTTAGGCATATTGCTGAAAACTATGCTACATAGTAAGTGCAAGTTATTTAAAAACCATCTAATAAATGTGATGCTTTGTAGTTTGTAGATGGTTAATGAAGCAATTATTGAAAATCCGCTCCACTTCCTCCAATTTGTCCAGCGTGATGGATGATTGCCATTTGCCATTTGCCAAAAAACTTTGAGGATTTTTCCATCAAAAGCATCAAAAGTATTTTGTGGAAGGAGAGAAATTGATAAAAGCTTTTTTACCTTTTATGTATTTTTTAGACAGAAACCAGCAATGGAACAATATGTATGATGTTTTGGTTTTAGTTATGAACAACTAGGAATAAAAGGAATATGGTAAAATGATTTTAATTAGGAAGTAAATATTCGCCAACATAGATTTTCAACAAAAATATCCGGGCTCAAAATCCCCGGAAAATCCTAGATTTTTAGTAATCATCGGTAGTGGTTTCATTCAATTTCCACAGAAATAGCTAATGAATGGATGATCCTCATTTACAAAATATTCAAAATGCTTTTCAATTGGACTGCCAATTAAAAATTTTAATTTTCACTCGCACCCGCCTTTACCCCTATTTTTCAAATGATTTAATATCAGTACAATTCTTGTTTCTTTTGCTTTATAAAACAAATTTCAAGGTTTAAGAACTATCAATGGAACTATATACTGACAATAAGATCTTGAAAGTTTATCGTAAACTAATTTCAAGGTAAAGCCCCATAGAAAAGGACTATTGTTTTGAATATATTTTGAGGTGAAGCTCTATGATACTGATGTGAAATTAAAACCAACTAGGAAACAGGAAAAAATTATTTGAAACTTTTTCCTTTTAAACAAAAAACGATGAAAATTCAAATAAAATTTCTTAATTGAGTTCGAGCGCAAATTTTTGAGCTTTTCCAAGGCCCGTTCAAGACAATGGAGAATCTCACTTTTTGCTTAATGTTTTTAATTGAAAACTTAAACTTTCCATGTATTTTGGGCGGGAAAATTTCGGAAAATATTTTAATCAGCAAAATTTGCCGAGCAAACACAAAAGAAGTGTAATTAGAAAACTTTTAACGATTGTTCCGGATTTGCCTGATTCCAACTAATTTCAATCAAACTTCCTTTTGCCCATTTTGTGTGGGTATGTTCGCGAAGTTCTGGGCTTTCATCTGGTACTTTGTAGAAATATATTTTACATAAAGTTCCCTTATCTTTTGTATTATTTTCACTCGCAAATAGTTTCCTTGCCGGTTTTTTGAATTCAAAGCTATAAAAACTTCCATTTGCTGAATCAACGATATATAGTTTGCCAACAGTTATATTTTCCAGCCTGAACAAAATCGTGATTCACAAAAACTCAATTCTTCATGTTTTTATGTTGCAAATTTTTTATTTGTGTATTTTAACGCAAATTGAGAGATTCGAGGGTAGGGTCCGAAAGCCCCAACAATTTGCCAAAAAGAATAAAAAAATCGGAAAAGCTGAAGCTTTAGCAGGCACTTCGGCAACATAATACCTATGCTTCATTAGAATAATTCATTTGAATGAAACAATAAAATTCTAGGAAATTCAAAAATATGTAACCAAAACATAAATTTTCGATCAGAGCGCCGAGCGGGAATATTGTGCATTATTGCTGATAATTCTGTTGAATTCAATCTTACCACTTTCTGATCGACTTGAGTTGGTAGTTTCTTAACGAAAACCACGTAAAACTTGTTTTCATATAAAATTCAAAAAAAAAATATATATTTTTTCCAACAGTTTTTTAGATTCTTTGAAAAAACACAAGATATATAAAATATAAATTTTTGCACTACAGGTACTAGATGGCGCTGTATTAATTTCAAAAACTCTTCTTACGTCGCTGCTTATGGTTAAAAAAGCTTATTTTGAAAAATTTTAGATCAATCGGTCAGATGGGTTCTGAGATTACGAAAACATAAGTTTTTTTCAAAAAATTTTGTAAGCATGACAACTTGGTCATGGTACAATATTTCTATAAAATCTTCTGGAATTGATCATTTTGAGCCAAATACAACGTTTTTGCATATTCGGATGTTTTAATATAATCTCAAGAGGAAAAAAATTCGGTATGGCAAAATTGATGGTTACACTACAGGTACTAAATGGCGCTGTATAAATAACAAAAACTCTTCGTCCGTCGCTGCTTATGGTTAAAAATAGCTTATTTTGTAAATTCTACTACAATCGGTTGGATCGTTTATGAGACTACGAAAACAGAAGTTTTTTTTTTTTCAAAAATTTTGTAAGCATGACAACTTGGTCATGGTACAATATTTCTATAAAATCTTCTGGAATTGATCATTTTGAGCCAAATAAAAGGTTTTTGCATATTCGGATGTTTCAATATAATCTCAGGAAAAAAAAAAAATTTTGTATGGTAAAATGGTTTTTGCACTACAGGTACTAGATGGCGCTGTAGGATTTTCTTGAATTAGCAAACGCGACCGTCTTATGGTTAAAAAAAAAGCTTATTCTGAAATTTTGAGACTAATCGGTCGGATGGGTTCAAAGATTACGAATACAGAAGTTTTTTCCAAAATTTTTGTAAGCATGACAACTTGGTCATGGTACAATATTTCCATAAAATCTTCTGGAATTGATCATTTTTTGAGGCAAATACAACGTTTTTGCATATTCAGATGTTTTAAAATATTCTCAGTCAAAAAAAAAAATTTTGTATGGCAAAATGGTAGTTTGCACTACAGGTACTAGATGGCGCTGTATTATTATCAAAAACTTTTCGTACGTCGCTGTTTATGGTTAAAAAAGCTTATTTTTGAAAATTTTAGATCAATCGGTCAGATGGGTTCTGAGATTACGAAAACAGAAGTCTTTTTTTTCCAAAATTTTGTAAGCATGACAACTTGGTCATGGTACAATATTTCCATAAAATCTTCTGGAATCGATCATTTTGGGCCAAATACAACGTTTTGCATATTCGGATGTTTCAATATAATCTCAGGAAAAAAAAAAATTTGTATGGTAAAATGGTATTTAGTACTACAGGTACTAGATGGCGCTGTAGGATTTTTTGGAATTAGCAAACGTGACCGCCTTTTGTTTAAAAAAACTTTATTCTGAATTTTAAATACCAATCGGTTGTAGGGGTTTAATGATTACGAATACAGTATTTTTTTTTCCAAAACTTTTGTAAGCATGACAACTTGGTCATGGTACAATATTTCCATAAAATCTTCTGGAATTGATCATTTTGAGGCAAATACAACGTTTTTGCATATTCAGATGTTTTAAAATATTCTCAGGAAAAAAAAAATTTTGTATGGCAAAATGGTAGTTTGCACTACAGGTACTAGATGGCGCTGTATTATTATCAAAAATTCTTCGTCCCGCTCTGCTTATGGTTAAAACAAGGTTTTTTTGATAATTTTAGATCAATCGGTTGGATGGGTTCTGAGATTAAAAAGACAGAACTGTATTTTACACAATATTTGTAAGCATGACAACTTGGTCATGGTACAATATTTCCATAAAATCTTCTGGAATCGATCATTTTGGGCCAAATACAAGGTTTTTGCATATTCGGATGTTTCAATATAATCTCAGGAAAAAAAAAAATTTGTATGGTAAAATGGTATTTTGCACTACTGGTACTAGATGGCGCTGTAGGATTTTCTTGAATTAGCAAACGCGACCGTCTTATGGTTAAAAAAAGCTTATTCTGAAATTTTGAGACCAATCGGTCGGATGGGTTCAAAGATTACGAATACAGAAGTTTTTTTTCCAAAACTTTTGTAAGCATGACAACTTGGTCATGGTACAATATTTCCATAAAATCTTCTGGAATTGATCGTTTTGGGACAAATACAATGTTTTTGCATATTCAGATGTTTTAAAATATTTTCAGGAAAAAAAAAATTTTGTATGGGAAAATGATATTACAGGTACTAGATGGCGCTGTCGGATTTTCAAAAAACTAACGTGACGTCGCTGCTTATGGTTGAAAAAAAGCATATTCTGAAAATTGAGGAAAAATCGGTCGGATGGGTTCTAAGATTACGAATACAGAAGTTTAGAAGTCAAAACCACGGACTGACATTTCGCAAGGACCCAAAATTTCGGGTTCTAGACCAAAAATTTTTTTGTTTTAGGCAAAAATAAGAAAAAAAAAAAAAAAAAAAGTTTGGATGAAACCAAGACTTCACAACTTTTTGTTGCCGAAGTAAAAATAAAAAACTTTCGTTATCTAGAGTTGTTTTAATGTTCTCCAAACATGCACTCTGAAAAATTTTGGGCTTTCCTCTATTAAATGCTTTTTGTATTTCTACTGTAGTATTTTATGCCATTAATGCCTTTTAAAAAATATATATAAACTCATAAAGCTACCCCAACCCCATCGAACCAAAAAAAACGGGATGGCAATTGCCTAGTCGGGTTTTCTCCCATTTTCCACCCAAAAAAATGTTCAAACAACTTTGGCTGCTTTTATTTCCAAACAAATTATGCTATGCTGTTCGTTTCTCCACAGCCGAGACGGAAGTGTTAGGTTTCCTTTTTAGTGCTGGCCACAGCGCTACAGCACCTGAATAACCCGATTACATGCAATATAGTTGTAATATTTTTAATAAACAAAAATACTGAATAAAAAACCGATAATGTAAATTCAAGGGCAAACGAGCTATTTAAGGTATTTAGCGTCGTTCTACCTTCTTCTTCATTCATTGTAAAATTCTACTAGCTCTACGATATGCGTTTGCATTGTATGCGAATGAAACTCAGAAACAGATTTGTTGATATCCACCCTAAAAGGAGTTTTATGGCATATTCGCCGGAATTGGCATAATTTACCTGTTCAACCTGTCGTTAACCGTTCTTAATTGGCTCCCCAAAACTGTCTTGAAGAAAGTTTCCCACTGGCAGTTTGCTTGCCGACCAAATCTATATTGCCTACACTTAATTTTGTAGAGCCAGAAAATCGCTTTTATTGAAAATTACAGTCAAAACTCATCCAAATTGGATAGTTTGTTCAATAAAAGCATAATAAATGTTGTTTGTGAAGTAGGCAAAAGCGTCATTTACGGAAAAAGGCTGACATTATTTTATTTATTGCGTCTGTCTTTTCCTGGGCAGGAGAGACTTTTAGAAGGTGACTATTTATAAAATAATTTTCCTTGCAACCAGTAACCCAGAAACAGGGTTTTATCACAGAATTATAACGTCTATATATTTATTCTTCCGAAATTCTTTTCTATCCTTGAACGCTTTATGCACCATAATGATGTAACACTTCCATATCCCAGGCACCTGATAAACTGCTAGCAGCATCAAATTGCCGGTAGGCACGAAATATCTCAGATATGTATATATGCTACACATAATTTAATAAAAGCTATATCATGAAGAGATGGTGTCTAAAAAATCACAAAGTCACTTGTCATGCTTGAGCAAGCAAGGCCTCCTCTCGAAACTTAATAATAGAAATGGCAGTCATTTCTCAAAAAAAAGCTGCCGGTACGGGAGGCAAAATCAAATGGACAGTTTTATTGACGAAATTGCTGGAAATTGCCGGACACTAAATTATGGGGTAGCGTTAAAAACGAAATACTTTTGGTCAGCAAAACTGCAAATTTGATAGCAATACTTCACCCGACTTTACCCTTAGTTTTTACTTCATATGATATTCTTTGAGAATGTTGATTGAGATTATTTTATGAAAAAATTTAATTTCCTTCTATGGCGAATGATTTATTTTATAATAAACTTACATGTAAAAGATAGCAAAAACCAGTGGTAAAGTTGGGTGAAGCTACTAGCAAAAATTTGATAGCTAGCATAAAAATCGGAGCAAAAGTTTTGCGATGAAAAGGGAAAATCCATTGCGATTAATATTATTGGCAAAACATAAATTTATTGACGGGCCAGATTATTCCGATTATTCCGATAATGCTCGCCGAAAAACAGCATAAAAGGCAACGGATTTTGTTATTTTGCCGTTCAATTTTTTATTCATTTAATCATTTAACTTGTCAAAAATATGAAATCCACTTGATTCCCGAAAAATACGCCCGGTTTTTGCCATAAACAACATAAAAATTTAATGAATATAATTTACAGGAGATTGACATAGAAAATTTCCTAAATATCTAATTGTGATATTTTCCAGTTTTTCTGTGTATTTGCCTGAAAGTGTTTTACTGTTTTACTTTATGTTAGCAGACTTTTTTTTTTTTGATTTTATTTTAAAACATAAATCAATAAAACGAGGGACATATTTGAATTCTAGTGTTTTCACGTATATTGTTCAGGATAAAATTGGGCTTTTTTCGAAGCTTTGACAAATCGGTAGAACCATTTCAAAACACTTAAAAGAAAAAAGAAACCACTTTTAACTTTGTCATTATATCGCAGCCTCGCTTTAAATGAAATGCTATGGAAAGATAGTTTTCACAAACTTTTCTTCCACATAAATAATGAAACCTTTTAGAAACCGTAAGCTCTTGAATCTTCAAAGAACTTTTACAAATTTCAATGTTTCAGTTTTAAGTAAGAGGGTTAAAAGTAAATATTCAAATATTCGATCGACATTAAATTTAAAATAATTGGTTAAAAATTCCAAGTATTTCCATTCGTTTATGGTATTATTATCGAAACCTTCATTCATTTCTCTTGTATATAATTTGTATGGACAAATCCATTTGAAAATTTAATTTTAAAAGCATATAGTTTGTCACAACCAAATGAATTTTTAACCAGAAGCCTTCATGTAAACCTCGTAAGGGTTAAAAGCATTACCGAAAAGTGTGTGCGGCTCGAGAAAAACACAAAATAATCTATTTAAGAATTTAACATGTAGCCCATAATTCATTTTAATTGAATTTAGTTGTTAAAATGGCTTTTTATGATAATAAAAGATAACAATGTCGAGCATAATTAAGGTAGCACAAGAATTGTGTGCCTGTTGTTACATGGCATAGTGGGAAACATGAAGTTTATTATTTTAGAACATAAGCACATATCTCCCATATTAATTCGATATTTTTACATGCGAGCATTAAATTTTTAATTTTAATTCTCCATCATATTAACATTAATAATTATGTGAATTGAGCTCATTATGGCTTTTTTCTCGGCAAGCTTTTGAATGTTTTAATACCAGTAACACTAACGTTTGCCACCCATTAACACGTAAATCCACATCAAATATTAAATAATAGTTTTTTACCAACTACCAAACGTCTCCACTCGCACATTAAAAGCTCGAGCTGGGCTTAGTACTCAACAACCCTAATTTTGCCGTACTGGGCTTCACAATCTCTTTGAGGTTTGCTATAATATTAAGCTCATCCCAAAGCAGAAAAAATTTCAGTTCCATTTGTTCCCAATAACACTGGAAAAAAACCCCATAAAAACGCATACAATAAAATATTCATACAATGCTTGCCAACATCAGCAGCCGCACCGACAGAAAAGCTGCTGCAGACCTTTTTTATGTAGGTTTTCCATAGCAATGTATACAATTTCCAACGGCGAAATAAAAATATATTTGTACACATAATACACACATTTTCCAAGCAAAAAGCATTCACTGCCAGCGTTTTAGTGGAAATTTACCTACTACAATATTTTCAGTGCTTTGCCTGATAAGGGTACACATGAAATGCTTTTCCTATACATACATTAACTGCAAATATATATCGTTAAGTTAAACGGGTGCGCCAGAGAGAGACAACCGCCAGTGTGTACACTTTTTTTTGCACAAACAGCAACATTAGACATGGTGTGTGCTGTATTTTATGCTTGTATATAAATAGAAAAACGCAATGGGAAGGTCACATTGCGCCCACCCACCCCCGCTCGTTGCCTGGTGCCTATGGACTCATACCTTACCACCGAGTGCTTTTTTTCGTGCCAAAAGCACACACAATTCGTACGAGCTGTGTGAATTGTTGGCAGTGGAATGATAGTGAGCGATACATTCTTCCCTGCTTCAGTTTTTTCTTCTTCCACTTTGCTCTCTTGTTTATGTTGCGATGTACATGCTCATGGAAACGACACACAACTACATGGAAATTTCAGGGTTTTGATTTCATATCCGTTTAAAATTTGATGAAAACTATTTACTCACAACTATAGAATAGTTTAAAATATTTAAAAGAAAATTTCCATGAAATTTTGATAGCATAGTTTTTCACTTGAAACCCTGATATTTCTGTACACGACATGTTAAAGGCAGCAAAGGCTGTGGTGTAGAATGTAGATGCGGGCCAGCAAAAATACATAGCATAGTTCGAAAAGCATACATTGCTGTTGTTGGATTTGGGGGTTGCAAATGCTTTGAAGGAGGCACTCTCGTTCTCCCAACTGCGCTGGGTGACTGAACAAAAAGTGTGCGATTGTATGTGTGTATGGTGATGTGGGGGCGAAATTATGGCACTGAATGAGGACAAATGAAAGGGAAATTGATAATAATAATATGGAAAATAAAGTGAAAGTGCATGTCGACTTTTCTTTCGCATTCTCGGTGAACCCAACCCAAGTGTTTGTATTCTTGACTAAAGAATTGCGTAACTCGGTGACGGGTGTTTACTTGAGCTGTATGATAATAATATGATATGTGTTGTATGCACGTGGAGGTCGATATTGAATTTTTTTTTGTCGTTTTTCAAAGAATTTTGGCTGCTAAATGGCATTCAAGGACAGCAGTATAGTTATGGCACGACTCACATGCATTTGGTAACTTTAAATAAGGTAAATTAACTGGTAGATTTAGTAACATTATGATATGTATTAAATACTTAATCTACCATATTTAACAAGTTTACCAAAATCTACTTTATCTGTCAAGGACACACCAGTGAGCTGTTTCTTCAAGTTCCATGCATTTGGTTGATATTATTGTGGCTTTCAATATAATTCTTATTATATTTGCTAGGGAGAAGAAGAATTTGCTCAAGTAATTTTTTGTCATAACAACGATAAAGACAGCATTATAGCAAACACTTGCACATCCACTGCTTGTCCATAATTTTTTATTTTATTTATTTTGTGGACTTTTTTTCCTAGAATCTCATTATTGTGTTTTCTTTATTAATTGAATTTGAAAACATTTTATATTGCTAAAATTATTTAACTTTTTTGATTTAACAATTCAGAAAGCAATATGAATATAAAATGTTTCAATATAAAATACTCCTTGAATCATATACTTAAGCTCCTTGACAAACGTCAGCCAAAATCTGGGAAAAATTGATTTATGCTCGAAAGCATTTATTGATGGCTCTCGTTGACAAGGAAGATTCCGCCTCCACCCCCAAAAATGAATGTCATAATGTGCCAGCAACGCATAAAATCATAAAATTGATGTGAAAAATGATTGTTACGGCAAAGGTGCGTGGAGTTTGCCGCTGCTGGCACATAAATATCCACCATAATCGTGTAGCATATATGGCAAAAACGATTTGTTATAGTTTTGTGTTCAGGCTCAAGACGTTGTGGATGGCTGGCAAATAAAACGCAAGAAATATGCTCTCGGCAAAGGAAGATTTTTTGCACCTGGCACTTTTTATGTGCTCGAGAAGCGAGCAAGCAAGCACACTTTCGGATTAAGTTTAAATTTATGGTATGAACATATATTGTTGGTTGTGCGAGCAAACAAATTGTGAGCTTTTATGCTACAGGATATAATACAATTTAATGACCCAAATACCGTATATATATTTATATAATAGCAGTCAAGAAATCTTCGAATTTAAAGCGGCCATAAATTCCTCCCTTTGCCGATCGTTATCGCACAATGCCATTTCCCAATTTCCCAATTTGCCCATTTTCCTTCTTTTTCTGCAGTGGAGCCCAACTTTTTAATTATGTTTCGTTCATTAAACGACATCATTAAAGGGAATTTCTAGTGCCTCGCATCTTGACTATACACATTCGAGCAGAAAATGAAAGATTAAAATGGCCCCAACTCCCGGCCTTCTAGCTAGCATTCGCTCCCAGTCATTTTAAATTAAACATTTTATTTTAGCTACTCTCCAGTCTCCGGCCAAAATGCCATAGCGCGCCCGGCGAAAGGCAGGCATATATATGGAAGCCATAGGAAAACAATAAACAGTGGGAAAAACTTATCTATCGATTTTCTGTATAGGGCCCCCGAATGGCAAAGTACATCACCCCAGAGTGGGTGAGCGCAGAGTCATTTCACTCTAATACGCAACTGCATGCTGTACTTTTTCGAATGTATTCAGTCAGAATGTACATAAGAAAATACATAAGAAAAACGGCAGCAAATACCATTTTCAACCTACATATACACTGCTAGCTGCTGTTCCTTGCCACTGCTGCCATTTTCTTGGCATTTTAGCCTTTACTGTGCACATTTCCACAAACTACATTTATCCAAGTGAAAATTCATTTCTGCAGCCAAAAATTTCGCTTTCGTTTACAAATTTTCTTTGCTGCTATAAATACGAGCAATTTCACTTTCATTATTGCATTCGTGGATGGTGGCGCAGGAAGAAGGTGCTTTTTTCTTCTGTCTGCTGGGGGTTGAGGTGAATGCTTGCAATCGGGGGAAATTTACCAACATATATTATGTTTTATGGTTAGATTGCACATTTTCGAGCTTTTTCCGCATGAAAGGGTTGCAACTTTTCATTATAATAATACCGTCTGCAAAGTTTCGATGATTTTCAAAGTGGCTCCGGAAAGATGACATTTTAAAATAGAAATTCAATTTCTTGGCGCAACAAAGTCGTGCAGCACTATGTGGAACAAAAGTGTGTTTCCACTTGTCTATTTATAAGATGGCATTGAAAATTGCGATTGCACATGTATTCGGCGGCTGTGGTCAGAATTTATTGCATCAATTTTTCAGGCGTTTGAAACTTGTGTGGTAATTTTTGGGACTTATGCAAACACAAGCAATATATTATATCCAACTAAATGGAATTGGCAATTCTACTGAAAAATAAAGTCCGTCTGCAAAGCTATTATTATTATTATTATCAAATTTTGCATAAAGCAGAAAAATGAATTGCACAGCGCAATAGCAATAAAATAGTGGTTATGCCATCAACATGCACACGTTTCCCCATTTTGTTTGCACTTTGCTATATAGCCGATCGGTGCAGACTTTTGCGTCCGAATGAAAGGAGGGTTCAAGGTGGCATGGAAAGAGCATTCTCAGTACATGCGATGCAAATTTGGATATTTAAAATTGGGAGTTGTGATTTTGCATTTCATTTCCTTTATCGAATTATTTTAGCAATACATTAAATAATGCATTAAATAAAGTTTCAAAGGTGAACGCCATTTAAAATAAAGAAAATAAATTTCAGCTAAATCTAAGCCCTGACCGGAGGATTCTTATTTTTTCAGTGGCGTCAATTTACTGCATTTTTTACTTTGTTGGTATTTCCGAATCTTTTTTATTTTTCTCAAAAACCGCGATGCGCGATGACATTGAAATTCTTTACAGTAATTTATTTATTTCATTTTTTTGCGTATTTTTGGATGAACCAAATTTTCGGCACCCGTGTTTAGCCCAATGGATTGGTTTGAAAAAATGTTTTAATTTTCCTCGAGAATAATTTTTGTACATGTCTGATTGCTGCAACATCTAATCACGCATATCTTATTCAATTTAAAATGAAACGTTCTTGTTGTGAACTTGAATTTACTTACGGAAATTTGAATTCCAAAACTATAATTCCCAAACAGCTTGTTTTGAATTTAAAATTTTTTAATTGCATTAGTTTTTCAAGCATTAACAAAACTACATTTCCAAAAAATGAACTCATTTCTTGAACTCTAGTTTCTTCTTTTCTATCAAAATAACATTTCAGTCTTTTTTTACTATTTTATTCATTGTTTCTAATTTTAATGTCCGTTCTATTATTTTTCAGAAAATTCAGCTGCATAGTCCAATGATTCTCTTTTAATTTATGTTGTACCTCTATTTTGTTTAGAATTGCCTGATGCTCAAGTTAAAGAAGCAGCAAATAGAGTTAACATTTTGATTGCAAGCAAACCTACTCTGCATGACCTCTAGCTTGAGATACACATGGTAATCATCTGACCACATAATTCATTTCTACATCATCAACAATAAAACATAAAACGTACAATTGCGTACGGAAAAGAAATCCCAAAGCACAAATCAAAGAAAATGCTTGAAATAAAGGCAACAACAACAAAATACACGCTTAATGTGCACTCAAGTGCAACACCGTAATTTCAACGCAATGTATTAAAATTTATACATGAATTTTAGAAAATCATCCATTTTTTTGGCTTTTTGGGGAAATAATTATTTCTTGTTTTTTCTATTACACTTTGAAATTGAAAAAAATGTAATTACACTATTTCTCAAAAGTACAAGAAATGCTAGCTAGCTTTACCCAACTATACCTTTGATTTTCTTTAACCATAAAAAATATGATTTTATTAGAAAATTGTTGGTTTTGTTTTATGTCTTTTTGGTATTTAGTAGCAATAAGTTCAACTGCACTGTAAGTTTTTTTAAAACAATTTGTTAACCCTAAAAAAAATTTACTTTTACTTAAAAAAACTAAATCTTATTAAAAACAAAGGGTAAAGCTGTATGAAGTGAAGATATGCCTTTAAATTGTTTTCTGCTAGATTTCTAACTTTAATGCTCTTTGCGATGGTAATTTTATGTGATTCACAAAAGATGCTTTTTTTTTGTAGCGTTATGTAATTAGATGCATGTAAAGCATGTTAAAAGATTCCCAAAAGTGAACTTTCTTTTGTTTCTATGCTTTTGAGATAATTTTCTCAAGTCATTTTGGAAGTGCCTTTCTTCGCATTTTGTATTTAATTTAATAATGAATCACACGGCAAAAGCCACTACACTAGAGAGCATTTTTTCTAGTCTATTTGATAAAAGCCGTATAATTACGCTTAATACCATTCTTCCTTTGAATTTAGTATAATTCATAAGTCCACTCATAATTAAATCCATATGTGAGTTCTTTATAACATATCTTGTGTTTAACACTTTTTTTATGCTCACAGATTAAGAGTCATAGCTATATATGCTGCTCGCAAAGTAAACGCCATTCTTGAACTGAAACAGTTAAAACAATATAATCACTATAGTTTCGTGGAATAAACCAAGCCGTGATTCATTAGCATTGGATTTAGAGAATTACGAGTGCAATGTGGCTCATTCAAAAGAGTATTGATTTAACTGCTGGAATTCGGCACCAAAGCAGAATAGGCGAAAATGTATCATGTGATATATTATAATTTATGCCATTGCTAGCCATCATAAAAATCATATGGCGGCAGTAAATTTTGAAATGGATTAGTAAGCATCAATTGTAAAGCATATATTATAGTGTAGAGAATTTATTTTCACATCATTTTGTGTATGAAATCGGTAAAACAAGAACTATATTTTTAATGCAATTCTAGATTTTTTGCAATCCTTGATATTCATTAAATAAATCATTATTCACTGTTACTGGTACTGAATGTTTAGTAGAAAATAATAACCCACCAATTACTGCACGGAATGTGACAATGCATGAATAAAATCTCCAACAACAAGCTGATTCATTATTATATATATTATATAATAACTTGATGTGGTACGAATTCTTTCTAACAAAAAAAGTTTGAAACTATTTTTTTTATCTATTTCCTTATGCGCGATTTACGAAAGAATCATCAGCGAAAACGACTACTACGAAAAAATATTTGGAAGATTGCATAATATCATAAACTGCTTAAAAGCATTATGCATATAGATATTCGTTTCAAATGTTTATTTTTCTTGCTGCAAATTTATCTTTTTAAATTTAACTGTTGGTGTGTGGATTGCATTTATTTATTTATTTTGTAACGACGTCAATTCACAAATTTATCGCAGAGTTCGGGATTGCATGAGAATGGCTATGCATAGAGTTTCTTCGTATAATACTCATATTTTGTGGAGCTCCAATATATTAAGTGTTTTCATGATATATTATATTTATTTTGCTTAAGTTGATCAATCATAAATGTATCGATCCCTGGTTGTTGCACATACGGTATACGAAATAAGAAACGCAAATGTTCATTTTTATTTTAAAACAGCTTTGTTCATTTATTGTTGCACACTTTAGGAACATTTTTTTGGAGAGGATTCATCCACAACTAACGGTTAATATTTGAATTTTTGCATTGCATGTACATTGACAGTAATAAATTGAATCTATCCTTCAACGAATTTTTATGAACGTCTCCTACAATATTGCATATAAGCCGAAAATTCACCTTCAAATTTAAAGTGTATTTGTTGAAATGATTAGTGTGATTGTTTTTTATCATCAGAACTACTAAAAATTTAAGGAAATGACGTTTCTGGTGGCAATAAAAATTTGGTTGTTTGCGGCAGTCAAAAATAAAATAAAAATGGCATTTTGAAAAGCGTAATTTCAAATGCATAATAATTTTTGCGAAACAAAAAAACTCCAAAAAGTCATCTCATTGTTGTTGCCCAAATAATAATCACGTTGAACAATACTAAAAAATGTTGCCTTTGTGTATTATTCAAATCATTACACAATATCGTTTGAAACCCGAATAAAGCTAAGAGAAAAATTCAAGGTCATTACAATATTTTATCCGAAAAAAGTTTACCCGAATAAAAAATAATAATAAATGTGTGTCATTATTTATAAGTTCTGGTGTAAAATAATTGCAAACAGTGTAATCGTAGGGACTGCATGTGTGCGTAGTATTGATTGTTGAATAATATCACTTTTTTGAGGAAAACTAAGTGCTGACTGCTATTATGTCATTTTTTGAGGGTTTAGATGCGACTGTATGTGTGCATTATAAGAATAAATAAATAGCGTAATTGAATTGAAATAAACTACATACAATACAGGCAGCAGCGTAAATATTCTTAGAAATTTTTTTTAATATTTTTTTGTTCGAAAGAAACGCGTATTTTGTTTTCGCGAGTAAATTTTTTGGTAATGAAAAGTGATAACTAAAGAAACGCATAAATATGTGTGTTTCATAGAAGACGGAAAAAAACACATCTCAGGCCAAACCAAGTGTTTACAGCGATGTTTTTGGGTGCTTTTGATTGATTGAAATTGTATGCGTTTCAATTATTATGGTTCCTCCATTTTTACAGCACAAGTACTCAGTTTTTTCGGATAAAATCTGCTAATGAGAGCTCAATGGTTTTGCAAAACAGTTTTACCGATGGCTTGGCATATCAAGTGCGACCCGAACTATCGTTCAAACTTGTTCAAACAACGTCTTGATCATCACCAACCATACATATTAAAAAATGGCATAAAAACATGCGCATATTTTTGCAATTAAACTCAATAAAGTTTCATACAATTTCTCAAATGCTGCTTTTTATTGGTTTCTATTGACGGCATATTTATTTGCATTATAACCTACAACTCCAGTGAAGTGTTTGAAATATATTTTTTTGGGTGCAACATTTTTATGAGTGACACGTGAGCAACGAGTAAAATTTCATATTAATTAAATGGATTTTTAACAGTGTTCGCATATTTTCGGGTTTTCAAGCGAAAAGTATTTTATTTTTAATAGATAGTCAAAAATCCGTGTCAAATATTAAATATTCAATTGCGTGTGTCAATTAATTTGGCAAATAATTTAAATTCATTTGGAAAATGTTGAAAATTAAATATAAGATATAAAGTGTAATAATGGGATACGCACCTTTCTTAACGGTATCAGCTCAAACAGATTTCTCAGGAAATTGTGTGTATTTTTTTCACTTTCGGGGTAATATTTTCACAGTTTACGGTCTAGAAGCTGTGGCGGTTTGCGGATCACTGTTGTCGTGGTAGGATGTCTCCTTCGTGTGGTTGTTTTAGAATTTCTTAGATAGTTATTTATTCCAAAAAAATGTTTTATAAATTTTGAATAAACTTTGCCAAAAATTTTAGTATTTTTAAATTTAATTAAATTTTTCATATACAAATGTTTATTTTACTTCTTCACAAGAATTTTTGTATTCAAGGAAGAATGGGCAAAAAGGACTTTATCACCAAAGTATCCTTTCTCCTCAAGTCAATTTTTTTGTTTGTTTAATTTAATTTTTACAACTTTTTTTACACCAAAAAATCCATTTTCAAAAATGTTTTTCAAGTCCACAGTTTTTCATCTGAGCTCGCTCAGTTTCCATGATATCTTCATTTAACTCCTTTTGCTTTTATGTTGCACACATAAGCCAAGTTTTTTTTGCTTAATTTCACTGGGTAAATTTAATCCTTTTCTCCAAAAATTACATTAAATCATAATTAACGTCAAGTTCTTGGTGACAAAAAGCAGATTACTACTGTGCTTGCGGCACAAGAAGCTTTTTCTGCGCTTCGCTTCTGGTTGCAATTTTCTGCGTTTGTTCGATTTTTTTTTATTCAGTTGGAAAATTGGAGAATTTCTTTTTTTGTCAAATTTTGTCAAAAATTTTGGATGACTTTTTGCCGTTAAAAACGAAAAATAACTTTAGTATTATCAAAAACACAAGCTTTGCACAAATTTTACTGAATTTAGTTTTTAATTTAGGTATTTTTTTGAAAAATGAAAAACAAAAAATTATTAGAAGTGCAATCGCTGGCTTCAAATTGCCGAATATTTTATAATATAAAAATTCATTGTGGAATAGACAAATTTTGGCCCATAATACACACACGCTCTCATTGAGGTTTTTCGGCGATAGAGAGAGAATGCTCGCTGCCTTAAAAATGCGTTTATGGGGGACTGAAACAGAAGAGCCGTGGTGGTATTAAGTTCAAATTTTCGGCAATCTCTGCCTGTATTCACATTTCCTATTTATTTATTAGACGCATACAAATGCAAGCCTTCCAACCGACTGAAACTGCTGTACATAAAGCATTTTTAATGAATGAGGAAAAAAGAAAAGCATAATGCTGAGCTTTCGGTAGAATGGGTTATTTCACCGAAAATACAAAAAAAATGCTTGAATAACACGTTGCTATGTGTTTTGCTATCCGAGAACGTAGAATGAAAAAATCATAGCTATAGGAGATTGCAAGGCACTTGATTTTGCCGGCTGTGTGTGTGCATTAAGGGTTGTCAGAATTTTACCCCTTTTCAGCATTTTTTTCATCAGAGAAATTTCGTCATTTGGCTAATTGGAAATATTTTTGATTCTGGAAGAAGTTTATTGGAAATGAAGCGAGTGGGCAACACAAAAATGCGTAAAAAATCTACAATCCACATTAAAAATTTAGATACTGCTGAAAATTTTTGCGCACCATTTTTATTGCATATTGTGCTTTTTTCGTTCAGGTGTGCAAATTAATTTGTTATTGAAAGTTTCAAAAATATATTATACATGTATCTAACACTTTGCTAATGAAAATTTTTTCTAAAACATTTTTATTGAAACAAGACACACCTGTAAAATTGAGGTGCACAATAATATAACAAAAAAAATGTTTTCCATCAATTATAGTTTTTCTTATCTACTTTCATTGTTGTTATCAATGCGAAACAGACATAAACTGATAACATAGTTTCGCACTTTTTTTGACAGTGTACCAAAAAACTAAAAGAATATATACACACAATTTGCTTTGCTGTTTTTTTTCTATTTCATTTCATTTTTTTGGCTCGGCTGTTCAGAGATGAATTTTTCACCATTCTGTATGCGTGAGCTGATAAGAAGAAGAAAGAAAAAAAACATTGTGCAAATGTGTTCGTTCTCCACTTCCAAGAAATGTGTTTAGCCGAGAAAAAAAGCTTTGCGATCTGAGCTTTATGTGTTGGCAAACTTCACTGAGAATCCCAAAAAGAAAATACGGATTCCAAGAAAATGCGATTTGGGAAAATCATTTCAAGAGTGTTTTGGCTGTTCAGCAGAAAAAAAAAGTTTATGCAAAAAAGTGCTTGGTATGGGAAAGGCGCCAAAAAGCTCAGTAGAATACAAAAAGTATTCGTTTTTTTGAAGAGAATCGCATCTTTATTGTTTTACACAGATTGCGTAAGATGTTTTCCTTACCGGAATTCTACACTTTCCCGCACAACATTTCCACGGTGTCCAATTATATCAAAAAAGAATCTGACTGATATTTTTTTTGTTTGCCAAATCATTCGATTTTATTTTTACTCACAAAAACGTCGACAAAACCAGCAACAGCCAAAAACGACACATACACGCACAAAAAACGCATTTTTTTCTTGAGTTTTTTTTTTTCATATTTGAAAATCAAGCGAAATATTCACAATCTGGTATTTCTTCTTCAAATCGGGTCCTATACCAACACTTTTGCGTGCTTTTTAATTTAGTTTTTTCTATTCGAATGATATTAAAAAACTACTTTACAGCCGAGCATAAATTTGTTGTAAAAATTCATTTTTTATCATGACGTAATCCGTCTTTTTTTAGTTGGCCGCATAAAGTTTGATTAAAGATTCTAATGAACCAAAAGGCGAATGTTCACACATCATATCAGAATTTTGGTGGCCAGGCGCGAACGTAGTGTATTGCAACATTATCTGGTTCAGATGAGTTTGCTTAGCTCGGTCCAATGATGCGAAAGAGTACATTTGATGAAAATTACATATTTATAGAATCATCACATCAAACAGAATGTATTTCCCAAATTCCCAACAAAATGAAAATTATGTTTTATGTGATGACCTTCACCAATTTATTACATCAAACAAAACCAGAGAAGAAAAAAAAACTATCCCAACTTTTGTTGTTTGTGGTAGTTTTTGATTACAGTCAATTTGGCATGCAAATGTTCTTGTTTAAGTAATGCAATATGTAAGGGGCCTAATCACATCAATTATGTATGTTAATTATTTTAATTCATTTTGAGGATTTGCAGGCAAAGTGTAAATGTGCTTCTAGCAAAGAGGGTACGTATGCCAAATTAATTGAATAATTAAATCTGGAAAAATTTGCATGTGATCACATTATATTGTTTGTTAAATTTTTAATTGAAATTAATAATTTCAGCTTCAACCAACTTTACCCCAATATTTAATTTAATTGTAAGCTTTACCATAACAAATTTATATTCCAAATATGTTTTTTTTGGGTTGTAAAGCTTTACTTGCAAGACAAAAAATAGGTCAAGCTTTTTATTATAAAAAAAATCTTTCATAATAAAGAATAAGCTTTAACCAAATTTTAAAAATAGGACTAAAGCTGGGTGAAGCTAAAATTAATAATTTCCATGCTGTTATGTGTGTACAAAACATTTTCCACAACCAATGTAGAAAAATAATTTTAGAGCACATATAAATATTTATCATGTGCTCCCGCATTTAAATTTATTATGTTTGGATTGAAATTTATTACAACCAACTTAACGCATTTTTGGCATTAAACATGTACGTGTATAGTCGATGTGGGGCATGTCCCAGCAAGAGCATTCAGAAATTATGGAAATTAACAAGAATGTAAAGAGAAAAAAGGAGTTTACATGTCCTAGATTATTGTATTAACGAATTATTACAAATTACTCTGATTTTACACTACTCATGTGTCTAAAAAATGCACTCATCAACAGTTAGTCTATATTTTAAAAAAATGGTAGAACTCCCACGCTACCCATCCCAAACTTCCACACAGTGCTCCGTAAAAGTTAAATTATAATTTGTGCTTTCATTAAAGAAAATCTTTTGTGCTGTTGAGCTCAACCATATAATTTTCAAGTCACATGCAACACCTACTTCTGGTGCGTATGTGCGTTTGTAATAATTATATGTTTCCCTCCCAACCAGCAACCAGCAGTCTAAAATCCTTTTCTGCTTTAGCACCAAGAGCTTGCAAAAACACATAAATAAAATTGTTTTATGTTCTCAGCACCTGTTTTCGCCTCTTATGCTTCCTAATGTTACTTTAACATTCGCATTCAGCGCGTAGGAAAATCCACTGGCAAAAATAAAAATTAAAAGAAAATTCATATAATTTATATAATTTATAATTTTGCCTCACACTCCAATCAACCCCTTTGCCGCTGCTTTTTGTTTCAACGCAGCAATTGCTGGCTCTACATAATATATCATTACAAAAATATATAAATTTCCTATTTCGAAGTTTCCATCGTGGCATCACAGATTTCGCAACATTACATAAAATACATAGAAATATATTATATCTCTAGATATTATTTCCTTTATATAAAACTGAATGTGGAACATTATTTTATCCGGTAGAATATTCAATTTAACAAACGTTCTTATTTACCTGGGTAAACTTATCATATTATTCTAGGTGAAATTTGCTGCTGAATTTAGATTTATGAAGTTTTGTTGCATTAAAATTGAGTTACCTAGGTAAAAAGCATGCCTAGTAAACTGGATCCGGTGGAAGTTTGTGCTGTGCGTTCGCTTTTAAATAAATAAAGAAAATTCGACAGCAACAACAAAACTGTTTGAGAACTTGTTCAAGAAACCTATATATTCTATTCACTGCCAGCGCCAGGGAAGCTTAACAATAATATATATACCATACCGTACTTTTCTTCAAAAATGAAACAATATAGAAATTGCTAAGTTTGAAAAACATTATTTTGTAATACTTGGAAGGATGGAAAATTTTCATTTTTTTATGATTATTATAATTTAAGAAATATAAATCATTCAAATTCATTGATTTTTACCCGGTATCATAATACACAATTTCTAAACATTCTAAATATTAATAAAATACTTTGGCGTGCAAGGGGCTATACGTATTTATAATTACCGTATTCAACTACACTGTAGTATAGATAATTTATATACATTTCAAAGTTTTTCCGAAATTTTTCTTTATAGTATTTATGGGGTTTCTTTTCTGATCAGTCTTTGGTAAAAGGGAAGTTTAAAAACCCATTAAGACGCAAAATGGCTAATTAATTTGTTTAAAGTTTTTCCACACTGAAAAGAAAGTTTCTGGTGTGGTCACTTATATTTGATAAAATATGGAAAAGCAAAGATCTAGATGAATTTGTCTTTTTTTTATTTTAAAACAAAATAAAAAAATAAAATAAAACAAAAGTTTATGGGAATCAAAAACAAAAAGGTATCACATGGTAAATTAGTTCATTATTAGCTGTACTTTTCTGGACAAAAGTCATTGCACTTGAAAATTACTTGAATAAAAAAGTAAAATCTCATATATACTGTTCCAAAATAGTTCATTTGGATTTAAAATTGCCTATTATTCACGTAATAATGAACGTATAAGAAACTTAAAATAATTATATCATGCATTCTGCAACAGGGTTGTACTTGTGAACACATTCAATAATTCTTTGAGTGCTTCCAGAATATCTTTATACCGACATATTTGACACAAAACTCATTTTGATTTTGTAAAATCAAAAGTATTTGAGCAAAACCAGCTCTGCTTTTTCTAAGCAAACAATGTACACTCAGTTCATTTGTTCTCTTTTTTGTTTTTCACTGGTTCCAATGTCTTTCTTTAATATGTTATTTTAATTCAATGTTCAGAGCCCATGTAATTATCTCCACACAAAAATCTAAGCAACTTCAGCATTAGATATATGTGGATGATGAATACTTAACAATGAGAAGCACAATACGGGGAAATGGAATAGAACAGAAATATCTATGCGCTTATAAAAGGTAAAGCAGCATACAAAAAGAAATAATTGAGATTAAAATTAAGTGGATAGAATCAATGACCGCGTCCAGAAATGAAGATGCACTCGACCTCACTCGCATTATTATATACCTACATATTTTATATTATTACATTCTTTATGAACGCAGAAATGCCCAAAATTAGAACAAAACCATAAATACTGAACGCATTTGAAATGGTAAAATCATAGAATGAAAAGAAAAGAAAATTTACATAAATAAACATGAAATACATATTTTCATAACTCAACTAGCTTTACGCATATTTTCATTTAATTTATATTTTTTTGGCTAATTCTTCAAACTACAAATGAAAGGCAAGGGTAAAGCTGGATGAAGCTAAATTTCATAATTCATAAGAAAGCAAAACAGAAGAGAGAAGTAGAAAAAAAAAGAGTTGAATGAATCTGACCTTTTTGATTGTTGTGTGCTTGAACTTGTAATTCAAATCGCCCCTCATCATCTCAATCTTCCGCATAAGACTATGCGTTAATGCAAATCCAAAATCAGAGATAGATCTTGATGGCAGATAATTTTCAGGTAATTTATTTGGATATCTGGCTGCCATCATCTATGTATGCAATTATTTTATTATGTTGAATTATTAGTTATGCAGAACAATGAGGGCAATTATGGGCCATTTCACACAAAAGTGAACTGTATTTTGGGTACTTTTCACCTTTATTTATACTTCAACTTAGATATAAATGAAATATGCTCTATGCAGAAGATAGACAAAAGACAATTTACCAATAAAATGAATAAAAATTCTAATGCAAGCCAACACACCTTAAGGGCCATTTAAAAAATCCATTTTCCAACGATTTAATAATTACCATCAATTTTAATATCCCAAACAATATAATGAATTAATTAACAACATACATCATAAATTCAAGAGCATTTCAATTTTGTAGCATGACTTGACATTTTACTTGGTGCTTCATACCTACATATTCATTTACAGCAAGCGCCAATAACAAACAAAAAATACTCCACGGCATTTTTAACTTTTCACGGGCCAATCAAACTGAATTTCCCTGAATATTTACCAATTTTTAAAATTTCGGTTCGGGTGAAACTTTTCCAAAAAATCAATACATTTAAAATTTTCCAAAAAAAAGTAGCCGCTTGTCGGATGAAAAGCCTCTTCTCGCAGAGAATGAAAAATTTAAATGGAAAATTTTCGCGCATAAAAGATAGTGCGTATGATGGAATGGCGAACCCAATTTCATTCCCATAGTTTTTTCCTGCGACAGTGTTGTTGGGGAAATATGTATTCTAGCGAACATAAAAGAGATGAGTATAAATTAAATGAAAGGGTTCAGCAGTACATACCTAAAACCCAGCAACGAGCTTCAACTTTCAACAACAACAACAACAACAACAACAAACATGTGTAGCATTTAGAGTTTTTTAATTAACAAAATGTATTTTAAATGAGAATCTATATTATAAAGAAGATTTTCCGAATGAAATTTCATTGAAAGTATTTTGTGGGAAGCAAAGGAACTATTGCTATATTGTCACGTTAAGCATTTAATTCTTGGTTTGAAGATCATACCCAGATTATCGCTTCACCCAACTCTGGTGCCTGAGTGCTGATAATATGGGCTTGGGCATGTTGTTTAGGAATTTCCATTAAGCTTTTCAAGTGGCAAAAGGAAATTCAAATTTTGCATGCTTTTGTAAGATTCAATTAGCCCGTCGAATGGGGAAACTCGATTCAATTTTACAATTTTAGCCTTATTCCGCAAAATCATAGCAAAATAATTATGGAGCTTATTTTTCTGCCGTTCAGTGCAGAGCTCCATAAAATGGCACAAAGTGTGCACACAGTTCCAGCAATTTTTTTTTGCTGTTGTGTACGACTAATGCTTCTGAAATTCACCCACTGCTACCATCCCGAGTCAAGAAAATCTCCATTCTTCCGCACTTGTACGCTCGTTTGACTCTTGTTTTTAACGATTTTCGTTTCTTTCTGGAATATTATGTGGATCTTGAGATTTGACGGACTGTCTTTCGATAAGAAAGACTCAATTTAAGCCAGTCTTCTTGTTTACTTTATGATTATTAATTCATTGCTTATATATGAATTCTGCCATTATAGAAAAAACTGTATAAGGGACTTGTTTTGCCATCTTAATACCACTTGTTTTCTCAAGTGGTGTACACTTGCTCTAGCTTTTTCTGCCCAAACAAAAAATACATATAAATTCATATAAAATGTACTTTAAAGTTTTTTCACAGTTATGGGCTTTTCTTTTTGCTCTATTGAATTTTCATGCTTTTTTATTCAAATTTTTGCTGTTCCTTGAGCAGTTTTTATGATTCTCCTACCCCGTAAGTAAGCCAAAGGGAAGCATACACACTTGGCTTTCTGATTCTAAATTGATTAGCTTCATAGAAGCACAAAAAAAAATGGTTTATTACTTTAGAAATCATAAATAACCTTTCGTTGCCATTGCAAATGAGAGCACATACAACCGACAGCATAAAACAGCACAAAAATTAGGTACAACATAAAAATAAAATAAAAATACGATTATGTGTCCTTTATTTTGTAAATTGAACCTAAAATTTATATTTTTAAGCATATAATGGAGACGCACAGCTATTTTTGATATGATTTTATTGTTATGCCAGCTTCACCAAGCTTTACCCTTACTTCGATTGGGTTATACAGCTTTACCACAAAGTTATTAAACTGGCAGGCTTAGTAGTTAAATCAACATTCTGAAATACTAACTCGTCATTTGGTAATTCATACAAATTCAATGTATAGATATTTCCAAAAAGATGTAAATTTTTATGTAATGATAAGCAAAGCTTGGTAATAGATTGCAAATAAGTGAAGCTTCACTACATGCGCCTATTTTTATGGTAAAGCTATAGGTGTGTAGCTGGATGATTTTATTGTTATGCCTACATAAAGACACATAAAATATGGAAAAGGGTTTACTTTTATGCTTCCTTGTCGCTGTGCTAGAATATGAACTTCTACGTCATTTTAAAATTGTCCTATTATATTATACCAACATAACTCTAGTCATTGATGTCACTTTTCCTTGCTAAATAATTCATTGTGCTCAAAAATCCACTTTGCCGTGGAAAATATATAAAATTATACTTTGTGGACAACTACACGAGTAACTGTTTGAATTCATTTAAAGTTTAGTCGCTGCACGCAATTCTGAATAATGAATGTGCCTTTTAAATGCTTCATACTTTTACGATATTAGTCGCAAAGACCACCCTGTGAAAATATGTGATTATATTATATACCTTTAATTAGAAGCCTTTGAAACATAGGCGTACTTTTTGCCATTTTATCTGTTGGCGCGATAATAATGTGGGATAAGTCATAAATTAATTCTGTATATTTATACTGTAATCATTTTACGTCAAATGTGGATTAAAAATTCATTCAGAATATCTCATTCCAAGCACTTTTTAATTTGCTTGTGATTTGTTGAAAAAGGTATTCAGGCTATATGTGAATGCGGGTCGTGCAACCAATTTGAAGTAAATAAATGTTAAGGGTCACTTAAAAAGAGGTTTACTGAGTAGGATAAAATTTATGAAACTCTTTATAAACAGGAAAACAAAAACTTCTCTTATAATTATAAAGTTTTACATAAATCAGATTCTACGATTGATTTTTGTCATCTGAGATTATAATAAAACGATCACATTGAAAATAAAGTTTTTATTTTATTAAAAATTCCACTTAAATCTAAATCTATAGTAGAAACAGTTAAGTTAAATCAAAAATCTATAAAATCATCTCGATAATTCAAGTAAACATGTATAATAGGGTAGCAAATATTTTGAAGTATCCAACGATCGAACCCTTAAACTTAAAATAAGTTGAATATCCAGGATTTTGTATACACATTAGTTTTTATTTTTATGTTGCTGAGTAGCAAAGAAGCCCACACACACATCATATTTACCGGCAGATATTCGCATTTCATAGTTAGATCCATTTCAATAAAGCTGCAAAAAACCTGTTATGCGAGCACACAGAACCATCGTTGCGATGATATTTTTGTGTTTTTCGGAAAATTCATATTTTGCCATTTGTGTGTTTCTACTAGCTAAGCATTTTCCAGGCTGAGAGCAGTCGAGCACATAACGATATAGAATTATTTATATAGATGGCACAGGTTGACTTTCTTTATATTAAATGTTAGAAATTTTCAATAGAATAGTCTCTACTATTATAAAATAATGTAAAGAAAATTTTAATTTATAAAATTTTGACTTCAATAATTTCCATTTAAAATACACAACCCAAATAGAGATATAAAGCATAAAATTTTCAATTGAATGTTGTTTTGTTTGGCATCGAAGGCTTGTATAGATGCGCCTAAATAAATATATATAGCTAGCCAACAGATCCTCCATTAATGTACACGCAATTTTATGTCTATATATAAGTATATATGAAATTTTAAAATCGAAAGTGCTGTATATTTTGAAAAGGCATGCGCTTACATTAAATGCAAGGGTTGAAAAATAGTATATCATATAGATTGGTAGTTAAGTATCTCTTCGCTCGAGATGTTGTTATGCTCAACAGAAACGCAGAGCAACGCAAAAATGTTTTATGCTCTGATGGTGCGGATTCGTCGTTCAGCATTGCTTGTGGGTTGCTGTAGGCTGATCAGAGTACATAAAACGCACACACTTTATACAGTAAAACTCTCAACTATATCATAGTTATTAGAAAAACGGCAAAATATATATAATGGTACGGCGCTATCGTGTATTTCCCATCCAACAGCGCACAGCCAGCAATTTCACGCAGAATACTCGAAACAAGAGAGTGGAGATTGCTGAGCAAGTAACTAGAGAAGATTTTATCAATTTCCATGTACAAATCTAATTATATATGTGATGTGTCAAATAGATTACATCCAGGATTCCAAAATTATCTCTGATTTCTTCAAAATAAATTTGTAAGCTTTATTCAATCACTCCTTTAATTCATTATCATAAAAAGGACAAACAGACAAATTCAAAACACAGTTTATCAAGAACAAAAAATTCCAAAAAGAACTTTTCGGGGGGAATGGGAAAATTAAATTGTGAAAGATTTAACAATTAAAGCAATAAAAAGTAATGGAGAAAATGTCAAAGGTTATGTTTTCCCTGCTGAATGTCTGTCAAGAAAACCCCAAATTAAAAACGAAATCAAATGGAAGTTAATTAGCAATTTATGGGGAGAAGTATTATGTATATAATAAAAAGTAAAACTTATGCGAGAGCAACTCCTCGGCAATACTTGAGATATTTTCCGCATTTGAAATTATAATTTGGTCGCCTAATTGAAAGTGAATTTGAGCTATTGCTGATTTTACGACTTACTGATTTGCATTGTGCAAAAAAGCTCCACAACAAACGAACAATTTACATTCAATTACTGCCCGCTGATTGCGATACATAAATACCCGAAAATAACACTGAAAATATCAAAAAAGTTTCCTTGTTATAACAAGGAACAAGCACTATAAACTGGCGATAGTGGAGTCTAATAAACATTGCCTTATCTCAACTGGATGTCAATGAGTACGTTGGAAACTAAAGGCCGCAGCAGGAAAAAACTGTTTGGCGAGTCCACGCTTAATTCCATTAAGATTAGTAAATCAAAGCAAATTGGCTTATAAATTGCCATTAGCTGGTGCTATAACACCAGCGAGTGCAAAACAATTAAAGATTTAAATGAGTAACTCTCACGTCAATGTGGCCTTTATAATAAATCCATCTCATTATTGTGATTAAAAGTCAAACTTCTGTATTGTCATAAAGGCACAATATATGTGCCAATGGAAATACTAGCAACCAAAACATTATATACGTGCCACAAATCGTTTATTCGTTATGTTTTTATCTGATTACATATGATTTACATATGATAATATTCTTTTTTAATTCTATTTGGTAATTTTTTTTATATGGAACTTGCTGCGAGTTTACTGGCATTTCTGCGTTTCGTTTTCATTTCAGAAAGTGCTGTAATTTTATGCCATTAAAAAAATGTGTCAAATATTCAGAGTGTGATTATACATTCGAGGTAATTGCAATATTTTTAAATGCGTGCTTTTGTACAATATGACACTTACAGCAGTCGAAGCAATTAACGCATTGGGCAGGGTGGGATTGAAAAAGCTGTAGCAGAGAGTTTTGGACTTTTTTCAAAGTGGTTTTTCATCACGCTGTGCATATACTTTGAAAAAAAAATCGCATTTATCCCATTCAATGAGTTTATTAGTTGTACTATGTATATTGTATATACTTTGAAAATTCAGCTGATACTATAAATATCTTTGAATAGCAAACATATTAAACGGCTGATCAAGTATTATCGAAACTCATGACGGTAACAAAACTATATAGTAAATTGCAACACTCTTAATTATATTTTGGACATTGAACCTTAAATAAAATAATAAACCCATAATAATAAATATAATTTAAAGTATTTTTTTTTCAATCAAGTACAAAATGGTTACTTATTCATTCATTTAAGAAACCTTTATGTTGATGTATGTGATATTGATATTTAAATTTCTGGTTGGTCCTTATTTCATTAAAAATACTTTAAAGTTGCAATATTATCAAACATCGAATTATTGCTCATGAAATAATATGGATTTGACTCATTCATGTTATAAGTTGGGTTTTTAACCAAAAATGTATACATCACTACAAAGCAGATTGTCCACGTGAACTCAATGTTTAGATATGAATTATGCAATCGTTGTTACTTGTTGTAATAAAGTAAGTAGATACAAACATACAATTGACTCATTAAACTTTTTCAAATTTAAATTCTTAATGTGAACCATAAAGTTTATGCTACCACGCCAAAACATTTTTATTGGTGCTGGCAGCGTTAATTAGTGTTGCCATTTTCTTGATTCGTGATTGCACAATTGTATGTCATCATAAAATGCTATAAACTGGACAATTAACACATTAAGGGTCTGGGGAGTTTTATTTATGGTAACATTTTCAGGTATCACAGAAATATTTTACATGATTTTACATAGCGACCGCAATCACGCCAAAATGATAATAATCGTTTTCTATAAGAAAATTAGCATTTGTGGCTATTCTGCTGAATTCCTAATGTCTTATGTTTTAGGAAGGAAATCTCTATGGCTCCAACAAACCTTAATTATAATAATAGTCAAATCATACCGACCAATTGAATGGAATTGTTTACTCAAGTATGGTAGGTATGAAAAATTTGATCAAAACAATGGGTTCAATGTTGGCCCTTATGATCTGAATTTTAAATAAAACTCTACACGACCTGCGTGCTAATCAAAGGTAAAGGGAAACTATAAACTTTAAAGATTCTTCGTCTTTTGGTAGTGTTTTTTTAGTTGACAATTTAAATTAAGTCACTGAGTCTTCCAAACTCCATGTATTGATTGTAAATAAATTTTAATATTCTGATTAAAGCGAAGAAGTTCTACCAAATAGGTAAGTTCTCAGTAAGGCTTGGTTCATCAAAATAAATCGCTTAAATGTCAGGTAAGCAAAAGCGCGTAAGCATAAAAACGAAGCCCGAATTCTTCGTAGAGTCCAGAAAAAGGTATTTTTATGGGTTTTCAGCAAAAAAATTTGCTTAAAGTATATTTTTTGATACTATATCCAAAGACTAGAGATGGCAGAAATCTACCTTGCGCCTTGTTCCATGGTTTTTTGTGCGTAACGCATTTTATTTTTGGTCGATTCGTTCAAAGGTGGAAGAACTGGTTTTCGTATCCACCAGCTAAAATGAATCCGCAATTTCTACTTCTTTTATTTAGAAAACTCAGAATCTCAACAAAAAATAAAGTCAAAGTTTTCAACTGAAGCCATAGCGTATGGCCAACAATCAGTGATTCGCAAAATTAACTCTACAGTCTACATAAATCATAGCTTAAACGATGTGTATGCTCATCAAACCCTTCGCGGAACATTCTGCAGAATTTTTCCACTTAATACTTAGAACTAAATATTTATTTTACCAGGTCACAAAATTGATACTTTTATTATGATCAGCTCAGAAAATTCAAAGAGCTTTGATAAATTAACAAAGAATATTACGCAATTTGTTTAAAACCATTAATATATTACAAACATTTTGAAAAACTTACAATTTTACAACACATAAACTAAATTTAGCTATGCACCCAGAATTCAGTCTCTTCAGCAAACAGTAATATTTGCTATTTTTCATTGCTGGGCGAATAGAGTTGTATATTTCAAATTCAAGGTTATGTTCATGGCAATTCGTTGGCCATACGACAAAACGCATAATTTTTAAAAAACCGTTTGGCAAACGAAATATATCAAAGACTTGGCCAGCTCTTTGGTTTTCATTTGAAAATTTAAAATTCTTTTTGGTATGTCGTGATTATTGAAACAGCGATTAATGTATAAATTAACTTAAAAAACGCACGCTGTCCTATAAAAAATGCTCAATAAATTCGAATATTTGGCTAGTTCAAGATCACTTACGCATACTGTGTATTTTTCAGCTTTTTCTACAAATGCGACTATCCACATCGTCAAAAAATATCTACACGCGTTTTCGCGTTTCGACAGCATACACGCATATTTATAGACACAAAAAAGCAAAAAAAAAACAGCCAACAAATGTAAAAAGACATCATCATCTTTTAAAACTTAGCATAGCTCTACACTATGGCGTTTTTACTACTTCAATATTTTCAGGTTACACGTGAATTAATTTAAAATTTTTTGAAATCGGGGTAGAGCTCTACCCTAGGAAGATGCCGGATTAATGTTTAAGAACAAGTTAATGGCTTTCATTTCGAAAACATGCAGTTTATCAAGTATCGAGATATTTTATATGTGTAGTGAAAAAAATATTAATTCTTCTAGGACTTTATGCAAATATATTTTTTACAGAAACGCTAGTGTAAAAATAACGAAACCCATATTTTTGTTAGATGAATTCAAAAAAAACAATTCAAACACATCTTCAAATAAATAAACGAGCATCAGAAACCTTTTGAAAAATTCATTCTCGCAGCATAAACTATTCAAGGCTAAATTAGAAGACTATTAATATCCTAAGCACAGAATTCATAGGTTGGAATTTTTATTGGGCCCTACAAGTGTTCCAAAACTATAATGTGTGTGCGAAAACAAATGAATCAATAGACAATTTCAAAGAGGTTCTTGAGAACTTTTTTAGTACACCATTTGAATTACAAATAATTTTTGCTTCCCGTTCATAATTGATTTCGTGATCATGATCAACAATATAACTATTAAATGCAATCATAAAACATATTTTATTTTATCATTGATTGAATTATCAAGAAGTTAAAGATTTTAAAACTTTTCAGTTTACCACTAACTTAAACCTCTTAAAATATATTTTATAAATACATTTGACACTCACCACTTTCTAAAGAAACTTGACCATTTGTTTATCTATCGCACGAAATGAATTAAATGATTAAATAAAATTTATAAACAAGCGTAAATATAATCTTTAGACTCTAGACTAGACGACAATCTAATAAACAGGGCAGTTGGCAAAATATAGTTCATAACATGATAAAACTAGAAAAAGCTGGTTGTTGGCTCCTAGTTTAGAAATCCATTATTAAAAAAAAGCAGTTCAAATATTCACAGCCCTGTCATAACAAACTTTACAGATGCGATGCTTAAACAATTGTGCGAAAAATCAAATCTTGAAAGACACAAAGTCTTCTAACAAAACATTTAATGCAAATAATTCTAAAAATATCGAAAGCTCCCAATTTTTTTCTGATTGGTAGGAAAAATGATGTTTATCTTTGATATCAGTACTGTCAAATAATTACTTCGTGTTCACATGAAATAGAAATTCTAGGGAGTAATTATTGACTCTTAAAATTTCTTCAGAACTGTTTTAAATTTTTATTATAGTGTGTGTAGGAGATTGCAGTGTAAGCTCTAATTAGAATTTTATGAGCTTCAAAAAAGGTCTTTGATGCTAAAATTTGTTCCAGGACATCGCCATGCAAATACATCGTTTCTCTAGCAAACTATTTCTTTGAATCTTTATGAGCCCATCTCTATTCAATGTGCATAGAGCAAAGTTTGACTCATTTCAGCAGTAAAACTTTATCGTGCAGTTTCCACTGGGCTTTCAGGTTTTTTGCCACACAGTATATGGTGGTTTCAGTTTATGAGTCGATATAAATGTGATCAACCACCAATACGCGCGATGCCAAGATGAAGCATTTAGCATTTAACAATTGCGACGAAGAAGTGTATCTGTGCAGATAGAAGAATAGCTTTTTGCAACAACTCGCCAAGGCTATAAGGTTGATGGCCCCCTCTCATAGCAAAATTCTACCAAAAAATTATATATTTTTATATTTTTGGTTGGCGAAAACGAAATATTATTTCTTATTATTGCTGCTGCTTGTCAGCTCGCCAGTGTTGGTGGTTCTTCGTATTTTCATTTTTACATTCTTCAATTAATTTGTCTATTTTGTACAAAGTACTCCTAACCCAACCACTACAATCTGAAAAAAGAAACACAACCATTAGAGATGTAAAAAAATCTGTGGCAAAAAAAACTCGATTCGTATTAGTTTTCTCATTTTTTGGATTTTTCTTGGGTAATTTATATTAGCACAAAACGCACATTTTGAGATTTTTTTTCATCAGATATATTTTTTCGGTCGCAACAACAAATATATCGAATTAAATCAGCTATGAGTTGTTTTTTAGTGCTTCAAACCCCTTTCGTATCGCATATATAACACGCATAATTTTAAGTTTTTTTAAGTTAGAATAGACAAAAAATAGTTATTATAGGTTCTAGAATTCCTTACCGCGTGAGTTGTTTGGCTCTAATCAACCAGCAAAATTAAAAGAAAATGGGACGAGAACCAGAAAAACAGGGAACAAAACTTAAAAAGCGGGCACATCAAGTGATACAAAAATTAATAGTTCTTGAGAATTATTTAGCTCGCAGGTCTTTGAAAATGTATTGAAGTACGAAAGGGATCAATTATCACCTGTTTACAATATCGTTTTGTATAGTCAGAGTGAATAAGGTTTGACATCACGGAAGTTGGGCCTGGAAATTTAAAGATACAAATTTGGATTTGACCAAAAGGCAAAAGGGTTAATTTAATTCAAAATTCCCAACCTAACAAGACTTACGTAAGATTCTGGTTCTTCTCTAGAATTTGGAAGATTTCAATCTTGTTTTCAAGAAATTATTAACATATTAATTATTTATGAATAACTTTATTCGTTGGATATCCGTTAAACGATAATATGATTGAAAAATGCGTAGGATTTGTAAATAATTGTTTTTTTAGAGAAATTGCAATTTTATTACAAGTATGTAAAATTATGACGTCCACACAATCATACAGTAAAAAACTTTATTTTTATCAAGCCTAGACACACATTTCCGACACATTTCCATCTAATTTTAATTTCTAGTGAATTTTGTTAGCATATTTTGTGCGTTTTGATATGCGTGTTTCTACAATTTGCTGAAACACTTTTGAACATACAAGATGCGAGAGGAAAAATACATAAAACATTAAATAGTTGCTAGCAAACATACGACCGAAAAAAATTATTCAAAAAAATATCCACCAAATCCACATATATCCACGCATAACATCGTTTGCAAAAAATGTAAATATTCAAATTTTATATATTTATTTTTCAGTTTCTTTAAAGTTTCTGAATTTACATTTTCGAAGCATTAACTTACGCACACAATAGAACCTCACGCATTTCAATTCAGCTGTGTATGCTTTTCTTGCGCCAAATATATTAAGGAGTTCTCCAATATTTCTTATTTAAAAGTCCATTTAATTTAAAAAACTAAAAAACCCAAAGAAATCCAAATTAACTAATGAAAATTTTGCAATCCAGAAGAGTTTTATTTCAATTTGACCCCTTAGCTTTATATAATTTGCCCGGCGCCTCCATCATTATATTCTCCTCGACCATAGTACAACATAATTAATGCGTTGGGCTAATTGAAACTGTTCAGTACTTGGAGAAGTCCATCCCAGTTTCATAAACAGTTGTTATACAAAAAAAGCTGCAATCACAACAAATTAATTATAGTTACTGTAAATATGAAAAACTACACACAAAAATAAAAATTGAATTTTTCCAAACTTTGCCGAAAACTTTTATCAAGAAAATGAAATGTTTAGAAATATATTTTCCATTAGAAAACAAAAATATGGAATATTTTGACTGCCGTAAATTATTACATAACATGTTTTTTTTTTGGCCGAAACTACAACAACAAAATGTCACCAGCTTTGTTTGGAACAGAACTGAAAACTATTAGGTTTGGATAACAATGTGTGGAAACTTTGTGCATATTTTACTAAATTTGACATTGAAAAAACGTTTTTTTATCAAATAGACCAAGAAGCACACACGCAACGTTCGCATTTTGTTTTCATAGAAACGCACAGAATTGACATCGTTATCAGCAACATTTTTAACGAAAACGCCAAACTCTCGAATTTCAAATGCAAGGTCTAAATAGGACCAAAAATAAACCTCGCGCAATTTGGTTGTTGATAAAGAAGGCAGCAAAAAATGAATTTGCAGTGGAATGACCGAGATTATTTACCAACTGCGTTTTCAATGCCAAATTTCTAAAGATAACACGCACGAAGAAATGTGTGTTTGAATGTTTATATTATAGCAATATTGTGAACCCGCAACTGCAAAGCACCACACATTTCAAATTCTAGACGCAAAAAATTGTGATTTTTGCAAACAACAAATTTTCTAATGACCAGCAGTGACTAAAAATACAATACTAATCGCACGAGTTGTGTTGCCAAAGCTTTCTAAAATGTGCAAGTCCTTGTACTGTCCTTATAACTTGCAAACTTCTCGAAAGTTCATCTGAAAATACAATGACACATCTTTCAAATGATCTTGTTGAGAGCTAAACCAGCAAATCAAGTTGATGGTCACACCATTTTATATAAAAGTGTACTCAAAACCGCACGCAGCAATACGACACACACAATCTTTCTATCAAGATGCAAAAAAACAAGCTTTCAAGTGCTTTGACTTTGTTCAGGGTCTTTGTCGCATGCACTGTTGAAAACTGATGCAAACTGCTTCTAAACAATTTAAGTTTATGTGTTGCTTGACTTTTGATTACGCACCAAAGGTATCTTAATTACATTCAATTAAGCCTTAAGAAATTCCGAGGCAACTCCAGAATAATACTTCTCTAATTTTACTACATCTCGTTATCCATAAACTAACACTTTTCAAACTAAATTAAGCAAAACATCTAATGAACGATCAATAAAATTTTAGCAGTGATCAACCATACAAAGTTGCAAGTAATTTCAGTTTTATATTTAAAACTCGCAAAATTTGCAAAAAATTAAACCTGCGTAAATATGTGTGTGGCACGATTTATTCGCTTGTTTCTCACCCGAAAAAAAATCACCAAGTTGATGATCTAACTTGAAATATACGCGAACGCATTAAAAAAACATATATTCGCATACTCGATAAGAACTCGCATTTTGTGTGTTGTTGGTCAAATAGAAATGTATAAAATTTTCTTAATATTCAAAATAACTTTTTTTACATTCGGCTAAAATAAAAAATACACTATCTCGCAAAAAAAGTAACGAAATTTATAAAAAGATAAAGAAAACGCACATATGTATTAAAAAGCACACACAATTTAATATATGGTCGGTTCATTCAACTCCCTCGTTTCTAAAACGAATTATTGGCAATTCTCTGTATGACTTTATCTGGTGGCCCCAATTGCCAGATGATTAATTGAGAATGTTTTCTTAAATGCAATCTCGTGTCAATTTTTTAGGTGAATCAGTTTGAAGTACCAAAACATACTTTACATTCCGAAAATAGTACATTCCTAGATAAAATAGATTAAATTAAATTTAAAGACTCCTGACCAAGAATAAACGATTCTATAATCAAGAACGGGCTCAATTCGAGTAAAAGCTCTCCAAAAGCTCTTGGCAAAGACTTAGAATATGTATAGCAAAACGTGACCAATGTGACCATACGAAGGATTTGTAATATATCTGGCAATCTTTTTTTGTATTTATCAAGATTTCAAATGTATTTTTTGGCATTCACGAGCTTCGCCTTTAAAAAGTGTAATAAACAACAACACAAATGCGTTACACGCCTGATTTTTGAATTTCTAGCTTTATTTTTTATTTTTTGCTTGCAAAAATAGATTAATATTAGAAGTTGTTTACACGTTTCGCATTATAGCACATTTTCTTGTAGCGAGTTCAATGAGCAATTTTACAAAATGACTTCAATCAATCATACAAGTACCTCTATAAAATCATGGAGCTACCACAGCAGTGCAAGCCACTGTGAACTTTGGCAGGCAACAGCAATAACTTATTGAACAGTGCTTGAAACACAAATAACTTCCTTAAGCTTTACTCTATAGCACAGCATAAATCGTCGAGCTGCAAAGCTTTTAATGTTATAATTTACGAACAAATATAACTTTTTTATGAAAAACCGACCAAAATTAACATTCAGTCATTAAAACCAAATGTTTCTAGTACTTACATAGCGCACCACAAATAAATGCGTTTGGAATTTATCGGTTTTAATTAAAACAGCATATTTATTGTTCCAATGGTAAAATCTATTTGAAAATTACAACAATATGATTCAGCAACAAAACATTACAATATTATACGTACCAATGTTGACCTTGAACGCGCGTACTGCAACCAATTTTTTAACCATTTTCCTAGCATTTTGTTCCACCGAAAAAAAAAATTATTATAAAAACTGAAAAATGAATTCAATATCACGCATTTTGCTGATGTTTCTGTTATTCGTTTGGGCCGTAGCAATTATTTTTGCTCACAAACACCAGACTGCGGTAATTGTTTAGATGTAAATTACATTGTATGGTTATTGGTTATGGTGAATACACACGCAGCAAATGTTTAATTAAATACGCATGATACTTAAGAATACGAGCAAAAATCAAAACGATATTACTTAGACGAAGCAAGATTTGAGAAAAACAAGTAGTGTAAGCATGTAACTTGGTTTGCATTTTTATACAACCGAGAAATTGGATGGAAATCGCTTCTGAAAAAAAATTAGGGTTTCCCTTTTTTACCAAAATTTTAAATAATTCACAAGGTGCTACCTAAAAGATTTTAAACTCATAAAAGATTTACAAGACTTTAAAATTTACAGTGTAATATCAGTTAAAATCTTATAGAATCAGGCACCTCATACATAATCTTGGTAAACTGTGCATAAACTTTGATTATTCTTCTTCAAAGTTTTAACTTATTTACCAAGAATTTACCTAAAAAGTTATCTTAAAATGATAAGAAAATAAAAAGTAGTGGAGAATGCGTAATTTGCAGATTTAGTGAGAACTTTAAAAAGGTTCCATTCGTAAATAGCACAAAAAAAGAATTTCGATTCAAATTTGAAACTATTTCCGGCTTCACAAAATTTCAAAGAAAACCTTTTTTCAGAGCCACGTTCTTGAAAACTTTGAAACTAAAATGCTTTGCATGTATTTTTCAATGAATTTGCATTTTACACAACAACAAACGTTTATTTGCTGGTTGGAAATGTTATTATATCCATTTTTATATATTTCTGCTGAGCAGTTGCTTTTCCATATCAAAATGTTGTACATAATGCTTATCAATTTGTATTTTCCTTATCGTTTGCATTTTTCTGGGAGAATTAAATAAATAATCATATTTTTCGTTGGCAGTGCTGTTCCAATAGTAGAGCTTTTTGAGGCCCGACATTTTGTGCCCATAAGATTTTGCCAGAAAATGGATTTGCAATCTGAAAAAAATAAATAGCAGCACGCATTCGACAATGGCAGAACAAAATAAAAACCAGTTTTCGCTGCTTTTGCTGTTTGCGAGTCTATTTTAATGAGAAAAAAACTCTTTCTATGTATTCAGGGGTCCGGAAATCTCATCAATGTTTTTCAGAAATTTTGGGAAGGTATACTATTTCAAAAAATCTTATGCAATCAGGGGCTGGAGTATTTTTATTTAATCTGAATTTAAATCTTTTCTACATGCATTTTATTATACATCGACTAAAAAACAAAAGTTAAAAATTGATAACAACCTATAAAATTATTTTGGAGGCTGGGACATATAGAAAACTATTTAATTGTTATCATAGTACTGCAAGGTAATGTGGCAACATATTTTTTCACTTTTAATGAATTACGAGTCACGAACTAAAAATCTAAAAATATGTCAAAGTATTGTAAATTATTCAACTAAAGAACATTGAATATTGATTCAAATTACCATTCGTGAGCTGCAATCGAATTAATTACTAAATGGGCTAATAATTAAAAATTCAAAGCATTGTATTGCTTCTTGCAGGTGCCTACTTTTTAAATACCTGTACGCATAAGTTAAAATTGTACACAAAAACAAACCTTTACCTGTTTCGTTGTTTTTCGTTTTTGCCAATAAAATTGAAGCGAAGCGCCATAGAATGAACAAAACGCATATCACACTATTCATTTTTGTTTAGGAATTTGTTTTTTTATGACTGTTCTTTGAAGCACACACTAAATGACCAAACAAACATATATGTGGAATGATATTCATATCAGACCTTTTTCAATGCCAAAATACTTAAAATAAAAACTGAATAATCAATATTGAATATAAATATAAGTTTCATATTCATGAAAAATATAACTAAGCTCATGTGGCCAACGATTATGCAATCCCTTCATCACCGAAATGAAATAAATGCTATATTAATGGATCAATATGTGTGGTGGCCTAACCATCAACAACAGAAATAGAACGAGAAGAAGGTTTTGAAGGTTGCCACTACACAACCATATTTTTTATAGTGTGATAAATTAAAATGACATTTTTGATAGTTACTGCGCGCGACTTATGGTAGTTGTTGTGCTGTTATCAAAAAAAAAATTCAAAACCGAAACAAAAATGTTTTGTGTAAAATTAGAAGCCAAATGGCCAAATGAACTTCACACAACAAATATTTGAGCGTGTAAAAGCGAACGCAGGGCTTTTATGGTGTGGATCTGCGAGTGAGCTGATATTATGAGAAAATCAAATACAACATCTTCCGGAATCTTTTTCAAGGACATGTAACTCAACAATTATGCACTGTTACTCCATTTTGACTTTTATCATAAGCATTTTTGAATGTGATTGAATTATGCTGTAAGAATCTTTCCGGAAGAACTTGTAACCATATTTTGCTATTAAATATAAAAAATTTAAAATATTGCTGGAGGCATTTTATTAATTAGTCGAATCTGTTTGAAATACGATCATGATTATTTTCAAAATATACAAATCATATAGGAGGTAATTGTAAGTGGCAGCTGAACTTTGAAGAAAGTATGTACTTAATGAAACCTAGTTCCACTGTTTATGTGCGTTTCACCCGAAGGCAGTGTGGGTTTGTATCAACTTATTCGCGTATATTCGCGAAATGTGCTAATTTGAATATATTAACAATTATTGTATCGGCATATTTTCAAGGAACATTTATTCCAAAAATGTTTGAGTGTATAATGAAAATAATATATTGTGAAACACGTGTGGTTTTCAAGTAAATATGCTTTTCAAATTTAGGTTTTAAAAAATACTCAAAATTATTGAAATGTACGATGCAGAACAATAAAATACAGGAGTTTTAACCAAATTTGATATCTTTCATGAAATTGATAAGACCAAAGAGTAAATAAGAAGTTATTCTATACTTCTTGGATAGAAAGAAGAAGATATGCATTATGGATGCGGTATTTTAAATAACATACATTCTGTTTTGTATTACTTTATTACATCACAAATTAATTTATGTGTAAAATTTAATATTAACATGTTTTTTCATTATGTCGAGAACTATAATATTAAAATACATTTATCTTGCGAATAAAACATAAATTCAATGAATAGCAACATATTTACTCGCATGGCAAAATGTTCTTCATACAATTGACCCATCTTCGCATGTTCTTTGATAACCTTTAGTTAATATACAGAACTACTTAATCAGCTTCATTCAAAAAAACGTTCTATCATTATTTAAGCATACATTAGAGTCGAAATATTTATGAATGAAAAAAATAAACAAATTTTTAGATTTTTAGCGTACGCAAATATTCATTGTGAATGCGATATTACAGTATGTTATCGGGGATGGCATCACTGCCAACAATTTTTCCCTAATTATTTTGTGCAAAAATCAACAATAATATGTTTACAATATTTTTGTAGTAAAAATAAATTTGTTTTGCTATTCGGACCAAAAATTCATTTTGCATGTATTCAAGAAAGATTGCTTTTGAAGGATGTACTTATTTTATTTATATATGGAAAGAACTCAATCTGCATCAAAGATGAGAGGAAAAACTATACTAAATATCAACTACAAAGGTCAAAACTTTACTGTTCTAGGTTCAGCGTTCCAAAAAACAAATATTATACTTTTTATATATTGTAAAATTGCAGAAGTTTATCATACACACATAACTGAAAAAATTCCAATCGTTAACGGTTTCCTAGTAGTTTATTGTCCTTGTGTGCAACTATAAACTACAAGAAAGATTGACCCGATTGTGTGTAATCAGCGCCAAAAAACGCACAGAGCTCAAACATCGCGAACATCGCATTCATAAATAGCTCAAGCTCGCACACGAACATAAATAATTATCACATAAATTTGTTGTTATCGCATTTATAACGCAATTGTGCGTTTAAAGACATACAACGTCCAAGAATAAGCACTGTTTGTAAAATCGCTTGATTCGCAAGTTTGAAATCAAAAGCAACGAGCGTGAGAGCACCTGAACATGCTCGCCCAGCGATTTGATGGATGAACTTTGGTGTAGAAAAAATTAAGGAGGAAACGCACAATATGATAAACCATAAATTCTGCTAGCATTAAAAAAAAAATGATAAAAATCTTCAGCCTTGAATGGCAACAACAGTCGAAAAACTACACAAATGAAGTTTTTGGGTTTCTTGCTATTTTTCTAATACATTTGAATTGAACAATTTTCTGCAACAGCCACGTCAAATGTAGGTAAAGTTCTAGAAACATTTAAGTCAATGAGAGAGTTGCTTCGTAATTTTGTTTCAAAAACACAACAAGTATTGAACTATCGAATATTTAATAATGCATTAGAGGTGTGAAATTACAGACTGTTAATATTTGAGGACAACAACTTTCTTACACTTGTCCTTACTTACATCAGATGACAAATTTTAACTTTAATCCATTTAAAATTAAAACTATTCTTAATAATTAGATTCTTAATTCAAAATAACTTGCACTATTCTGTGTAGCCAAAGTGTTCCTAATCTGAGAAGCTCTTACCATTTTTTATTGTGTTTTGCGTTTCGCTGAACTAGTGAATTTTTTGTGCGTGTAAGTTTTGTTCGTATGGCAAAAGTTTTTTTCTCGGCTGTTTCTTGCGAGTAAATTTGAATAAATAAAACTTTATTGTGCATATTCAAATGTGTTTGTGAAATATTATAAATGTATGAAAAGAGGCAATTCTGGCAGCAGCAAAGTATCTCGGAAAATAGAAAGAATATATTTCCTCGACTTGCTTTTTATGGCATTATGTACTTTTTATTATAATATTATGGCAGCAGCAATTTTATTCGATGTCTTCTTATTTTCCTAATAATGTACTTTCGCTACTTTTTCTTCTTCAATTTTATTTTGTTGTGGAAAATCCGGAAAATATATTTGCAAAATTATTTTTTATGTTTATATGCAAAACTTTGTGCTCGCACAGTTTTTTTGTTGGTTTTTTGCAGCAAGCACCAGAAAGGGGTGGAAAGTTGTGGGAGCTTTTAGAATGATTGCAAACTTCATGGTAAAGCCATTTTTCAAAGCGAATTAAGATTGTGATTTTCTGGCATTTTCTGGTGAGAGCACTTTTTACACTGGTGAGAGCTGTTGGGATTTAGAAATGGCATATATAGCGAGAAACCTTTCTACTCAATGTGTTCATCGCAAAAATACATATCTTGATCAAGTATTTTAAATTAGGTAAAGATTTTTTAAAGATCCATCATTACCAAAATTCTACTTTAAATTAAAATAGTGCTCTTATAAAAAAAAATACTATTATATGAAAAGGTAGAAGTTTGATAGAGTTAACTTTTTTAACTAGCTATGGCATTTCAGGCAAGTCAATAAAATGTAATTTAATTGTTTGTATGGCAACGAATACAGCTTATCGAACGTGAACTTGTAACAATTTTGATATTTTTTGTGTGCTAGCAGAACGATTACAACAGAAGCATACAGCAGTTGGCAAACTTTCTGTTTTTTGTGCTTTTGAAACTTTGTCAGCATCTTTGAAACTTTACTGTATTAAATGACGTAGAATGATTGTACTGGCTTCAGGGAAATTGTGCCAGTTCTAGGGGGAAGTTTATATAAGTGCCACATGTACGGTACTTCTAATATTTCCGAAATATGTACTTTCTACCCTATCGTTATTGCAATATAAGTTTTAAACTTTCCAAGTTCTAAAGGAAAAGTTTCAATTACCTTAACTTATTTTAAAGTTGGAGCGAGATAGCTTATAGACTTGAGCTTTTATTGAAGCTTTTGAGATTGCATTTGGGTTTTACTTATTTGATAAGTTAATATGCCTTCTCTCTAAGAATAAAGAAATCCTTTTCGTGAAGTCCCTGAAACAAAAATACAGCAAAAAAAAGTAATTTAGCTGCAAGCTTCCATGTAACATAGAGCTTTCGCCGTTGATTAATTATTGCATGTAATCATAAGCTGAATTTTGCCAAGTCATCAAACTATATCATGCCTTATTAAATTTGACTCTCGTGTGACTCAGAACAGGCTTATAAATATGCAAATCTATGGCACGTGTAATTCAACGGTCAGTCAAAGAAACAAAGTTAGGTGCCATGCATATTTTAATTATGAGTTTACAAGTGAATTGTACAGGCCCGCCTCGAATAACGTTATATTTTATTAATATTAAACTTGTTATATCAAATATATATCTAAAACAAAATAAATAGCAATTAACGATTTAAATGAAACCAGTTATTTAAATTTTTTGCAGAACACAGTACTCAAGTTACATTCATAAAATATTCATAATATTTGCTAAATCTTTTTAATGTCTCATCAAAAATTGTAATCGAAAAAGTCATATCGTTTTAATTTAGTTGCCTTTACAGGTAATCAGTTAAAAGCTATATATTTTTGGATGGATCTTTACAGTGGTTTTATACATCTTGTTGGCTTCTTATGCTTCAAATAAATTTGCGCTATAATTTATTCTACATAATGGACTCCGCGAGGTTTCTATTTCCAATTGAGCCACTCGCACAGTTTTTTATTTGCTGCGTGAAAGAAACACTTGAAGTTTTTATACACTCAAATCAATAAAACATCAGCTCAAGCAAACGCACTTTTTGCGGTCGGTTAAGCAAAAACATGTTATACAAGCAAATAACGATAATCAAGTTGAAAACTCAGAGGAATAGTTACAAAGTAGAGTTTTTGAATGCTACACGCACTATAACCAAGAAATACAAGCAACTTTATAGTTATACATGCGCAGATCATTTAACCTTGAAAGACGCATTTTTTCGACTCCAACAGAGGAGTTTTAAGTTTAAGGCAAATTTAAATTCACATAAATTCATTAAACACCCAAAGAGGATTGTTAGTTGGACACCTTGACTTTCTATGCATTTTTTATTTCGTTTTCATTGTAGATAAAAGCTTCTATTGCATTGGTAACATTTTGAAAGCTTTCAAATATATTAACGATCATTAAATTGATTTATATAAAATACCTACAAAAATTCGTACAATGCTAAACATTCTTGGTAAAAACTCGATAGATTAACGTTCGTTCAATATTTTCTAACAAATGAGCTTTTACCATGAAAGCTTAACATGCACGTCAAATGTATTTCTTTGTAGGAGTGTGAGTGCGTGTGATCGTCAATAAAGCAATAAATGTTTATGCTAATTTGCTTTGCCTCAGAAATTCGCAGTTGTGGCAGCAAATGCGAAGCTTCATTTTGGACAGCACTAAATTGCAATAGAAATCTATTGTGTTGTTGACCCAGTTCAAGGATAAATATTAGATTTTTGCTTATTAACACAGCAGTTTTTTATTCGTAAACATACTTACAAAAATACTTTGCAAATACTAGTGTATGCAGATCTTTAATGTGTATCATTAAATTTCATGTGATTTTGTTTTTTTGGTAGTTTTGCTTAGATTCTTAGAGCAGTAAATGAATGACTGTTTTCGCATTCTGAAAATGAATTAAAGAAATATTATTTATACAAACACATTTTTTGTTGCGCGTTGTATTTTTGGTTTTGGGAATGAATAACAAATAGAAAATTCCAGCAAACTAGAAAAATTTTAAGTTACTTAATGTTGCGATTCTCTTATCCGCGGACCGCGCGTTGGTTCTCAACATTTGCGGTTGTTTATGTACTTTTTTGTATCATACAGAATGATTAATATTTATTAGAAAATATGCTGTTCATACATCGTGATTATATATTTTTATGTATATATGCTTTTGCATGTTCAAGACTGCGAATAAGAAGTCTCTCAACTGTGCTTGATGAATTTTGCATTTGTAATAGGCGATGATAAAATTTTGATTATTTTGCTATTGCTGGCATAGACAGAGGTGGATTCTTTAAAAATATGAGTCAAACAAGAACTGTGCACATATTGACCATTGACAATATTTAAGCTCATCCTTTACAGGATACACAACAAATAGAAGAGAGAATAATCCCACACTGTCTTTTGGCTTCCAGCACTTCAAGCACTGATTGAAAACTAGCAACTTCTTATTCCATCCAGAATGTAGAAAAAGTTCATTGTTCATTTTTAGTCTTGAACTTGAATATTTATTCTTTGGAGAATTTTTAATGGTAATGATGATTAGGATCTATTGGAAAAGCATTGTGGCAGTGTTAATGTTTTTGATTGACTTGTGGGTTCAAATTTTGAAGTAATAATTATGTTTAATTGCTGTTTACTCAAGATTATCTGTTTTTATAATAATTAAGAAGGTTAAAATTTCGCAAGTTTTTCTTATTTTTTCAGGCATTTCCGATCAACTCTTCCAGTGGGATTAGCCTATTCACCAAATTCCTAGTCAACGGGCTTAAATTCAATTCTTATGAGCAAATTGATGCAATTTGCCACATCTTCTACTCAAAATAGAAATCATAGAAAAATTCTTGTGTCAAGAACCAGTTTTTTTGTGCCAAACACCACTCTTGTCTAAAACTCTCAAGTCCTCTTTTATTACCCATTGCTATTCTCAAAGTAGACAAAAATGATAGGCAAAATATTCCAATTTAGAATGAGTTTGGAAAAAAAAGTTTCATCATTTTTTGCTGCTTGAAGTTGATGGTTTTGCTCACTATTTCTTTTTAATTAAAAATATGCTCCGTGTTCTCTACATTAATGCTTTTATGCTCTTTATTTATTACTCGGTTCGAAAATAATGTTTGTTAAATATTTTATTTTTCATTGTGCGCAAAATATTTTTGTATATTTGAATCGTTGGTTTGTGTCAAGTAATCATGTTCAGTCTCTGTGCTTTGCACTTCACTTATTGTTTAATCTACAGACTTTTTATGTTGTTGTTTTCATGCAGTACAGCCATGATTTGATTCATGCCATGCAAAAATATTCAACCACCATAAAAGTGGAGAGAGAAAATTTTCTTTTTAATTTTCATTAGTTTTAATTTTTAATTTCACAAAAAGCTTTTCATTACATTTTTAGCATATCGTTATGGGCTGCTCGGTGAAAGGCCTAATTTGGTCATAAAGCTGACAGGTTCAATGAGTTTTACTGCGAAGAGAACCTCTTATATCTAGTTGCATAAATTTGCGATCCCATAAAGTGGATTTCAACCGCAAATAATTTATTCTAAGTCAGAAAAAGTGCCGCATCATGAGCACCAAACTTCCAAATAATAAATTCTATGCGCTTATAAGCTTTACACTCTGCGCTTTTCGTAACTGAAATTGTGTAAAATTTTGTCTGATTGACCGAAAATATGATTCGCACATAAAATGCTTAAAATTCACCTAATTCTCAAAACATAAAGAAATTGTTTTCCCAGGAAGTTATTTTGTACACTTGCTTTGCCACTCATTCTGTTTACGAACTCTTGTTTAGAAAGATTTACTTTGTTGCTGAAAACTTATGAAATGCTATTAAAAATATTATTTTTCACTCTTGGCTGTTATTTTTTGCAATCAAACATACACTCAAGGCCAACTCTAAAATCTTCAGAATAAGAAGACGGATGAGTTGAAAAATAGAAAATATGTTTAGAAGTTTTTATAAGCATCCAACAACCAGCGCATTTAGAATATGAAAAAACCAGCAAAAAAATGAGCAATAGAATATTGAATGTGACCGCAAGTAATAGGTGGTGCGATGAATGATCGTGCACTTAAGATGGTGTTTGACATTAGCGGCACATCTCCAAAGTTTTCAATTTTAAAACATTTATCCTTAATGATAATTTATGTGCAATAATTCATTTTGAGCAAATATTTGAATTATCTTCAATGCAATATTAAATTATTTAGTATTTTATGGTTTTTATGTTAGATTTCAACAGTATTTTCAATTCTAGCAGCTAAAATAATAAAAAATACTAGAAATTAACCTAAAAATAATGTATATTTATGAAAATAAAATGGAAAATTCTTGCAATTTATTTAATCAAAGAACACTTACCTAATCGCTGAATAATTTGTTCACCACGCAACCAAAATACCAAAATCTTGAATTACATTCAATGCCGTCATTTCCACAACAAAATATGCGAAAAATTACATTGCGTTCATTTTTTTTTCCTTGTTGATAAGAGAACATTTGCCCCACAAATAAGTAATCAGCATTTCATCCATCATCTTGGCGTGTTCCCTACTCTCCCTACACTCACTGATTGCCAGCCAAAACCACCAAAGGCCATTTTCATTAACCACTCTTAGATTTTCTGCTGTTGATTTTGCTCGCATTTCTAATTAGTAATAGAAATAATTAAAAACGTCATCTCACATAAAATGAGCCAGGCAGGCAAAATAACAAATCATCAGCCCATTTCTAAGCTCCGTGGTTTTCTTGTGTATGCTTGATGAAAAGAATTATATACTTGCCTCCATACTCAAAAATTAATGGTTCCTAAAATATTTCGAGATACCAAAGAAAAAAAAAATATTAAAATAGCAAACCATACAATGCCATTATTTTTTAAAATCGCAAAAAAATATTATGGAAGAATGGTTAAAAATCTAAAGTTGCACAAGAGTATTGAACTCTAAGAATTCAGATAGTCAGAGAGTCGAAAATTTACCAAGTTTTTGCTGCGCGCTGCTATTTTTTGTTCGATGAATAGGAAAATAAACGAAATTGCATAATTGATACTGAAGTTGAACGTTTTTTCGTGGTTCTAAAAAATCTTTCAAAATTTTGTTTCCACGTTGATATTCCATTTTTTTAATGATGCTTAACTTTCTGTACAATAGTCGCAGAGATAGATCTTAAAATTATTTTTCGCCCACTTGCAGTGATCAATATATAATTTTCAATATATTTCTAATGTTCAGCTAAAATATTGTTCCTTCATATCAAAATAAGGGGCCGGATATTACTTCTAACTCGCTTCAACGTTAAAAATACATACTAAAATTATTACGATAACCAGAAAATAAATAAAATTTTTCAACCACAAAAAATTGCATATGGTTATTGAGAATAAGCTTTGGTATTATATAATGTTTGTATTCAAATGTATTTTAGTATTTTGGTCGTTCCTTCAACCAACTATAAATTAAGAGGTTTTCAGTTCTAGTATGATATGTTATATCAGAAATGTTTGTTTGATGTTCAAAGTTTACATCTATAGATGCTGGCTAATTAATATCACAATAAAAAATTACTACCTATTAGATAACAGCTGACTGTTTGCCAATTAATAAGTGTGTCTTTAAGTTCCAGTGTCTTTGAACTCTAGCTTAGAAATATAGGGATAACATATTCTCGGAATGCAAATTCTGTAGTTAGATTGAGATTATGAAAACGCGCAACGAATGCGATTCTGTTCGAGTTTAATTGGATTTCGGCCTGTTGTATATAATAGAGCTTGTGTTTGAATTTTTTTGTTGTTTGGTGTGTGCAAAAAACCAAAAAATCTAAGCGCAATGTCATTGACACTGCAAATAGCGAATATATAATATTCATGCGGCTGCCAAGGACAACTCACACTATTTTAATATGTTGATATTATTGCGATGTTTTACATTTTTTGCATTCTTATAATATTTTATTGTCAATTTGGAAATAATTAGTTATTAATATATTTGCTTCAAATCTATTTACTGTTAGTGATAAGATTAAAGTAATTATTGATATATTTCTTACAAACTAATTAAATATTTGTTTAATATCCATTATATGTTTAACTTACGAAAACATACAGAATAAACATATATGAATCAAATGTAACTCTCGCACATCAAAAAACCAAAATTTTTATGTTTTCCATTTAATTATTAATGCGACGCTTCGTGCAATATTTTGACCTACAAGCGCACGAAAATGCGTATGAAACTCGTTAATGCCAACCACAAATGCAATTAACATTTTATTGTCCGCCATTTCATTAATCAAGCACATTTTAATCTCACCTTTAAAAAGCAAAAAAATCTGAAAATATTTGAATACGCATATTAAAGCAACGATGAACTTTTGTATTTTTGCATATTTTCGCATCTTGGTGCGTTTTATCCAGTTTACGGAATGGCACAACTCTGATCCAAGGTTAATTAGCACGCAAATATTAGATTTTTGCGTTTTTTCTGCTAATTTGCAAATCCATTTGCAAAAAGTGGCAACGAATGAAAATCACAAAAAATAGGTAAACTTTATAATTTATGGGTTGTGAGAGATTACACTGGGAGAAGAGAACTTTTTTTATGGGAAATGAGCTTTTAGCAAAAAGTGGTCTATTTTGCTCATGAAATATTTAAATATTTAAGCATTTGTGTGAGTTCTTATTTATGTGCTCCTCATGACTTTCTCTATAAGTTAATGTATTCCTTTTCGATTTCACATACATTTTATATGTTTTTCGGACTTACAAACAAAAATGTTTTTTTTTGTTATTTCGCACGACAAAGAAAAGTTTTAGCCATGTATTAACAATTTATTGCATAAAAATCAAGTTGTGCGTAATCGTCCAAAAAGCAAGAAACTTTTCGCCAGTTTTTTGTTTTGTTGCTTTTGCTTCTGCTATGGGAAAAGAAGCAAGTTTGCAACAAAGAATTTAACTTTTTGTTTGTAGAACAAAGTTTGAACAAATTAACTTCCTTCCTCGAATCTAATAAAATTCAGCGCACATCATCCAAAACAAACAAAAGCCAGAAATCCTCTATAACCAATCGAATTTTATAGTTCCTATACTTAAAAAATCAGAAGAAAAACAAAATGCCTCTCAACGCAAATTTTCCAAGTATAAAAATCGGCATTTTCACATTCGTTGCTGATATCGAGGAAAAACTAAAAAACAAACAAAAGTAATTCTTTTTAGTGAAAAACAAAGAATAAAATCGAAAGTCTATGTATTGCCCATTTACGGATTGACAAACAATATTTTTATGTTTTCAATTGTGGACATTGATGGACACAAAACGTATCGTATCGTCAGGTTTTATTTGACTCTATATATTCGTTTTATATGGACTGTTTTTGTCAATATCAATAAAAGATATATAAAAAGTTTCATAAGTCTACAATGCCAAAATGCGATATCCTTGTTAAAAGTGTAGTACTTTTAAGGGACTAAACTAGGTATACGGAGGATTTTGATGCTACAAGTCATTGCTGGAACTATGTTAAATTGAGAAGTTATGTTTAGAAAGCTTTCTAAATTAAATCTATGATGATAAACTTTATGAAAGCTGCTATACAGATTTGATTGACTATACCGTATTTTAATTAATTGGTTAAATTACATAAGCAAATTAATTTTTTAAATAAAACAAATGTTAAATATCGAAAATCGTGCAGTTTTTCAAATAAAATTATTTTAACTAATTTGATTGTTCAAAATTGTCCAGATTTCAAAAAAAGAAATTTTGCAACATTCCTTGTACATTTAAAAATCGGGCAAAACTAACATTCCCTCGAAAAAGTCCATCTTGTGTGTTGAGCTTTTGTATAGGTATACATTTTCAATTGAAAATCAATTGATGAATCCTCCCGAACCACAAAAAAAAATGCTTCAAAGCGAATCTGAGTGGATGCTGATAACATGAAAAGCCAGCAACAAAACCTGTTCATATCACACAAACGAACGTACATGGAGAGCATCGCATAGTGTATTTGACATTTCTAATTTCCTCTTAAAATTTTAACTTGCAACAGGGCTGCATTTCGTCTATGGTGCGACATTTACGTTATTTATTTGTGAAAAAAATTTTTGAAACTAATTTATGTTAAAATCATATTTGATAGATAAATAATAATATTATGACTTTAAAAAAATTAATATTCTGATTTGTTCATGGTCAGTCCTGTTTGCTCTCTGAATTTTATACCAACAGTATTTTAAAAGTATGTAGGTATCAGAGTTATTGGGGAAAAAAGTTCCCCGATTTTGCAATACTGTATGCCTTCAGTTTTTTCCTGTGGACACAGATCAATAGAATGTCTATTTTTCATTATAAAAATGTATGAAAAAAGTTTTTTTGTGCTGGATGCTTGCCGTTCTATACTTCTCTGTTTTTATATTTTTTTTGTTTTAATCTGATAAATATTTTTTTTATTTTTTCCTTGATGGAAAAATTGGAAATGCAAACATAGTTATAGCATGCTCTAGGTACACGCTAATGTAATGCCCAAAATATATTCATGGCAGACGCCTGGTTGTTTATGAAAGTAGGCATGAAACTATAGTATATAAAAATATAAAAATAAAAAAGTTTATCAGCAATTCTTTATTTGCTCATTTACAAAACCCATTCTAGAAAAGCGTAGAACGAAATACATTTCAGTTTAATTGCTGAAGTTTTTTGAATGTTATTGCGAGAAGAAACTTGATCGAAAGCGTTTTGCAAGCGAACCATAAATTTTTTTGCAAATAATGGCACTCTGCAAAACTCATTAAAATAGCAAAAATATTATCTCTCCAAATTTGCCACATCATAAATTGTAGAATGTAGATGGAGTGACCGAAAAACTCAAAATTCACCAAACGTAAATTTTGCTATCCTGCTCATGTTAGCTAAATTTTTTATAGTTTTATTATTTTGTTAGCATCGACATTAAAATAGAACCGTGAGTATAGAAAAAACCACTTTTAGCAGCAACAAAATTAAAGAAAAAACTGCATCATCAATGAGCGATTTGGCGGGGAGCGCGTTCTAAGTCGAATCTATTTGATTTGCTGAAAATCTAAAATCTAAATCCACGAAAATAGTTTCGTCGGTTTTCAAGGTTCAGGTTGTTGCACCGTACGATGAACTTTTGCATTTTTTGTATCTTCTAAGCTGTTTTTTTTGTTTGTTGGCATATTTCGATTGCTTCTTATGTGCTGCTGGTTGACGTTGCTATTTATTTATTATTATTTTTTATTTCTAGAATTTTAAAAACTATGAGTAAAAAACTATTTTTCTAAACTTTGCGTCTTATGGCTTGGGTTGAAGGCTACGTGAATTGCGAATTTGGAAATTGGCGCATAGTGTTGGCATTCGGCTCATTCAGTAAGCGGATGATGCAAATATTATAAAACGAAATACAATCGCACGATGCTGGATTGGAGAGCTTTTGTGAGCAATTCACCAAAACGACATGTTCTTGAATAACTCGAGTGTAGAAAAACAACGAAAATAAATTTTAATTGCAGCAATTTTCCAACCATTTTAACCCTTACAACTTCAATTTAATTTGAGGATGTTTTGCAAGCACTAACAGCGCATAAGAGCTCGACAACACGATATTTATGTTTTTAATTTCGTCGAATTAAATTTTTTGCAGCATTATTGTTGAGCCAATTATTTGCAATCGTACATCCCCTTTACATATACTTCTACTTTCCCGGAAGATTCAATTCTTTCTCTTTGTGTTGCCAAGTACTCCATGTACAAGTACATGTTCCTAAGTACACGGAGAATATTCATGCATTTCATCCCTTCACTTACTTTGTCTTGAAATCATTTTGTAATTTACCAGCAACATTTTTGTGCCATCGAACGACGAATTAAATTCTAAAACGTGTCTAATGTTTGCCTGGAAAAAAAAGATTCAAATGGAGTGAAATTGTAGTCAGTGACGTTTGTTTTCGCAGCAAACGCGAAAATGAATGATTCCATCCCCTTATTTTGTAATTTTTCATTGTACAAAAAAAACCAGATTTTTGGATACAATTTTTTTTTGCTTTGGCAATTTATAATGAATTCCAATGGTATGGCTTCCGTATTTTTCCAGCTTTTCTGGCGAATCGGCTTTTTATCTGCGAAATTAGTATTATTAAACATTAATAAATTTTCATTCTCTTTCTGTGCGTTCATACACATTTTTGTGTCAAAGTGAAATTATTACAGAGTATGCTAGAAGTTTCGTGACTTTTAACTTTTATTTTCTTGCTGAATGCGTTGCTAATGAATAATAGACGAAGGGTCCTACGGATCAGGCATATATTTGAATTACAATTGAATGCAGATTTCTTGTAACGTTGTGCTTTGAATTTAATTTTAATTTGAATTTGATTGAAAACAATCTAGTTTATTGAGATTTTAGATTACCATAATTTAATAACATATAGTTCAAGTATTTAACAAGAACTGTACAAATACTATGTTATCGTTAACGTTATTTTCTTAACAAAGTTTATTTGAAAAATATGTTTTAGAAAGGATATAAGGTTCTTATTAAACATTCAGAATTACTCTTATCGGTACCTCACCTTTACAACGAAAAAAAGAACCTCAAAGGCACATGCAATAGCATAAATAATTATTTTATTTGTAAATTTAAGTACAAAATGGAAATTAATTGCAAGTTTGTGCCAAATGGAAACCAAAAATACAAAACTTGCGTGTATTTATCCTGTTGTTATTTATGTAGCCACACCGAACGCAACCAAATATAATGAGAGTTTGCGATTTTGCCCATGAATTCAAAACAAAAATTGTAATTTTCCATCCCTGGCCCATAACTTGCATGTTTTCCGATAACAAAGGATTAAATTTTCGCTTTCGCTTTCTGTGCTATTGAGCGTGCAATTTTTTATTGTTCAACGAAAATTATTATCGCGTAAAAGTTTGCCTAAAAATATCCTTCGAAAAGCTTTTTTACTCAAAAATGTGCTCGGCTTTGCGGGTGTGGGACTTATTGACGGTTCTTATCACTTAATTATCACTTAATTTTTTAAATAAACAAATTCCTTAATCATTAATTACAAAAGGCCGATTTTCTTGAAAAGGCAAATTATTACAGCCAACTTCTTTTCATGCCTCATTAAAAACGATTTTCTCTGTGGATTTTTTGCCATTTTCCAAGACAATAACTCGGACCATTTCAAAGCAATAGACGCGAAAAAGAATTAAAAGAAATTAAACTCTTTTCAAAAGTTAAGGGATGAAGGAAAAAATCAAAAAGGGAAAAATGCGCAATTTTTCAAGAAGTTGGCTGGATAAGATGAGGTTCATTAAAACATTCCACGTGCTGCAATTTGAAAACACTTTATCAACTTTTTAATTTGAGCGGGACAAAAAAAAATGTGGAAAACTTTTGAACTGAGGTTTAATGGAAGGTAGGTTTATCATTTATTTATTTACTGAACCACGTGGAACTAAAAATGTAACTTGGAGCGCGCGTTTATCATCTTTTGTGGGATTATAATGGATGATAATAATAATAATACCATCTTAATTGATGTTTTCCTGGAAAAACCTCAAATCTTCTGACATTTTTTATTTTTCACAAACAATGTTACAAAGTTTACCTTATCAAATAAACTTTCCTAGGGCAATAACTTGATTAGTAATAAAAATTGTGAATATAATTTTTTTAATGCAAGCGCCAGGCAATTAGGTTGTCCAAAACAACACATTTAAAAATATTACATTGATAGAAATAAACACGCTTCATTTTTTTCAAATATGCTTCATCCAGTTCCAACATATTTTCCATATATTATTTCTATAAAAAGGGTACGTTATTATGTAACACTGATCATTCAACCCAAAATACTTTATTCTCAAAACCATCCATTTCTACTTTCAAGCTACTTCTGGTATGGCCTCAAGGCCTCTTAGGTTAATGCACTTTTCGGTTACGATGAACTTTTGCATTTTTTTTATGGCCAAACTCCAAAACATCTAACCAAATCTAACATTATGAGTATATCTTGATTCTTTGTGTTTGCCATTCTTGTTTTGCCCAATTTGCGAGTTTTTTTTCTACGTTTTGTTTGCCGGCTTTTTGCAATTTATTACGAAAATCATGCAAAAAACATTCTATCTAATTCTATTAGATTCTGTTGCTGCCATTATTCTATTATATCTTTGTTGCTATGTTCTCAAATGGTCAAAATGGATTTTCGAATGGTATTTTTTATATTGCAAACAACAAGATTAGATCATTCGCGCTAGAAGAGCAAAAATTCATCTAAACTTGAAAATCCATTTTTGCAACAACAGTCATTTCTATTCAAGGTCTTGTTCTTGGTTCTAGGAAGAGGAAGTAAAATCAAAAGTGTGAATTCAAGTTTTTATCATCTTAGTCAGGTTTCTGAATAGAAATTTACGTTACATAATTGCCTTCGTTATTATCAAAAAAAAATAATTTCTTTAAATGCTCTGGTAGTAGAAAAAGAAAGTTTTGCTTCACGAAATGCATTTCAATTATTTTTTGGAACAAAAATGCGTGCTATTAGCATTTACTGCGTTTTAAAGACATATCTTTGTTAGTAAAAGTTAATTTTATTCAAAGTGCGTCGTCTTAGTTCGAACGATTGGAGAGTTTTGTTTTAGTTCAAATGGTGGTTTGAAGCTGCATATATTGTTTGTAGTTAGAAATTTGTTTGGTAATAAAAGCATAAATAATTTGAGAAATAAAATGAAATGTTATATTTTTGATATTTTGATCATTTTTAAGAGCTGATAATTATAATTGTTTAGATATAGATCAAAAGTAACTTATTACCATGCTAATATAGAAATAAGGTTTCTCAAGTTAAAAAAGAATTATTATGCATAAAATTATATGTAAATCAGTAAATCAGAATTCCGGAAAAGAAATTAATCTGACCAGATCCCTTTCTTGTTAGTTTTTATTCAAAATTTTCTTCAATTCACGCTGACCATTCAACCCATGTATATTTCTTATACGTCACAACTTGCTCTGTGATTTAATGTTAAATGCAACCCCTTTGCAAAGGGGACTACTTTTCGGACAATTTCAACTAAATTCCTCTTTTGATTCATAACTGCTTGGTCGTTTAGCATTTTTGGACAAAAGAGTCGTTCAACAAACGAGCAACAAATCTCATTTTAATGAGAATTACTAGAAGGATCACTAGAAGGAGCCAAGATTACAATTGTAAATGTGCTCGCATATAAAATAAAAATTACATAAAAATCCCCGAACAGAATCATAAAGTTTGTGTGTAATATACCCACTCACTCCATGTTTCATGAACATGAAAAAATCCATAAAAAACATACAAATGGCATGAATAAATATGTATGAATAACTGATTAAAGACCAATAAAATGCTGTTCAATTGAATATTAACGATTTACTCTTATCAGATTGGGGCCGCAAAAAGGCATGAAATCCTCTAGAAAGCCCCACTGAAATCCTACTTCACGCAATCCCGCCAAATTTTTATTGCCAGGCAGCGCCAAGATGTGCACGTAAACCCACAAATTCATTTTCCAGAACATTTAAAGTCAAAAGCAATTTATGGAACAATGAAAAAATGAAAAAATGTTGCTCTGCTTCGCGATATATAAATTTGCCTGCAAATCCTTGAAGAATTTCCCTTTCAAGACGCCGCAAAAAGAAAGCAGTCGAAGCAAAAACAAACCCGACATGCAAACGCCAAAGCCTATGGAGCAAGAAACAATAAAAGAAACAAGAGTGTGAAAGTATAAATGCGAAAATACATAATAAAAATGATGTCTTATGCGAGAATAAAAGAAAGAAATAAGAAAACATAAGAAAATTTTGTATTTATGTGCTCTTGGAGAAGGAGTCTTCTAGAACTGTATTAGGCATCAACTTTGACCCCGGAGAATTGTTGAGAAGAAAAGGTGCATGCAGTTTGAGCAACATAAAATATTTGATGGATGAAGTGACTAGCTAGCCCTTTATTACATTTTTTATACTTTTAATAAAAAACATTACAACGAAAATTTACGAGCTAAAATATTCTCTTACAAAAATTGTCGTTACATTTTTAGTCTGTTTTACTTCTTAGATGAGATAAACAGCACAAAGACCTCTAGTAAAATATATATCACAAGGAGTCAGTAATTTTGTAGCTATCGCTATTAAAGTTGATTGTTATTAGGGATTTTTTATGATCTTATTTATCGTTTAAAGGTTGAGGTTAAATAAAAAATAGCATGTACATAAAAAGTATTGTCCTTAATTCAATTGTGTGGTTATGTTTACGTTGTTTGTTGTTGGCGGAATTTGCATAAATTATGCAGCGTGAAAATTTTCGGCAAACATTTCTTGGCCAAACATTCTGCAGGCAGAAAATTTAGCACATAAATTTATGAAAAGAAATCCTTGGCAAAGGAAGCTTCAACTTAAAATGACTTTGAATGATAAAGTTTTGCACAAAATTTTCAGAAAGGAAAAGTTTTCGCTCAAGTTTACAAACTATATACAAAACTATGTATATAAGTATACAGCTCAAGAAGGCTCAAGTTTACAAACTAAATAAATTTTCAAGAAGCTCTGTTAAGCTTTTTGCACAAATAAGAAAACTAAACCATCGTTTCTATTTTGAAGTTTAAAAAAACGGGAAATTCTTCTAGGGAAATGAATTTTTATTTTCAATTTTTCCTGCCAAAAAATTTCGCCTTCGTTTGAGAGACAACGCAAAAAGTGCCAACGATAAGTTTTTTGTATGTTTTTTATCTCGAGCCTCATCCTTCGAAGCGCCAGCTCTATTTAAATTCACCCACATCTGTTTCGTATTTTCTGCTGTTTTTTCTCAAAAATGGAAAAAATCTTTTTTCGGTGGAGGGAAAATACAAACGCAAGTATAGTGAAGTCTTTAGAGTCTTTTTGGAAAAGAGTGTGCACCCGGAGAGCTGAGCTTTCTCTTTCTGGCCTTCGCAAATTTTCCATAGACAGGTTTGCGTTTTCCAAGATTGTACGGAGCATCCACTATTATTGTGTTTGTGTATTTGTGTGACCTAAATAATACACGCCTAGCTACGATAGCGAGATTTATATATTTGAGATGCACAAGCTAGATATATATATACAATTGATGGTGATTAGACCATTGTGTGTATGGCGGTGCCTGATTTTATTCATTTTGCATTTAGTCCTTTTATTATTATTATTTTAATTATACAACCTCCCTCTATTGCCCCCATCTCGTTCGCTCGACTTTTTCCCAATTTTAGAAAATTTTCAAATCACTCATCTCATTCCACTAAATAAAATCCCCAATTCCTCATTTTCTAAAATTTTCTAATTGCTTTTTGCGTTTCCGAAATTCGGGAAAATGATTTTGGCCGTACTGAAATTTTATGTCTGTTCAATTTAGTGCCATTATTTGAGAAGGGACTGAATTTAAAGAAATTTTAAAAAACTATCATACACTTTGTAATCCTTTTTTGGACAAATGTGTAAAAAAGCTAAACACTAAATTTGCAGGGCAAGATAAAACACTCTTTTGTGAAACTTTAGCGAATATTTGATGAACTTTTTTTCTCTGGCTAGAAGGATGATTCCACACATATAAAATGGATAAGCTGGTATTGTTATAGCTTTCTAATTCAAATTGAATGACATTCACCAATTGTTTGCTGGTGGGCGCCAATTGTGGGATGAGCAACTGAATTTTTCCGAGTTTTCCGGCTTTTGCGGTAGGATGAGAGATGAACCAACACTCAAACACTCACACACCAGCACGATAAGATGAACTTTTTCCTGCTTTCAAGTGTAGATTCATTCCATTTCCATTCCCCCCCTGCTTGCTTGCTTGGCTATACACATTATTATGTATTTGGCTCTCAAAGACTTTCCCTTTCTATGAAGTGAAATGCTTTTACTTTCACCTACATTCAAGAGGAAAATGCTGGGAAAATGCGGGATAGAGAGAGATGCAACATTGAATTTACATTATTTTCAAGAAAATAAAAAAACGCATACAAAAAGCTCATTTTTAATTTTTTCCAAAAAAACTGCCCGGAAAATTGTATTTATATGGCAGAGAATTTTGCGAGGGATGCGGAATTAATTAAGAATGATTTATATAATATATTTCCTTGAAATTTCAAAAGCAAAAACAACTGCTGGCAGTTTGTGTTTTCAGCTTTTCCGCTTTTTCCCATTTTCTGGGCCTCGCTCGCATTGCTGCTAATTTTCAATGGTTTTTGCCGAGTTTTCAATGAATTTTCCCGAATAAAATGCGTGCAATGCGCATCTAAAATCAATACAGCGATACGACAACCGGGGGAAAAGCGACGAATTCAGGTTTCTGGAAGTCCCAAAAATTGTGGCAAAACTTTTAATGGATTTGAAAACAAAAATTTTAAACTATAAAAATTGTGAAGGCAACGACAAAAACAAACATTATCTAAGAGAAATGATCCTTGAACATCCTTATAGATGACAAGGACAAAAAATGTTCATTTTCAAAAAGGAAAATTAGCAGAGTCAATTTTCTTTTATGTAATCCTGCAACCAACACATAACGATGTGATGGTTTAATTTTGTCATCGAAAAAAGGATTTCAAATGTACTTGATTAAATTTTCAAGATGAATTCGTTTATAAATTAAGAAAGGTAGCAAAGTACTTGAATTTTGAAGTAATTTCTAGAATTCAAAAATGAATAATTGTTTAGCTTCCAATTTTTTTTTGATTAAGTATTTTAGTTTGCATCCTCGAAGATATTAACTTGCCATTAAAATTTTAACTGCAATATCTAAGAAAAATGAAACGAGAAAATTTTGTTGTTGCGACCCACTCCAAAAAACTTAAGAAAGTAAGCAGAACTCGCACATTTTCCTGAAAATTTATTTTTATTAGTTTTGCACCCTATTCCATTTCTATATTATGCAGATTTGCCTCCTGTTTTTGAATATACTAATTTTAAAATCAATGTTCAAATGGAAAACAGTATTATGTAACGTCGTCTTGCTTTCTCCCTAAACACAACCAATAAAAGCATTTATTTTTTGGAGCACATTAAATTTTAACGAATTTCAGGACATATAATTAGGTTAGCTCTAAAACTTTGTGCGTTTCACCACCACGTACACATTTCTTGAGCGATAAAAATACAGATATGCAATATTATGTAGATTTTTTCAGTAGCAGTTGGCACATCTATATTGTGGAGCACATAGATCGATGATGTATATTTGGATTAGCTTTGAATTAAAAATGTGGAGAACAGATTTGAAGCTGCATTTTAATTCAGCTTTAAGCAAAACACACTGTAAATTATGGCGATGGTTTTACAGAAAATAAATAAATTTGAAACAATTTATTGATTCATATTCTAAAACATTTATTCAAAAATGCAATTAAACAATTAGGGCTCCTATTTCAATGAAATTAAGCCGATGGTGGATGATCCAAAACCAAATCAATTATGCCCAGTGATTTAGCATCATCTGGATTCAAAAAAGTATCTCTTTCCATTTTGTTGTACAATAGTTCAAATGGCTGTTTAGTATGCTTTGCATAGATTTCAGTCAACTGCTTCTTTATTTTCTGTATCTCGTCAGCTTGGATTTGAATATCTGTCGCTTGTCCCTGTGCGCCACCTGATGGCTGATGAATCATGATTCTCGCATTTGGAAGGGAATGACGCATTCCAGGAGCACCAGCTGCGAGAAGAAGTGAGCCCATAGATGCAGCTTGACCAACACACCAAGTTGCAACTGGAGGTTTCACATACTAGAAAAAAAGTGGTATTAATTTAACGCAAAAGATTTTATTATATTCATACCTGCATTGTATCGTAAATAGCCAAACCAGCCGTTACACTGCCACCAGGAGAGTTGATGTACATATGAACTGGTTTTGTGGAGTTTTCAGACTAAAAGAGAAAGTTTGATATTAAATTTAAAAAAGTATTAAACTGAGAAAAATATAAATATATACCTGAAGAAAGAGTAGCTGAGCCACAATCAAGCTTGCTAAGTCATCGTGAATTGGCCCCATAAGACAAATTATTCTCTCCTTAAGCAATCTCGAAAAAATATCATAGGCTCTTTCTCCTCGTCCTGTTTGCTCCACTACTATTGGTACAAGATTTAGGTGATTTCTAGTGGTAGCATGAAGACATCTTTTAAAGATAGTATTCACTAAAAGCGGCTTAATTACATTCATTTTAAAATATTTCTGGTTTGTTATTGTTTCAAAAAATTAAACTTCAAATTGTTGTAGAACTCAAAAAGTCAAAAGTAGAACTTCATAATTTCCCGCAAAAATTAATTCAAAAGTTATTTTCAAATATCATGTTGTTAAATTAAAACATTGTCTCTTGAGCTTTTTTCATAAAACAATTTTAATCATCTTTTAATTCCAGTCAAATCTGTTCCAAAATTATCGGCTAGTTGTTTCATCTCTTCGAGCGGTGTATGTTCAGCTTCCAAAATAACATCCCTTACAGCGATAGTCTCCTTGCTGGATTTTGCATTGACCCACACTCGACCATTCAAACCTGCAGCAAGCTCAAAAGAACATTCCTTGGATAACAAACTGAGCAATTTACATTTTTCATTCAAAATCTTTCTGACTAAATTGATGCTGCAATTGAAGACGAAACCATTCTCAAGTGGTCCAAGATTTCCTTTTTTGCCTTGAGAGTCCATACATATTAGTTCTGGTTCGAGATCTGGATTTGCGAGCATAACGCGACAATAAATGGCATCTCCAATATTTACATCTGGTCTGTATTTCTTTGTAGCTCCTTCAAAAGCTAGATATGATAGGCATGCAGGCTCACTAGCATTTATATCAAGCCAATATAAATCTCCTGTTTTATTGCCAACTATTCCAATCACAAAATCTCCTTTGGCTGGAATATATCTTTTTTGGTAGCTGTCCACGTAGAATGTGTTTGGTTTTCTTTTGCACAGAATCCCATTTTTGCTGATCATTACATTGACATCTTCAAATCTCAAACCTGGACCTAAAAGTTCACTAATTAGCAAGATGTGCAGATGAGTTTATTGAATACAGGTACCTAATATAACTTTCTTATTCTCTTTCGCCAATTGCTCTGCTTCCTCAACTATATCACCTGGTACAACAACTTCTCCGACATGTACTTTCATCTTACGTTTTATAATCGGTTTGTTAGTTATGATTTAAAATTATTAATTCGATATTAATTAAAATAAAAATGTAAACAAAACTTTTTAAAAATGTGTTGATCATTAACCCCTCAGATTTTTTACAGTTCTACCTCGAGTTCTACTTTAGAACTATGCGAAATCTGACGTGGTAAATGTGTAAACAAAAATTTTGCATAAATTATTTTATAATCCATCGACCATCGTTCCAATCCATATCGTGTTACATGTAGCATCTAAGACATAAGCATTCGATGGAAGTTGAGTTTGATAACAGTGCAGTTCAAGTTGCTCCTATTAACTATGAATGTAAGGATCTCGATTTTTAAATTTATCAGTTCATTTATCATCTGTAGTTAATTCTATCTCGTTTGGAGTCAAAATTTTAAAGTTTAGAGAGAGATTTGAAATATTTTATTTTATTATGAAATAGTTGAAAATTTTTTTTTAATCTAAGAATTAATGACTAACAGCTTGCATATTTGTCCTCTCATTTTATAACCTCCCGATTTTTAGATTTGGATCACACAGCAGATGTTCAGTAAGTTTTAAAAGTACCTTTAAACTTATTTTCGATAAATTTTCTTTTTTTAGACTTCATTCTTGGGGAACCAGCTTGAAAGATGCCTTTGAACAAGTTGGAATGGCAATGTTTGGCTACATGACAGAGCTAAATACAGTAGATGTTACAAGCTGCTATGAGATTGAAGCTCAAGGCGACGATTTAGACAATTTGTTGTACAGATTTTTAGACGAGCTCTTATTCCTTTTTTCTGCTGAACCATATTTAATCTGTAAATCGTTAGAAATAACTAGTTTAAATTTAGAAACATTTTCAATAACGTGTCGCTGTTACGGTGAAGCTTTTTTGCTCGGTAAACATCCACAAGGAACAGAGGTCAAAGCTATTACCTATTCAGCAATGCAAATCGTACAAAACCCTGAGTTGAACAAAGTGGACATTTTTGTGATTATTGATATCTAGCAAGTATTTCATCTCGAATAATTTTTTATTATAAAAATTTAATAAATTCTGATTGATTACTGTTAATAAAAAATATCACTCTTATTCTGAAACAATTTTATTGATTCAAATTCAACATTTAAATTTAATACAATTTCCATTTTTACTTAAAATAAAGACGAAATTGCATTTAAAATTAATAAGGAATTTTTTTTATGTTCTGTGTGACATCAGCAAAGTGCACTATTTGCTATAGCCAAACAACCAAAGGAATTTCGGCTCCATTTGGAAACATTCAATTTTGGATTAATTTGATAACTTGGTTAATGTTAATTGAGATGTTGTCGTAAGGTGAGTTTACTTTGGGCAGCGGAAAGAATCTCCAGCATACAAGCAAGTGCCAGCGGCAATAAGCTCTTCCTCAATACGCAAAATTTGGTTATACTTAGCCAAACGTTCCGATCGGCAAGGTGCTCCAGTCTTAATTTGGCCAGTGCTCAAACCAACCACCAAGTCAGCGATAAAAGTGTCCTCAGTCTCACCGGAACGATGAGAAACCATAGTACCCCATCCGTTGCTCTTGGCCAAGTTGTGTGCGCGAATGGACTCTGTCACTGTTCCGATCTGGTTGACCTTCAGCAGCAAGCAGTTGCAAGCTTTCTTTTCCACAGCAGTTTGAATGCGAGTTGGGTTGGTGACAGTTAAATCGTCTCCTACAATTTGGATGGTGGTATCAGCAGTCATCTTGGTCCATGCTGCCCAATCATCTTGGTCGAACGGATCCTCAATGCTGACAATAGGGTAGTTCTTGACAAAGTCCTTGTAGAGATCGTTCAGTTGGTCGGGAGTGAGCCACTTGGTCTTATCGCTAGCTTCGTTCTTGAAGTCCAAGTTGTATTTGCCACCATCCTTCTCGTAGAATTCTGAGGCAGCTACATCCATACCAATCTTGATTTTACCAGTATAACCAGCAGCTTCAATAGCTTTTTGGATCAACTCCAAGCCTTGTTTGTTGTCTTGGATGTTTGGTGCAAAACCACCTTCATCACCGACAGCTGTGGCATCCAAACCGTATTCCTTCTTGATAACATTCTTCAAGTGATGGTATACTTCAGATCCCATTTTCATGGCTTCAGTGAAGCTGGATGCTCCGGTGGGCAAAATCATGAATTCTTGCATGGCCAATTTGTTTCCGGCGTGAGATCCTCCATTGATGACCTAAAATATAATATCTATATTATAAAGATTTACACTTAAAAGAAATACAAATTTGTAAGTTACATTGAAAGCTGGAACAGGTAAAATAATCTTAGTGTTTCCGGCCAAATCAGCAATGTGCTTGTAAAGTGGGACTCCTTTCTTGGCAGCTCCAGCCTTGCAAACAGCCAAGGAAACTCCGAGCAATGCGTTGGCTCCCAATTTAGCCTTGTTCTTATCGCCATCCAGCTTAATCATAAACTCGTCAACTTCTACTTGTTTGGTCTCATCTAATCCAGACTTCAGGAGAGCTGGAGCAATGATATCATTGATATTTTTGACTGCCTTCAAGACACCCTTTCCGTGGTAGTTGCCTTTCTCGTTGTCGCGGAGCTCAAGAGCTTCATGGATACCAGTAGATGCACCGGATGGCACAGCAGCACGGAACAATCCCAAGTCGGTGACCAAGTCAACCTCAACGGTGGGGTTACCACGAGAATCGTAGATTTGACGGGCTTTAATACTTTTCAGAGGCATCTTAGATCTGTAAATATAACCAACAACTGATTAATACACTTGAAATTCGTCATGCGCTGTACAAAAATTAAAGCATTGATTTTTAAATGGTTACATAATAGTTTTTTTTATTAAAAATTATTTATATAAAAAGTTAAAAGTATCTTACATTAAATTTCTTATCATTTTTATATTTTCAAAACAATAGAAAAGAAAAGTGACCAGCGCTATTCAAATCACAACACGAGAATGAAGTAGTATGAGTGACTTTAGATGCCGCAAAGGTCATCCGTGAGAATCATTCGAGAATAGCCGTAATCTATTTGAATATACAAAATTACAATTTGTCTAAGCTATGGCCTTGCACTTGGAATTATTGATGCTATTGCATAAAGAGATTTCAATAAAATGATTGAGGAAGAGTTTCGATTTTCATGTAAAGGTTGGATCACATTTTTACAAAAACTAGTACTCATTGGAAAATTGGAAATATTAAAAATATTTTCTAGGGAAAAGCTAATATATTAATATAATTTCCTTTCGATTGAAAGGAGAAAAATCAACCTTAAATATGAAACGTGTAAAACAATCTTCACTCGCAATCGGTGCAAAATTGCATAAAGTGCACCATCGGTAAAAAAATCCGTGAAAATCTATTTGCGATCAGCAGTTGACTTTGAAAAGTCGCCAATTTACGGCCGAATCGATCTTTTCCTGCTTAGAATTTGCCGGCACAGCAATATTGTTCACTTTACACACAGAATCAACCCCTTTTTTCATTCACTTTGTAAGGCATTGAAACGCTAAAGGAGTGAAGCCCTTGCAAAACTATTACATCATTATCAAAAATTAACGATACTCTTATGGAAAATTCCTCAATTCAAACTTATTAACACAATTAAAAGCGATAAAATGCCTTTGCAACCAACTAATCAACGAAAATGGAACTCACTTTTCAATAAACTGGTAATTTCTCTATTGTATGTTATGCCGCGAATTGCTCAAAACTGACTGATTTTAACGGAGAGAATTGCGAGACTACTATGACTGGCTAATTGAGAAAAATATACAACCTTCATTTGACTTCTACTGAAAACACTCTCAAATCCGATTCAAAACCGAGTTGTAATATTTTGGCGCATTCGGTCTTTTTGAATTTCGATCACTTTTCTTCAGTTAAAATTAAAAACTTAAACTAATTTTCTTTATTCTCTCCATCTCGCACTTGATTGAAGATATCGCTGGTATCCATCGCCTCTGGATTTTTAGGTTCTGGATCTTTAGATTCTGTCTGAGTGGTGTCTGTTTGGGTGGGCGACGCAATGTTTTGAGTGTTGGCATTCTTATTGGATGGAACCACAGCAACTTTGTCTGAATTTTGAAGTGTCAAGGAATGTGTGCAATCATTGGTTTTGTAGATACCAACTAGATAATCAGCCAGCTCAAACATGTCTAGATGAAAATACAAATATAAATAAAAAATTTCTTTTAAAAAAAATGTGAAACTTACTTGCACGCAGCGAGATTATGATAAATTGGGCATTCTTGGTGCGCTCCTGGAAAATTATAAAATATATAAAATATATGAAAGATATTAAATATTTAAATATGATACTCACATTAATATAATTGGCAACAATAGAAACATTCTTGAAGTCTAACGCAGCATCAATCTCATCCATGAAATAGAGCGGAGAAGGCTTGTAATAATGCAGCGCAAAGACCAAAGCTAAAGAAGATAGTGTCTTCTCACCACCTGACAAGTTGGAAATATATTTCCAGGATTTCTTTGGAGGCCGAACGGCAAAACGAGTTCCTTCACTGAAAGGATCCATAGAGTCAACGTGCTCTAAGTCAGCATCACCCCCCAAAGTGATCATTTGATACATTTCCTTGAGCTTGCGAGAAATGATCGAGAATCCATCGCTAAATTCCTTATAACGATTTTTCTTCACCAAATCAAATTTATCTCGTACCTCGTTTCGTTTTATGGTTACTACCTCTAAATTTTTCACGCGTTCCAAATATATCACTTGCTTTTTGTTGTACTCTTCTATGACACTTAGATTAGGCTTAGTTTTTGCCAATTCCTCTTCCATTGTGGTGATTTTATACATTATATCAGCAACCTTTTTCTGTTCCAGTCTTTCATCAGTAAATGTGACTAATGGCTCTGGTGGAGGTTGAGTAGGAATTTGCTGCAATTTTAGCGATCTCAGTTTTTTCTCCCAATGCGGAATTTTAGATTTTTCATCATGAATACGTTTATCCATAGTTTTAACACGTTCGTCGATCTCAAGACGTTTTATTTTACCTGAAAATAAATTTCACAATTAACAATTAATAGTTTTAAAATATTATGTTTTTGTTTATTTCTTACCTTCATTCTCAAGCTTTTGAATAGCGGCAATTTCTTTTTTGATGGTTGATGATCCGGAAGAAGCACTATCAATTTGTTGCCTGATTTCTTCAACTTTAGCTTGCAACTTTTCAACATCCTCTTGCAACTGAGTACGTTCTTGACCCAACTGGCGAATTTTATTTTGAGCCTCCTCCACTTCCTTCTCTGCGTTTGCGATGATCTGTTCAGTCTTCTGGGCTTTACGTTCAGAGTTGCGAATTTCTACGTTAAGCTTTGAGATGTTTGTGTTCAATTTGTCAATTTGCTTGACGAGCTTATCAACCTTTTGACGAACAGATTTGATCTAGAATTTAAATGATATTGCTTGATTACTGAAAAATGGTACCATTAAATTGAATTACCTTCTCATTTGTGATATCAAGAATTTGCTTGGTCAACTCATCGACTTTGATCTGAATCTTATCCACCTCTTTTTGTTTTTGCTGAAACTGAGCTTTAGATTCGGAAACCTTTTTCTCTAGTTCTTTGACCTTGATAGGATCTGATTTGGTTCTGGCAGCAAGTTTCTGTTGGTCATTTACATTTTTTTCAATGCGAGGCAACTGATCTGCCAAACTTTTAACTTCATACTTGAGTTTGGTAATTTCTACTTCCTTAGTCTGAAGCAGTTTCGTGAGAATTTTGATGTTCTCTTCGAGCAAACTTTGCTGATGCTGTAAATCATTAATTCTGAACTGGAGAGTTTCTTTTTGTGCTCTCCAAGCATCCAAATCTTTCTCTGATACGCTGTTGTTCAAATTGACGGCTGATTTTGTTGTCACAGATGTTCCCATTTTTCCTCTAGCTTGAGTTTTGCCACCACCACACATTGTTCCAGACATCTCAATCACTTCACCAACCAGGGTGACCACACGCCATTTTTTCGCGCCATACGCAATCTTAGTTCCGTGAGTTAGATCATCAGTTACCAAAGTATCGAACAATGCAACATAAAATGCAACTCGAACTCGCTCATCTTCAATGCGGATCAAATCAAACAAGCGATCAACATTGTCGGGAGTGTTGATTTTCTGTCGAGATGCTTGAGCGTGGCCTGAAAATATTACAATTTCAAAGGTATTGAATTCGAAATATACTGTTAAAATATAAGAAAAACTTACGCTGAATTTTGTCCAGAGCAAGGAAATTTCCTCTTCCCACATTATGTTGCTTGAGGAACTGAATGCAAGCTTCACCAGTGTCGGCTGTGTCCACAACAATAAAATCGAGTTTCCCACAGCAAGTACTAATAGCGACGTCATATTTTTTGTCGATTCCTCCCAGATCTCCCAGCCTTCCCAAAATTCCTGGAATAATTCCTTTGGCTTTCTGATCCATCAAAGCGTTGAGCACACGGTTATTGGAACGAGCTTGCTGCATGGTAGTAGCGTTCTCATCAATCTTGCGTTTGATTTTGTTGAGCTCTACAGACACTGTTTGTTCTTCTTGAACTAATTGTTGCATTTTAGTTTTGTGTCCTTGGAGAGTTCCTTGCATTTCTGGCACACTTTTAGTAAGTTCATCAAGAGTTCCTTTTTTATCCGATAACGTGTTTTTGACTTCTTCTAATTGATTTTTTAGCGACTCATATTTTCGTGCCTCGATGGTTTCATCTTTTTTAATAATATCCATCTCTTTTTCAGCAAGCGAATAGTCAGCTTTCAGCTCGTCTAAAGATGCTTTTATGGTAGCCAGTGAAGATTCTAAAGGCTCCTTTTTATCTCGGATAGGCTTTGTGTGTTGTTCGAGTTGAGCTAAGTTTTCAGCAAGAATAGCTTCAGACTTTTCCTTTTCAGCACTAAGCTTAGTAACTTGTGCTTCACTCTCAGTGATTTCATGCTTATTCTTTTCGGGTTGATTAAGGCAGTCTTCCAAATTCTTTTTTTCTTTCTCCACTTGCTTCAGAAGTTCCTTTCTGCGATTGTTAGAAGCAGTCATATTTTCTTGTACTTCGGTACGACTTTTCTCGGCTTTTTCTTTCAATCCATTGAACTCCGTAAACTTCTCTTCAAGTGATTGGTATTTTCTAAAAAATAGAATAAGTTAAGAAGAACTCGCAAGAAATAAAAATTGTATTAGTCTTACTGTAACTCTTCACGAATGATAGTTTCCTTTTCGATGCGTTCTTTCTGAAGCTCAGCAAATTTTTCGTCGTGAATTTTAAGCTCATTGTCATTAACTTCTTTTTGGACGGCTAGTTGAGCCACTTCTTTTTTTTTATCAAACCTAAAAAAAGAGATTGTTAAATAACACATTAATATAAAATTTAAAAAACCTACACATAAGTCTGCATAAGCTCATTTTGTTCAATAATAAGAGAATTTTCCAGCTTCATGTATGTGATGGCAGCGTTCATAGGCAACTCCAAATCTAAAACTTCCCGTTCAGCAGTACGGCAGCGGTTGTTCTTTTCTGCGCGAGTTTCATTGAGTTGGTCCAGTCTGGTACTTAATTTCAATAAAGGTGTCTTGTAGCGAGTGGTTCCAATAATGTCTTCCAAGTATTCTAACATGCCACAATCCTTATCGTTTTTTGCTTTTGGTTCCATCATTGCAATTTGCTCTACTTCCCCCTAAAAGATTGAAATAATATAAGATTCATCTACAATATTTTAATGTCCAAGTAATTACCTGTAAAATTAAGAATCGATTATGACGCAAGTCAATGCCATGTTTTTGCAAAAGATCCAAAACATCCTTAATGGGTTTCTGTTTGCCGTTGATTGTGTAGAACGAGGAATTATCTTTGTTTGCTGTACGGCCAATTACCAATTCGGTATTGGGAAGAAATTCGCAGGTACCATCCGGCTTGTCTTCAATTTGCTGGAAATGCACTGAAACAGAGCAACTCTTTAAATTTGGATACTGTGATGAATTGTGGATGAGGACAGATAGCTTCTTAGAGCGGATCTTATTGGCGCGATATCCGAAAACGAACAGCATGGAGTCAATAACGTTGGATTTTCCACTGCCATTTGGTCCAATTACAGCTGAGAATCTCTAAAAGAATAAAAAATAAGTTATTCGCAAGGCGAAGATATTTTTTTTTTAGCTTACATGATGGAAAGGACCGACTTCAATTGTATTTGCGTAAGACTTGAAGTTCTGGTTTGTAATTTTCTTGATGATTAATCGAGGTCCTTTGCTTTCTTCGGAACAGTGAGCTGTAATTGGAGGTGGGATATAAATATCATCAATCCATGAACCGCCTTCTTCCTGATAATCCTCCTCTTCATCAGATTCTGGTAATGGCACATCATTCTTTCGCTTGAGCGACATGTTTTCCACTGATTTTAAGACTATTTAATGGCTTTTTATTAAAGATATTAGAAAATTAAGTTATCGCGCGTCTTTATTTTTAATCAAGCGTAAACAAATAAATTCAAATTCCAACCTGACAGCGAAAAGTTCGTTAGTTCAAATGTCAAAAACATCGAAACATCGAATATTTGAATTTGAAAAACATAGAATTGTAACCGCTATTTCGTTTACAAATATTTTCATATTTTGATTGCACTGAATATGTTACAAAATATATTATTGCTGACAAATTTGAAACCTATAGGAATTATATAAAGCTAAATCAAATAGCAATATCACAAACGGAAAATACCCTCTACAGTTGAGTTCTTATTTTATGCAAATAATACGAGTAGAAATGACAAAAATCTCGAAAAATCCGCAGTTTTTAAGCTAATATCTAACTGTAACTGATATCCCAATCTTCCAATCTGTTTTATTTGCTTCCTATGCAACTACTTAGGAACTTATGTTCAAAACTTCCAAACATATTGTTTGTTCAAATCTAATTCAATGTAATGACAAATACTTATTAGCAATGGATTTCAATTGGCTATAAATAGTAAATTTTTTATGAACTAGCAATTTTTTACTTAAATTGGGGGTTTTTATACGTCACATCATTTTTTGTTTAACAACATATAATTTTCTTGTTCAAGTATTGTGCTATATTTTGATTCTTGCTAAGTTATGCATACTACACCTTTATGATGGTGATTTTTTTTTTGACATGCATGTTATCTACTTATCAATTGATGAAGCTTTAAGCATATTTATTCTAGTGTTGATCTGTCGATAAAACACATAAGAGCATAAAACAATTTACTTAATTTTTCTATGTTGAATACAATATTAACATTATTTATCATCATGAATAACTATTCAACGCTCTGTAAGATAATTAATTGGCTGAAGGGTCATTAATTACCATGCGAATTTAGAAAATTGATTCTATTTGAACTATTTGGGACGTATTTTAAAATAAAATTTCAATACATGTTTTGTTGGTTTGCGTTTAAAAGGGTATCACTAATATAAGATACTTATGCATTGCAAAGAACGTATTTTGTCAAGTTTTCAAAAATGAACTAAAGCTAACTTAACCTATCAATGACTTTGAATATATTTGTTTCTTAGGTCACTTGAGAATGTTTTGCTCACCATACTCCGCTTTTCAGTATTTAGGAGATAATTGTTTTTAACTTAATTTTGTTGCTCTGAAGAGCTTCATTATTAAACAATCCACAATTGATCTCATAGCTATAATATTGAATACCATAGCTAAATATTCATGCAGACTTGATCAATATATTACAATTCTCGAGAAGGTATTTGCAAATTTTAGCTAACAAATTGTGTAAGAGATCTGTAGTTAAATTTAGTTGTACGGAAGCTGCTGCTATAAACGGACCGTTCTTTCAATTATAATAATCTCATTATTTCAATTTAAAGTTTTTTTTGTGGATAATAATATAAAAGTGATTGTAAGCTTTCAAGCTTCAGCTTATACGAGTGACAAAGACGTCAAAGAAAGTTTTGTGCGCTGATCTTTTTTGGATAAAAAAAGAAAGAATCAAGTTTAAAAACGGTTAAATCATGACTGGGAAAATAAGCAAACTATCTCAGTCAACCATCGGTAACAAGTATCCGACATATCGTGACAACTCCTTCAAAACATGCAACTCGTAAGCATACTAGAAAAGCTTAATTTTCAAATTTGCAAGGTTTTCATAATTTTAAAAATGCACGTAGAAAAATAGTATTAAATTGATAAATCCAAAAATATTGAAAAAAGGAGAGAAGTTGCGAAGTGAGAAATATTGTGCAAGCGACTATGTTTATTCACACATTTTTCGGTTATTGTGAAGATAATTTTAATTACCACTAGATAACTCAAATAATTTTCGAAAAAATTTGCATGATGATTATTCATTGTTTAAGGTGAACTCTCTGGTATTTTATAGATGGTTGGACGGGAAGAGAGTGGATGACAATGCAGAAGGTTTCTGGAGAGTTCACAACAAATTGTATGATTTAACCAGCTTTGTAGCGAGTCATCCTGGTGGGGCTGAATGGCTGCAATTAACTGAGGTAAATTAATAATTTAAACTTCTTATTTATCATGTAATACCTCTGGACAGAATAAAAGCAATACAAGCATCATCAATTTACTTAGCTTTATTCTGAAACACCTAAATTGTGTTTTCATTTCCTATTAGTTCAACATTCACCGATGGTTGAGTTTACATTAAACTCCGCATTATGTTGTACAAATATTGATCATCGGTAATACATTTTTCAAATGAAATATATTTTTTGGTATAGTTTAATTTTTACTTCGGCAACAAAAAGTTGTGAAGTCTTGATTTCATCCAAACTTTTTTTTTTTTTTTTTTTTTTTTTTTTGCCTAAAACAAAAAAAATTTTGGTCTAGAACCCGAAATTTTGGGTCCTTGCGAAATGTCTGTCCGTGGTTTTGACTTCTGAACTTCTGTATTCGTAATCTTTGAACCCATCCGACCGATTAGTCTCAAAATTTCAGAATAAGCTTTTTTTAACCATAAGACGGTCGCGTTTGCTGATTCAAGAAAATCCTACAGCGCCATCTAGTACCTGTAGTGCAAAATACCATTTTACCATACAAAATTTTTTTTTTCCTGAGATTATATTGAAACATCTGAATATGCAAAAACCTTGTATTTGACCCAAAATGATCAATTCCCAAAGGTTTTATGGAAATATTGTACCATGACCAAGTTGTCATGCTTACAAAAATTTTGGAAAAAAAACTTCTGTTGACGTAATCTCAGAACCCATCGGACCGATTGATCTAAAATTTTCAAAATAAGCTTTTTTTAACCATCAGCAGCGACGTACGAAGAGTTTTTGATAATAATACAGCGCCATCTAGTACCTGTAGTGCAAACTACCATTTTACCATACAAAATTTTTTTTTTCCTGAGAATATTTTAAAACATCCGAATATGCAAAAACCTTGTATTTGGCCCAAAATGATCGATTTTTTTATGGAAATATTGTACCATGACCAAGTTGTCATGCTTACAAAAATTTTGGAAAAAAAACTTCTGGTGACGTAATCTCAGAACCCATCGGACCGATTGATCTAAAATTTTCAAAATAAGCTTTTTTTAACCATGAGCAGCGACGTACGAAGAGTTTTTGGTAATAATACAGCGCCATCTAGTACCTGTAGTGCAAACTACCATTTTACCATACAAAATTTTTTTTTTCCTGAGAATATTTTAAAACATTTGAATATGCAAAAACCTTATATTTGGCCCAAAATGATCGATTCCAGAAGATTTTATGGAAATATTGTACCATGACCAAGTTGTCATGCTTACAAAAATTTTGGAAAAAAAACTTCTGTTGACGTAATCTCAGAACCCATCGGACCGATTGATCTAAAATTTTCAAAATAAGCTTTTTTTAACCATAAGCAGCGACGTACGAAGAGTTTTTGATAATAATACAGCGCCATCTAGTACCTGTAGTCCAAAAATTTATATTTTATATATCTTGTGTTTTTTCAAAGAATCTAAAAAACTGTTGGAAAAAATATATATATTTTTTTTGAATTTTATATGAAAACAAGTTTTACGTGTTTTTCGTTAAGAAACTACCAACTCAAGTCGATCAGAAAGTGGTAAGATTGAATTCAACAGAATTATCAGCAATAATGCACAATATTCCCGCTCGGCGCTCTGATCGAAAATTTATGTTTTGGTTACATATTTTTGAATTTCCTAGAATTTTATTGCTTCATTCAAATGAATTATTCTAATGAAGCATAGGTATTATGTTGCCGAAGTGCCTGCTAAAGCTTCAGCTTTTCCGATTTTTTTAAATATGGTAACGCTTGATATGATATATCAAATACATTTCATGGATGAACAGGATTAACTTGTAATTTAACTAAATAGCACGTAATAAAAATTTGAGTAAAAAAGCTTTTAACTTGACCAAAATTGAAATCCCCAAAATATCAGTCTAAAATTAATTTGAGTTTTTTCTTTAATTGGATTTTTTTTAGGGAACGGACGTCACCGAACAATTTGAAACTCATCACATAACTTCTAAGGCTGAGAATATGTTATCGAAGTTTTATGTTCGTGAAGCATCTAAGCCAAGAAATTACCTTTTGACATACAAAGAAAAGGGATTCTATAGAACATTAAAGCGTCGTGTTGCCGTCAAGTTGGATAGTCTCGATAAGACACCAATAATAATCTCAAAAGTAATTTTGCTTCTTATTTCTGTGGTTTCAGGAATTTCCAAACTTAAAATGTTTTTTTCGATAAATTCAGATAATAACCGACTTGCTGTTTGCTTCAGTATTTATGTTTGCCATTTTATCAGTTAAGTTCAATAACTTATATTTTGCAACAGTTTCATCGTTTTCCTTATCATGGTTGTCAATAGCAGCCCACAACTTCTTGCATCAAAAAAATAATTTAAGGATGTTTTATTTCAACATAACGTTTCAGAGTCATAGGTGAGTTTAAATTATCTAGTTTACATGTTAAACAAACTAAATGATATGATTTTACAGAGAGTGGAGAATATTGCATGCAATGTCTCATCATATGTACCCAAACTCTATCTACGATTTAGAAATTTCACTATATGAGCCACATTTTGGATGGATACCTCAATATAAGCCAGCAGTTCAAATCTTATGGGGTTGGATATTTTCTCCAATTATTTATTCTATGATAAATTTATCTGCCATTTTTTTGCGGTGGGTTAGACTTTGATTACGTTATTTAAAGTGAGTTTAATATCTATTATTTTGTATTCATAGTGTCATGGGAACAGTGATGAACGGCCAGAAAACCTTTTACCTTTCTGATTTGATGCCTCTATTAGTTCCTTCTGCTATGTATATTTTTGGAAACACTGATCTTACATTGGTGATTACTACATGGATATTTATTATCATCACCGGAAGTTTTTTCTTTGGATTGATATCAGTAAATGCTGGACATCATCACCCAGAAATTACTCATGAAGGAGATGAAGTGCCGTGAGTTCACACTTTCAATCAATTTGATTTAATAATTTTTATAAACTTTATATTTTAGTGACAATCTAGATTTCGGTATTTTCCAAATGAATGCCGTAATAGACCGTAAAGATGCAAAACAGAATCAATTCATGGTGCTAACGCATTTTGGTGAACACACTTTACATCATCTGTTTCCTACCATTGATCATGGACTTCTCCCTAAATTGAATGATGTATTCTTAGATACTTGTAGAGAATTCGAGATTGAAATGAGAGAATATCCTTGGTTTGAGCTGATCAAAGGACAATTTCAGCAACTAGCAAGAACTAAAGCACTTAGTCTTAATCAAAGAAAATTCTTACAAAAAAATAAATGAATTTTATATTTTGATTGTTAGGTTTTTTAGAATTTGAAATAGATACTTTGATCTTTGTTTGGTATGTTTAGGCTATGGTACAACTAACTTTTTACGAAAAATAGAAAAAATATATACTTATTTGTCATCCGTCTAAAAATTTAGATCTTTTTTTTTTGACCTTCGTTTTTTTCAGCAAGAACTCTGGTTAATAGAAGAAGACACCTCAAATTTAGCTTCAAGTGCATTTTTGCCAATTCATTTCGTTCACTTTTGTATGCTTGATAGATTCGTATTTTAATGTAAATTATCTGTTCTTCTTTCGGCTTCGCTCTTAAACTGCAAAAAATAGAACGCGAAAAAAACTTACTTACAGTATTTTTTATTGAAAACCGAACATTTCTGAAAAAGTCGATAGTGTAGTTTTTATAACAAGGAGGTCCAAACTCCTTGCTGAAATTTATCACAAAAGAAGAAAAGCTTATAAAAGATCTTTCTACAAGAACTCTTTCAGAGTTAACATATCTCGATAGAATTAATTGTTGGCTTTATATGAAAGAGTTTTTATCACATAAAGCCAACAATTAAAACATATATATCTAATTGAAATATTCTACAACCCATACTGTAGCCACACTTTTTGCTGAAAACTGATTTTTTATAAAAAAATTTAAGAATGCTTTTCATTTACCGAGAGCTATACAAAATTTTCGGTTTTGCCGGTTATTCAGTTTTTGCACTTTATGAGTAAGACAATCATTTTAACGGAGTGGTTGATCTTGATTTTAAAGGCTTATAATTCATTTTAAAGTTGTGTAATACAAGATATTTCTTTAGCGCTAATAAGAGTTCCCGCGTTATGCAAAACCCGTTTGAGTAAATAACCTGTTAAAAAAGTTTGTATCAAGTATTTGGGAGAAAACACTTCATCAAGAAAATTCAGTCATCAACAAGAAACCAAGCCGCTCGCTTGTGAGCTATTTGAAAATTTCTGATTCTTTGCGGAAATTTCATTTTATAGGCTATTGTTCTACCTCCAAAAATGTGTAACATTCTACGTTTCAGGATTCGTTCGTTTCAGAGGTGTTTGTTTTAATTTAAAATCAGTGTTAATAAAAAGCTTTCAAAGGTGTCAATCAATATTCATCTTAAAAATGAAATTAAAACCTTCATGTGTGACTATGGCCAATAAGTACCCAACATTCAGGGATGAACAAGTAATGACTGGGTACAAGTAAGTCTACAGAATTTTAATTTAATAGCTTTACAAAAATTAATTCTCATGTAGAGCTTCATTTAGTTTTTCATTTGTCTATCATATATGTTAAGTGTTTACATTGTAGCAGTTAAACTAGTTATAAGTTCCCGATTAACCAGATTTTATTTTTATTCCGTTTTCTCATCAGCAATCACGAGGAAAATTGTTGAGATTCGTTGATATATGCTGCTAATAATCTTATAAACTTCACGATTCTCTGCAAAGTTCTCTCCATTTACCAAATAATAAAATAAAAAGCAAAAGTACCAACATGATATCAAAAGTTTAAATGTGTAACGTTTTAAAGAGAGACTCGGGATTTCCATTTTTTAAGTTATATAATGATTTTAAATTTTTACTGCAGTACTACATTAATTTTATTATTCATTAGCAGTTAATTTAGAATTACTTTCTGGAACCAAGACTCACTTCTAAAGCACGTTGATTCCCTAAAAGTCTAAAACCGTTTAACGGATTTCAGGGCGGCAAATTTGGATCCAGCTTTACCAACTTGGAAACAAAAAAAAGTCCAAAAACCTGAGGAACGAAACTCAAAATTCTTGCCATATGCACAAAGAATTTATGATAAAGGCGCAAATCTATCAAACGAGCAACACCAAATTTTTATTATTTTGTTTTATCAAGTGAGAGAAATGGGACATTTACATTGACGAAAAGCACTGATATCTGCATACCGTTCTCAACGTTTACATACAAAATAGTTTGCATATAATCGTGGCCGTGTTAATCGGGTTGTCTCATATTCCATTTGATTTATACGAATATTTAATTTAATTTATTTTGTTTTAAAGAAAAATAAATCATTTTAGCTAATTTGTCTAAATCGAAAATATTTTAAGGTGGTTAGCCGGAAAAAGATTGGACGATAATGCAGAAGGTTTGTGGAGAATTCACGATAAATTATATGATCTATCTGAATTTGCCGATCAACACCCTGGTGGAGCTGAATGGCTCCAACTAACGAAGGTCTGAAATTCAAAAATATTTAAAACTGAATATTTATTACTTATTTATCGCAATAGGGAATAGACATTACTGAACAATTTGAGACTCACCACATCACATCAAAAGCAGAAAAAATGCTTCCAAAATTTTACGTTCGCGAGGCAGCTGAACCAAGAAACTACAACTTAACATTTGAAGACGATGGTTTTTATAGAACTTTGAAGCGAAAAGTTGCTAACGAAATTGAAGGGCTTGACCAGCAACCAGTTCAGATATCGAAGGTAAGTTTTGTCATGTATGTGAAGTTAGGCTTGATATTTATACATTTTATCTTATAAGCTATCGTTTTCTGAATGCTAACGATAATTTTACAAAGAAATTAATGAACATCAATGATTTTCAATTTATTCCATATGATATATTGCTGTTTTGCAAATCATTCACAAAAACTTCTAAATTTTTTCCAGTATGTCTGTGATATAATAGTGAGCTTGACCTTTATGTCCTCTATTTTGGCTGTGAAAGCGAATAATTACTATCTAGCTGCTGGGTCCGCCTTGTTTTTGGCTTGGACGGCTGGAGTATCGCACAATTTTTTCCACCAACGAGATAACTGGAGAATGTATTGTTTTAACTTAACTATGATGAGTTATAGGTAAATATAACGTTTAATTTTGAAGTTCAAAAATTAACATAATTTAGTCTAGTGCCCATAAAAGAAATTTAAAAATAATTTTTTTCAGGGATTGGCGAATACTTCACGCAATGTCTCATCATCTTTACACAAATTCATATTATGACTTGGAAATAACAATGTTTGCTCCATTCCTCAACTGGTTGCCAGAGCCTAAAACATGGATTCACAAATTTGGGTCGTGGTTCTATAGTCCAATAATCTTTTCTTTTGTCTTTTTGGGGAGATTTAGTCACATGTAAGAATTTAAATGAAAAAAGATCGTGCAATAACCAATGTACTTTATAGAATGACTACAGCTGTAACGTCTGACAAAAATATACTTCGACTTGATGATTTGGTGCCTCTTTTAATACCAACTGCCATGTACATATTTGGCAAAAGAGACGTATCATCTGTTTTTTGGATGTGGTTATTCATTATTATTTTAGGGAGCTTTTTGTTTGCAATAATAGGATTGAATGCAGGCCACCATCACCCAGAGAATGCTCACGAGGGAGACGAATTATCGTAAGAATTATATTTAAACATTGTTTTGTTGGTATTAATAATCATTACATATTCTAGCGAATCAATGGATTTTGGAGTCTTTCAATTACAAACTGTGATAGATCATGATGACATCAGAGGCAATCAATTTCTTGTGTTGACTCACTTTGGCGAGCATGTTTTGCATCACATGTTTCCTACAATTGATCATGGATTGTTACCTCAACTTAATGAAATATTTTTACAAACTTGTAAAGAGTTTGAGATTGAGTTGAGACAGTGCCCCTGGTATAAATTGGCTTCTGGTATTTTTTTGCAACTCGCAAAAACTAAAGTTAGCTTATTGAGTGAGAAACGGAAAACCCGAAAATATTATTAAAAACGGATTCTAACAATTGTTAAAAAATAAAAAATTGCTTATTATTTGATTCAAACTATGTGACCAATTTTATTTTATTTGAGATGCAGCTAATTACAGTTGAACTGTTATAGAATATTACAATTACATATAAAAAACCTTTTAAGTTGACTTTATAAAAATCGAGTTATCCTTCTAATTATACCATTTTTTAAGGAACTTTATTAAAGCAGACATCAGTAGCATTTGTCCTAAAATCTAAAAAAATTAAATTTATGCAAAATTGGTGAGCCCCCCTCCCAATTTTGCTCCATTCCTCTTCCTAAAACCTAAAAAAATATTAATCTAAAAAATAATATAAAAATTCTTCTTCAGGAATAATCAAATATAACGTTGCACTTTTAATGAATCCAATTCATCAAAAATATTCACAATAGTTATATTATCTGATTTTCTTATGCATCATTTTGGTACGGTACCAGAATTTTTGCTCTGACTTGATCCGTTCGAGAGTTATTTGTAAATGGACCGACAAACAGATGAACTGACAAAAAAAAAATAAAAATTTTTACCCTATACAACTATATCTGTAACATATAATTAAATGAACAAAAAAATTAGGTTGAAGCTTTAAAGGTTTAAAGCTTCGTTATCTTTTTAATATCTAGTAACATTTTTAAAAATTATTAAGAGCTAAAAGACAGGTAAATACTACCCTCTTTTAATTCGAAACTCCTGAAATTTATTATATTGTTCTTTTACATCATTTAATAGTGAAGTGCTTTAGCAACATCGGAAGATGTTGGTGTAATTAAATATCATTATTTGTCAATAAATTTTATTCAATAATACTTTAAACTTCCTATTCAACGTAATTAAATAATTGAATTTGGCGTTTATTGTAATCAAACTAAAAATCTTGTGAAAGCGTCTATTATTTACTTCCAGTGAATCATAACTTCAGCAATTCAGCATTCACATCTTACAAATATTATTACACTGTAATGTAATATTCTTCTTTAGAGAATGAACATAAACAAACATCACATAATAGTAGTTTGAACATAATCCGTAATGTTCTACATTTCACATAAAAATCTCACATAAAAAATTCAAAGTCATACGACATGACCTTTCCCAAAAAGAACAAAATAATCTAAATTTTAGAACGATAATAACATTCATGTGCTGGCTATTTTTGGAGCTTCTCGTAAAGCCGAAGCGTTCAGTTAATTATTTAAATACAAAAATACAAAATTTATTGTACTGAAATAAATGATGAAATCGGAACTATCAAACATATTGCGAACGGAATTACAACTTCCATTTGTTTTGATAATGATAATATGCTATTACGCTCGAAGTGCTTGAAAATTCATTTCTTTTTTATTTAATTCAGTACGGGTCATATCGCCGAGCTTATATTAACTCGACTTTGTCATTTATTTTTGTTTAGAATTATTTTGTTTTGTTAATAAGTATCGTAACTCTTTTATACGATTAGTTTGAAACTAATGAGATTTGCTTTAACTCTAAGATACTGAAAAATCACGATTCAAGCAAGTGGAATTAATTATTATATTCATGAACAAAGTAAGGTCTCGAATTAATTATTAGTTCGATAGTGATTTTAATTCTAAATCTGAATGGTGTTACGGTATCGGGTATCTGAACAAAATCTAGGCTAGAAATATGAACATTCTAAATCGTTTAAAAATTTTTAATCAGTCAAACTGAATGCTGTTTTTCAATTTCTATTCTAAAAAAGGAGTCATGACATTTGATAAGTTTCGATTTTTAAAGATCTAATTTCTATAATGAACTTTGATTTTATTCATTAAATCTTACTACAATCTTATCACAATTTTGAATGATATCGCACTAAGGTCTCGATACTTATAATTGAGTTTCTACATTCGATTTCAAAGAGCACACGCTTTTTTTTACAATACTATTAAAAATATGCGGTTCATTAGCTAACTTGACTACCTACCTCAACAATAACAAAATACCGGCATAGTACCTTCACCGGTTTTACAAATAATAACATACACAGTACACACATATTTCAAATAAACCAAAGCTTGAATCAGCTGTTGGATGTGTTCAGGTTTGCAACAAAATACAGTTTTTTGCTTGTCCGGAATATAATAGTCGAGGGTTTTCAGATAAATTTGTGATTAAAGTATTTATAATTTTTTCCCAAAAAGTTTTCAAAACAGTTTTGAATGAATCTTAAATAAATGTTGTTCCATACCAGATTTCCAAAGGATACACCATTTCAGTACATCCCCAGAATTGAGAAAAAAATGCGAATAATATACCAGATAATTTAGTGTATCATTAAGCTTTGGGAACTACAGAAGTGAAATAATTTATTAATAAATAAATAAAAATTTTTACGAACACGGTTGACTGTTCTGTGACAATTTTGGCGCTAAAGCATTAAGCTGTGAACTGAATAAATTTGAGTTAATTACGCTCAATCTTTGTTGCGCAAAATGTTAAAAACATTGTTTGGTGATACAAAATTGAACAACAACAACAGAGCATCAACGATTGCGAATAAATATCCGACATTCAGAGATGAACCGAACAAAAATATTCATAGGTAGGTAACATATCAAATATCCAAAAGTAAATTTACTTAGAGATGACTTATTGTAATCAAAAGTCTACTTGTTTGTGTTATCTTTGAATTTGTTGAATCATATTCGAAGACACATCAATTCGCAAAAATTCTCGCAAAAAGCTAACACGGTAAAAGTATTTATTGAATTTATTAAAAACATGTTTAGCTAATTTTTGTTGATACATTCTTGAGAATCAAACCAAATTTTTTATTCGAATTGTTCGCTTTTACAGAACATAAAATCATTGAAGAAATAATTTAATCTTCACTATTATTAAATATAATTGCTTGTTATATTTGCATGATCAAAAATATAAATCGCACCAAGTATTTAAATTACGAAAAAGTTAATTTATAAATATTTATAATTAATTTTCGCATAGGCTATGTGAAGGGCAAAACAATTTGATCAAGCTTCATAAAAAAAATTGTTTCGATTATAAATAAAGTGTGCAAATTCTAATAACAAGCTTCATTGAGTTAAAATCTGCGAATCGCGTTCAATCCATGAAATTATCTTTAAACTTTGGACCAACCATAATATGAGTCATCAAAATAAATCATCAGAAATATTTGTTACCATTTTAATTTATGTTTAGGTGGTTAGCTGGGAAGCGATTGGACGATAATGCAGAAGGTTTTTGGAGAATTCATGATAAATTATATGATTTATCTGATTTTGTCGATCGTCATCCTGGTGGGTCTGAATGGCTTCAAGTAACAAAGGTGAGTTGTTTGCCATATAAATTATTATAATTCTTGCCAGAAAGTTAAAAATGCATTAAAAAATCCCAAAATTCGACCCACGAAACCTTATTTTTTAAGAATTTTTAGTCAAAAAACGAAAGTTCAAAAAATATTATTATCCATGAACCTAGGTTCATGAAAAGCAATACTTCGAAAATTTAATTTATGAATGTTGGGACCCAAAAACCTAAAATTCGACCCACGAAACCTTATTTTTTAAGAATTTTTAGTCAAAAAACGAAAGTTCAAAAAATAATATTATCCATGAGCCAAGCAAGGTTCATGAAAAGCAATACTTCGAAAATTTAATTTATGAATGTTGAGACCCAAAAACCTAAAATTCGACCCACGAAACCTCATTTTTTAAGAATTTTTAGTCAAAAAACGAAAGTTCAAAAAATATTATTATCCATGAACCTATAGGTTCATGAAAAGCAATACTTTTAACAAGCGATTTCATATGTTTTAGAGGTTTTAGAACCGTTTCGGGCATGTCTTTTCTGAACCCTGCATCAAATGCAAATTTCGTCTTTTGAATTTTGTGCAATTATATGAAAAGTTGATCAATTGCAGGGGGTCGATATAACCGAGCAGTTTGAAACTCACCACATTTCAAAGATCCCAGAGCAAATGCTCTCAAAATTTTACGTACGCGAGGCAGCAGAACCAAGGAATTACAAATTAACATTTGAAGACAATGGTTTTTATAGAACTTTAAAACGTCGAGTTGCTGCCAAAATTGGCGGTCTTGATCAGCAACCAGTTTTAATATCAAAGGTAAGCTACTGAGAGTTCTTAATCCAATTAATATTCTTTAAGTTACCTTTTTCAGTATGTCTCGGACCTGATGCTGAGTTTAACATTTATGAGTGCAATATTGGCTGTGAAATCAAATAACTTCTTTTTGGCGACTGCTTCCGGATTATTTATGACTTGGACAACTATTATTGCACACAATTATTTTCATCAAAAAGATAACTGGAGAAGGTTTTGCTTTAATTTGTCATTAATGAGCTGCAGGTAAGTTTCTACTTTTTCATTAAATTAAAATTCTTCTCATATAAAAAGTACGAGGAACTTTCGTAACTTCTGTTATGTTTACTTAACTTGTATTCATTGTTTGCTCAGCCAAAAATTAAAATCTGATTAAATTAAAATATTTTAATCAACAAGTCATAATTTTCAGAGAATGGCGAGTTTCTCATGCAATGTCTCATCACCTGTACACAAACTCTTACCATGACCTAGAAATTTCAATGTTTGAGCCATTCTTTAAATGGATACCAGAACCTAAAACTTGGGTGCAGCGTTTTGGCTCATGGATGTACACTCCAGTTGTCTACGCAGTTATATATAAAATGATTTTTGTACAAAGGTAAATCAAATCAATTTGAGATTTGAAGCTCATGAAATGCATATTGCATATTGTTGCAGGGTTTTAACGTCTTTGGCTGAAATGAGATTAGATGACGCGGTACCTTTCACATTACCAATATTAATGTATGTTTTTGGCAAAAATGAAGTAATGACCGTGTTTATAATGTGGATTTATATAGTCACGGCAAGCAGCTTTCTTTTTGGAGTGATTGGTTTAAATGCCGGTCATCATCATCCAGAAAATATGCACGAAGGAGATGAACTCTCGTAAGATTATTAATTACCGTGTTATCAAAAGTTGTATTAAAAGTTTTTTCATAGCTCCTTGGATTTTGGAATCTTCCAAATGGCTTCAGTGATTGACCGCAAAGATGCCAAACAATCACAATTCATGGTGTTAACGCATTTTGGGGAACACACTTTACATCATTTGTTTCCTACCATTGATCATGGACTTTTGCCTCAGCTAAATGATGTTTTCTTGGAGACGTGTCAAGAGTTTGAAATTGTACTGAGAGAATATCCTTGGTTTGAGCTGATTAAAGGACAATTTCAGCAACTAGCTAGAACTGAAGTTAATGTTTTAAAAGTTAAAACGAATTAAGATTGTTCTGTCATATCTTATCTGTAAAATAATTTTTTTATATACCTGAATTTAAAAGACAATTTGTTTTAATTAATATAGTTTTTATTTTAATAAAGATTTTGATGTATAATTTTCACACATACAATTCGGACATTGAATAGAAGCATAAAAGTGCATCTTCCTACCCCAAAAAGGCAAATTAAATTGGAACCTTTCCCTGATCACTCAAAAGATGTTTTTTAACAAAGAACGTGGGCTGATTTTTAAGTTGTTAGTTTACGTGTCTCTCCAAATGTTTTGATATCCACAATCTTCATTTTCAAATGATCAAAGAAAATTGTACCCAAATTACTTGTTTTCGTTTCAGAAGTGTACAAAACTATTCTCCTTATTCTAGATCTTCGTTAAATTTCTTATCGTCGGCATGATGGTCCGATTTTTTTACACAATTCATGAATTAAATTTTTTATTAATTATTACAAAAAGAAAAATAAATACATTTACTTATTGTTTTTTCTTTCTTTACAAATTAGTGTGTATTTTGATTTCTTAAAACGTGACTCAAGTTCTAAAATTATAAAGAAAAAACAAAATAAAAACGACGAAATTAAGGTGAAAATAACTAATTGTTGGGTCACTTATATTTGTGTGAAATCTACTACGAATGACTTGATATTTGATGAAAAATCGATGGAATTTTTTCTTAGAAAATTATTAACTATATATTTTTATATAAAATTTCATTCATTTTTTTGAGTGTGCGCGTAGATATGGTGCAATTGATGATTTTATTTTTCGTAACAAAAAATAAAAAAAGAAACTAAATTAAAAAACTAAAAGAAATGAAAACAAAGAAAAATAGTATTTAATTTGTTAAATAGGTGGTTTTGTTATTTAAAAATCGTGTTCTGGAGCAAGGTCGAATCTTGGTCCACCGAAGCCAAAGCCTTGTTCAAACTGTGGTCTGGTCTTGTGTTGGGGCTGAAAAAGAGCATTAACGTTCAATTAGTATATTGCATAATTTCATGTGAATCCTGAACAATTGATTAAAAACAGTAAGTGATTATATTTGATAGTGTTTGTTGGGGCAGTTAAAGGTAAAAAAGGTGTTTAAGGAATTGTGTCATCTTTGTGATGTGTTTCGTTTCCCCAAAAGGAATTATTATAATCGTTCAAATACTGATTTCAAAAATAAGTATGTTATGCGAGTATCTGATACCATGTTTATGCTTCAATCATTTTTTTACTATAAAGTAGTGTAACACAAATAATTAATAAAATTGTTTGGTTTGAGTACAAAGGGGTTTAATCATAACAAAAATATTGTGCAAATATTTTCACTTACTAATGTTTAAAAGAAAAGAAAATTGATTTGAATTTTATAGAAATTATATAAGACATTTCGGTTTTAGTTTTTCCTTAGTCGACTTGCTGGTGGGGGGCTATTAAAATAAAATTTTACTGATTTTAAAAATAGCATACTGCATGTTCCTATTAAACTTGAATGATAAAATGGGATATATTGAAGGTTTGACTCACCACTGGGCTGCCGCCACGTGCAACTGATCCACCGCGGGCACCTTTTGTACGGAATTTGCTAATGGCTTGTTCGGCTAAGTCGGCGCGTTCCTCAGATTCTTCCAATTCTTGTTGTGCTTTACGGAATTTGGCCAAGTTAAGAGCGGCAATTTCTTCGGCTTCCTCAATCTGTCTCTTGTATGTCTTGATCTTCTGTTGGAGTTTGTCTACAAGGTCTTGCATGCGTTCATGGTTCTTGCGATCTTCCTCAGATTGGAAGGTCAATTCCTTGATACGGCGTTCTCCCTTGCGCAGATTCTTCTGGGCATCGGCATGTCGTCGTTGTTCTCCGTCCAATTCGTTCTCCAATTCGCGTACGCGTTGCTCCAACTTTTGGATGGCCTTCTTTCCTCCCTTAAGGGCGTTGTTCTCGGCATCGTCCAAACGGACTTGCAATTCCTTGATCTGTGTTTCAAGAGCCTTGCGCAATTTCTCTTGTGTCTGGGCATGGTCTTGCTCAGCACGGAGTTCATCGGCCAAACGGGCAGCGTCAACCATTGCCTTCTTGGCCTTCTCCTCGGAGTTCTTGGCTTCGTTCAAAAGTTCGTCCAAATCGGAGTGCAATGTCTGCAACTCAGATTCCAACTTCCTCTTGGCAGCGGAGATTGAAGCGTTTTGGGCAGAAACTTCGTTGAGTTGCTCATGAGCATCTCCCAACTCTTGTTCAGCTTGTCTGCGACCGCGATCAGCCTGTTCAAGGAGAGTACGAGACTCTTCCAATTCGTTTTGAAGGGCATTGGCACGACGCTCAGAGATTCCAAGCTGTTCACGGGCATCATCACGAGCACGTTGTTCCTCCTCAAGGGCGGCCTGCAAGTCTTTAAGTTGTTGCTGGTAGCGTTTGATGTTCTTCTGTGCTTCAGCGTTGGCCTTGTTGGCGTGGTCAAGAGCGATTTCAAGCTCGTTGATGTCAGCCTCCAACTTCTTCTTCATGCGAAGAGCCTCAGCCTTACCCTTAGCTTCAGCTTCAAGGGAAGCTTGCATGGAGTCGAGGGCGCGTTGATGGTTCTTGCGAGTGTTCTCGAATTCTTCTTCTTTCTCTTGGATACGTCTGTCAATTTCTTGACGGACTTGAGACAACTCGAGTTGAGCGCGTAATACTTTGTTTTCTTCTTGTTCCAAAGCAGCCTCAGCTTCTTCAAGAGCGGCTTGGAGTTCATCTTTCTCAACTTCCAAGCGTTTGCGTGCCTTCTCAATTTCATGGATGTTGCGGCCACCCTCACCGATCTGGTCGAGCAAGTCCTTGACTTCATCAGCCAAGTTCTTGTTCTCACGACGGACGGCTTCAAGTTGTTCTTGTCCTTCCTCATAGGCTCCCTTAAGACGGAACAACTCGGTGGAGTAGTTACGGCACTCTTTCTGGGATGCATCAAGTTCCGAGGCAAGGTCATCAACCTTGAGTTTCCATTCTCCAATAATCTTGTCGAATGCCTTTTGTTTCTTCTCAGCGGCGTTGGCAATGGTGGTAGCACGGTCAACCTCGAGCTGCAAGTCCTCGACTTCGGTGGACAGACGTTGCTTGGTCTTCTCCAAAGCGACGCATTTCTGGTTAAGGGACTCAATGGTTTCTTCAGCCTCAGCAAGACGGGCTTGCAACTTCCTCTTGGCTTCCTCAAGCTCCTCAGAACGGGCAACACCCTCTGATTCGTACTTGGCACGCCACAATTGAGCTTCAGCGTTGGCCTTGCTGAGTTGACGTTGCATATCAGCCTTGCCTTCAGCCTCCTCTTCAACTTGCTCGCGCAAGTTATCCAGGTCATGTTCCAAGTTGCGGAACTTGCCCAAAAGAGTGGCACGTTCACGGGCTTCCTCATCAGCCAAGCGTTTAGTATCTTCCAATTGTTGAGTAAGGGAGATCTTGATCTTGGACAGTTGAGACACTTGAGACTCAGCCTCTTCCAATTGACGGAGGAGATCAGAGTTTTCAATGGACAGCTTCTTCTTGCCGGCATCGAAGTCGTTGAGGGTACGGCTGGTTTCGTCAAGTTTTCCTTGGACTTCATTGAGAGTGTGTTGCAATTGCTTGGCAATCTTCTCTTGGGCGGCCTATTTAATCGAAAAAATGTATTAATAAATTGTTTATTTAAAACTAAATTTTTGAATGATTGCATTGTTTTATATTGATTGAAAAGCAGAAGAACACCCTGAAATTTCATGCAAAGTATGTATTAAATTTATGTTTTTGGTAAGTAACATCACACGATAACACATTAGTTTGAATTTATTAATGAATGTATTTGAATTTATGTATATCAATAAAATATGGTATTTATGAGCTGCAAAATAAAGCGATTTTTTATTTGGTTTGCGAGATGTTTGTTTTATAAAGTTGAAAAAGCATATTTTGATGAATCTAAAATTTAATTCGCTTTTGCAACCCTGTACCTTTTCGTTTGATACTTGGTCGAGGCTGTGACGGCTATCGTTCAATTCACCGAAGTATTGAGAACGCTCCTTTTCGGCTCTGGGAATAGTAAAAGGTATTTGATGTTAAACATTGAGACGACACACACAGTCCAGGAATTTATCGAAATTTGCGGAAATTTTTTATGTTTATTCACATAAATAATTTTGTCACATCTATTTTGGGAAGGATCGGTTCGAGGTTTCACATAAATATTCACACATTCTGTCAACAGCAAATTTAACTTGTTGTTTATTCTGCGATCTAGTTTCAATCCATCAATGCAAGTGTATGACAACATTGAACAAACAACAAGAAAATTTACCTTTTCGCGAGAAAGTTGATCGCAGGCTGCACGTGTGTTGTTTAATTCGTTGTACATATTTGCACGATCGTGCTCAGCCCTAAATTAATTAAAAGATTTATTCGTTTTTCAAAATATTTAAATCTGATTTCTATGCTCCAAAACTTTATATGTGATATTTTGTAGTGATTTTTCGTAAATTGTGTGACATTGATAATTTCCCAAATAGCTAAAAAGTATATTTTTGGTTAAAAATAGATCAATACTCACTTAGTCTTCAATTTGTTGAGCTGGTCAACCTGTTCGGCCATCTCAGCGACAGCATCGTTGTGCTTCTTGCGCAAGTTGGCAAGAGTACCTTCATGCTGAATGTTGGCTTCCTCCAAATCGCGACGCAATTTAGCTAATTCAGCCTCACGTTTTTTGTTCAACTCAATTTGAGCTGAAGTGGCACCACCAGCTTCCTCAAGACGCTCACCTAATTCTTCCAATTCACGGGCCAAATCGGCACGTTGCTTCTCAGCCTTAGCACGAGCTTGACGCTCAGCTTCAACTTCTTCCTCAAGCTCTTCAATGCGGGATTGCAATTCCTTGATTTGTTTTTGGAGTTTGCCAACCAAAGATTGTTCATCTTCTAATTTAGCGGTCAGGGAGGAGATTTCCTTGTCCTTGCGCTGAATGGTCTGTTCCAACTCTTTCTTGTTGCGTTCCAAATCGGCAACGGCTTCTTGGGTAAGTTTCAAGTCACCTTCAACCTTCCTCTTTGCCTTCTCAACATCACCACGGAGTTTCTTCTCACGCTCCAATGAATCTTCTAATTCATCAAGAGTCTGCTCAAGCTTGGCCTTCACTTTGTTCAAATGGTTAACCTTGTCTTCAGCGGCTTGCAACTCTTCGGCGGTCTTCTGGTTGGTCTCTCCTTGCATCTTCTTCTCCTTGTTCAACTTGTTAATGAGCTCATCTTGATGGGCAATTTCATCATTCAAGTTGCGGATTTGATGATCCTTGGTGGCTTTGTCTTGTTCGGTCTTTTGGATGGACAATTCCAAGTCTTCCATATCCTTCTTGAATCCAGAAATTTCCTGTTCCAACTTCTTCTTGCCCTGGAACAATTGGTTCCTGGCATCTTCTTCTTGGGCAAGACGTTCTTGGGTATCCTATTAATTAAACAAAAATTAATTCAATATTCATTGCTCAGGTAAAATAAGGTGATGAGATGTCCGACAAGTTTTAAAATAGATGATGAGGAAATTCTTTTTTATTTATCGACAATAGCAGTAACTGTGCCAGGTGAAAAATTATTACCAGGCAATTAAACGATCTGCTAAAAAATACATTTAAAGTCGCTTCATATTTAATTTATGTGGCAATTTGGATTGGAGCGATGCCAAAAATACTATTTTTAATGTAAAATTTGTGTAGCAGGTAAACTTTTTGAAATGGAAAGTGAAAATTATTTTTAGACGATGAAGGGACATGAGTAATGGATTAAAATGAAAATTAATTGATTTCAAATCAATTAATTATTTTATTGAATAAATACTTACACGCAATTGGTTGTCCAAGTCGTTCTTCTGGGCAGTGAGCTTGGCGCACTTCTCTTGGTAATCTTGCAAGATTCCCTTCTCTCCGGACAGGGAGTCTAACAAGGCGGTTTTCTCAGCCAACAATTTGCTGTTAAGAGCCTCCATTTCTTTGCGGAGTTTCTCTTCCTTCTCGAAGGCTTCTTGGGCCTTTTGTGCCTTCTCTTCCAATTTCTGTAATTTTAAATTTGGATCTTCAAACACTGGCACTTTTATTGGCTCAATAATCTCAACAGCAGCCACAGGCTCTGGGATGTCTACAACTGATTCCATCATTACTTCACTATCCATGATATTTGATTCAATTAGCAACTTGTTAATTGATCACTATTATTTGAAGCGAATGTGCAGCTATTGCAACTGATTTTATTAAATGATGAAAATTCCGCACGACAGCTTCACTTGCTTCCAATTATTAATATATTATTAAATTATAAATATTTTTCGTTGGACCACGTAAAGCTCAGGTAGAGGTCCGTCCGGCAGTAAACCGATTACTGGAACCAATTTAATATTTAACAAGTTTTCGCGTTTTGAGAAATCGTTTTTCCGAAACTTACTCCCACACTTACTCTGTATGAATATTATTGAAAGAATATTTTCTATGATTCCACCTTTGCATGGAAAACGTTTAGTTTCTCGCTCATCAACTCAAATTGGAAAAACTCATATTTGGTTTTTCTGGAGGATTTCTTCAACGAAAATAGATTTGCTCCGCCTAATCGCGAAGTGAAAAGTATGAAAACGCTAACTCCAGCTGTTGATATTTTGGAAACGGTGGATGCTGGAGCAAAAGATTTGCTTGAAACTAATTTGATAATAAATTAAATTCATAATTCTAGTGAATATTGTTTTGAAAACAAATGTAAAATAAAAAAGAACTTGTGAAATTCCTGAACTTCGTGGATTGCAAAATGCAAAAATGTTTACATTGAAATAAAGTGGCAAACATTTTTGCTTTCCAGTGTGGATCGTCTTTCAACACATTATGAAATTAAAAATTAATTTATTAATAGACGGGTATTTTGGATACTTTTGCGTAATTAATTGAGAGTATAAGCCAAATAAATATTTCACCAACAAATCGCTGGTGGATAAATAAGTCATTCTCTAATAATATATAATCGGAGCATAGCTGCGGAATTTTCATTGGACTTTCATTGGATAGCAAATAAATGATTTGGAATGCAGAATATTTATATAATTTGTGATTAATGTGTGCAGCTACTTACGGCAAGTTGGTCTTCCACACGGGAAGCGTTGAGCAAAGGCTTGACCTTCTGCCACAACTTCCACCATGGCCAGGTACGCAACTTCAGGTAACGACGCAAAGCGCGTTGCACAATAGTGAGGGCAATACGCTGTTCTTGCAACTTCTTGAAAGTCTTGCGGTTAATATAACCACGAGCCCATGCCTGCATCCAGGCCATGATACGGCTGAGACGTTCATCACGGAACTCCTCCATCTGACCCAACACTCCGGCACGGAAGAACACCTAAATATCGTACATAATATATTAGCTCAAATGGTCTGCCAGCACCTGTTTTGTACCACAGTTAGCTGAATATAGAAATTCACATTATTAACGGATATTCATGCAATTACTCCAGTAAGTGGGATTATTGTGGAGTTATATTTTTAGTAAATATCACAAATTGTACTGAAATTGTTGGTTTTAGTATTTTTTGGATTAATGATTTAATGGTTGTAAATGAGGTTATTTTAAGACCACCAGTATACCTTGGTCTTTCCATAACGATAGGCATCTTCGGGTAAAGTCACATTATCCAATATGATACGTGCCGATTTATCGGTTGGAGGCACATCTTTCACCAATTGTGGGCACAGAATTTTGTATCTGCGTTATGTGAAATTTTTTTTTTATGAAAACAAAAAAAGGATAAAACAATGTAAAACAAACACAAATGAGGGATGACTTGTTTGCCATTCCGTATACATTTTATAATGAGTTTTGGAATGGCATTGTCGTGCTTCGAACACTTTGAGCAAAACATCTTATACGTCTATTTATGTACATAACATTAAAAACAGAGGTAAAACCAACACGAAGGATAGATTTTCAAACAGGAACAACTCGGTGCATAGAGTCCAGCTGGAATTGTCTTGTTTTCCATTAATCTGGTCGATTTGGATAGAAAGATTCATGCAAACGTGATAATTTCTAATTTCATTTAGAGAATTTGGAAACAAATTGTGCGTTTGTACAGAAAAAACCACTAATAATAGCTGTAAGGGTCTCATGCCTTTGTATTTCCTAAACGGTACAATTCTGGATCTAGGCCAATTCCTTCCAATATGACTTTAGCACACTTCTGTGGGTCTTTTTCTCCTTCAACGGCTTTTGGGTTAAGGATTTTATAACTGAGGGAAAAGGGTGAAATGATTCATGTCACAAATTATTTGATATAATTGTTTTGTCAATTGGTCAACATAATTTGGATTGTTGGCAATGAAGTTTCATGTGGGAACACAGGGTAACACTTGAAGTCCGAAACATATTTAAAAATATTTTTTATCGAGCTCCATTTTTTAATTGCATGACCTAGTTTATAGTCAATTCTTTGAGATCAAAAATTTTGGGAAACTTTTCTTTTGATGACTCATTGAACTGATAAGGTTACACAATATGGGATTGTCCAAAATGCAATTAGAAGTAAGTTTTCAAAAAAAAAGTGATGAAAAGGATTCTCGCCTTGGTATGACCGATTCTATACAGTTCAGCGTCTAGTCCTACAACTTCTAAACATTTCGAACAAGCTTCTTTTGGTTCTTTGCAGGCGTCCATGGCAGCTGGAGCCAGGATTTTATAACTAAGGGCAAAATGGGTTTGTAAAATAAAAGCGTCTATTGATCCAGCTATGTATGTGTACGACTGGATCAATTTCTATGAACGTGCATCTCTTAAATTCTAAAACTTTTGTAGTTTGTTGTTTGGGCTCATGAGTCGAAAATATGAAGGTATGGGCTCTAATAAAATTTTCTAATATCTATAATCTAGATTCTATTGAAATTTTCAATTTATTTTGAAAGTTGGATCTAAGAGACTAAGAAATCAAGCCAGAAATTCCTATTCGAATTTGAATTTAGTGGCGTCCAAAATGAAAGCTTTTCCTCGCCTTTGTATGACCAATTCTGTATTTTTCAACGTCCAATGCGACAGATTCTAAACATTTTTCGGCTGCTTCTTTGTGTGTCTTGCACGCATCCATTTCTTTGGGGGCAAGGATATTGTAGCTGGAGGGGTGATGAAAAGGGGAAAAGATTTTTCAAAAACATAGTTGATTTAATTGTTCATCAAGTAATATCAACTTTCGCAGGGAATGGTTATAAAAAACAACGACAGACTTTAAGAACACAGTGGCATTCATTGTACATAATGAATTTAGCGGGAGTTGTGACTCGGGTATGGTTCAAATGAATCGAAAGATAGAGATTTAGGGTATCAAAGATTAAAAAAGATTCCTGCCTTGGTGTGACCGATACGGTATTTGTCAGCATCTAATTCAATTTTCTCTAAGCATGCCTGAGCGGCATCTTTTGGTTCCTTAGCGGCATCCATTTCTTTCGGGGCGAGGATTTTATAACTGGAGGGGGGCAATTAAAGGGGTAAAATATGTTGAAAATGGGCTGATTCTGATTTAATAAAGTTGTCCATCAACTATTATTTACATCTATGAAATGATAAATTTTCGTGCAAGTCCGTGCTTAAAATTGTAAACGATGTCGTTCTCACAAATTAAATATCTAACGCATAAAAATTTTAAAACTTGAAATTGAAAAATTATGAAACTCGATGCACCAACAAAATAGGTGTTACCCAATGAATGATCAAAATTGAAAAACGTTGTTGCAAAATCGGAAATTCATGAAAAACAATTTAAAAACAGATCATTGTAATTTTGCTCGCCTTGGTATGACCAATACGGTATTTATCTGCGTCCAATTCAATAGCTTCTAAGCAAGCTGAAGCGGCGTCCTTTGGTTCCTTGGCGGCTTCCATTACTTTGGGAGCGAGGATTTTGTAACTGAAGAAATTTATGCCAATTATTATGATGAATGATCTGATTTGATTTTTGGACTGATTGGGTGCAGGAGGCAATATATATAAACGACTCATTGGGTGGAAGAATGTTTTAAAAGGTACCAACAGGATAAAATATTTACTGTAAAGGTAAAATGTAGGTACATGCCATTCTTTATACAAGATGGGTTCAAAATTTTCAAAAGGAAGGGCTTTTCACAACTGTACAGAAGGAGTGGAAATATTTAATTGAATAAACTTCTCGCCTTTGTGTGGCCAATTCGATAGAGATCAGCGTCCAGACCAATGCTATCAAAGCACTTGGCTGCTGCAACCTTATCATCTTTTTCGGTTGTCATGATAGCAGGAGCTAGGATTTGGTAACTAAAGACAACATAAATTGTAAATTGATTGTCAAAAATTATTTAAAAGTGGAGAACAAATATATTGAGGAAGGTACGCGTATTGTTCAATCAACATAAACAGACATTAGAGACATTTGAAAGTCAACATGAAAACGCATAGAATTTTTCTCGCCTTAGTGTGTCCGATACGGTAAAGGTCTTCGTCTAAGCCAACGCTTTCAATACATTTGGCACAAGCAGTTTTTGGTTCTGGTTCGTTGTCAATAATTGCTGGAGCAAGGATTTTGTAACTATTCATGTCAATTATCGTTGAAGAGTCATTTTAAAAATATATATATGGTATAAAGAATAATGTTTTTATGTTGATCTTAAAGCTAAAAAATACTCACCGCAACTTGAAATCGGGGTAGTTCATTCTGTTGGGGAAACCTTTACGGCAAATACGGATTCCTTCAAGCACACCGTTACAGGTCAGTTGATGCATAACCAATTTGGCGTCAATGATACCAGTGGTCTTGATTTCATTGGGAATAATGCAACGAACGAAATGAGGATGAGTGGAGCGCAAAGTGGCCATCAAGTTGTTCAACTGTTCCTTGTAGGAAGAAGATACAGTGGCAAAGCCACCTCCCTTCTTACCACGACCTCCCTTTCCTCCGGCTGCGTCTGGAGCAACTTCACCTTGTCCAGCCATGTCGAGGAAAATCTCGAGCATCAAGTTGTTGGAACCCTTCTTGAACTGTGTGACAACAGTTTCGTTAAGGGGATCCTTGTTCTTCTCAAGCCATCCAGTGATGTTGTATGTGACAACACCGGCGTAATGGCCAATAGCGAAATGACCAGCTGGGCAACCTGGCTTTGGTGGTTTAGGCTTCTGGAAAGGTGCAGATTTGCCCAAATGGTTGGTCATCAACTTCTCAGCGAAGGTGGCATCAGTGGCTTTGGGGAACATAGACTCTTCCTCAAGGATGGATAAGATACCCATAGGCTATAATTTGCGTGGAAGACAAGAAATATATTAGTACGTGTCTCGTACATGCTATGGAGTGGGAATGAACAATTAATTTATCTTTACTTTGATAATTTAATTAATAAGCGTTTTTGCCAAAAGTCTCTACTACTTGGGTTTAAACAACATATTATACTACACAAAAAGCTTACCTACAAACGTGATTACACGTTTACAGCGCAATATTTTAATGTCTCACAAACAAACAAAAAACACTTAATACTATGCTAATTAACATAAAAATGGCATTCATTATAAATATTTTTCTGGAACAGCAGACTGGTTTCTAGACTATGTTTTCTCTAAAGTGCGGTATGCATATATATGTAGTTCTGTGCAACTGTTTTCTATTTACGAGCTTTATTTGTTATACCTTCTCGATTAGCTCAATGGTAGGCTGTAGATCCAAACCGAAATCAATAAACGTCCACTGAATACCTTCTCGTTCATATTCTTCTTGTTCCAATACGAACATGTGATGATTAAAAAATTGTTGCAATCGCTCATTTGTAAAATTTATACAAAGTTGATTAAAACCATTCCACTGTCCAGTTGTCGTTGGTTTTTCGTTATTGTATTGGTTTGAAAAACACGAACGACATGAAAATGCAATAAAAAACATAAATCTTATAATCTACAGAAAATATAGAAAATATACTATTGGAAATCAAAAAGTTTTTGTACAATTAATAATGTCTACGAATACAACCAGTCTAGTCATATTGGGCAGTCAGATAATTAGAACTGCCTGTGTATAATTGCATTAAGTTTGTAGTAATCAGCAACAACTATAATAAAGCAATACAACATCTAACAACAAACAATAAATTGAACATCCGTTATATATTTGTGTATATAGTTAGAGATTGTCAGTTCCCGATCATAGGGGAGGCTACCTTCTCAATCAGTTCAATACATTGTTGCAGATCCATGCCAAAATCTATGAACGTCCACTCAATGCCTTCTCGTTGATATTCTTCTTGCTCCAACACAAACATGTGATGGTTAAAAAATTGTTGCAATTTTTCATTTGTAAAGTTGATGCAAAGTTGTTCAAAACCATTATTCTGTGGATAAAGTGAGCAGTGGGAATGATAAAAACTAATGTCTTGGCATATTTTGTAGTTTTATCGTGGGTATTGTGGGATCACATCAGCAGAAAGATAGATAGGTACTAGATAGGAGAAGATATATAGATAGATAGATAGTAGAGATAGATAGAAAGAAACATATGTGTAGAACATGATCACACTAAGACGAAACAAAAAACGAATCAACGAATCAACTGTGGAAACTCAGGGTCTCTTTCTACAGCTGCTATCACCAACCAGCCGAACCATTCCATGGTGGCTTTTATTTTGTTCAATTAAAATCCAAATGTTGTTGTGGATACCTTTTCAATCATCTCAATGCAAGCCAACAAGTCCATTCCGAAATCAATGAAAGCCCAGTTGATACCTTCACGTTTGTACTCCTCTTGTTCCAACACGAACATGTGATGGTTGAAAAATTGTTGCAAGCGCTCATTGGTAAAGTTGATGCAAATTTGCTCGAAACCGTTGTACTATTGAGGTTATAAAATTAGTTTTGATAGAAAGTGGGTTAAAATCATGCAACAGTTTTATAAGTAAAACAGTCACTGGTGACGTGAATGATGAAAATGTTGGTAGGAAGTGCGGTGGTTCTAAATAACTCTCTTTCAACTTGCTAAACTCTGCCTCCGGGTCTACTTGGGCAAACTAATCTTTGTTAATATTTTGTTGGTATATAAATGCTTGCAATAAGGAAGTATATATAGGTGGCTGAAACTTGACGACATATATCTAAGCTAAGGGTCTTATCAATACTAATCACTATACTCAAAGCTTGCGTTTTATCATTGAGACTCTTTATCTGCTACTGATACCTTTTCAATCATTTCAATACAAGCTAAGAGATCCATTCCGAAATCAATGAAGGCCCAGTCGATGCCTTCACGCTTGTATTCCTCTTGTTCCAAGACAAACATGTGATGATTGAAAAATTGTTGCAATTTTTCATTTGTAAAGTTGATGCAAATTTGCTCGAAACCGTTGTACTGTTAATAAAATTGGTGTTAGATATTAAACAACGTAACCGACAATAGACCTGGACGACCCATTTTTCCTTGATAATCTTCTTCTTTTCTATCTTTTGACGTATCTATCTTTTTTACCTTTATGTTTGTTATATTTTATGATTTGGTATTTACTGGAAACCCATTCTCGTTATATGAATTCATTATATAACAGGCAATTAATTAATGTGTTGGTCTATCTTATTGATAAGCTTGCGTTATATCCTTCTGGATTTTAGATTTGTATTGACTTGGTTGCTGATTTTTTTTTTATTTACGCTACTTTTACCTTTTCAATCATTTCAATGCAAGCTAAGAGATCCATTCCAAAATCAATGAAATCCCAATTGATACCTTCACGTTTATACTCTTCTTGTTCCAACACAAACATGTGATGGTTAAAAAATTGTTGCAATTTCTCATTTGTAAAGTTGATGCAAAGTTGTTCAAAACCGTTTTCCTTTGGACATAAATGTATTGGTTAAAACAGTGTACTAATTTTCTATCTAATTAATTGCCAATGGAACATGATTATTTACTGAGAACCCCAACATGAATATACATATCACCTTATTAAATTGTGCAATTGATCCTAGTCTTTCAACAATTAAACAAATTACAAAAATTGAAACTGGGATCACTGGGTTTTTATAAACACCTTTTCAATAAGCTCAACGCAAGCTAACAGATCCATTCCGAAATCAATGAAAGCCCAGTTAATACCCTCTTTCTTGTATTCTTCTTGCTCCAACACGAACATGTTGTGATTGAAAAATTGTTGCAATTTTTCATTTGTAAAGTTGATACAAAGTTGCTCAAACCCGTTTTCCTTAAGGAGTTGAAAAAATTTAAATGATTTGTTTATGTATCCATGTGTTGTTTCATGTTCTGTTTCCGAAAATTTTATACCATTTTTGTAAATTTCTACTTGTGTGATCCTAAACTTTTCCTCCTAGATATTTTTCATATGAAATTTTTAAATTGAACATAAGATTCACAACATACGATCTCCTTTTAAAGTTGAACTGACGTCCTTGGAAATAAGATATTAAAATTTGATTTGCTTCTAGGCAAATTTCAAAAAGTCAAACAGGGAGTTTCTAAATACGGAAGGTTGTGATAAAATGGGAATACAAGTTCGTTGTGAATCTTATGACTTGACTTTGTGTATGATGGTGATGATATAATTGCAGAATACTCACGTCGAAAATTTCGAATCCAGCAATATCTAGCACACCAATGAAGGAGTTACGCTTCTGCTTTGTGTCCAAAGTCTCGTTACACTTCTTAACGAGCCACTTGAACAGCCTGTCGAAAATACCCTTGCACAAGGCACCGACGGAGTTGGTGACTTGATCCTTGTTACGACCTTGTGTGACGAACTCGTTACCGACCTTAATACGGGGCTTCAACAAGTTCTTGTAAAGATCGACACAGTCGACTCCCAACAATTTGGCGACCTTCTCTCCGGCCTCAGTACCATCAGCTTCAGCCTGTTCTTCGCGACCTCTTTGTTTGAACTGCATAGCTCCCATGTGCATAACAGCAGCAGTGATTTTGTAGATGTTGTCCTTCTCTTCTTGAGTGAAACCCAAGATGTCGAAAGCTTGCTATATTTTGTCGGGGAAATATAATATAAATTAGTCCAAGTCAATGGAAACTCGAGATTTAGTTAAATACATTTTTAAATCATTTTTATTTCAGTTTATATTCTTAACTACGTAAGCTTGGTTAAAAAATCACACGAAAATCTTGGTTGAAGCTTTTTTGCATGCCTTAATTTAACTTTATAGCCTCAAAGTAAGTTATATAAAATTTTGCCAATTTATTCAATTTATTATATTAGTAACCATCGAAACATTATTCAGTAGAATTTAGATTTTTCCTAGAAAGATGTATTTTTGGACTTTTCATTGAATTTGAATATTTTTAAATTGATGGTATTCACATGAACATGGAACAGATATATCTTGAACTCACGTCCATCAACTGACAATCTTCACCATCATCAATACTAGGTACTGTAATTTTACCTTGAGTAACGTTAACGTAGTCGTAGATATTGTTGGATAACATACAAATATCTATCGGTGAAAAGTTAAGGATTTTTTAGTGCGCCATATCAAATTAATTATTTTTGCTCTTTAAAAGTGTTGAAAGTGTATTTTTATGTGGTTTACATTGAACTTGCAGAATTGATATATTTACAATTGGGTTACAAATTTTGTAATTCGGGCTCTGTAAAGCAAGGATTATTATGGTGTAGCCAGGAGCGGGTAGTTAACTTGTTTAATAATCATATAATCATACATTTTATGCATTTTACCAATCGCAATCTATACGCTAAACACGCTCCCAGCTAAATAAACTAACTCAAATATTTACAGCAGCTCTGAGCAGTATATTTACACGCTCTATGTAAACATGTATGTACAGTTGTTGTTGATGGATATTGTCAATGCAAATCCATCAAAAACTTACATCTGTTAACTCAAACTCTTCGCCATCATTGATGCCCGGTATACGTGTTTTTCCCTGAGTTATGCTGGGATAATCGCCCATTCGCGATGATAATAGCGTAAGCTCTATAATGGTTTAATGTATGATTATAATATTTTCACTGTAACTACCCCTTCCCTCTACGCATTGGAACAACATGGAAAGCAAAGTTGTTTATATTTGCATTTTGTGTAAGCAAAATATATTTAGTACGCCGATTCTTACATCGGTAAATTCCAATTCTTCTCCATCGTTAACACTTGGAATTGTTGTTTTTCCTTGTGACACAATGTGGTAATCGAGGACGTTGTTGGACAGAAGGCATTTGTCTGGATTGATGTTTAATTAAAGATTCGTTTTATGAAATTTATTTAATTAAACAGTGTTATTAAAATTGACAAAACAATTAGCAGTCACTATGCAGCTCACTTGCTATAGTTTCTCGGGATGGTAGGATATTTTTGGTACATGTGTTGGGCTGGGATCTACTTAATTAATTAAACACAAAAAAAACAGGAGATGGTTTGCTAAACTAAAAACCTAACTAACTGGTTAAACCATTAACGATCCGTATTTTGGGTTTAAGTTAATGGCGTGGGTGAGATTTATTTCAATTACATCAAAACTACCAAACTTCAAATAGAAAACTATCAAAAAAAATTGCCAATTTAATCTAATTGTCTTTTAGTGATGTGTAAGGTCAGTCAAAATGTTTTGTAATTGGAAAAATAATATTCTTCATCAAAGCATAACTTATAATTGCTCTGTCAGAGCAAAAATATATATATTCCTCGATGATGATTATTTTTGTACGTAGAAAATACGCAAAAGTTATTCAAAGTCAGTCTCGTAGTTTTAATTTTAGTTTTAAAATTACTATTTATAAGTTTAAAAACTTATAATTAACAATTTAACAACATTATTCAGTGTTAAAGTGTTATCTTTTTCAAGGATCTTACGTCAGTAAGTTCACATTCTTCACCATCATCGAGGCCAGGAATAGTGGTTTTGCCTTGTGACACTATATAGTAATCCATGATATTGTTGGAGAGGATGCATTTTTCTAATATGTGTGTTAAAATTTAGAGGTTTAGGTGAGGTATTTTTGGTTTATAAATATATAAATTTAAATACGGAGGTCTGCACTCAAATGGAAGTCTCGAGGATGGACGATATTTTAGTGTAATTAGGTAATGTTTCCTTGATTAATACAGAACTATTAATTTGGAAATTTTGAATTTTCTTGGTTTATAAAAAAATATAAATTTGAAAACTCGATGCTGGATTAATTTAGAATTTCTTGATTTATACAGAAATATAAATTTGAAATCGCTTCGTAATCAATATTAAAACCAAATAAGTATAGTGTCATTGTGAGGCAATTGGATTGGCCCTTACATCAGTAAGTTGACACTCTTCACCATCGTCGAGTCCGGGAATGGTAGTTTTGCCTTGAGCAACATTATGGTAATCCATAATGTTACCACTCAGGAGACATATGTCTATAAACAATCACATTGTAACAAACTTATTTGCAAATAATAGGCTAAATTAATATTACGGGTTCATTTATAAAAATAAACTTTAATATAATTTAAAGGGATATTGGCTGCATTATTTGTACATAGATGGTACATTGAAAATTTTAATAGTTACGAGTTATATTGCGCAGGCATATGTTTTAATTGAAATCGCAATATTTTATTTTTCCAGTTATCTTACATCGGTAAGTAGACATTCTTCACCATCATCGAGGCCGGGAATAGTGGTTTTTCCCTGGGCAACGTTATGGTAGTCTTTGATGTCATTACTCAGGTTACAAATGTCTAAATTTTATAAGCATTTACGTTGTAACTATCTATATTAAAAAATTCGAATGCAGCTTATGGGTTGGGGTGAGGTGGTGGGGTGGTGGGAGATTGGTGGGTGGTGTATGCATTTGTTAAGAACTACTATCAGTTTATGAGTATAATAAACTTGAATATCTTGGAATTAAAGATTTGGGGCTGCATTTTTGGATGCAGTGGACTTTTAAAGTATGGGGTTTTGGTACAAAAAGGGATGCAAGTTTTTTAATTAGAAACTCTATGGATTTAACAGTTATCTTACGTCAGTAAGGGTACATTCTTCACCATCATCGAGTCCGGGAATGGTGGTTTTGCCCTGGGCAACGTTATAGTAATCTTTGATGTCGTTAGACAGCATACATTGTTCTATACGGTTGTGTTAAAAGATTGTTTTGAGCTATAAACTAGTTTTTATGGAAGGTTATTGTAACTGTTTTGGTGGGCTACTAAAATTTTGTTAGAATCTAAGATAATGGTGCAAACTTGGGATTGTCTGTAAGGGTGCATCCTCAACGTATCATTGTAAAGGAATTCTTTTCCTGGGCTACAATTTGGTCATTGAAGAGGATGCATTTGTCAGAGGAATTGATGTGTGCTTTACTACTTAAAATTCTACTTCAAAATCTACTAAAAACTTTCAAGATCAATGGGTTCAAAAAGACTGGTCAGAAAAAATATCTAAGGTAAAATTTCTAGGGTAAAACAGGGCCAAAATAATTACTAATTATGCAAGCGTAATGCTTGAGAGGGGGTCTTTCTTACATCAGCTAGCATACATTCCTCGCCATCATCGACTCCAGGAATGGAGGTCTTGCCTTGGGCAACATTATAGTAATCTTTGATATCACCAGTCAGCAGACATTTGTCTAGGTTTTACAAAAAGTGGTAAATTACAAAAAAACAGTCATGTCGGGAGAACATTGAACAGTAAAAGATGTAAGACAAATTCGCTTTCAGATTCCAATATGTAAGACATAAAGTGGATTTGTTTTTGTACCATCGCAGAGATTGTTTGAGAGAGCTTCATGTACAATAGACCCTAAAAGAATAAGAACGTGGATTTATACCTTTTAATCCGGGAACGGATCCAGACATCATCTGGTAGAAGATGTGGTAAGATCGCTCCAAAGACTGTTGGGAAATGACACGAGCTTTCTCCAACAAGTAGGTCTCAATATCAGCACCAGCCAACTTTCCAGATCCAGAGAAATGGATACGGATAAATTTACCCTATTTATTGTAGAAATGAAAATTGATAAGTATTTCTCCAATTTGTTTTATTATTTTGAGTCACTTACGAAACGAGATGAGTTATCGTTACGCACAGTCTTGGCGTTACCGAAAGCTTCCAGGACGGGATTGGTCTGGACAACTTGATCTTCCAGAGATCCCTTGCTCTTCTCAGCCTCAGTGGGTTTCTTGGTGGACGCGCCAATGGTGGCGAAGTACGCAATTACCTTCTTCGTGTTCTCAGTCTTTCCAGCTCCCTGTAAGTTACATAAGACATTATTTTGTGTTTCTGGTGTTAAGGAAAATGAGGATGGTAGAATTTTGAAGCTTTTAGTTTGTAGAAAGTTAGAAAATTTAAAGAGCACGACACAATTATATTTGTTTTTGCTCATTTTAATTTTCACTTTCTAAAATCTATTGCTATATCACAAGTTCCACACTCTTCTCAAAGATTTTAAGTACTTTCAGGACTAATTGCACTTATCTTGAATGAGTTTGTGTATTTTGTGATTTTGGGTTTTTTTAATGCATTTTTTGGGGTGGGTTTGGATTTAATGATTATGGATTATGGATTATGAAAACTTACGGATTCTCCAGTAATCAACCTATTCAGTTAGCAGCATCAGTTTACATCATTCAGGAAAAGAGACAAACAAACGCAATGTAAATTAGTTTTTGATACAAAATTTTCGACCTTTAACATGATTTATATTTTAATTTTCGAATATTTCAGAAACTTTGAAATTCAACGTTAAGAAATGAGGCTTATAACATAAATACATAGAATATTTTCAAGAGTTTCATAAACCATATTGAAAATAATTGAATAAAATCATTTAAGGCTTCGATTCACCAAAACAAATGTCTTACATAGACTGGTTTTCTTTGTCAGTCAACATGTTAACGTAGGCTCCATCAGAGACAGCGAACAAATGAGGTGGGACCTCAGTACGGCGCTTGCCACGGTACATTTTGGCGACACGGTTGGTATACAATGGCCAACGCTTGTAAGGATTGATTACAACGCAGAAAAGACCTGAATAGGTCTATAGTTTTCATGAAAAGAAAAAAGTGAGAATAAGTAAAGTGTTCATAAATTGGGGAAATAAAACAAAAACAAAAAAAGAAAACAATTCTATCTAATTTGCAAATACGTTCGATCGTTCATCATATTTTTGTGACGTTTCGTCGACTAAATAATGCGAAAACCTGTGTCCAATACAACTGTACGGTAATTGTGGTTAATTGTATTGGACGAGCACTGCGGCAGACTTTTGGCCGTTTTTTATTCTCCATCTGTGAGTTCCTTCTGGAATCGCAAAGCTTGCAAACACAAACAATTGGGTTGCATGCTTGGAGATAGAAATTTATTTTAATGAGCAATCCAAAGAGGTTAATAAAAAGTTGACTCTACTTTATTGTTTTGAAAGAGTTAATCTACAATTATGGGTTATATTTTAGTATCTTTAGTTTTCTGAATTCTGGAAATTTTGGAGATTCGAGTTTTGGTTAAGAAAAGCTAAAGCATTAATTTCGGTGCAGAATACTTACATAAATAAGCTGGTTCTTATAACGCTCGCGCAAGTTATGCAACACGGATGCGTCATTAAGATATGTCAAGTTGGACATATCATCTCCCTTCTCATACTTGGGGGGATTGACTTGACCGACAAGGTCTTTCTTGAAGTCCTTGGTCTATTTTTCGTTGAATTATCCGCAAAAGAGAAAGAAAAATTGCAATTAATAGTGGTCTACTAGACTTACGTAGATCAGTTTGAAGTAATAACGCTGACGCAAATTTTGCAGCACAGCCGCTTCGTTCAGATATGTCAAGTCTGCCATATCGTCGACCTTTTCGAATTTGGGAGGATTCACTTGGGAAACGATATCCTTTTTTAAGTTTCTCTCCTGCTCATGAAAAATGTGTTTAGATTTTATGCATCATATATATATGTCATGGTGTTAGTTTTTCATATGTAATCGGACGAACGGACTAGACAGTGATTATGACGAATACTTTACCTCACCACCTGGCAGAGACACGGTGACTAATTCTCCCTTGGTGGACTTGATCTCTCCCAAGATGTAACCTTGCTCTGGATCTGGCACCCAGCATGCCTTCTTGGCATCGTAGGGTTTCGACTGATCAATTCTTTTCTGTTCGAGGGATACGAACAAATATTGGGTCGGATCTGGATCATCTCCGACTTGTTTTTCGACCTTAGGCATAGTTGTTGATTTAGTTTATTAAAGTTCGAAAAAAGAAATTCGAGATGGGCTAAATTGTGAGACACGTGATTCGATTTTGATTTCTTTAACTATCAGCCCTTTGCTCTCCTGCAAATTTAAGAAATGGTTTGATTAAATTCACTGCACTTGTTTTTTGAAGATTCAAAGTTTCAAATTACACAACACCCACAATAATTTGGCTTTTTTTTTGATTTTTTAATATGCAAGTTTCCAGATTTTGCAGTTTGCTTCAAATCGCTCTAAATAGAATTTTCTTTGATTTCAAATAAACTGACATTTAAATAGACTAAAAATAGTTGCAGTTTAATTTGCCTTGTAAATTTGAGCTTAATTCACCAGCAACAGCTCCAAAGTCGATAGTTCGATGAGTGTTCAAAATACTTGAATCGAATGAATTTTCTTTTCGGAAAAACTTTGCCTCTATAATGCTAGGCATTCATTTGAACCAGAAAAAAGTGGAATAAGATGAAGAAAATTAAATTCTTTTCAGTATCTATTTCTGGTTGAGTCTATTTACGTAATAGCTTGTACGTGTGCTGCCCCGATTCGGACATAAGATTCCGTCGACGAGCGCTTCGAATCTTTTTGAGCAAAAAATCATCGACACACATTTATGAAAAAATTTACATCTTGCGAGAAAATTTGCTGTCGGCAGTGAATTTTCATTTCAAAAACTATGAAATTTATTTAGAAATTTTGAACGGATGCTCAAATGTTGAAATAAAAATTATTTTTATTGTAGAAAAAAAAAGTTAGGAATGTTTCAACTAGAAAATGGTTTGAAATCCACATAAATTCAAAATATTCGCATAGTAATTCTCTTTGCTCCTTGCACTTGCAGGTCATTCATTCACAACACATCACTATGATGATTCAATCACCAAATAAAGTCATTTAAATCAAAGTGCCCATTACACTTTCAGACTTCAACTTTAACTTTAAGGAAATTATCCTTGAATCACTTTTATTCTGTTGAGTTTCAATCAACATTAATCCTTTCATTTGGGATCATATCAAGTCCAGTGTAATAGGCACTTTATTTTCATTGTCCTTTGGATTATCCTTAATATCCATTTGATTTTTTTCTCCACTATAACTCATTCAATTCTCAATAATGTTGATTTTCGCAGTTAATCCAAATCGTTTCTCCTTAATATTTCCCAGCAACTATTCCATTCTTTTGTGCTTTTATCAGGTAAAAAAGCCAAATTATTATTTTTACACTTGAATGTTATGCAATTTACACTTTGAATATTTGCTACAGAAAAATAGCGAGCTCCTGCCTGATCTTATCACTTACGCGTTCGAAAGCCGTTCTAAATGAGAAAATGTGGGTAATCGTCTTTTTATATGCCGCAACTTGATCGCTTTATGAATGCCCGGGTTATACCTCCCTTTTTAGTACAATACACAACAACGAAAAGATATTGTTCATATTCTTCTTATTTGTTTTTCTGTTTTGCATGAAAATCGTGTGTGAAAAGTGATCGCGGTTTGTGTGAGTGTTCGGTTCGCGCAATCCGGATTGCCGGAAAATTCGGGAAATCTGCGCACAACGCCAGAAAACCTGTAAAATAAAATTGTGGGAGCACGGAACATTCATCGCATATTTTCGGCACACACACACACAGATTGAAGATCATGTGGTGGTGGACAAATTCTGCTGTTATTTTTTTTGTTTTTGAAATTTTGAGCAACACAAAAATGAAACATCGAAAAATGTTTTTATAAAAAATGTGCATAATCCATGAAACTATAGCAGCCTTAAGATGAGCTGTCGATAACTTACATTTTTCACTGGCTGAAGATCTTGATCATTTATAAATACTGCAGAGAATCATCAAGTGTTTGCATTTTGTTTCTAGCATTTCTGTTTTCAGTATTTTATTTGATTCATTGCAATCTAATTCAACTAATTAACTAATCAAAATACATCCTTTGATATATTTGATGAATACCGTTGAAGTGCGAGCAGTGAGTGCTTAAAGCAAAATAGTTTTTACAATGTATAGGTCAATTTAAAAGTTCAGATCTATTTTTTTCTCAATTTTTTTTTTTCAACAATCAAATATATATTTTTGTAGCTCGACGTTTAATAATAAAAATAGCTAAATAATAGAGGTATTCTCAATCTGGTGGCTTTTAGTCAATTATTGTTAAAGATCTGGTTTTATTATTTCAAAATGCTCAAAGAATATATAACATTAAAACATTATGATCATTCAAAAAAATAACATCAGTTACATTAGATATATATCAGAGAGAAACATAAAAGTTCAAAGTTGAAAGGTACCATGTTTTCAATAATGTTTAGAGAATTTCATAAAAACACAGTAGTATATAAAAAGAAAATTCTTGACCGCTTTTCATACAACAATCTCTTACACATAAATGACGAATACATTATATACTTGAAAGCTCGAGTAAATTAGTTTGAAGCTCTTTTCGTTTGAACTGTACACAGAGATTCAAAGAACACGGTTGTGAGAAAAATTTAATTGGAGGCGATGCGAGATTTAACTTGCACAGAAAAAATAGAATTAGAAGCGGGTATTTCATGTTTTGCAAAAGAAAATTCTCATAAGATGGAAATTAGTTCTTTAATAAAGTTTTCCAGGAAATTAAGAAAGTTTTCATGCAAATTTGTTTGATGATTGCGAGTTAGAAGTTTTTGATTAATTTACTAAATAAATTATAAAGTATTGTACTTTTTTAACGCCGGTAAGGTTATTGAAATTTGAAAATGCATATACGTACATTAAAAAATATTATTATTTGTAGTAAAATTCGTTCTATGTAAACATTGGGTAATACTATTTGAGCAAAATATTTATACGTTTTCTGGCACAAATTTTCCTGTAAAATTCACAGTATGCATTGTAATTGAATATTTTTATGAAGAAATATTTCAATGAATTTATCTTATAAAAATTTTAGCTGAAAAGGATTTAGTAATAGAATTACTTGATTAAACATTGTCAAAAGATCACATTTAAAACAACAATTCAAATTTATTTTGCATTGAATCATTACTGTCTAATTTTAACAACAAACAACAATAGGAATATTAGAATATATTATTAAAAAATAAATGAACTCGCCTCAATGTCCATGAAAATGATTCTCAAGAAAATTCAAAAAATAAAGAAGAACTTTCTCACCAATTTTCTTTTCAGTGAAATTTCGGTGAAATGTGAATTTCTAAATTTAACCGAAAAGTATTTTTGAATTGGCATTTCGTAAGGCAACCAAGTCAAAAGCTGAAAATCATGAATTTTTCATAACATATTTGAATGTTTATTGGTTGATCTGACTAATAGTTTTGATCGGAATATCACAAGTCGTTAGCGAAAATGATTTTAAAGATGATTTATGTTTTATGCATAAAAATGTCAAATGAACGAGTTTGCGGTTCAAAACATTAGATTTATCTTAAAAATCCATCCATTATATTTAAAGTATTAATATATTTATATATTTCAACAAAAATTTAAATTCAAAGGATCACGGACTTTACAAGCTATCATGAACATTTCTTTCGATGTATAAATTAATCAGTTTAAAGTTAAAATACTGGGATATATATACTTCAAAAATTAAACTTTTAAGATCTATAAGGTTGAGTCGATAAAATAAGTAAAATAGTTTTCCAACAACCAAAATTTCTCAATTATTCCTCCATTTATAGTAATTCTTGGCCTTGTATTTTTTTGGTGTAAACAAAGCAGTGTTTCTTCCACGCATTTTGCTTTAATTCGTTGGAAAATTCACCGAATTTTCATCTCAATTTCTATTTTTAGAGCATCCAATGCGATCATTACTCACTCGTGGAGAATTTCAACCAAAACACTTTTTGCATGGCAAAACACCTGTAAAATGATTTCTCGGAGCAGTTTTCAAAATTTTCAGAATATTGAGTCACGATGTCGATGCTCGTGCATTACCCAATTAAATTGAGAAACAGATATTAACCAGCACATTTCCAAGATTAATTGACCATTTTAGCGGAAAAACTTCCGTCCACAATTATATAAAACTCATTCATGTCTGCATTTAGCCATTTCCGATACTTAAAAATTAATCAAATAATAAAGTCAAATATATTTATTGGATAACAGCCATTATATTATATAATTTTACAGGAGGCGCCTAGTCGTTGAGGTAGTAAAATCGCCAAATTACGTCTTTGTGGTATTTTGTGAAAATTCTGTTATTTTGGCAAAAAATCAGATGAGTTTTCATTCAAAAACAGTAAAATTTGTGAAATAAACTCACAAAATTACAAAGTATTTTACGTAACCGTACTGAGCAAGAATTCCAATCAATGGAGGGTGTTGTTAATATTGTTGAAAAATATTCAGAGCAAAAATAAAATTTACTTGGTTGTTTGCCCAAACCACTTAAAATGCACATTCCTATGCCATATTTGCCAAATTGTTGACTTGCTTGCTACAAGGAACATGTTCTGGTTTGCTCTCGGATGACCTTTCTGCGCTTCGAAGATTCATCAAAATTTTATCAAAGAAAAAATGTTTTGAAATCCGTTATAAATGATTCATAAATGTATCAAAACATTAAACATGTAAATTAATTATTAAAAAATCATAGTCGAGGATCGTTGGGAAGTGACCACGCAATTCTTATTAATCATTTTTTTATTTTAAAAATATACATTTTTACATCTTGTTCATTAAAGTTTATAAATAAATGCAATAAATTACACGTTTTTGGCATTCCTGCACACTAAAAAATGTGAAATTTTATTTAAATTAGATACTTTTAAATTTTTAAGCTTGAAACGTAACTTTTCATTCATGGAAAGATTGAATGAATTTTAATAACCCAATATGTGCCATATATTTTGTCGATAATAATTAAAGAGTACTCTGTGTGCTTTTACTACAATTTTGTCGTCTGGTTTGACAAGAGATGGTTCTCCTCAGGAGATGAAATCGATTCTAATCAGCTTAATCCTTTGCCTTCTAAATAACAAAACCTGCTCGCTCAACCCAGGAAATTATTATAAAATGTTAAATTTTTGAGAGTGCTGCCATTGAATCATAAAATTCTTCAACTTATGTTCGTGAAGATTCATCCGTTGATGCAGCCAGCGGCAGTATTTTTGTTGGCTCGATTTCTATAATTTCATGCCATCGGATCACACATATGTAATGACCACCTCGTCTGCTCATTATGCAAAAATAAAATGAATTAGAGACTAGGTATAAATATTACGCTGCTATCTTTATGCATTTTCTTCCTGACTAAGCAGTAAGTATCATTTTTTGTCGAGTCTTCTGTCTTCAGCTAAATCAGTTATATTCTCTCTTGGCACACAAACACAAATATTTAAAAAGTGACTTCAGAAATTTTTTGTAAGCAGAAATCAGAAATAAATATTAAAAATACTAAAATAAATAGTCTTTGGGATTTGACTTTAAAATTTAAAACATATTCTATTCACACTTTTCGGAAATAAATTTGAACAAGAAATTTGCCTCAGCAATAAATAGAAGAAAATATAAAATTGAAATCTTGTCAGAATTATGCTAGTTTTTTCAGAATACTTATTATTATGAAATTTTATGTTTTCAAGAATTTTCACAAACGCATGAAAACGCATGAAATTGTTGAGGCTAACATGGGAAGTATTCTATAATTAAATTAAGCTGCAACTTTTTCAAAATTATCTAAGATACTTCAAATCAATAAACTAAATTATAATTTTTTATAAATTAATTTGCTGAACAACCAAGAGTGTTTTTTGGAGGCGACTTTTATTAAATCATTGATATTCGTCATTCATGTAAAAGATACAGATATCATGATATTAGGTCGATCGTTTCGAAAGCTCAGAGCTTTTTTGATGTTTATTATTTTAGGACGAAGATTTGAAAACAGACACTTTCTTTGTACTTCCAATGCTTTTTACTAAAGTTGACCTTCCTTAAAATCTTCATTTATAAAAAATATAAGATGTGGATATTCTATATTTTTGAGTCTATTTGACTGGTATAGTTACCTATTGAATCTTTTTTATTAAATTTTAAATTTCTTTTTAAAAAATATCTCCAAATGTTTATGTTATAAAACATTATTTATTTGTTTTGACCAAAGCAAATCAGAGTTTGCTAAAATAGTTAATTAAATTGATTACTTACCGTTCATATATTTAAAAAAATTCAATAAATTTGTTTTAAATTTGTTTAAGTGATTTAAATGTAATCTGAACATAATCTTTTAATAGAACGCAAGCTTGAAAACGTCTTAGCAATATCTGGTCTTTTTTTATTTCCTTGTTTATTTTAGTCAGGACATAAATAAATGAAGTTTTTTAAGTATTTTATACTTAGTTCAGTAACTTTTATGTCTAATATCTCAAGTAAAATCCACTCATGATGTCATTCATCCGTTGAATTATGAATCAAAAGTTTTCAAAATAATTATTTGGGTTAATGAACAGGAGACAGTGAGATATTTACTTCAAATTATTATAAGTGCAATGTAGAAGAAAATTCTCCAAACAAGCAAAATAATTAAATGAGCGTTGATTGCATCAAAGATTTTATTGCTTCAAAGAAAATAGTTCTTTAGCACAAAATCACTGATTTTTTTTCGTCTACTGGCGATTTTACTGAATGGATGGTATTGATGTAGGTTGATCAATGAGTATTTTAAAGTTTAATTATTTTCCAATATTTTCAATTTGGAAAAATTTCCGCAGAAACATTTGTGTTTTGGTATCTTATGCTCTATCAAAATTGTTTTTGACAAAATATATTGTACTAAAAATTAAAAGTAGCCTGCAATCTCAAAATATTTTCTACAGACGAAATTTTTCTAAAACTTATCTATATAACATACTGTATTCCGTGTTTGAGCTGCTTTAATAAATTCTGTCTGAATTAACTTTTTATACTTTAAAAATTGAAACTTGCTGATGAACATACCGAATTTTAGTCTAAATTTCAAACCTAAAACGGAGAAGACTGTTAAAAAATTTTATCAAAAAATGCATTTATGTTTTTTTAGACAATTTTAACTTCAAACTAATATATATGTCTGGATATTTAGTTAATATTATTATCGAAGTACGAAAATTCATATTATTTAATTCTCTAACGATTTTCATAAAACACTTGTGAATTTTTGTTGTGATTTTTTTTTTGTGGTCCAAAAATAAAGAATCAATGAATAATTTTAGAGTAAGAGCAGGGAGTAAGAGGTTTACACATCGAGCATGTTAGTGTCTAAATCCAACGAGAAAAGAAGCATCTAGAATCGAATTTTCTCGAAAAATAATTTGCTACTGTAAACCAGCTTTCATTTAATGTTGGCTAATTTAAACATGTTTTCACGATTTCTCAGAGGCACTGCCAGATATTGTCCTCCTAGCGTACACATGCTGTGTTTCGTGAATCGGACCATACATATAGCATTCTTACGCCGTTCACTGTACACAATTACTGTGACTAAAAATAATATGTTTTTAGACAAATACTTGAATAGGAGACTATTTATACATTTTTCACAATTCAGATATTTAATGATTGTTGAACGTAAAGGAATAGAAGTAAGTGGAAGTAGACTAGGTCAAATCAAATCGATACCATTCAGTTCTGTAGATACATTTATGCAAGTTTTTCATATTTTTTAATAATTTATGCAGTATATTTATGTGAACTCATCATGTAAATGTATATTTATCTATCAATAGCTCAATAAATGTTACAATTGCATCATTGAAACTAAAAGTCTATGCTAAAAGTAAGTTGAGTGCACCTCAATTATATTTGTTTGTGAAATAATAGTTGCCTCTAAATTATAAATAACACTTTTTGTGCTTTACATTTAGTAACACGCATTGTGTATAATATATTTTTAAACTTTTGTGAATCTATTTTTAAGCGATAAAACGTTGAATAAATTTGAAATAGATAGAATTATTTCGTCAGGTGATAGTCATAACTGAGGACAAAGAGTTCATCTTTTGGTTCACCTCCTGATTTCTCAGTTTTTTCAGGTTTTTCTTCCTCTAGTTTCTCCTTGTATTTATCAACCAACTTATGCAGGCACATCTTTGTCATCACCCACTCAAACACTTTGATGAAACCAATTACTGATAACCCAAGAAGAAATCCTAAAGAACCACCCATATCTGAGATGAACTGATTTACATCATACCCAGATAGTTCTTCGATATTCTGAAATGGTGAAATTTGCCAAGAAGCTCAAGTATGAATAAATCATTTATGTAGTTACTCACCGAAACCATTTTAGAAGTGTAATATAAGTATAATTGGGAATTGTAAGCATTTTGCAGCCTTAATTTCTTACGATTCACCACAAATGCTGAATAGATGATAGAATGGCAAGGATCAAGGCAATGGCAATTCAACTCTTTTATATTCGATCGACTGAAAGTAGACCAAATAAATAAATGGTATTTAATTGAACAATAATAAGATAATAACTAATTAAAAGTAACGATCAGCTCCCGCATATCATTGAAATTGTCACAGTTCCGTTTATTTATGGCGACGTTTCTCATGAATGGAGCCGTACAACCCACAGTCTCAGTCACATTCAGCCATTTGCAGGTTTCACTGCACTGTAAATTAAAAACAATATGTAAGTTTACATCACATATAAAACAAAGATATTTACTGCAGAAGTTCCATGTTCAATATCGTCAGAACAAGTTCCTCCTCGGCCTCGCATCTGTTGGAAATCTTGAACCGTGATTTTCATCTCAAGCTCTTCACCAACGTTCAAAAAAAAGTATTCCACTCGTCCTGAGCTCTGCATACCATTTTCAGTGAATATTTCCTTTGGCTCATGTATGTAGACATGCCATCCTTAATGTGAATAAAAAGAAAAATTATTACACAGAAAGCCTTAAATTGTATCAAACCTGGTATAGTGTGATTTGGAGTGTCGTCTGCTGAATCAGTATCATGTTTTAGCATAATTGAATATCCTGCTTCTTTCCAAGCATTTGCTGTTTTTACTTTAGGTCGAACTGTGTAGCATCTTCCTGTATTTAATTGCAAGCAACCTTCTACTGCAACGTCTGTATAGATTATATATTGTAAACAAATGTGCAACTTATGAGATATGTAAACTCACTGTTTCTTTGACCATCCAAGCAATATTGAGCAAAAGTTTCTTCTTTAGAAAACACCGCTTCTTCGAAAAAATCATCCAAATTTACTTGGTCAAATGGGAAAAACCTCCAAAATGCAGTGTACTTTGGATGAAAACTTAAGTTATATCTCTAAAAATGTATAAATAAATTCATATTTTTCATCAAATATATTTTGAAGTAGTTACTTGTAAAACATGTAACTTATACGGTGGATCTCTGCAAAATGTTAATGCTGGATATGCCATCGATTGATTTAAATCAAAGTGCGAGTGTGTTGATATTGGCGGCAAAAGAAGTTTCTTCACACAATCAGAAAGCTGAATAATAATGATGAATATTTTGCGTTTAACTTTTACATCAAATCATGAATCTAATATAGCAAATATTACCTGAAAAATAACAATCACTCCACATATTGAAAGCAAAATCAATCGAACAAGCCGCTTGGGCTCGGATAGCAACCAAAACTCTGCTTTTTGAAAAAACACCTTAACTTGTTTTACTCTCATTTTACACTTTTCTAACATTTTTGCAGTTTCAATTAAACTACTGATCTTATCAACAAGCCTTAACATAATGAAATGCTTCCAAATATTGTTTTTATGTTTTCCACCAAATTATTAATCTTTGATGATTTATTGGAAAATGCAATAAAGATTTATATATTAATATGAGTATTGGGTGGAAAAATTATTTTTCAATGGTGAAATATTCAGTTATAAAGATATTCCATATATATTGTTACATTGTTATAAGTGGTTCTCTTTTACTCCAATTACACAAAAATTTCTTTAAATCAGCTGCTTGTATATTTTTCCACTGAATAGGATCCTCTCGATTATTAAGTGTCGCGACAATCAATTTATCAATGTTTGTCTTTTGGATAAAGCTCAAGTAATTCATTAAAGAGATAATTGTTGGTATGATAATCAAGATAGTGTCACTGATATTTGTTTTGCATACAATTTATTTTTTTTAAACGAATTTGTACCTTATATGAAATGTAAGCCGCAAAAAATATGTAAGCTTTGAGTGGTCTGAAATAAGATTGAGTAGAAAAAAAAAATCATTTTATTTTATTAACGGAGTCTTTTAATTTGTAACACTTGTTTTAAACACAATTCAGATACTTAACAACATTTAACTAACAATTATGTCAAACTAATTTGAATGTTACAAAAAATATAAATTAAAGATTATGTCAATAATCATTCTTTTTTTCGGACCAACAATATTTTTATTACTCATTTGTCAAACAGATTTTGCATTCTCCTGACCTCCGAAAAATTCAATTTTTGCCAAAATACATTTTACAACGGATCTTAAATTCACGGTCAACCTCTTAAAATCTATAATTAATGTTGTCTACAAAAATAAACGATTTTATTGTAAGTATTGCTTGAATTGTATGCAAATTATTGTAATATTAACTAAATGTTGCAGTCCAATAAGCGAATGAGTCATTGTGTTCACATCAAGACGTTGAGTGATTGAGTTGAGAACTTTCAAATTTAATGAGTATTTACCAAAATTTACTCACTCTTAATAAGAGATATAATTTTTTATAATTCACTTACATATTAATTTACATTATTTTTTATTTTATATTACACTTAATTAAGCAAAGCATAAACATGTTCAATGCGTCGTGTTTGCCTTTCACTTTATGTGACTCAGCATTTTATATAATTTATTTGTATTATTTTGAATTGTAAATTTTTTAATTAATCTTGAGTGCTCCTCAAACTGAAGGCGGACGGAATCATCTTAGATTGATGATGCACGAATTGATTTTGATCAAACGTGCAAATATTTGAAATATTAACCTTTAAGGGTTCAATCAGAATATTATTTTATGTAATTTTTTTTTTTAAATTAAATATTAATATGTTTCTAATCTTAATAACATAATTGAATTGTTTAGTGCTTTCGGATTAATTTTTTTTAATAACAGTTTACATTGATAAACGACTTAAAATGTTACTTAAAAAGTTTTAGATGTAGCAAAAAATTTTCTTTTAAGTTGCTTGAAACACAAATTTCACTGACAACTCACAAATACAAATGGTTCAATATTACAAGATATCTTAAAATAACTTAAGCAGAAATCAACAATTTTTAACAATAAAAAATTTAAAATTATATGCTATCATACATTTTGTCAAATATTTTATTGGATGAGCAGGTTGTTGTGCCAAATATTTTGACTGTACTGTGCTTATTCATTTGAACGCTCTTGAATGTGTTGGAAAATGTGAAACATTTGCTACTATTTCTAATTTAAAGTTTCTACATTCTTTGTCTAAAATACACTTTTTTTAATTTCTTGATTTTCTGAAAATATTTTTTTGCCTAAAATTAAAAAAAATGTGAAACTTTTAAATTAAAATATTATTTTTTATAAATTAGTACATCATACGTATGGTCTTTGCTTACAGAAATTAGGAAAGTTATAACAACAAAATCAACAATTTGCTCATCTTTGAAACAAAATAACTTTCGTAACAATTGAAATAGCCAGAACTAATATGTTCGCAGAAATACTAGATCCACTAGATTTAACAGGTGTTTGAGGTGTGGTGGGATTCAAAATATCTCCAAGCTTATTGATAATATCTGGCAATGCCTTTGTTTTTATATCACATGCTGTATGATCAATTGCGTCTTCTACGGATGCTGTCAGGATACGGAAGTTAACGTCATTTGGATTCAGTTGACTGTACATAAATTGTTGCAGGCGATCAGATAAAACCCATAAACGCGATTGTTCGTCAACTTTAATATCGTTCGGGAAAACCATTTCAACAGGGCTCATGAAGACTCGACCTTGAGATTTTATTGTGTAGGCTCGGTTAGTAGTTTTCCAGCAAGCCACTGCGTTTAAGTTGGGCAAAGCGTAGAAAAGAACCTCTGAAATAATGAAGCAACATTAGTTTTCAAGTCATCATAATTCAATTTAAGATAATAATAATAAAATATTTAAGAATCAAAACTCTTATCAAAAGCACAAAATATTCACCTGTTTTTTTATCCAAAAACTCAACCCCGGATTGACCTGAAGGTCCTCTAGAACCCAATTTTCTGAATTCCTTATAGATATGAGGTGAAGTGGCTGCAGTCTCATTTCTCAAGATATTAGTAGGAACACTGAACTCATTAGTAGAGCTAAAGGGGTGAAAATAAAGCAATGGAAATCCATCAGCTTGAGGTTTGCTTAAAGCAAGGCCAAAAAGTCCATCGTCCCATTGGAAGCTGATACCATTCACGCTGTAATTTCCAGCTAACGGATCAGGGTGGAAAAAGTGATGTTGAACTCTCCATGAAGTTTGCAATTTCCATGAGTAAACCACTAAGCCTGGTGCTCCGAGATCAGCACTGTAAGCAAAACTATCATCGCAATCTTCATCATCAACGGCTATATTGGCAAAGAATGAATCAGCTTTAACTTGACCACTTGGGAATTGATATCTTCTAAGCAAATTGTCATTGTGCAAATCATAAACCAAAACTTGAGTTGGTGAGATAACTTTGGGTGTTCCTAATAACTCTGCAACTCCTGTGTCCAACACCCACAGCCTTCCACATTTATCTGCTCTTACACGGAATGGAGAAACAATCTCTGGTGGCTCTTCAGCTGACAAACGATGTGCTGACCAACTTGGGTATGGCTTGAGAAGCGGTGAGCTTGTCGAATTGTCTAAAAAAATTAAAATCAAATTATTTTAATTGCTGTCCCAGATGAGCAAGTTCCAAAAGTTCCCACATTAATTTACAACAATACAGACAATTATGTTTTGTTAATTATCTAATCAAATAATTTTCACACCGCTTAATGCTTAATTCAATTGGAAATGTTCAGGCCGTTGTTTATTAACCATGAAAATTTGTACAGCTTTGGATCAGTGCGTTTTTATGGTCTTAATAATGGTCGCGGAAAGTTGTTTGCGCACGTTATTCAAACATGAGTTTTGGGAGTTTTAAACTTCTGCATATCTCATTAAATTTAGCTTGCATACAAATTGAGGTTTTAAAAATGGCAAAGTTCTAATATTCAAAATACTTGGCCAAAGCAACAAAACAACAAAGATTAAATCTGTCGGCCTTTAATATATACTTTAAATGAAAAAACCTGAAGTTACAGACTGAATAATATCTAAAGCAGTAACATAAATACTTCAATCAAAAAAATATTTTGCATTGGCGAATTTGATGAACTCGTCGTTATTGTTGCGGGTAATTAAATTCAACGCGCTAAAACTAACCATGCAAAGGTTGAGGAAATTAGCCTTGGTTATGTTACACCGACTTAATAAACTTGTAACACTGCGGATTAGGAAAAATTGCATTCACGTTTTAGTTTTATGAGTGGAAAAAAATGAGTAACAATTAAACTATTTGACCGATCGAGGCATTGAATTTGAATTTTTTGGAGGTTTTTCAAGCAGCTATTAGATTGAATGGAAAGATTCAAATATTTTGTAGTTTTATTGATATTTTAGTTGATCAGTGGCCATGCGAGTAATTTTTTAGTGATGTCAATAAAAACAAGATTTATTTTGAGTGAGTCAATTTATAAAGAATAAGTCAGTCTTACAATGTGAAGCTCATTTAAGGTAATTAATTTCAGTAAAACTGTTATGTTATATATTTGATTGAAACTCTTTTTTTTTGAATAATTGAAGAATGATTTTACTGAATGGGACAGTAAATTCAGTTAGAATGGAAAGCTCATGACATCAATTACGAAAATTTAGAACCAAGGTGAAAAACAAAAGGTATTATTTTGGCTCACAACTCAAAACACATATAGAACTTTAAACCATTGTTGTTCACCCAAGAGAATAGAACAAAAATGAATTAGCAATCTACAAAATTCCAGATAAAATGAAAAATCAATATGAATGGAAAGAACAACATGAGTCAGAAAAAAATATTTTCTCAAAAATTTAACTTTAGAAGAAATATTAACTAAATATGAATTATTGTTTGCTCGTTAATAGTTTAACCATGAGATTCAAATCTATGACATCCATTGAACATTGCACAATACTTTAACGAAGAGATTAAAATGAATTAACAAAGAAAAAATATAGAGTTTTGATACTTTTACGACGCCAAACCGCAAAAATGGGTGCAATCGTTTAAAACCCTAATTCTAGAGAAATAAATTGTGATCAGCAAAAACTACACCATTAAAGTGTTGCAATAGCATATTAAGAGTATGAACTGTACATGAACGATATTAAATAATGCAACACATGGAGCATTTAAAAGCAATTTAAACGTGTTTCATGAAACCAGTCGATTACGTAATTTTAAAACTTTAAAAAGCAAAAATCGCGAATTAAAAGAGAACCAATCTTTTTCATTATTATGAGTGAATTTTTAATTTAAATTTTCAAAACACTTGAATAATGAAAAGTCTTATGCGGTTGTTGAACTGATTGTTATTTTATTTTGAATGGAATAATATTTGCTGAAGAGCAAAATGTTTATCCAAAAGCTCTTAAATATTGACCGGCCGGCTAGTACCTTATTTTATGAATATTATAAATTTAACAAAGTTGGAACAAAATTAACAAGTTTTGGGTGAATTTTAATTTCGAGGTAAATATATTCTCTAGAACTGAAAGAATCGCCGCCACATAAGACGAAGATCGTGTTTTTCAATTTATTTAAATTATGTCATAAAACAAAAATTAATTTACATATATTTTTTTTCTGTTCAAATAGTGTAAATTCCAAACCAACCAATATTTGCATTGATCAGAAAGCTTTGTTTGTACAACTGACTCAGTTCATGTATCTGTTTGCAGCACAAAACTGAAAAGAGTCACTTGACTATTCAATAGAAAACCAAATTGAATGGAAACCATAAATTGTGATAAAGTATCAAACGGCTCAAAACATAAATAATAATAAAATGCAAAGTGAAAGTAAAATTGTTGTGATTTTGGGAACTTCCGAAATGTATGCAGGGAATGAATTTTTTACCGTTCAAGTCAATGTACGTAAGCGTAGCAGGCACGCCAGCCTTCCATCTAGGGAGTGTGATGAAGAGTCGATTCTTGTAAACTTCCAAACCAACTGGGATTACATTTTCCGGAATAAATTCTTTGGAATCGATGGCTTCTTTTCTAGCAGCGGCGTCAGCGTACTCATAATCTACTTGTTTCCACTGATAAGCGACTCTCAAGTTATCATTGGACACAACTTGTCCGAGCAAAAAGCTTGCCACACACAAAATACTTAGTAATTTGTACATCATATGATTTTAATATATTTAAAGCTTGCTTCACTTTAATCATCAATCATAGATCACACGCTAAATCAAATAAGAGCTCTGCTGCTCTGAACTTTCATAAAAACTGGCCTTTTTGCACTTTTTCTCACTCAGTAAAGGCCAACCAGCTTCAAATTGGCTTGTTTAGCTGTCTGACACTAATAACTGTGGGCTTGCCGTTTGGCGGTTTATTCTCACACCGAAAAATTACTTAACCTTTACTTGGGCAAATTTACAGTCATGTTGAATAGATGAATGCCTTATACTTTAGCTAGGAATTCAAGTACACTCTATATCAAATACAAACTCAACTATTATATTTTGGATTCTTTTAAAATTTATAATTAAATCCACATTCTCTCTTAAAAATTTATTTAGAAGATATTTCTTTTTACACTATCACGAGTTGACGCGAACTAACGCAGATTGTCAATTGATCCAACAAATTGATCAACTTGATCCAACAACTTCTCAGCTCAAGCGACAAACGACAAATGGAAAGTAAAATTTTTGAGCATAAAAAACACGAAAACAACCAACAACACCAAACTCAACAGTAAGCCAGTAAATATGTTGAGCGTAGCCAAGAATAAGTGATGCATGCAGGATGGACTTTTATAATAGATTTTTGCTGTAATAAAGATTCTATTCGGTTGGGTAAAATCATTTTCATTTGCAATTGAAGGTAATTAATGAGAACTTGATGAATAAAGGAGAAGTGTTTCAATAACATCTCGCTAGTTTATATAATTCCAATAATCGCATATACTTAAAATAATAAAATGTCCATCCTCCTTAAGCACTCTTAACTCATATACCAATACCAGCAAAGCTTTATTAATTTAGCAGCGCGCGATCTGTTAATTTTGTTCGTTGCATTTTGATCAATTTATTGGTTTGGCTTACAAAATGCTTGGTATATTGTATTGTTGAGGTGGAATTTCCGAAAGAATGGGAAAAGTAAAGATTGCTAAAAGTGAATCATTTAACAAGCCAGTTGTGCAAGGTTCAGGTAAGAATGAGAATTTTTAGGTCTTGATGATTCACTGTGGTGATGAAGCCTCCCAGTAGTTCTGGCAGTTTTTACAAGCTGCAGAGAAATGTGTGGCGCAATTCACCAAAAACTTTATCCGGTGAGCGATCATGGTTTCAGGCGAAATATTGAAATTTTATTAAAAATGCTCATTATTTTCTCTATACTGGTTGAAACCTGTTGGCCTTCGCGAAACAACATAGAATTTTTTTACTTTTGAGCGATCGCTCTATCATTATGTCTTTGGTCACTTTAAACATTTTCATATCATGCAGTCTTTTTAATTGAAAACCACATTTTGATGTACATAGAATAATTATATTTGGTTATTGAGTGTTGTAATAGAAGTATGACTCCTTCGAGTTGGATGGAGTATGTATATTTTGCCTTAATACACATTTTATTTCTTTTCGGGCAACAATAAATTTTTTGACGGTTCGACCTCACTCAACTAATTTTTGTTTGAAATTTGCAATTTGAACTTCATGATGCATTTCGATAAAAATAATTAATTAATTCAACGTTTTTGTTTTTACCTGTATAACAAGTTCAGCTTCCAACCAACATCAAAATTTCTAAATCCATGGTTGATTCTTTAAAACCACTGAAATCGTAAATTATGCAAATTAATTTGAAAGCAGTTAAGCAAATGAACAAAATAAATTCTATCACGTTTTCTGTATTGGAAACATGTTTAAACGATAAAAAATCTGAAAAACTGTGATATAAGCAGATACTTCGACTGCAACAGTTGACATAATTTTCTTGGTTGTTTTATCAAGTCCCAAATCTTATGGCATAGTATAGCTAAAGGTTAAAACTTATAAATACTGAGGCACTTGCAAATGAAGTCAAAAGTCCAAATTTTTCTGAAGAATAGATTACCTCTCCTTTAGTGTCTTGTAGTCGAAGAAAGAAAAATGTATTTAATTTGCATACATATTGAAATTTTTCTGCTTAGTCGCTGATTCAGGTAATTCAACCTTTAATTAAAGGTGAATTAATTGGGAAATACAATTCAATCACGATGTAGTCACATAGATCTAAAATTTTGTCGGGAAAAGCAAGTGAAAAGAATTTAGTGAACGACTTTCAAGATTTTATGTTTCATAATAACTATTTATTAAATTATCAAAAATCTCTATGCTCTGATAATAATGCTTCCATTTTTATTGTTTTTTAATGGCTTCATGATAAAAACATAAACAAAGTTACGATAAAAATGGTTCAACAACTTGGAAGGTGTTATTTCACAAGTAAAAAGAACTCTGATATTTTATGGTTTTTAGTTTTCTTGCCTTATATAAATAATAAGATATTACTTATGACCAGCTGTAAAGGAATAATAATCGGACGCAACACCAAAACATCCTCCACCAGTGATTAATGATTGTTGTACCATGAACGCCTTCCAAACAAAACAGTCTATTAGATTTCTGACATCGTATAATAAGTAAACTTACCTATGCCACACTTTTTAAGTAGATGGCTACAGCATTTTCAAAATTTTGGCATTTCGTCATGGGAAAAAACACATTTGTAAGTAAAATAAACTGGTTTTTTGCGAAATTAAAGTGAATTTGGCCAGAACAATTGTAGGAAATGGATCAAACTTTTATGCTTTTGATACAATGAACTGAATTTATACGCAAGAAGCTCCAAAAATAGTGTGAATTTTTGCGTGGGTTTTCAGTGAAATAAATCGCTTTTCAACTGGAGCGAATTTACTGATTAAACTTCATAAGTTTCGACCCGAATTTATTGTATAGAAACTAGAAGTGCCATTTTGAGAAATTCATGTTGTTTACTTAATTAAACCTTTGTTTTTAGTCATCAATATGAATTTCCGGTTTAATCAAACCTACGACTCACATCCTTTCAGCTTATGTTATTGACTGCGAATACAATCAATTCTATAAAATGTGCAAGAGGACGATAAGTGATTAAAGCTTTTATGGTTCAGTATGAATAAATAGACAACAAAATAAATAAAATACTTACAAACCATGGCAAAAGCCATCTGTAATAAATTGACTGACATTCACATTTTTTCAATTAAGTAAATTATAGGAAAATGTTTCCAAAAACAGTAAAAGTAAAACAGTAAAACAATAGAAACACCAAAATATATAATCAGATAAATAATTTTATTGTTGTCCATTTTTATATTAAAGGAATATGTACAAATTAAATTAATAGAACAAGCCAAAACTAAATGCGAAAATTACTCACTTTTATTTTTTGTTCATTCAAGAAATTTCCTCACAATTTGTGGCCAAAGAAAGTCAACACGGTTTAGTTTTTTAATCATTTTTATTGTTCAACGAAAAATTTTACTTCTCATCTCAATTTACAATTAAAATTAAGTTTTACTAAATTATTTCATGTTCAAATATTATTTGCTTCTACAAAGTCGAGAGTGATTACTTATCTGCTTGGTACAATAAAAGGTCCTTACTTAAAGTATTATACATCTGTAATACCCGACTTAAAGCTATGCATTCATATCGTATCGAGAGGGCGACGACAGGGCGTGAATGAATCCAACAGCATTATAACTAATTTTTAGAAATCTTTGCTATGACTGTTCAGGTCGCCTGCCAAGCGTTCACGCTTTTTGCTATGATCGTTGTTCAATGCAAAGAACGGGAGATCGCATCAACAAGGGACTCATTCACTCAACAAAATTGATGTGACAAAGTGCCGTGACAACGTTAGCTTGAAGGAAAAATAGTTTTTATAGCGAAACTACCAATCAATTTACGACTTTAGCTTGCACCCTAAGACATGCGATTTTTCTTTCAATTACAATTTGTCGCCTGTTTAATGGAATGTGTTGGATTTGAAAATAAATGTATTTAAAGAGCTTTTTAAAAGCTTTCATCTGTACCAATCGCGCTCCCACATTCCATTTCTAACAAGGGATAACTTTCCTTTTACAAGACTTTTTTATCGTTACAGTTCCTGGACTTAAAATAGATCATTTCGGAAAAACTAGGAGAGTATCCAACATCAATTTTGTGAACCCAAACATAATTTGCTTTACATTTTCAACCAACCACCAAGTGTGTAAGTAAACGGCAATAGAATTTCAACAAAAACGCAATTTTGATGACAATAAACTAAAAAAACTGCAACAACACAATTTACATGTGGCAAACAATTTACATGTGGAATCACCTGTCACCATCTCGATCGCTCTCCATATTATTAAAACTTTTTATTGTCTTGCAAAATACATTTAAATTATTTCATTGCAAGCCCTCAACAATTATCAAAGAAAGAAAGCACATATTTCTTTGTATTTCCATTTGATTTGTCGACTTAACTTTAATATATGATTTATTATTTGAAATTGACACAGAATTGAAAAAAAAGACAAAAAGCGAAACAGTTTAACAAAGTCTCAAGGTAGTTATGAGACTGTCCTAAAGAAGCCTGTCTGATGCCGCCGAAATTTGAGTATGTGTATTGTAAACCAGAATGGAGTAATGATAAAATCATAACAATAATTTGGCCATTAAATTTTGCGACAAGTCAAAAATCCATAACCATTTACATCCAAACAAAAAGTATTATTGCGGCAACCACTTTCTACTGACAATGACAAAAACATTATTTTATTTGGAGAGAGAAAAGAGTTACTGCGTGCAAACCCAGTTAAAAAATGGCTGTTGATAAATAAAAGTGAATTTTGTAGGACATACTAGATAATTGGAGTAGTTTTTCGCACTCTCTATTTAAAATTGCCTAGTATTATCCTTCAAAATTGTAGTCAAAAATCAAAATTAAAAAGAAAATCTATTTTTTCAAGAATAATTATCAAATAAACTAAAACAAATCATAATATTCATGACCAAAAATACATTTAAAAATATTATACAAGAATTTTTTAATAAAATGACCTTCTCTTAATTTTGCTTCTGATGTTCTACTTCGGTAAAATAAATATATTGTATATGTGTGTCCAAAGAAGAAAACAAATTATGTAGTTAAATATTAAATTACTTACATTCATATACTACCATTTATATTTTTAAATCGTAATAATCTACTCGACATTTTCTTTGAATTTTTATGAAAAAAGAAAAACAAAAAATATTATGATTAAATACATGTTTTTAAAATGATTATGGTTTTTTACTTTGGAATTTCAAAGAAGATTTTCGATTTTTGCACTTGGGTTTAATGGTAGGGTGTTATGTAAAAGTTTCTTGATTTAATTTAAAAAAATTCTTTGATACCCTTGATAAAACAGTTTTAAAATCGAAAACACTCAAAGATTTTCTAATCTCTTCGTTTGATAAAGTTACATTGTACTATTTCATTAAGAGGGCAAATTTGCACTAATTACTGATATACTTGATAGAGAAGCATAACATATTTCAAAGGTAAAAAAAGTCCACAGAATAAATTGTGGCGTTGTTAAAATTGATTTTTGTAATTTGTGGAAATCGTGGTTAAAATTGGTGAGAAAAATGTTTGATTAAAACAACTGACCTCTTGAGTGGGACCGTAATTGGATTCAGTGGTGTATTTCAGTATTTAGAATAAATGTACGAATATGTCGAGTGTCGCCATCTATCTGAGAAGTACACTAATTAGTTATTATATTGATTAATACAAGCTTATAAAGGCGCATTTACAAAGCATATTATGCTGCAGCTGTAAATAGGCCCTTAGAACGTGCTTACAAATTACAAACTAATTGTTTAGTATCAAAGACTTTTTTAGTCTCACAACTCTACATTTTGCTACTGTGATAGTTCAGAGATTAAATATTGGTTTTTTGATTAACTTTAAGTGAGTAAAAATTGACATTCACATGTTCTGCTATTTCATTTCTTCAAGCTCGACCCAAAATCTTCTGGCGTATAATCATTTTATTATTTATCAAGTATTGGACCGAGCACAATTAAATAGTTGAATGGATTTGTTGGGAGGGATGAGAGTGGAAAGAGCAATTACAGTGAAAATGCTACTTTAAAATAAAATGTAACAAACATTACATATTTACAAGTGAGTAGGTATTCGCTAAGTTTGTCACATATATTTTGTTGCATTTCACTTTGACATAAGCCTGAAAACTCACTGTTTGATATTCAAAAGTATCTCAAATTATCACTCTAGCAACAGTCTTCAAACAATGGATCATCTAGTGGAAAAACAAATAAAAGTTCAGACTGTTTACTAATTGGTAATCTCCCTGACGTAAAAAACGCTCCTTTTTGTTCGCCTTTAACAATTTCAACATGTAGAAATTCATCAAGATCGCAAAATTCGTATTGATTACAGAAATAAACCGAGATGAAATCTAAATTTAATCTTTTCTTTTCTTTCTAAAAAACATATACACAATATTCTCGACTAAAAATACGAAAAATTATTGAAAAAGTTGATTTTGCCGGAAAAAAACTGAGCCAGAATAAATGTACAGCACTACGAATATGCGTGATTGTACGCATTCTTTTAGAAAACAAAATCATCCATCGAATTACAAATTTGTGTCAAATTTTTCGCAGTGAAAACGAAAAAATCTACTTTTAATTCTTTTTGTTCATGAAAAAAAGACTAATATATTTTACTGTAAAATCAACCCATCACCGCCTTAATCATCTACGAAATTTAGTTCTAATTACAATCAAATATAGCCAACAAGAAAAATTATTTCACCCATACAAAATTGGTTCCAATAATAACTTTTCTTATTTTAGTGCTTCAGCAAACAAATTTAATTTTTGTTAAAAATGGTAAAAATCTCATATGCAATGAAACTGAATGCATTTAATAATGGAATTGTAATTACGGATAGATGATAGGCAAATGTAGAATGGGGCCAACCATTTGAACAGGTGGTGATCACCGAGGATAGCGTGGATTGTGCATCATCGGCATCATAGGCTGTCCACCTGCTGAAAACATCAGCTGTCCCATGCCGGGCGGCATATTTAGATGCATTCCAGGTATTTGTCCCATGAATCCTAAAATTCGGTGAATCCGGCCAAGAAATTTTTGGGAGAAAAGAAAAAAGCAGAAATGTGTGGATTAGCAAAAACATTTGTCTAAGAGGGTTGGGTGCTTAAAACTAATATTCAGTTGTAATTAAACAAAACATAAGATTAAACTCAGTTGTATAAATAAATAATTCTTTTACCACTGATTTTCTTGTTCATTTGACCATTTTCTTGAATGCACTAGTGAATCAATCTTGAAATTTATTGTGTGTGAAGAGTATAAAAATGATGGTTAACGTAAATTAAAAAAAAAACTGTTACACAAAACAAAAACATTTATAGAATTTCCTAAAATTCCTTAAACTGTTACATCAAGCAATTTTCCAAAAGATGGTGGTGTGGCAGTTGTGAAGAGGAAACCCACAAAAGCTCACTGTCAAACATTTTCAGGTTCAAATGCAATGTGACGCGTCATTTGCTATACGCACCTTCACATTGCATTTGAGCTTTAGCTTAGCGGAAGAGGATAATAAGCGGAACTCACAATCCATTACGACATTGGAAAACCATAAAAAGCATAACTTCTATTCAAATGTATGTCTTTTTGATTCCAAAACTCATCCACTAGATGTCCTTATAGTCTAAGTAATTCATACTTAGTTTATACCTTCAATAAACTAAGCCAATTCCATTTATTACAAAAAGTGGTGACGTACATCACTTGAATATTTGCATCTTTCGTGCACGGTCTCGCAAATGTATCGTGTCACCATCAAACCAGACAAGTTTATAGACTCAATTTCGAGGATGACAAATTTCATTAGAATGTGGACTTTTTTAAAGTTTCGTTAATGTTCAAAACTTTTAGAATTTATAGAATGTTTTCGTAATTTGCATAAAATATTGTTATTATTTTGAGAATTTAAATTTTGGCAAGGAAATCATAAAATAGTATTTTAAGCTATCAAATATTCAAAATATTTTGTTGGTCTACTGCAAATGTAACCAAATTTCTGAAAACGTTGCAGAAATTAAGTCTATAAACCTATAAGATTGACTTTCCGATCACATTTGTGATTCTTAGTGCAAATTTTAATTGAGTACTATTTTTTTAGAAAATATATAATTCCGGATGAAAACCAAAATGCTTTTGAAAAAGATTAATTAGAATATTAGAATCAAATTGTGAACACCATTTTTTCAATAAAAAAATTGAACTGCGTGTTCACAAGTAAGAAACAAATATCTCATAAATAATAATACGGTAATTGAAAGTATTCAAAAGTTTTTCAAAGAATATGAAATTAATGCTTTTGAATAATGCTCGAGAAGTGAATGCTCGAGAAGAATAATGCGTAACATGAACATTAAGTAACACAAACTGCGTACTTGTAGTAAATAACCATTTTTAAAGATGCAATCGGGAAATTAAATACTAATTAAAAACCAGCCCATTTATCATCTAATCCTTAAAACTAGTTAAGTAGTTAAAATTAAAAAAGTAAAAAATCCTTTTTACCTACGGTTTTTCAAACCTTTTTCAGTGTGTTCGTGGATTTTACGGAGATTTTTCGATTGTTTGTTTGTTTAGATGCAAAAACAAATGAATTACGAACTAGTTTGCACAAATTACAACGAATTCAAAGGAGTTGTGACAAGTTTTAACAATCAACAAGTGAATAAACATTTATCAACTGCTTCAGAAATTAGAATGCATAAACAAAATTAACAAAGATAAATAACAAAATGTTTTTAACAAAATAGACCCACTAACCAAAATTATATTTTAAAGTGAATTGTAAGAATGTTAGGAAATTTATGAACAATCTTTCGGCTTCGCAGTCTCAACAAAAAATTACTTAATAAGATTTAGAAAAAAATTTGCCTGACCTTTTCTTTATTATGACCTTGAATTGTTACCAAAAAATTGTTCACCAACTTGTACCATTAAAAAACCAAAAATTTCCACCAACTGATTAAATCATAAATCTCAAAAAACTGTATTAAGAAGCAACAATTATTCAAAAAGGTGTCTAATATATTTTCTTATCAATTTCTGACTTGCGATTTTAAATAGGAATATTTGTCAAATCTTTCAAATACTCACCACTTAAACTAAAAGTAAAAATAAAAATACAGAAAAAAATAAAAAAAGAAACATTTGTATGAAGAATTTTTCAAGGTATGACGCAGTAACATATATTTTGAATTTGAACTAGTTCATTCTTCTGCTTTATCATTATGTGAAATGTAATACAGTATACACAAACATCACTTGAGAGACGAAAGTAATCAATGAACAAATGATAAGCGATCGATTTGAAAACATTTATTGACATGCACGATTCTTTTTTTAAAAACTTTTTTCAATAAACTAAGTATTTGGGTTCTTTAATAAATGCAAAGAAATAATGTCACAATTTTTTCAAAAAGCTGATTGTGACATTACTTTTTGTTTGAACAGGTTCAATAACGTTATCTTCTTTTCATCTAGGCACAATAATGTGCTTAGAAGTTTTGTTATCTATAATTAGATTTCTCGTTAATTTTAGTGAAATATGAGAAAGTTTATTTGAAAAATCCATAGATTGGAAATAAAGATTCAGCGACATTAAACCTGTCAAACCATTAATATATAAAGGAAGTGTTATTGTTTAGAAGAAAGGAGAACATAAACTACAATCTCAATGAAATCTTAAGACATCATTAAATGGAATTAAGTGATTGTATCCCAGTGAACTACAAAGTTCTGATGTGTGCACTATTTCGCATTTCAGCAATAATTAAATGATTAGATTTGAGTTTAGTCCACTCATGTACATAAATAATAATTTGTTAAAAACAGCGTTTAAGCAAACCATAGCCCATATTCATGATTAATTAGGAAAAAACCCAAAACATAAATTAAAATCCACATATATTGGAAGATTACAAAATCCTAGTTAAAAGTCTCTTTTCAAACCTGACGCAGACACTATGATTGATTAAAAATAGGTCCTAATTATTTTTGCCTACATAAGTTAATAAGGGAAGACACTGTGACAACCTTGGAGATTAAAAATTTCACCATAGAAAAAGGTTCTAGCATAATTTTGCGTCGGATTGATAAATATTTATAAAAACTTGTACCAAAAAACCTAATGTTCATAAAACATGGAATTCTCACGATTTTCGAGATCCTCCAAACAATATAACGGACCATCTGCTGAATCAACAAATATCACAAGTGACTTAATCAATAGACTTACCTGGAGGAAGTGGTCGCATCATTTGACTGCCGAGAAGTGCCTGATGTGGAAGGCGCATCATCATTTGTGGCAACATCATTTGTCCAGGAAGTTGCATGCCAGGAATCTGAAATTTGGCATAGAATTTAATTTATGTTTTTCAAGAAATTCTATATTACATGTAAAGTCAAGAAGAAGGCGACAAATCTAGATAAAAATGTAACAATTTTGATGATAAGCTTAAAAGCTTGTCGTCACTTATCACATATTATCTAGTTTACTAACTCACCTGCCACTTACTTTAAAATACAATGTTTAACAAATTTTCTACCAACTTTTTCTACAGTTTATGCCAAAGATTCCTTCCACATAAATTAAACTGCCACCAATTACCAAAAATATGAAAACTTTTAACAAAATAAAGAAAACCTAATTTAAACATTCAAATTATGTAGTAAGAAAATTCCCGTTCCTGCTTCAGACATTCAGTGAAGAAAATTTGTTAAGCCATTTGGTCAATATATTTATTAGACTAACCATTCCCATTTGCTGAAGGGTAGGTCTCGCTGCCTGCATTTGTCGGAGCATAGCCACTCGATTAAGATCGTCAAACTGTTTTTGCTGGTTGGCTGCGTGAGCCATTACTGCTGCATGCTGCTAAAGAGTGGGTCAATTGGGGTTGGGCAACAAGAGAAGAATTAATTTTACAAACCAGAATTAAATGCAAAGCGTTGTTGCTTGCATTGCGCGAAATTAACATTTTGGTGCAATTTGAACAAACTAAGACCAAGGAGTGTGAAATATTAGTTATAGAATCGTTAAAATAAAATGAAATTGCATTGGCAAATAGTTAGAGAGATAAATTAATAGGCTTAAAATAAAAATATGAATTCTTCTTTACATTTCACAATCCTCAGAAATACTAATTAACTAATAAACACAGCTCTATTGTGTGTGCATAAAGACAAATATAGAAGCAGAGCTCCAAAAATATAACAAACTATAAAAAACGGCAAGCAAATTAAATTATTTTGAAAATACCTCATGAGCAGCGGCAACCATTTTTGTTTCATTATACTTTTGATTGGACGCAACACTCGTGGGCGTACTGGAAGCAGATGACTGTGGTGAGGACACAAAACTATTCATAGATTTGTTCGTCTTATATTGCGATTTACGAGCTCGAATCTCTTCTAAGCTGGTGTCTTCTGGCGGGTGTAAAATCTTTGAGGAAGCCCCCGATGTTTGGAGAACTGGTTTCTGTGGAGGTTCTGTGGTGGTAGTTGTGCTGTTTGCATTCGAACTGTTGGATCCCAGATTCGTGGTTGGAGGTGCACTTATCGTTGCATTACTGTATGCAGGGAACGTGGGTTTGGGTTGGGAAGCCATTGCAGAAGAAGCCGCAATTGAAGCGACTGATGGAAAGAGAGGACGCTGACCTCCCATCATGTGGTGGGGGTTTAGCATCTGAACGGGCATGTATGGTGACATCCCTGGAATCTGGCCGAGCATGGGAGCCATTTGGAAAGGTGATACCATACTCTGCATCACCATTTGAGGAGGAAGCTGTTGGGGAGGTTGTTGTAACTGTTGTTGCTGAAGCTGCAACTGGTCCATTTTAGGTTTTTTCACTGATGGCTCGTCGTCATCAGACTCAGACTTGTTTCCATTCTTTTGCTTCTCATGATCTCTGATGTCTTGCGGAGGAATTCCTTCCATACCGTAAATCTCTATTTCGATATTGCTTCTATTTGGTACACTATTCGGTACTTTATCGATTGCTTCTTTATGTACCTGCATACAATGAATTGATAGGCCGGGAGCTAAAAATAGAATAAAAACTTTAGTATTTTGTTGATTATTCAATAAAAAGCTGTAGCTCACCTGTATAAAGCTTTTTAAAACATACCAAACACTTGAAATGTTTAGCTTTCTGATGTTGAACGAGGATTTTTTCATCATCGAATTCACGATTGCAGTACCTACAAAAAAAAACAGTATTAAAATAGATTCAAAATCTGAACTAAACAAAATGCTTGACAACAAGCTAAGTTCTTAACATCTATCTGGGTCATACTAATTAACATGATGTATCAGATAAGCGATATTTTCATAAACTTATAAGTGATTTAATGCAATAGAAATATTGGATGAAATTTAATCTAATAACAAATCTGTCTTTAGCTTTATTAATAATCAACTCGATTGAGATCATTGAAACGTAAAGATTACAAGAGTAATGAAAATTATGGAGCACCAGAATCAGAAAATCGAAAAAATGCACTATGGCATCACTTGAACTCAAAATAATTTTAGTATTGATGACATCCAATAAGTTCTTCTTCTGAAGAAGCACTTAATTTACTGCTTATTAATCTTAATCGTGTAAAATCAATAATAAGAGGCCGACACGCAAAACATTCTGAAAATTTTTCACATTTTTTTTGTTCTACTGGTAATCCACTTACCAGCACCAAGGTCTAGACGCCTTCTTCTTCTTACGACCCATTATATCGGTAGCAACTATTTAAACTTTATTAAAGAGATAAATGATCCTTTTTAGTGGATCTAAAATATTTTTCTCTCGAATCGAGGGGTTATTAATGAAAAATGAGCAGCTCAGTTGAGTTACTTCAAACTTGGTGAGCTGCTCACTGTGAGCAACTCAAAAGAAAGTACTTTTTCAAAAAGTGAAGTGTAATACCTTTTTTCGTTAAATTTTTAACGGTTTATTTTACAAAGTTGTACAAATTATTTTTACAGAGACATGGTATAAAAATGGTTAACTGCTTAAGATCATGGTACACATCTCATTATTCTTCCTATTTAAAGAATGTGTGTATCCAGCAATATTATATTTGAAGTGAGATACTTGTTTCACTCCATATTTTGTGGATGGAATTTTTACATACTTCAGAGTTTGCTGCTTTAATATGGTGTTTGGTTGACTGAGTTGCATACAAAGAGCAGTTTCTCCTGAAAAATCTATTTTAGACTCGAGATTCAGTTGTGGTTCTTCAGTCAGTGTTAATTCTGTGCCAATGTTAACAATGGAAGATGTTATAGTTAAACTACTGATCAGTGCATTTCCGATTCTAAAAAGAAATAAGAAAATTAAAATCTTCTAAAAATGATTTAATGATGATGTCCCTCACTTTTGTTCCACCTTTGAGTTTGCATTACGACTCCACAAGCTTATTTCAATTTTTCCATTCAAATCTACAGAAATAGCGCCAATTGCAGTAAAATCTATCAAAGCTCCATTATTTAGTCTTAAAATTTGCTTGTGATCCTGCAACAAAGTAACTCCACGGTATGCAGGAGTTGGTGTAGATGCTGTACCACTCCAAACGTGTCCCATCAACTCTCCTTGACCCCTGAAAAAGGTCAAGGGTCTCATTTGAGATCCTTGAATAGCTAATTCCATTCCAGCAGTGGGTGTTGCATCTTCATCAGGATCAACTTCATCGGATGAGCTCATGAAAGAAGACAAGCCTCCAGCAAATATTCCCAGCTAAAATTTTTTAGATTTTATGTACATTGTATAAATTATAATTATAAACTATCAATACTTACTGTGAAGAGACTGCTTTTGTCATCATCGCTCTCGACAGTTAAATCGACGATTCCACGTTTCAAAACCCCACTGCTCATTTCCTGAACACTCAGTAAAGTACTGTTGAAAGATGGACTTTTGGAAAAGCTTCTAGCTAAAGCCGTTGACAATCCCTTTTGTCCTCCAAAAATATTCCAATTGTTTAGCTGAGGATCCATTGCTAATAGTTTCTTCAAACTTCCGTTGAATACTGAACAATTTTCAGCAATCATCTTCAACTTCTGCAGTAAGTACTGTTTCACTTCGTAAGCCATATCGTTTGATTTTAAAAATTCTAACATTTTTTGTAGAGACTCTAAATTTGGCTTCATTTCTAGCAGAATATCTAAAGCTATCGTTCTTGCACTAGAGTCGTACTTTTTGATTCTTTGGTAGAAAATATTTTCAAATTGCTTCTTGATTTGTATGGACCAACGATCCGCAGGGTAAACTCTGATTGCTTTCATTGCAGCAACAGAAACAGCGTAAGGATGATCTACTGCGTACTTTAGAACCGTTTTGGCAGCAATTGGAGCCCTCAAATTTTGAATTCCTCTTAGTAAAACAATTTGACAACTTTCCTCTTTGCATTCCTCTAAAGATTTCAGAATGAAGCTGGTGACTTTTTCCACAATTTTACTTTTGTAACTTTTTCCAGGCAAATGAGCATATCTTTGAGCCATTGAAGCTAGAGTCTGTATAAATGTATCCTTTAGCTTTTCGTTTTCAATTTTCTCAATTGTTAAATGCAAATCGTCAATCACAGCTTCTTTTGGTCGGGTACCCACAGCCAGAGATTGTAAATATCTTTCCACAAAACTGAAATCTTCCTCTTTGGTTGCATCAAAAGACAGCTTAAATGCTTCATGTGATTCTGTTGTTTGAATAGCTCCTAGCAAGTCTACAAGTTGCAATTTAACATCTTGAGTAGTACGAGCTTTCAGAATTCTTATAAAATCTTCAGTTTCTGCAAGGCGTCCAGCTGGTAAAAGTTTTAATAGTGTAAGCGCTGAATCTTCTTTTCCCACAAATTCATCTTTCAATTGAGCTTTTCGGTTTTTGACTTGATCAACAATCTGATAAGATTTAAAATTAGTTAATAAGATACATCTTCAGATATAATTTAAACTTACATCTGAAGCCCCATCGCTTGGTTGATGAAGAGCTGGAATTAAGCTGTGTTCTTTGTAGTTCTTCAAAAGTTTAATGGCTTCTTCAAAGGTAGCAGCTTTCAAAGAATCAGTATTTGATATCCTTCCATCAAATTTCAATGCAAATATAGACTCCACTACTGTAGCCACTTTTGAATAAGCATTTACTTGAAATTTGTGGTATTCGCTGCTATGAACAGTGTCTATAGTGCCGTCTGGTGTGACTGTGTAATCAGTGGTTCTTGCTGATTTCACAGATACTCCAAGAGGCTTATCAAATCGTTCGTGATAGTTAATATCAGTTGATCTGCACAGTGTCTTTCTTTTTTCATATTTGGTTGAAGACTTGGCAACATAAGTGACATCGCAGTTTCCTGATACATCTTCCTCAACTACCTTGCTGTCCAAAAGTTGATATTGGAACAAACTAATAATTGATTTCCTAAAATTCTTGATTGACTCGTCATTTTCATCGTCGGCTGGCAAAAAGACTCTCGGGATCTTTCCTTGCTTCCATTCAGCATAAAATACAGCATTTCCTTGCTTGTCAAGAATGGAATGTTTTTCATCAAAGTGTTGTGGTTGTGATTTATATTTATGAATGAACAAACTAGGGTTTGAAAGCTAAAATATAACCCAATATTTAAGTACTTAGTAATCAAATATTTACATACATTTATTTTAGATATGTTTTACCTCAAACTTCAACATCAAACTATCTTGATCGTTTCCCCAAACGTTTGCCACTTTCAGAGATCCAACTATCCGGTATCCGAACGGAAGTTCAGGTGATTTTAGGTCATATACATTCACATCATTGATCAGGGAATATGTTCGTTCAGATCCTAATCCAAATGCTTTACTTGAAGCTGGAAAAAATTTGAATTTATAAAAACAACCAATAATGACGTGTTGCATGCTTAAATTTATATTCCATAAATATTATGTTCCATGTTAATAAAATATATCTATCAATCAACTGTCCTCGATAAATAAGTCATCCCTGATATAATATTCGTGCTTCAAGCTAAAAGATTTATTTTTAGATTTAACAATTCAATTCGACCCATTTAATACCTCGCATAAAAAATACTTTAAGAACCGTTAAACAACAGAATATTTATTACATGCGTTGTTGGTCATGCATTCCAATAAAAAATTCACCGCACAAATACTCGAAATATATTACATGTTCACACACACAAAAACTTAATCTTAGACAAAGCCTCACTCACCAGGAGCTGCATAACTGCAGTACTCTACAAAACATCAAATGTTAAACCCCAAATACGAGATAATCAATTTGAAAATGAAAGCACAGACAGCAAAAAGCATCATCAGCTGTAGCACTCACATTTGAGTATTTTATAACGTTTAAGTGGCAATGACATTGCTTTTCGAAGCTTTTACATTTCTTCTCTTTCGTTTTTTTATTGGTAGAGCGTATATTTTTGTTATGAGATGTAAAATACTGGAATGTGATTTGTCCACGTAAAACCCAATAATTATGGAGCTTAATGACCATGAAAAATATAAATCTACTTATCAGGGCATCAAAAGTCAAACTCTATCGCGACCGGCAACCGTTTTTTGCTGTCGCTTACAATTTCAATCTCGTTTGCACTTTTCCATATTTATTACTTAACACTAAATTAAATTATTTGACTTACCGAAAAGCGAGAACTGGATGATAAGTAATCTCAAAACGACTCTCATTTCTACTGCCTGCACTCAATTATGTATTTAAATTGACCGGAAACGGTATTTATTCAATCAATTAGATGGATTTACTCAGTTCTAAGCTAAAATTATCAATAAGCAAACAAATAAACTTCTTTACATATTTCTAGATCTTTTTATAATATTCAGTGAAACGTTCACTAGCAACTACTCGGCTTGAACAGAAAACTCCAACTGTTGAATTTGAATGAGAACGTTTGTAAAGAATCAAGATGTGAAACAAAAACCAGAAAATAATGAATGAGAGAATTTATAATGTGAATGAGATGCGGGCCGGGAATCACATGTGCGAAGTATTCTCTCTGTAAAAATCTTATCTTCTTTATGAAGTAAAATGTTTTGTTGATGATTATGCTATAACAACAATAGAGTTACAAAGATTTTCTGTAGAAAATGATGTTTTATTGATTCTCCGCAAAACGGAGAAGTAATATTGTTTCGACAGCATCTTCATGGCTTTTATGAGTTTTTCAACAATCTTTGATTTTTTCTGAACATACCTCAAAAACATCTCATACATTTTTGTCCGTATTGAGTTGAAATTTCTGTAAAAGAAAACCCGTGCAACACGAAAAAATAATGTATTACTGTAAACAATACCAATACCAGACTTTTTAATGACAATCGACTAGATGTCTATTCTCACCATGCAGCTGATACATGCTACTATAGGTTTTCGGTTTTTCCCGAACATTTTCGGAATTTTTCTCAGTGTAAATTTTCCGAATAATTTTTAGTGTAAGCTTTGGAATTTAATTTTTTTGACACTGCGGAAGTTTTTCGCGAATCATTGATTGTTTAAGAGTGAAAATGGTCAGAATAAGTTTAATTGGAGATGAAAAAGTGTTTTATTAAAAAAAAGTTAGTAGTTTTGAGCAAAGTAAATCGGGAAATCCATGAAAGAAGAGCTGTTATAAATTAATTGTAACTGAATAAAACCATAAGGACTTCTCTAGCAAATGTAATACCAACTAGTTTATTTGTTAATTTATCAAATTGATTTTATATTGAAACTACATTTGAGTCTGTTGAAGCTCAAAAACATTGCTTTCTCTTATTCCTGCACTAGGAGGCACTTCATAAGATGTTATTGGTGACTTGTAAATAGGACTTTCGTAGTTATATGTAGTGTTTTTTTGTTCTTGTTCAAACTTGGCAAATTCTTTTTTATCAGCAATCATAATGTTGCATTTTATAATCATCAATACGGCTAATCCAAGTAGAAATGTAAAAATCAGGATTCCAAAAAATGAATAAGCTGCCATGCTGACTTTGGGGCATTTTTCATTTTGGATGTAAAGATGAGTTTGGTGGATGTCGTCTGAAAAATACGTAAAACGGAACTCGCAAGTGCTCTCTTTGTGTTTTATTCTCGTGATGCATTGAATATTGTACTCTTTAAAAATAAAATTGTTAAGTTGATAGCTTTGAACAAATAAACAGAATTAATACCTGTAACGTCTCCCACAAACTCTGATTGATAAAGTGAACTGTCCTTTGAAGCACATAATTGTTGATAATCTGTGCATTCATTCTGTAGACTCTGATGAATTATGCATTGCACACAGCTTTCATAGTAAACACATAGAGTGTTATTGAGCTCGTTGCCTTTGGAAGATTCACAGTAATTGCCAAAAAATCCTGGATTACATTCGCATTCGCCACATTTGCAAATTCCCTGATCAGAACATACTTTTTGACTGTTGGGAGCTTTGCAAGTTGACAGTGTTTCTTGGCAATCACATCTTTCACCAGACCATTCAGGTTTACAACTGCAAGAGCCATCACAATTACATTGTCCTTGACTTGGACCTCCGCACTGTTGACCGTTTGTTCTAAATTTGAGGAATTTAATTTAATTTATACTTTGAAAACTATTTGTTTAGGAAGAATAACTTACAAAGGACATTCTTGACACTCACAGAACTTTCCGATAAAGATAGAATTGCAATAACATTGCCCACAAAAACATTCACCTCGATCTGAGCAAACTGAGCCTAGATGGGTTTCAGTAGGACTCATTGTAATATTTTCACGACATTGATTATCCATTTCTTTGGTATTTGAATATTCCTGCAGATTGCATTCGCATTGTGTTCCTACCCATCCTTCATTACACCGACAAACTCCACAAGTAAAATTTCCTCTAGCTGAACAAAGTTTTCTATTGAACACTTCAACTTCGTTAGATATACACTCTGTACATGGGTGTTCAATTTGAACCTCTATTTGAAGTCCTTCTAAATTTATACCCGTTTCCTCGATTTTTATTTTAAGCGTCTGAAATTGAAAGATGGACATTTTTGATACGTATTTAGCTTTAAGCAAAAAGTTTACTTACATTATTGTCATCTTCAGGATAATCAAGTAAAGTTACATGAATTTCAAACTCGTATTCTTTTCCAATTTCAATGTTGTCACATTTGTTCAAGTCTTTCATTTGAAAATATTTTCCTCCGCATGTTGTTTTGTACTGAACTTTAATGAAATCAGGCGAATCATCATCAAATTGTGCTCTTTTAACTACTTCTTTATAACCAGCTTCAACAAGCTGAAGAATGTTAGAAGAGTCCATAGTTAATTGGCCTACACTAGAAATTTCCTCCATTATCTCATGCATCTGATTGTAAAGGTAAATTACATCAGATGTTACTGCAAAGATAACATTTATTTTAGTGCGCAGCAGCTCCCGATATATTTCTTCCAATGACGGATAATCATACACCAAAGAGCCCAGATATTCGCCAGACTCGCTCAAATGGCATTTTTTATCATTTTTTTCAGAAACACCCGCTAGGAAACCATCACCAGCAAAATGTACAAGTCCGTCTGAAGCAAAAACAACTATTTTCCTAGCCTTATCTTTCCACCCAATTATTTCATTGCACACCAAAATTTGCATTAAGGCGTCCATTCCTCCTTCAAGATTATCCAAGTTACCCCTAAAGTATAATATAATATAATATATAATTTAACGCTTCACCACCATATACAGTCTAAACGTTAGTTACTAACGTAATTTCACTAGAATTGACCTTCCTCACAAACTCTGCTATATTATCAGTAAAGCTTAATTTATGTCTGTATCCGTAGGTTGGCTCACAAACGGTCCGATCAACTGCACAAGGATTTTGTTCCATTCCTGGAATAATAAATGGCATTGCTGGCTTGTCAGCAAAGCTTCCAAAAGCCAAGCGATAGTTTTCTGTAAGGTTCTTCAAAGCAGTTGCGAGTGTGTCTCCTACGTTAACCAATGTTTCCTTGTCATCTTTCATGGAGAAGGTTAGGTCCATCAAATAATAAAGATCCAATGGATAATTTTTTGCAGGTTTGTAGGTTAATTTTACGATTTGTGATTGCACTAAAACAATATTTTTAAATGAAAAGTGGCTTTAGATTTATTGCTTATTGTAAAATACTTTTCCTAAGATTCATCTTGACTATTTGTGGTCTTATCTGAACTGCATTTAAAGAAGTTTTTGAAAAATCTTGTAGATTGTCATTCTTCAAAACCTCAATTGGCGTAAATTTATTTTCTTGGATAAATTGCCTGCCACAATTAGCACTAATTAAGTCATCTTTTGTCATACATCTAGAACGTTGCATGTTATATTCCTGTATTTTTAAAGATTGTTAAAATATTTTTAATCTGAAATCGATCACAAAACATAATTTCTAGTTTTTGTCAAAAATTTAATTTATCCACAAAAACAACAAAATGTGCTAATTGTTTTAAACAAACAAACAAAAAATGAGAATGCCGAATGCCTGATAAGATAAACGAAAGGTTATCTTCAGCATGTGATGAGTAATTATGAAAATTCTTTTGCATGAAATGAAATCATTTCTTATCTGAATCAATGTATGCGTTCGGTTATCTTATTTGAACGAGGAAAAATATTTTTTCAAAGTGAATATTGAGGAGTGTCAATTAGAATATTGACTTTACACCGCTGAGAACTTACTCGGTCAGTACACCAGGAACAGTTTTCGCCTGCGTCCAAGCATTTTTCACACGAATTTTGATTAATGCAAACTGAAAAGCACTTTTACTTGAAAGTTACACAGGAAAATGTGGATGAAGAACTTACTTTGGCTATTAGCATTTACAGACACAAGGTATGCTATCATCAATAGTATAATCGGTAGTTTCATTTTCATTTTGACACTTTCCTTTTTATTTATTCATAATCTTTAATCAGTCAATTGGTTTATGTAGAAAGTTTTAATTAATAATATTCCGGCACGCTACTATTCAACAACCAAATTGTTTAACATTTTTCTTGCAACTGAAATTAATACAAGTGTGCTAGAACGACGACGGTCTACGCTTTGCTGATAACGTTTTTAATACGCTCGCTGATTCGTGGCGTATCAAAAGGTAAATGAGAATATCGATAAAAATATTTGAGCTAACAGCGAAGATGTCTCGGTATTGGAAAAAATGTTATTAAATCTGAATGAAAGATATGGAGAATAGTTTATAAAATTATGTTCTCCTTGTATTGATACAATTTTGAAGATTATAGGATATACGTTAATAGAAGTACATCAAAGTTCATGCAGTTATGGTTTACATAAAACGACTTAATTTTTTTTAAAGTAATGGTAAGACCGATTGCATACTTATTGGGCTAAATTTAATAGGCACCAGCGAATAGCAAATAATTTTACTTCAAAACTGCAAGATAATTAATTGTTATTTTTAGATGAAATTAAAACAATCTTTTTTTTTTTGTTGGTACGAATTTTTAATTGTTCACATTTCGAATAAAACTACATTCAAAAAATCACGCACTTAAGGTAAGTTTTGTTTTATACAAATAGTAAATGTTGGTTTCTTTTTCTTATCATATTTTATAGACGGACAAAATTCGATGGAAAGGGCAAGTAGATTTTCCCAAGAAAGACGTTCCATTGTGTAAATGTCTATTTAACTATAGCTCGAAATTAAGTGTTTAGATCCCAGTCGCCGAAAAGAGCAAGTATTTAAAATTTGAATGAAATATTTTCTTAATTTTAAAACTAAATCACGGGTTTTTTGCTCCCATTGGAGACAAAGATAAATTATGCAGGAAATAGTACAAGGAGATGGGTTCTATAGAACACGTTCGCCACCACTTGACAGCCGATGAACGAGTAGTTGCTGCCCTTTGGTCTAAAATAGAAATTCCAATAAATTTTATGTTGCAATTATGCAAGCAAAAAAAAATTACGTTATTATTTGTAGCCTCGGCTATTTCACTTTCATGTATTGAATCTTCTTGTTTGCTGATTGTTGGTGATCCCATCGTTACATGATGTTGTGGAGTAGCATCAGGCACCAATCTTCTTAAAAATCCAGAAACACAACCCCATGGGAAAATCCTAAAAACAAACAAATTAAATTTAATTTAAGAAGAAACATGAAACCAACCATTTAACTGCCAACAACAAGCGGAGATAGCCAGGAACGATGGCATATCTTTCATTTTTTCTAACTGCTTCAATGACACGATCAGCAACATCATTAGAGTTCAGCGTTGGAACCCATCTGAAAGAGTATTTTTATTTCTAGTTGTTCCGGTTACTGTTTGAATAAAGAAATGCTCACCTTGAGTTGACATCATCGAACATTCCTGTATCTGAAATAAAGTAAGGACAGATGACGGTTGTGTGAACTCCCTGAGCGCCCAACACCTCCAACTCCAACCGTAAAGCCTCATCGAATCCTACAGCAGCAAATTTAGTAGCACAATAGTCTACTAGTTTTGATACTCCTACATGACCAGCCAGAGATGCTATGGATACAATGTGACCGTGATCTTTTTCTAGCATTGCAGGCAAAAAAGCTTTTGTTGTCTAAAAATATTTTTTATTAGTATGACGAAGGATGAAAATGAATTTTAAACTTACCCAAAAGTGAGATAGTATGTTAACATTGAAGGAACGCTCAATCATATAGTCAGGAGTGTCCAAAAGTGCTCTACCAGAGACAACGCCGGCATTGTTAAATAAGATTGAAACCTAGAAAGAATGTAGATGGTATTTCAATTAATATACACCTCTAAAAATGTCAATTTAAGGTAATCTAGCTTTATGAATTCAAATTTTTTATGTTTAAAAAATTATACCATTTTATACCATTTACAAGTTATACCATGCATTTCATGAAGTCGCAATTTAAAAGATAAATTATAAATTAAAAACAGTTTTTTGTACAAGACATTTAAAAGATATCTTAATGGCGTAGCAATAAATCAAAATTGCATAACAAAAATATATTGCGGTAGTACTTAAGTCATAAATTGCAGGCTTTACTGACACTTTTTACATGGTTTCTAGTCATTTAACTGCATTTACTTAAGCTACCAACACCAGAAAACAGTCAGCATTGACCTTATAAAGGTGTTAAGAAAATATGTTAATAATTGTTATGCATTTTATTTTAATTTGGCTCAAATGTGTACTCAAATGTGTTTCACTGAAAATGCAAACACATTTTCTTCTGTATGTAATAAAACAAAAATGTAAACAAAATTAATTCATGAAAAAAATTTGTTTACCCAGTAATTTATAGATAAATACAAACTTTACCTTTTGTTGGCATATCAAAACTTGTACACATAATGTGATATTAATAAAATATGGTAAGCAAGTACTTATAAGAGTTGGTTTAACTTATTCATGCGGCAATTTATTGCGGTTGATTCCCAATAAAATCATTAACTTTTTATGCAGGTCAAGCCATTGTGATTGAAAATTATTGTAATTGACCATCAATACTTTAATGATGCAATGCATTTCATTTCAATTGTTTATTGACCCTTTAAGCTATACAAACAAAACCCTTTTATGCAATTCAACCAATTGAGTTTTCTCGCAACATCTCAACTTTCAAGTCATTTGCGACATTGCCCTTCAGACACTTAACGTTATTGTTTTTCGGATTGTTTCTTTCGTTAATAATTAATGAATTGATTGCTTAAATATATTATTATCGAAATATGTTCAATAAAATTTTTATCGCAATATGTAATGGGTCGTACTTACTAAAGAATAATCAATAATTAGGTTTGATCATGATTTCGAATCTTAGTAAATTATTAAAAATGAATGCAAAACGGTTGCTGAATGATTTTATATTAATAAAGAACAAAAAACTTAAAAAAGGCTCCAAAAACACTCAAGTCAATTTATTGTTGCACTCAACAAATTTTCAAATACAATTTTTAATATTTTGAAGTGTTAATGACTGTTAGGCATCAAGAGTCATATTCAAAAAAAGCAAATCATTTATTGAACATTCATTTTCAAGATTAATCTCAGTAGACACTTTGCATTTACTGTAGTTTGCACACACTTGTACTTATAGTACTGCACAGTATGTTTAATCATCGTCATCAAAAATTTATTGACTTTCACCTTGATTAAATTTTAAATACCGTAGTACAATTTCAACATCAATTGTAAATATAGTGGACCATGATTTATGAAGGCATTTTTTTTACTCTATGGCTGACGTAACCGACATCCTCACTGTTAATCTCATGAAAACACTTTAAAAGTGTTTGATGAACTCATATTAAAGATCATAATGAATATGTAATTCATAGATGAATTTTACAAACTAAACGTGAAATATATTAGATATGTAAAAATATTTTGTGAAACCTAATTGAAAATTTTTTATTAAATTTCCAAGTTTTTGTAGATCAGTTGTTAGCTACCTAATAATAATATGTAACTTAATGTATCATGTTTAACAGTAAGTACATAGTGAAACAATATTTACAACACACATTTTAAATCTCAATGAGTTCACTGAGCTAAATAAATTAAACAAAATTATTTGTAAGATTAAATAATTATAATTTAAACAATACATTTTTCTGAAGTGTCGCAGTCAAAATTGTCTTTATTATTGTATACATGCAATTGCTTTTGTAACTTTTGATTTCAATTCAAAAGTATCGTACTTTCTTATTTGAATCCGCACAAAATTATAAGAAAAAATATCACGTAATGTCGCATTTTTTCTGGTCATTTTTCGGTCTTCGGCACAACTTATTTTGTAATTTTTTGTAATACTGAAAATTTTGCCAGAAAGTGCATAATTTTCTCTTTTTCATCAAAGAAGTAACATATTTTTCTCTCTTTTAGCATATATTAACTAAACGATACTTTAATAGTTCAATGATCATGAGTATTCATGAGCCGTGACATGGAAATTCTATTAAAAAATATTACAAACTTTTATTGTTTGTTTTTCTATACGATACGTTCTGCATTTGAGCGTTATCATAATAATATGCATGTTGCATGATTGAAAATTAATTCAAATGTTATATACAAAAAACAATTTGCACTGAAAGTGAATATTCAAATTTTACGCGCTTTATGATATTCCCATGTCCGATTTTTTTTTTCAATATTCAAAGTACTTTCTAACGAGGTCAATGTAATAGTAATTTTCATCCAAGCGCACATTAAAACAACGGAAATTTTCAAACTATTTTTTAATTTTTAGTGTGTAAAACGTAAAAAGTAATTGGGCAAAATACCCCAAAAGTGAACCTAGTATGTTCAAGCATCTATCTCGATACACGGTCGCCTAAGCGTGACTAGATGTTTTTTCTTATTAGGAATTGGCAAACATATCTCGTTTTTCATTTAAAAAACCTGTACAAATCTCCAAAAATTACATAACTTTATAAAGAAAACAGTACACTTGAAGAAATTCAAGCAATTAGTTTTCACTTTCATGTTTTTTGTGCGATTTTTTTAATGTTTTGGAGTAATACTTACATCGCCAACGTTGTTTTTCAGCTCAGCAGCTGCTTTATAAACTTCTTCCTTCTTTGATATGTCTACGATATAGCCTTTACAGCTTCCGCCCATCGATTCGACAATTTTCACTGTTTCGTCGAGTCCTAAAATTAGAGATCAAATTAGAGGTTAATGTAAAGTTTTTCAAATTTTGGATAAAAACAATGTGAGAAATTGCAATAATGAGCAAAACCAAAGTAAGTTACTTGTAAATTAACAAATACCGTCTCAAGGAAAAAATCGGAATTCCCGATAGAATTTACAGATTAAATTACTTTTAAATTGCTTCAATAAAAGTATCTTTAAATTATAGGGAAATTTAACATTTAACACGTCCCGATAAAATATTAAATTAACCAACAATTCAATTTACAGATAGTCTTGACATAAATTTTTAATTTGTGCGAAAATGGAAAATTCTCCAACATCGGTAATTCATTTTCTGATTTATCAGCATTAAGGATTTATTTCTCACATTTATGCCAACAAGTATTTAAAATGATTGCAAAGTCTTCAGCAATTCAACCAAAATACAATTATTGATTGTTCTGGCATTTATAAAAATAGGTATTGGTAAAATATGCCAGCGATGTCATTGAGAGTGTTCATTAAAAAATTAAAAAGTGTTTAAAGTGCAAGGTGATTGTCTGAATTTCCCTTAAACTGCTTACATTTTACTTTGCAATTTATGAATTAAGTTTTATTACATAATAAGTAATTAGCTCAGTCAAAATAAGACATTAATTGAGCGCCAAGAAGCAAAAATATATTTCATTGCAGTTTTTATAAAAATAATTTTTTCAATACCTAATTAGGGGAATTTCAAACTTTTAAGAGTTCGGCCTTGAGACTATCGAGATCTTTTTGAAGAGTTTTACTATTCCAAAAGAATTACGGGAAATGTTCTGGAATTCTTTAAGTTTAATAACAAGACGGGTAAATATGTTTAACTTATATTTGCATATTGTCAACAGCTTTGAAAGAAACGCTAATAAATTTTTCCATCTAAGAACTTGGGCTGATATTTTTTGTTCGTTTTATTATCATTTTTGGTGACACTGGACAAAAGATTTTTTTTCAAGTCACGTATTAGCCACGATTTCCGAGTAAACTCTTTATGAATTCTTGGTTTTACAATTCAACATGGCACAATGATTCTTTATTACTCGTCGTAATTATTATTTGAAGTAAACAAAGCATTTTGAATGCAAATAGTCTCAAAGTTACCGCAGCGTTTTACCTCTGCTACAACTTAAGTTTGAAATTTCATAATGACAAAGTATTCAAATTTTATGGACTTTTTGAAGACAATCGGCGTGCGAAATATTAAATTTTAAAATTTATTTGCACACCCGTGTCTTCGTTTAAATACTTGGACTATGGCAGTGTGGCAGTGATTAAAAAAGATCATTAGGCCATCAATAGAGCAATAAATACGGAAGGCAACGTCATACAATTTATTTGTTAATTCAATTTTTATTGCTACAGATTGATGATAAATGCATCGTGCGATTAAAAAAAATATTGATAAACCGGTGATCATTTCGCAAATACCAAATTAACCATAGTGATATTTCTACTCTACTACATTTATTTGATTTGCATTCCGTGATACTTTTCCTCAAGATATTTGAATTTAAAATTGTACATGAATATTTTCGCGAGTTGATATGAGCTAAGAGCTATTGGATGTACGCCTGCTGATCATTATTTAGCCATAGTTCTAGGCATCGAAACCTAAAACAATCATAAAGCACTTAAACTTTGCACTTAGCACGAGAAAAGCTAAGGTTGTTGTTTCTTTTTAATGTTTCAATTTGTTTGGTTGAGACAGAAAAATCTAAGACGGTTGTTGCTAATTTATTGAATAACATCTAATTAAAAAGAAAAAGTAAATTTCACTAAACATTCAAAATGATTTTATCTTTATTTATTAGTAAGCATCTCAAAAACACAATTTTCACGTTAATTATGATGATGAATTAATTGAAAATTAAAGTTTGCACATATGGATCATAATAATAAGGAAGTTATATTTTTATAATAATTTTTATTTTAGAATACTTAATTTCTCTGAAATCTCTATTGAACTTTTGAGGGAATCTGAGAATAATAAAGAATTTATCACAAGTCAAAGAGCAACAATAATTCTGTGTAGTAAATCATTTTGATTTCCCAGTTTTCGATATTATTCACAAAGTGCTTTATAAATATTGCTTTGTTAATTAAAATTTTTAATTGCAAACAAAACCAATTTGTTTTTATGACCCAGCCAGAATCGATAACTACTCAGTGTCGACTCAGTGACTAAAACCTAAGAGAGTTTAAAGTTTTTTTAAAAATGAAATAACGTTTTACTGGATTTGTGAATTATTTGCACAAACATTACCGCTTTCGAGCAGCAAAGTACCATGGAGCAGGTTAGTTCAAGGTTTGTATATAGTATAAGTAAGTGTCTGCAGTGTTTGCTTCTGAAATTTATATTGGTATATACGTATTTAATTTTCAATATTTATATTCCAAAAAACTTTAAACTAAACTGACACGATTTACAAATCTGTGTTGAGTAGCTAATATCCTCAATATATTTAATCATTCTTAGCCAATATCTTATATAAGCATAGTTTAATATGATAAAGATATGTTTTAAGAATATCTTGAAAGAATAAAACAAGTTTAAAAAATCGAAAACTTATAAACTAGTGCAACCATCCTGTTATAATCCAGGAGCAAATTTATTAGTGGATTTGATATATTAGTAGTGATGCAAAAAATTTAGTTTTTATTGAAAGTTCAAAAAATAATATTATCCATGAATAGCAATATTTCGAAAATTTTATTTCTGAATGTTGGGACCCAAAAACACAAAAGTATTAGGGTTCTCGAGACATTTTATGCCAGTCCTATTAAAACTTTATAATTATAATTATACTAAAATACTTTGCATTTGAATTTTCATAAAATTTTAAACAATTCAATACGAACACAATTTCAATAGATCTCCACCAAATATTTTTGATATTCTAAATTTTGAATAAACTACGTAGTTACCAGAATACGACATGATTATCAAATGTACAAAGTGGGTTTTCCAAATATTTTGAAACTTCTCAAGGTGAAGATCATCTTTTGAATACAAAGTTATTATGGATATTGCACTTTTGCTTTCAATATAAATTGTTAAACTTTGTACTAATATTATTTACCACTAATAATATTAAATAATCTTGTTAGAATAGATATGTGAGCAAACATTCAATGAATTTAAAAAGTAAAGAATTCCATGAATTACTCATGCTTTAGTTCAATGGAATGCTCCTTGATATTATAAATAGTTTGGATAAATCCACACTTGTTTATGGCTCATAAGTATATTTATAAATTCTAGGTCTTGCTTAAATTGTTAAATACCTGGTAGGAGGTAATTCAATCATATGAGTACATTGCATATTAGTATTAATACAGCAAACTATTTATTTGCATAGTACAACGATGCGTTTAAGAAAAAATCTTCTAAATTGTACCGGTTAGAGTCTACTGTATAAATTTTGAAATTCAAGGACTTTTAATAAAATATTAATGTGAAAGGATTAAGATTTTAATATTCGAACAAAGAGTATAAATTAATATCATAATTGAAGCGGCTAACCAACTCAATATTTAATTTTTGGACTATAATTATATTGTTTAAGTTCATAATAATTTTATCAATGATGCATAGCATGAATATTTTCAATAGTGATTTCAAACGAACCGAACAACGAACCCAACATTAAATGCTACTTAAGACACATACCTGCTTGGCTGATATCCCAAAGGATTACTTTCACTCCCAGACGAATTAAACGCATTGCTAAAAGTCTGCCTAGACCTCCACCGCCTCCTGTGACTAAGGCTAATTCACCATCTAAGTCTTTTAGTGGATAACCAAATATAGAATAATAAAATGCCTGAAAATTTCAAAAGAAAAATATTAGTTTTTAAATACAGATTCTCAATTTTTAATGAAATTCAGTCAATAATTAATCTAGATTTTTATCCTATAATTGTATGAGGTAACGAAAAAAATATGGTGTAGAGTACATAAGTGTAGAGTAAATAATTATTTTGGCCAACTCAATCGTTGCGTTGATTTTTAACACGCAGTATGCATCATAAGCTCAGCCGCATGTTAGGAAGTTTGATTATTATTATAATTTAAAAAGTGTTAAAAGCTCCTTGAATATTTTTTTATTGAATTACTGAGTTTTTGTAGATCCATCAAATAAACTGCAAATATTAACACATCCTCGATGAAATTCAATATGAGACAATTTTAATACGGTAGCTATTGATCATTAAAGTTTTAATTTGCAACTTGGTGAAGTTTGAACAGTTTGATTTCCTTAATCATACTCGATTTATTATATTTTTCACTCCTCTTCATTCCTCAACTTCTAAAAATTTCATTAAAAACGAAATTCATTTCTTCATAAATTAAGTACAAACATTTTATAAATCGTATTAAGTATTAACCGAATCAGTTCAAAAAGAATGCATGTTATTTAAAACTGAAATATCAAAATGTGTCTGATGAATAATAATTGTTATGCAATTACTTTATGATTGTCCATGAAATAAATATCGGTTGTTGAACTGCACTACACATGATGTACAGAATATCTATAGATATAATAACGTTAACATAAAATATATCACCATAAAAACAAGTTAATAAGTGTGTCGTTAAGCTTATGAAATAATTTGAAAATTGAAAAATACTACATAATTATGAATCTGAAAATATGTAACAAATGTTGTATGAGTCTGTATTTATCTATCCTTTACAGACAATTCTTTGATCAAAAATCATTTAAATACATACATAAGAATAAAGAATGACAGAAAAATATCATAGGGGTATTTTTGTAATGTAATTGCCGTACAATGTTGCTCAAACACCTAATCGTTTTTGTTGGGAATTTTAGGCAACAGTAGTATATAAATACAATACATTGTTGAGCCATTCAGTGAGGTGAGGTGAAAGCCCCAAAATGTACAGACTAAGTACTTACACGTTTGACTCTATAGTACAAAAATTACATTGGTTTCGACACTTCAATGTGCATAAATATCATCAAGCATAAAATCATTAAAATCGACGTGGCAACCAAATTTAACACCACGATTCTGTTTTCTTGCTATTTACCATTGTATTTCTAAAAAAAAAATTAAATCAACGTACATTACAAATAAGTAGTTGTGTATTTTGCGACAAGTTTAAAGATTTTAAATGTTTTGAAGATAGAATTATGTTTAGATTCACGAATTGTCAAAAGCCTAAACGTTTCGGTTTTAATCTAATATGCTATGCTAATATTTGGTTTGTTCTATTAATTAGAGCAATAGAATGAGTTTAGTTGAAGTTCAACAGATTAAATAATAATTCCAAAGATCACAAAAAATAAATAAATTGAATACATATATGTATATATACACAGTAAAAAATAAATTTTGAGCGATTTAAAATTAATCAGAGCCTCTATTTAGAATTTAACCTGTTTTAGATTAATTTTCAATTTTTGTGTTTAATTAAGTATATTTACTAGTAAAAGATCAATTTTCGTAGACTCTGATTTAAAAAAATATAGTTGGAAGAATTTTAACCTATTAGATTAAAATTCTTCTTTTTTGACCAATTTTAAGCTATTTGATGTATAAAAAATTTTAATTGAAAAGTTTAAAATTCAACTGATTAGATTAGAATTATTTGTAAAAGTTTAAAATTCTTCTGAAAAGATTAAAATTCTTATAATATGATTTAAATTGAATAATTCAGTTTAAATTTCGAGCAATTTTATTTTGTCAGCATTTGTCACTTGTGAATGACGTGGAAAAATCTAGCTAGTAATATTAAGATTAAGATTTATAAAAAGTGAAACGATCTGTGAATGCTGACGGAAAATTATTACCCATTGATCTGACAATTTTCCTTGTTTGTAGCGGTAAGCAATATATATTGATCGATAAAAACTTGATTTAAACTCTGATTTATTTGATTTAGCCTATGTTTGAAACTTTTGAGAAAACGACAGCTAATGAGGATTCTGGTGCTACATTGGATGGTCAAAGAGTGGAGTATACATGCGAGAGATGAACCAATCAAAATATATTCTACATGCAGATCACAAAGTAATAAATACTCATATTCTTTTATAAATTTCTTGAATAATAACTTTTTTCATTTTCAGGTAATTCGTCAAAATTTCAAATAAGTTACATCCCAGCCCAGCAGTTAAAATAAGAAGTCACCCAAGGATCTACTGTAACCGTGTAATTTAGTTAGTTAAGAATATTTTGTAAATTTCATGTACAACATTTATTATAAGTATCAAATCACAAAATGTAAACTAAAAATCTGAAAATTCATTCAAATAAACATAAAAATACTAGAAAAACTAAAAAAATCCGATTGTTTGAATTTAATTGAATCAGTTTAATTTTAAAATTTTGAGCTCAAAATTAATCCAATATGAACAAAAGTGTTTTCAACGAAACGGTTGAAATATCAACGCTTTAGATTAAATTTAAACTTTTTATTTTGAAAAAATTTTCATCTTTTTAGATTATTTTTAATCTATTTAGTTTAAAGTCGTTTAATTTTAAACAGAGAACGCGCCGTTTCCAGATGCATCAGTCTCTCTGTTTGATTTTAATCGAAATGGAGTACTTTTCGTCGAGATATTTTTTACTGTGTAATATATATTTAGATTTTTAGTAAGAGGTCGTAGCGTTCTTGAATATTTTGCGATAGCAGTTTAGAGCTGATAAGAATAAATCTAGTTCAAGTTGCTGACTTTGTATTATAACATAACTCATATTTTAGTGCATGCGTGATTACATAGTTAAAGATGACTTTGAAGTTCGAAGCTCAATAATGAAACAATTCTGTAATTTAATTTACAGATTTACGTAAACTAAATGTACGTTTCATCAAGATCTTAAGCTATAAATTTACATAGTTTTAAAATTGTTTTTCTATGCTTTTTTGATTTTTCAGAGTAATTCATTTAATGGTTATATGATCAATTCAAGTTGGACTTTGGAACCAATTCGCTATGAAAATTATTAAAAAACCCAAAAAGAGTACAAAGTGTTTTTTTTTTTTTACACTCCGGTAAATTTTAATGGTTTTCTTAGGTGTTTTCCCCAAAGATCCTGTTTATCGAAGTTTAAATCGAGTTTTAAAATAAATTTTTAATTCTGTGAGCATATAAAAAGATAAAAATACAAGTTTAAACATCTCTTCAGTTTTTTGCTGTACGTGATCATCTTAACGTATGCCGTGCTCTAGAACTAAAAGTCTTATTGAATAGAAAGCTGCAAGGTAGGTTTGAGATACACAAATATTAAAGCTCAAAGCTGATCAAAGGCAAGTAAGCGCTTCTCAAATGGTTAATGATTTAAGATTGATTCGTAACTACTGTTGAACAGATAAAATTTCCAGTTCTTTTCTATTTTTTACTGAAATGTTATGAATATGTTTTTGTTGGCTCCGGTATAGCTGCAAAATTATTTCTAATCTATTTCTAATATAATTTCTAATATAATTTGAATGTAATATTGGTTAATTGATTTTTAAATAAAGTTAAGTGTTATCTAATCGCAAAACTTATCATTTTGTTAAAAGAACACTTCACGTAAATGTCCAAATTAAGTCCACTTGTAAGAAATTAACCAATTTTGCAAGGTTGTCCAAATTTAAATATAATTTCAATTTAACTTTGACTGTTATGTTGAGTCATCATTCGAGAATATCAAATGACTAATAGCCGGCAACTTAATTTTTCATAGATTATTGTCTAAGCCTCTCAGTCAACTGAATTCATAAAAAAAATAACTTGGCACTCAAAAAAAAATTCCTAGAAGGAATGTTTTCAAATTAAATAAATTGCAGATAACTGCTTTTATCGAATTAAATTTACGTGAATTTAATTCGCTATCTAATTTTAAGTTCTTTAATTTTAAGGTATTCATGACATCTTTGTCAAAACATAAAAAAAATGTGGTGCATTTTCTTCTCAATAATACAGCTCGCAACATCAAAATTGTAAATAATTGCAACCTAAAAATCCTATATTTGAACGTTAATTCTATTAAACAAAAATTTATTCTATTCAAAGACTTTCTCAATGAATTAAATTGCTCTTTCGATGTAATAGTTCTTGTTGAAACAAATCTTGATATTGGGACAGGTCAATTTTACAACTTGGGAGATGATTATAAATCATTTCATAATATTAGAAACAGGGATGGAGGTGGCCCGGTAATTTTTGTTAAAACATCCATACAAGCTAGCCGAGAATTTATCTGCAACAAAGACGAAATCGAATTTACTGTGGTTTTTATAAAACAAAACATAAATATCTGCTCAATATATAGACCACCACTACATTCAAATTCCTGCTACGAAAAATTTTTCAATAAACTCGATTATGTCTTTAGACAAATTCAAAAACTTAATATTCCTAGGAGACATTAACCTAAACCTGTTCGAAAACACACAAGCTCCAATAATTGAGTATCTTCAATAATAATAAACTCAAGCAATTATGCTATCTTAAACTCAATAACCGATCAAATGTGTACTAGAAATAAAAAAAACCTTAATTGACCATGTAGGAACGGATTTAGAAGACTGTGACTTTCAATTATATCTTGGTGACAACAGCATAAGCGACCATCGCTATATAATACTTGGCATTATGGAGCATTTCCCTACCACTACATCAAGCTCACAAAAATCAACTCATTTTCGGTAATTAATTACTTAGATCTATCAAATAGTCTAGCGTCCATCCCAAAAATACGGATTTTGATTCCTGGTATAATAATTTATGTATACAAATTAAAAAATTCGGAAATCAAAACTCACTCAGTAAAAACTGGCAACCCTAATTTCCACCCATGGTTCACGGAAGAATTAGAAAATACAAGAAAATTGAGAAATAAATTTTACAATCTTAAAAATAAACACAAAAATATCACTTTCTACAACGAACAATTTAAATTTTACAAATACTTCCTAATAAAACAACTAAACACTGAAAGAGAACTATACTATTCGAACGAAGTATCAAAACTTGTTCATCAACCAAAAAGATTATGGGAAAAAATGCGGGAAATCATGACCGACACTAAAAGTAATAAAAAGCAACGATCAATAACTCTAAAACATAATAATATAATATTTGAAAAACCATTTGAGGTTTCAGCAATAATAAACGAATTCTTTTCATCAGTAGGCTCAACAATTACAAACAACATTTCAATAAATCCTAATTATCTACCGCCTACTTTTCCACCCACCTACCCCAACAAAATGGAAAAATTCGAACCAACCACCCTGCTTGAAATAGAAAATATTATCAAATCTCTAAATAATAATAGTGCGGCGGGCCATGATTGTCTGAAAGCAAAATTCTTCAAAAAAAATATTAAATTCTTCACTTCTCAGCTTTCAAGACACATAAATGCATCTTTTATATCGGGCGAATTTCCAAATGCACTCAAGTTAGGTATTGTGCTATATTTAAATCTGGCGACTCAAAAGAAATTGGCAACTACAGACCTATTACAGTTCTATCTCTAATAAGTAAAATATACGAAATCTGCATCAAAACCCGTCTAGATTCCTTCTTAACATTAAATAACATTATCCATCCCAATCAGTTTGGTTTCCTCAAAAAAAGTAGCACCGTTTCGGCGGTAGCACATTTAGTAAACAATATAATCAAAAGCATGAACAAATCCAAAAAAACATCCTGCTTATTTTTAGATCTCCGAAAAGCATTTGACTGTCTGAACCACGAAATACTCTTTAAAACGCTAAATAACTATGGAATTGCTGGAATCGCGCTTGAACTCATCCGAAATTATTTTAAAAATCGAACACAAAAAGTTAAACTAGAGGGGAAACTCAGCGACAGCGAAAATATCACTTTTGGAGCCGGACAGGGGGGAGTACTGAGCCCACTTTTCTTCATACTCTATTTAAATGAAATATTTTACCTACCTCTTATCGGTTCTCTGCAACTTTATGCAGATGATGCTGCAATTGTCTACTCTGAAAAAATTTTACTTCTCTCAAATATGCTATGACTCATGATTTAAAACTTATTTATGAATTTCTCCTTAGTAAAAATCTAGTAATTAACGCCAGCAAAACAAAATTTATAATATTTAGAGCTCGCAATATGAACATCCTTGATATCTTTTATAATCTCCCAATAGCTAACGATTCTATAAGCAGTGTGACCGAATACAACTTTCTGGGGGTTATTATAGACAATAATTTAAATTGGAGTTCGCATGTCATAAAAGTTTAAAAAAATCGCCCCATACATAGGAATTATTAAAATGATGAGGAATTATGTAAACAAACAAACACTTATGCTCATTTATTACGCCTACATAGATTCCCATTTAATTTATGCACTTCCGGTATGGGGTTCAGCGCCAGACAAGTATCTTAACAGTTTAAGCGTCCTTCAAAACAAATGCATCAAATACATTAATCGACAGCCAATATTAACACCAACTATTGAGCTATACAATAAAATTTTTTTTATCATTTGCGCAAAAATCATTATACGAGGCTATCTTTTTCATTTTCAAAATTAAACATAAATTACTAAAAACTAATTTTGTTTTGATAATCCACTCCGACAACCATAGCTACAACACAAGAAATTCTCACCTTCTGCGCCCACCACAATACACTCAAGCTCTAGCACAAAAAAGTATATTCTACCGCGGACTTAAATTATTCAATGACCTTCCATCCCCTCTATGCAACACAAAAATCATCTCTCAGTTTAAAATAAACTTAAAAAAATACATTTATGAGAAATCCCCTGTTTAAGATAACACTTCAACAAATGCTACTTACAAAAACTTAATTTAGAAATAACTGCACCACCACCAAAACACACAATTATTGAATCAACTAGTTTTAAGGCTTTTCTTTTTTTTATCTAAGTGAAATCCAAAATCATCATCTAATAATAACCAAATAAAGTTCCCACATAAAGCACAAATTGGAAATTCTACAACTCAGGTTGAGAATTTCTGTTTGTGACTTTTGGGCACACATTATAAATACAAGAACATGTAAAACCTAATACTATATAGAAAATAAAAAACTTATAAAAAAAAAAAAAAAAAAGAGGAAGTTCTAAGACTCTCCAAAATCAGAAGTTCTGACGCAAATGAATGAAGCTGAAATAAACTAAAATTATTTCAAAAAACTAAAAGTTTAGTAGAACCTTGATAATATTCAATTTGCACTTAATGGATCAACAACTTTAGGTTCTATTTATACTTTTATTTCCTACAATTTATGCTAGCAATAATTTTATGAGTTGCTTTCAAATTTATGACAAGAACAAATTAAAACGAACAAAAAAATAAGTCTGCAGTTTTGCACAGGTCACATTATTGTTCAGGTCAAAAGTAGAAACATGTTCTGAAATGAAAGATCAAAGCTCAAAACTATTACCAAACACTTTCTTGGAAAGAAATATTATATAATTTCCAGTCTGTAAATTAAGCTGATGAACCTATCTAATCTTCTTTAATTTCACTTTTGCCTCAGAGAAAGATCTCAAGTTGTTGAGCCGCAGTCGTTTACGAAAGAAATAATAAACGCGTTCTAGCGAAAAATAAAAACACCAAATTTCAGAAAACTAATGAAATGTATTTCTATCAACGTCTTCAAAAATCATATACAAGTGGCTCAAACAAACGAGAGACACGTTTAAATGACTGTAGATATTAGTTAACATACTGTCCAGCCTTTGTCAACATTTTATCAAATCTCAGCTTATACGACATAATGATATTTGAGAAATTATTATGAAAATATAAAATAAAAGCCGAGTAGACCGTGAATATTATAATCGCAACCATTGCAAACGACAAAGTTTGCTCGCTATTGGGATTTGCCTTTATGGTTAAAGATAATTTGTCGATTAAACAATTAGTCTTTAAACGTGCAAATTTAGTTGACATTGCGCTGATAAAACATTCACCGAATGTTAATTAACTTATTTCAGGTTTCCGTTCTGAGAATTTCAATAAGTTTTTAGTGACTTTTGTAAGGGTGTTAATTTTTAAACATAGACTAAACAGAAGATTAATCGTGATCTACTAAACCCGCAAAAATTATTAAGTTTTTAGTAAATTCAATTCCAAGATATTGATTTGTTACTTCCTGCTGGTGTGTTTCATTACTATTTTTAACCACATATTATTTGTTCAGTATAATAAAATATATTAATATAGCCTATGCCAATATTTACTGCTTGATGTTAAAAAACATAAAAGAGCCAACATCAAACAGGCAAGAAATTGTTTAAACTAAGGATGACGAAAGATTCAGAGTATTATTGAATATTAATGAACCCATCAATATTATACATGACGGGTTAAAATCTATAGACGATTCAACGTATTTCTTTTAAATAAATAAATATATTTGATTGTGAATAATTGAAGAAGCTTTCAGAATATTCGAGCTGAAAACCACAAAACATCTTAAGAACTCATAAAATTCAAAAAAAATTATATAGTTTATTGGGCTCCTGTCTTAACTTCAATATTCTTTTGTTTTCGTATTAAGCCACCTTTATTAATAAACAATTCTTGTTGGCAAAAATGTTGGTATATCGCAAAAGAACAGGTTTTCTTTCTAATAGATAGCTATTCCATCTTTTATGCAACCATTTGTGCAAAATTCAATTGAAATAGCATTACGTGTTGGCTTCGAATCTGCAAGTAAAAACAGTGGAAATAGTTTTTTCTCGAATCAGCTCAGAGCCGTTTCTAAATCTCGCACATTTTGTATTTTTCCTGTTTTATTATGTTTGATTGTACATTGCACAGAGAAATTGTATAGAAATTGAAGAAATTGCAAAATATTAAAATCTGGTAGTTTTACGTAAACATTTAGAAAAAGATATTTCTTATGCCGTACTGTCGTTAATGTTAATTGTCTCATAAAATTGCGACACATTTAAATATTTTTGTTACTTGAAACTCTTGAAACTTGGATTGCCAAATCAATTTAAATTTCGTGACACTATGAAAACTGGTTTGGAATTTGCCTTCGAAAATGTACGTTTTTTTGAAGGAAAGGTTTCGTTTTCAGAAGATTAAACCAAATTCCTATTCAAACCAGTAAAGCCACCAAAAAATTTCTTGAAGGTCAATGAGAATTTTTTCGTTAAATTTATTCCAAAAAGCTCGTGTGGGACAACAAAAATATTTTCGATAAAACTTTATTTTTCCCAAAATAATTGACTATCAGAATATATTGACAAATCTTCTTCTTTTTTGTGTTTTTGAGTATTTATTAGGTGTACAAACAATTTTTATAATATAAACTTTCTATTGCGTGAATTGAGTGTCACTGATAAATTGTTTAGTTCATAAACTGTTAATAAAGCCATTTTAATATACAATATTGATTTTGTGGCTTAAAAAACGGTTTCCAGTTATTGTTTGTCCACTTAAAGCTTGTTTTGGATATGACGGTGGTGTCAACATTGAATAATACGTGTTTTTATTGAGGTAAAATGGTACACATTTGGGCATTTAAATTAGTCGTCAAGGAGATCTATTGAAAAATGTGTCAGGTGTCATTTACACTAAAAATATTTTAAAACTGCATACAAGAAGTATCATAACTATGCTAAATTTAATGATTTTTTTGCTGAAGTATGTATTTCCAGTCATTAGCTTTGTAAACAGAAAAGTTGTAAATTTTTGTCACGTTTAAAGGACACAACGTGTTATAATTGATAAAAACATATTAAAGTTTTCAAAATACTATAATTACAGTCTAGTTATTGAGTTATCGAGTATAATAATTGATGAGCTTGAAGTCTTTAACATAATTTCAGAGAAATCAAACATAAATATTTTATCGTTACCGGTAGTTTATATATCTCGTGACTATTTCACTAGAAAATCCATAGATTAAATAATAAACACTTTATTCCATGTTTGAAAATAATTACACTTAAAATTATTCCAATTTGAAAAATTGAAAGCAATTGAAAGTGAAAAATAATCCATCAAAAAACTCACAAAAAGTTATGAATCACTTCTCTAAAAAAATGTAAACTAAAAATTTGGTTATGTAAAATTCTTCATAATGTCCGCATAATTTTGTTGAATTCAAAAACATAATTAAAAATAATCAAAACTTTAAAATTCAACAAATTCGGTTTAAATTGCTAAGTACTTATTTGTTTGGTGTTCAACTATCGGAAACAATTTTGCAACGTAATATACTGGGTTTAGCTCACAATTCATCAACTTAACACAGTAAAACTGAGTTTACTAGTACACCAGTTGAATGAGGAAGCCAAAGCATCAGTATATACTTTAACACACTTGAGCAATTATAATTATGTGCAGAAATAAAATATTTATTAAAAATAGAAAATCACTCAACAATGAACAGCTTGAATTATAAAATTGTATTTCTTTCAAAAACCACAAGTGCACTATCATTTAAAAAATAATTTGACCGCGTTAAAGTAATTTTATGGTTTCTTCTGTTTGTTTTTAGTCAAGAAGTAAATAGTAGTCAAGACTTTTCATTCAGGTTCAAAAGTTCCACTTATAATTGTTCTATTCAATTATTAGCTGTATATTTTTGAAAAGGTATCCTCAGAAAATCTCCAAAAATATATAATATAAAAGTATGAACTTGGACATTTAAAAAAAAAGTGGAAATCACAACCTCTGATTTTAGTTTGTACAAAAAATGTCGAGTAACTTGTACATTATATTCTTAATGCTGAAAAATTAAGCAAACACACGTTATGTACTTGAGAATTAGTAACCATCAATGTGAATTGGTAGTAAATACCAAATCAGAAGTTTAATAACATTGGTGGTAAATATTTATAATGCAGTTGTAAATACAGGAAATTTATATAGTTTCTGCAGACCGATCCTCGTGAATGAAATAAATAAAGAGCTTCTGCATTTTCATTCACAATAATTCGCTCAAATCTTTGATTACATAGCTAAATTAATTACATAACCAAATTTTTTATTTTTTGTTGATCATTTCACATTTTTTGCAGTCCTGTCTATTTGGCGGGCGATATGGTCTCATTTACTGTGTTGAATTTATACTTTTTCATCGTTGCTTTGTAACATTTTTTATTTTGCTTATTGTTCAATTATTTTGCTGTTCAATTGCTACTCGCAATTTTTGCCTGTTTGCTGCTTTTGTTTTTAAACACAAGCACATTTTGAACAATTTTAAAATTTCACTTTTAATACCGCATAGGTATTTTTTTTTCTCCAATAAGTTAACTGAAGTTATACTTAGTGTATGTCATATAAGACTGGGATGAGTTAGTATGAGTTGGCTTGGCGGTTGAAAACGAAAGGAAACTTTATAATTTTCTAAGTCAAAAACCTTCCAAGTTGCTTCATGCAATAAGATAAGATGCTGTTATGTTGCATCGAGTTGCATGTGTGCAAAACAGATGTGTTAAATAAATGTTTCGATCCTTTTTTGTCCATTTTATTCAAAATTGAAAAATTGATGAGCAATGGAAGAATTTTTCTACCTGAACTTCAATTATATAATTAACACTGTAACTCACTTGTAAAATGTATCCAATAGACATGAATAAGAAGAAGAAGAAGTCTTGAATAGCTTGAAAACTTGTCACTGTTTTTGGCGGCGTGTGCTCAGATTGGTCAAATGAGAACGGTTTCCCGTTTACTGCCATCTCGGCCTTTTTCATTGTGATTGCTGTTTGTGGTATTTAACACTGTATAAAATATCAATCAGCAGATTTTTTGGTAAATTTTTTATTACTCAAATAATTTTTTAATAATTTTTTTTTTTTTGGTAAAACTTCACAGCATTTCACTTCAAAAACTTTATGAATTCACTTTTGTAGGTTTATTTTTCCAAAACTGTAGTTATTTTTACTACACGTTTGGAACACTTTGTGATTGTTTTCAAACAAATAACTCTGAATGAAGCACAAATTGATGACTTAAGTACATATAACTTAAGTTAAAGATGGTAAGGTGCCTGAATTTCACTTTTTTTATAAATAAAACTCGCGGAAGATGAGCGATGCAGTCGAGGCGACAGTTCGAGCTGGAATAAGGTTTCCTCCAATTCAGCGATTTTTATTTCACATTTTCAGTTTTTTACACACACTTAACGCGAAAATGCAAATCCACATACAATCTTATGCTTGCTAGTGTTTCCTTAAGTATGCTTTTCTGTTAGTATTAGTATTCATTAAGCTATTTACGTACATGTCTGCTTATTAAGGGTTGAAAACACTAGTTTATTGGTGCTGCTTTGATGTATTCGGCAAACGACATGCGTTGATACAAATTTCAGCAGAATTTAATGATTGTTACTACATGCTAAAGATTGTCGGTGTTCAGTAATATTCAACGATATATTCACTTTGTATTATTTTGAAGACACGGTACGGTTTTGATGCGATAATTGCATATGTTTTTGGTGTTTTATTTTGAATGTCAACAAACAAACTGCGCAAACTCATCAAATATTTTGATATAATTTGTACAATCATCAAATTGATTTACAAAAGTATGAAACAAGCTTATTTTAAAAATAAAATTAATAAATAAAGTCAGAAAGGAATTTTGTAGTTAAATTTCTTTGATATTGAGTGACAGAATAAATTAACAAAACAAGTCAATTTTATTGTATCAATAATTAATTTAGCTGGACTGAAAGTAAGAGATACCATAAGAAAGTGCATGCGTCTTAATTTGATAAAATTATGAATATCTCGTGATACTCGAGTTAATTATGAAGAAAATGTAACGACTAATTGCATAAAAATTATTGTACAGCTTCCTGTACAATCTCAGTTTTGACAATTTACAGAAAATTTTAGACGTGCGATAAAATCGCTTAAGAAATTGCTTCAATTGTTTATGCCGAAAATTATTTAAGTAAAACTTTAAAGTAATATTCACCGCTAATTACAATTCATATAAACAATTTAACATGGTGCGTGGAAATATAAGACGTGGAGGTATGGGTAGAGGTGGAATGGGCCGTGGAGGCTCTTCAAATTTCAAGAAAAGCTTTAGTGAGTAAAAATCGATTGATTCTGAAAAATGTCCATGCAACTTTTATTTTTAGTTCCGCGCCATCCATTTGATCTCAGTTTAATGGACCCAATATTCTTCCCTAAAGTAAGTCCCGTTTTGGATGATTCCGCTTTGATCTCGGCACTCACGAAAAGAAACCAAGATCTTAGTCCCACAGCAACTGAGCAAGTTGCAATTTCGAATTTAATGACTAAAGTGCAGGGAGTACTTGATAATCTGGTTGTGGATCCAGGTAAACTGTCATGTCAATTCGAAGAAGTTCGTCTTGTGGGATCGTATAAAAAAGGAACAATGTTAACCGGGAATAATGTAGCGGATATTGTTGTACTTTTAAAAACATTGCCCACTAAAGAGGCTTGCGAAGCCTTGTCAAAAAAAGTGGACGAAGATTTAAAAACCGTAATGAAGACAGAGGTCATCACAAAAACCGATAAAATTAACATCTTGATCACTGATAAGGGATTTGATGTTTTTAACTGGCAAGCAAGGGTACGTGTTTTAATAACTACTCTCCCTCAAAACATTCGGAAGTTGGAACCTGAAATCCATTTGGACTCTAAGAGTATGCAACTTAATTTAAGTATGTTGCGCCACAGTCGGTGGTTTGAGGAGAACGCTAGCCACTCAACTATTAAGGTGAGTTTTATTTACAAAATAATTAAAGAATTATTTTTGACGGAATTTCTTTTTTAGGTTCTCATAAGAGTATTGCGTGATTTGACCTCTCGCTATGAGGCTTTTGCACCATTGAACACTTGGTTGATTGATTTATTGGCTCATTTTGCAATAATGAACAACCCGAGTAGGCAAGCATTACCAATAAATTCAGCTTTCCGTCGCGTCTTCCAGTTGCTTGCTTCAGGATTATTTTTGCCAGGCTCAAGTGGAATAAGCGATCCATGTGAAGTTGGCCACATTAGAGTGCACACTATTCTCACTTTGGAGCAACAAGACAATCTATGCATGACTGCTCAAACAATTTTGAGGATTTTGATGCATAACGGGTTTAAGGTGAGAAAATTACTTTAATATAGATTCTAATTATTAATTATCGATATTGTTATTGCAGGCCGTCCTTGAAGCAGAGAAGAAGGATACTCTTATTTCAGAGATGAGCGTGTGGGATGGTGTTGTTGTCTCACCTCTTGAAATTGCTTATGAGAAACCAGCTGAGAAAAAAGAAGGTGAGGATGAGGAAGATATGGAAGCTGTTGAATGTGTTAACGAGGATGCAGAAGATACAATGGAATAATCTACATTACCATTAAGTTCAATATTTCATACTAATGTGTGTTTTTCTTTATTGTGTCTATAATGTGATGCATTAATCACTTATTTAAAGTTTAAGAATAAAATTTTGATTAAAATATAAAGTATACTCACAAACTAAAATACGATGTTTGAAATTACTAGCAGAAATATTATTACATAATATAATAAGCAAGTTTAGTCTATTTAAGCTCTAATAGCTCGAAATCCTCACGACTTATGTGTGGGCATCTTAAAAATTGTGAATGATAAAAATATTTTTTTTTAATTTTTGGTTTTTGGTGAAAAGAGCGATATTAGGGAATCAAGAATTGAATTTTTAGTATTGAGCCAAGTTAAAATCGGCAAATACCTTTTATTTTATATCTTGCAAAATGTTGCCGCTCAAACAAGAAATACAAATTACTGGTATGCTTTGTCAGTTTAGTTTTAAAAGCATGAAAATAGTATTGAAACCAAATTTATGTTTATTTCAGTCTATCAAAGTCTTCAAACTAATAATGTCTATAACTTCTTTAACATTTGGGAATATCACAAATTTGCCACAACTTCATTTGTTCCTGTTTGGTATTTTCATAAATACTATAAGCTCTTTACCATTCACGTGCTTTGTATCTTCGGATATATTTTGATTAGAAATAAATAAATTTTTAACGTGATACATTGACATCGCTTCTTGCTATTCGTAATGCTTGCAAAAAACTTTGTAGCAATCTTTTAGCTACTATGTTAATGTATATCTGGGTTAGTGTAGACGCATAAATCTTGTGTCACAATGCCTAAATATATTTTTGTTCTGAAGCAAAGCTAACGTTTTTGTGATTAATGTTCATCCAAACTCTTATCTGAACGTGATGCATTTATAAAATAAATCCTAATACAAAATTTATTAAAAGTATTAACAATCCTTGACATTCGAAGTTTGTTGTACGCTTTTAAAAAATACAACATTTACTCATAAAATTAGTATGCAAATGAAATTATTCAAGAGTGGCACTAACGATTCCTGGATACAGGGATTTCTTATTTTTCTGCATAAGCATGTGAATTAAATGTAAACTTTAATAACAATGGAATTTTCGAATAATTTATTTATTTTTTTAAATTTGTCAAAATTAACGCAAAAAAAATTTGCAACTATCAATAATCACAATATATATATTTCCTCTGAATATAGACGCAATGCTTAAATTAGCGAAATGACTTGTTTGAACTAAAAGTAAACCAACCGATCATCAACTTTGATGTCTGCGATCACGCAAACAGTTTTCAAACATTTATTTTTTGATTAAAATTGAATTTATATTTTTTGGTTGACCTATATTGTACAAAATCTATTGCTGCTTTCAACAGCCTTATCAAAATCATTCAAATATTCAACAAATAGTTTTGCAAAATAATTTTTAATAATCCGCTGAGATCACTGGCATCTATAGTAAGTAGCTAGATATGATAAATTAAGCCTAGCAATTGAGTAAATTATTTTCATAGCAAATGCTGTATAAATATTAAATACAAACTAATGTAAAAAGTTTCATTATGAAGTCTATGTAGTATTGTAGTAACATTATGACAAAATTTTACATTTAAACATAGTGAAAACTTGGCAAAAACTGTTAAGTACTTAGCTAGCAGAAAATAAAAAGGTTGGATTCAAATTTGCGGTCATTTAATGACTTTTTCTTCTCAATAATAATTTTTGCTGAATTTTCAGAGAAAGAGAGGTAAATAGGCATCATAAAAATAAGATAGTGATGTACATTACAGACGTGTGGAAAATTTTATTTTTTTGAATAATGTGATGTTCATGAACCTCTTTGAATAATTAGTTCTCAAATAAATCATTATAACACGCGACCAGAATGCTTTTGATTGTTAAGATTTAAATCAATGAACTTGAAAACAGTGTGGACCATAGCAATTTATATTTTCAGCGATGATACAGCTCTGTGGTTTTTTGCGTTTGAGGTATTTTGCACCTAAAGCCACATCTTTAAAAAACAAAGATGAATTTCACACATATTTATGATATTTTTCTTCTTATTTTAAAGGACAAACATGGAACAATTAATAATAAGTAGCAATAAATTGGTAACTATTTATAACCTTAGAAGTAATATAAAGTTGACATTTAACAAATTGATCCGATAAATATTCATTAATTTTGCAAATAAGATATTCGCTGCAGCCACATCATTGATATTTTTTCAAAATCCGTAATCAAAAAAAAATTCGCATTCAGTTTTGAAAGATTTCGCCATTTTTTGCTATTCTCAAAAATAGCAAACCAAACATTCAAGAAAATCTGATTTTTTGCAAACAAGGCTGTTGAAGAGTATAAAAAGTAGCAAAGTCAACCTATCTTTTTTTAAATTTTCAAGTATACGTAATTAGGTTGATTGCAGTAATTATTCTATTTTGTAATTATAATTCATTTAGGTGATGTCATAATTGTCAACAATCATTAAAAATTTCTTATATTCGCATTCGAAAAAAAAATCAAATAATAATGTTTTGCTGAAATTGCGCAGAAATTATTCACCAAAAAGTTCTACAAATGAACTTAACGAATTCGGGAAAACCCCGAATGTCATTTAATAAGTTAATACTTGATATAAAATCCTTTCACTTTTCTTAAAATTTTGCAACAATTTACGAAATTATGCACTATAATTGACGCAAGTTTGTCGTGGTTCTCGTTCATAAATGTTTATGGAGCTATAATTCAGATGCCTTAAGAAATTATGTTTAATTATAAACAATGACCCATTTTATCAGCAGCATTTTTTTGTCCCACGATTTTTTCCTTTCATTGTCAATTTTGGACTAAATTTACATTTTATATATTGATAATTCAAAATGGTTGTAATTAAATTAAGTCTGTTCTTGAACTTCATTCCAATTTTGAATTAAATACGAAGAAATTTTAATAAATCCACTGCATATGATGCATTGGTGAGTTCAACTGAACAATCAATTATTCCAATATCAACAGAGCTGCAAACAAATATTTATTTATAAAATATCATTAAAACACTGATATATATTACTCAAAATCTAAATGTAGTGAGCATCTTCAACGAAATTTTGTTTATATGTAATTTATCATCCTGATGAACTAAAGGAGTGCTCTTTCGTAATCAAAATGCATTTCGTAAGATAAAAAATATACACTATACAGGCAAATCAAATATGAATCTTCGGGTTGGTAAAATATGTCGTGCTAGCGATTTTAATATTTGAAGTATTAGTATTTATTTAATAGAAAAAACTGGAAAAAACAATGAAGCAACAGATTGTGCTAATATTAACATCGCTTGAAAAAATAATTCATTCTCTTTTTGAGTTAAAGTCGCAACCATAGGTGGATAGAAACCAGATAGCTACATTTATTGCTCTCCTTGTTTGTTTTTTTTGTTCATAATTATTATGATAGATATTATAATACACACGATATTTAAAATTTTTTGGATTTATTCTTTATTTCACAACATAATATTTAAATGTTTCCGAATATTTTTTGAGTGTTTTAGAAAATTGATTAAAATCGACACAGTTCTCCACGTAAAACTACACAGTCCAAAACGTAAGAAAAGAAGAGAAGCTCTCAATTTCTTCACAAAGCAACAAGAAACACAGTTATTCATGGATTTCTTTTTACATATTTCAAGTTGAGTCAGTCAGTGAGTGATGTGTTGTCGGAGTGAACGGTCACGTTGTAGTTTCCAATAAGCTTTATGAGGCACTTATTTAGGTAGAAAGTTGTAAATTTTTAAAGCTACAAAAAGAATTCGGATGTGAATGCAACTTGTATACAAAAAAGAAATTTCACGATAGAAAGATAAAGTGCCAAAGTCTCATCATGGTCGATATGATGTTTGAAAATCCTTTGGAATATGTGTATTCGTTGATAGTGGATTTAGTTATTTTTTTCTTCAAATCCCTGTATTTTTGGGGCGAGACAATTATCTTAACTCTCACACCTTACAGTCTCAGAAAACTCAAGGTAGGTTGGATTTGAGTTGCGTTGTGGGAAAATTTTGGGAATTTCTCTGTTAATTAGTGTAACGGTGATTCGTTAGCTTATGTATTCATAACATCGATTTTAAACACACTATTCTTGAGTTATTAAGAAAGTTGGTAAATAAAGCCTCATTTCAACGTAAACTGTTTAAATTAATGAATCTGAAGTGCTTTTTCAAGTTTTTCACTATTTTGAGCGAAAATAAATTCTACAGCCTTGATATTGAACTTCTTCAATTTATCTCGCAACTTGAGTATTGTGTACATGTGCTTCGACCGGTTTTTATTCCAGCTGGAATGTATCAAAGATTTTAAACACAATTTGTTAATAAATACTTTTAATACTTAATCAAAATCAAGCGTGTGTCGCCGATTCGGCTATTGAAGTTTTTTGAATTTTTCAGCAAAAATATTTGATTTCTTGAAATTTCCTTTGGTATTCAAGAAATTAAAAAATATTAATAAAGGTATTATGTACACAACTATTAAAATATAACACCCAGATCGATATTCATATCGCACATCGAAAAATTATCACTACTTAATGGTCATTCGTATGCGAAAACGTGCGCGGAAGTCAAACATTAAATTTGTCCCATTTTCTATACATAAACTGGTTTTACAAAAATCAAGTTGACATTATTCATTTATAAATCTTTACAACTTTTACATATTTTACACCTATTAGATACATTCATACCTGTTGAATAATAAATTATTATTTAAATCTAAAAATTGATACAAAGTATGTATATTTTAAATTTTTACAATTCAATATTTGTGGTTGAAAAGTTTGTGGTTTTTGTGGCAGATATTGTTAGAAAATTGAAAGCCTGGTTTGGTTTGATTTAGCGAATGTTTATTTAAAAGATCAATTTTTAATTTGTGGAGAAATACAAAATATTTAAATTTCCCATAAAATTCCTTTTGCTAATAATATAATCACACGAACGTTTAAATTTGTTTAAGCAATCTTTAAGCTCAATGTAACATTTAAGATAAATAATGAATGGATACTATTTATATGAATGCATCAACTTGATCAATTCATAATTCTGTTAGATAAACTACCGGTTTAAATCAAATAAATTTCAACAAATTTTTGATGTACATAGTTTCAATGCTATTGAAACTTTTTAGGATGTTAGCATTCAGTTTATTTTTTGATGTGCAACGAAATCTTGTACGGTATTAGCAAAAATTTGTAATTTTTACGGTGTTTCTTAATACAATTTTGTTTTGAGAGTAATTATGTGAATTGATTAAAAGACTTCTGATATATTCTCTTTTCTCATTTTAGGATGTCAATGACCAAGTTGTACTGATTACTGGTGGAGGAGGTGGAGTTGGTCGTCATTTGGCGTTAAATTTCGCAAAACTTAATTGCAAAGTAGTCATTTGGGATGTAAACAGAGAAGGTAATTTGAAGAGTTGAATACTCAGTAAACTTGGTAAACCGGTATATATTTGATGAATGGTTCAAAGACGTGTCTCTAACAAAGACATTATAAATAAATTTGCATAAAAATTTTACCATATTTCCGAAATGTTTTCCGAGTTTTGTGTTAATTTAAAAAAAGATTTAATTTTATAAACGAATCAAATTTATTAAAAACATCTAGCGCTATTATTTTCTTTATCCGACTTTAGTCAACTATAATTATTGTATAAATGACATCACAGAATATTAACAAATATAATTAACAGTGCAATATATCTGCAACTAAGTTTCATTCAATTTATGAGCACTGTTGCGCATAGTCAAGTTAATTGCTCTTTGATATTTTCTAAAATAAATGCATGTTTTATGTGAAAAACTTATCTTTTTAATAATATATTTATTAATGTTTCAAATGCAAATGCATTGTACAACTTTGAATTAAGCCGACAAAAAATATTTAGAGATCCGATTTTATGGTATTAGTTTATCACAACACTAATTTTTTCACCAATTTGATTTATTATTATTTAATGCAATCAACAACTTTGATTCCTAAATAACCACCAATTAAAACTTAAATATATACATGTTTTGGAACGGTTTGTAATAAAACAATGTCGACAATTTAGCAAGTTTTAACATTGATGGCGAGTTTTTACATCTGAGTTACACATAATATAATAGTACGCTCTTTTTAAATTTTAGCCATTAATGGTACAACAGATGCTTTGAAAAACGAAGGATTTGATTGTACATCTTACGTGGTTGATATATCCGATAGAGAGCAAGTATACGAGATGGCACAGAAACTAAAACAAGAAGTAGGAAAAGTAGACATTCTCATCAATAATGCAGGAATTGTAACTTGTCGCACATTGTTGGAGCTGCCAGACAAAGCAATTGAAAGCACTTATGGCGTTAATATATTATCACATTATTGGGTATGTCGTTTGTCATAATATTATTTTAAAATAGTTTTCATGATTCAAATTTTCTTTTCAGACTGCAAAAGCTTTTCTACCTGATATGATTTCAACGAAACGTGGTCATATCGTGACTGTTGGATCAGTTACTGGTCTTCTTGGAACATACGCTTGTACAGATTATAGCGCCACGAAATTTGCATGTGTTGGCTTTCACGAGAGTTTGTTTAGTGAATTAAAAGTACATGGACATGATTATGTAAATCTTACCCTAGTATGCCCATATTATATTGCAACAGGAATGTTTTCTGGAGTAAAACCACGCCTTTTGCCGATGCTTGAACCAAAATATGTAGCTGACAGTATTGTCAAGTCAGGTATGACTCATCTAAATTATATTTTAAACGTTTAGTATACTCAATATTTATTACAGTCCTTAAGAATGAAGTAAATTGCACATTACCAGACTCGGTTCGCTTATTGTTGCCTTTAAAATGCCTATTTCCGGCTAAAGTGAGCTGGGAACTGATGAACAGAGTTATGCGAGGACCTCACAGCATGATGAGCTTTGATAAAGGACGTGGCAAAGCTAAATCTGGTTAATTGTTTAATGATTTTATATACCAAGTTCATTTGCTATATGCTAGAAAGATGTATTAACTTTTTTTAAATATTAAACTAAAATATTATATTAAAACCGTTAAAATCTGTTTTTGTTTGAAATATGCAAGTTTTCCGAAAGTTTTCCGAAAAGTTTGGTATGATTTTTTACAGCTTGTCCAATTTATTTTTTTTTTAAAGGTCAACAGCTGAATTTTAATATGTTTTTTGTATCATCAGGATTTGTTAATATGTTGCCATTTTTGATTAAAAAAAAACAATTTACGATGTTACAGAAATCCATCTAGAAATTTAGCTATATTTTACGATACGGAATAACAAATATTATTATCATCACAATGGATTCATAATGTATTTTAAAATAATGGATTTGTTTTAAATTAACTTAATGATATATTTAAAATGTAAGAACACAAAAAGCTACAAAAACCACAAATAAATGCAATAAATGAATACACACCCAAAACCCGCAACAAGCCAGCAAACGCCTACAAGAAACATAAATGTAGTCAGAGAGACTTGACTGAAAGAAATTGCTCCAGTTTGATGCAAACTTCCTGAAAATGGAGCAATTTTCAGTTGAAACCTCTGCAAAATTCAGCTTATGTTCAACACCAAAGTAAGTAATTCGAATATTTTATGAATGAACGCAACTCTTGTGTCTCTTCTTTTGCTATTTTTCTTCTCTGGCCTGCTTGCCAAACAAGAACAACATTCAGCACCATCTCGGGTTTCTATATTAAGCATATTTTAAAATTTTAAACGATTCAGAATATTATTTAAACATTTTTCTCACTTTCTTATCTTTGATATATTATTGTAGTTTAAATTAAATATATTTTAAAAGCATTTTTATCAATTTTGTGTTTCGAATTCATACATTCAATTCAGCTTTATTTGTTTTACTAGGAAGTGGGTTTGCCTTTCAAAATATTTTTAGATGAACTTAAACAGAATAAAAATTTGAAGTGAATTTTGAATTATTTTAAACAAAACTAACCATATTGAATGTTTCTAAATAGAAAGTTGGAATGCTGATAAATTAGTTTTTAAGCTAAAAATTTATCATATTAGTTGATTCAAAAATTTTCATATGCTTCTGATATTTTAATGTTCTCTGTCAGATACGAAGGCCTCTAATGACCATCCAGTACCCCATTCCCTGAATATTAAATAACACTTCCTGACTTAAAAAAAAAATATTTTCCCTCACATGTGAGGTTTGGTGAATTTGCAAGACTTTCTTGCTTGGGCCAGGAAAAATAAATATTTGACTATAATCAGATCGTTCTGTGTGCGCCGCTTTGGTTCTTTGTACAGTTAAAATCTACCAGAAACATGGAGTGAGTTGTAAATTACATCTCCTTTTTTTCAAATTTTTGGAATTATTCATGATTCTTCCCGAAAAATCAAATTTCATGGTTTTTTTATTTTTTATGGTCAATCAAAGTAATTCACGCATGATACTTATAAATATAATATTAAGATCTTAATAAATCTTATGTAACAAATTGACTAAAATTTGCAGATCTGGCAAGCAAAAAAGAGCAATAGAGAAGAAAAAGCACCAATGTTGATAGAAACAGTGTGAAGGTGTAAAATTAAAAATGGACTTTAAACAGGATTTAGAACTGGAATAAAAAATTGCAACATTTTAACAACAAAACACCAAAAAGGCAGAAAATCCCAAAAAAGAACTTTTTATCGTTTTGATAAATTTTTTCATTAAAATCTACATCAAACTTGTTTAAATTCGCAAAACTAGAGAACTTGAAAGTAAAGTATAATGATTTGTCTCAAATTGAGTATTATCAGTCTTAAAATTATATTCAAGCTGCTTACATCTTGAAGTTCGGCACACAAATTTAAATAATTTTAAATAATATGCTAGATAGCATTATGAGTTTAAAATTAAAAAAAAAAAATTTTTTGCATCTTAAATGAAGTATGAGTTAAATCGTCTAATAGATTTTTTGAAGAGAGACCCCTGTAAATATTTTGATAAGTTTTTTATTGAATTATAATCAAACAAGATTATTTATTTATTTTAGATTTAAAATATTTTGAGAGTAGAAAAACAATTACTTAGAGCTATGTAACAAAATACATTTGTAAATGTTCAATTAAAATTTTTGATTACAATTAGAATAAAATATAGGTTAAAATAAAATGTTTGATGAACGTTAAAATTTTTGATTACAATTAAAATAAAATATAGGTTAAAACAAAATGTTATATGAACATTTACGTTAAAATTTCCAAACAAACTATTTGTTTTGGTTGAAGTTCAAAAAACTGTCATAGCTATTAAAAAGTCAATGTATTATTTTTAGTTATTAATTGTAAGGTTGAATGTGGCGATGTTGAATACACCATTAAAGATTGTTCTTCCAATTATATCTAAGGAAACCTGCAATAAATTGACAAAAAAAACAAAATAAGTATTTGAATTTAATATTTGGTAATAAAAGTAAATTAAAATTATTTAGCAATACTTACACCTGTATTTATTGCCTGTTTTGTTGGCTTGGGCTGCTCCACTCCACTGGTTGGTTTATCCTCCTCATTGCACTTCTTGGGGTGCTCCACTCCACTGGTTGGATTATCCTCCTCATTGCACTTCTTGGGGTGCTCCACTCCACTGGTTGGTTTATCCTCCTCATTGCACTTCTTGGGGTGCTCCACTCCACTGGTTGGATTATCCTCCTCATTGCACTTCTTGGGGTGCTCCACTCCACTGGTTGGTTTATCCTCCTCATTGCACTTCTTGGGTTGCTCCACTCCACTGGTTGGGTCATCCTCCTCATTGCACTTCTTGGGGTGCTCCACTCCACTGGTTGGTTTATCCTCCTCATTGCACTTCTTGGGTTGCTCCATTCCACTGGTTGGGTCATCCTCCTCATTGCACTTCTTGGGGTGGTCCATTCCACTGGTTGGCTCTGGTTGGTTAAAGAAGCGTTCATCAGAACTGTTCCTCCTTTTTTTTCTTGGCTATAAAAATAAAAATGAAACCATTAGTTTGTTTTACTAATTTAATAAATTATATTATTGTTAGTAATTACCTCTGCTGACTCATCTGATGGTGGCCTTTTTATCAAGGCAGCATGAGAGACATTTTGCCGTGTTTTCGTAGGCACCTGGCGACGCAGAGGTGAATGAAAGTCTAAATCGAGCTTAAAATAGTAATAAAATTCATTTGTTGGTTTAAAAAAAACATTTCTATCACAAATCTACAAAACAATTATTATTATTGCTCTTTAGCAAGTTCTGTTTATTTATATATCCAGCAAGACATGTTTCAAGTATATTTCACCTTATACTGAGAGTTTGGGCTGAGTTGGAGTTTTGGTTTTATCGGAAAAAATGTACAGGAGTGACGAGATGGTCCATATAAATGAGTTCACCAACAGCTGATGGCATGACCTGGTGGCTCAGGACATTTTTTTTTTGAAAAAACCTTACAATCTCACGATTCGCCCAGAAAACCAAGTAAATCATTTTTGCAATCATTTGGACTATTTATCCATGAGCCCCCACCTGGTGGTACTTTCAAAACTTGAAAACGGTTTAGGATACAGCTTTCGTGTCTTGGTAAAAATTGTTTGGGATGATAAGTTAATTTTGTTTTTGTATCACAGGTTGATCCACCACCACCTATTAGCATGATCTGGTGGTTTTGGACAAATTTTTTTGAAAAAGTCGTATAATCCCACGATTCGTTCAGAAAACCAAGTATATCATTTTTGGAAGTACTTGGACTTTTTATCCAGGTGCCACTACCTGGTGGTAAAACCACAACTCTAGAACGGCTGAAGATACAGTTTCCGTGTCTCGAGTTAAATTGTTTGGGATGATATTCAAAGTTTGTTTGTGCATAAAGGGTTGGTTCAGCTCCATCTAATGGCATGACCTGGTGGCTTTGGACTTATTTTTTAGAAAAGTCTTAGAATCCCACAATTAATCAAAAAAAACAAAGTAAATTATTTTTGATACTTTGTGCAACAAATCCTGTGATCCTTCACGGGTAATACTCTAGTACTATAAGTAATTACTTCTGCACGCTGATTAGCTTCTTTTTCCTGGAGTTCAACTTGCAATTGTTGATATTCATGTGATCCATGTCCTTTCAAGTGTCCATGTTGGAACTTCAAGATAATGTTGATAAAGCGCGCCAATGTTTTCAAAGCTACACGATCTACTTTTGGCTTGAAATTTAGAAGTAATAGTGCCTTATCCATTGCTGTGTTGACTGAATTTAATCCTTTGCTGTAAGAATAATCTTTGGACGCTATCTTGATTGTACAATCCACAATTAATCTTTCAGTTGCTGTCAATCCTTTGGGCAGTTCAGCATTAAAAGTTTTCTTCTTTTGTGTATTTTGTGGCAAGGTCTGTAAAATTTAAAAAGAATTTGGTTATATTATTAGCACATTCAAATGTAGATGCTCACGTGAATCCAATGCATGGGTAGATGGTCTGATTTTAAGGTGATTGTATTACTGGCTATAGTTAAGTAGTTTAAGCTATCGAAATTGATCGACAACAGCGTTGCCCAATTGAAGCGATTTGTTCGCAAAAATCCAATGCAATACAATTCAAAGTATTGGTGTAATAACAACAAAAGTCTCTCTTGTTTGTAACAGTATACATCAATGTTCAATTTTAAATGGAAATTCACTGATAAAGAAAACAGGAATCCGATCTCTTCATCATGATCCTCCCATTCCTCAGGTGTCGAGTTGGATGAAAAGTAAGCGTTGACGGAGTAAACATTTCTCTGTTGAACAGTGATTAGAACCGCAGATTTTGAGGAGGAGTGTTGATAATATTGTTGGTTGCTCATGTGATTGCATGTATTTCTGAGAAGCGTTAGATTGCACCTTTCTTGCACTGATTTTCGTTCATTGTTATCGAACACTTTGTAGCCGTACTTGTTCGCAAAGTTTTTACATACTTCCGCATTCAAGCCGTCGGTCTCTTGTAGTTCAATACTATCAACTAGATTCGAAAATTTATATTCTAAAAAATCAAAAACAAATTACAAAAAATAAATATTGTGAGATTTAATGTAACAAACCATAATCAATTTCTTCAAGAGAGCATCTGGAAAATTTGTCAACGTTGTTTGATAGACTTTGAATGGTTGTACGGTTTGCAAAAAAGTGTTGGATGAAATTCAATTCCAATTTTGCGAAAGTTTCAACCACATCGATCATAATAATAAGAGCGCTTCTACTCTGGATCGCCTCATACATGGAAACTGTCATACAAACACCGCCTTCCTAATTAGTTTCATAAAAAGGTAACATTATGTTATACGAATGAAGCATATTGTTTACCTTCAAACAATTGTACTCCGCAAATCTGGGATTATGCCAGTCTAAAATAAGATCGTGAGCAGCAAGAGCAGTTGCTCGAACTCCATCCAAGAACTGCGTGTAATCTTTTTTCCTTGTACTGTAAATATATACATCTTGAAGTGCCTTCAATTCCATTGCAATCATAGAGGCTGAATTAATTTTTTTGCGTCCAAAATTATTTATTTTGGGAATAGCGTCAGCTTTAAGTGCTCGCTTTGAATATGCTAAAATTAAATTGAATTAAATTATTACCTTAAGATGAAATAAATGGACCACTCAACTTACCTCTTACTCCATACTGATTGATGAAATCTTCATCCGCAAAGTGTGATAAGCAAATCATTGCATTGGGCCCTGGATTTTTAATTTCTAAAGCTTTAATCCATAAATCACGCATTGTGGGATCAACCCTGAAAGGAATTTTCTCCGCTTTAATATCCAGACATCGTAACACGCAACTTGTACAGTCTGCCATTTAAAATTTGAAAATGCGTAAAACTCAATAAAAATCTTAACAAAATCCCTAAAAAATCATGAATTTCGTAATTTTTCGGCTGCTGCTGTGCGTAAGTTACGCAAAAAACACTAATACTATTACAAACTGTCAAATTAACGTAATTTCTAGCGTAATTTCTAGTCTTAACGTTTTCCATCGATTTCTCAGTTAATTAAATAATAATGGCAACAATTAAGATTCGCTTTTATAGTAAATTCGTAAGTTTACAAATCTTATCATTAAATGCATTCTAATTCTTAAATATTCTTAGCTGCGTGAGCCTTCACATGATTTCCAAAAATACCATGATTTATTGAGCGGCTCAGCTGTTCTAGGAAAATCAACGCTCACGCATCAAGTCATTTATTTGAAAATGATCTTAGAATCCAAGTATCATGATACAGGTAACATATCCAGTGTATTAAATCTAAATCTTCAAATAACATAACCTAACTTTTATACAGAACAAAAAAACACACTGAGATTGTATCTTCAAGAAAAAGTCGAAGAGTTCACTAGAATAGAGACTATTTTATCCAAAAACTTCGAACCATGGGTCAGGGAAGATGATTTCATTCGAAATGTTGGAATCTTTTGGAAATCTCTAAAAGATAATGGAAATAAGCACAAGCTCGCCCCTTACTTGGACCAGATATTTTTTTTTCAAGATGAGATTCTTACGTTTAAATTTAATGGCGAGAGCTATACAGTAATTAAATCAAATCCAGCAATTCCTCAGAAAGTTTCAATTCTTCAGGAAGCTCCAATTCCAGCGTTATCAGTTGATTTAATGCCTGAAGAAGCTCAAATTCCACAACAAATTCAAGAAACCGCACTTTATAACTTTGGCGACTTGCCAAAAAGAGCTCACTCTCCATTTTCAGAACATGGAGTTGAATATAATCCACAGGAAGGAACCCTTTCATCTGATTTTGGCGAGCTACCACCAACAGCTAACTCACCGATAGTGGAATATAATAGTGAGCATGAAGAAACTGGTAATAACTTATTATAATCAACATAATTGTATTACATAAATTTTTTATTCCGTTATAGAAGAACAACCAAAAAAAAAAATTAAGTTGACGATTCGCCCGTATTTGGAAAATCTCATGGTTACAGTGACAAAAATGGAAAACACCACGGTTGATCAACAGTTGGAGATTTTGCTAAGAGCAATCGCTACTAAGGCTGCATCCAGCTCCAATAATCCAGAAATCTTCTTAACATTTTTGCGTGATTTGACTGACAAGGTAGATGAGTTTTAATAACTTAATCAATGACTTTATAAAAATCAAAGCCAAAAATCAAATATTTTGTTAGATCAGCAGATCAAATACATCGCAATATATTTTTAAGAGATTTCAACGCTTTTTTAATACATTAAAATAGTTTTGAGATGCAGTTTTCCTTATAACATAGATATGTTTCTTACAAAAATCATAAAATGCATATTAAATTATCAATTTCAATTAAACAAATATATTTTACATTTTTATGTTATCATTTTTCCCGCCTTTTTTATTTAAAAACAATTAATTCGAGGTAGAAAGACCAGTTAGTCACACGTTAATTGACTTACAAAATCTCCACTAGCTCTTCAAGCATCGTTTGTAATCATAAGCGGCTCAATTAGTGTTAATTAAAAGTGTTTCTTAACTGATATTTCCGGTCTCCACTTAAAGAAAATCACAAAATCTTAATTAAACAACTTCAATCATCTAAGTGCAAATTATGCTGAGATAACAAATTTACTGCATTGTTATCTAATCTATTTGAATTATGAAGCACCTAAATTTCGTGTTTGTGCTGATTTTATTCGGTTTCATTATCTCAGCCGGGATAAATCTTTTCTCAAAAGGATTTCTGCTCACCAGAGTAGCCAACACTGAAACAAACACTTGTGATAGCTACTATTTACAGAATAAATGTCTTAGCGAAGACAGGGTGAGGCTTTTTCAAGATCCAGTGAAGAATTTTATCGATTTTTACGTTCTTTAATTTTAGGAGACCTGTCAAGCAGGAAGATCTCAAGAAAATCTCTCCAACTTCAACTCTTCATCTAACATTTGTTTTTCCAAAAAGACCAAAGTGATTGTTTTACTAGTGGATGCTCTTAAATATGACTTTGGAGTTTTCGACGAAAATCTTCAGAATCCTTTGCCCTATCAAAATAGACTACCTGTACTTCATGAACTCATGAATCAGCAGCCAGATCATTCAAGTCTGTTGAAGTTTATTGCTGATCCACCAACAACTACTTTGCAAAGGCTTAAAGGAATGACGACTGGCAGTTTGCCGACTTTTATTGACATTGGAAGTAATTTTGCCTCACCGGAAATTAATGAAGATAATATTATTGATCAGGTAAATTGATTTTAAGACAAAAATTTTGAATCCATTCTAATTTATGTATTTTTAGATCCATCGTAACAACCTTACATCCGTTTTTATGGGTGACAGTACATGGATTGAGCTCTTTCCCAAACGTTTCAAGCGAAAATATTCTTACCCATCCTTCAACATTCAAGATTTGGATACTACTGATTTGGCTGTTGAAAAACATTTAACTGCAGAGATTAAACGAGGAGACTGGGATGTAATAGTAGCTCACTTCCTTGGAGTAGATCACTGTGGTCATAAGCATGGTCCTTTACATCGTGAAATGGCTCGTAAATTAGGAGAAATGAATCAAATCATCAAAAATGTTGCTGAAACAATGGATAATGACACTTTATTATTGGTAATGGGAGATCATGGTATGACAATTTCTGGAGACCATGGAGGTGATTCAGATGATGAAGTAGAAGCTCTACTATTCGCCTACTCCAAGAACATTCCTCTAATCTCAAGTTCTTTCGAGAATTTCACGAATTCGGTTCAGCAAATCGATTTAGCACCAACTCTAGCAGCTATTTTAGGAGTTCCGATACCTTACTCGAATCTGGGCACTGTTAACTTCCAAATTATGCCTGATGTCTCAGTCGGTCATCTACAAAAATATCAAATTCTTCTGTACCATCTCTGGCAAAACGCAAAACAAGTCAAGAATTACTTTATGAAATATGCCGAGCAAAATGAAAACGCTTTTAGCTATGAAGATTTGGATGATTTTGAAAACAAGTTTTCGATTTTTGAGCATCGTGTTAATTTGATTTATTCAGAAGAGGCATTTTTGAGCTTCGCTAAAGATTTGAAGTTAGAGATGAGAAATGTTTTGAAGCTTTGCAGGTCAGTTCTGGTATAAATTTATTGGAATTGATTAACAAAATTTTCTTTTAGAAAAATCTGGATCAAATTCAACCCTCAATTAATGTCGCAAGGACTAATAATCGCCTTTATGGGAACTTTTGCTGCCTTTGTTCTCATTCAAAATATCAATCTGTTAACTCTTACAACAGTCTTCAACGGTCAAGTTATGACCTTCATCTTCTCTCTCAATGTAGTCACAGCTATTGCGAGTTTCTTCTTCTACAAATTTCTCGGAATGGAAAATTCAGTCCAAAGTGCACTTTTTTGCACTTCTATCAAATCACTTCTATGGGAGCAAATCTCACAAAGTATGAGCGAGGCTAAGAGGTTTTCTAATAAGATGGCAAGAGTGGTTCTTGGATTCTCGCTGTTGGTTTACTTTTCCAATAGTTTTGTGATCAATGAACAGAAGGTTTTGTGCTACTTGTTAATGGGAATGCTGATTCATGCTTTGTATGATATACAAAAGTCTACGAAGGTGAAATTGTTTTTTTCAACTAATTTTGCTTATTAATCGAAAAATTCTAAAAATTTTCCTCCCTCTACTTCAAGCTAATAATTGTTGGGGTAGTTGGAATAGTTCTCCTTCGCATCAGCTACAGTTTCTTTAAATGCCGAGAAGAACAAGGAAATTGCACTCCTTCTCCTGAGTCAACTAACAAAAGAAAGATTGAGTTGCTGCCTATTGTAATGTTGGCCATTTTTGTGACCGTTTCGAGGATTTATTTGAAAACTAGTGGAAATTTGACTGGATTTAGCTTCCATGTGTTATTGACTTAGTATGCACCGACTATTGCTGTGTTTTGTGCTAGTGGACACTTTGCTTTGTCGCATAATCAAATCAAAAATGTTCATATTCCTCAGGTAACTTTCTAAACTTTATTATTATACTTTAAATCATTTTTATTATATTTTCTAGATCCATATTGATGCTTTGGCATGGTGCGTATTTTCCCTCTTCTTAGTGGAAATACTAGTAATCGCCATAAATCCGCTATTGATCTACGTTATCCCAACAACAAAAGGAGTAAACATCTCCAGCAACTCCTCAAACTTGATCCCAGAACTCTTCAAACACGTAAAAGGGATTTTCCGCTCAAAATCACAAAGTACTCCTGGACAAATTCCAATTATTTATGGACTAGCAACGGTTTACTCATCAGTTATTTACTCATCGCGTTTGGTGTTATGTTTGCGACATTACTGGCTTTGTTGGTTGGCGCTAAAGCTTCCACAGGACTTTTAATAATAGTGACTGTTGCTATTATATTTTTGGCAATCAATTCTATTTTGAGGCACGAAAGCACGGACAGTTGAATTGAATGTCTGCAACCAAAATTCTCAACGATCGTTTCATGGTTCCTTCTTATTAGCTTCGGATTTTATGCCACTGGACATCAACCTACAATCTCTCAAATTGACTGGAATGCAGCTTTTGTGGGCAGGACAGCGAATTTTGACCACTCTAATTTGCTTTCTGGATTATTAGTGATCTTTAGCACTTTCTGTGCAAACTTTTTGCTGCTGACGATTTATCCTTTGGTTGTGTTGTTCCCGTTCTTGCTTTATGCTATTTATCCGAAGCTATCTTTGAAGACTTTCCAGAAAGAGAAGAAAAAGGAAAAGGAGAATCCTGATTATAGGTAAATATTTTCTTAATAATTCATAGGCTTGGAGTTCTGACAAATTAGTTCATAAATTTTCACAAATAATTTCATCTTTCAGAACAATAACCCTAAAGCCCACTGAAGATGGTCAGCTAGACAAAATTGATTTTGACGTCACTCGTGGTGAAATAAATCTCTTCGAAAACGAAAAAATCTTCATCGCTTCAGTCTTTAAAGTTGGCTGCCAACTCATTATTCTTCAAGGACTCAAAGCTATTGCATCTATGCTCAGCTGCACAATTCATTGCCGACATCTGATGGTAATAATAATGATTAATTTATATATTATATTTACGATTAACATAAATAATTAATGAATCTAGAAAACCCGCCAAAATTCAAATAGCCTGGTACGCGCTTGTTCTAAAACTCTAGTACCAAAATCTCAAACCATCAAGTACTAAAACTTTTATGTTTTTTTTTTTCGCCATGAATTTTATAATCCGAAACTTTGATCTCAAGCTGGCCTATAGGAGCGAGTATAGGAGTTATGTTAGAGGAGTGGTGCTATCAACAAACTGCGGAAGTTCATATAAAAACCAAAACAAGGGGCAACTCCTCACGAAACCGCTTGTGAGTGTATGTGTGTCTGCTGCCAAAATATTTTGACAGTATAATGACAGCTAAAATTGTTGGTGTAAATTGATGAAAAGTGAAAAACATTCAATTAACAGTTTAAAACGACGTAAAACTTAAGTATTTGTGTTAATATTTGTTAATAAAGAGATTATCAACAGTTAAAAAGTAAAGATCTTAATCAAATTGCTTTCAAAACACTGAAAATGGAGAAAAAACAAATATACGAAAAAAATGATCAATAAGCTTCTTAAGTCGTTTATTCCAGCGATGAATCATCAAAAACAAGTGAGTTAAATGTTTTTCAAGTCTGTATACTGTTTAAACCTTGATCAAATTCCAAACAAAATGAATTTAAAAATTTTCTTCGTCTTTGTCCCTCAATCAATAATTATGTTAGGGTGCGACCATAACAAATATCAATTAATTATCATTATATTCGCCCAAAATCATGATAAATAGTTCAATAATCTATTTAATATGATCTTATTTATGGATAACCCCTAGATATGGAACTATATTATATTACATACATTCTTATCTTGTTTTTTGAGAAATTCAATGATTAATTCCGATAACACTTGGCTCAATTTTGATTTTCCGAGTCATCCAATCATTTTCAAATGCGTTTTTATTCCAGAATAGAAAAAATAAATAGTATTAAGCAGCAACTATGGCCGATCTACTATCAACAACCTCAACCTTCTCTCCTTTCACTTCGGAGATGTCGGATGTTTCGGATTTTGAGATGAGTACAATGGAGCCACCGAACATCACTGAATTTAATATTATTCAAAAGTTCGAAAACACCATGACGAGTGATATGGTAAGTCTTATTTTAAAAGTTAAAAAATTTCCTTACTAATTTGTCTAATAAAGTTGTCTAGCCATCATTATACATTTTGTGTATTTTTAGTGGGTTTTGCTCTGTGCTCTATTAGCTGCTTACTGCTGGATTATCTACATCACTTTCTATAACTCTCGAGTGGTTGGATACTTCATAACAAAGCTAGTAAACCGACTGTTCATCAAATCAGCTTACTTTAAATTAGGATCATTCACTATCAATCCATTAAGTGGAAAAATTATGTTTCGTGAAGTAGTCTACATCGATTTTGATTACACGGTGCGAATCGAAGATGGATACATAATTTTCCGCTGGTGGAGGTCCTACGTTCCGAAAGATGTATCTGAAGATCTTTCCCATTCCGACACGAGACTTTCTATAATGCTGAATGGTCTTGAGCTACATATTTACAATCGATCAGATCTTTACTCCAAAGTTGAAAAAACTTTTGGGTTGAAACCTTCCATCCTAGTTCCAGTAAGTTCAAAATATAACTTTATTTTTGTTAATAATACTAATAAATGTAAATTTTTTAGACCGAAAATATGTCAAGCGATGAAATATCCAAGATGAAAGAACAAGCACTTAATTTTGAAAACCAAAAGCTAAATGATAATGTCAAACTGAAAAAGTCTCGGCCAGAAGCGATGAACGCAACTACTTGGCGTGATTTGATACCTGTGATTAAAGTAGATCTCAGTTCTGGCCGTTTTGTTTTTGGAAATAGTTTAACCCCCACTACGCTTTCAATTTGCATTGAAGAAGGACATTGTGTTTACAGTACCAAGCCGGCAGTTTCAAAGTTAGACCATTTTATGCATTTTATTAAAGCAAAAGTGGAAAATGCTAAAGTATTACTGGCACCTAGTCCAAGCTTTACAGGGATGGTTGATGAGCCGCCTAGATATATGGGGGAAGGATTTGTTGTTGCGATGTCGAATTTGCTCGAACTTTATTTCTATATGGATGAAGCTGGTATTGTGCCTGAAGAGCCTGTTCTGCTCACATTAGCTAATGGTGATGTCGTTGAAGCAGCACCACCAGTTTGGGGAATTGATATCAAGTGCGGCAAGGGCACAGACTTTAGCTATGGACCCTGGGCAGATCGGCAACGTGATCATCTCTACAAATTTTTCTTCCCACCAGACTTTCAAAAGTTAGAAGTTACACCACCACCTAAACCTGGTGATAGACGAGCAGTGATTTCTTTCGATGTCAGCTTAAGCACTCTCAGTGAAGCCACAATAGATATCTTGTTTTCTAAAGATAAAGAAACCAACGCTGTTCATATCAATATTGGACCAGGAAGTTATATGGAAGCTACTTTACCTTGGATAACGTTGCTGGATGGGTTCACTACAAAGATCACTGGTCAACTGCTGCATGTTGAAGCTACCACCAGTTTGCAGTATAGAAGTCTTGGAGAGTTTGAAACTTTGCATTATAATGCCAGGTCAGAAAAAAACATTAAATTTAATTAAGATATGCTCTTATTAAATCATTTATTTTTATTCTAGAGTTCACTATCCAACCAGGTGGAATGCATCTCAAGATTGGTCCATTAACTTGATAGGGAGTAAAGCAACAGCAAATATTGTTTTCGAGCACAAGCAATTTTTCCAAGTACGAATTTCGAGAAATTTAATGCACTTTCTTAAATTAACTTTTTTTTGCGTTTTAGGACCTCATTGAAGACTGGGCCTCTAAAGCGCAACCAGATATCTTATCCTTTGTGCCCTACACTTGCAAATTCTCTGTTCTACTGAAAGAATTTGAAATAATAACTCTTAGCAATGAGTATAATTGGATCGACTGTTCTAGCACTAATCAAGAAAATCACCATTTGGCTTTTTGCGGGGATTTGTTCGATTTAAGCTTTAGTCTACCATTCGATGACTTTTTGCCCAATACTGTGCCACTAAGATTTTGGATTCACGGAGAAGGATTAGACTTGAGCATGTATCTTCCAGAGATTTCTAGTAGTCGTATTATCATCCTAGCAATGGACGAAAATGCCAAGATCTTGACTCGAGATGGTCAGGTTAAAAAGAAGAGCGAAATGTTTTCTGCCAAAAAATGGAGGAGAGTTTGTGAACGAAGTTCTGGATGGCTGGATTGTTGGTCGGTGCCAATTTTAGCTTTGTCTATTCAATACGTATATCACCCGATGCCTCCCTTGGGGCCAGATCCTCAAGCTGACATTACTACGCCCGAGAAAGAAGAGATCCTACTAAGTCCAATGCGCATTCCAAAGATTAAGAAATCACCAGCCATTCAATGGACCAGCACTACTGGTCAGGTGAAATTTGATCCCACTACTCTCCAAAGTGATCATGTTACTGTTGAGATTGAAATTGGATCTTCAGTTCTTCTAGCTTATGGCTCCATACTCAAAAACTTTTACTACCTTAAAGAAAATATTTTTGGCGAAGACCAAAAATTCTTTGATATGGAGTTCTCGAACTCAAAGCAAAACACGAGGAAAGGAGGTCAAGTGACAATCACGAAATCCACAAAAGATGATCAAAATAAGTCCATTTCTGAAGTGCCATCGCAAGAAACTGAAGAGAAACCAAAACCGTTTGATCCTAGACTTTATCGACCTCTAGATGTCACTGTTATCCTTACCATTCACGACATTCAAGCTCACTTGATGAAGAACTGCACGGATTCAGATCCTCCATGTCCAATTGTGCTGATCGAAAGGTTAGGATTTGAAATGAAAAAAAGGTTCTTTGAGACGCAGCTACAAGTTTTAGTTTCACCTTCGTTCCTAATCACACCCGATAATGTAAGCCGGCCAGGAAAAGATAAACATTTGACTCAAGGTCACTTGTTGATGTCCGCTTTACAGGTTTGTTTTGAATTTAAAATAAATAAGAGCTTATAAATATTGAATTACATTTGCTATTTTTAGATCCGTGGACACGCTCTATTTAGCAATGAGACTCGCGCTTTAGATGAAGAAACTTTGGAATATGGATGGATGCTTGAAGTTCAATTAGGCAAGATATCTGGAAAGCTTACTCTTCCACAGCTTTGCCACGTCGTCACAGGCTTAGAAACGCTTGCTTATCTTGCATTGGACTCTGAAAATGAACTCAAGTCTCCAAAAACAATTCGCTACTGTCATCACGGAACGGCATCTAATCTTTGTCCCCACACTCAAGAAGATGCCAAATACCGTTGTCCTTCTACTGAAGATATCAAATATAGAATGACTAGGATCACTATTGATGCCATTGATCTTTATTTGCTTGAAAGTGGTTGTGCTTTGCACACTTGGATTTCTCCTGTTAGAATAGCAACTTGTAATTTACATGGTCAGCAAGTTAAATCTGGAATTACTGGCTTGATTCCAAATATTTTGCTTCGGCATTTTGTGTCAACTAGTGGACATTTTGGAGGGGGTCACAACAGTGGAAATTCACACAGTAACACCAACACAACTGGAAGTGGCAGATCAGCAAAGTTCCAACATCAAACTTCAACACGTGAAGAAAAGAAAGATGATTTGAATTTATTAGTTAAGTTAGACGAAGCAAGTGCTCATGCAATCAAATCCAAAAAAGAGTCTGAATATGGACTTTTTCGCAAAGGCTCAAAAGAAAAGGACGAAAGTTATTCATCCAACAGAAGATCAAGAGATGATTCACACTTAAGACGGGAACGTGATGATATTTACGCCACTATCCATCAAAACAAGAATCGTGAAATGGAAGTGTTAGAAGCGTGGCTTGAAGTTGGATGTGTTGCCTTTGGACCAGTAATCTTAGAAGCAGCTTCAGCACTACCGATTCCTGAACATAATTTGCATCTGGTACAGCACAATTATTTGAAAGCTCATGATGACAGAAGCAAAAGATTGTGGTTCTTGTGGTCGGCGGATTCTCAAAAATGTGGTTGTATTGGTGGATGTGTCTTTTTTGGATCAAATAGGAATGGACCAAAATATTTCAAGCCATCAACAGCTGATCTACAGGAAGGAGTTAATATAGCAAGATATCAGTAAGTTTTAAAAAGTTTTATTTCAATTGATAATTTTCTAATAATCAAATTTGTTTTTAGCATTCACACAAATCCAAAAGAATACGGCTTTGGTCAAAGTTTGTTACATGAAAACCAACTAGTGTTTCACACGCCTCCATATAGTTTGCAGCCAGTCTCTTTACAAGAATGCTATGAATATATCAATAAAGCCAGTATCAGAACATCCAGACAAACTATGGAATCAAAATCCCCTCTGCCCCAAAAACATGAAGGTCTATTAACTCAACATAAAAGCGATCTATCTCCTAACAGCACCATCATAAGAGGAGACAAGTCTAGTGGAAGATCAACGTTAGAAAGAGTTAAAGAAAAAGACACAGGCTCTCCGATTACTGCCGAGAGAAGGGGCAGGCGATTTAGTTACACAAATGCAAAGTAAGTAATTATTGATATTATTTTTGTGGTTTAAATTTTCGGTTAACAAGTTATATGTTAGACTTTGATCTATAAAATCTAAAAACTTGAATTAACCAACAGTAACAAGGAATTTTATTATTCTGGGTATGCTACAGGTGAGATTCCCGCCAAGTTTTGGAGAATCTTGTATAAAGCTACCTACAAAAAAAAATCTTTTTTGAAAACAAATTAACAAATAAAATAAAATTTATTTAAAATAATTTTTATTTTAGGCAAAATCCGATTCACGACATTCCTTATGCTCGACTGGACTCAAGTCCGAAACAAAGTAAAGACGGCAAACGAAATCTTGAGCTCGATTCAAAATTCAAGGCATTGAAAGTTCCTCAACCAAAAAGTAGCGCTTCTGATCCCCGTTTAACGGTTGAATACTTGCAAGATGATTTAGATACTTCTGTTGACTTCTCTCGGTCAGCTCCTCAATCGAATGCTTCATTAAAATCTGATTCAGAACAATCTCTGAGTCCAAAATTGGATGAAGTGACCTTAAGAGATGTTCAAAGAACTATATCATTAACGTCAGAAAATCCATCAGAAGCTTTCTTCTCAGCGGACGAAGATTTACACGCGTCAAGAAGCTCCAGCTTGAAAACTACCGACCATATTCCACAGGTAGTTCCAAAAAAACGTTTCGCTTCAGATCTGAGTATCGTCGGACAAGAGTTGGAAGGAAAATTATCCTCACATCGTAGTGACTATGAAATACATTCGCCCGAGCACAGAAGTTTGCCAATTAGACCTCAAAGTACTGCTGAACTGGTGAGTTGGAATTGTTTGTGTATGCTTTAAAAATTCAGCGCCTTTAGAAGTTATTTTTATCTTCTTTGCTGGTGACAGATGCTTAGAATAGAGTTCTATGATATTTACCAAATGCTTTATATGCTGAAATTTTTATGAAATCTTTTTGAAATCAGTGAAAAACTGGTATGCTTCTTATTATTAAAGACAAACGGCTTGAGTTCTTGATCATTTTCTTTTATTTTTAAAACACCTTAAATTGTATAAGTTGTCTGTTGTGGTTTTTAGCCGCAAAAAAAGAATATCAAGAACTCTGTGATCTTGGAGCTAAAAAACGCTATTAGCCATGTATAAATCTTTTTACCCCCTCGCCCTTAATCTCGCCGTTTGAGCAGAACGATGAAGAGCGTCGCCACTATCATAATCTTGCCACACCTCTGCGCAAGTTTAGCAACATATCCCCACGTCCTGAGTTTCGTCACTTTAAACCTGTGCACGATGTGAGTAGCCTCAAGAAATAGGCCCGCATTTTTAATAGTTGGTTGTGATTTTTAGCTGTAGCTGTTCCTTTAATTATGGTTTCTTTTAAAAATTTAGCTGGATTTTAGTTTTGTTTTTCAAATTTTTATTTATGATTTTTCAAGCTAAATGCTTTTACCTCAAGATTAGCTTTTACTTATTAGTTAGAAATTTCCTTGAAAAAATATTCTTGATGAAGTTTTATTTATTGACACGTTAGTTAGCGCGCACTCAATTTAATTTCAAAAGTTCAAAAGTTTTTCCTAATGAATTTTGATTTTTCCAAATAGATTGATCAACACGATTCTTCAGAGTCCCATTCTTTATCTTCGAGTTCTTTCATATCTGCATTATCATCACAAGAAGACATCACTCTGGTTAATCTCCATATGCAAGTAAATCGCCCAATCGTGGACTCTCCGCTCTTGATGGCCAGTTACCTCACACATTTGGCTCAGGTGAAGATCTCATATTCTATTATTTATTCAATAATTTTACAATAAATCTTACACGAATAGGTTCGCTGCAATAACTGGTCCACATGCTCTATGCCCTTGGGCTCAGACGCCTTTTCTATGCCACTATTCCAAAAAAATGATGATGGTGGCCTTGTGTACATTGGAAGCAAGCTAGTGCCTCACTTTGACAACTACTCATATTGGAGAGAAGTTAAAATTGTATCTAGATTTGATTCAAATGGGTCAACAAGCAACTCAAACTGTAACATTCCAACGGCTTGTTCAGCCGCTCCAAGACCTCATCCATGGGACCCAAGCGTGATGGTTAGAGGCGAAGATAAGGAGAAAATTGATGGAAAAGAAACTAACGAGAACGAATTTTTGGGCTTCCAACTAGAAACTGCTACTAGAAACTCACTTGTGTTAAGGTTCAAAGGGCAGATTGATATCATGTTGACACCACTTTTACTAGAAGGAGTTCAAAGGTAATATAAAAACCAAAAAGTGCTAATTTTTTTTGTCTTGAAATTTTATTGCAAATCTATTTCAAGACACAAGAATAAAAAACTAGCAAATATATTATTAGAAGGATCCAAATTGCGCAGTTACTGATCATCTCTTTTAACGCGTACCAAATTGAAATCGGGCTGGTGAAATGTATTAACTGATGCTGCGTTCGGAAAGGACTCTTCCAAGAGTTTGAGGTGCTCGGGACTTTGAGGATCGTCTGCTTTTGATTCATATTTGGTAGATAAGCTACGTTTTTCACGGATTTGGGGTTCATAGTTGAAGTCATCTGATTGTTTTGCTGGTTTGCTAACGAGGGCTGAAAATTCAAAACATAGTTTTTATATGATAATGTTTCGTAGTGCCACCTATTTAATGTATACAATATTTTCGGTGCTTCTTACCAAAAGAATGAAGTTTTGCTCTGTCCCTAAGCGAGCTGATTCGAGCTTGAATTTTCTTCTCTGTGGCCTCAGAGTTGCGTTTTTTGAACGGAATAGTCCTTCTTTTGATGAATTGACTTTCGTTCTCATTTTTCTCTTCTTCATCTTCAATCTCTCTGGTGTTATGAATGCAATTTCCTTTGCACAATCCTCTACAATTAAGTAGCTTTTTGCTGCTAGACTTTTCAATGTAATCACTATCATAGTCTGCCTCTTCTTCATCTTCAATACGCTCTTTATTACTCAATTTATGCTTTTTCTTGAGCTTTGAAGTATCTCGTTTGGATTTTACATTGTCTTCTTGATCCACTAGTTGACTCAAAAGCTGCAGTTCAACAGTTGTTAGACCAGATAGAGCTAGTTCAATATCTTCGTTGGAATAGAAGTCCTCTACTTCCATTTTATCATCACTCTCTTTAACCTCTTCCAGACTTTCTTGATTGTAGCCTGCATTCTTATCGTTGTAATTAAAATTATTTAAATTGCCTTCCTTTTCTTCATCATCGTTTAATCTGTTAGATTTACATGAAATATAATTTTTAAATGACAAATTGATCAGAACATTTTTATTTTTCATCCTCACCTATAATCCGACGCTTGTGATCCTTGAAATTTCATGGTCAGGAACAATAATATGCTTGTAAAGAGCATTAAATTAGTTTTGAATCGCATTTTTATTCAATAAAATAAAATTCTGACTATTCAACTGACGTAGAAATAAAATTCATGGCAATCTTGACTCTCGTTTGTTTTCGAATATTAATTGAAAGTTTCAGCGAATAATTGAACTACCCCGAACAACCGAATAAGTAATAACCAAGAAACTATTTCTATTTAACAGGATGGTCGAGTCTGTGATTCCAACCCTTTCCACATTGCATCCACTTACCGTAATCAACAGTCTTCACAGCTCATGTGTGCGTAAAGTGGAAGCAGTCAATATTTTAAAACGGGACCAATCGCTCAGTTACTGGTCTCAAATTCATTCCAACTCCAAGAGGTCCACAACAGAAAGAAATTTGCAAGCAGGTGGACCAGTTATGACTGACGTTTACGAAGAAAGTATCTCCACGCAGTTACAAGGATTGGTTGTTTTGCCAAAAATTAATGTAACGCTAATTCAAAGCTCTATAGTTGAAGAGGTCATTTCATTCTCAGCGCTGGATAACGTTCAGGTTAGTTTATTAGTATTTTATTTGATTAAATTAAAATATTAAAATTTTTTTAATATAGGAGCTAAGTTGCGCTTCATTGCTAGCCGTTTGCATCGAAGGTGTGTCTAGTCGTTTTCATCTTGGAAAAACCACCAAAGCTTCAATGCACACTGTTTACACTCAGCCTGCGATACGATCCGGAGGTTTGAAAAAAGGCGGCATAATGCGAGGTACTAGAGCTTTGTTGGCTCACTTGTCATCACAATCCCGGCCAGACAATGTTCCAGGCGAAGCAATTCTGATTGAGAACTCAGAGAAGCAGCTGGAAGAACTTGTGATAAGTTTGGAAATTGGTAAAATTCATGCCCAGCTCAGAAGACTGAAGAATGAAGGTTACAATCTTCAAGAGTCGCAGACCATTATCACAGCCATTCCGTCCCATCACAGCCGAGCAATGTTTGATTGTACCAAATTTCCAGAAGAGCCTTCTGATATTGGGGGCCACGGTTTCATTATGTGTGAGTGTGGATTAGAAGGAGTTAGTGTTAAAATTGTGAAACACTCTCAGTTTGAAAAATCTGAGAACAATGAAGATAATATCAAGAAGATAACAGAGCCAGAGCCAGTGCCTGAAAATGTTCAAGTCAGTGTCACCACTAATAATCCACTTGTAGCATTGTTAACCGAAGCAACTGGATCAGGTAAAGCAGCTGAAGCATTGGTTAAAATCGGAATGAAAAAGCCTTCTACACCTAAGCCATCACTACCAAAATCTCTTGCTGGACCATTTGACAAAAAAGAAACCACGCTAAAAGAGAAAGAAAAAGATGCTAAACCTAAAACTCCTTTGAAAGAAACTCACTCCAATGAAGAAGACTCTGGCAAGGACTGTGCTGCAGGAAAATCAGCTGACACATCAACTACGGTTGTAAAAGCAAGCACAGATAATGGAAAAATATCTTCCTGCGTGATTGATTTGAAAACAGTTTGGTTCAACTTTGCAGCTCCACCTCGTGCGCCTATTACCAGAAAGATAGATTATAGTCGCCTGGATTGGAATTTGTTAAGCACAGCATCACCATCAATAACTGCGTGGATGAATCCTTCTAATAGATTAGCAATTAAGGTAGTAGCGATGATGCGAGCGATGTATCATCGACGAACAGCTGTAATCACTGCTCTTATGGCAGACTCACTGGAAGCTCAAAATCATCATCGTCCAGCCAAGACTAGATACTCTTCAAAGTTCACGCCATTGGCAAAGACTTTACAAGAAGATCCAAGCTGTAAATTGTGCACAATTTTGCAAAAGTATGTAATGGCTGAGGGTATTCAACATATTGAGGGATTGCTGAAGCAACAACATTTACCGCAGTTATCAATTTTGAGACAGGTCTGTGGAATATTTTTATTTCGTTTTCAAATATTTATGAAAATTTATAATTTAGGGAGTAATTGTGCTCAGTCGACAATGGAAGAGTGTTTTGTACAATCCAATGCTTTTCGAACATCAGTACAAATCTAAACTCATAAAGCCCATTAATGTGACCTTCAGTATTCCGCATATTGACGAGGTAAATTTTTTTAATGTTAAAGATATTTTTGTAATTTATCAATATTACAACCAAACTTTTGTGCAAAGCTCTTCAAGTAACTCAAAAAAACATCTTTTCAAGAAATTAAATTTGATCGTATGTTTCAGAATGATGATAGAATTTTCGGTAAGTTTGGTACAGGGTACTCTTAACTTCCAAATACTATCAGAAGCAACTAAAAGTAAATTTTCAGTTGCCTATGATTTTAATTTTAATTTTATGTTTTGTGTTTTAACAAACATTCAACAAATTTCAGTATATATGTTAGCAAATTCATTTTGTGCTTCCATTTTATCATATCAATCAAGAAAAAATCGAATATTTAGCGTCACTCTGGAATAATGGATCAAATTAACCCAAAAATTGTACTAATTGTATAAAACTGCTTTGTATTAACGTTTTCTTTGCCAAATCATCACATTTGCAGGATGGAGACGAAAACGAATATGGAGAGATCAACAACCAAAATTACGAGCCTGGAGTCATTGAAGTTAATCCGATAGATGAGGAGAATGAAAGTACGTTGTTACTTCGCCAAAGTGGTCAACCGCTCCAGCACGGTAAATTCTCTTCATTTGTGGATAGAAAATCGTTTATCATCAAAATTGTTTTTGTGCTTGCTATGTTTTTGCTATGTTTTGACTTTCATTTGTAATTTTAGTAATCAAACTACCAGAAGAGCACATATCAGGAATCAATATTGCGAAGATAAGTGAATCTATAAACACAACACCAAGTACTACAACTTCTGGAAAATTGAGGAGAAAAGCTTCGTCACTTCGTAACAACATTCCACCAGCAGCTCCATCTTCTCGATCTAGCATTCAATTCCCTATAATTTCTGGATTCGTAGACAAAAATGATCCGCAGATCGAATATGGAGCTCTGAATGGCTCTATTCGAAGTTCAAACGAATCAGTCGATAAATCTTGGTCACCAGCTCAAAACCCAAAAGACGATCTTTACGCCTGGATGGCAAAGCAACAGCATGATAGTACCAAGGAAATCAAAGCAGAGAAGTTTACTGACCTAAATCGTCCAATCACTCCAGTTCGTCAGAATGTTCAGCCAGTCAACGAATACATGCAAGATACTGTTCGACTTCTAGACGCTCATTTGATCTTTGAGCCACTACTCACTTGTCTGGGTGTGATGCCTCAGCAAATAAACAGCATTTCAAGTAGCAAAGATGTTACTCCATTAGAAAATTTGGGCACAAATTTATCACTGGTTTGCGCTTTTGACACCATGCGTATTGATATTGTGGTCAGCGAAGCTGGTGGCGATAAAAAACCGAAAACTAAAATTGCGAAGAAGACAAATGGAAAGTTTTCCCTACAAATTGCCAATGATACACCAGCTTTCCTTTGTGAACGTGTTGGAATTGAATTGGAAGTTCTCAAAATGGCTGACGGATTCCCAGATGAAGCAAATCAAAACTTGTTGTACTTGTCCAGGGGTCAGTTGAAGAAACACACCAGCACAGTTATCAATTTCAGTTTAAATGTGCGATACATTTCTCAACAAGTTAATATGCCGTTGCTACGATTGCTGCATCAAATCACAAACATGTACCAGAATGTTAAAGAGGCGCAAAATGAGCTCAGAGAACAGCCAGATGTTAGCAAACGACACATTCCCTTGAAAGATGAGTCCAGTTTGGCTTCAGAGATGAATGATGCTACCTTGATTGGTTCTATTCATGAACCACAAATGGACATGTTTGATTACAGTGATGAAAGATATGATAAATTCAATGAAGCTTTCCCACTCGGGCATTCAGTAAGCAGAACTAAAATGCCTCCACTGGGGCCACTTATTCCAACGCCTAGCACTAGAAATCGACCACAGAGCTTTGCGCAGAAGTTGAGATCCACCAGCAAAACTGTCAAGGGAAAACTGGGTTATATCAACTTGTCTGAGACAGTTCCAACTCCTATCAAGAATTCACCAACCACTTTAAGTAACATTGAACAAACATTCCAGAAAGCTGCGTTAGAACCAAAGAATTCATTGACTGGTGCTGTTTCTAGCAATTTCGGTGGTAAGCCCACTTTTTACATAAATTTAAAACTGAATTAAAACATATTTTTTACAGACTTCAATGGTAATTTCGAGAGATCTTCTTTCACTGTACCAAATATACAAGTTACTCCCAAGTGTTGGAAAACAATTTACCACCTGTTGGACCTCTACGGAACTATGCCAGAAACTAAAACTGTGACACATCGGTAAGAAATATAAATTAATAAAAATTTTCGACTAGCAATATTATTTATTTTATTATTTTAGCGTTTCCATTTCACCTGATGCTATGGAGTCTCTAAAATCCAGTAAAAAGTACAATATTGTACATGAAACAAAAACATCAATGCGAGAAGATGACGAAGCTGATTCTGGTACACCGATTCCACCCATGGGTATTTTAACTCAAGAGCGAACTCGTTTAGTTGTTTTTGGAGTGGTCAAAATTCACAGAACCAAGCTTCTAGCCACTTTGAGTGGACTAAAACTTGAAGCAGAGATCACTGCCTTACATAGTAGTACAACATGGAGAAAAAAATCAAGACCAGCTTCATTGGAGTGTTCACTAACTGGTCAGGTTGGAAGAGCAATGATTGTGTTATTAGAAGGAGTAGCTCCAAGTCAACAGTGAGTTAAATTAAATCTTGACCAAGAATATATTTAAACGTAAATTTGTTTGATCTTTCCAGAACCGTAGTGAAAGTGACCGTTGGCAAAAGTCAAACGCTGTATTCAAGCTTAACTCGACGTGGAAAAGATAAAAACAGTGGTTTGCTATCAATAGGAGCAGTAAACATTGACATACCTCAACATCCAGTAGCTTTGCACGGCATGATGACTCGCAGTTCTAAGCAGCTGTCCTCCACCTTACAAGAACTTCGTGTGACACGAACTTCAGCTCGCTTGTCAAGGCAAAACGAAGAACCAGAATCTCCGTTAAATTCTAAAGAATCTAAGGAAAAAGCCCCACCAGTTCAAAAACCTGCTCAACATATTAAACTTCCTCCACAATCACATCCAAGTGGACTTTTGCAGCCACTTGTAATGCAATTCAACATAATCTTGCAGAGTTTGTCTGTAACTGCTGCTCTTCTTCCTTCCTTGCAAGCTCAGTACAAGATGGATCACGTAACATCCAGTGGAGTAACTGGTAGTCAAGCAAAATTCACCATTGATCTGCCTAGCCAATCTTTGAGCTTTAATACAAAAGCCACTACTCGAGACACAAATCTGCCACCTGAAGCTTGCATTGATTTACCAACAGTTCATGTTTCAGCAGAATATTTGCATGAAAATGCACCACAAGATATTCCTATAGATGGAGTTGTTTTGCGACAAGGTGCCTATTTGTCTGCTTCGGCTGAGATTGGTGTGTTTGAACGATGCTTGACCACGGATCTCCTGAATCATTTAGTTTTCGTCCAGAAGGTGTTTATGAAGGAAGTCAACGAAGTAGTGCAAAAAGTTTATGGAGGTGAAAAGCCTGTACCACTTTGGCTAGAGGACTGTGAAGACACAAATGGATCCAGCATTAAGAGAATATTGTTCTCGCTGAATATTCGAGTTAAGAGAATTCAATTGACAGCTACAACGCCTTGCTCTTCGGCTGTGAGGTTTGAAACTCAAGCACTTGACTTCCATCTATCAAATCGCGTGAAAAATATTGCTGAAGGTGTTAATGCTAAGCTTTTTGGTAAAGCACAGATTGATTTAAATTTATCGCTTGGACAAATCATTAAAAATGCTATCTTTGACGAAGCTGAACCAGAATTCCAGCAGTATGCCTTTTTCAACACCACTATTGGATTTAGGAATGCTTTCCAGGATGAGATGCTTAACGATGACAAAGAACTTGTTCTTATAACTCTAAAACGTCCATTGATTTATGTTCAACCCATTGCCGTCGACAAAGCGATCCTTGTTTGGCTCAACTATAAAAATGCTTACGAATATTGGGCCGAAAAACGAGCTAACCTCAACAAAGAAGTTCTTAATGCAACTCAACAAGTGTTCGAGAAAGGTCCTTTCGGTCAGTTCAGTCACCATTTAAGTGCTGCCAACCTTTCAACTTTGTTCCTTCAGTTGACTGTCGAAGATATGGGAATTTGCATGCCTTTAAATGCGCCTCCAAACGGAGCGTGGGCGAGCAGACCGCTAGACTTTGAACAAAAAGGAGCCGTTGTAATAACATTAGAGAATACCATCATCAGTGCGTGTAGCTCTGGTTCACTTGTCTCCAAAGGAAAGTTTGTTGGACTCTGTTTGAGATTTGCTGATGATTTTGATGCTGGCTTGGACGACTGGAAACCTAATATGAATGATAGTAACATCATGAATCTTTGTGTTGTTTCCGAAGGAACTTATGAGGTATGTTTTCGTAAACTATAATGATTATTTATTTTGATGATAATTAATTTAATTTAATAGGTTTGTTCCCGAACCATTGCTGCAAAGCATATGGAGAACGCAAAGTGGTTCCTGAATGTAAAATGGCAAATGGAAGGAGTCGATATTCACCTAGACGTAAATATTGGCAAGCAGTTATCAGCTTGTGGTCATACATTAACCATGCTAACGGGTGCTGAAGACGATGAACAAGCAGTTCCTGATAGTCCAGATAGTGATGATAATGTAGATGGCACTACTGTGTCACAGGATATTTTGCCACGACCAAGAAAAACTTTGGATTCATTACCATCTTTCCTTTTCGATCCAACACTGGATTCTAAGAAAAGATCTTTGATGATGGAAAATGAAATCAATGAGCAATCAAAGATTGTGAGTGATCTGAGAAGCCTGGGTGCTTCAGCTAACACCATCACGCATGAAGAGAGGAGGTTGGAAGAATTACAAGGGATTTGCTACAAATATTTCAGACGTGATATGATCCAGGTAAATTTTTTGACCTCATTTATTACATTTTAAGAGTTGGTAAATCAATAAAAGTGGTTCAAACACCCCATATTGTGTCATCAGGATCTGTCATTAAAGGCTGCCTTTCAGCATCTTCACCTTGTGTTTCTTCTCTAGAATCAATTTTTTCCATAAGCTTTTCAATTTTCTCAATGTGTCCACTCGCATTTTCAAAAACCATTTTTGGTGGTTCTTCTTGTTTCGAGTCATGATCAATACCTTTAATATTTATCTTTGTGAAATTATCGCCCAACATTTGCTGGAATGTTTTGAGAAGATCAACAGTTCCATCTGTATTCATCTTGTAGACATATTGTATGTAAGGGCAGATTGTTTTATGATCAGCTACGTAATCTGCTTCTTGCTTGACTGAAGTATCTTTACTTTCAGAATCAGAAGAACGGTTGCTTTGTTCAGAAAAGTGTAGTTGAGATAAATAGCTTTCAGACAAACTTGATCTGGCAATGGAGGCTCGTTCAAATCTTTCAAATTTGTTTTTCAAATCATCGACCGTAATCTGTAACCTTTTCAATTCTTTATTAAGTTCTTCAATTTTTAGTGAATTTCCCGGATCTTTAGCTATTTTAAGCTTGTTGACAAACTGAATCGAAGTTTTTATTGCTTTGTGGCACTGTGGATTTTCTACTGGGAATTTAAAAAGAAAATGTTTTTGACCTTGAACTATTTTCTCTCCTTGCAGATGGGAAAAATTATTAGCATTTTCCATCTTTCATTTAAATTTGTTACTAAAGTTGTGTCAAAATTACATTTGAAAATAGTTTTTCATAATTTCAGTGATTACTGAGTTTACTAATCTTTACCATTTTTGTTTTTGTTTCAGAAATGGAAGCGTCCAGCCAACCGACGATCAATGCTAAAAGCTGGAAACCGCTCCAAATCCTTCATAGGTCCATCACCTACTCACGAAACACAGATAGGATCACCAATTCTTGACACAATTCCTGCCACCGATGAAACCGCTAGTTTGCAAGGATCGCCAGAAAGTAACACTTCGCGTTCAGCTTCTCTGAAAGTTAGGATCCCATCAACTGCTCGTGTCACCTTTACAGACGCGATGCGACAATCTTCACTACCGAGCGCAGATTCAGACGTAAGCTTCTCAGAAAGTGGGGTTGACTGGCCTTCTGTATCATCAATGCCGGAGCCACCAAATATTCTGAACATTGATGGAGAAGAAGTGGAACTTAGGAAGAAAAGTTCAATATACACGCAAAAACAGCAAGAACCGAGCATTGATTTTGAACTGGACATTAAAGTTTTGGTGAACAGTGGAAAGTGTGTACTTCATACAAAAGATGTAGTCGATGAGAAAATGTCAGCCAACAGTTCAACGAATAATGTGAGAACGCACAAACGCGAGAAAAGTATCGGAACGGAGTGGGGTGGCAGTCCTATTGCTTCTCGGAGGAGCAAAGAGAAAAGCAGGCTCAAATATAATCCACCACCTGGTGCTTTGGTTGATCTCACTAGATTCCTTATACCTGGCTTGGACGTCAAGTTGTTTTACCAATCAAAAACTACTGATGAAGCATCACCAAGGCTAAGCACAGTTGATCCCTTTGGAATGCCAACACCAAGAAGAGCTGGATCTAAGAGGGCATCTCTTTTTGCATGGTTGACTTTGCAAAGCATTCCAGAAGAAACTATCATATCACCACATATTCTCGAATTTTTGGAACAAACTCTTGAACCGATACCATCTAATGCGTTCTCCGTGCCTTCGAATCCCGTAAATTTGGGCATGTTAGAGCATAATTACGTGGTTTATGCCTCTTTCCCAGTAGATGTTATTGTTTACTTCCATATGCAACCTTCTACTTTCAGATTCTCTTGCTTACCAGTTTCAAGAGTCGAGTGCATGTTGCAATTGCCTAGGTAAAATTAATGAAGCTAAAATCAATCTTAATTGCTAAAACACCATCTCTTTTTAGTTTGGATATCGTCTTCAGTTCGAAACGTCAAGAAGAAAACGTTTATAGCGACAGTGACCCGAAATCAGCAACTGGTGGTTTAAGTGTTACTGGCTGTCTTGCTGATTTTAATGTCTACATATTTCATCCGTATGGCGGCAAAAAGTCCAACATTAAAGAGCCATTGACAGATAGCGAACGCAAAGACTCACTGAGTATAAACGTAGAGTTTGTGAAGTTCCACATAAGTCGATCCCGCAAGCTTAACTTTGACACCACCTTGCCTAGAAAATCAATGGACAAGTCAGCTTCAAGGGCCAACATTCGATTCTCTACTATTGTTGATATCGGTAGCGCTAGCTTCAAGTACGACATGAGAAGGCTGACTGAGATTTTAGCGTTCCCCAAGGCTTGGTATCGAAGAAATATCGTTAGGAGACTGTTTTTGGGAGACTTGAGTGTTCAACAAACACCACTCAATGACTCTGAATTATATGAAGGATCACCAAATCATACAAAGGGATATAATAGGTAAAACAAAACTTGTTCTAATGAATTTTCACATCATAATTGTTTTACTTTTGAATCCTCAGATCCCCGACAGAAAAGAGTCCGCTTCTGGTAACCCGAGATAAATTGCGATTAAGCCTTGAAAATGACGCCTCAAAAATACCAAAGAAAGAAACACCATCCCCAAATACTGATTGTGCTCATCCCTACACTTCTTGGGAAACTCTTGTGTTATTTGCTCTCAATTTTACAAAACTAAATGTCCAAATGAATATGGGCAATGTAATGGGAAACGTTGTATGGCTTACTAAAGCTTTTAGAAGTGATGGCAGTTTGAGCATTAGGTAGTTATTTTTATTTCAAATCTACTATTTAAATACTAATGAAATTCTTTCATTTAGCTCCACTGGTCATAAAAATTTATACGTTGGAATTGGACTAGGTGGCTCTACTCTAGACGCTAAAGGAGGAATTGTAGGTGGCACTATTGAACTCAGCAAAATTGACACGGACTTTAAAATACTTGAAGAACCTAATATGGAACCTAATCATAAAATCGGAGTTCGCTTGGCGGCTCTTGAGCTCAAGTTTGATTACATGGGAACCAGTGTGCTGATGACTAGAATAAGTTCACTTAATGCAACTTTAAGAGACGAATGGAAGCGAGTTAAAGATAGGAATCATCCGAATAGACGACATGCTATTATCTTGATTCATGGTGATTTGAGTTGGGACCAACTGCAAGTGATGATCAGCAAGGCTACAACAGCAGATATTCTGAAAATGTTCTACAAATTGGAAGAATTCTTTTCACAGCAGTTTAAATCTTCGAAGAGAGTATTTTCCAGCTTAGAGCCCAAATTGCAATCAAACAGTATGCGCCGAAAGCAGCTCAAAAAGAAGATCAATTTGCCACCAAGTGCTGGAGTCTCTGGCATTCCCGGTGGAGAACAAGCTTTTGCTTACTCTGATGCTCGTCATCACCGACATTGGCAAGAACCGTTGAGGCACGCTGTTGGCTTGTGTTTGTCTACCTTGAAATATCCACTTCCGAAGAGTGGAACTGTTTTGGGAGGCACCATGGAGCTACATGGGAAAAACATCTCTTTGGCATGTTTCCATGGAATCAATTTCAAGAGCAAGTCTTGGGCACTTTTCAGTTTACGTGAACCTTGCATCAATTTTGCCACAGAAGCTCAACAAATCGAAAAAACTGGAGAATCTCTAGTGATTCAAAAACTTACTTTTGGTTTGGGAATGAATAATCAACAAATTCCTCAGCACCATTCCATGGCTACTGTAGTGAGAATGTCAAGAAATGTCATTTTTCCACCCCAATTTAAGACCTTGCAAGAGTGGTTTCACTATGCATTCAGCAACAGTGAGATTGATGGTGAGTTTTGAAATAATTCTCATCTAACCCAAAAATACAACGAAATCCTTGTTTTTCAGGAGTTGATCGCTTCCCAGTGCTTGAACGTGATATTCGAGAGCCAAATACTAATTCAATCGAACGAGCTCGCAATTCAACAGCAACAGCGTCAATTATTAAGTTGCAAGACCACAATCATAATCGCGAGGTTATTTTTGCATTGCCTAGTTTACAACTACATTTCAAGACGGAGCACTTACAAGGAGCCACAACGCCAGATACTCAGCGTAAGTTTTCAAATAATTTGATAGAGAATTTTTAATTATTTTCACTCTACTTTTACAGAAGAAAAACCAACAGTTGAGTGCAGTTTCATAACAGAATTTGAAGATCACATTTTTGTAACTGTAGACGCTGATGCCTTTTTCTTCCTTCATGATCTGATCACCTCGTATCTGAAAGAAAAAGAGAAGGTGATAAATTCTCAAAATATGCGTTCGGGGTCGCCAAATCCCCAGGTAGTGCCTAATGCCACACCAAGCACATCCAAAGCCAGCTCAAATAATAACTTAGAGAAAAATGATAGCAGCTCCAATTCATCGACAATAGATTCAAATACTTCGCTTAATACAACAACAAACGGCAGCACTAAGAACCTGAATCAGCTCTCTGGGGCATCTTCTTCAGCTACCATCAATCAACAAGAAGATTTGCGCCATCTTGTTGGAAATAAGAAAATTTCGTCCAACAAAGCTGATAAAGAGCCAAAAGTAGACTTGGATGCCTTCATGCGAACAGATTGGCGCCATTTTAATTGCAACACCTGGCATCTGGAGCCAACAGTTCGGTTGCTCTCTTGGGCAGGAAAGTCTATTGAGCCGTATGGTATCGACTACATTCTCAACAAGTTGGGATTCAGTCACGCTCGCACCACAATTCCCAAGTGGCTACAACGCGGCTTCTTAGATCCACTTGATAAAGTGCAAGCTCTACTGATTCTTCAACTTCTGCTTATGGTGGAGGAGAATAAGAACGAAGAGACCAAGAAAGACTAGTTTAAGGACAAAATTTGTGTCATAATTTCTGGATTCATTGATTTGGTTTGATTAATAGCTAATATTTTTATTCCTATATTATTCAACTTAAAATTAATACCCAAAAATTTCCTGAAAATCATCTGAAACTTAGCGAAAGACCTTACTCAACCAGCATTTAACAATATTTTTTATTTTTCGATTTTTTCAAGTCAGTAGTAAAATAAGGAAAGAATAATGGTAGTGTTGTAAAATGATGTCACAGATAATGTTCTTGTGGTTGGAAAAAATTGTGATATCATTTATCCGAAAAAGTATAATAATAATGAAAAAGGAAAATAATAGGTGTATACTCAATTAGCTAATTGAACTAATTAAAGAGATAAATTTGATAGGCACTAGACAATTTTTAAGATGTGAATTTTTTGTTTACCAAAGATGCTAAGTTGTGTATTTGTTATTTGTACGCAGTAGTTTTTAAGATATATATTATTTCTGTATTCCAATCAATTACCAAAATATTCTAAATTATCTATTAAAGTTGATTGCTTTCTTGGAAATTAAGTAAACATGATTTTATTTACTCTATTCTATAAAGATTTGATTGTTTTTTGTAAATTCATAATTATTATACTCTTAAAAATAAAGTGCAATGAATGTTAAATTATGAAAAGTAGTTTTTATATTGTAAGTATAGACATATTTCCTTTATTTAACAATCCCATACAAAATAATTTCATTCATAGATTTTCATATTTAGTAAATAGTTGTTGTATATTTTACTAAACACTTTTGACCTTTTGAAAAGCAAACACCATGTACAAAGTGATTACCTCCCACTCAGATTTAGAAAGTGTTCCAACTTTTCTACGATTATTGTTGCTATATCCACCACCAGCACTTCCGCCTCCTCGTCGATTCAGATATTCTTTAGCATGAGAATACTCTTCTTCATTATCATGCGACAAGTTACTGTTTCCTGATGCAGCGTACGGCTCGAGAGCTTGCATTTTTTCGAGCAAGTTGCGTCCTAAAATAAGACCCATGAATTGATTGTTAGTAAGATAGGTATGTTAATATTTTACCTGAATGAATTTTTGTCTCATAGTAATCCTCAAATCTTTCCTTGGCCACCAATTTGAGTGAATACTTTTTAGCAAGCTTTTCCAAAGCCGGAAAATAAACTAAAAATTCAGGACAGTCAACTACTCCATCGAGCAGGAAATTGTATTTGGCTCCAAAAATAGGCAAATCAGCTGGATCGCTCATGAATTTGATGGAGTAAATGTCGTTGCCAAACGAATCGGAATTTGCTGCTTTCTGTCGGCTCATTATTTGGTAAGAGTCCGGAATTGTCCCAATAAAGTACCCACCTACTTTCAAGCATTCTGATGCGTTCTTGAGCATGCATTCTGCTTGTTTCAAGGATTCGAAACTGTAGTGGAAGGCAAATTGGCAGCTGACCAAGTTCAGTTCAATTGAAGGATCCTTATAGCGTTCTCGGAGTCGATCCCTAGTAGAATCACAAGTAAAAAATTCAGCAGTAAATGGTTTTCGATCTTGTGGTTGCTGAGTTGATATCTTCTCGTAACGAGCCTTGCACTGGTCAACACTCACTTCGGCAATATCAGTACAGAGAAGATAAGTGATGTTACCTACAATCAAATTAAAGAATTGTATTCTTTCTGCTACAACTTCTATCTGGCACACATAATATTTAAATTTTAAATAGACTCACCTTTTTGCCACTTTAGCAAATCTCCACCTTTTCCGCAGCACATATCTAGAACTCTTAGAGGAGACCCGTGAACAGACGAATCTCTGATTTTTTCTAGATATTCATTGATTAATTGAGATTTCACCCAATTATTAAAATTCCTCATGTAAAAGATTCGAGACTTGAAACGTTCAGCAAGACCTTTTTCTTCTAATGCATTATAATGTTGGGCAACCACTTTAGAATGTTGGTCATCCATAAATCTTTTAGGAGCTTGTTCGTCATTATCGTCATTTTCAAAACGTCTTTTACTTGATTCTGGCCGCTCCTCAGCGTTGTTAGAGCTTAAGCCACCTTCCATTTGAAACTTTAGTTTTCAAATTGGTTTATTTTTGCTTTAAAACCCTAATATTCTTGAATATTTTAATAAAGTTTCAATCCACAATTCAAAACAAGTTACGGACTGACTTTCTATACGACCATTTATAAACTTGTCTTAAACAGAAATTATTTTTGATGAATCTCAATTATTTAAAAGAGTTTAACTTAAAAATCTACAGACAAATTCAATGCAATATGCAAATGAATTTGGTTCTTCGTTATAGGCATGAAAAATGTTGTTGCTCTGCGAGGTCGATTTATAGAGCATCCGACTGTATTATTGAAACGTCAATTAAGAGCGGCTGTAAATCAAAAAGCTAAGAAATTATCGAATTATTGCTTAATTGAGAAAATATTATATTGTTAAGGTCTTAAGTATTCACTTCACGATTTTTCAATTAAAAACTAAAAAAAAAAAATATCGTATCCCGGCAAATTGACAGCCGCTAATTTCGAATTTCGAATTAAAATGTTTTCGAAACAAGTCACAACATTGGTTTTAAAATATCAAAATTCAGTCAGTTTAATTCAGCACTGCTAATTGGAAGCATATCAATTAAAACTTTAAACAAAATAAAATCCTTAAACACGTAAATAAACATTCTGAACCGTTCAATTGATGTTTAAATAGTGATTTGAAGTGTTATTTGTGATAAGAGATAACTCGTGATTAAAAATTTTCGTTGCTAGATAGTCCATTACTCAATTATATTGTTAACTGCATTTTAATTACTGTTTTAATTATGAATTCTTTGATTAAGGTAAAGCACTGTGTATTATTTTCAGTATTTGATTTAGTTTTAGTTTATTAATAGTCTCGTCGTCACATATTTTTCACATTTGCCACCTACTCAATGAAAAACTTATGATAATGGACCTGCTTCAAACCTTTTGAGATAAGATTACAACCATATTCAATATAAGCTACTTTGTGCGTTAAACACAAGACTTCTATCATGTCATTAATGTGATTGTTATTCCATTTTATAGTTTATGATGATAAATAAATAGTTAGCGCAACTCGAGCACAAAAGGAATAATTAAAACCAGTTAATTAGTCACCCAGAGATTCATGAACGTAACCGCAGCTCTCTTTTTCTGTAACAGATATTTACATAAGTTTTGGCGTAGTTCACATAGATAATATGAAATTAAAGTTCATTTTCTCGGTGAATTATTTGTTTACAGTTTCTACATATTTGTTTCTAAATATTTTTTAATGATGTTGAAATATTTCACTAGACAGAAAATTTCCTTAACCGTACTTATAAAGATTAAATAATGATCCAGAATTTCTAAATCATGAGACATAATGAGGTTGTCTCTGGGCAAAAAATGCCAAGGACGCCAAATCATATATTTACAAAAAGATAATCGATTTCTTTGAAATTTAAAAATAGAAAATTCAATTTGCCATCAAAATTACTAGTTTCTGTTTTGTAGAAATAAAAACAAAACTGTTTTCTCAACTATAACAAATAGGAATAGCATTTAGTAAACATGATAAGTTTTGAGTTTATTTATGAATTTAGTTGATTTTTGTAAAAATTTCTGTTTTTATAAACTTCCCTTTGCAGTGGCCACGCGACCTGCAATTTCGTAACGCTAAACATAATTATTTTGTGGATTTTTAGCTCTTTATCCTTAAGATTTTTGTACGACAAACTTTATCTTAAAATGTTCCTGTTTAGCCAAACAGTGCATATTAATTTTTAAAAAATGATCCCATTCATCTGCTGGTCCACAGACCAAGTTGAACACAAAAAATCTGTATTTTTCGAAAATCTCTTGAGTCTCAAATCGATACTGATAGAACCATAATACTTTTGTGTGTACAACTTTTAATATTTAGAAACCTTAAAATCTTACGCACATTTACATTATTTTTAATTCAAAATCCACCCTCTCGCTGGTCCACAGATTCATTTAATATAAGAGCCGGACAAATTTGTAAAAATTTCCCCAAAAAAAAGCCATTTCTTCAGAATTAATTGACAATAACTCGAAAACCATAATACTTCTATAAGTAAAACTTTGCTTAATAATGATCTTTAATGATTGACAGAGAGATTAACAAAGATCCAGCGCAGAACTGCTCCACCCGCTGGTCCACAAACTGACATTAATCCAAAAAGTCGGCAAACTTAAAAAAAAAATTATTTTTTTTTTCATCAGAAACTTGAAATATATTATTATTATATATAAATATATCTAGTAATTTATTTCGTGAATCTTAATATTTTAAATGACTCATGTGAAGTTTATAAGTTTTCGATTTTTAATCGTTCTTTATTTTGTTTGTAGTCGAAATATTCTGTGGAGATTTTCAAAAATAGTTCGGTAAAGCATTTGTTTTGACTTCAGGTTTATAGCTTTGATAACAAATAACTGCTTTTGATAGAGGCTTTACTGCCATAATAAACTAACAATTTGTGGTCCCCATCAAATTTATTTTGAGTTTGAGTAAAATATTTAAAAACAATTTTGGAGTTTTCCAGTATATAAATGAATTTGATCTATCAATAGATAATTGAGCTTTAAATATCGCCCTTTTAATTATACATCATTGATCATACAAAGAATCTACTTTTATTTTCAAGACTTTATATTTGCAAATACCTCAATATGTTTCACGTAATGACGTCAATTTTCTTGTTTTTATCTTCAACTGCGTTTAAATATAGATATTTGGATTTTTAAACCTTTTGTTAATTATTATTGCAATATTGATAAATAAATGGCAATGTTGTCAACTTCAGACATTTTAAATTTGATTTTAATTTTATATATTCTTTCAAAACATATAATCTGTGCAATTATTCGTCTATGAAAAAAAAATATTTCAGTCGTTTAATGTGTCATCATTATTAAAAATGTTTGTTTGGGTAATTGCATATGTTTCTGAGGGCAACCAACAAAAAATTGCAATTTCTGGCTACCAACTTTTTCTAATAAATTCCGGCGACGATTCAAAAAGCACCGACATTTGTGGGCAAATCGCAAAACAAGTTGGTTCAGCTTTTATATGGCCACATCCGTGCTTAATTCGCAAATATTCAAATACAAGCTAATGATGGTAATGAATATTAAAATTCTTGTAAAGGATTGTGTGACGTATTGTTTTAATATATTATTTAGTAATCTGCTACTTAAAGGCTTATCAAGTTACGAGATAATTAATCAATAGTTTTTTCTTTTTTTTTTTGTATTAAAAGTTTGCACTTTGTTTGTTTGTTGTTGTTTTTGAATTTTTTTAATACATGTTAGAATTTAAATAAATAAACTTTATTGTGAAACAAGTGCGAGTGCCAATTCAAAAATCTAGAAGAAGAGGCATTTTTGATGAAAGTATTTGAAAAATAGTCGCCTCAGTCAACTGCCCTTATAAAGACCAGGAATAGTAAAAAATTTAATCAAAAGTTTATTAAAAAAACCGTAAGCTGTTTTGATTTACATTTATGTAAAGAGTTTTCGATTAGGAAGATTTATTGGGTTATTGTGAGTTCATAATTCTGTTATCCTTTTATAAATTAATAATTTCATTTAGTAAACTATTAAAATAATTTACTATGAAATTTTTGCGATATTGGCACATTATTGATTTTGAATTGAATTAGTTTTAGCTTATATGTACATTAGTGTGGTCCAAAGTTGTATGGGAAATCAAAAGCATGTTAGAAGTGCGCTCCCAAAGCAAAAGTTTGATTTAGATGACAAAATAAAAATTCAGTAAAATTTTCAAATTTTTTGATGCACGCTTTAGTGGTGCTCATCAAGCTTTTAGTTTTGACATTTTTACGGTTCCAAAATCATTAAATTTTTTTTCGATTATTGGAATATTAAAAAAAAATTGGTTTGTTGTGAGTTCATAATTCTTATCCACACTTTTTAAATAATATATATTATGAAATTTTTGGGATATTAGCACGTTATTGATTTTGAATTCAATTAGTTTTAGCTACATTTATTTGATAAAAATAAATTAAACTGTTGATTCTGCAAAAAGACTGTCCTGGCGCCAAAATTATCTTAAAACTAAAGCTCACAGTCAAGTTCATTTCTTCAATAATGATTATTAAAACATAAAAACATTTCAAAAATAAATTAAACTGTTGATTCTGCAAAAAGACTGTCCTGGCGCCAAAATTATCTTAAAACTGAAGCTCACAGTCAAGTTCATTTCTTCAATAATGATTATTAAAACATGCATTTCCGAATCAAGATCGATTTCCTATAAACATCAAGTTTACATTTCGTTTATGCATGCAAAGTTCGCTGTTTAGCATCAGTCGATATTCTGCACGATATGACGTTGAACGTCAAGTATATAGCCGAACCAATCGATCAACTGGCTAGGCCACGTGGCATTGTTTACATCGTTGACGTGGTTTTTTGCATGCCTCTTTAAAGAACACTCACATATTAACAATTTCTCCGCCTTGAATCTGATCATGCGCTCGCCTTTAACATTTGAAATAAAAGGTGGATAGATTATTTCTATAGTTCTCGGTGAAAATTGGCAGTGAAATTGAAATCTGATAAGCTGTTTGTGCTGTTTAAAGTTTGTGAGCCTTCTTGTGTGATACAAGCTTAATTAATAATATTTTGTAATTGATTGAATTACTTAAACTTCTTCCCGGATGCTTTTGGCCAAACGTTTGATTATTCTGTTATCGATTCACTACTTTAAGGCGACACATTCAAATAGCGAAATGCGAGATATCGCGGCTAGAATTTGCCGGGACTACTTGACCGGAGCTTGGAAGACGATTAGTGCAGAGGAGATCCAGTTAAGGAGGATCAGCGGTGGATTATCCAATTTTTTGTATTATGTTAGTCTACCGGAAGGCAAGATAGATGGATCGCCTCCTAGACAAACTATGAATTGTTCAAAGAGACCTAGAAGAGACAGCTATCATAACATTTTGGAGCCTAAAGAGGTGGGTATTTATATTAAATGGATGTGATTTTTTTTCATATTGCATCATCATTAATCGTTGCTTCATTTTAAGGTTTTGCTTCGAATTTATGGACAAACTCATGGGGAACATGCATTAGAGACAATGTTAACAGAGTCAGTGGTTTTTACGCTACTCAGCGAACGTAAATTGGGACCTAAGCTACATGGTGTCTTTCCGGGCGGAAGAATTGAACAATATATTCCGGTAAACTTAGATTTATATTTATCACTATCAATCCAATATTGTATCAATATCAATATATTTAGAACAAAATTCTTCATCCATGAACTTGTTTGAGTATACAGTCGAAATTCAATATTGTTATTGTTAACAAAGATTCAAGATTATTATTACTGATACAGAATACTGCTAGTTTGTATCAATTTCTGTTGACTTTTATAGATTTTCTTTTTTCAAGTCCTCCAATTAAAAATCAAATTTTACATTTATCTAGGTTACAGTGAATTAAATTACATCATTACTGAAAAACATGTTCTACTTGTAAACTCTATTTCTATACAAAATATTTTTTTTCTTCAAGGCCCGTCCCCTTCTAACCTCGGAGCTTGCTGATAATAAAATCTCATCTAAAATAGCTGAAAAGATGGCAGAAATTCACAGCCTAGACATTCCTGTATCCAAGGAGCCCGACTGGATTTGGATAACCATGAATCGATGGCTTAACAATGTGGACACCATTTTTCGCAGTCCCAAACGCAATGTCGATAATAATAATAGTGACAATGCTCAGATTAAAAGTTGCTTTGCCGAAAAACTAAGCCAAATTGATTTCAGAAAGGAAGTGGAGTGGCTGCGTAAGATTGTAGAAGTGGAGGATTATCAGGTTACATTTTCGCACAACGATTTGCAAGAGGGAAATATATTGTTTAGAGAGAAATGTTCACCTGCACCTTCTATGGAGCAATTTGGGTGAGTTAAAGCAATGTTATTATTATTTTTTGATATTCATTGAATATATTTTTTTAGCTCCTTCGACGAATCCTCCAACCTGGACTCGGATTTCAGTTCGATCATTATCTCGTCCAGCGTGAAAAGCAACTCTTCAGGCAACATGGATCGCTTAAATGGCAACACAAGGAAACGCTCGTTTGCAGACGACGAAGATAGTAATCTGATCGAAAACATCGACTCGGCCCTCAGCGGCACGTCAACAATTTTATCGGAACGATGCGACCCGGAACTGATGATTATTGATTTTGAATATTGTGCCTACAACTATCGCGCATTTGATTTAGCTAACCACTTTCTGGAGTGGACATACGATTACACAAACGACCAATACCCTTACTTTCATCATAAAAAACATCAATATCCCTCGCACGAACAAAAGGTAGGATAACATTGAAATCAAATTTTATTCTTAATCAACCAACATTTTTCAATTTAGATCATTTTAATTTCATAAAATTGTGACTTTTGTCCATCCTGGTCGTGAAAGTAATATTCACTTTGTTATTTTACGCATTTCATAAAATTTACCGAGGCGCTTTTGTCATCTGACCCAACTAATTCCGTTTGTTTTCTCATTGCCTTTGGGCTTTTGCCTCTTATGTTGTTGTTATAATTGTTGCAAATATAGGAAATGTTTGTAACTGCATATTTGACGAAAATGTCTGGTGAGATGCCTACGCTGAACGAGAAAATGGAGTTATATGATGAGATAACCTGCTTCAGTCTGGCTTCTCACTTGTTCTGGGGTGAGTTTTGAATTTTATAGATTATAAAATGAAGTATTTAATTAAATGGATTTTATTGTAATTTCAGGACTCTGGGCGATAGTAAACGTAAAACAGGAAATTGAGTTTGGGTATTGGGTAAGATAATTTTAAAACATGTTTCGCATGTTTCACTTGATATCTTATAATTTTTGTTTGGTTGTAGGACTACGCCAACTGCAGAATTTCAGAGTATTTATTAGCCAAGGAAAACTACCTTTCTATGAAGCCCAGCACAGGAGATTTCTACGATCTCGACGATTGTCAGAAATGAGTGTATGCTGCTTAGTTCTCATTCACTTGCTTCCATATACTTGACGGATAAGATCAGCTTAACAAGTATTTCTTCAAAAAATTAAGAGCCAGAACAACTTTGCATCACTATCCTAGTTCGTTTCAATTTGAGACAAACCCTGAATTTAAATTAAGTAAATAACCAACGTTGTGTACTTACTTAGAGATTACCACATAATCATAGGATCTTGGGAGACTTATAGGGGGCCGATTTTAGATACAGTGGTTTAACATATTTGAGTGTTTATGTAGAAAAGGCTGAGAATAATTCGTGGTCGCATGACTGACTAAATAATTGGTTAGGAATTTGTGTACTTATGGAGATAGAGTTCTGAAATGGCCAAGATGAATTTAATTTATATGGAAATTGTACCTTTTTTTATCGCTTTAAGTTTAAACATTTTTAAAAGAAAGTGATTTCGTTGTAATCTTTTTGGTCCTTATATTGTAATTTAGTTTATTTGATGGTTGTTCATTTTGGGAAAGTTGTGAGGGAGTGATATTTATTTTGTAGATTGGTAGAAAGATATGATAAGAAGGAAACATTGATATTTGACAACATTCGCATAGAAATCGAATCAAATTTAGGAAAAGCAAAGCTTTTACAAATATTTTTCCAGTCTATGTTAACTTGTCGTCACCTATCTTCATTACCTTAATCTATCTTTTGAATCATTTATTCAATAAAATAATTAAGTCATAATTTAATTATAATCGCTTACAGAGATTCGCTCCATAAAAATCGATTTTGAATGTTATTGTGATAACTTATTGCACTTCTCAAATTACTTGTTAATTTTAAAATCACCCACGCAATTTTTAATTAAGAAATTTAAAGGGAAACTAACTTTAATTACATTTATTAATTAATATCTTTAATATACGATTCTCCAATATTTTGTTGGATTCCCAATCGGTTGCTGTGCAGATGTAATCGGATTTGCTTTATGATAGTTAATTATATATCAGTTATTGTACTTAACGGACTGACTGATAGCGTCTGATTGAACTTGAATGTACAAAGATGTGGAAGATTTATAATATATGGTGGCTCTTGGATATGGTAAAAGTTGATTTGTAGATTAAAACAAGTTGAGCTGTGCCGGGCATATATCAATATTTTAATGTTTAATAAACTAGTTAAATAATATGTTGGTTCAATTAGCAAAAGAATTTAATATATAGTGACATGAAGATACCTTATTCGTTTTTAGCAATCAACTGTAGGCTCCATTTAATTTAAAAAGAGTTTCTCTTTATCTTTTGATGAATTATTGATTTACAGATGTACTTTTTGGTAATTTTGTGTACCTTGCTTATTTTGATGAAATAAAGATTATAAAAAAATAAAAATCAAATTGCTTTTATTAACCTTTTACTCGCATCATAAAATATTCACAATATTTAAAATGCGGCAATATTAAATCTAAGCTCCCAAGTTCATAGACTTAAAATATATTGCAGTAATAAAAATCTGAAAACTTAAGCTTGTCATATTTTCAGAATACAAATTGTGCAAATAATTTCATTATGAATGAAAAACACCTGCGTAAATTATAGTAAGAAAAACTGTATGAAATCTAATCATTTCAATAATTAAAATCAACAAGACTAGAGTTTGGACTTTCTGTACATATATTTCGCTTGATTAAGCTTTTCTTTGAGGCTTTCTGACCAACACATTTTTTGCCTTTGTATGAGTGTAATTGTTATTTCGACACTAGATGTAGAGATTATAAGAGTTGTATTCAATTTTCCATAAATATTTGAAAATAAGAGGATACCAAAAAATTAAGAGAAAAATATTTTAAAAGTTTTTTAAGTATATTGAACATGTTAACTGGTTTTAGAGTTTTCATGATGCTATATGTTATTTTTTAAAACTTTGTGTTGTCTTAGTGTCAGTATATAGGTGACAAGCCGTACAGCTGGTTTATATTTTTGCACCACAAATTTTTGTGAAATAATATTTATATTTATTTAGTCGATCAGTTTGACTCCGCTCGATGTTGAAATCAGTTGGCACTTATTCATCTAGACTTAGTTTTATTTCAAGACATCCACTAAAACGGTAGAACTATCAAAATTTTGCCAACAAGTGAGGAATTTAAATAATTGAAATCATAGTTTTTGCTATATTGAACTTTTGTAAAAACTTAAAGTTCAAGAAAATGAAATGACAATGAGAATTTGTATTTTTTAATAATTTATGCTTTGTTTTTCAGCAAAAAGCAGAAATAAGTTAAATCATGGAGTTCACAAGCAACAAAATCATCTTTCCTGATTACAAATTGGGGCCACTTTCATCATATCGAAGTAAAAGCTCTTTCGATACCAAAAAACTTAAATTGATCATTGAAGATCAAGCAACCTTGGAATTGAGATACAAGATTTGGAATTTTATGGAAACAGATCCAGAATTTGCAAGAAGTAGTCGAACATTAAATTTGGATGAGACTAGAGAGCAAGCAAACAGAAGAATGTTTGTTATCTTCAATGAAAAATTCTATGATTTGGAAAATTTTCTTGAGCGTCCTGATTTAGCTGGAAAATACATCTCTGCTTTGAGTGCCTATGAAGCAAGTTTTGCTGTTAAGACAAGTTTAGCTTTTGGTATGTTTCCCACAGTTCTTCGTTCAATGGGTACAGACCGCCTCCAATCAATCGTTGAGGAAAATCAATTAATGAAAAATGTTGGGTGTTTTGCTTTGACGGAAATTAGCCATGGAACAAATGCTAGAGGCATGAGAACAACAGCAAAGTTTGATTCTAAAACAGGTGAAATTATCCTACATTCTCCAAATTTCGAGGCAGCTAAATGTTGGGTTGGAAATCTCGGAAAAACCTGTACTCACGCAATTGTATACGCTCAACTTTATTGTGTTAATGGAGAACATCATGGATTAAACGCTTTTTTGGTGCCAATTCGAGATACAAAAACTTTGCTGGCATATCCAGGAGTTATTGTTGGTGATATGGGACATAAAATTGGACTCAATGGAATTGATAATGGATTTGTTATGTTCAACAATTATCACATTCCCCGCGAAAATGTGAGTTGAATTTTTGAGAAATCTTTTTTTCAATGGTAAAATCATGTAAAATCTTTTTAGCTTCTATCACGCTCTGGTGACATCACTGTAGATGGGAAATTTGTTTCTCAAATCAAGGACAAGAATAAGCGATTTGGTTCATCATTAGGAGCTTTATCAGCGGGAAGAGTTAATATATGCGAAATTGCAGCAGTCTATGTTACAAAAGCAATCACAACTGCCATTCGTTACTCGGCAGCTAGGCAGCAATTTGGGCCCGATGATTCTGATATAGAATACCCAGTTATTGAATACCAAGCACAGCAATATAGACTGATTCCTTATCTAGCTACAACGTTCGCTGTTAAAATCTTTGCCACCTGGTTGTCGAAAATTAATGGAGACATGACTTTAAACAGCTTAATGGGTCAAAAAGATCCCAATTTGGGAATGGAGCTGCATGCTTTATCCTCATCTGCAAAACCTGTTGTGACTTGGTTGGTTCGAGATGCTATTCAAGAATGCAGAGAGTCTTGCGGCGGCCACGGGTAAATTATTATATTAGATTTATTGAGAGAATTGATCTAAAGATTAATTATAAATCTTATAAATTTCTAGGTACCTGAAGGTATCTGGATTTGGAGAGTTGGCAAACGATCACGGAGCAAATGTAACCTATGAAGGCGAGAATAACGTATTGATCCAACAGACTTCAAATTGGCTGATTAGCCTTCGCGGGAAGAATTATGAAGACTTTGGCACGAACTCACCACTTGGCAGTGCCACTTTTTTCAAAAGTGCTAAAGAAATCAAAAAAATGATGTTTACATGGAAAAAACCAGAATGTGCCTTAAGACCAGAAAGTGAGAAGCTTTTAATACACACTATTGCAGCAATTGAAAATTTGTATTATTTTAGACCTTTTGATTGCTTTTGATTGGATCTGCGTTTATTATCTTGAGGAAACAGCAAGACGAGTGGAAGAACTAAAAAACGAGGGAAAATCTGTTTTTGAAGTGAGAAACGATTCTCAAGTTTTTGCAGCTAATAATCTGGCTATTGCTTATGGATACGTAAGTTATTGTTTTCTTGAATAAATAAATAGTCGTTAAATTATTTTGTCCTTAATTATAAATTTTATTTTTCAATATTAAGTTACGCTTTTAAAATTTCATTATTAATATTGCAGACACAAAAGTATCATAAGTCAAAAAATCATACTAAAATAATTTTAGTTTAGTGGTGTGAACTTTCTGCCATATGGCTAACACTGTGAAAAATCGAAGGTTTCTTAGCTGTCATTACAGTTCTCTTTGCTAATGGTTCATGTTCACTATCTACATCTTCAATCGATCGTTTCCTTTTCTTGAGCTGAATTTGAAGCTGATTTTCATACCACACTGATTTATTATATTTAATTATTTGTTCCTGATCAGTTACTGTAGGAACATTATCTGTGGTCGAATCTGGTGCTGGGTTATCGTCAGTCAAGTCAATTATCACTGTTTCATTAAGTTCCTTGTAAGCTGGATTGCTGAGAAACTGCATCGTTTCTTCTTGAAAAATGTCTTGCTCTTGGCGCCAAAGTTTCATCCACATCTCTTGTTGATAAAGATGATATTCCATCAATTGCTGCTGCTCGTAACAACATTGAGGACAGTTTCCAAATTCATGATTGCTGTGGCCGTCTGAATCAACTGTAACTATAACTGTTCCATCCACGTCACATATGGTAGCTCCTGGATATGTCACTGAAATTTCTTTAAATTGTATCAATCCGTTTTTTTCTTGAGAAGCTTCCATATTTTCGATTTTTCCTTGAATGTATTGTCAACTTGAATTTAGATGAAGAAATGATAATTTAATTCAGTTCACAAAGGTTTTTATACATTAAAAATGTTACCTGATAAATTAAACTGGAATTCGAATTTGGGTTGATTATATATAAGTGGTTTTAAGTAATTACCAAGGATCGTCTTATCCAGGTACTACAAAGTGCTAATATATCTATTTATTATAATAATTTTATAGCAATAACAATTAGCATTTCTACACCTGCTCATAAATTAATCTTAATTCAGATAGAAAATGGACTTAAAATTTTTGAATAAAAAATAATTAATTACATTTTTAAAATAAATTTCTAATTCCAGAGAACAATTTTTGTGGCTTTTTACGAAAGAACGAAGGAATTGCCTGCTGGTCCTGAAAAAGAAGTGCTTATAAAGCTCCTGTCACTATTTGGAGCTAACTTAATTGTGAAAAACTATTTGGGGTGCCTTTATCAAGGATTCATCGTAAATAATCCAAAATCCACACACTCGGCAGCCGATTTGTACCATATTGGTATTTTGAACTTGCTTCCTGTACTGAAAGACGAAGCAATCAGTTTGATCGACTCAATAGCATTCCCAGATTTTATCACAGACTCGCCGCTCGGAAATGCTGATGGAGATATTTACAAACATCTTCAAAAGGCCATTTACAATGGACCTGCTGTCTTTGAGCGACCTGAGTGGTACAAGGATGTGGTTAACTTTCAATCATATGTGAAACCAAAGCTTTAAACATATTGAAAATATTTATTTTTTGTACACGAAGAGTGGTATTTTTTAGGATTTCTATTTTAAAACTCATGGGGATAAATTTTTTTTCATCAATTGTTGAAAGAACAAAAAAGTTTGAATTCAATTTCCTATTCCGCAGATTATATTTTACATAAAATGATTTGTTATCATAAGGTGTTCTTTAATTGAATTTGCTGTATTAATAGAATATAAAATGTTATGAAAATAAAAACAATTATTTTACATTCAAAATAGTTTTATTAGATAGATAGTTCAATTTCACCAATAAAGTACTTTCTAAAGTTTCCTGCATCTGAAACAGTCCAATTCACTACAGGATTAAATTTATTACGTGTTATATTTCCTTCATTCTCTAATCTCGTCCATGTAAGATGTATTCTAGTAGCTACACAAGAAATTGAACTTTAACTCCTACAATTTTAAAATTTCTAATAAACATGTTCAATTTCTTTTGGGTAGATTTTTAATTTAATAACATCATTGATGCAACTTTTTTACACATTTATGGAGTTTAAAATTAACATGCAATATTTTTAGAATCTTCCCGCAATGTAAACTGGATTTGCTTTGTAATCTCATTCTAGAAATTTTTCCAATAATTCAATGACTTCAAAAAATATAACTGCTATCAGTTTTATTTTGAACTTTGAATACATATAATTATCAGCAAAATATTCTGCCAGAATCTCATTTTTAAATAATTTATCATGATATTTAATTGATGCGTTTTAAACGCGATTTGCTAATACTTTTCTATAATTGCAATATGCGGATTGTTTTATTGGTTATAATTATTTGTAGAAAATAAATTCAGAAGAAAATGAAAGTAGGATTTGATAAATTTGTAGAAAGTTAACGAGGAAGAGAATTAATGATTGTTATAAGGTTAGAACTAATTGGTTTTAATTTTTTTAATTTATTAGAGAGAGAGAACTTAAGAAAAGAGGCTCTTTAAACAATTAGTCAGATTTATATAAGTTATAGGCAAATAACATGAAATAAGTTACTAAAACATTTCTTTATAGCCATTTTTGTTATAATTAAATAAGAATCGTTATCATTTTACTCATGGGCATGATCCAAATTAAAAATCCATCTTAATTTTTAAATTTCACACAAAACAGTCTTTATCCAATTTATTCAAATTTAGGTAGTAAAATGCAAAAACTAATTAAATTCATTAAACGAGTGACTGGGCTAAATCGCTAAATTATTGTACTGGTTGGGGGACGCATAAGGTTGCTGAAGTTTTGCGGTTTTAAGTGTTATATTGAATATTTGATAGTTATTTAATAAAACAAACTTTACAAAAATTAAAACCATTCTGAAATTGAGTGTTTTTCCTATATAATCACAAAAAGTTCACTGAAAATTTACTCCAAGCCAATGAAGGTTCAAAAGGTTGTATGTAAGATTTAATATCTTACATTGTTGGTAACTGAGTTTGAATGAATTGCTTCATATCATTAACTTCTTCTGGGCAAGATTGATGAGTCAAACCACGATATGTTTTCAATGAAGAATGCTTCATAAACTGTTTCAACATGTTTGCAGAAAGTTGACCAAACTTGTAAGCAACAATTGGATCTGAATCGCCATGACTAAAAACAAATTTCAATTAAAAACCGTATTTAAATTAAATTCATTGTAAGACACTTACGCCAAAAAGAAAGGAACAGAGTCTGGACATTTTCTGGCCGCTGGGAATTGTTTATGCAAAGGCATCCAGCAAGATAAGCCAATTACTCCAGCTAATGGTTCTGGATAGGTTAAAGCAGCATAAATAGCAAGTGCACCTCCTTGTGAGAAACCTCCAAGAATTATTCGGCTAGCTGGAATTCCACTTTTAATCTCGCTGTTAATCATTCCATGAACCCCAACAGCTGCTCTCTTTATGCCATCCTCGTCTTCAGCTCCACCAATATCAAGAGTTTTGATCTGAGAAAGAATGTATTTAAATTAGAGGTTTTGATAGTACTTCATAATTATTAAAATGGATCTTACATCAAACCAAGAAGGCATAGAAAATCCCATATTTAAAGAAACTGGAGATGTATTAGCAGTTGGACAGAGATACTGCATGTGTGGAGGACGAATCTCGTCAATTAGACTTGCCCAACCAGCTCTAAAAATACATTATAAAACATTATACCAAAAACAATTAAGATAGTTCCTTTTTGAATAGCAATTAAGATAGTTCCTTTTCAATAACAAATATCGATTTTTCATTTGAACTTGAACTATTGTGAACATTGTAAGCATACCCAGTGTCTCCTAATCCATGGAGGAAGATTATTGAAGACGTAGCATTATTTTTTGCAGCTCTGAAATTGATAAATTATTGAATATTCTATTAATTATATTTTGGTTAGGAATTTCTTAAAAAAATTACCCAAACACATCTGTTGGTTTTCTAGCATAAATTGCTGACAAAGCCGCCATTTCAAGAATTGATATAATTAAAAAACACTTGCTAAACACGTTAATTGATTGAATTAGGAAAATTTTGACGGACTTTGTTTTTTAACTCTTTTCGACTCGCGGGGAAAATGCATGATATGTCACTTCACTTCACATCTTTTTTGAAAGAGCGACTTCACTTCAGAAAATTTCTTAAAACTGAATAGGTTTCGCTAAAGTTAAAATTTCTTTTAAATCGTGTATAAGGTAGCTAAATCACATTAAAAATGTTTTTAATAGTTGTCCTAAGATCCCATGCACCCTGGATTATGCAATGTGGATCAGTGTATAGGCAAATATCGCAGATATCGTTCCTGAAAAAATTAAAATTTTAATGGATGAAAATGAGTCAATCTACCAAGAAAAGTCGAAAAATGAGGAGCATCTTTCTTGTTCTTGGAAGCATCCATCTGACTATTATTAACTTATCAGGAGTTATTACAGATGAAATTTTGTTGTGCAATAATGATCCACGTATTTAAATGGTTTGGCGTTTCCTTGCTATTAAAAACTCTTTGACCAAATGAAAAAAATCAGCAAAATTTCGATCGGAATATTTTGTAAATTTCGTTGTGCAATTGAAAAATTGAGCCGAAAGTGGGAAAAAATCGCAAAATCAGTGAAAAGTGAGATAAATATCGGAAAGTTTGTTGTAAAAACTTCATTTTTTTTAAATCAAGAATTCTGAGAAAAGAAATCTTTTCGACTCCAAACAAAAGAATTCATTTAAAAAGCAAGCAACATAATAAATTTGCAAATTATGCATAGATATCTAAAGAGTGTATAATTATTAACTCGTTTGTCATAAGCACGTAGCTAGAGATAAGAAATCAAGACAATAAGGCATATCGGAAAATTACTATTATACCGTATAGTAAAAGAAATCTGCTGCGATGAGTCTTTGTGGTTTTGGTGCTGAACCACTAATTTGTTTTCTCAATAAACCACATCATGGACTCGTTAATTGCACATATAAATCAATGGTTGAACCAATTTTTGAATAGCTACAGTACTATATTCTGCATTCAAATTGAGCAGGAACTTGGGACTTACCTCACTCCTGTGTTTAATACAAGTAAGTTTGACACTCAAACATACGCGCAACTTGTGAGCAACAAGAAGAAGTGTTTCGTTGCCTAATTTTTGCGTTTTTTATGGAAGTGGTCATGAAATCAAGCTCAGTAAAGAGGTGAAGAAACTTGTGTAAATACAGCCGCATCGCGTCAAATTGCCAATAAGTTCCAAGGAAACTGAGCCGATATTTGCATTCCTTCTGTCTAGGAGCTGCTCTGGCACAAAAAATATATAAGGAAAAGCGATAATAGATTTGTGTTGTTTATATGTGGCACCCACAACAACACCAGTACAAGGAACTAACACACCTAGCACCGCAAGCTGAGATTGAACAAAATGACCTTACTTAATTTCTTGTGTGCTTTTTCTTGACTGTCTTGTTATATTTATATCTCTCGGCTTTCAATAAGCGAAGAAGCAAGATATACAAATAATATACACTTTTCGTGATGTTTGGTTGTTAACAAAACAATAATTCAATAATTTGGAAGACACGTATAGCTCATCTTCAACATCTTTGATGGTTTTGCTTAAAATGTATGCTACATTGCCAAATTTTAATTCTCTAAATAGTGAAGCACCAAGATAGTTTAATTATTTTTGAAACATCATTTGAATGCTACAAATCATTCAAGAAACATTTAATAGTACAAAATCAGGTGTATTAGTGCGTTAAGTGAGTTTAATTATCTCTGAAATAGAAGATACTCGTAATTCCAGCTGTTATAACTGAAAATTGTCCAACAAGTACTCAATTTCCCTTTGATGCTAAAAATGTTGAGCTATAGCAAGAAGATATTTTGTGTACACATATTTCGAATATCGCAAAAAGTTGGTTGTTTAATTTATTTATAGGTTTTCACTCATTTTGCTATTCAGTTGTTTTGATTAAGAGGAAGAGCTCGAAAGCCCAGCGATCTGCTACTTTGCTGTTAGTTTGGCTTGGCCATTCATTATTTAAATTGCGTGTACCGAAAATTAAATAGAAAATCTTCCACAATATACAGTGCTTTAGCATATTTTTGCACAACATTTTTGCCATTCAAACACAAAGAGCTGAAGTAATAAAGTTTGCTATATTCGCAGTCAGTACGTGAAAGTTTCGCTTAATGTCGAACCAGCAACAAAAACTAATTTTATCTTATAAAACATCGTGCATTATTGATTATGTTCAGGGTTGTAGGGAGTATCAATCCTTTGTGAAAATTGAATTTAGGTCAGAAGTTTTTTGTATTATCCATTATTGTTACATATTTTTGTAAATTGATTGATTTCTTCTGCCCAAGAGAAAACATATTCCAAGCATCTCATAGGGACATTTACTATTTAATTAATTTAGTCTGATCTATTTTCTATGGAAACAAGCACTCCAAACAATTAAATGCCTCAAGGTACTAAACGTACAAACCACTGATGAGTACGACAGCCCTGCTCTGCATTACACGGCTATTGTTGTCTTGAACATGGCTTTTGCTCTGCATTCACAATATTGATTTGCTGGAAAAATCTAGCTAGAAAAAAATTCTCAAGAAGCGCAGAGAAGATTTTAAGAAAATCCATTATAACAAAAGCTCCAGCGGAACTTTCATACTAGAAAAATGTAATTTGTGTCATCGGTCGTAAGCTCAACTATTGCCGCTACTAAATTCAAGTTATCTATGTGTTAACATTTATATATTTAATATAATCGCAAAAATGCATGCAAAGATTATAAGCACAGCAACATTGACGATAATAAATTCTATATTTTCAATAAAAGCGGAACAGCAGAAAAGTGAGGCGAAAATAGCAGAGTTGACGAACAAACTGCAAATAGAATAATTTATAAACATTATTACGGTTTTTCTGACAACATTTGTTTGAACATTCAGAAAGGTTGCGATTTTCTATGAAATAATTATGCACTTTGCAGTTGGCGCAACCAGAAGATAATGGGTCGTTAAGTTTGATTCGTGTAAAAAATTTTTAATTTATTAATTTATAATCGAACTTTTGCGCAAATTTAATGGCTTTTCGATTATTTATAAATCGATGTGATACTTTAAAAACATTATTGTAAGCCTGTTATGACGGTACAACGACTTAGTTTGTATATAATGAGACACAGTTGAAATACCTGGCGCAATACAACAATGGAATATGTATCAGCGAATCAATGCATTTAATGAGCGTAATTAAACTTTTAGTGTTCATTTTTGAATTCCAAAGAAAAGTGACTTGTTTGTTTTAAGTGTAAATTTGGTTTAATCATCATATATTCATATTGCTGATAAAAGTGAAGACGTCATTATTGGGAATTTTTGTTTTAAAACATTTAATTTTTTTAAAGTAGCGAAAGTCATCTCAACCTTGGATTTTGTTTATTTTCTGATACCAATACAGCAAAATATGTGTTATGAAAATCATCCATGAATGACGATATATTTATCTCTAAATAGGTTGAATTGTTTACCAACGATTGATGAATATTTTGATAGTACTCCTTGCCTCATCAATATGTTTAATTGAAGAACCTTTAAATTGTACTTAATCTCGAAGAGCTTTTTGAGTGTGGTCTGAGTGCAGCACAAAGCAAAAACATTCACTAAATTACAATTTGATGATTTGGCTAAATACATTAACGATCGTTGAAATCGAGTTTTAATGTAAACACAGCTAAATCCACATAACATTTTTATTATCTCAATAATTTCAGTCTCAAACTAAACATTTTGGATAAATGTTGTTGCCATTTTTTTTCTTGAATATTGGCGAATATTAAATAAAAATATTTACAGCAAATTTTTCGCAAATCTGCTTAGAATGCAAAACTGCAGAGCTTCACAGACAAAGGAACATAATTTTCGACTGAAAAATTCGCAAAAGTATGTGCTTTGTATAAAGTGTTAGATATTTGCATTGAATGTAAAATATTCTATGCTGCAAACAAATTTTGTAGTATTTTTTTTAACTTGCATTTTTATGGATTTTCTTTGTGTGCTGGCGAAAGTGTTTTATAGGAAAAATTAAATTATATTGGAAAATTATAGTTTGCTCGGAATCCACACGTATAAGCTGGTTTATTTGCTCGCAAAACTCGAAATACTTATAACATACACCTGATCAAACTCAATGGAACCAAAATTAGATTATTAAACATAACAGCATGAAATTGATAAACATGGCATTTCACAACATTCGTTATCAATTTTTATGGAAATATTTATGTGTCACCCATTTTTCGGATTGCGCAATTCTTTTTCATCTCAAGTTTTTTTTTCGAAATTCAAGAAGAACACTTTTCTCTAATATTTGGATATTTAAGCTACTTACAAATAGGTAGTTTTATTTACTATTAACATACTATTACATTTGCAAATACTTGGAGCGGCTTTTTTAAGCGAGAATAATTTTCCAGCGATTTGAAGTATTGAGGCATATTGAGTCATTGTCGCATGCTCCTTTCACTTTTAATTTGCTTAAAATTTGAGTGAAAAAGCTGAAACATTGAAAATTTCTTGCAGCACGACGGTAATAGTATAGTGGATTGCATTATGCAAAATAGCTTCGTGATTAACTAATTAATTAATTATTATGAATGTTGTGTGTTGTATGTGAAAAATCCAATCGGGGAGCAAATCAGGGTTACGTTCATATGGAAAAATTATATCTATACATATATTTTTACTTCAACATGAACTATCTTCAGGTCTATTCCGCCGTAATTGCCTGATAATTGTTTTTTGTTGTAAAATGTACTCTAACCTACAATCAATATCAACTACTGAGGACTCTATAGAACATCTGTTTTAATGTTTTTAATAGTGCGCAATATTTTGAAATGTTTTGCGAAACACTGTGAATGACTAACATATATGTGATAAGATTTCTCCTACACTCCACACGATACAATTGTTTTTATTTTTTAATTACGATATCTGCGTTATCTGCGTAATCATTTGAGTGGGACACCAATATTAACTAAAACGTACACAGTTTACCTAACAAATATTTTATTAATTTTAGGACGTATTTTCCACAACCAAATCGCTTTGCGTGAACGTCAACATAGATTCCCAAAATTTTGGTCTACTATAGTCTACCCAGTGCTATTCGCCCTAGTGATCTTGCATCCAACAAATCCTCTAGCCAGGAATTCCTACGCAGCCGTACTTCGCACCGAGTCTCTTGGCAACTTGACCCAGTTCAGCTTGCTTATCTGATTTGTTGCTGCCGCATCTCGACGCAAACAACCTGCTTGAAGCAATTATGAACGTGATGAATACCAGTGGTGATGAATTTCCCGAATGCCCTTTGTGCATGGAGCCCCTTGAGGTTGATGACCTCAACTTTTATCCTTGCACTTGTGGTTATCAGATTTGTCGTTTCTGCTGGCATCGAATTCGCACGGACGAGAATGAGCTTTGTCCTGCGTGCCGAAAGGCGTACCCCGAGAATCCGGCGGACTTTACTCCGCTTACTCAGGAGCAGGTAAACATAATAAAATACTTTTAACTTCAAAATGTCTATAAATCGTTGATTTTCAATTTTAGATCTCTGCTCTGAAGGCGGAAAAGCGTCAACGGGATCAGCAGCGTAAGCAGAAGATTACCGAAAACCGGAAGCACTTGGCCAATGTGCGAGTGGTACAGAAGAATCTTGTATTTGTGGTGGGTTTACCCCCAAGACTTGCTGATCCTGAGGTTAGTTTACTCGTCATTTTACAAATATATTAAGTTAATTGAAACATTACTTGAACCACTTGCTAATCAGTTCAACATTAATAAAATTCCATTTAAAATGCGATAAATGAATGTGTAAATTAATACTAATTGAATATTTTATTGTAGATCCTCAAGAAGCACGAGTACTTTGGGAAGTATGGAAAGATTCACAAGGTGGTAATTAACCCTAGTACTGCGTATGCGGGCGTGCAGGTCAAAGTAAGGGCACCAAATATCTTTTTTTATATTGATCGGTGTTCAATGATCTTTACTCGTTTTTAGGGTCCCTCGGCGTCCGCTTACGTTACGTACTTGCACAATAACGACGCTCTAAGGGCAATTCAGAGTGTGAATAACATTGCGATTGACGGCAGGTCTATAAAAACGTCGCTAGGCACTACTAAGTACTGTAGCCACTTTATGAAAAACCAGTCGTGTCCTAAACCGGACTGCATGTATCTTCACGAGCTAGGCGACCCGGAGGCTAGTTTTACGAAAGAAGTGAGTTAATTCTATGATTGGTTTCACTAGTTAGGTGGTTATGGGTACAATATGATACATTTCGTTGAGTTTACTTGTTCTTATTATTATGTTTTTTATAAATGACCATAACCCCATTCGTTCCGTCTCCAACACCTAGTACGACTGAAATAAACATAATATTATTCAAACTTATTGCAGGAAATGCATCAAGGCAAGCACCAAGAGTATGAGAAACGTTTACACGATTCTCTAATTGCTCAAATGCAACAGCAAGCGGCTAATCCTACTTCGACCGTTATCACGAATCCCACTGTTACGCCAGCATCTACGCCTCCTCTCAGTGGCGTGCAGGTGTCGGCTAATGGCAATGGCGTTGGTACAAGTATTAAATACAATGATGTAAAAGATAGTAACAGTAACGGACCGATTCAAGGAAAAGACGCATGGCCTAGCTTATCTATATCACCGTTGCCTAAGGAAAATGGTGGCAAGGTGAAAAATGGTAAAAATTCTTTAAAACGTATAGAAAATAGAACGTATATACAATTTATTCTATTTTTAGGCGTTAATGGCTCCAATAGCAAAGAGAATTTGCGTAACGAAGCCAACCGGAAACACGAAAAGAATAAGATGGAGAAAGGTCGAAGCAAGAACCTCCAGAAAATTTCCAATCAGGTCAACCAAAATAATAGTAAAGCGATCGAGAAGCAGCACACGAAACCGCACCTGCTCAGCAACAACAGTGAGGAGGATTTTAATGAAATAGAGGACAGTGACTCTTTATCGCAAGAAGACCGTAAAGCGGTTGACTCGCCAACTATTAGGTATTTATTCTATTCAAAGATTCAAAATTATTTTAGCTAATCAATGAATTAAATTTTTAGCACCACGGACTCGGGTGATAGTGGCACAGTGAGCGAAAGCGATAGTGGCAAGAGCTCACCGGGCACATTCCCAGATCATCCTAACTCGATGCAGCAACACAGCAATCTAATCAACTCAACGGCGGCCAAAGCAACCATTAACGGTGCTAGCGCCAGCCAAGAGCAGATGTCGAATTTCGCTAGTGTACTGGAAATGCAGCATCACGAGCTAGGCCACAATAGTTTAGAAGCACCACCAGCGCTCGGTGGTGTAATAAACATGAATGGATTAGGGGAAACCAACGAAATTAGTTCATCGCTTTACAGTAACGCCGACAAGTTGAATGGAATGAAATTGACCAATCACAGCAATAATTTAGCAGATCCTTCTGGTTAGTTTAGTGACTGAATACTGATAATTTTGAATTTTAACATTTATTTCTTTGCATTTTAGTTCGCATGTCCAAATTGAATTTGTTTGACGATAACAACAGTTTCTTCTCTCGCAACCTTTTCAATCTTAATGGTGACCAAAACATAGCAAACTCCCAGTTGCCCGACCTGCTTAGTGGTACGTTGCACAATAGCAACCTGAATGATGACCCAGCTAAACTGCTGCTCAAAAATTTGGGTGGATTTGGCTCATCGCACGCAACTAATGGTTCGGGCGAAAATACTAGTGACGACTGGGAGACGGCTTTCAAGTATTTAATGAAGAGCAATGTCACCAAAGCAGCTGAAGAGCAGCAACAAGAAGAATGGTTACGCTTGCAAGAAATGCGAAAACACTCAGGACAAAACATGCATAATCCTTTCAATAGTTTTAATGGTCTGTTTTTCACTTTTGTGGAAGTGCGACAATGATTTTAAAACGCTTTGTTTGAATATTTTAGATTATTATCATAATAGTCACCCAACCGACATGAATCGAGGACCACCCGGCTCGCTCTTTAACCAGCATTCACAACCCCAGCAGTCAAGACACAATAATATACCACCTGCAGAACTAGGCCATGTTTATGCCGGTAATATGTCAAAATTCTTTGATTTCCACAAAAACCAGCAGCAAAATCAACAACAACAAAATCAGCAGCAATTTATGATGAACGGTCACTCTAATCCTCTAACTGAACAGCTGAATATGAGTAATATGATGGACAATAGCCGGGTGAATAGCAATTTTGGGGATCATTCAAGTGGTTAGTAAATAAATAAACGTCTAAGCTTCAACATAATATTAACGTTATATTTTATTTTAGGAATTCTATCCCATCTTCATAAGCAGCGTATGATGAACAAATATGAGCAACCGACCAGTGCTCCTAGCAACAATATGGTCTTGCATAATAACCAACAAAATCGATTGCAACACTCGCAATACTCGAACCAGTCGGTAGAAGACGATTTAGGTTTTGATCCGTTTACTGAGACACAGAAAGCATTGGCAGAGCTGATAAGGAACGAAGAGGTGGATGCTAACCAACAATTGCAGCTTCAACAGAATAATAATAGCGCAGGAAACATGCAAAGATCACGCATGCCTCCACCAGGATTTAACCACTTACAAGCTAATAACAATTATGGAGGCGGCTTTGGTGGAGTCCCTAGAACTCAGCAACAAAGTAAATTCATTTTTATTTACTATCACTAGATAACTAAAACATCTCTTTTTACCTTATTTTAGCTGGTAGCAAATTGCTCCCGTTCGTGAATATGCCCAACAACTCCCAGCTTCAGCAGCAGCCACAGCCCCCAACAAATTGGTCAATGCATATGGGTTTCCAACAACCTTCTCCAGCTGAACAGCCCCACTTGGGACAGTCTCAGCAACAACAAAATGGGCCACATAAAGCGGGTAAGTTTAGCTGCAAGTTTTGGCGCACCTCGAGGTCGCCAATGGTTAAAATTTGTGTTAGATAATGGCAATTACCTTTCAGATTGGACATCTTTAGATCCCGCGATCGTATCATTCCGTCAATTCCCACAATATAATATGAACGGGCAGCAGCCTCCGCAGCCTCCACAAGGTCAACATCAGCCTGATTTCATCTTGTCACAAATGAATCAGCAGAATTTACAATCAGCACAAGGTAAAGAATCTTTTCAACATATTTTCCATAATTAAAAAAATTTAGATTTTTGTTGTGGAAAGATTGATAGAGAGTGCACGCGTGATTGTCAAATAACTAACGTTTTATTCAAAAATAAATAGGATTCGGTCATCACAACATGAATTTGCAAAATGGTTTAATGAACCAGCAGCAACAGCAGCCACAAACATCACCTGCCCAGGTAAGCTTACTCTTAATTTAAAGCCATTGGCACACATAAAGCTTCTATGGATGTGATTCAACTAATTCACACCTTTTTTAATTATTTCAGGTGTTTTCTCACACAAATTGGTTGAATTCAGAACAAAATATGTACATGAACAATTTATCGAACGGTTTCACAAATTTCAATGATAAATTCACGATTCCACTTCCGCCAGGCTTCCAAAACCAGAAGTCTGAGTGCATCAACTAAGTTTTTGGTTTTCGAGGCATACACGAGAGCGATATTTAGGCGCCAACCCATATTTTATTGCAGAAATATTAAAAAGATATATTATATTTGTTGGAAATTATCCACACTAAAAAAGCAGAAAAATTGTAATCAAATTATTCACTTTTGGCCGAGTTTTGGGATGAAATGAAGCAATAAACGAAAAAAGTCTATTTTAACCATTTTTATCTTTGTGATGTGTTTTGTTTCGCTAGAAAATGGTCAAGGCTCGTCCTGCACCTTTGTGTAAAAGATTTGTGTATAGAAAAATTGTTAACATGAAATGCGAAAAACCAGATAAACTTTAAATATTTAGGTCACATATCTGAATACTTGAAATTTGTGTGAAATCGTCATTATTGCACTGTTGAACAGATTTCTTGAATAATTCAAATAATTTTTGATTTGCTTTTTATCGCAATTAATGTGAATTTTGAAGTTATAGATGAAATGTTAAATATTTTATGATTCGTAGAATAAGAGTGATTTATTGGAAAAATCTTTCAACAGTGCGAAATATATTTTCACTTCTTAAATACCACAGTTTTTGTAAAGCTCATCGATGTAGTTTGATATGAATGAAAATTATAATATAAGAATGTATTTAAAGCAAGACAGTTCCTTAAAATTAAAATTCGAGCTATGATTTTATTTGATAACCATCGATCAGCTTGACAAAAAACTAGTTATGTATAGAATCAGTTTATGTTTTGTATTAACAATTTTAGAGGAAAATGCTGCCGAATTTTGTTCAATTTAGATTAGTCCGAGATTAATCAGAAAACCGAGTTCGTTTAAAATTTGCAAAATAATTTATTTGAAATGTATTTTTAGGTGGTTTTCAATTCAACCTTTCCTTTAAAAATTTGGTTTAAAAATAGCTAGAAAATCCCAAAACAACATTATCAAATTAAATATTTCCGACAAAAAACTATCTATAGCTCTTATTTATGAAATCAGAATTACCTAAATGAACATTCTCGCCACCAAAACATTTTTGACTAAAAACCCAAAAATTTTCCCAAAAATTTATTCACATTTTGAATTTTGAAATTCTTTTGAAAATAATAAAAGTTTGATCACATTTGAATAGTTAAATATAAATCATCACGAAATCGCAATTAGGAAATTCTTGATGTGGACAAGAATTTAAATAGCGAATTCTTGAGCATGTTGACGATTTTAGTTAAAATTTATATTATCTGCTGAAACACCTTGAAAATCATGATTCTTGATCTGAACTGACGCTGAAGCTCACTCTCTGCTAAGTGCTAACTAAATAAAACAAATACAATGTTTATTAATAACTACTTAATTCAGTAAATTATGTTTAATCCAAAAAGAGAAACAACAAATGTTGAGAAACAAAATGCAAAAAAAAAAAACTTAATAAGAAATATAACATCAAAATTAAAATAAATTCAATTGAAAATTTGTTTCATAAGAGAAAATGCTGCAGTTTAATGAAAATGTGGAACTTGAAGATGTTAAAATGACGATAAGGGAAATTTATATTATCGAAAACTCGAAAATATCGACGACGGAGGAAATGAACCTTTTATCAATTATTGTAATCGATATATAAAAAGAGAAATAAAAGAAGTTATAATATGAACGAAAAGAAGTGTTTAAATTTAATGATTTAGAATTTTTAATCAGATTTTCAGTTTTTGCGTCAAAATTAGTGATCAAAAATATTTTGGTTTGCCTTGCAACTTAAACCATGAACAATAGATCAAGATTTTTCTTCCCATTTCCAAAATAAAAGAATCCATGGTATTTGGTGTTCAGTTTGTGATGAAAACACATTCCTGGCCATTGCAAGCTTCTTATCAAGACCACATCACGATCATCCAACGAAAAAGCAAAGAAGTGGTCAGTTGGAATTAAATCATCGATCGTGTCGAAGAAGTCAGTTTGATAGTTGTAATCGGTGCGTTTCATCAAATTATAATTTCTATTCTTCCTTGGATAACGGTATAGCTGGTAGTTCATGAGCGAGGTAGCTTCAAGCCGCTTAAGACCATCGAAACAAGGATTGTAAACGACATTTCTATCAATTCGGCGATACAAAGCACCTCTTGGGAGCAAAGCTGACTCATCAGTTATCGAATTAACAAGACAAGCAAGTCGATCTTCTTCTTTAATTGACACTTTGACAGGTGATGAGCTGATTAATACTTCTACAGAATTATTTGGAAACTCTGGGTGCTAAAAATAGATCAAAAAACATTTATGATCATTTATATTTTTTGAGGAAAACCCAACTTACCATTAAAACTTCACTGACATATGAAGGATCACCTTGAAATTGTTCCATATTCTGCATCGTCGCTTCCATCAAATTGCAATCACAAGGTGCCAGCAAAAACCAGTCGAAACAATTTAAACTGTAGAAAAATCTTCGATCCCTGATCAAATCTTTGGTGAATCCAAATGCCATGTAATAATCGCTCACTTTGCCATAAATACAACCCCAGAAGAAAATGTCTTTGAATTTATTCTCATTCTGTAAAATTATCAAAGAATTTTCAATCAACGCAGCTTGCTCGTGCGTTAATTTGAAGCCACTATTGCTCATAAGCTCAAGATTTTCTTGAAAGATGTTTATATTCATTTTCAAAGAAAGTTTTCTGAAGATTTTCACAGAAGATTATAAAGTTCAGATTTCTCACAGCTTACTTATGGGATTAGTTATTTATTTTTCTCTAATAAAACACATAAAATTCACATGATTATTGCATCTAATATGTTAATTTTATTAATTTCACTATTGTGCATGTGCGTTAGTACAGTACAAAAAAAAATCATGATTATACATTTCAAGTGATGTAAAATATTAAATAAAAAGTGTATTAAAAACATATAATGTTTAGTCAATCATCTAAATATAATTAAAATAGTCAATAGAGTATTTGGCTTTCACAGATCTTCATCACCAATTTCTTCAAAGGCCTGGTTATGAACGGCTTCTTTTCCGTTGCGGAAGAGGACGGATGTGGACATTTTTTGCTTTAATTTTTTGCGTAGGGAAGACGATTCTGGAATATTTTTGGTGTCGCTCTAAAAAAAAGTAAGATAGAATTAATTTAATAATATGAAGAAATTTGATTAAAAAAACTAACTATATTGCTAATAGAGCTATCGCTGCTCGATTCCTGCAGCTTAGTAATCACATTATCTCTTCGAATATAATCTAGCTGAGCAACAGAACTAGGACAAGTTTGCATGTTGTTGACATCTTGTCCATTTTTTTGATTCAACAGCTCATCGACCATATTTTGGAGGCACACTGAAATAATCATGGCCGAGCAAGTAGTGAGCTTGATCCATTTGAGGCAATTTTTGGCCATTAAATATTCAAAAGAGAGCTCATATGTATTTGGATTTATCGAATCGTCTTCAGAGGGCTTTTTTGATTTCTGTAAAAATTTATACAAAATTTGTAATCATTTGACATTTCTATTCAGCTGTCAAAATCAAACCTTATCACTATCCACAATTGTCGTTACGCGCCAGCATCTCATTCTAGTCACCTTGAATTTCGTCTCTTGGATCTTCTTCCCCAAACTGGTGCGAATGCCCAACTCTTTACAACCCACAATCACAGTTGCTTGGGTATTGTCATCAGGATAATCACTGCTTACATTTGAGAACTGTAGGCAACCATACGATGGTAGCTCTCGAACCATTAACATGTAGCTGTTTTTTCTACCAGTAGCTTGAAGCGTAGTTAAATCTTCTTTAATATCTTTAGTCGCGATGATCCAACCTCGTTCAATGTCATTCAACGTTTGAATGTATAGAAGGTTTAGTGAGATTTTGTGTTTCATCAGCTCAAGGTCATAGGCAGCATCCCAGTAGCTTATGAAACAAGATTTAATTAATAATTATTAACTTTGAAGCAAAGCACAATAAATTTACCTCTTCCTAATCACAATTTTACAATCGCTTGCGAGTTTGTGCGAGATGAATGGAGCTTCAAAGTCCATCAGTTTTCTAACTAGAGTCACTCCACCATCTTGTTCCTTTCGTATTAGGAACAATGAGAAGTAGTAATAATGTTCTTCTAGTACATCAATGGCCTTTAAAGCCTTTTCAAGCACTTTAATACTACACTCGGTAGTGTTTATGTTAACTGAGATTTTGTAACCATTCATCAGGAATACATCTAAAAAATGGAAAAATCCATAGTTTTTAAATAATAAATATTAAAAGTAATAAATATTTACCTAAATTGGTCTCATAGCTCTCTGTGTAAGACGACTCTTGCTGAGCATTGAGGAGGAAGGACCGAAGTAAATTTGATTTGGAGAGAACAGAGTCTTGTCCGACTGTAATCAATTCAAAATATTTAAGATTATTACAACAAAATGCAGATGTATTTGAGATCATACTAACCCAGCTGCAAATACCGTTCTAGAGCAATCCGACGTTGCTCGATTTCATTTTGAGTTAAAGCCAAAAACTTTTTTGGAGGGAAGGCTGGCAGAATAAGATTTTGCAAACTCCGTTTAAGCTGCTCATGTAAGCTATAGAGTTGCTTGTACCGCAGGCAGCAATGAAAGCTTCCATTTATGTAAATATTGTAGCCCTGCAAAATAAATATTTTCAGTTTTATTGTTTCAGTTGGTGTGAATATAATGTTAATGTAAACAATTTTACCAGTTTATTTTTATTGAAATATCTTTTAAATAATTTACTTATTTTATGCTTTAATATAAAAAGTTTTCATTATAGATTATACCACAAACGCATATTGATTATTTAATTGCATGTATTCATTTCAATTTATAAAATAGCAAACATCGCAGCGATAATACTTAAAAATAAGTTTATATCAAAACTTGAATGCAAATACATACTCAATAGTCACTTGCTAAAATTAACATATTTAATATTACGATATTAATCTGAATCACTTTTAAGTCACAATGTGATTTGAATCATGGTAATATTCATAAGCTAATATTGCCTTGATAAAGTGCAAACAAGTCCAGCTAATCAATATATTTTGATTGTAAAGCTGGTTTTGAAAACACAATAACCTTTAAGATTGTCCATCCACTTGATTATACTACGCGAATTGTGTTTTGTGTGCGTTATTTTCGGATAGATGTAATTCTTTAATCAAATGGATTAATAAATCAGAGAAACGAATAGAATAGATCAGGGACTTAGAAATTACATGTTGATAATCCAAATTCACCATAATGTCTTGAGTGAATTAAAATCCAATTAACTGTTATTATTGGTGTCTCGCTTGGTTGGTTGCATAATTTATTAATGCCTTATATGCTTTTGTGTGAATATTGGAGGTATATTTGTAATTCTGTGTGAATTTTCGTATTTGAATTGACTTTCTTTTTTTATGGTTGTTAAGAAGCCAGCTGTATGTTATCTTATCTTGTATAAACAATGATAAATGTAAACAATAACGCAGATAAATTATGTTGAATACCCTTAATTGATTTACAATATTATCTGGTATTTATAAAGTGGGTGTTTTTGAAAAATCCCAGATTGGGGCACGTAGTCTTATATTGAATGTTTACTTACAGTGTATGAACTGAAACTGCCAGATTCGTCAAACTGAGTAGTTGAGGATACCGAAAAATGCATTGTGATTATATTGGGACTCAAATTAGTCAGTAAATTTGATTTAATTGACTTTTTGCATTGCGTTATAAAAACCACGTTTACCAACAAGAACAAAAAAATTCCGTTTCAAAGACACGTTACAAACTACCTTAACAAGTTTAGGAAACAAGAATAACTTATTTAAACTTATTTAATAGACAAGTATTCATTTTACTTGATACAGAAAGAAACATCGAAAAATTATAAACAATCAGATTCTCCACTTTCCAAGTTTTCCAACAAAATTCGATGTTTTTGAATTGTCAAAAATTCCAGGATTTTGAAGTCGCTGTCACAACAATACTTAATTTATATAAACATAAGCCTAAAGTTACTAAACACGATTGGAACAATACTGTTATCAGAAATGGCTGAACGAATCATGATTCCAGAATATCTAAAAAAAAAGGTGAATATTCTACATTTTGAGCCTCAAGGATATGTTAAAATCAATGATTTAGCCTTACAAACCTTCGAAAAACACACGAACCTCAAGGAAATTGCCGTTGCTCACAAAGCAAAGTATAGTGCACTAGCTCGTGGAATCTCGGATCCAATTGAAATTGCTGCTCTTTCAAGAGATATCCTGTTACACCCCAAATCTTTAGAAAATGTGTTGTGGACATTTATAAAGACAATAATCACATCTACTTCTCACAAACTAATCGTGCCTTTTGACATCTTGAAATATGATTCAAATGAAATCGAATTAAAAACAAAGACTTTAATAATGTATCCACATATTAATTCGGAGGAGTTGTTTCAAAACTACCAAAGTTTCCTTTTGAAAAACAAACTAAAAGATTGCAGCGTAGATATGACGAAGGAAAATCCAGTTTTCGAAACGGCTAGGTGGGGAATTAAGCATATGCAAAAACTAGGTGTACCAATCGATCCAAGCAAATTGCCACCCGTAATCATGAAAAGGTAATCAATCTTTTATTGTTCTAATACTTTAATCTTATATTGAAATATTCCGTAGATATTGGAATTCAGTGCCAAACAGAGAAGTGAAGAAAATATTAGAACTTACCGTTGAAGAGATTTGTGAGATTTCTAACTTTGAAGAAGTTGTGCTAAATTATATGTCTAAAATGGACCAAGATTTCAATCCTAGAACCGCCATACGCGGTTGTTTTGAAATTTACAAAAATAAGCCAGAAAATCGAACCAATGAAATATTCAGAAAGCTCAAATTTTCTCCACGCTACATTATTGAACTGAACAATTTAAGCTATGAGGAGGAAGAAGAACTGGCTTCGTCTTTCGTTAAATTCCAAAGAAATTCAAACATTAATGATCTTATTTCAAGTAGTTTATCATCCAAAAGCTGTAGAGAATGGTTCAATATTTTTAAGAAGGAGCCTAAAAATCGGAAAAGACTAATTTTCCAAAACTTAGTCTACTTTAAAAAGTCTCCATGTATAGCCAAGCAAGATCCTGATCTCCCAACCTATAGTGCAAACACAACCAGTGATTCACAAAAACTTAAACGAAAAACAACTTTGGACTTCACCAACGATCAGAAGATCAAGCGATCAAGAAACAAAAGCTTGAACAATTCAACCGTCTCGAATAAATCCATTTCAGTTAATGAGCAAATAAATCAAAGAGAGCCTGCTGATGCACTCTTGAAGTTAAACTGTATCACTCCTGATTTGACGGACCATCCTCGCAGATATAGTATCTCAGCCAGCTCTGACTGCTCAACTGTTGGTAGTTTGAATGATACTGTAATTCGTCAATCGAGAAACACTACTCCTATTGTTGTTGTAGAAGACTCACTACCATTAATGAACGAACAACTCCAAGCAGAAGATAAACTTGATGAAATTAGAGTCTTGGCCCAATTGTTAGCTACATCTTCAAATGTTGAGCTGGCTTTGCGAGAAAAATATCACGCTAATGAGACAGATGCAGCTTGGTTTTACAAGAAGGCTGAATATGTGTACGAATTTCTGTCGGATATTGTAAAGAAAAATAGCTCACTGCCAAATTGGATTAATTTCAATGAAACTCAACAGAAGCAGACCATTCTAGACAAACTCCAAAAACTGAGCGAACAATATTTAGCTGGCACAGTTAAAGGTAATTTTTGTTTTTCATTGATGAAAGTGTAAAAAACTAAATTTCATTTCATTTCACAGAAAAATCTTCTTCAGACTGTGTAGTTCCCATCCCTGAGAGTCCAAAAGCTGGCTTTGTCGAAATGTCTCGAATTTTGAAAATAGAGCCGAACATGTCACAACATTCGAGAGATTTTTCGAAAGATTTACAAATTATACCCTTGTCTACCGAAGTAATTACGATTAGTGATGACTCAGACGACTCAGATGATGACATTCATAAAGAAATGGATCGGATACATTACAATGAACCTGTAGCAGACTCTTTTCTAAATTCTGAGAAGTTTCCAAATTCACCAATAGCTTCAGTTCCAGCTACAACAGCATCCCAAACATACAAAGTTATTTGTCAGGACCGAGTTCTACATAAGCCGAAAATGAGCAGGGATAAATTTAATTCAAAGATTGCAGAAATGCTCACAATGGGAAAATCACCAGATAATTCTAGAAGTAATGATGCGCCTACCGACCCAAAGAAAACACTTCATTCACTTTTGCCCCTTCCGAGAAGGAAACCTGGACCATTATCTTCACATCTTAAGCATCGAGTCGGACCAAGCCACCAAGGTTTTTATGTAGAGGAAGATTCACCAGAAAACCCTCCAACTGGTAAAAACGACATGAACGTCACTGAGTTACTAAATAATGATTTTTCTGCCTTACTCAGCTCGCAAATAGCTAGGCTTGTGGACGGAGAGTGGCCTAAAGCAAGCGAGTGCACGAACAAAAAAGTCATTAGTATCATTAAATCCAAACTCACTTATGCCAAGCCAAGTGTCCACGTCAGTGATGAAGACCCACAAAAAGCAGCAAAGGGATGTTTTTATTATAGACTTATGGGTCTCAAAGTTAATGAAATTGGGAAGGCCAAGGCTTGGTTCCATCTCTATCAGTACAACTTGTGGAATGTTCCTTTTGATCACGACCAGCTTCAAGCGATGTTAAACTTAAGTAATAAACATTGGAAATCTTTGGAGGAAATTTTCAAAATGTTACCTAATTACAAGTTTTCGGCTACCAAAAAAGTAGAGAGACAATTTCATCAGCTGCGAATATACGAAGAAGCTCTAGATTTGCAACTAAAGAGCCTTTCACGGCTGAATTCTTGCTACATAACTTTTAAGGAAGGCGAGCCAGATCAATGTTTCACCACACACAATCCTACGAAAAGTGTTGATAATACAACAGCCATTGACTCTTATATTTTGGAAAGCATGAAAAATTGTTAGATTTTCAATAATTAAATTAAAATTTTAAGTATCTTATTTATATGTTTTTCAATTTATGATTTATCTAGAATAGAATTAGAAAATAAGAAAAAATTGAATTTGTTCATTTTTCATTCAAAAATAAATTCTCTATTTAATTATACTTAACATAACTATTGTATTTGTTTTGTAACAATTTTATCACAATTCTTATCAAGATTTCCAATCCCACTTAATACATATTTGACCATCACCCAAGATGGAGTAGTAATTCGTGATGTGCAGATGCAATGGCACGCTGGATGAAAATCTGATATTAGAAGAAAGTAGACGTTCCATACAAGAAATCATTCGATCAGGCGTTATGTTATCGTCTTTTGTCAGTGAAAGAAGATTTAAAGTGGTCATACAGCGAACATGCATCTCTTTTTCTATATGTTTGTTCCTGAAAAGAAGGAAGAAATTGAGTAAAGTAGAAACAGATTGTAATAAAATTATATACACACTTATCATAAGCTTCCCTCCTTTCGATGGCCATTTCCATGTTGTTGCTGATAAAGTCTACTAACAAAAAACAAGGACATGTTGATGGCAAAATGATCTGTCCTGTTGGAGATATCATCAAAGGACCCGCCTCTGATTCCACCACCAGCTCAAAATTTTCAAGTGTTTCTGGCCAACTGCTAGGAAACTTGTTTTTGCTCAAATAATCCAGTAAAGTAGTAATAAGTCTACTAAGATGTTTGGAGTATTCTTTAGCCAACGCTTTGGGCATGAACTTTCGACGAGCGATCTTAATCTTAAGCAACACTTGGGATAGTGTATATTCGTAATTTGGAATTGTTGACAAAAAAAGATCTTGCTTAGGGATATTTTTTATCAGATCCAACCAATTTGCTTGCACATCTCCAGTAAAAAGCATAATATGGCCATCGAGTGAAACTCCGGAGAAACTAGCAAAAACAACTTTTCTCCCTTCGAGATTTTTCATATCTTTTTGATGCAGATCATAAATCTTTTCCAGGCTTTTGAGACATCCTCTAAGATGCTCCACATTCCATCCACAATTATAGCTGAGGTCTTCTAGTTTTAACTTTTCTTTAACATTTTTCTAAAAAGATAATAAACGGTTTTAATACTTCCACTAGTAATATCATTAGGATTGAGCTACTTTTAGCTTTTCTACTTCTTCTTTCAGATCATCAAGTGAGCTCGTCCTTATTATGGCAATATCAATATTTTTCTTGATCCAGTTGCTGTAATAGATTGATTGAATGATTTGAATTGATTCGTATCTATTTAAGAATTACTTGAGCGACTCATTTTCTCGAGCTTCCCGAACTCTGAACTGAAACAAATCAAAATCATCGAAAGGCGTTTCACTCTCTTCTGGGTTTTTTGGAGTAGGTCTATAGGTCCTGGTCGGATTTGGCTTTTGTTCACTTTTAATCTTATCAATATAATCTGTGGATAAATTGCACGTTTCGAGGATGTGTCGGATCACAACTTTTGTGTCCAGAGTTTGAAGGAGTTTTATTTTGAGAAGCTTTATCAAAGATTTATCATTAAGTTCTCTAAGGTAAAACGATAAATTTGAAGGAGTGGATGGAAGAATACGTCGTTGCTGCTGTAATGCCTCAATATGGGCACTGAGTAGTTTCAATGAGTCTTCATTTATGGCCTGCAATTATTATTTTAATAATTAGTTCTAAAACTTTTTGAATTAATAACACAATTCAAGCTGCTTTTACTCTTTTCTCAGGATATCTGCCGAACAAATCAGGATGAACGGAAAAATAGAATGGTCTGAGCGCAGTGGAAACTTCTGAGCTGCTGATTTTCCGGTAAAAGCTTATAAGGTGGAAACTCTCGTTCTGAAATCTATAGAAAAGATTTGATCAGATTTGAAATTTTATTTAAGTTTATTTGTTACCTTTTCCCCAAACAAAACTGCATGATTGGTCATTAATTAGGAACACAAAACGACTTATAGTAAATAAAAATAATGACAACAGGTTATTCTACTTGAAAACACATAAATTCTTAATTGCTAACTTATTCTTAATTCTGGTATTATTTGTTTTGATTTGCGCGAGGGGTTGATAATGACAATTACTCTTGTCGAGCCTCAAATTCCCAAAATTGATTACTCCCTAACTTTATTCCCAATTCCCGAATTCTTGGTATTACTCCCGATTATTCTTTGGTTTTGCCTACTCTTTGTCTAATTTTACTCTTGTCGTCGATAAATTGTCATTATCAACCCCTCGGATTTGCGTCTCAATAATATTATTGGAGGGGAAAATAATTCTTCAATATGCAGTTATGCAAATATAATCTGAATTTTCCAGAAACATCTAAATGCGGCGTTTTATATGCTATTCAAATTACCTTTATCAAAGTCTCTAAACTATATAAGTTATATATTGTAAACCTTATCATAGCAAACATGCTCCACCCCTCAGCCAGGAAACGTCAAAAATTGACACACATATTCTGAGAAAAAGAAAATAAAATTGCTTCTCACCAAACATTAACTAAAATAGGATATTTATAGGTAAAAATAATAATCAAACTTACTCCAGTGTTCAGATAAGCAAAGTTAGGATATTCACGGTCTTTCAATATCAAAAGTGAGAAGGTGAAAGTTGAAGAAAATGCAAAACAAATCAGCAGCACCGATTCAAACCGACGAAGAGCTAAAAAATGCTGGCAACAGATTCTTTTCTGCTAAGAAGTTCGAGGAAGCGATTCAATGTTACTCCAAAGCAATTGTGAGTAGCTTTTTACAGTATTGACCACCTGATCCAGATATTAACATTCTAGAAATCAATATTTCATTCAAAACATCAGACTCAAGTTATTCTTCAGTATTGTTTCAATGTATTTATTGATACCGTCAGAACTCTTTAATCTACGTTGATATTTATCAGTTGACCATCAGCTGGGCAAAATTTTATTGATTTTTGATGACGAATCTACCTTAATTGGTTGTTTACTCCATCAATCGCATGTCCTCTTCAAACCACTATAATTTAGTTCCACTTTAGTGTCGCAATTATAATTAAAACTCATGCACAAGCGAACGTTCTCCTGCAAAATGTGTTTATTGTAAATAAAAACTATGTTAATTGGATTTTGAATCTATTTAAATCATTTCACGTTATTTATGTTAATTGTAGAAATTATTTGTTGCACATTTAATCTGATAAGATCATGGTTTAAGATTCAGCTTATGGAATCAATATAATTAATCCTCAAAAAATATCTATCCATGAAATCTTAATAAGTTTCTTATTAACTCTTTCCAGGTCAAAAATCCAGCCAACGCTACCTTTTTTACTAACCGCGCTCTGTGCCATATCAAATTAAAGCGCTATGATACTGCTTGTGAAGACTGCCGAAGAGCATTGGACATGGATCAGAACTTGATCAAAGGTCACTTCTTCCTGGGTCTTAGTCTCATGGAATTGGAAAGCTACGACGAGGCTATAAAGCACTTACAACGAGGTACATTCACTATTGATTTGATATGATTTAATTATAATACATTCCGTTGTAGCTCAAGACTTAGGCAAAGAACAAAAATTGAATTTTGGGGATGATATCGCTAGCATGTTACGACTAGCCAGAAAAAAGCGCTGGAATGTTCAAGAAGAGAAGCGAATTTGTCAAGAGATTGAACTTCAAGATTATCTGTCTAGGTAAACATCTTTACTGGTAAACTTGTAAAGAGATTTTATGTAATCCTCAAATATTCTAGAATAATCAACGATGATATGGAAAAGCGGATAGCTAAACTAAAGCTCGACGATAGTCTGAACGAAGAAGCATTGAAAGAAAAATCGGCTGAAATCGAACAACAGTGTGTGAGTTGCTTTGAATTGATTATGAAAAATGGGGATTCAATCAATCTCAATTACTTGATTCCATGTGATTTCCCATTCAATATATTTTTTCATTCATATTTTCATGTTTGGTAATTTTGCAGGAAAACTACGCATCCGAAATGAATAATTTATTTGCAAAAATTGACGACAGACGAAGAGTAAGTAAAAATCAAAGCATTGCTAGTTGAAGAATTTTAGAATTGTAAATTTTTTTTTAGAAACGAGAAGTTCCCGACTATTTATGCGGCAAAATTAGCTTCGAGATTCTAGTGGATCCTGTCATAACACCATCAGGAATAACTTACGAGCGCAAAGACATCGAAGAACATTTGCAGCGTGTTGGACATTTTGATCCGGTAACGCGAGTTCAATTGCAAGAAAATCAATTAATTCCCAATTTTTCAATGAAGGAAGTCGTGGACTGCTTTTTGCAGGAAAATGATTGGGCTATCGAGTATTAGCGAGTTAAAAATATTGTAAATAGTTGAAAAATCTACCTTTATGATCCTTGTTCTATTAAACTGTAAAAAAGTGGCCAGCATTCATAATGTTTGGTATGAGGTGGATTTGAAACAAAAAATTGATAATTCCTTGCATGATTTCTTAAAATACTTAATAAGTGAAAAAAATGTTTTCAAGCCACCTCTACTTGTTAAATTGATCCTAAATATACTGTGAAATAAAAGTTTACCTGGAACTGTTGAAATCTTCCGTTTATAAAATTAAAATAAAGTTATATCTTTAAAAGGGCTCTAGATTTTTTATTGGTGAGGACTCCTAATCAACTTAAAAAATAAAAAAAATAAAATTAAGTAAAACAAAAACAAATATCTTATAAGTTAACAAAATTTGCTTATTTGATTAATTTAACAATAAAACAATCTTACATTAAGTATATAAACTTGAAAAGCATTGAGTGCAAGGACACTTGAAAATTATATCCCTGAAATAGTCGCAAGTCTTTTAAAAACCGTTTGTGTTATCTATGTGCAAATTTGAACGGATTCTTAGACTTTTTCTTGTCGTTGTCGGTGAGACAACTACTGGTTCATCTGCAACTTGAATTGAGACTATTGGTTCATGGGAATTTTGAATTGAGACCACTGGTTCATCGGAATTTTGAGTTGAGAGCACTGGTTCATCGGAAGACTTCAAGAAGGAATCAGCTGTCGGAATGTAAGTCACAGCATCTCCCTCTTCAAGCTCTTTCCTTAATCGACCTTCTTCATCATCAGAGCTTAATTCTATTGGATATTCTTCACTCATATCTAATATTTCTACATCCGTGTAATCCAAAAACGGTTCTTGCTCAATTTTAATAGATACAGGAAATATTTGCATTGTTCTGGAATATGAGCCATTTAACTTTGCAAGAGGACTTGATGAAATAGCGCTACTCATAAAAGGATCTGAAGAAGACTTATGGAGGATTGGCCCGTTTTGCTCTAGGTTTTGAGGAAGTTGGTGTTGTTGAGAGGATAACAAAGGGTCTGAAGTAGATTCTAAGAAGAATTGCTGTTCAGAGAGTGTATCTATGTTCAAAAAGTTATCTAGAAAATAAAAATTTAAATATTGGATATCGATATAGTGAAAATCGAAATATTTACCACCAACAAGTACAGCATTATTAGATATGGGTTCTTCATTTATAATCGGTGGATTTGTTTTGGGTTCTGTATTTCCAACCGGTGGACTTGTTTTGGGTTCATTATTTTCAACCGGTGAATTTGTTTTGGGTTCTTCATCTTCAACCGGTGGATTTGTACCTGATTTATTCTGTTCTGCCTGACACCGAGTTATCATATCTAATGCCGTCTCCGTTTCAGTTTGAGTGTTTGGGGGCATAGATGGTGTAACAGCTTCTGCTACTTGTTTTCCCTCGTTGGGAATTTCTGGTGTCAATTTTAAGTTACTGATGATAATAATTTTTTTATTTGTCATCACAGGTGTTTGAACTTTTTCAAAGAACGCAGTCGACGATGAATTTAGGCTTCTGTTTTCCTGATCTTCTGTCGCGCTTGTTTGTTGCTGGCTTCTCTCTGTTGTTTCTTCATCTTCCGTTAAATTAAATTCATCAAATATGTCTTCAGTGATTCCTGCCAGCGGCATGCTCTGAGAGTGTTGTTTAGTTTTTACATACACTGGTTTAGGAGCACCTACAATATACAATAAAATTTAAAGAAAAACTATAAACTAAAAATTTTATTGATTATATACCTTCACACAAATCTTCACCATCATCATCGAGTTGAGAAGTATAAAGTCGTCTTTTGAGTTTTTTTTTGCTTGGAGAGCTTATAGTCTTAGAACAAGACGCTTTAGCAGTTGATTTTAATTCCACTTGCGCACTTGTACTGGGAGCTTGATGAATAGACCGAAGCGAATCAGAACGAACCGTCAAATATTTGAAAATACCGAGCTTTCGAAACTCATTATTGTGCTTGTAAATTTTGAAGAGTGTCTGGCATGGGATCGTGGGAGTGTAAAAAGATTGCAACTCACGAATATTGGTGGTTCTCAGAAAAGTGACAAGAGACCCTTCTAGCCTTTCTTCTTCCATATCAGTTAATGTGTTTTGAGTTAAATAAATTAGACGATCGAACACTCCTTCGTTTCGCTGGTTTACATTCTTCTTGTAGCTGTGATACATTTCGCGCTGCGACAAATCGAACTCATTACACAATTCACGAATGTTTGTGTTATTGATGAATGTGGCAAATGATTTCACGATCTAAAAGAATAATTAAGTTAAAAGAGTAATTTGATAATAAACTATTTGATTCACCTTTTCTTCTTGCTCGGGACTAATTAGATTGACTAATAATTGTACTTTTTTAGAAATCTCCAAGTCGTAGAAGACTGGAAGTTTTTCTCGTTTTTCTGGAAACATTTGGTAAAGGATGAACGCACTTTCCATGAATTTTTCCAAAGTTCCTTGTAGATCGTGTTCCATCATGAAGCTTTGTGCTACTTCTTCAAAATTTGAAATTTCACAGAATTGCTCCAAATTCAAGTCTTTCATAATCATCTTCTTTGCAAAAGGTTTCCAATACTCCTCCATGATTTTACTGTTGATCGTTGCTACAGCACTTCGACGGCTAATTTGTTTCGGAAAAGGATTCTGCCTAATTATTGTCTTCAGAACTTTTCTGACAACGTCATTGACCGGATTGTTTTTGGTCATGTCAACGTGAACTTCATGAAGCTTATTAGTACGAAGAAATTTAGCGTATTCTGTGTATCGAGCAGCGGAGTAAATTTTTGGATACGAGGCGACCAACTTTATTTTAAGCTCAATATTCTGCGATTCATAATTTAGCTCGTTAAACGGATGCAAAACTTTAAAGTTGGTCTTAAGTATAGCATCCCGAATGAATGGCAACACATGCTTCATTGGATCAGCTCTGTATTCATTTTCAAGAGTTTGTGGATCTGTTTTCTTCTCTGCAGCCCTAATTTGTGCTTTTTGATAGATCACCAATTCTTGTATATTTGAATGATCTCTGAACAGCTCATAGATGATTTGGTCAACTTTGAAAAGCTCCTTAAAGTATATATTATTAAAAAATATCACCATGGTTGAATTTATTATAGAATACCTTATTGGCTTGCAAATCAATCTTCTTTAAAAGAATTCGAGGAATGATATTTGGCTTGTATTTCTTTGGGCATGGCTTTGCTTGAGGAACACTTTGATTAGAATGTGACAACCTGGTGGAAAATCTTTGAGCTGGTTGGAAGGTATCTGTGATTTTTTTCTGGTTATCTTTAGTTGGCGCCATAATTTTGCATTATACTGATACTTGGGAAATTAATTTATATGAATTTAAAATTACATTCACTTTAAATTTATGGATTCAAAATTGTTGTGTAAAGATTAATAAACCTACGATAATGGATGAATTACTTGAACTATGTTATTAATTAATGTTGTTTACAATTTGTGACAATTCTACGCAGCAGACGCCAATTGTCACAAACATCGAAAACTGGAAAACTGGAAAATATTGGAAACATCGAAAATATTAAACGTCAAATATACATCGAAAATTGGAAGGTAAAAAATCTTGTAATTTTGAAAAAAGCGAAAAAGCAGATAAAAAACTAAAAACTCAAGGAAAACTAGAAAAAGGTAGCTATAATTATTGTATAACTCTTCAGCATGTCCTCTTGCATCCTAATTATATGGATTCATACCTCCAAGTGGCACTAAAAAGCGGTTCTACAACGTAGCACATTTTAATGGCGTCATTCTGGTCAAAACTAAATTTACCCTTGCTTCAACTCCTTAAGTTCAAACCTTTAATAGGTTTGCCCAATATATATAAGATCCTGCTTGAACTGAGACATAGTTTTGGTGGTACGCCTAATTTGAATATCATCGCTTCAGTGGCGTCCGTGTCCTCTATAAAATTTAGCTCGAATAGTAGCATCTAATCGGCATTTCATTGTAATTATCCAAATTTTGGGCAAATTATCGGTCGCTAAACGTGCCAAAAGGCTTCATTAAGCAAGCGTTTGCGAATTGAGTGATTATAGAACAAAAGGCAGCAAAACAAAAGCGAATTGCAAACTCTTTTGATTTCGGCTTAGTAATTTGCTTGGCACTGCGAAAATGTGTAACGCCACTGACTAGCGCTCTTTTTGCTGCAAATTTGAAAATATTTATATTTTTGATATCTTTTTAAAAATTTGAATACACAGCAAAATATTCAGCCACACATACTTTGATTCACTGAAAATCCATTTAAAATTTTTCAAACGCACCAAAATATCCACAAAGAACATATCCATTGGAAAATAAATAGCATTTGAAGCGTAAATAGTGAAAAAACGGTCAAAATCTAGTGGCCGCAAAATTGGCAAATTGAGAGTAGATGAAGTTGTTAAAAGAGAAACTTAAGGTAGACTTTATTTCGGTGGATCGTGAATAGCTTGGAATTAGTATGCAATGTAACTGTAAATTTGGTAAATCTATTTGTTTTTCGAGCTATTTTTGGTCGATGTGTACCGCAATGTTCTTTGGATTGTGCAAAAGTTAGAAAAACACAAGAAATGCATTTTCAAGGGTTGTCTTTGCAGTGCTGCTCTGCAAAGTTTTGTTTTTTAAAGTACAAATATATAGTTTATACATTTGAAAGAGATCACCCCTATCTTATCACTACACTCCACTCACACAAACACTATATCCACCTCACAAATAAACCTGATAAAGTTCAATAGGAAAGTATAGAAAACCAATTAATGATTTTTGTTTCCTCTTTGCAGATAATCGGTGCGAATTAATGTTCTACAAAACAGAAAATTTGAGCAAAAACAAAAAAAATCCACAAAGAACAGTTTTTGTTGCGTAAAACGTGTTTAAATGCCCTCGTTGCATCAAACTAAATAAGTGACATTTTGAAAATTGTGAAAAGATATATCCACAGACAATTAATTACAGGAGAAAAACATAGTGCGGGCCAGTGCTCCTGGAAAATCTTGCAAAGCAACATTTAATCCAAGCCAAAAGACTTGAAAAATTTATTCTATTGATTTCAATAGTTTTGGTTAAATATAAGAAAAAGGAATATTTCTTTTAAACTTTCTCGCGTTGATTATAAAGTGAAAAAATTCGATACAATTGTTAAAAAAATATTTATTGTACAAAATAAACAGAAAAACCGGTTAATCGAACGCCAGTAACTGTAAATAAGTAATTTACTACTACTGATTTTGCGAAGCACCAGAGTGTAAACACATTTTTTATGATTAAAAAGGATCTGAACAATATCGTCGAGCTGAAGAAGCAACTGCAACACAATATGATGACTGAAACGCTAAATTCTAATAATCACATAAGTCAAGCAAGGTAACTTTTTATTTGGCTTCTCTATTATATTTTCAAGTCTAATTAATATTTTTAAATGTATTTACAGTGATAGGATCGACCCAGGATGGAAGTCCAAGCTTAAAATACCACCCAAAGATACTAGAATTAAGACAAGTGTAAGTTGACTTAAAACTACTGAGTGTTGTAAATTTTAAACTAATTGATTATTAATAGGATGTGACGGACACACGTGGAAACGAGTTTGAGGAGTTTTGCGTGAAGCGCGAGTTGCTTATGGGCATTTTTGAGAAAGGCTGGGAGAAGCCGTCGCCTATTCAGGAAGCTGCCATTCCAATTGCGCTTGGCGGCAAAGACATTTTGGCGCGTGCAAAGAACGGCACTGGTAAGACTGGCGCCTACTGTATCCCTATCTTGGAGCAAGTTGATGAGAAAAAGGACTACATCCAGGCATTGGTAATTGTGCCAACACGTGAGCTCGCCCTGCAAACCTCACAAATCTGTATCGAGCTCGCTAAACATTTGGACATTAAGGTTGGTTGTTTGAATATTTATGAAAATCTAGAAATAATATATTAACAAAATATTTTTAAATTTTTAGGTTATGGTGACAACAGGCGGCACCAACTTGAAGGACGATATTATGCGGCTCTACCAGAAAGTGCAGGTGGTGATTGCCACACCGGGACGAATTCTGGATCTAATGGACAAAGACGTGGCCAACATGGACCAATGCCGTATTTTAGTATTAGATGAAGCCGACAAGCTGTTGTCGCAGGACTTTAAAGGCATGCTGGACCATGTAATCATGAAATTGCCACGCGAGCGTCAAATACTGCTGTTTTCGGCCACATTCCCACTGAGTGTGAAGCACTTTATGGAGACGCACTTGCGTAATCCCTACGAAATTAATCTGATGGAAGAGCTGACATTGAAAGGAGTCACTCAATACTATGCTTTTGTGCAAGAGCGCCAAAAGGTGCATTGCCTCAACACGCTCTTTTCAAAGTTGCAGATTAATCAGTCCATTATATTCTGCAATTCTACGCAGCGCGTCGAATTGCTGGCCAAGAAAATTACAGAGCTGGGATACTGCTGCTACTACATCCACGCCAAGATGGCGCAAGCACATCGTAATCGCGTTTTTCACGACTTTCGCTCCGGATTATGCCGGAATCTGGTCTGCTCTGACCTCTTTACGCGCGGAATTGATGTGCAGGCTGTGAATGTTGTTATTAACTTTGATTTCCCCAAGATGGCAGAGACTTACTTGCACCGGTAAGTTTATAGTTTTATTTCATTTGCATAGATTTTTTTGTTGAATATTTTATTCCACAATTTGCGAGCTTATGACAAACGAGACTTTTAATAAATTTGATTAAATTATTAGTATATTTTAGTATATTTTAGTCTTTTTTAATCAATTTTAATCATTTTTAATCAAATTTAATCATTTTTAATCATTTTTAATCAAATTTAATCATTTTTAATCATTTTTAATCAATTTTAGTAGCAAAATTTCCAAACTTTTTGAAATTTTTTCATCAAATTTGCTTTGAAAATATTGACATTTCGCTATTGTTATTGATTATTTTGAAACAATTCTCATAAATTTTGGTCAACTATGGGGTCTTAATTCCAAGCAAAAAACATACGAATATGGGCAATGATTTTTTGCATTTAAAAATTATTTAGCATGAATTTTTCAAATTTTTTCAGATTTTGATTACTTATTATTGAGCCACCAGCAAAATTTAAACACGATTCTTGAAAAAAATTAATGCTCATTTACACCTTGATTTGAACTATAATAAACCATAAAATATATTTCTACTTTACATGAAAATATGGTCCACTGAAAAGCTCCACCAAAACCTTCAAAATCTTCTTTTTAAGTAATATTTTGATTTCTACCAAGAAGAAATTCAAGTCAGGAAAACAATCTTGGTAGTAATCAAAATAATTCTGAAGTTAACAGGATTTGATGGAGCTTTTTATTGGACCCTAGTTTTATGTAAGTTTTTAGAATGTAGATATTGGAAAAAAATGGACAATGCATGAATAATAAAAGTTTGAAGAGTAAATTGAAAAAAATATATCAAATATCAAAATCTTGATGAGCAGCAGTTTTAACGTTAAATTTTATTAGTTTAAGTCGTATAAGTTCCAATTTAAGAAATTGAACGTAGCTTTTATCTATATAAGATAGTTTATTTGATTTGATAGAGTGAAAATCCATATTGAATTATTTATTTATTAATAAGTTCATGAAAATATTTGAGAAAATATTTGAGATGTCCAGTGTATTACCAAAATTCTATGATTAATACGAGATTAATTTATAATTTATGGTTTTTGAGTTTGAATACTTTAATTATGCTGCAATTTAATACATTTTAATAATTTTTGGGTGTAAGATATTTGTTTCTTTTGGAATCATTTACAAATAATTTTGGGTATTTTAATCATTTTGAGTCTTCTTGAATCAAATTTAATCAATTTTAATCATTTTTAATCATTTTTAATCATTTTAAATCAAATTTAATCAATTTTAATCATTTTTAGTCATTTTTAATCATTTTTAATCATTTTTAATCAATTTTAATCAATTTTAGTCAATCTTAGTATCCTAAGTTTTTTTAATCATTGGTTTGTCATAAGCTCGACAATTTGTATTTGTAAAATTTCCAAATTTTTTATTTAACGACTATCATGAACCTTTTAAAAACTTTTGTTGTCGGTTGATGATTTTGGAAATTTTGAAGTTGTTTATAAAATCGTTTATGGAATGTCGTCTCTAAAGATGATTCTTGAACTTCCTACTTATAGTAATTACAATTGAAATTTTCTAACATTCTTTATATTTTTGGTTTATTTTCATATCTAATGTGTTCCTGGATGCTGTTAATTTGCCAATTATTCATTAAAAACCTCAAGAATTGGTCGCTCGGGACGATTTGGAAACTTAGGTGAGTAGCGGAAAACTTTATCTTCAAAAAATCATGATGGACAAACTTTTGAAAATTATTTAAAATTTCACTTAGCGGTTATTATCCCTAGAGTTCTTGAAAAAAGTTGGAAAAATCCCTCAATTAACTAATTTAACTATTTTTGTCCAACTTGATGAATATTTCACTCAGAACATATTTTAAACATTGAAATATATTTCAGGTATTGCGATCAACCTGATCACGTACGAGGATCGTTTCGATTTGCACCGCATTGAAAAAGAATTGGGCACGGAAATCAAGCCCATTCCCAAGATAATCGATCCGTCGCTTTATGTGGCGTCCAAGATGGAATCGCTCCTGGACAACAACACCAGTAACAGCGAGGATCAGAACATAAGCAAATAAAACGGCGGTGGCATGAAAGAATGGCGAAATTGGCGAAAAGGAAAAGAAAACTAATTACAACTTTTAATCATAAGTTTAGCATCTAGAAAAGCAACCAACACACACACTACAAGTCTACATGGAATGGAATTTCAAGTGAATTAATTTTTTTAGAATCAATCGGGGAGGGAAATCAATTTTGAACTAGAGCAGTGACTTGGTGATGTGTAAAAGAATATTTTTTTAAGAAAACCATACAAGATTCAATGATTTTTGTTCGTTGAAACTTTCAACTTGGAAAGCATCAGAAAGAATTTTCAAAACAAGAAAACAAGTAATTTTAGGAAAAAGAAAAGAATATAATTAAACAAAAAAAAACCATGTAAAAAATGTATAATAATGTTTTCGGAGCAGAAAACTTTACAAGAGTAGTGGTTGCATGTTGGTTCTGATGTCGACAAAAGACCTGAAAGCCAACCTGCACAACCACCCCAGTAAAATTATTGTTTTCATTTTTAAAATGTGCCGAAGCACACTAATTGTACATTTCTTTTTTTTCTCCATTTGTTTTAATTTTTCAAAACTAGATGATAAGAAATCTTATGTCGACTGTGAAGCATTTTGCGGGATGAAAAAAGATGTACTTGAAATTTGAGCCCAGAAAATGCTTCAACAAAACTAAAGTACCTTTATAAGAAAGTAAACAATTCGAATGCAACTTCTACTTTCTTATAAAGGTACTAAACAAACAAACAAACTGTAAAACTGCAAAAATAACTTGGTTAAGCATTTCTGTCATTCAAATTTGTTTACATAATTCATACGTGGAAATCGCGGGAAAAAGATAAACGGGCTTGACCGTTTTTGTGCATGTAATTCTCGCGTCTCCTGGAAATGACTCAACCAAATCCTATTTTTGCAATTTGAAAGAAAATACTTATATTTCTTGATTGTGATAGCAAAACTGGTTACAAATGATTTATAATTTTTGAGTTTTTTCCACATTATAAAAATGGTCACAAGAATATCATACTTTTTTTAAAATTTTTATTGAGAGGTGTAATCAATTAACGAAAAAGACAGCTGCAAGTTTTTACGACATTTGCACTTGTAGTTGATGTAAAGGTTTCAAATTTGCGAAAAATATCTCTCGCTCTATTTTTGGAACCTTTGCTATAATAAAACATCAAAAAAAATGCTCTCTCAAATTAATGAACATACTTTAAAATCTTCTAGTAAAACAATTTTGTTGTAAATCCATCGTGTTCCCATTTGTTTAAAAAAAAAACTTTTGTTGATAAAAAATCATCAAATAAAATCAAAAAGTTCATTAAAGATTTCTACAAAAGTACCTGTTATATACATTTACAACAAGCAAACTAAAAACTTAAGATCTTGAAATTTTGTAAAAAAAAAGAAAAAAAACCACACCAACCCAAACACAATGTAATATGAGCAAATGTCGTTAATTTTCACATATAACCTTAGAAAATTGTAAAAATATGAAAACGCATCCATGAAAAATCAATCTCTTCCATATTATTTCAAACAAAAAAATCTATTATTATCAGCAGCTTCTGGATTTGATTTTTCTTGGAATTGACATCAAAAAGCGTTTTAAAATTTACCACCTACTTAAGAAGCTGCCAAAACTTCAAATCACTTTTGTTATAATTTTGGAAATTACAGAAATACAGTAAATTGGATAAACAGGAACAATTTTGTTAAGAATTTGTACCCACCACAATTTTAATTCAAAATGTTAAATTGGATAAAATGACCGCAAAAGTCAATTTCACTTTGATTTTCCATTTAATTTGAGTTCAACAAATAACTTTCAACTTTTCTCAAATCCCTTTAACCGCAAATGCTGCCTTCATTTGCAAAAGCAGCAATTTTATAATTTATTTAAACAAAGGAAATTATTATTAAAGATCAGAAATTGGAATTTCCACAACAAAAACACTACATGTCAGGAATGAAATAAGAAAAGAAAAAAAGAACAAACTGTAGACTGATTGAGTTCCAGGAAAGTGCAGAAAATATTTCTTTGAGATTTTCTTTGCATAGTTCTTGGAGCGGTTGGCTCGATGAGGCATGGTTAAGACGCTGGAAATGTGAAAGCAGAGAGATGAAAGAAATTCAATAAAACCGATTGGCGTAAATTCTTTGTAGTTTTATTTATTGCATGACTTTAAATCCTTTGAAGAAGTATTTCAGAAATGTTTTGCTGCAAGGTTTTGCAATTTTCCTGATTGTAATATGCAAGAAAATATTAAACAGATTTTTGAGATTACTCATCGATTTTGTTACAAAGTTGATTTTTATGGTAAGTGTTTCTTTTAAAATAACTCCTTTGAAAACCTTTCGCGTTGTTGACAATTGCAACAATGATTCTATTGAATTCAATATGAAGAATATGAATAAGCATAAGGATTTGTATTTTCAGTGTAGGTATTATTTTAACACAATAAATATGTGTGAGTTGGAAAATGCACATTAAACATAAATTTGGTATCAGCAATAACTTTTGTGATGAATAACAACAAATTAATGATTATTTGACATCATTGGATTTCATTTTAATTTACCGCAAATATCCATAAACGATTTTCAAGCTAGAATTATAGCCAGTCGCTATTTGAAATTTGATGAAAAAATTAATTAATTAATTCATGTAATTATATTTAACCTATTATTGAGTAACATCCATCTGACATCTGGATTGGTAAAACTCAATAGATTTTTTGGTTGAAATAGCTTCTTTGTTTCAATAAAATAATTACTTCGTTTATTTTGGACAACTGAAAATAAACTATTGTTCTATTGTTTATAAAAGGAACAGTTTAACCAAAAAATTGCTCGAGAAACAGGAAATTTTGCTGCAGCAATTCTGAATAAACCATGGAAATAAAGCAAAAAATCAATTTATTAGTCCGGAATACATTTGGAACATAATAAAGCCACAAAACATCAATTTCAAATATTTTCCGATGAAAAAATGTAGAGTACATAACTCGGATATAGCTCAAACATTTGCCATACACAATCACGTGATGTTCAATTTATGCAATACACATATAAGCATGTAATTGCCAAAAGTACCCGGTGGAATGCGGATCCGAAAATTCCTTACCTTTCGTAGCTATTTTCATCCACAGCTAAACCACAACCTGGAATCACAGGTATTTTCGTACATGTTAAATCACTCTACGATTTTATTGGCTTGGAATCAAATGAATGTAACGTTTTAAAAGGATGCATTTGATGTTTTATTAAATTTCACAATAATTAAGTTAATTTTCAATATTCTGAAAGCTGGCACGGGTTTTTACCTTTTTTCCTTATTCAAAACCAAAAAAAGCATTGTTTACTCAACTCAATTTGCCTGAGTTGGAAATTTTATATTTGGTTTAAAATGAATAAAATTTTTAAAAATACAAACAATAAAACAACGCCAAAGTCCTTCAGGCTACCAATTAATACTTTTCATATACTATTTTTTTCTGTAATATATTTAATGCAATTTTCGAGGTAAAAATCAGTAAAAACAACGATATATGTAAATAAATAAATAAATTTAAAACAAATATTAATAAAAAAATTGAAGAAAATTTCCACTTGGGCCGTAGTTTTCTCTCTCAATATACATTTAGGATTACTCCATTCGGAATAAAGCGCTGCGAAAATCGGATTATAATAGTTTACTACACTAAAACCAAAATCTGCATTGTGTACATCTTTTTATACTTTTTCATTATTACAGATGTGAGTCCATGTTCTTCTTTTTTTGGTTGTTTCATACAGAATACTTTACCATGTCTCGTTATACATACAATATATACATATATGTGTATTATGTATGCCTGACATTGCACAGAACTTATGATTTCATAATCCCCAGTACAATTTAGCTAGCCAATTTAGTCGGCATCCACTCGATGCATGTAAATGGCGAAAAAGCAAACAATTATTTTTTGTGCCTTTTAAATTAATTCACATGAATTACAAATTTCTAGCCGGCGTTTCTGCAAAAGTGCACATTTTTTCCGCTTTTTTCTGCGGGAATATATTAGCATTTACCGTATATATGCTTTCCAGTTTTCAATATGTTATAGAATTTTGACGGTAATTTATACAAAATATAATCTACGATTTGGTTTCATTTTTGTAGTCGCGTACAAGTATTCGGAAGCTACAGTGAATTCAAACAGCCTATAACATGCTACACAACAGGATACAAAAGGATTCTGAAAAACTGAAAAGCAAAAGAGATTTATATAACATACATATATGTATTGCAGCTGTAGATTTGCTGAAATTTGTGAACAATGATGTTCCAGTTAGAGCATCAGAATTTCAGCAAACCCTCAATTTTAAAGCTTCTGTAATGCCCCGTTTTTCACGTGCTGATTTTCAAGTGCTTACTTACCGTGTTGAGCAGAAACGCTTTGTGTGGGATGCCTTTTCGTCGGTTCATTCTTAATATTTGATATATGCTTTTTTATTCAGTTGTGTTTTAGGAAAATATTTTAATCTGCATATCTGCAGACTATACCTACTTAAGTATACCTTAAACAAAAACAAATGTATCCAAAGTTAAAACATGTTGGTTTATGGGTTTATGCAAACAATTCACAAGTATCTAACCTTTAGTTTTCATAAATTTACACGCAAAGTAAAATACACAAGTTATATCAAAGGATTTTCCTCATATTTATTTTACATGCTTTCAAAGAAAAGTGGTTTAAAACTGTTCACTGTGCACGAACTGCATTAGGAAAATGGGTTGCAATGGAATGCTGACACATTAAAATCTAAAATAAAATTGTTTACGATATAATGTAAGTTCCAACAACCCAAAAGAACAATAAATCAATTAAAATAATGACATCATTCAAACCCAACTCCATCTAGCTCACATACCTACCACTTCAATTACTTCCACGAATTGTCCTTTTATGTGAGCCAATTGCTTTCATGAATATAATGTTCTTTTTTAACCAACTGTATAAAAACTTACGTCCTCGCCAATTCAATATATTATAGATATAGTTGCAAGATCTATACGTCAGCAGCAATATTTCCGATTTTACTGATTTTTATTACTGGGAAAACAGCTTTCCATTATTCCCCAGCAGATAATTCAATTAAAAGCAAAGTGATAAATTGAAAGCTTCTTGTAAAATCAAAAACGAACATTTTGTCTTATTCAATTTGCCAATACCTGACTACCTGAGAGTTGTTTGAGTAAATGTACCTTCACCAATAATTAAGTTTCCCAGTTTCTTTGATATTTTCTTCGATGGGATGTCAGTAAGGCATCTCGAGCGTGAAATAACGTTTGAGGGAAAACTCTCTTGATAGTTCACATTTGACATTTTGCCAACATCAAAAGGCTCGGTTATTTATAAATATTTACAGAGAGAGTGATCGATCGAGTGTGCAAGCGATTTCCGCAAAAATTAATCAGAAATATGGTACAAGAATTTCTTTGATATCGTTTTCAAGATTTCAGTTTTGATAATTATAATGTTTTAAAACAATATCAAAAAATTAAAGCAAAATGAAAATTTATGTTTTTAAAATCTTTACATCGAGCTGTAATAATAAAAATCATGAGGTGTCAACGTTTACACTTCACTTATATCTTCTTTTCTTCAGCACGTTTATCCGCACCTTCATAAATTATGTTTCGTTTCAATAATAAAATATATGCAAACATAGATCGAAAAAAAAAAAATCAAATTTATGCTTCTACCGTAACCCGTAAAAAAGCTTTTATATCGAATGTTTTCTCATTTCTGCTGCTTTTTGTGGGAAAATTTATATTCCTTGTACGTTTTTCCACCATACAAGATTGCTCCCCTTGAAAAAAAATATTATAAATGTTTGAAAATGGCAAAAAGCAAACAGAAATCAATACATTCCCAAAGTTCAATGTAGGTCAGGATTTTTGCATTATAATTTTTGTGTACACATTTTTGTATCTTTTTATACATCTCTTTTGCGTACGTTGGCAGATTTCCTGTTTTTTCCCAAAAAAAAAAGCGAGCAGCAGGATTTTTATTCACTGAAATGTTCGTTTGAGAGTGTATAGCATTTGATAGGGTATAAATAAAAAATATGAGATACATTTTGTTGCAAACTGGAAAAAAAAATCAATTTGAATATTAAAAAAAGTATGCGATTTCAATCATAAAAATAAAATTACGACGTACACGTATAAAATTTAATATTTCAATAATCATTTTTTGCTACGATTATGCCAGCTTAGCACAATAAATTGATTTTGAATTTATCGAGAAATAAATCATTTGGTATGTAGGTTGGGGGTGGCTCATCAATTAGGTACATCAATTCAAGTGGCAAGGACATTTTGCAGACAACAAAGGTTATTGTAATGATCAAGATAATGAACAACTTTGTTTGACATATTTAATGATCAGCCCTTTTTAGAGGGCGGCAAGAAAAATATCTAACCGACTGAGGGGGTGTCGTTTTTCCGGTTTTCGGTGCTTAAACGCCGTGAAATTTACGATAACATATTATGCATGCAGAATTTACGCATGGCAAGAGATTTCATTACAAATCACTTCAATTAGAGAATTATGCCTTTTAATGTGACTTTATAACTCGTTTTATAATTATTCTAGCTTGTTAACTCGGTTTCCTGTATATTTCCCCCCTTTTTGTTAAAATGAAATCACAGTTTTTCTTGGGGTAGAAAGCTCGGTATTGAAGGAGGAAATTATAAAACTATGAAAAGGGTATGATTAAAGACATGTACTTATTTAAATTAGAACACGGGGAAGACCATAATAATTATAGTAAATGATAGAAATGATTAATTAATATAATTAAAATTGGGATGTTGTAAAATGCTTCTAAATTGGACTCATTACTCAAGTCTTTGGAAATCAATTAGCTACGTTATCATGATTTTAATTCTCTATATACGTTATATGAATATTCAAATATAAAGTTTCGTAGAATGGAGAGACCAATTAAATTCTCTTTATATAGTTTAAATAATCCTTTTTAAATATAGAACTACCATCAAAATCTTCTTTAAAGCTCAATTTTCTTATACAAAAGGTATAGGGTTCTCTTAAAATTCCATACACAAATAACCTTGTTTGCTCATAATTCTCATATCATATTTTATCGGTTTTATCATAAACTCCCAAGAATTTAAATCAAAAATATTAATAATGTTTAAATTTCAACCCACAAATCATGCACAGGTTTCCAACCCATATTATATGTAATTATGATGAATTTTTAAAGCTGCACTCTTTAAATTCCAATAAAACTCGAATAAAACCAAAATTCAAATAACACTAGAATCATAGAGCAGAAATTTTCACAGCAAGTATTAAAAACTTTTGCCAACCAAAAATGCACGAAACACGCCACTTGAACAACCAAAGCTTCAATAAATTATCGCGTACAACAACTCCACAACCATACTTCAACTGCAATCAATAATAATTTTGTGAGCCGACTGCAGTCGGAGTAAATTTCACTGCCTTATTGCATTATGCATTCTTTTATTCAGAAGGGGGATTCTATTAGTAGGACAATGATTTAGAATTGTCACTGCAGGATTTTTCCGTCTAACCTATTATTATCTCTTAGTTAAAAAATGTGATGACTGTAGTTTTATACGAGCTCCTGGATTAAGCTCCCAATAATCCAACAACACACACTTGTGCACACAACTGCTTATAAATTCCAATTAACCTTTCATCGTTCATTTTTGCTATAAGCTTCTAATTCATAATGTAATTGAAATGATCGTATGGAGTCCGCTGCCAACATTTTACCGAATAATCTGTGTAGACAAAGTATATCGCACAACATGAGTGCTGTGCAAATTCCATCTATTTTAATTTGACTTGCCACTTGCAATCAATAGTATGGATTTAAAGGTTATACCTGACTTGATACGTATTCCCGCGGTTTTTTAACGAGTTTATGATGAACTGGCATCACGCTAATTTTGTATTAAATCCTTCGTATCGTGCGCTCAATAAATTGCTGATGGTACCAAACATATAAAATGCATTAGCAGTTGAGCTTTTCAGCTGCAATTTGCTATAGAGTTTCATTTGGTTTGTAAATTCTACGTTTATTTTCTTTTACCTATAAAATCATTTATTTACATAGTTATTGCAATTAAAATGTTACAAATAAACAAAACTATTTGCTCAACAGTCATGAATAACCTGAATGTTAATTTTTTTTTGGATTTTATGTGCGCTATCAGATGAAAGTTGCATTTTGCAACCATGGGGAGAATTAATTTGAATTATACAGTTAAAATATTAGGTTGTGCATGAATTGCAGGGCGATGTACAATATTATTATAATTATTATACAATATTTACTTATTTACTTTATTTTTATTTAATTCTATGTTTTCATTCGTTTGTTAAAATAATTCATCCGTTAAAACTTTCCTCATCATGCCATCCAACCTTTTGGCATCTATAAGTTCTAAAAATTAACCAAAAAGCGCAAACCATTTCAGGTGAATAAAATAACCTAATGTAATTAAATAAAAAGTGCAAAAAGTCAGCAAAAATTGACAGAATTATTTGAACAAATTGCTAAATATTGTGTCGTTGCTTTGGTGATACAACTTTATGTGCTTTTACGTTTATTCTATCTTTATTAAATTACGCGAAATTAAATTTGTGCTTTTAAATTGCAAGTTTTTGACTTTTCTGTTGGCATCGTTACAGCGTTACAGCATTACAGTATTATACATATTTTATGATTTTGTAGATACGTATAGTGTTAGTTTAAAAATATTTTATTGGTAAACCATAGCATCCTCAAGAAACAAATTTTAAATTTCGATATATTCATGGTAGCAAAAATGATACCAATAAAATAAATATCAAATTCGCCCAGCTTCACTCAGAAAAACATTTAAAAAATATTTATATTCGGTATTGTACTTGAATGATGTGTTTTTGTTCTTCTCTGTTAGCATAATATATTTTAATTTTTCTAGACCGGTTAAAAAAAAAACATAAAACTTAAGCAATCTTAGTATCCCGAGTGTAGCCGGATGAAGTTGGGATAAAAAATCTTCTGCATGCAAATAAAATAAATAACAAAGTTTAATATTCCGAGTTGAAAATCGGATTGAGGATTCGATAAGCGAATATAAAAATATTTTTACTGTCCTCAAGCTGTTCATTATATGTTTCGAATACACTTCCATTCTTATTGATTTAATCATATATTTGCTCGGTTACTGTACTCTGTTTGTTTAGAAAAACGATTTGGACAGAGAAATAGTTTTAAGAGGGATAGAAAATGGGTTAATAAATAAAGTAAATTGATTCACAAAATTAAAAATTTTTTTTTTTCCAACATAGAATGATTCATTTGTAAAAACATATATTTTTGTGAGAGATCTTTCGAAAAAATTCTCATTTTGCCTTAAAAAAAATATTAAATTTGAATAGATCACAAATTCTTTTCATGGCATCTCAGTTTATTCATCACAACACAACATAATTAATCATTGATCTCATATTTGAAGTGAAGTCTCTAGCATTCAAGATCTCTGCCCAGCGACTTCAACAGTGTTCTCTATAGCAAACAAAAAGTGAAACCATAAAGAAATGTTTCTTTCCCTAAAAATCCAAAAGGATATTGAAAACCAAAAAAATTTTTTTTTACAAAACCAGAGCAAACTTTGCTTAAGCAAAAGCTACGAGCAAAAAATGTGAAACATTTTATTTGTAGCCATGGGATATTCGGTTTGATTGTTATATGTACTCACAGAAGAAAATATACTGTTGTGCTCCGTTTCTAATTGTTGTGTTCTGGGGTAATAAAGTGCTAGTCTTTGTAACAACACGAGAATATTACAATTTGCAACTAAGAAAATTCATTATCTTTTAGCAACAGATTTTTCCTGAGCAAATAAACTGTAGAACGTTCATTTGGAGTTACTTAATAAAAAAAGTTTTTTACACAAGGATACACAATGATACAATGCTACAAGCGAGGAGTACGTGCAGGGCGCACATATTGGATCATCATAAAGTACTAAGCTATAATGCTTTAGAATGTAGAACCCCAAGAGCTTGGCCAAGTGTTGCTTAAACATTTCAAAGCTTCTGACATTTTTGACATTTTTGGTCGCATTCACCCTTTTTTTCGATGTTTCTCGAAATTCTCGATTTTTAAAGTAATTTAAAGAATTGACTTTAAATTTTCACAAAGAATCTCCTTTTTAACGTGAAACCGCTTTCCATCACTTTAATATTTTCATCCCTGTTAAGTCTGTCATCCCGAATAATTCATACATTTAAAAGAATATTTATATGACAGAGTCAACACATGTTGACGTTTAATTGAGCGCTGCTCCATGATGGAAAGCACTCATATAATCCCTTTTTGCAGAGCTTTTCAGCATATTGCACAGAAATCGTTTAATTTTCAAAAGATAAAATGTTTTCACATTAGATTAAAAGAGATTTTGTTCAACACAACATGCGTGTGTTTCATACAATGAGAACATTTTTTTTGTTTGTAATATTCACATATGTATTTGGTTCAAGTGTATGCCATGATAAAATCATTCATTTTATTTCCTTTTTATAGAAAAACCCGTATATGAAGCAGTGCAGGGTTCTGCATAAAATTCTATTAATAAATAATATGAGACGTTCATCATTATGCTAAAAATCCTGATAAAATTGAAAACACTTTTCTGAAATATAAACAAGAATTCTAATTGACTTCCTAACTGAGCCCTGTGCCCAACAAGCACATACATGTGTGTTTTTGCCGGCAAAAATATTTACTGCCTTTAGGGAAGCTTTTTTATTGCTAATTTTTGCAAAAAGATTCATAAATTTCACCGCAGGTTTTATTTTAATAACATTTTTTTGTTACTGTATCATTATCCTTCCATTTTCCAAAACAGATATTAATCTGAGCAGCATACAGCAAAAAAAGTGTATGCCATGAAGTTGTGGTACAAATCGAAATTTACATTGTTTGGCGTTAACCAGGATTATGTCGTTTTGAATTTATTCCATTTGAAAAGGAATGAGAGCCAAGAAAAACACGGCAATGGGTGCGCAAATAGGTTACTCATCCACCCTTAAGATGGGTCAAACTCGCTTTCGTACAAAATGATAACTGAATTTAGCCACCCTTTTCTTAATGCTCCAAAAGATCTTCACATAAACTCAGCCGGTGATGCTCAACAAACCGAATGGCTTTCACATATTATGAAAATGGACGGAATCCAATCATCCGAGTACTTATATATTTATAAAAATCATATAAATTCTCAGACCAAGTTATTTATACTTTGATAAAATAGATTTATGAGGTCTGTTTTGAAAAGAATTGGGGTGGAAAGTGTTGTACTAATATATGGAGCTATTGCGTATATGATTAAGAAGAGATTGATGCTCGTTCATTAGAAGATACATTTCATAAATTATTTTTAAATTTATAAAATTACCACTTACTTATAAGAACAGGCTTCATTTTTTGCTATTGAAGGAGATACTTGCTTAATATGAAACCAGTGAGCCATTTCTCTGCCAAAATGTGTTGTGTTTAAAGGACCAGGCAAATTGAGCATTGCGAAGCAAGTTTTCTTATCTTATCACCTTCTCGGTGGACAGACAGTCAGTCAAAAGATCTTGATGATTATATAAGCGATCTTGTGAAGAAAATCAATAAATATAATATGTCTTTGTGTTACACAATCCATCTCCATATTACCTCTAATTTGATTTATTGTATGTGAAATCATACGGAAGAAATTCGATATAATATGAAGAGGATGTCGAAGGGAAAATGGATTTTTTGATCATTTTTCCGTTTGCCAACATATTTTTTATATTTTACTTTTCTGTGAAATTCAATGACTCAGTTCCCATAAAATATTTGTATTCAACTCTTAAGTGAATTAATCCTAGAAATTCAATATATATCGCATGTGAATGGGAATTCCTGAAAAAGCAGCGCAAGAGACGAACATTAAATTGACTTTTATTCTTATCTATCAAAACGGAAAAGGTAGAATTTAAAAGGACTTCCCATCGATTCGCCTACAAAAGTACTCTCCATACAAAATTATATTGACTATAATATAATAACAATCACAATGTTACGGGAAGACTACCTATTGAATATATTTAGTATATGGACTGTATAAGAGCCCAGTAAATCATTTGGAAAATTGGCAAAACTACTTCAGAAATAAATTATAATCTGATGGAGATAGAAGGGCGTGTCGTTCATTACTTCAAGGATGTGCTCGTAAGGAAAGCAAAAGGAGCATTTTATGATTTACAGAGTGTATCATTGCTTGTAAATATATTATAGTATACCGTTTATAACATTTTATCGATATTTATTGACCAAAATATATCTTTTGTGTTGGTTGAAAAATGCATGATTGTTTTTTTTATGATCTAAGAGATTTTGTGCATGAAGAATTGCAATACTCCGCAAAAACTTCTAAAAAGAAATTGTACCATTAAAAATTAAAAGTCTCATCTGAAAAACCAAATTGGATTATTCAAACGCATTTGTCGCAATTTTCACATGACTCCAAGTTGGTTAGAAACCACCCTTTCCTACTTCACATAAAATCTAAATTCTATAGTTATGATGCTTGGGTGCTCGGTTTTTGAGCAGGAAACCAAGCGGTTTGCAAGTTTGAAAGTTGTTCCGAAAACTCTTCTGGAACTTGCAAAAATCGATCATAGCATATACCAAAAATATTCCTTTGTTGTGCACTTTGAATAAGATTTATAAATAAGTGTATATATAAATATGTTAGCAGTTTATACCCTAGAGAACATTACAAAATGCACCAATAAAATGTGAAATAGTGCTGTGGTTTTTGTGGCTGGGACTATGACAATGTGAAAATGTGAAAAGTATATTATATTATTAACAAATTTTCAATTATCATGCATACACAGTTAAATTGCCACTCTGCAAACTTTTTGCTGCTCCATTGTACACAGGATATAGATTTTGCTTCTCAGTCCTCAGAAATTGAGCAAAAAGTGTGCAATTAGAGGAAATACGCTTTGTTTATAAATATTAAGGGGCAATTACAATGTATTTCAATGATAAGCAATATGTCACTGAAATGGAAATAAAAATTAAAATAAATACTCTAACATATTCTTTTTCACTTACGTAATTTATCACTGAACTCATAAATAGCAAAGACCAACAACATTATTTCTCCCCCCAGTCTAGAGACTTTGAAATACTTGTTTTTGCTGCAAATAAAAACAATCGGAATGTAACGTATATTAAAAGTTTCTAATGCTTATACATCCAAAGTAATTTAGCCTTTTTAATGCATTAAGAACAAAATGTTATGATTTGTTTATTTAACAAACTCCAACTCATAAAAAGTGAGTTGGTTTTGTTTGGGAAATGAAAATGGATTCTAGCCAGTTTTTGTGGAAAAGCATTGCTCAGTATGAACTATGAAATTGCAGCAAAATAGTTTTTACGAGCTCATTTCCTTCTCAAAGTTTAATATAGGTTGGTGGTATTTTTACTCGAACAAAATATTTACATTGCGATTGTCATCTCTTTGTTGTGCAACTAGGTTCTGGGCAATAATCAACCGAATTCTACGAAACTATAAGCAATTCTGTTGATTATTGGGAGTTGAAATGAACAATTCAGCATCCAAGTAAATATTGTGTTCAAGTTAATAGTGGCTTTAGTATTCTGTGCCTTTCCTTTTTAAACTTTATGCAGCTTGTTTTACAGTTTGGTACTTTATACGCTCATAAGAACAATTTATATTATTTTTTTTGCTATGGCCCTCTCATTCTCTCCATATACTTCAGTGTACTTTGCCTTCCGTTAGATTTGAAATGCAAAAACCGCAGAGTAGAATTTTTGCCTCGAAAGTGCTTTTCAAAACTTTAATGAATATTTGTCGAAAACTAACAATACATTAATTTCTATGGCAAATGTATTAATGGGAAAACTGGAAAGGCATTGAATCCTTGCTAGCAAAATTTTAAGAGGAATTTGGAATCATGAGATTGTTTCTGTGGCAAACGAAAGCGCTTAAAACTGTTTGTATTTGATCTGCAGTTGAGAAGTTTTAGGAATGATTTGAAACCACTTTCTGAAGCGAAATTTGATGTTGGATAATGCATTTGGATTCTAGAGTCTTACAAATGAATTAATGTAATCTGATGAAATTCAGTTGCAATGCATTTTCCGTTAAAACCAACTTGTTTTAAACATTTTAATCCGTGGAAAGTGTTGTTTAAGCGGTTCTTAAGTAAGATGTATTTGCTATAATAAGTTAAAAGTATGTCAATTCATTTTAATTCTTTGAATACAAGCGAGCTGTAAATAACAGTAGATTCGGAAAACAGACAATTTCAAAATCAATTCATTCACCGACATGGTAAGTTAGAATAACTGAGACAGACAGACAATAATAAACCAATAAATAAAAAGAAATCATCAATAAATTAAATTTTAAATCGGTAATACGCTCAAATTCAATAACGTAATTGCTTAATGACTCATCAAAGTCATAACATTCAAAATTTACAAGTAGTCTGAGACTCAATAAGCTAAATACTTCATCAACGTAAATAAATTAAGAGCACCTCTCACCCAAAGCTGTGTGCTTGAAAACTTATGCAATTTGAAATTCTGAATTTATAATAATGATAACATTTTACGATTTCAAAGCGAAGTTATGAAACTTTCCTGCAAATATGGTTTTGGTTAGTTGTACAATACATTTAACAACAAAATATTTCAATTATTTAGAAATTTGTACTTTGGAGAAACTTTCAAGTATTACCGAAAATTCATGAGTTTCCACAATTCGAACTTATTTTTTTTACACACACTTCACCCCAAAATAAGTTAACCCCATGTGAAAACATTCAATGGGGTTTATAAATTTAACTCTTCAGAAAGAAAATTTTAAAAAGGTTTCTAGGTATACGAGACAAATATAATGATAGTTTTAAAGAAGTTGCACATTAAAGTTGAGTGGTTTTATAATTTAACACACTTTACAGTTTTCTTAGATTTCCTTTTTATACAGTATATATAAATTAATATATACACATATATAAAGTTTTTTGAAAAATTTGTTCTAACAATGGATACAATGTCGCATACAAACTTTCGACATTAACAAAACCAAATGAAATTAGAGAAAACTTTGCATAAAAATTTGTCTAACTTTCATGGCACAAAACTTTGCACTCAAACACAATATATTTAATATTTGATAAGCACATTGTAACATATATACAATAGAAATAATGATAATAATTTATATGTTCTTTCTATGAGATAGTACATGTTATGTATTTTGAATACTTCTTACATGTTCATGATCTTTGCTCAAAATTTCATCAAAATTTCCAAAATAATTCTGCCTCTATGCCAAGAAGTTGTTGCTACTTGGTATCATTAAAAGGGAGAAACTTGAACTTTAATTATGAAATAATAATCAGCATAATGTAAAAGCTTTTCGATTTTGTGTGGCTGTTTCAAAATTTTGCTCTACAATAACGTGGGGTACGCTTGCAAATTAGAAAACTGGTACAAGTGGGTTTCAAAGTCTTGTCTTCAACATTTTTTCTCACTGTTCTAAATTAATGTTTAATGAAAAATTGAAATATTAGTTGTGCTAACTATAATCATTATGTTCTTAAAAGGTTATTTGAGCTGTTTGAATAAATTAATTTCATGTCATGTTACATATTGATAACAAAGTAGAGAAAATGTTTAATTAGTCTTATAACTTGCGTTTAAAAAAAAAACTTTTAAAAACTGGTTTTTGAGAAGTACTTCAACGACGGCATATGTAACTACAAAAAGGTGTTAAGAAAAATACTCGGAAGATACATTTTATGACATAATTTATATTTAATTGTTATTTAAAAAAATTAAAATTAAATATTTAAATTTTGTTTTAGGTTTTAATTAAGCTATGATTGAAATCATGCAATTTAAAAATTTGAAATTGAATTCAATACTGAAGTCTGCCTCGAGCGTGTAAGTATCCATGTGAGATTATACTTGAAAGGATTCATTCATTTCAGGAAGAACTTCGAAGTTATCTTGCGACCTTCTTTTCAAAAATTTGTAGAACTTTAAGATCACAAGCCAAGCCATAAAGTGAACAACTAAAATAAAAAATTAAGTGTAAGTATATTAAAGATAACACAAATAAATTATTCATTACCGAAATACATCAAATCCAAAGTAAAAAAAATTGTGACTTCGAGTTGAACCTTCGCAAACGATTTCACATGAGCAAGTAAAATTATTCCGCATATTAAAAACTTCAAGAGCACAAATAGTCCAGATACAATAAGCCAGAATAGTAAGTAACCTGCTTGCAATCTCTTAGCTCCCAATATGACTGATACTATGCAGGCTATACTGATAAGGTTCAAGGTGACTATCCCTAATAAATTCTCATTTTTGAATTCTATATTTGTAAAAAAAATCAATGATTTTAATTTTAATTAAGGACTATCTAGTATTTATTTTAAAACTTACTGTTATAGTGAAAATCAAGAAGATTCATTAAAACGATTAGTTGATCAAAAAATCCCATGAAAGCAACTACGTAACATGCTCTTATGAAGTTTAAATTAAATCCACAAAATTTAGAAAACATTTTCAAATTAAACTCAGAAATACAAATTTATTCACTAGCAATGTAAAGTATGATGTTAATGATTTGGGTTTTAATTTTGAACTAATTCATTAAATAAAAATGTCCGAACATCGATCCATTGAATCTTAAAAATATATACCTCCTTTCAAGTTTGTTCTTTAAATAGTAAGGGGAAAAGTTATATACCACTATATTTGGTAATTACTTTATTTACTCCCTTATTCTTGGAAACTCATTAGCATAATTAAAGGCGTTCAACAAAAACTATCCTTTTGGAAGGATTATTCGGAGCTCATTATTTTTATGATGCTTACGTTTTTGAATTTTGGCTCTCTGTTAAACTATGCACAATGCTTTATGAGTCTTGAATATCAATTTTAATGAGATGATATTTATTAACAAAAATGGGAATAAATTAAATTTGATGGAGATTAGAGTGCATTTCCATTGTTAAGACTTCGTCAAAGTAAATATATTTTGTTTAAAATTCTTCAAAGTGTAAGCGAAATCAAGAAAAAAGTCAAGATATCATTTATTGCTCAAGCACCCCATAACAATGAAATAATTTATTAGTTGCGATTTCCTTCAACTTTTATTTGAACACAAACAATCGCTCAAATCTAGCCTGATAAATTTTCAATTAAGATGCAAAATGAGTGCCAAGTGCCAACTCGCAAACTCAAGAGGGAAAAGTTTTTTGGAATTAAAAAAGTTTCTTCACAAAAATTTTAGTAATGCATTTGCACTATTGTTCAAAGTATTTTAATTATTTTAATCTGATCCAGAATAGATTTATATGCTAGCCAAGTTGTAATCAGATCACGTTTCTAAAGTATTCACCCAGCCATTTATGCAGTGGACATATGAACATTATCCTTTTCAACTATTTAATCTATTTCTAGTTCCACACAAAGCGAACTTATCATGGAATTATTTTTTCGTTGAAATTTAATGCTCCAACTAGCACATAAAAAGTTTCTACTTTTGACTTTTTACTATTTTTAACCAACGCATAAGTATCTAAATTTTACCAACAAAGCCACTTCCAATCTATCCGAATATATTTATAAGAGCAAACATTTTTTTAAAATTTTTGAAATGGGTTTCAGAAGACCGCATTTGTGTATTTGAGCAGAAATCAACGATAATCCAACATTTTACATAAATTTTGTCTTGTAGTTGGAAATATTTCGAGATTATTTGCTAAGGTATGTTTTGCTGAACATCTTGATTGATGACCGATATAGCAAGATATGAATCCAAAATTCTTCAAATATTTGTTCAATAAATCCTTCGGGAAAATCAAAAAAAGTTAAATATGCTTGCAAACACATCTTGGAAATATTGAAAATATATTTGAGCGTATTTTGTGTAAGTCCCAAAAGTAGTTAAAAAGATTTTTGTGCCAATATTTGTTGATGTGTAAGATTACAAGATAATCCCTTGTTATATTTCTTACTGTAGGTTTTTGTTTACAATGCACGTTTAAATTTTACACAATTTATGTTTTTCCTTGATATTCACTTAGTACTTATAACAATTTTTAAAGCTTTCGGATATATTTAGTGAACTTTTCAAAACGCGTGGATGTTATATGCAATTTTTGTTTAAACAGGTTGAAAATATTCATGCTTAAGGTAACAAAATATATTATGACAGGAACAAGTCTCAAATATATAAAGTTAAGCTCACACATTGCAATCCAAGAGATTCATGAGATTCCTTTATTGTGAAATAAAAGAAACATCAAATTTTCGTGATAAACACAAAATGTAAGTGTGAAACTCTTCATTTCATCTCCTAATTATTACCTAATTAGTAATCTATTCCAGAAAACTCATAAAGGTGAGACCTATAAAGTTGAACTAAATGCAAACTTTTACTCGGTTCTTAATCTTTTACTATAAAAAGCTCTCGAGACTTATACATATCTCATATGCACAGAGCATACTTTTGTCTAAAGTTCATTAAATTAGCACAGTGCTGAAAGCAATAAAGTTTATTCTATTCCTTGTTTTGCTGTTTGTTGTAATTTGTTTAAGGACGTATTCATTGTTTAAACATATTTATGTTTACTCACCCAAGTGAAAATAATCCTGAAAAAGACTGCTAATCATACTGCTCAAACATACTTAAAAAGGTCACGAAATAACGCTGCTTTTCGGATTTTTTTACACTACTTATATACTACTTATCATATTAAAATTTCGGATGTGTCACACTGCTTTTTCAAATTTTTAGTAGAATGTTTAAGTATGTTTTGGTAGGACAATTTTGCAAAAAAGAAATTTCAAATTGCTGAAATCTTAACTTTTTAAGGTCTTTTTAAACTTTTATTTTATTTTTTGCAATTTTTAAAGGGAAATGTTGAAATTATTGTGTTACGGCGTCAGCGATGCTCTTCTTGTTGATTTGGGCCGGACTCAGGATTTGAACTCGATCTTCTCGCGCGAGAAATTTGCTTGCTACCACAAAGCTGTAGGGAATTGTTATGAGGGCAGTGCTTAAAACTTATATAAGCCAAAGTGCCTTTTTTGAACCAATTTGGTATTATAATACTGAATTCTTGTATCAAATAGCTAATAGTGCTGAAGAATAAATTAAATATCCAAATTAATTGATTAAAAATATGTTTTACCTTCAATTATGCTTTTATATGGAAAATTGGAAATTCAAATCATAAGGTGTTGAAGTTTTTTTTTCTAATTAAGCATATTTTAATTTGGATACAATTTAATTAATTTTAGAATTTGCAAGTCTCATTGATCATTTTGCGCTTATTTGGGGAGTTTATATAGAATAAATTTAACCTGATTTGTAATATGAACCAACCAATTGCAAAGTTGGTATAAAAACTGTTTGTAGATAATTGCACCAAAAACTGTTAAAATAAAAACTTTTTAATCATTTTTAATCTGCATTAACGCATTTAATACGAGCAGTTTTAATAAATCAAAATACATGCAAGTTTTTGAAATTTTTGGATTTATGAGGAGAAAACTTTGATTTTCTAATTTGGATTTCCTACTTATTAGAGGATGATATTTTAAAAACAAATTTTAATCAAAAGTAACCATTTTAGTACTTATTGTATGAAAAATTGAGAGATTAAAGATATTATAGATATTTTAATATAAATTTTAACCTAAATGTATTTGGAATGTAAAAGGATTTAGATTTGTATTCATAATTTACTCGATATTTGGTTGATATTTTAAATTCCATCCATTCTCAAAAGTCGTTAAAATTAAAAATTGTAAAGGTTTTTGCTTCGACAAAAAAAAGTGTTGGAGTTTACCAAAAAAACTCGGAAAATCACTTTAAAATGACTAAAAATGGTTTTTGACTCAAAAAAGAGATTTTTGGATGGTGAGTGGTTAACACCCTGTAACAGAGTAGTTTTGAGTGGTAAAACCTGGCTTTCAGTCAAAGTGCTTTGATTTAACAAAATTATCAGAAACAATGCAAAATATTCCCGCGAGGCGCTCTAATATGTTTTATTAATTTTTATTATACATAATATATTCGAATTTATTCAAATGTTATTGCTTCATTCTAATTCTAATTAATAAAATTTCCAAAGTCCAGGCTTTTACGATTTTTTATTATAATAAGCCGTGGCAAAAAATAATACATACTAAAACATTCTACCAATCATTTAAATTTACAGTATGTTGATTTATTGAAAGAAAAAAATTCTGATGAAGCACTTTGCTTTTAATCAAGTTTCACCATGTTTAATCACAATCTTTAGTATCAACTACACAGCTAACTATATATTTTTATGATCTTTGTCCTCTTGAAATGAATGTTTTTGCAAAAAAAAGTACCAAATATCAAAACATGTGTACAAAAAGTACTTGAATCGACCATTTTGAGGTGAAAACAATGTTTTTGCATGAACAAAGTGATATGATCATATGTACTTTAGAAACTAGATGCTGTTCAATACAAAAAACTATGAGCATTCTTATCAGGATTTACAAATCTTAAGTCTTAAGAATGCTATTTGTAATGATAAATAAAATTTTTACATTAATTTATATTAACGATTTAGTAAAACCAATTTTTATTCCCATTTTCCCCATTTACCACGCTATTCTGTCGCAAATACTCAATCAAAATATTGCAAAAATTAAAAATATTCACATTCAAAATGATTTTTGGTTTTCAATCTATTTGATCCATCATGCCGCGTCAAATTTACCAAAATGCTGCATTTATGATGATCAAATTGTAAATTTATTTACAAATAATTTTGGGCGAAACATCCTTAAAAATTCATAATATAATTTGAAATTCTTGTATGATTTAATGTATACCACAATTTCAGGTTATTTCATAAATATTTTTGTATGTTTTCATTCTGCTTTATTCTTGTAAGCATTTGAAATTGCTGTATAATATACTGAAAATTCATATGTTTAGCAGTATTTTCCAGTATATTCCAGTATGTTCAGTATGTTTTCATGGAAAAAACACTTGGCATATTTATGTTTACTCACATATTCATACAAAAAAATATTAATTTCTTAATTAAACAGATTTTTATGATGGTTCACAAGTTGATTGCCTCAGGGACTCAGGAAACATGGCACTAGATAGTTTTACTATGTTGTATGCGGAAACCACTTGTGTAGTTATCGTATATATAATATATATGCCATGATTCATTGTGCAGAGTGTACAATTTATGCTTGCTCAAGTTTGTGTGAAAACAAATAACAGTCCATAGTCGTACGGAAGTAAACAAAAAAGGAACTCACTATGGAAATGATACACTAATTGAAAGTTCATTTTTTCATATAGGAACATCAATCAAACCGTCTGTAAAGTCATTTATTTTCGTCAGGAATGTTTTAAAAATAATCGATTTGTATTTGATGTGTATCATTACATCCCTTCACATATATATCTATCTACACATCTCTACATATGTGAGCATAATAAGTAGCAAAGAGAAAATCGTTTGCAATCTATTTCTGTATTTATTTTAGTTTTTTGACAAGCAATCAATATTTGATAGATGGTGGAAAATTTGAACCAACTTCACCCGACTTTACCCCAGGATTTGATTTATTTGCTGAAGGTTCACATAAATTATTTTATAAGTTCAATAAAAATGATAGAGGATTTTTAAAAGTATTTTACCCACAAACAAAAAAAAACTTAGAATGAACCACGGTAAAGTTTTGTTAAGCTGGTGTTGGAAAATTTAACATTAGCAACTTTGCTTTGCCTTTCAGATCCACTTCCCTGTTATCCATGTTCAATCTTTTTGTTCCTAAAATCGTTTACAGTTCACAACCAGAAGTGATATTCTTTGAACTTAAATGACTGTTTGAAAGGCCATCCATCACTTATCAAGAAGTATCATGATGCGGTTTAGTTAGAATATAATTTTCGTTTTCTAAAGCGTTTGCTTATGGATGGAATTGATCTTGTTTACGATAAAGTTGTGAGTTTGAAGAATTTTAATTAATTTTGCTTGTGGTTCAACTTGAATTTATAATTGGATTTGATATTTTATTTTTAATCTATTTTTACCAAAATAAATAATCTATTTTCACTATTTTTACCTGAATTAAAAAAAGTAGTGGTAAAAATAGTAGAAATAATTTTTATTATTTTACCTGCATTAAAAAAAGTACAGGTAAAACAGTACAAATTATCCTACAAATTTATCCCAATACATCTGAGCAATAAAAAACACGAATAGGATTTAGAAGTCAATTAGACTTCAGACATGCTTTTTTGCACTTTACGGTCTCGAGCACAGCAAATAGTACGTTGAATTCTCTTCATGTATCGACGGTACAAATGTCAACTGTGTCGCAAAACTTTAATCCGTGTGGAAAGGAAATATCTTTCGGATGCTCCGAATGCAAAGCAAGCTTTACGATGACATTTGATGCTATATCTGCATTTTTATTTTAAATGAAAACAGGAATGAAGAGTTTTTGTGCTATTTTGTGCAAAAAACCCGTCCATTCGACATGCACCCATAAACTGTTCTATCTTTTCGAGAACAATTTTTCATTTTGTAGCAATATAATTAAATGTGTTAGCTGTGAAGAGTGTATATAAGCATATATCCTCTTCTCATTCATGTTCATGACTGCCGATGTAAAATGTTTTCATTGGAGTGTGCTCTTGTTTTAATTACGTAGCAATAAAAATTCAATAGCCAGGAAGTAATTAGTGATGTTATTGAAATAAATGGTATTGCAAAATGAATGAATGGATGGTCCTTCTGTCCACAAAATTGATTGAACCATTTTATTGATCCAATGCTTCGATGGATAAAGTCAGTTTATATGTGGGTGTGAATACAAAAAATATAGATAATCTATGAAATAATATGAATTAGGAGTATGACGTTATAAAATGGTTTTTGTTACAATCTTATCACAGTATACACTCAATGATCGCACGAAGATTATTATTTCTTTTCAAAACATGCCATCAATCTAATTTATAATATCTTGATCGAGCAAAAAAGCTCTTTTTTCACGCTTTCCTGTATGAAACTTTGATGAGCAATTAATTCTTTAAAAGCTAAAGTCAACCATGCAAACATTTCTTCAAAAAGAAAGCAGATAAAAGACTTTAAAAGTCATTCAATAGCTAGCATAAGCAGTTAAATTATTAAGATTTCTATCTAAAAAAGTGTTGCAAGTAAAAAAGGGATTCATTTTGAGTGAACTGGTATTAAGTATTCCTTGCAAGTTTGCGTGTTTCTTTGCAGCTTTACCAAAGCATAAAGAAACACGAAAAGAGAGCAAAAACTTACAACTATACGCTTACAACACATTGCACTTTAATATTTCATATTGTTTCCGAAATAAATCATAAACTTGTACTTGTTCGCCTTTTTCCTCATGCAACATCTATCTGTATTATGCAAAACAATTTCTTATTTTCCCGTTGAGTTGTTGCTTGTGCTACATCTCTTGTATTAGATAAAAAAGAGAAATGTTAAATAGAATGCTAGCAACACAATGTTCTCCAGCCAACGATTTTTCAATTTGTATTCCTGCTTCGACGACTTAACAGGAAATTACGGGAAAAGGGAACAGCTAAAATGTTTTCACTTGCAAAACGAGATTTCACAACCAACAAAATTTTTGTATTTTTATTTTTGTCCATCGAAAGGGTGGGAGAATACCAGCCCAAAAGCTCTTTACAGATTTTTTTCCCCAAATAAAAGGCTTTGACTGGTTGTCTTTGCTTGTTCAATTGGATTTTAAAAATAAGTTATTTAATATGTAATAAAGGAAGCCAGAAGCAAAATTAATTTTAAATTCACAGAATCGTTTCAAAAACAGTAAATTTATCTCTCGAACTTAAATTCCGTTCTGATTTTGCAGAATTTCTCAATAGTATTTAAATTAGCATAATATTCCTTGCATAAATGCTGTGCAGTTCTTTCTACACTCCGTTTATTTTGCTTTTTGAATGTTTATGCCAAATGAAGCTATATTTCTTTCTATTCAAGATTTATGAGAATGATTGTTTGTATTATAGTCAGCTTTCAACACAGCATTTGCATTATAAAAGCCTAGACTGTTGTATTATGCATACAAGAAGCATTTTATTTGTAATCATTTACTTACCAGTGAAGTACACCAAGATACATAAGGTGTTTCTTTTAAACAAGGTATTTTACGATTATGGCAGGTGAATAGGTGTAACGAATTTGTTATGACACTTGCAGTCAATTGTACAATTCCAAACAATTTGTATATAATACGTTCGTTTACTATAGGTTGGCTATCCATGTATTTGAAAATCAACCACATGTAATTGCAAGTTTAGTGGTTTATAATTGGGCAATAAGGTTTACACATTTACATGGTCATTTGACCAAATATTATATTGGTTTTTGAGCTCGGTTCATCAATATTGAAAAAATTTGTTAAAAAGCTTTAAAGCAGCATTTTAATGTTTAACCGTTTCATATTCATTAAAGCCAGGAATTATGAAAATTTGCTAAAGATCATAAATTTCCATTAATAGCATTCATTGTTTCAAGTAATTTTTAATGGAAGCAATAATTTTTTTATTGTTGGCGCAAATAAATTTTAAAACTTAACACCTTATAATATGCTCCCCGGCTTTCAAACACCTCTACTTGTAGAGAATTTGTTTCAGTTATTTTTAATTGCATTTTCATGTTCACGCTTGCCGTTTCCAGAAATTGGATAATTGCCTTGGCCATGCCAAATTACAGCATTTGCAGGTCGAGAATATTGCATAAATGTGCATTGTGCAGTGTTTTGATGTATTAAACAGTTTTGAAATATATGTAGTATAATGGTGATGGATCCTTTTAGAATTAAAATATGAAATTATATAGAAAAAGCTCAGTTGAATTTTTCAAAAGCTCAAAGCAGGTTTCCTGGAGGGTTGCTTAATTTTGAAGCATATTTAACGAGCATATTTTTAATACGGTGAGTTATTATGCATGGAAGTGTTGCAAGACGAAAAAAGACGTTATCTAGTGCCATAGAACTTTATTTCCATTGATCTAAAAAATTGTAAAACAAAAAATATCTTTCAACAATGAAACAACATAAATCTCAGCCAACAGCTTTTAAAACTAATTTTCTTTAATAACTCTCAAATTTTCAGTTGACTTTCAATATAAACTGAACTTATTTATTCAATATAATCCAAAAATTTTAAAATAAAGAATGAATCCATTTAAGGCAAAAAATGTGCTTGGAATTTTCATATCCTTTCAGGATATTGTCACTTTTCCGACACATTAAATCCACTTATTATTATCTTTGAAAGTTTGAGATATTTTAAAGATAACCTGAAGGTGTTTTATTTTAATATGATCAGGAAAATGATGCCAAATAAAATTTTATTGGAAAACTATATGTGACAAAACGGGTAGGGTAAAATGTAAAATTAAACTCTTCCATTTTATGGCAATTCAAATATAATACTGCTGGGAGGGATTGGAAAGTCAAACATCAAGCATGTATATATGTGGTTCAAAATGATGGTGATAAAACAGAAATGATTTTATGAAGCAGTAATTATTATAGATTAAAATGTATTTAATCCAACATGTAACTTTTTATGTATAACCTAAAACCTTTTGATGAAAAGTTCACTAAAGCTCACTGTGTGATTTAATGGCTTTAACTGAAAGTCATTTATTTTGCCAACATCATTTTGAATGAAAATGTTTGCATTCAATCGTTTCTACAGCTAGTTAAAGCTTTGCAAGAGTTAATAAGCTTTCATATTCGACTTTTCACGCTTATGGATGCAAATACTGGACATCAAAGGAATAAATATACTTCAAAGAAATTTAAAAGTTGAGAGTGATTAAGCGTCCACATATTTTATACACGACCATTCGAAATTTTTGTGTATATGTTCAAATGTTTTTCATACCATATTACTTTTAAATCTGTATCGTTTCATTTTATAATGCAAATTGGTGGCCATTAAAAGTGCCTCTAATTATGTGCAAATTTAAGTAATTACAATATCTATGTGATTAATTTACTTAAATCGAAATACGAATTATACGTCAATCAACATTGGTATAATTTAGAAATTTTATGAACTTTTGGAATAAGAGATCTTTGTTTAATTTATAATGTATTGCGAATTAGGTATGCATTTTAAATGCAATTATAATTCAATTATAATTTGTTATGTTATATTTGCATGCATCAGTATAGTTGTAGGGTCATAGATGATATATTTCACCAGCATTTATTTCATTTTGGATAGCACAAACTGTACTTATTTAAATTTGCGGCCAAAAACTGATAATCTTGATAGCAGACCAATCGGAAGTTTACCATTAAACAAGCTGTAAACTATACAGATATACAATATACATGCTTGATTCAATGAATCAGTACACATGAATTGAAATTTGCTCAATGTTCACTGAGCAAATGAGTATGTTGTTTGATTGGTATATTTGATAATAGTTTGTGTACATGCAATTATTTGAATTTTTATCTACACACGGTGATAACATTTTACATACAAAGTAGAAGATAGATTTACAACGTACATAAATTTGTTCTGCCTCACTTAAATTTCTGCTTACAGGGATCAATATCGAATCGTATTCTCTGTTTTTTAGTACATTCCTTTAATAAATTCGTTTCCGAGCCTTGGTGTTTTGTTATTAAATTGTATAACATATATATATTATAGCATTATAAGCACGCAGTGATATGTGAAAGAATGGACTCCCCTATGAATTATATTTAATGATTGATTAAGTATTTATTAAGCTATTTGATACTCATTACTATTTATATATATATCTTACCATAGTCGAAACCCTTTTGTTCAATGTATCTTCAAAGATGATTAATACGGTTTTCCAAATTTTGTTTTTATCATGACATAAATTGAGCTAATCCATGATTTATTTTTATTCTACATTTCCTATTGTTATTTAATATTAATATAGTATAAGTAAAAAAATAACACATTTTGCATAAATTTTAATATCGCATGTCTAAAATGTCAGTGATGAACAACAAACTGATGTTTACCAACAAACGTTTTACATCATCTTTCAAGAGCACTCGTATAAATCACAATTAATGAATTTTCCATGTGTGTACACTCTACATCAGTCGAGTGCATGATTTTCGGATAGAGCTTGGATTTTGTAGTTTATGTTAGATTTTGCATGATTTTTGGTAAATTAATATCTAGTTTACAAAACCTGTTACAAATTTTGCAACATTGTTTTAAGATACTGTACAAAATTATCGAGCAAACATCCTATCGAGTATCAAGTATGAAAAATGTGAGTAAACTTAATTTTGTTTAGAATTTTGATTCATATTTAAAATTTCTGGCAACTTTTCTAGCTTGAAAATTGAAATATACCTGATTCTGCGAAAATGTTGAAAGATGTTTTTTTTTTAGTTTTAGACAATATTATAAGTTCAGTTATTTAATATTTTGTAGAAAAAACAAACTATATTAAAATAATAGAGACTTCCTTTATACGATTTAGAAAAATAATCAAAAATGGTAGAAGTTTGAGTACTTGGCCACAGTGTTGACAAGTTAGGAGAAGAATAATGTTTCGGTTTCTAAACAAAAATACAATATTTTCTTTGAAACCTGTCAGAACAATTTCCAAACAAATTATTTTAAGAGTAAAATTGAATTAAATATTCGCCCACTCAAATTTGCCCACTTCTACCAAATCAATCAAACTCGTTATACAATTATTAATAAATTACGTTGCAAAATGCTAATCTATTTCAAACGAGATTCCGCACATTGACGTCACATCATTATCACGGTGCACACACTCTACAACATTGAGACACTTAACTTTTTAAGAGGCATGACTGAGGCATGTCGGGAACATTGTCATTTCAATTGAATGATAAAACTGAACTAGGAGTGACTCAGCAAAAACTTGCGTGAACCTATCACTTTCAAAAATTCCTTATCATTCAGATTATATTCAGTGTTGTTTAATCATAGAAACACGTTTTGAGAATTTTTAACTGGTAGTAAGATAGTATTTTATGATAGTATGGTAGTCTATTTGTTATATTTTACTTCAACCTCCCATAATATTACCATGCATCCAAATAAAACAATCATCAAATTCTGACAGTCATATAACTAATATTTAATCTGACCTTATCAGATTATCAATTTGTTTATAAAGTGTTGTATAGAGTAGATAATACTATAAAAGACGTTCTGTAAATGCTCGTCTAAGTTAGTTTTATTTAAATTTTTCATCGTTACGGTAGTGTTTTCTTGATCTAAAAATGAAAAAGCTGTGGATTTTTAGTGTTTTCTTAATAAAAGCGCTGCTTATTGTACCTGCAGAAAATGCAAGAATTTTGGCAATTTTTCCAACTCCTTCTATTAGCCATCAGGTGGTTTACCGTGCACTTATGAAAGAATTGAGTAAAAGGGGCCATTACTTGACAATTTTGTCCACCGATCCTTTTAAAACGGATAATCCGAATGTTACACAAATAGACTGGCATAGTTCTTATGAACTGTTTCGACGTGAGCTAAAATTTGTCGAGTTTAAGGAGACCAAAAAAACCGAAATCGACCTTCTGGAAAGTTTTGTTGGATTAAGTTATGATATGATGGACGAACAGTTGAGCCACCCTGAAGTTCGCAGAATAATTGATGAAAAAGATTCAATGAAATTTGATTTGGTTATAGTCGAGTATTTGAACTATTTGCCGTTTCATGTGTTTGCAGAGCTTTTTGATGCCCCTTTAATTGGAATGACATCTTTAGACACGTTTTCTCTGGCTCATGAGACAATTGGAAACAGTGCAAATCCTGTTCTTCACCCCGAAATAATGTTTCCTTTCTTTGGAATACTAAATTTTCAGGTGATTATATAAAATTGATATCTATGGAAGATATCTTTATTGATAAACGTTATTGATTATTCATAATTTCAAGTTCTAACTCTTTAATTGTTGTTGTGCTATTATTATTGTAGTTTCTAGTTCGAGTGAGTTAAGTAGCATTTTGCTGCTTGTGAAGGTCAAAATATCGTCTCAAAACATATTTTTCAAGTTTAAATAGTAATTGCTGATAATTAAATGGATAAAATATAAATAACTATATTTTTATCTTTTTTTATAGTTTTTGCATTAGTTATTATTAAAGTATGAATTAGTTAAATTATGAAAATGTCAATGAAAACAAAATGTTGAATGTAATTTCACTCATATTTTCACTTGCAGGAACGCTGGCAGAGCTTACACTTTTACATTTACAATAAATTCGTCATAACCCCAAAGCTAAACACCTTTGCAATGAAGCTGGTAAATAAACACTTTCCAAGCTCAAAAATGACACCCACTGACATGATGACCAGCGTTCAACTTCTTATGACCAACACTCACCCAGTGATGGGTTTTGTCAGACCAATCATTCCCACGACAATTCAGCTTGGTTTTTTGCATATTGAGCCTCCTAAAAAATTACCCGTTGACTGGCAAACATATTTAGATAATTCTAAAAATGGTGTAATCTACATGAGTTTAGGTTCAAACGTTCGTTCTGCAGACTTAAACCAAGTGAATCTAAAAATATTCTTAAATGTTTTCAAGAGTTTAAAGTATGATGTATTGTGGAAGTGGTAAGCAATCATTTTTTAATCGAGAAATTTTTTAGTTTTAAATATAATTATATTTTAGGGAAGAAGATAAGCTTGAAAACCAGCCTAGCAATGTAAAAATCTCCAAGTGGCTACCTCAATCCGACCTCTTATCTCATCCAAAGATAAAACTTTTTATTACTCAAGGAGGACAGCAATCATTGGAAGAAGCCATAGATAGAACCGTTCCACTTGTGGTAACATCCAAATGCTACTATTTTTAATGATGTTTTAATTTTAATTTCACTATAGGTAATTCCTTTCCTTGGAGATCAAGATGTGAATGCCAAAAAAATAAAACAAAAGAAAATTGGAGTCCCCTTGGAGCTCCATACTCTAAGCGAAGATAAGCTCAAAAAAGCAATTTTGGAAGTTCTAAAGCCTTCCTATAAAACTAGTATTCAAGAATTACGCAAACTAATTTACGATCAACCTATGACGTCTATGGAGAAGGCAATTTACTGGACAGAGTATGTCATCCGTCACAGAAGCACAAAGCATTTGGCGTACATTGGCAATGATGTTCCATTTTATCAGAAATACTTCCTGGATTTCATTTCAATTGCTATAATTGTTTTTTGTTTGCTATGCAAATTGGTGCAAGTAGCAATTAAAAGGATATTATTAAGTTCAAATGACAAGGTGAAGACATCTTGAAGCGATCTGAATTTAATTATGCACATTTATGGCCACACTCAATCAAAGCGAGCAAACAAGCTAACAAGTTGAATAATATTGATGCACCTACAATTTGTGATTTTACTAATTAAAACAATTACTAAATTTAATTTTTATCTAATCTTTAAATGGAATAAAATATTAAGCAGCGAACAATTAAAATTATGAGTATTTATGGCTCTGTTTTATGAGTCGTAGATTAAATGGAATGCTTAAAATTCTTTTGCATAGCGCAGCATAAAATTAATGAAGGAACAAAAATTCTCCATGGAGCCAAGACATTGGCAAAAATTATAATTACGGAGCGCATAAAAATGATCACGTATTTGTGTATTATAAGAATGCATTAATTCCAGCCCCAAAAAATAATTCAACGATAAGCCCAGTTTATTATAAGAAAATATCATAAAAATTAATCGTGATATCAAATTAAAAGGGAGGGATATCGAGATTAAAACTTAATACATCCCGGGCAAAAATTAAGTTTGAGGATTAAAAGCAAATTGATTTATTAGTTATTTTTAATAGATATTTTTATTATGCGACTTTATTTTTAAGGACACTAATAAAACAATTTATTTTTGACATAAAAAATATTAATAGAATTTTTTTTTATTATCTAACAAATAAAAAGTCTTATATAATATTTTCTGATATTTGAATTATATGGTTTCACCAATAGAGCTTAGAATACTAGAGCTAACACTAAATTAATTCCAATATAAGCAGAAAAATCCCGGGATCAAGCGAAAATTCCTGCAAAAGGATAACATTTATGTGTGTGCTTGTTGTATGAAATAAGTGAAAGAAATGGGAAATGTTTTATTTGTAGCCATATAACCTTGGTTTATGGCCCATTTTTTTCGTTTCCGGTCACCGCTGCAAGTGAAATACTTTTGGTGCGTGGACAAACCACCCCGTCAACAATCCCAACAAAACATAGAACATGCTTCTAAATCAGTAACATCAGTAACACGAGTTTAATGTGCGTAGATACTAAATAAAATAAATAAAAATGTGGGTTGTTAAGTTATAATTTTGGTGGAACGCAGGTTATATGAATTCGCATACATTTAACTTTTTTGTCTGATACATTTAGATGAGATAAAAAAATTTTATGGCTTTTTTGTGTCTTCATTCATGTGCTTTTGTTCTGCAGTCAGTACACAAAATAAGCTCTGTGCTATTTAATAAAAAAAAAATGCTTTTGCTGAAAATATCGTAAAGTCTTGCCTGCCATTGAAGCTGCCATTAAATTGTGATTGAAGTGACATCGTTTGTGAGCACCGAAAACATTAATCTAGGGATACGTAAAATATGGCGAGATATTGTGGTCGATTGGGGTTTTGATTCAAAGTGAATACATAAATCAAATTTTGTTATTTGGTGAAGAATTTCGAATCAAGAGAGAAGTTGTGGGGGAAATGATGAAAAAGTTCTTTAATTATTTGCAATGTGGAAACAAAATATAAAAGCATTTTTCTTATGTTTTCACATTAATCTTCACATTTCTGGAAAATCTTATTTGAAAAGTTTTTATCACACAAGTTCTCCTTGGTTGGAATTTTTGAATGTATTTGAGCTACCAAAATGTTTATATAATACAACAGCACATTGATTACTTTTAATTTGAAAGAAAGCAGTAACTTTGATTATAAAACCAAAACTTTTAGTAAAATAAATAAATTCAATCTCTATAGTGATAAATACTAGTTATTTAATCAAATTGATCTAAGTTTTCGTCTTATTTATGTGAGCCAACATAAAATTCATTCGAATCACTAAACTATTCCAAATTTTCAATATGCTGTCGGTCCTTGCATTTTACTACATCACCGCAAGATTAATGCTCCTGAAATAACTCAAAATGCATGATTTAATGCTGAAATTTATGGATTCAAATGAAATAATTTTCAATCTGGTTTTGTTGCATATAAATGCCATGTCACAAAATTTATTGTATATGTACATTGATATATTTAAAATGATAATGTTATAATTACCATTATTTTAATTGCTTGTGGTTTATCATAATTCATTTAGACTGCACGTTCGACAAAAATACTCATCTGATCGGTTTAATTGTGTTTGGTCTGTGTTTCAATTACAATATTTTGCTGTTTTATCGTGCTGCAATGTATTATTGTTATTATCAGTTTGTTGTGTACTGCAATAAATCATAATGTTGGCAGTATTTTGGAACACATGTTTTCAATTAAGCGAATTTTAACTCAATTGAATTATGTGAAATAGAAAAAAATAAAAAACATTCAAAATTCTTCCGCATTTCTCAAAAACTCTTTCAGTCTTTCACGCACAATTTATTTTAATTCCCAAATTGAGTTGGTAATATTGGCTCCCCAAGATCTCACATATTTCTTGGCAACGAAATACCCCGAAATGAACAAATCTGCTAGGAAATACCCCAAATAAATTAGCAAAATTATGTTCAGCAGAAATTATACGCTCCAAAACCCGACTTCAATTTATTCAATCTCAAACGAGATAAAAGGCTTATGCAGGTTTAAGTTTTGATTTTAATACATAAATTGTATTTAAAGACATTTGAATATTTTGTAAATAAAAAACATTCATTTTGCAGAGCAAAAACGCTTGCAAAATTTCTGCAGAATAATGTGGTGTGCACTTTCACAGTCAATGGAGTTTAATCTTCTTCCTATTGATCGAATTTTCGTAAACTTTTATATTAAATATTTATTTAGTCTGCATTGTAAAGAAATTGAAACCAGTTTATGGATAATGCATTCTATTTGGTTAAGAAAATGGTTCAATAAAAAATACTCATGACTGCATTTATAAATATTTCAAAATTTTATAATTTTAATCGAAAACATTTGAATTCATACCGGTTGTTTACTAAAAACAATAAAAGTTTTATATGAATACTTAATTTTGCATAGTCTTCTTATAACAACAATTCCATTGACTGTGAAGTAGCAACTCGATGAATATTGCTCCAGAAAATAAAATGAAATTTTCCAAAATTCCAAATTAATAACACAAATTTATAGCATAAATGAAAAGAACGTCAATATTCTATTACTTGGAATTAAATGGGAGTTAAATTTGTCATTCGTTTTCAGCAAAATTTAATAAAATTAATTGGATGTGGATTTATTCTATAATTGGAAAGATTAAAAGTCATTATACTTTGACTTATGGCAACTGTTGCAAGATGGGAAACGACTTTTTATTGTATTCAATGCCAGATTTCTTGAATTTCTTGAGGGTATGGCTTTGGCTGGAAGTTCTATTACGTTCTATATTTTATCTGTGTAACGATGTTCCACAGTTTAAACGACCGCAAAATCTTCTAAAACCATTAAGGCTGCAATATTTGGATTTGATTGGATTCAACATTTTATGGAGGAATGAAATATTTACTATGAGATTTATTTTTGATGAGTGTTTTTGACCGAGGAGGATTAAGGGAGATCTAGGAGAATTTTGATCTGAAATTGAAGTGATGTTTTGTGATTGAGGCGTTGTGATATTTTTTATTAGAAGCTTTTTAAATATAAAATACCAATTTAGATTTTAAACTAAATTAAGTCAAATTGTATCACAGATGGCAGTACTTCACGAATTTTCTCCATTCATTGTTAGTTCATTTCTGAAACAAGGGAAGTTTATTATATTTGCGAAACAACATCATGAAGCTTTTCACACATGAATGCAAATATTCTTCTGAATAAACAAAAGAAACGCAGAATCCACTCCATCGTCCCATAAAGATCAAGTATCAAGTAACCAACCATCGTATCATCTTATGTACTTTTCTATATACTATTTACTATATTATATACTATACTTATTATAAAAGTGTGTACGTTGAGCTTGATAGCCCGCTTGAACCAGCTTCAACCCAGTGTTTCATGGAGACTAAATATCTGAGCAAGCGTGAGTTAATAATGCTTTACCAAGACGAATAGTGTGTATAGAACATCTTTCACATAATTTACTTTCTGGAGTAGTACTGAAAAGCTTCGATAAAGTTTTGTGAAGCTAGAACATGATATCCCGACCTAAACGTTGTTAAAAGGAAAAATTTCCAACTGAATTGTTTGTTGGTGAGCATAGGCACAAAATTCTTAAGATGTTATGACATATTAATTAAATTAAGTGTTTTTTGTGATACGTGTTTGCGTGTTGTTATTATTCCTAACCAAGCATATTTTTGGTTCGTGTAACGATGACAGAATATTTGAGCTGAGATTTTGGTTAGTAGTATGGCATGAAGAGAAAAGGAGCAAATGAATAGTTCAAAATAAAATACCATTTATGTCCATTAATTTGAATGCCACTCTCACTTTGGGTCAGAGTGATCATTTCTGTTTCAATAACAGTGAAATGAATGTAAATTGAAGTTCTCCATTTTGTGATTTTGAACCGTTCCACAACTTCATAGAATTCAGCTCGGCTCATTAAAATTTCAAACTTTTGTCAATTTAAAATGTGAATGGCAGACGTATTTACTACGACCAAAATTTATATTGAACGAGTTTCAACTTTCGAATGTGTGCAAAATAAATTTCGGGATTTTAATTCCATTGTTTGATTTTGTAAAATGTGTAATTTGATTTTGTATGGTATTAAACCTCAAAAGTCTAAAGCAGTATTATATTTCCAATAATATTAATTAGAAAAGTTTGCCCATTCTGCATGGGGATTACCTTCAACAAAGGTTTTATGGCCATTTTATTGGCAAGTATACCTACCCACTGAGGTTTAGAGAACTACTTATACACCACCGTAATTACATCAGGATAAAACTTTGATTTAATAGATTTGTTTCAGCCACATTAAACTCTGTCAAATTACTATTATTCTATGTAAAGATAGAGATTTGGTAAAGATAAATTGTCTCTAACCAATCTTTTACTTTAATTCAAAAAGTATTCGAATTGTGAATATTGTATCAGTAATGAAAATAAATTAAAGTGCCTCAAATTAACTCTGTAACGGAGTCTGGTAGTATTTATACAACAAAAATGGATAAACAAATAATAATAATTTGACAACCTATCGGTATATTGTTTTACCGTGAAATTTCAATGCATGATAATATTTTTGATCTGGAAATGACGTTCAGATTTTGCAAATACACATTTGAATGGATTTGCAATAAATCACGAATTGTTATTCATGTGGCATATGAAATCAAATTAACTTCAATTTATTTATTGGAGGTTGCTTGTTCATGAATAATCATATATTCAAAGCGCAGCTTCACGTTCATAAAAACACAAATTTTTGAATTAATATGATTCATCGAAGTTCTTAATAGACAATTATAAAATTGCTGTATAAATAACTCACTACACGCTAAGCTGTGGTGTTAAAGTGCCTAATTACTCGTATATTAAATATATTGTCTTTTGATTTCGAGTTTTCCTAAAGTACTGAATTTGATTATAACAGAAGGTTTTAATACAATATTAAGAACTCTATAAAATTCTGTACAATATTCAAATAACTTAATTAATATTTCCGAAAATTTCAAGTCGTGATTCTCCAACTGAATAAAATATTATATCGCTGAATATAATTTGATAATCTTATTCCATAGACTTATTCCGTTGAATATTTCCTGCAAGTTCCTGGAAGAAATACAATTTAATAAATTAATTACTGATTCTTATGTATAATCACGCACAGCTTTAAGAAAGATTATATTAACTCTTCAGCAACTCTCAGATCATGTGATATAATAATATTTGATCAAATTATCTCTCCATTACTAAATATATACTTAAATCTCTTTTTTTTTGCTGATTTAGGAGTGTTAGTGAACCCAATCACATAATTTTCCATCAAAGTTTAATAAAAATTAAAACAAATGGTCTGTGAAAATTCATTAAACTGCAGAAGCACTTCAATTTATACAAACAATTTATAAAACAAACCAAGTGATTGAATGTGTCAATGATTTTTGAGCATAAGTTTTTATCCACATTTAACAAAATTGATCTGTGATAATAAAAAAAATCAATCGACATATAAATGATTTTCACTACGGTGTTCCGCAATAAATCAACCTTTTGTACTTCGTTCAGTCAAACATGAAATATACATGCAAAAACTCAATGCGCTTTTGTGCTAACAATTAAAAACACGGAATGTAGGACACTTATTTTTGTTTTTAAAAAATATTTTTAATTTAATTTTTGAGTTATTCGTCTGGAAATTGTTTCAATTTGCTTGCAAAAAGCTGTTAGTTTTGCAGCTGAGCAAAAAATCATTGCTGAACTGAAATTGAAATTTCAGAGCAACTTTTTTTCATCAAGGAAATAACTAATGAGATGAGCTCGCAGAATCGTTCTGTTTGGCTGCTTTGGAGTTTGTATGCTATGCTATTTTTAAGAATGTATGTTGTAGCATAATAGCTTTAATCCCTCGTGTGTACTTATTCAAATAAATCAAACGCTAAGCATTGCTAAGATGAATTATACTGTGAGGATAATACGTACATTGCACAACACATTGGTAGACACAAAGAGTTTCTCAGATATAAATTATCGACTTGATTTGCATGACGTGTAGATCATCAATAACTGCTTGTGAGTTTTAAACAAAAATATATCACGCTTTCCGTTGTTAACAAGACTACGTTGCTAATGTCGCATTATGTATATAGAAAAGTTAATATGAGCTTACTTATAACTCCAAATGAGTTTAATAAAAGTGTGTTAGCAGGCGGATATTTTATCAAGAACATTTGTCATCATTGTCTCTAGATACTTAAAGCAAAAATGTACATAAGACGAGATTTATCAATGCAATCTCAACATTATCTTAAATCTCATTTGTAAAATTTTATTCATAAGAACATGACATAAAAGCTCTCTGCCATGCACTCTTGCACTTATATGGCTTCCATGTTGTTCATGTTTAATCTCGTAGCAAGGAGATTATTAAAAATACTTCAAATACTTAACATGGAAATCCTGTTGTAGCTGCTGTAGGAGCCTTTCTATCAAAGCTTAGTACTTTAACTTTTAATTAGTATAATCCTCCAGAATTTTAAAATTGGATAAAAAGCTTACTTTTTTCTCACAAACAAACCAGCAAACATCATAGATATTGTGTAAGGACTAAGAAGCAACTAACAAAATCCTGTATACCGTAGTGTATAATTTTTTTTCGTATAATGCTCCAATACTGTTGGCAGATAAATCGGCTTAAAATTTGCATATCTCCTCAGAAAATATGAAATAACTCAAAGGATATTATAATTGTCATTTAGGTGGCATTTTGGTTATACTGTTAACTAGTTAGGTTTGAAAATTTCCCCACATTTTCCGGTATAGTAAAATAAAAGTCGAAAAAATTAACATTATTTCTGCAAGCATTTCTAAGTTTACAAACGAGGAAAGTTGGTAGGAGAGTTATTTTGAACGAGCTGTAGCTAGAAAATCTTTCTGAAGTATCTGAAGAATCTAAAGTTGAAAGAAAATAAAGAAATTTTCGAAAAACGTCCCAACCAACCGTCACATTAGGTATGTTTTCGAACCGTTTTGAACCTAAATTAAATATGCATTATTAAATCAATGTTAATGTAATACAGCCCTCGTTGTTGAAAGCACGTTATAGAAAATATCATAATTTAATTCAATAAGCCCACCCACTCCCTATGGCTTAGTGAAAAAGCATACACAAACGGTCACGTCACAGTCGAGTTCGGCCTTCGCAAAATGTATTTTGACGATTAAAACATTTCATTTGGCGATATCTGTTTGCCAAAATCTATGCTCAAATATTATGTTTCAGTCAATGTTTGCCGCCACATCTTTTTTGACGGGTTTACTTTGGGAACGTTGGTTGAGGATTTATTTTGTCCGACAAGCGATGGTATTAATGGTAACTTAAGACATTAAAACCATTTAAATGCTAAACTAATATCTATATAAGTATTTTTAAAATATGGCAAATTTATTTTCGTTATTAGTTTGAAGATACCTAATTATTGTGTGTGTTTAATTAGATATCCTTAGGAAAGACTGGTTAAAATCTACCAAGTTCTTGATGTTATGACGAATATTTGACCATATTCGTGTTTTTGTCTGTTCTTGAATCGTATTTTCGTCAATTCTAATTTACACGAAAACATGTCAAATATGAGAGCTGACCAAAAATTCAATCAAATTGTTATGTATCAAGTTATACTTGCTATATAAAATTGAAAAAATGATAATTTAATTAAAAATTTCAGATTACCAATAACAAATTAATAACATTTTTGACTACATTGTAATTATATATTCTGAACGGTATTCGGTACTTGCTTTGCAACCCTTGAGCAACTTTCGCTTGTTTGTTTGGAGCACAAATAATCGTGATTTCACGGAGCAATATGAACATTTTATATTTTTCGAAGTCTTTTTATAAATACGGGCATTTTTGTCAATTAGTTTTTCTCTCTGTATAGCTTGTAGTGAAGCTTTTTGGGGAAACTGAATTGGAAACTGGCAAAATCACAGACATAGCTTATTTTGGTTCATGTCTCTCTGTACATATAAAGTAGAGTGGAGAGTTTTTAATCAACTAATTCAATTAAAATATTGGACACATTCATACAGCTGCACATAATGTAGACAGACTATAATTTGCATTTCAATTTGCAGAATCACTTTATCGTCACTTCAGCGGGTGAAAAAAGCTTCCCAGATTTGAAAACAGACTCCAAATTTGCGAAAACTCATGCAGCTTGATCATGTCGACGACTTTATTAAAGCTTATATAAGTCCTAACATAGAAATTTAAAGGGGACTTGAGTTTAATATTTTTTATAAGGATAAGTCGACGCATAAAAAATAAAATTTTTAGAGAACGTTTCCTTATTTCATAAGAAATCCAGGGATTGTTTCAACTGCTCCAATTTTGTTGGTGTCTTCAGATCTTAATTAGTTAATTTTTATGAACTCGTTAAAAATTCTTTGGTACGGTCAAAAATGAAAAATTGCTTGCGGCGAATTTCTCATTAATTTTCTTAAAGTTTCTGTTTTTTCCCGATTACTTTTTTTTGTCTAAAATTGTTCAGTATTTTCATGATCGAAGAAATTTTCAATTAGTTTTGCTTCTTCCAGTTTTAATGCTGAAATAATCAAGGAGAACTTTTCCAGAGAAGCTATTTCACTTTTTTGCTGGAATATCATAGGAAAGTGCACTGATATATTTTTTATAAATAAATATATAAAACTTAAAACGAGAAAATTTTAACAAAACCGGCTGCATACAGCTTTACTCTAGCTTTACCTGTGTTATTTATTTGGTCAAGATTAAGCAGAGTCATAAAATTTACTTTAATTTGAAGTGTATCCTAGCTAAGATGTTATAAATATTTAAGAATATCCCAAACCTTCCACCAAACGAAAGCCTTTAGTATAAAACTTATTTAATAAAGATGGAGAAAATTTTATACCGAATCATGGAGTTGCAAGAATCGTATATTCATACATCGGAATGATAAATACCACGCTAGCTCCATTTTGTCAGTTTTAATTTCATATATTAATTGATTTTTCTATTATTTCAATAAATGCAAAATTTTACATTCACATATTGCTACTTCAAATGTCTAAAACATAGAAAATTCAAATATTTGTTTTTGAATTGAAAAGACTTCAGTCGAACTTTTAAGTTTTTCAAGTTTTTAGCAAAACAAAAAATTTTGGAATAAAACAAAACATTCAATAGTCGGAACAAATTAAAGTTTAAACTTATATTCTTTGGCTTTTCATTTATTACTGGAAAGCTAGTCGAGCGGTAAAATGAGTTAAGGCACTTTTATATCAAAGCAAATAAGTTCAAATAAGTTTGTTATCCTGATTTTTGCAATAAGTCAACCATTAATAATAAACTTTAAAAGTTCTTTTGGGTTTTTGCTATATGAAATGTTGTGTGGTTTCTTTTGAGCAAACATTCGAACGGCAAGCAGAATATAAAGTCCCAAAAATCAATTAAATAAAATCATTATTTGTATTGTCAGTTCTTATTGTTTCCGATGAAAGAACTTATGTTCTGATGAAGTTGACAAGTAGTTTGTTTTTTGCTATCTTAGCCTTTGATAGTGATTTTTGTATGCAATAACCAATGAACTTGCGCGATTTTTCGTGTAATTTAGTAGGTATTATATAAGTAAAGAATAAGATAGCACAAGACGATCGATGTCACAATCTATAATGGACTTTTATTGAAAAGCTTATCTTGATTCTGAGATTGAAACGAAATCTAATTAAAATTGTTTTTGATCGTCCATTTAATATTTCGTTGTTGGTAAAAAAATACATTAGTATTTTTAGTCTCAATCATGAGTACCATATCCAAGTTTTTTATAAAAAGAATTAACTGCATGAAAAATTGTCCCCAAATAACAATAATCTGTAATAAAATGTTTTGCATAAAACTGTTTCTGGCATTTTCATTAGTTGAAAATTATGGTTTTGGTTTTACCTGGAATTACTCCGTAGGGATTTGGCGAAAACCAAAAATATGTACACATTTTAAGCAAACTGTTGCACTACACAAACATTTTATTTTATTAACCCAGGCACACTAACAAATTGCTAACCTGAAATATTATTGTTTTGTATTGAAACTCTAGTTAATCGGAGCATATATTTACGTAAATGTTTGAGCATAGAATTAGACTGAATGAATTTATAAGTGATGCAACAATTAATGTTACAAATATCACAATTTGAGAGAATTGTACTATTTATTTGTTTGAACGGGTATTGTTTGATTAATTCTAATTAAAATTAGTTCATGTAACATAGTTGCGAGTTTTAAATAACATTCTTGTTTATTAGTGGCACAAGTTAACGAATTTAACGAGCGTCAATACACCTACATACATTACAAAAGGATGATAACATAACTGAATTATCGAAATTCACATTGTAAAAGAATAAATTTGTTTAACAAACTTTTCGTTTATGAATTTTATATTGTACATAAAATAATTCAACTCTCACATTATGGTTAAAAGCTCTAGTTTGAAAAATGTTCCAGTTAAATTAACAAAATCCCATGTCTTAATAAAACAAGTCGCATTTACTTAAAATAATCCATCATGAGCTCTTAAAGGTGCCTATGTTCAACAGAAAACTGAAATGAAATTGTCGAAAATACAAAGGTTAACATACGTATACACAGTGTGTTGTTTAATTATGCTCATTTTAAATCCCTCTACCAACAGCAGCTGCTTTTGATACATTAACTAGTCTGTCAGTCAGCATAATTAGCATATATTTCTTCTACATAAAACGAAATGCTGTAATGTATGAAAGCATTCCTGGTGTACCCAATAAAAATTCAAATTGTGTCAAGTATTATTTGTGAGTCAAGATTAACCCAACTTTGTTTGGTAACCAACATTCCCATTATTCTGCCATCACCGTGCCGAGCAGATATTTAAATTATGCAATAAAAACACCGCACACCGGCAACAATATTAGACTGAAAATGTGTTTAATGGCTCTTTTATGACACTTTTATGTACAAATTTGTGCTATACTCATTTTCAGAGCAGCCAGGGCATCCAGAATGATTGTAAACTTTGAACGAAACAATGTAAAACACGTGGCTAAGAGTTTCATAGTTTTTTTGTTTATTATTTTAGTCATGGAATTAGTTCAGTTATTTACTACGCCGTTAAAAAACTCAAAAATATCATTATCTTAACATATTTTTCATCGATGTCGTAGTAGTTTCCTCACAAGTACTTCTCATCGTTGGTGCATTTCGTCCTCGCTTCTTAAAAAAACGTTGCATGGAAAAAATGGATATTAAGGCTGAACTGTAATATATGTGTTTAACTCTACTAAAACAACTCTTCAATAAAAGATGAAAATTAAAATTTGTTTGGCATTCAAGCTGGGTGAAGCTGTGCGCTAATAAAATGGTACGACATAAAAGCTTTTAAAGATGGAAAACTTTTTAAGCCCCAAGATGCTCCAAAAGCTCTATTCGTTTCATCAAAAAAATCCATCATCAATATATGATTAATTTTTTCGAGCTCGAGCGACAATAAATCCAAAAATCCTCCATGATTGATGATATCTTCGAACTTTTCGCTATATTCTCATATTTGATTTAAGGCAACAAAGTTGCGACATTATTTATCAGCGTACAGCTTCACCACGCCTCTCCAAGTTTCACCTAAACAAAATAAATAAAAATTATTGTTGTTGGAGAAAAGCCTTATAAATAAAAGCCTTATGAATATTACTAAAAGTATTATCCTCCACTTAATATTAACTCCCCCCCAAAATTATTGAAGTTTGACTTTTTTTGGGGTAAAGATGGTTGAAGAGATATGACATTATTTAGCAGCTTATCTGCTTTTTACTACGCTATATATAGAAACTTTCCAGAACATTTAAATAAAATATATTAAATGAACGTTATCACAGAATCTCTGGGTGAAAAAGGTTCATGCAATTAAATTGCCGGCAAAGCACTTTTATTCAAAAAATATTCATTAAATTTTGCTGTGAAATTTCCATAAAGGTTTATACAAAATTGAATTCTGATAATCGCACAAACAAAACGCATTAGCAAGAAAAACCCATCAAAGCTAAAATTTGTATAAAGTGCTCTCATTTTGCCATTTGGGTTATTCTACAAATAAAAATTTGTGTGATGTTTGAAAGATGAGCAGCCAAAAGAAGAAAAGTGCTTACACATAGAATATTTGGTATCTCATCATTGGATATCGCACTTTAGATTCTACAAGATGCCATTATCAGAATTATCATATATCCTCGCAGTCAAAATTTTACATCGAGTATTTTATGCGAAAACTGTGTTAGGTTTTCGGTATAATTTTGCCTGAGCTACCTAAAAAAATATTTGCGAAAAACGGGATGTTTAAATAACCATTCAGAATGATAATAACAATTTAACGATTTTATTGTGAACGACTCTCATTTTATAGGCAAAATTTTAAACGCCGCATATTATTATATGACACAATATATTGTATAATACAATTGGGTAGATATCAGCCAGGGGATGTTCTTACTCTACTTTTAGGATATTGAATATATTTTTTACTCTTCTGGAAAGCTTATTATGACGATATTCAAATATTTTTAAAAACTTGATATAATTTCTGTATAACCCTTATTATATAATATATTGAATATATGTGGAAAGTACTTAGTGTCGTATAATGAAATAAGCGGAAACATTCGTATAGGTTCGAAAATAATAATTTATCAATAAAATTGATTTGATTGCGTTGCCATACAAATAATGTTATTTGGCCCATTCTTATTATTTCATTTAAGTAATATTATTGCTGCGCTTAAGTAAAGCCATCTATAAATTGTATATTTATAAAAGAATAATAGAATCTCTTCTCGATCATGTTGAATAGCTTTCATTTAAGAAATATTCCTCATGAAAAATTAATGGTTCAACTGTAAATAAAGTTCAACGAACAAAATCATAAAGTTCTTCAATGAAGTCGAGTGTTGAAAAATTGGATCAAAGTGAGATGCTGAATACAAGTTCTTTATCGCAAATTTAATGATAATAGATACATATAAGCCATTAATAATATCTTGAACATGCACACATTTTAACATATTTTTATAAGATGAATGACATCTGAAATAAAGCATTTACTCGCATTAAGATTAATGATCATTTTGGAGGCACCAGCACCAGGAAAAATGATGAAAGCGAAAGAGAATACTCCGGAAGAAAAAATTAATTTTTGCACTAAATTACGAAATAAATTTCTACTTATTTGTGGACTAAAAGAGATTTCTTTTTGATAAATTGTTATGGATCTTTTTTGAGCATTCTCGTTGCAAATGATTCTGATTTCACTTATTGTGAAATAATTATTTGTCTATGATTTGAATGAACAAATTGACAATTCTTTTTGAGGAAAAATGTGAAATGAAACTGGTAAGAAAATTTTAATTAACGTCGCAATTCAAAATTATCATTCAATATAATTAATGATGAATGATTGCGAAGAAAATGGATTAATTTTGCAGAACAAACGAGCAGATTTGCAAAGCAAGTTGAAGAAAAACAAAAATAAAATATGGTTTAAAATTAAAGAAAAAAAATGTTAGGTCATAAATTATAATTACTTGCTTCTGATGTTTATCAGCCGGACAGACAGACAAACAAAAAAAATTCTCAAAAAACTGAGCTGTTCCATTAAGCTATTTGCCAGTGCTTTTCCAGAAGATTTATGAAACATTTTCAATCTCAGTTCTGCTATTTCTAAAGAAAACAATCAGTTAGGTAGTTTTATTGTTTTCTTTTCAAAACATATTTTTCATTCCGGCTCCAGCTCAAATAAAAATAAATGTGCGCTCTGAAATCCTAGAAAATATTTATTAACTTTAAAAGCTTGTATTGATTCACTTGCTTGCTCGGAAAAATGTATAAGATGTGTAGGATATATAAAATAATGGTGAAATACACGTGGGGAAAATCGCTATCGTCTTCAAATTTTCAACTTTGCAACAATATAAGTAAATATGTGTTACAGAAAATTGATGATAGAAATATTTAAAGTGGGTTATTGCAAGTATTCCAATATTTACATAGGTAAAAGAATCGATGATAATTTTATAAACATATTTTCAGAATTCCCAGGTAGCATTTTTTTTTGCCGAGTGTACTTTCTACAGTTTTCCTCATCGTTTGCTATCAATGTATGTTATTTCAAAAATAAATTAGATTTCTTTTTTATAAACGAAATTGAGATCATACAGTAGATTTATCAAACAAACAAAATGGAAAAATTATAAAAATCATGTTCCGATTGCAGCACATATTTTTGTTTTTGATATTTTATCTCCATTCAGCAATTAATTAAAGAAAGTTACCCTTGGAAAGCTTCTTCAGCATTTCTATTGTATATACTGAAAAGAAACTAATTAAATTTTACGTAGAACTATACATGACTATACGGTATCAAAATGCCTGATAAAATGATAAATCAAAAACAATAAAAGTGGGTGGTTCTATTAGAACAGTCGCTTATTGCCAGCTTATATCTCTGTTTATACTCTTGATGATGTAGCTGTTTTTCAAATTCGTAGCTAACCACAAAGTATAAATAACCAAGCCAAATATCCATTGACTGTTCTTCAGTGAGTATCAATGGGTGGTGGGATATGAATTTATTTAGAAAATCATCATCGGTTCAATGAATATTTTTTATATCCTGATTCTTGATTTCCTTGAGAAAATACTTAAATTCTCATGTGGAAAAAATTTCAAAAGTAATTTGGATATAAAAATCAATATTTGCATACAACTTTCTGCCCTTCAGGATTCCATCAATTTTTTTTTGTGCTAGGCTGAAATTTTGATGGGACAAGCTGTAAATATGTGTCGGCAAGATTAATGTTTTGTCGTTACTGTGGAGCTCTTTGCATTTCAGAATATTTTATTTGTGCTTCACTAGGTTTTGGGGAAAAAAACAAACAGATGTATTACCTATCGGCAAAACTTTTGTGTGACGATTGGATCTAAATCTTTTGTGACACTTTTCTTCCAAACACAAACATCTTCAAGACAGTTAAGAAGGACTTCCATCAATTTTAATCAATATGAAGGAGTAAAAGATCCTTCGTTTACATAATAATATATTATTTTATGAGAATGGTTGAATTATTCAAACAATGGCAAGAAAGCACTCTTATCAAAAGAACATCGGAAGTATAAGACATGGTCACACAAAAACTATTATCTATAAATAAAAATACCAGATGAATGAATAATTTTAGAATTTTACCAAAATACAATAGATTTAATAAATTTGCTAGATACTAACAGAAAGTTTAACTTGTTATATAGGTTAACTTCTATTAATAATTTAAAATATAGTAGATTAGTTGTCATTTTCTGGTAAAAAATGGACAAGAAATCTGGTAATAATTTTTTTTAACACTTTTTGTGTGTGCATGTCTTCCCAAGTGGATTCAGAACGTATCACAACCATCTAAACGATTTGCACAATAGTAACTGGAACCTTTTTCAAGTAGATAAAAATATCACAATAATGATTTTACATTTATTTCTTGACATAAAAGAGATTCATGCTGATAACCTCCTGTTCAAAGGTTTTTATGGAAAACCACTTAATCGCTCTTGCGGAGTAACTTAAACTGCTCCATATAAAATATCTATCACATTAAAAGCCCCGAACTGCAATTGTAATCGGATAATTGAATTAAAAGATTAAAAGAATTTGTAGAGAATGGCAAATAAACAAGTTATAATGTATCCCGAGATAGGTATTGGATAAGTATCTCGGTAATGTTAGGTGACTGCCGAGAAGCTGAGGATACAGCAATTAAAGGAAGTAGCAGAAGAGTATTATATTAAATGGTTTGGTAGATTTTCTGTAGGCATTTTTTATGGTTATCAGGTGTGTTCTGTTTTCTCATTTTCTGTATCTGAAGAATTTAATAAAATAGGTAAAATGGCGAAAAATATGGCAAAAAATGTGTTTTGGACATTTGAGCTAAAACAAAAATTCAGGTGGAGCTGATAACCGGAAAAACTCGAATAACAAACTTTGAGAAAACAAAAAACTTCAAAACACGTAGAAAAAGTTTTCAACTGGGAATCGTTTTTGATGTGAAGCTTGGGAAAATACATTGAAAGGAGGCTTGAACTTATTCTACAAATTCTGATTCCAAAGAGTATTCGGGCAAGCTTTTAAATTACAAGTCACAATCTGCTGTTTGTCCGCATACTTTTTGTTTCGTAATTCGCACAAAATTTATTATGCTATCATAAAACAACATGTTCTACAATTTTTCAAGGACAAAGTAATACAACAAGAGTTTTGGCAGAGAAAGCTACAGGGGTTGAACTTGCGTATGAATACTAAAAGACAACCTCACACTAATTAATTTACGATTTCGCGCGAAAACTTTTTAAAGCAGAACTTTCCGCAAGCCAAATATATATTCACGCAATTCAGGAAAGGTACACAAAAACATAAATTTAATGTGTTCGTACAGCAGTTATGCGTGTAAAGCCATTACACAATTTTCCAGAACAAGTCAAATTTGTTTAAAGAATTATGATGGCAAAAGTTTGTTCTTACGAAAGATTAAAATAAATCAAATTTTTTACAACATCTTTCAGGTTAGAAAAAAGGTAACAGATTACATGAATTTTCAATGGTTTTTCTTGTTATTACAAAGTTTTATTACAAATGACTTCGAATTTAATAATTTTGATATAATATGTCACGGTAAAGCTCTAATACTATTTTTTTGTGCCAAAACTCACATCTCCAAACTCCAAACAATTCAAAACAAGAATTTGAGAATGGTTCTCAGTGCACCTTATGCCACCAGAATTGCTACACTCCATGAGGAATCAGAAATCCCATATATTATTGACTTTATTAAGAAACTGACAATAAGATTTTACAATAAATCTAGAGTTTCTGATCATGCTATTATTTCCAAATTGGATGATTATTCTCCAAACATTGTAAATTTCCGAGTAAAGCATAGACTACCACGTAAAATGGGTGAAAAATTCTAAGTTGCAAGAAAGCTTGCACCAAGATTAATTGATTATAATAATTGTTAATTTCTTCATATTTTTTAATTTTCTTCTCTTTTTCTTTTTCTTTTATTATTTCCTTTCTTTCTTTTATATTTATTTATTTTATCTTAAACACAAAAAAAATCAATGTTAAACTGTGTAGTTTTTTATAATTTTCTACATATTAAAATTCATTTCATAAAATTACCCGAAACCATGTATACAAAACATATTGATAAGAAACATTATATATTAGGTTAAAGTCGCAAAAGACTGGCACTAGAATTAAGTCATCTTATGTACAAAAAAATGTATTCACTATAAGAAAACCATGAATAAAAATGATATTTTGACACTAATACTATTTCTTTATGCAACATATAAATAAATGGTTGAACTTCAACTACGGTAATAACAGCTCAATTAAGTGATTTTTCGGCATATAAATTAAGTTGTGAATGGTCTACTGTACGAAAAGGGATTTTTATTACTTTTGACATGATTTCTCAATGAAGGCACTGTTGAAAAATATATTTTTACGCTTTAACGTATTATTTAAAAAGTTAATACAGCAATAACGTTTAATAACAGCGGCTTCCTTATTAAAAATCGATATTGCTTTGAAACTTTGAATGAATGTAAAAGCTGAAAAGGTTTTTCTTGACGATGCCAATAAAACACTTGCGAACATAAAGAGTTCACACCAATTTATTTGATTCTAATGGAAATCTAAAATTGCGGTTATGAAAACCTCAAAATTACAAAAGATCTTAATCGAATTGCTCCAAAACTAGAAACTTAAGCCATCATTTATGGTTTAGCAAGTTTTTGCAGCAATTAATTGCGAGGAACGGAGAAACAAGAAGTTCTCGCTTCGGCAAAAACTTTGATCATAAAAATATAATGTTTCACAATTGGTGAAAATTAATGCTCTAAATGTCTGCCAAAGATGTTACTCGCACAATTAATAATCAAAAATTAAATCAACGCCAAAGTTGGCTCTCGATTGCAATTGAATTTTTAGGGTTATTAATTGGCATTATTTATGTTGAATGGGCTTTTGGTGGGACGGTTTTGATTATTCATTTGGTGTTTTAACTAATTGCGCGCCATTCAGTTGAACGCTGTAATTTTCAAATGTGTATGTTTTCAACAATTTACATAAATTTAATGTTTGTGCATTTTTAATTTCTCATTAACGTTTTGTACAATGAAAATCATTTAAATTTGCAACGAAATAAAATTTAATTAAACCCTTTAAAAATGCTAATTAGTTTAAAAATGCCAATTTTATAATTGGCCATCAAATATCACATTTAAGCTTCACGATAGTGAAATCCGGGATGCTTACAAAATAAATGAAATTTCATATTTTATTGAAAAGGGTTAACTTTTGAATTGAAAAAATCCTGGGAAAACTTGCTGAAATACTGAAATATGCTATAAAAAAAAAATAATAAATGAATGAAAATTAATTTTTGCATGTTTCCTTGTGTAAAAATTGTGTTACTGAATGTTATAATTTTGAATGTTGAACGTCACAAACAAAATAAATCATAGAATTCTTTTTAATAATTAATTACAAAAATCATATAGAAACAAATACTCACAAATATTTAATTTTGAACAAATATGAATTAGTAGAGTGGGCGTACCTGCTCATTCGTATCACATATTTTCATGAATATTTCAAAATAGGTTTTCTATGAAATCTCTTTATAAAGACAAATCAGATTGAGCAAAATGTTTTTTAATTCATTTTTATTTCGTGTTAATGCTGCTAAAATAAATATGTTAATATTTCCAGCATCACTAAAAAAAACGAAAATTTATTTATAATTGTAGTTCAAAATTGTCTGAAATTAAAATCCATACATCAAGAGCGGGAGCTGTTTAAAAATACTCCCTGTAAAATGAAATAAAAAAGTAATTTATTCCTGTTTTCTATGAAAAATGAAACAATTTTGCCGGAGCAATAAAAAGAACATTTAATTCATTTTTAACAAACTTAAATTACGTTTTGTGAAAAAAAAAACTTTTCACATTTTCGCAAATAATTTTTTTGTGTAATTTTTATTCCAGCAGCTCAAGCGAAATACATACAAGAAATGTAGAAAAATGTAATAATAGAAACTTTTCCAGTAAATCGTATTTCTTAAGCGAAGTTTCATATAATTTAAATGAAATTGAGAAATTCATACGTTCCAAATGGATTTAAAATTTCTAGAACTTTGGCTGTTAATGTATATTCACACGTTTTTATTCGTTTAATGATTTATTTCGTCTAACGTGTTTTCATAGAAAAAAGCTTACGGCACACTCTAGCGTTTAAATGGCACATGAACAGTTGAACCGAACAATTTTAATAAGCTGAGGAAAATATACATTAATTGATGGGGGTGGACAGAAACGAAGACCTTATAATTAGTTGGGATATTTTATCGGAAAAATATTTCATTCAATTTATTGTAATTAATAATTACCTTGAGCTTCTTATGTCTTATTAAGATTTAAGTGTAAGCTTAGTCTTCAATTTTTCAATAAGTTTGATTAAATTAATTGAATATACATAGAAGACATGAATATATGTTAGTTTGATCATTAAATGTGTTGTTGGTTTAATTTTGTTCGAAACTATTACTTTGATTCTACAAAAGTCTCTAAAATTAAATTTTTAGTGCGACTAGTCAAAAATAAAGATTTTTAATTGAATTGTAATTGACATTCAACTAACGAATTTGGTTAAAATTTAAATCTTTTCATGCACAGAATGTGATCATACTTTATCCATTCAAAAAGCTCTCGGTCACAAATAGATGGCATATCCTTTATAGCTTGACTCTAGTGATGACCAAATAAAGTATCCAAGTAATTACAGTGTAGAGCTTTGGCTTAATAGATTACGGCCACACAAAGCAAGCACGAGAGAATCGCTTTTTTCAAACATTATCCTAAAAATACTCCCCAGTTACAGTTTTATTTATTAAATGAGGCAAAAATTATAATATTCACACATAATCACTTCTTCAGCCATTTTCAATTTATCGCCTACGTAGAAGCACATGCTTATTTCCATATCATTTAAGGAAGATTGAAATGCTTTACCTTACATTACAATAGAGGAGTAATTTTGTGCTCATATTTTTCTTTCAAATAGGGCATAAAAAATAATTGTTTTATGTAGTATGTACTGTATACATTTAACATACACGAGAGCAGCAAAAAATGTGAAATGATAAAATGGAATCAACATAATATGTAGATTTTACGAGCATAAAAAAGTAATTATCTCGAAAATTGGAAAGAAATGTTAGGTAACGGAACGAAAATGTACATTTCTACATTTTAGTCCAAACACGAACTTTTGGCAAATAAAATTTTTACAATACTATACAAAACAATAATACATTTAATGATTATGTTGGTTTAGGAGTTTAAAATTTTTTGGGTACAGAGAAATTAAAGCTAACGTTTGCTTTTTAGATTTTTTGGGGTAAAAAGAGTTAAAGGTGCCCGTACATTGTTGCGGATAACTATCCGAATTATTTCGAAATTTAACATGAAAAACAAGAACAATTTTCGGCCTACTGAATTTTTTTCAAAGAAAAGTTTAAATTTTCATGATTTTCACTCATGTACATGCACCTTAATGGATAACTTGAATTAAATATCTTTTTATAAAAGTATTTCAAAGCACGGCCACTTTCTCTTTACCCTTATTATTTATGAATACCTATCATTGGTTCGAAATTAAGATTAAATATTTTCCTGACGTAAGATATTTTAAATTTATTAAAGGTCATTTTTGAAAAATTTGTCCAACTTTTTGTGTAGATAGAGCTTTTCAATAAATGTATTAGAGTACAGAAAAAAAAAAAAACCATTATTCGATTTTTATCAGATATTTTCCTATTCAAATTAAAGGCTTAAAGCAAATGTAACAAAATATATTCACATTTCACATGGACGTTTTAAAATTAAAGAATACTGCCATACATATATAAGTCCAACATGTTTGCATACAAAATGACGAACCGCAAACCCCCGAGATTTTATTCAATTTGCCCTTCAAAACGGAAAAAACTCAAGTCTAATACTGCTGAATCATTCTTTTATATTTTCATTGAGAAAATTATTGAGAAAATTAAGTTTACCCATGGAAACATGAAAAATATCCTTTTTTTCCTGAATTATGAAGGGATTTCAGGCATTAGTACATAAACCACTGCCTTACAGAATGTTGTGTACCAAATCGATTGTGAAAAACTGAAAACCTTAAAGGATAAAGTATGAACGGTAAAATAGCTGAGCACAGTATTTTCCATAGACGACATTTTCCACCGTTGGAATTTTTCTTTTGCTTTCAGAGCTTTTAGTGACGTTAAGGTTTATTGAAGAAGAATAATTCAATATTTCTTATTTAAGTCGGAATATGTCCACAAAAATTAATTTTGCTCCATTGATTTCAAAAATATTCTTGCTTTTCTGTGTTGAACAGCCAAATTTTCCGATTTTAGACTTTTTATGGAAAAATTGGGGCACGAAGTATTATGGCGCAGCAAATTTGTAAAATAAGGGAAAGACTGAGTTTATACATCACTTTGTTCATCACTTTTTATGAGAAATTAAATTAAAGAAAATTGTTCCTAAGTATTTTATTGAAAAAATCACATGATTCACAGCAAATAAACACTTTGTTCTTCTTCTTCTTCCATAGTTCTCCACAATTGTATTTTATGAAGTGTTGATTTTCTTTATTACGGAGCCATATGTGGAAAAAGGTTGACTGGATATACTTTAAAGGCGCAATAAATAAACTCTATCTGGACTTGTACAAGAGAATTGAAAGATAAATTTGATTCAGACGTGCCAACAGTTCCCTCTAAAGAGAGTGATAAAGATGTGAAAAGGACAAATTATTTTGATACCACTTCAGTTTTGTTGTAGACGACTTAAAAAATATGCACTATATCTTTTAAAAATTGGCAAAAAATAGAATCCAAAGAAAAATGGTCTGAAAAATATAATAAATTTGTTCTATTGTCAAACAAGAAAACCCATTTATCACATTGCAAAACTTTTGCTATTTTATTTTCTAGTAAAAATGCTCGCTTTCCCTAAAATTTGCAAACTTGAATATGTTCGCCTATAATAACCACCTGATATTTTCGTGTAGTGCTGGCATATACATTTCTCTATCCACTCCACAAGATGAAACATGATATTTTACTTTTGCCGAAATATAAATCAAAGTTTCCACAAACAAAACGGCTCGGTAATATCACAACCCCGCCAGTACATATTAGTGGATATCAAGAGGTGGCATTTTTTAACAAAATAATTGATAATTAAAATAATTCCATTTTACATAAATTATTATGACTTTAATTTAATTTACTAAAATCCGTCTTTTAGATACCTTTTTTAGATTCATACACACGATCAACATCTTTGCGGTGAACGTACTTTATCTTAGCTCAGAAATAGAAAAGTTCATGTGAAAAATTTAATCAAAATTATTTTATGTTGTTAAACGAAGGCAATAAAGTGAAATAAAATAATGGAGATGTATTTTTTGCTTATTCGGGTCACGCACACAGAATTTTTCAAATGAGTTATGTAGGAAACAAACCATGGCGAAAATATTCTTGTTGTTTTCTCGAACGCTTTTTGTACACCAAAGCACATCTTAAATCTTTTTTTTTTTCAGCCAAGCCATACCACTCTGAGTATTGATTTTTTTGTTGCTCTGGATAAAGTTAAAAAATACATGGATTAAAAAAATGTGTAAGAGGATAGCGTTTTTGCGAAACTGTAGGTAGCATATATACTTGTAAGAATGGCTTCATAATTTAGGATGAGTGTGGGGTTTTTGGGTAGAACGTCCTAAACAGACATGAATGTTATCATTAATGATAAATTGATGTTGAATACACAACAAAGTGTTCCTAAAACAAGGCACTAGGCAAGCTGACATTTCTGTCTGTCATACTTTAGTTTTTCTTTAAAAATACTTCGCATTTTTCTGTGTACATATGTGAACAGCTTTAACATGCATGAAAAGAATTTAACTTAAAATCAAGCAGTGAGCTTAAGCTCCCAATTTTTTTCCGTGGTTATACAGAAATTTATGCACCGAAATTCTATGATTCCAGATCTAAGGCTAATCCTATTCGCTATAGTCGAAAACCTTGAGAAATTTTTCTGTAGTCATAGAAAATTTAAATTTCATTCAGATCTGATACAATGTTTATATGGGATGTTGCATGAGAATCCAGAATATGAGTCTTTCAATATTTAAATTTTAAATCGTGCTCCACCGATTTTTCAACCATAATTCCCGGAATATCTACGCGAACAAATTGAAAATTTTAATCTTTATTCTCGGAAATATATTTTGTGAATTTGTCATTGGAGAATATAATACATTCCTACACATGAATTTTGGAAATTTTGAAATCTTTTGGGAAAAATAAATAAATGTGTTTTTGGTGAATTGTATGTATAATGTATCGTATTTATTTTATTTATTGTATTGTCGGATTTTTCATGAATCACTGATGTTTGAATTCATCTTTTGGATTTCACTGTAATTCCAAAATATAGAAAAGGATTTTAGCCAAATTATTACAAAATCTATGAAAAAATGTGTGATATATCATTTTATTTTACTGTACAGAAACATCATCGATAAAAATGCTATTTCCTTTTAATCATTCCCACCAAATCAAATCCACAGATAAAATAGCCTATCAATATTCCCATAAAGCAACTATAATTCACCAACCCCCAACCATTACCATAAAATTCGTGAATACTTCATTAACCCTCGCTTAATTTGCATATAATGAACCCAATGACAAACTTCCTGAAATATTCATTTTCTTCCAAGACAACAGAAGATTTATCTGGCACAGCCAAAGTGTCATAAAACTAAAACAGTGTGATAAACTAATAAAAGACTGGAACAATATTTATGGGTCACCAAAGTGTACGGTTTTCTGCCATAAAAACTTTCGCTTCTGTTAATCTTTTCCTATACCATAATAAAATATATAAATTTTTCTTTTTATTCAATATAATTAAAGTTTCTGCAGCTTTTCCTGCCTTGTGCTTTGTTTTCTGGTCTAGTAGGTACTTTTGCTGATACATTGGATATGTTACCAACCTGGCCATAGTTCTTAAAAAATCTATGAATCTTTGCTACTTTTTTGGCCATTCAAGTTTTTTGTTTTTGTTGTTGCTGGTCGTTGCTGCCTCTTACCCTAAAACCATTTGCCTTGCTCTGTCTTAAGTGTACTTTTTTGTTTTGTTTTATTATATCCCGAAACATAACATAAATAAATCTTAGCCCATTAAGCAAGAATAAAGGAAGAGCAATTTAATTGTTTCTTCAAAAACAGCGCATAAACCAAACAATTTCTGTATATTGAGCAAATTAAATTAATCGATTGCCATTAATTTGATTTACATTAAGTTCATTCAGTTATGTTGGCAAATGGCATAAGACCCGAGAAATATTTATGAAAGTATGATGGCATGTTGAAAACTGCTCGTTGAGGAAATTAACGCTTTCCAAAGAGAAGTAAGTCGAGTACTTTCTAAAGTGCTCTTGATTAATTGGGAGCTGTTTGTGAATTTCTTTGTCTTTACATTCATTAATGTAATAGTTTTGAATTTTTTTCGTTTTAAGAGGTTTCTTTCTGGCTCAAGTCCAATAAAGATGATTAAAAAAATGCTTCGAAATTATTGTGATAATTAATGATAGCATTTTGTTGCTTTTCAAAAGATATTTAAAACGCTCCTGGAAATTTAATTGATAAAAGCAGTTGCCACTAATTGACCTAAAAAGCAATCTATTTCAGATAGAAGACAGCAATAAAACCTAATTAATTTAATACACGTTTTATTTTATTTCCGAAAAATTACATTCAACATTATCAAAAAAGAGCTTTAGCAATGTCATTGAACTGAAAAATATCCACAAAACCTTGCAAAATTCTTGTGGCTGCCATAAATTGTATGTCTATCATTCTTTATTTAAAAGGAATGCTCAGTTTGCACCGATATATTTCTTAGCTTAATCCCCAAAAAAGGAAATTACCAGCCAATTTTGCACGCCATAAAACCATTAAAGTAGAAATATTACAGAGCAAGACACGTTTTAACGAAAATTTAATTTGAACGAAAACAAAAGAGTGTACTCTTTTCTTTCATTTGCCAACAAATCCACAATCCCATTTCCCCACTTCGTTTGTTTACCTTTGACTTATTAATTTCGATAATTCACCAGAGCCATTTATTCGGGAAGTGTTTCTGGCACATTTTCCCAGTAATGAGAGCAAAATTTTCACTCTGTGCAAATGATGGCAGCATTATGGCAAAGACCAAGTTTGCCCCCAGAACAAACAACGAAATCAAAAACAAAAGAGAACTCGAGAACTGAAAAATAATGGAGCCAAACTTTCAAAACATTTTTCAGACAGGAGTAGTTCAATGCATTTGAATTGATATTTGTTGGGTTTTTAAATTTTTGAAGGGGTTGAAAGATGTTTTAACAACTTTAAAATTGTTTAAGTTATGTGATATAACAAAAGCATAAATTGTTTTTTTTTTAGATTCCAAGAAACATACTTTTATATTTTTTTTTCTGAGCTGTATACAACATTTTTAATATAACCGAGTAACATGAGCAGTAGATGTAATTGTCAGGAAAATGTATTTTTAGCAGAAAGCATTGAGTAAGGCTTCTCACTTTACTTAAATATTTAAAATGTTTAACTGAAGAAAAATGTCCATAGTTCTAGTTTCTTCTATGAAATTGACATGATATTGATGGCAGAATTTTTGAGGCTCTGTAGGCCATTCAAGATAGCAGGTTGTCTCTTTAAAAGACTTTAAAAAAAAAAGTGAAAATCCACCCCAAATGCTAAATAAACAACACTTTTATCAGAAACTACCAAGCAAATATTTGAAAAGTCCAATACTTGAAAAGCTCATAAAACATGAAAAATAGTTTGGCTCATTTCTACAAAAACCGTCTGAATTTGTACATGTCATTATTTCTAGAAATATTATGCTTTAAAAATGTTTTTGGGTCAGATGCACCTGTTTCACACTCAAATTCACACAGAATTAATGTTCTACGAGGCACTAAATTTAAAATAAATTTGCAAACATTTATTTGCCCGACGAAAAAGGAAAAACACTTTTCAGAGTTTGCTGGTGAGCAGTATTTTTTTATTTTATTGCTGTGGATCAATATTAAAGTTCAGACTAAGGATGGGGAAAGAAAAGCAATCCAGAGTGCACACAAATTTTCGGTATTGATTTTATTTTATAATTATAATGCAGATGAGGTGCTGTCGGTTAGCAAAATGCTTCTGAGAACGAAAGCAGAGCAATTTATGTGCTTTATAATTTGGATTTCTGTATTCAATTCGATTAAACGATATAAACATTATGTTTGTCTGGCTGTACGTGTACTTTGTTGATGCTCATTGCTTCAATGTATATCATAATAATTTCGGAATCTTTTTTATCGATTTGAGCACTGGAATACAAATTATATTTATTTTCTGCTTACCTTTGATTTATTACGATTTGTGTTATTTATTTATTTTTTTTAAATTTCAAGTGGAATCAATATTTAATCTGCTTTTCATTTCTTTGAGTGGAGTTTTTAAAGTGTGTGTTTTTTTTTTGTTAATACGAATGAGAACAATAATTGTGATATAAATAAACACGAAGAAATTTTTTCTCTGAAATTGTGGACTATTTTACCGAATTGTTGGCATTTCAGTATTGTGCTAAAAACGTGGGAGAAGCCATATTTTGGTACGGACTTCTATTTAAGGAATTTGAGTCACTACGATAAATGCGTCTTTTTTTAAAATACTATTCTATTCTGAGAATTTGGATGGTTATTTTGGTTGTACTAATGAAAGTTTTATATAATCCAGTTTATAAATTATTTTTACTTCAGGCAAATTTTAAATTATTTTCTGTTTTAGGCATGCATGTCTCTTTTATTCAAAATTGACGAGCCAAACTAGCTCAAATAGAACAGCGGTCAAATTAATTGTACGGACTTGGTGAAGCAAAATAATCAGATCACGTTTCCAAAGTGCTCATCCAACCATTTATTTGTGACCATATCATTGTTATTATCCCTTTTTCCATGCTCAACTTTCTGCAAAATCTAAATGTCCAACTAGCAAAAAAAGTAGAAACTTTTCTTTGCAGAATATCATAGCAGTAGAGAATTTTAGAAAGCAGAATAAACGAGATCCCCACACAAATATTCGCTTCTTTATCATTTCTACCTACAGAAAAGTTTCGTAGAGTAATCAAATAAATATAATCAAAGATTTTCTCCGTCTTATTTTTATTTTCCAAAGGATATTCTAAACTTTTCCCGAAGAATGGTAAAATATCCATAATCTTGCGAGTCACGTGCTCAGGGATCTAAAATAAAGGATACACAAAATATTTATAATATAAAAAAAACTTTCTTATTCAGTTGTTTTCATTAAGCAGAGAAGCATAAACACCGACCATAAAACGACAATCCTTTCAATTGCTGCGATGGTTCAAGGCTTTCCCGGCTACACAATAGGAGCAGGCCTTGTGATTGTTATGGAAATTCCATCAATAATTTAATTTTATCGCGAGATATCGTGGATCAAAAATCTTTACATATTTAAAAAATTTACAAACATAATTCGCAAACAAATAAAAAATTTAAATTTTTTATAATATCAGATAAAAGTTGGAATGTATTCCGGGAATTGCAAGGATTGATGTAAACCTACAAAAATACTCTCTTTGTCTTGCGGGTTACTGCAGATTTGTTTTATTGAAAATGACTGTAGGTGTTCTAGATTTGTAAAATGTTCTCGAAGGTGGTGGATTTATGAAGCATAAAGACTTTTAAAGAATAGTGCTTTAAAACGATGAAAAGTGTTTGAAAGGATTTGTTATGCTTACCTTTCAAGTTTTTCGTGAATAAAGGATTTGAATTTCATCGGCAAAACGGTTCAAAGGTCAAGAATACAATTTTAACATTAAGTTGTTTTTACATAAATGTTTTAACTGTATAAATATATATAAGATTTTGAATATCAACCAGGTATTAATAAAAAAAGACAAAAAGCTCATGTAGAGCTCAGAAGATAGCAAAAACTTCCATAAACTTCAAATTAAAATAGTCAAATTCATATTGACAGTACATTTGAAACCAATAATATAATGTCTATTTCAAATAATGTGCGCATACATTTCTCTCTGTATTATTATTTTAAATGTGAAAATGTGGTGCCAAATTTTCTTATATTTGAAACACTGGCAATTCTGCATGTGTGACTAAATTGAGGAATAAATTAAAATATTGTTATGCATGTTGTTGATATTTCAATGTGGTTTTTGTGTTTTTGGTTCGGTTAATAAATTCATTCATTAGTCTTCAATTATTTATCAAAAAACCAAAATTTTAAATGAAATACGAGCAAAATTTAAATTTATTAACTCTATATTAAGTGCCTCAAATCATCATTTTCAAAATGCGATTGGAATTATTTTCAAATTAGGATTTCAAATTACAGCCGAAGTGAAAATTTTTATGAATAATTTAGGTTTTGGGGTTGAATTTTTGGTTTTAACTGGAACGGGTTGAAACGAGTTCTGGTTCAAAAATTTAATTTTTTCTAACTTTTTAATTCATTTTTATTTTTTTTTAAATGCTAGCAATAATTTATTTGAACCCTAAGGCCAACTTCACACCGCCCAAATTAATAAGATTTCCGTTAACATAATTATGTAAATTAAAATTTTATCGATTTTTAATACTACACTTCATAATCATTGAAGTTCAAAAAGTGATATTATTCCTGATGACAAACGATTTTGGCAATAAATATAATAGGAATCGAAAATTTGAATCAAATTGTATTTTATATTGAACAGCAGAGCTTGTCAAAACACAAAACATAAAACTTATTTGCTTTAAAAATGATCTATGACTTCTATACGTTAGCAAGTTTGTTCTTTAACAAATGTCGAACACAATAAAATGATTTTAAAATATTGTTTTTTGTTTGCTGCTACTCGAGTTTCACATGAAATTTCCATATATATTTTTAGATTGTTCATGAATCAAGTTCACGTCCGACAACATCAATTTATTATTGTATAAATGTATAACAACCAGCTCAGAGCTATATATATTACAAATTATAACGAATTATTATTAGACTCCGGATGACGGCATCAGGTGATTTAGACAATTATTATCGATGTTCACCGAAACAGGTGTTTTTGACTTGAAATCAATATGAAAATTTCAACAGCGATTTTTCGATTCATTTTAGTATTTTTTTTTGTGAAATTTTGCTCGAATCTGTCGCACTAAACGAAAAAAGAAAAATCAATTTATACTTCAAATATTAATCTAATGAATGTCAATGTTTGAAGGCAAAAATGTATAAATTGCACAGTTTGAAATTTCAACAATATTTGAATATGAGATGAGGTAAACTATTTTCAAATACCTAAATGATTGGTAATTAAAATGATTAAAATTGTTCTCTGTGGTTAAATTTTTGTAACGGCTCTACATTGATTTATGTAAATTTAAAAATAAAGTTCCTATTTTATTGTGATTGCAGTTTATTTCACTACTCACCAGGTTGTTTATTATTCATTTTGGATTTTTTGCTGAAAACTTTTTATACAGAAAAAATAAAGCTTTTTGTTTAAATATTTCAATGTATAATTATTATCAAATTGTGAAAATTAAAACATCAAAATAGTTTTCAACAATTCTTTTTGCATAAAACTATTTAATTTATTATGAAATTGAGTTAACTGGAACATTTCAATTATTGTCATTGTTTTTTGAAAACTGTGTGTTATGAGCTTAAAATAAATTTGATAAATTATGGTTTCTGTATATGTGCCTAAACATATTTTCATGAAACTGTTTGAGCAAAGTTTTTGGTTGAAGAAACCTTGTATCCATATTTGAATTCTCATGGGTTCTGGTTCTGGTTCTGGTTTTCCAACTTTCAAAACTTGAAGATAGTTGTATGCAGTATTTTTTTATTTTATTTTATCTAGTAAATATATTATAAAATATTGAATATAACTATTGAAACGTCAAATTTTATTTTTCCTGGTTGAATCAGTGGAAAATCTACATCCAAAGTTTAAACAGGAACAGCACCAAAAGCACCAGCTATTTAAGCGGATTCTTTTATCAATATTAAAAGGCATTTTGGCACTACTAACGTGTTTTATTTATTGTTCTTTGAAATTTCAGGAAAACTTTGCATATTCTTCTCATTAAAGTTTCACACCTCACAGCATGATTTATGATTAAGCCATAAACAAAAATGCTAGAAAAACTTTAAAAACTGCTTCAAACTTCAAAACTCTGCAAAAACTAACTCGTAGAGTGCAAACACTGAAGTTAAAAAAGAAGTTTTTGGTTAGTCCAAAAAGCATAAAAATTTCTTGATTGTTTCATGCTTTCATAATTAAGAAATTTTAAAGTTCAGAGCTTTTTGTGCTATTGTGCATTCATTAAGAATAATTAAACTTGAATATTTATTCGACATAGTTTTAGAAAGGAACTTTCTTGATTTAATATCATCGTGAGTCATATATTAAAAATTAATTTTGATTCAGGGTTTTTCATGGTCGTTAATAATGGAGTTAGGATACAGCAAAAATCAAGTTTTGTTCTTCTTTGTTAACCCTGTTGTGATTAACCCTCCTTCAGAAGGTTTTTTTTTACAAAGTAGAATAAAAGTACTCCTTTCACAATCAAATTCAACCAAAAAACAGTACTATGCTCCATTGCTCCAACTCTCCCAAAAAAACTCTATAAAAATCAACAGTTGTACAAGTCACTGAACCAAATCCAAACCAATAAACCACACCAAATCATTGTAATCAAAAGTTTTTCTTTTAAAAAATCTCAACCGTCGTTTTCAATTTCTGCTCCCAAATCTAAAGTTCAACCCTTTTTACTGCTTTCTTGCTGAAGAAATATATATCTGGAAACTGGAACTTTTCTTTCAGAATGATTGTAGAACGTGACGAAAATGAAAATTATAGTGTTTGTATTTATTGGAAATAAAATTTTCTTCGATTTGATGAGTAAGCTAATAATTCAATCCAAAAGTTTCCATTCATCTTGAGTTTTGCTTGGAGAAATTGGAATTCATCGATCATATTTCATGTTTGCAATAAATCATAAAATAAAATTAATGGTTTTAAAAATGCCTTTTTGTTAACTACGCTGAAATTTGTAAAGTTTTCTTCTTCGTGAAAGTTCCCAAAGTTTACAAATTTGAATGTTGCATGAAATACACAATTTTCAATGGGAGGGTGAGATCCACGGGATGGAAGTTTAATTTTACTCTAATGGTAATGATAATTATTTTATTATTTGATGATTCAAATTTAAAATCTTCTTGAAATTGATAAAACTTATTGATTTATTGAATAATTTCTAATTACCAAACGAAATTGCTTTCTATGAATTTTATTTATTTAAAAGATATTTCATTGTATGTTGCTAAAATGACTAAATTACTCGCTAATTCCGCCCAAATACCTATCAAAGTAGATAGATATAAACACGCTTTTTTGATTTTTCCTTCTTTACATACTGTGAGATAAACGTTGAGGCAATTTCACATAAATTCTTCAAGTTTGAAGTAGTGAGAAAATTCAAGTTTTACACAAATATTGTTGTAAGCTTCAAGTGATGGCAAATGTACACACATTAAACGGATAATGTATGGATTTTTGAGTAAAATAAACATTTATTGGAAAGAAAACATTGTAGAAGAATGTACCTTCTGTACGGATCCAAGCATTACATGAATTAAATAATAAAGTCTTCCTGGCTGTAGAAAAATTAAGTGAAGCAGTTTTTATCCTAAACAAACTTTTTAGTTTGCGTAATAGTATCTACCCAGCTATCTAGAAGGAAGAACTTTTGCATGGAATTAATGGAATCTCACACTTTGATGTTGTCATAAGTATAATGTATATAAGAGTTTTTTGTTGTAAGCATAAATGATAATGGCACGCAGGTTGGCGCTCAATTTGGCAATTTTGTAGTTGATTTTGTTTATAATATTGGTTTTTGAGCTAATGTCATTAAAATTTTACAAAATCCCCAAACGTTTTGCTAATGTATTTAATTTCTTAATTGGTTGTCCAACTGCATTATCCTAACAAACCACTTTGAAAACAATATCATTACTTACCGGTAATTTTATCCTTATTTAAATCAAATCGATTTGCAATGAAATTTGAAACGACAAAAACTTTCATTCAAAATAAATTTCATATTTGCTATTTGCTGTATTCGTTAAGCTGTGGCGTTAATGTCCCCACATAATTGTTGTCATTACACGTTTTGATGTTGTTTTTCCGAGCATCAGAAAATATAAAACTCATATTAAATGTGGTTTCAATCCCAAAAATTCAATATTGAAACTGTGGTTTGATCAAATAATTCAATGAGGATAATTCGGGTATCATTTTTAATACATTAATTATTATAATCAGTTTAAGCCTCATTAACAACACGATTTTTATGATTGATTTTTATTGTGTTTTGTTTTTTGACTGGTTGATCATACATCGTTGAGTATTTGATTGACAAACTTTGAGGTAAACGGCACTTATTTATTTAAGAGCCAGAAAATGTGTCTAAATTGAAGTTTCCTCTATACATTTCTTGCTCTATATAATTTTATGAATATACTTTTACAAAAAAATAATATTAATTAACTACCATATGCTAGCTACTATTTCTAAAATGAAGTTGAAATATATGCAAATTATTGTTTGCTGATATGATCCCCACCGGATAATAAATAAGAGGAAATAAATTAATAAATAGTTAAAACAATAATTTTAACAGAATTTATTGGCCGGAGCGAGAAATAAATTTCAAATTAAATAAAGCTGGCAAAAAAATCATGATAAAGATTTATGGCATCTGCAACAGTTTATTGGTGAATTGGTTTTCATTATCAAAAAAACATTCTGGAATATTCATTGAATTGGAAATATTCACATCTTGAATCATGTTGGGATTTTGTGCTGGTAATAAAAACAAGTATAACCAGGTATACCTTTATTGTAGTTTTATTGCTAGATTATTCCCAGCAGTCTACCGATTTATTTAATTTAATTGTTTGTCCAAAAATACGGCTTTTTATTTTCCCAACCAGTCTCAAAACATTCTTTGAATAATTCCTACAGCATAAATCAGAAATTATTATAAATGACTGAAATTACCCTTTTTTACGAGAAAGGTGAAATGCGAAAAAGCTCTACACTTTTTTCAAACATTTTTATGCTCGTTTACAATTTATTTATGTTTATTATCATTTTCCATGATGTTCCACGACATTACGTTTTGAATTTATTGACTGCTTCAGCAGTTCTGAGGCAAAAAAAAGAGTATTAGATTTTTATAACCATGCAAAATAGCATGTCGATTTATACGCTTCACAGAGGAGAGTTGGCAGGTGAACACTGACAGATAAAATTGGCTCAGAATCAAATTAAAAATAATATATTTTAGAAAGAGAGATGATCTTTACATTTTTTGAGCGTACTCCTCAAGGGGTGGAAAATTTCAAGCTTGCATTTGGAATTTTATCTTAAGCGGTCCACACACTATGAAAGTAAATCACTGAAAGTTTCTTCTTTTTTCCGATTTTTTCAACTTCCTGACATTTTCCTGCTAAAGGATTCTTTTCAAAAAATAATCAAAATTTGCGTATTAAAAAGACGGATTTAATGTGTGAAGAAAATTTGGAAAAACTTTAGAAAAAACTCTACTTTCAGACAACTTTCAGTCAATTTTGGTCATTTTACTGGTTTTGCCCATGAAAGTTGCTTCAAAAATGATAAATTTTGGAATTTCACATCATTCTTGCCATAAATATGCATCAGATTTGGGCAATTGCGGTGATCAAAAATTTTGATCAAAATCATAAACCACAATAAAAACTGCGAGGATGAACTTTCACGAAGAATAGAAAATTTCCTATTTTTGCGCTGCAAGTTTGATTATTTTACTCCGATTGTTGAAGTCCGAAAATTTTATTTTGACACATTCCCACTTTTTGATGCCAATTCATTCCCAATATGATCTTTCAACGTTCAGAACTCACAGAAAATGGTTTAAAACCCATTCATTAGACAATAAATGGGATAAAATTCGAAAAATAAAAAAATAATTTTTGAAACGTCAAAAAAACTTTCACGGAAAACTTTGATTTTTTGAAAAATAACTTTCATAGTGTGTACAACGCTTTAAGACCTCATGTCAAATAGACAAAAATAAGATTTATCTCTATGTATGAGAAATCAAATCAAGATAAGACTTTTGTTAAGAAGGATTTTCAGACTGATTATTTTAAGACTTTAAAACAAAAAGCTTTTGATTTAAAAACATAACTACAAAAAACCCTTTAATACACTCTAAGCCATCTTACGTATCAAACTGTGCAAACTGTTGAAACTATGTGGATCAACTTTTTGTCATAAAAAATTCAAAAAATAGGATGAAGAAAATGAAATTTTCTGAAAGATATTTTATAATGCATGCGTCTTCATTTTTTCAAAAGAATTTTATTAAAAAAATTATTTTGAACTTTGAGTGAAATCGAAAACAAGACGACAAACATCAAAGCTCTCTTCTGGAAAGTTCATAAGCATGAAGAAAAGCATACTTCAATAAATTTCTATTAAATGTGGAAAATTAATAAAATTGTATTCAAAATATTTATGTCAAGCTAGTAAAACATTTCAGACAATAATAAATTTAGAATAATGATTCTTTTAAGCTTTTGATCCACACCTCCTAGCATGAATATATGAACATTGTTCCAATGCCAATGAGCATAAATTATTAAATTTCACATAAAACACACAAAAATGTGTGCTTATAAGCTTAAAATTTAAATACCATTAACAATGCAGCATGAGTTTCTAATCATTGATTAATTCAAACCACACAATTAGCTCGCTTGAGCAACACTCGATGGAATAAGCTTTTATGGTTATTACTTCCCCATTATATAATATCTCTTAAGCGAAACACAAATCATATTATATTACAGTGAAGCTTACATTATCACCTTTAGATTATTTTCTGTTGCCGCAAGTTTTTTGCTGATGCTTTATATATTTTATATATTTTTTATATTTTTCACGCAAATTGAATATTTTGATAGAGGGCACTTCAGCGTTTCACGGTTTTATTTGGTGACTGAAAATAAAAACTTTTTGCATGAAAATATCGTGAGGATACTCTGATATTTTTCTCATTTCAGCTTTGACCCAAATTGAAGTGAAAATTGTTTGAGTTGCGGAAACAGTCAAGTGTTAATTTTGAAATGAAAATTTATTTTTCAAATTAAATTTTTTATTGCAATTGTTTGAAGACTTTGACGTTTACTTGGTAATTTGAGAATCTCGTCATTTATACAATTCAGTGGGAATTGGTGTAATTACTTACAAACTATAGTTTCAAATAATTCAAAGTTTCTGTATCCTAAACGTGAAAACGAAGTTTCATTCATACTTCGCATCTATATTAGATTAATAATGTAGACCTATTGCTTCTGCTCTGTATTTAAAGATGATTAAGTACCTAACATGTCCTTCAAAAGGTTTACAACCACTTATCAGGGCTTATCTACCTTTTCAAGTATCCTGCTGTGTTTTACAATTCCGAATTGTGAAAAATAAATGTGAATTGATCTGTTTTGGAATATTGGTTAATCAATCTCCATTTATTGTTAATTTTGATCTTCAATTTGAAGCAAAATATGTTCATGTCATATCGTTATGCTCATCAAATTTTTGACTAAGAGGATTAATTAATTTGATGCTCGAACCAGAGCCAAATTTATAAAAAAATTGATGATTCATAAAATATCTTGGAAACAAAACAAAATCAGTGAAATGTAGAATTCAAGCAGATTATAATCAAAAAAGTTCCAAGACACATATTTTAATGTGTCTCATTAAAATGGCAAAAATTTCGTAAGTTTAAGCATTAAGAAACAACTGCAACATTAATTAATTGATAATAATGTGAGCCTACAAAACTTCTCCCATAATTCTTATAAACTCAGCCAAACACCAGTTTTGCTTAGCATTTGTTCTCTTTAAGCTTGGCGCAATTTAATAATTTTGCATATTTGAAAGCATAAATACATTATGTTGGAAGATAAGTTGGCAAATGCAATTAATGTTTCATGCAAATGCGGTTTAAAACTTTTTCATATTCAAACTAAAAGTTTTGAGCTTAGAAATGCAGAATTACAGGTAAACTTAAAAGAAAACTGAATAAAACGTGTATTTGCTTCTCATTCATAAACGATTTTGAATAAGTAGAGAGTTTTCCTGGTTGTATTTTATGCATACATTATTTATACATTAGTCAGTAAAAAGTTAATAAATAATTAACATTGTAAATAAATGGTATAAATAATTTAGTCAAAATTATGTGAATGATGTTTTAATCATAACATGAATAAGTTTTTTGCCCTTGGAACAAGAACTTTTTAATTTTCGGAATAAATGATGATGTTTTTGAATGTTTTGAATTATATTTCTTAATATTATTAAGGAAGCTTATATTAAATTAGAAGTTTTTTGTTTGCATAATAATTATAATTGAATGAAGAAACAATTTGTGGGTGTTTGGTTCATTATGAGTTTGTTATGATGTCGATTGTCGGCGTGAGTTTTATCATAATTTGTTAGCAAAAACAGGGAATTGAAGGAATTTGTGGCAAGCTTCAATGCAGAGATAGCAATGCAAGTGAGTTCTGAGTGGAACAAGTACTTAAGTATATTGTTTAATTCTATTTCTTAAGTAATTAAAGATCATAATTATTAGGAATTATGTAGTTTAATGTGTTATGACAGAAAGTCATAAATTTTAAACCAAGAGCTATTTAGTTTTGCGCCTAAATGTTTACCATTTATTATACACGGTGCTGTCCAGTCTTAAGTGTTATCATTGAAGCGTGACCTTGAAGTTTAGCAAACTGAGAATAAGATTCAACAACATGTTTGTAATTTTGATAGAGAGCCAGAGTTTAAATTTTAAATTTGAAAGATCAACTAGATCATATATGAAAGCTCTCAAAACATTCTCAAAAAACTCCAGCATATCAAATTCCTTAAAAATACGTTTGGCGGGATTCCAATAAATGTTGATAAATGATCTTGGGAATTTCCTAGGATACATTTTTATCATCTCAACTTGCCAGAAAAGCTCTTAGTCACTGAGCTTCGGAAGAGACTGAGATTGATTGCTGCTTCGTTCTTGAGGCGTGAGATCAGGTGTTTCAAGTTCAGCTCTGTATTGAATATAAATTAGCAGTCTCTTTGGCGATTCCTTTCAGTTGCAGTCGGACGAGTATTCTGCTAAGTTGTGTTTGAAAACCTTAAGAATAAGTTAAAATTTGGTTTTTGTGGTGATTTAATACGATTATCATTTTTTTCAATTAAGCCAAACAAATATTAGAAGTGCTTGTGGGTACATATAGTCTTTTAAGATTATTGGAAGAATTTTGTGAATTTGTCCATTTGGGCATTCAAATATAGCAACAAAAAAAAATAGTTTGAAAATGACGAGACTTTTATTTGTTTTGATACTCGCTGTTGTTAGTGTCGCGGTTAATTCGCAAGGTAATGTTAATTAAAGAGTTATTAATTCTACATTTTATGTGCACCATACGAAAATGAATCATCGATAATGCTCAACTCATGGGAAAAACTGATTCGGGGATTTTGAGATCTCCAAAACCAAAATCACTATTATTTATATGATTAACAGTTTAATTGTGCTGTGACTTAAGCCTCCAATTGATTATTGACTCATAAATTTTCTGAATTTGGTAAAGGCCACGCATGCTACTTGAGTTAACATTGAAATCGTTTATCTTGGAACTGGTTGAACTGGTTAAATCAGCGGAATATTAATTAATTAGCCGTTTAACTCAGAAGATCTTTTCAGTTAAATAGCAATCTTAATTGCTTTGTTTATATACTCACTGCTAAAAGAAGAAAAAAATTTAGCACGTGAATAACAAGAATTTTGAGTTTTTCCAGGTATCGTTGAACAGCGAATTTACTATTTACGGATGAAATTGTTGAACTCTTTTTTAAAATAATTCTTTTTTGTAGACCAATGTCAAACACCAAATCAGCAAAATGGAAATTGTGTTCCACTTCCCAATTGCCAGACACTATTGAATCTATATTCTTCTGATCGATCCAGAAACACAATTAACTTTTTGGTGGCTTCCCAGAAAGCTTGCGGTAATAGAGTTTCAGGACGAAATCCAATTTTATGTTGTACTGATGGTGTGGTTGAGACAACGCAAGCTCCAACAGAAGCTCCTACTCCTCCAAGCGAGGCAAGAGCACAAGGATCAGATTGCAATACACCTGATGGATACAGTGGCCAATGCATGAGTAAGTTTTAATTTTCTGTTTGTTTATTTATAGTTTTTAATACATCGCTCTTCTGCTTAGTTTTTGTAAAGTCAGATTAAATCATCTGAAAATATGATAATTATCATTGAATTGAATACTGAAGCTAAATCTTTGCAAATTATTTATAAATGAGAAATATTAATCAAGTTATAATTATATGTTGTGAAAAGCTTTGTTTCGTTAGAAAATAATTTGATTACATTATAAAGTTGTGTCTAGTCAATAAGTGCGTCATTACGTAGTTTTCTGTATAAATAAAATGTTTCTGATAAAATAGAATTTAAATTCTAACAAAACAATATTCAACAGGTATCAAGAGCTGTCCAGTGGTTCTTAAAGAGTTTCTTGCTCGTCAAAAAGATCCAGAATATATCAAGTTCGTTCAAAAATCAAACGCTAACTGTAATTATATTCAGCCGAATATTTGCTGTCCAAGCTCAGCTCCAGTAACTGAAGCTCCCACACAATCTCCACAAACTCAGGGACCGATTGGTCTTAAGGCTCGACTACTTTCACCTCAAGAAGGATGTGGATTTTCTAACGAAACACATAATCGAGTTGTTGGTGGAGTACCAGCCAGGCTAGGAGCTTGGCCTTGGATGGCACTAATTGGGTACAAAAACAGTTTGGGAGAAATTTCCTTCAAATGTGGTGGTTCCTTGATAAGCTCACGACACGTTTTAACTGCAGCACATTGTCAAAGATCAGATCTCTTCAGTGTAAGGTTAGGCGAGCATGACCTGAGCATAAATACAGAAACACAAACACTTGATGTTTTGGTTTCAAAAATTATTCCACATCCCAGTTATGACAAGAAAGATGGACACAGTGACATGGCTATTTTAGTTTTGGAAGAACCTGTTGGTTTTACAAGTAAGTATCAATAATTTTGTAAATGTTAAAGAAATTTTAAAACATAAAATTTGTTAAAATATTGCTTGTTTCTAAAACATCTATGATTCGTGTTTAGATATTGACCAAATATAATTTATATTACATCCCTTTGAATTCTTAAAAAGCTTGCAACTATTTGGTCACATCGCAATGGAGTCATTTTCTAAAATGTTCAAATTGTGTATAATTTTGTGTAATGGATGTTTGTGTCACGGAGCATCGCATTTACACGTCTCAGACATTTTTACGTAAACTTGCTATAGTGATTTCATTTATACCGTATACATAAAACTATTTTTATCAAACCTTCAATCCTAACATAAAATTATCTTTCTCCTTTTTATCCAGAGCGAATAAAACCAGTATGTATTCCATTCGAGAATCCAATTCGCAGCAAAAAATTCGTGGGCTACTTACCGTTTGTGGCTGGGTGGGGGAGAACTCAAGAAGGTTAGTATTTTGTGTATTTTGGTATAGCATACATTTTGCATACACAAAATCTAAAAATGAAAAACACTCAAATATATTTTAATAGGAGGGAAATCTGCAAACGTGCTGCAAGAACTTCAGATTCCAGTGCTCAAGAATCAGGATTGTGTGACAAGATATCAAAAGATTGGTAAACTGCTTAGTGATAAGCAATTTGACGACGCCGTTTTATGTAAGTGATGATACATAATCACCAAATAAGTAAGATAACACTTTGTTTGTTTGTGTTTACAGGTGCTGGCGTATTGGAAGGTGGAAAAGATACGTGCCAAGGTAATTACAATTTAAGCTCAATAAAATAACGTGATCATCTACTAATCTTTATTTATATTCTATCTAATGTATTAATAGGAGACAGCGGTGGTCCCTTGATGACTCCACAAGTCTTAGACGGTCAATTCTACTACTATCAAATCGGAGTGGTATCTTATGGTATCGGTTGTGCTAGAGCTGATGTACCTGGAGTTTATACAAGCGTGCAATATTTTGTAGACTGGGTCCGAGAAATCGTGGCCAACAATTAATTTTATTGACTTTCCTGAATATTTTCAATACAACATTTTACAAGTATTTTGATTTTTTACTTCTTCAAGATTGAGAGTCATGAACAGATTCATTTAAATTTCCAGGAAAACTGACAACTGATTTCTTCTTGAAGGTTGTTCATAATAATTTGTGATCCTTAAACATTTGTGGTATCAGATTAATAATTATAATTGAAATTAAAAGACACATGATTGATGAGCTTTGAATATCTAAGAAAACACTTCAAGTCACCTCTCAAGTTCATTGATCCATGTAGTGTCTGGACTGGGCTTAGGATTAAACTTGAGACAAAATAGCAAACTAAAATAATTGGATGAATCTTTCAAAATTGTTTGTTTGGTGTCGTGAACTGTTTGTATCCAAAATTCAGATTATTATATTTTATATCGAGTGAGCGAAGAATAAATATTTGAAATATATTTATAGAACCGAATCGATTAGTTATGGTGAGTAATTCAATAAATATTCCAATTTTGATTAAATATTCTTATTTTCCATTAAATCAATAAATAAAAAGAATATATTTTTGGAAGCTTTTCTTAACATAATAATCTTACTTAAAAATTAGTTTCCATACGAATATCAATTTAAATGTAGTCTATATTTGATTGAAATTTTGCATCCATGCATATCTTTGAAAAGTGATGTTGCAAAGCTTTCAATAGTTTATTAGATGATAAAGCTCAAACAAATGCAAAGCACCCCAAATTTGCTTAATTTAATCAATTTATCAATTCTGAATTAGAAATCTTCTTTCCTAAGCAAATTGTGCTAAAATATTCACATTTCTGTGGGTTATAGATTTTCTCGCAAAAATACATAAATTCCTGTAATTTAATTAAGGGCTGTGTACACACACAGTATATATGCTTTGTGTTGAACTAATTAATCAAAGAAAGTGTCTACATTAACATTCAATTCATAGTATATGTTCACAAGCGCAAAATTTTCAAAGAAAATTTATCAAAATTAATTGAATTGGAAGTAATGAAAATATAAAATTGAATTTGTAATTAAATTTGTTTGCGAAGAATTTCGCTTTAAAAACTCAAATTAATTCCATTTTGCCATCTTATTGACACTAGAACAATTTGAGCAATTATTATTAGAGAGCGTTTTCTGATTAAGATTATTCTCGTTGAATGTGTGCGAAGTATTTGGTGGTTCATTACAGGGTGGAAACCGGGCTATAGTTTTTGGTACTCTTCAGTTTTGATTGGCAAAAACTTATGTTAAAAAATGTTTTACAAAATTTTCCAGCCCATTCCAACCCTTTCAAAAATTCTCCAGCAATTATTTGGTATTTTTTGTCGCTTGCCTCTGAAGTGAGGCAACTTCATGTACCATCTATAGAGTCAATCTTTCGTTTCCGTTGATTTGGTGATAATAATTCATGCAAACTTAATTATGCAGTAAAAGAAAATTGGAAGGCAAACATCTCACAAATTGTGCCGAATAAATTTGTGAATTTGATTATTTGCAGCTCAATTAAATTCAATCAATCCGCTCGAATATTTTCGCTCAATCGATTTGACTGATTAAAATAATCTTTTAACACAAAGCTCCACATACACCTCATCCGTCTTCAGGCTCCTCTATAATTTGCATTAATTGCTAACCTGCTTTCAAGAATATAGAATGTAGATTTTCTTAATTTTAAAATCAATTCAACTAAGTATTTCCATCTATCTGCATTTCTTGTTATACATAGATTGGAATTTAAGTGAAAACAAATTGATTCAATATGTTCTGTGTTTATATGATTTTATGATAATAATTATTTGCAAGCATGTAGTTATGTATTTAAGTATGTAGTCGAGAATGCAGCTACGACGAGAATTTGCAATCTGCAGAATTGAATTACTCAATCACAAAACATGTAGAAATAAGTATATCCATTAAAATAGAGATAATTAATTATTTATTCAATTAGGTTCTATAAATAACTGATCATAACGTCATACTTGTGATTCAACTACTCCTGACACACCAAAGCAGTATTCTGTAAATATTGAGTAATAATCAGTCTCGTGTTACACAATTAAGTGGTAATGAACTGTGGGAGTCCCCAAGCCATTCGAAAAGTCGTATTCATTATTAATATTTGTAATTAATAAACCGGTGATGTAGGTAAACAATCAAATACAATACTCAATTGAAATCTGATCTCAAGTGATATCTCTCTTGAATATTCATTTCTCTATTCTTCAAGCAACTCTTTCTCGCAAATTTTGCATCGTGATAAATCTACGTTCAGGCGCAACATTACAACTCGAGTTTTTATTTCATCTAAAGCTTAGAGTAATTTTATTTATGTTGAACCAATGATATCTGTTCAGTAATTTTCTCTAAGCTAAGCATAACAAGCTTCATAAAATGTTATGTTCTATCGATTTACCATCAAGATTCTAAATTGAAATTCATTCTAATTCAATTAAACCCTTTACAACTTCATTCCACTATAAAATGATCTAAAACCTCAAAACTTGACCAATGTTATGCCATCAAATAACACTAAACTGAAACTGACAAGCATTATTTGACATCAAATACTCGTATTATATGGTAATGTCAGCAATAAAGACACAAATACAAGATTAAAACTTATGATTTAGGGCCCTTTGTTATTCTGGTCACGCACTTTATATTTTTCAAATTAATTATACTTACGAGAACGAGAGCAACAAATGAGATTCTTATTACTTTTGCTTGCTTGAACTTTCTGAGCACAGCCTCCAAATCTTTTTGGTTGTTTTGCTATGAGCTGTAAGTGACAAACTTTTTTGCTTCCATTTTGTCGGGAATCGGGTGCTATTATTATTTTAAAGAGCACTCACGCCAAAGCATCCAACTAAACGGTAGAACCAAAATACTTCCACTTAATTAATGCTCTCACTACATTGATTTCGAATTTTGCAAACAAGTTTCAAATTTTAATAAGTTCATTTAATTTGGCAAAAATTAAATTTCATTACGCGAAAATATAATAAAAACATTTGTGGGGAAATCTGGTGCTCAGTTGCTCAGTATCAAATATCTACATTCTACACCATCCAAAAAACCATGCAAAAAGCTTTAAAAAATAATGAAATTGTTATTCAGATAATAAATAAGCGAGACGATATTTTTATACTGAAATATTTTTTTTTTGAACAAAAAAAGATCATAAGTACCGTAATCCGATATATTGGAAATAGAATTTCACGAGAATAATAAAAATAACGAGATAAACAAGTTTCCAGTAAATTTTTGTGTATCAGGGATTTCAAATTGTGGGGGTGGTACTGGAATCTTTAATCTTCAAGATTGACATTTTTTCATTGGCTTTAATTTAAAAAGCAGATTAAGTTTTTCTGCTAACGATGCTTCACTTTTGTTCATATAAATATCCATTTATATATTTAAAAACGTATCGATATAATAAATAACTCTTTTCGATATACCCTTTGGAAAGCATTTATTATAAATTGCCTCGTTTATCGTGTAAGCTAAAAAGCAAACACATCCCTTCTTTTTTGGCTCAAAAACCGTGTGCGTATGGCGAAAACATTGTAAATATGAAAAAGGGATTTTAAATTGAATATTTTTGCTCCGCTTATTTTTATTCCAAATTACTTGATATTAAGATAAATCCTTCTTGGTAATAATCATGCCATGCAGTGAAACTTCTATTAGAAAAGTTAAATTGAAAAATACTTAAAAGATATTTTGCGCTACAATCTCTAAATTAAGCTTTTATTGAAAAAAGCTGCAATTTCAATTATTAATTCAAGCAAATTGCAAAACAGTGAAAATATTTCCATCGTTTTTGATGGCAAGATATTTCTTTTTATGGATGAAAGAATTTCTGTTATAAAGCTCATGGTTCAAATTGGAGCCATTAAACTGAAAATTGGAAAAAGAAAAAGGAAATAAACTATTCCACTAGCGATTCCACTCTCAGTTTATATTCTTAGAAAGCAATTACCATAAATATCAACATGATTCAATCATGTATTGTATATGCTCGACTAAATGGGATTTTAAGAGGTTTATATAACTTCAAATACATAACAATTGATTTAATTTAGTAGAAAATCAATTTTCAAGAGCTCCATAGTCAACATGTATAAATCTTTTGCTACGAGATCTTTTCCACTTGGTTCAAGAATTTCAATAATATGATAAACGAAGCAAAAGTAATGCTGCAATAACGATAAAAGTCTTCTTGAATTTACATATTTGCTGCTGCTTAGCTCTATCTATTAAGGGTTTATATTTTTTTGATGCTTGAGAACGCTGAGAAAAGATAATACTTTGACTAGATTGCTCCAGAAAAAATAATCATGCATTCTTTAGTTGGTTTGTTAAAAAAAATTACTGCAAAAAACACTTTTATCTTCTTACTACAAAATTTATTTCTTTTTTGCAGTTTGATTCCTTCATTATATATTTCAAAGAATACATTTTATAAGTATCTTATGGAATATATATTTATTTAACATAAAAATTTAAAACTATTACAAAATAACATCGCCATTTAACCAAAACACCAAATCAAAAGTGGTTTCACCCTCAAAACACATTATAACACAATCCTCGGACAATGGTCCCCTACATCTGCGTGATGTATCATGTGATACAATAATTGGTTTTTAATACAATGTAGATTTGGATCGTTTCCCATGTTAAGTTGACAGAATATAATGTGTGGCCTTAATGAACAAAGCCACACTGATCAGATAACAATTTAATTTAGTACGCACTCAATTTGACACTCACACAATTTAATCAAATGAAGAAAAGGTTTCAGAATTGTGTACACTGGGCAAACAAATTTGTTGTTTTATTAGTATTTTGAATTGCTTCACAAAACATAATATCCTCTAGTGCTGGGAATGATAAAGCTAATCTTTGCAAAAGTTGATGTAAAATTACGAGTTGTACTATGGTAGAGCTTTTTCAAGTGTTTCAACGAGAGTTTCAACTTTCTAGCACATCCATTTGGAAAAGGCTTAAATATAATTCTTCCATGGCACTTGATTTAATTTTCTCAGCATCAAATGAATCGTTTTAAACTAGCTTCATGCACACAAAATTTATTAGTGCTGTTCTATTTGTAGCAGCACATCCACATTTTATCTTTAACAACGCCAACATCGTGTAGATAAAAGCATTTTTACCAGAATAATTTGTGCCCTGCATCGTTTTGCGCTTTGCATTTTACTTCGGCAACAAAAAGTTGTGAAGTCTTGGTTTCATCCAAACTTTTTTTTTTTTTTTTTTTTTTTTTTTTTCCTAAAACGAAAAAATTTTTGGTCTAGAGCCCGAAATTTTGAGTCCTTGCAAAATGTCAGTCCGTGTTCTGTTATCTCGTGGGGCGTATTCTGTGTGAAATCTCTGTAACTCTTGAACCAAATTATTGATTCTAATAAAACACAGGACTTAAGAGTTGTAGGCCAACAGTACCTCAGCAAATTTTTTTGGACCAGATTTAACAGCGCCATCTAGTACATGTAGTGCAAACTACCATTTTACCATACAAAATTTATTTTTTCCTGAGAACATTTTGTAAAATCTGAATATGCAAAAACATTGTATTTGTCCTCGAACAATCAATTCCTGAAGGTTTTTTGAAAATTTTATACCATGCTCGAGTTGTCATACTTTAAAAAAACAAAATTCTAAACTCTGGTGAACGGTTTCTCAGACTACATTAAACCGATTGATTTCATACTTTCGGAATAAGCTTTTTTAGACCACGTGCAGGTCGGAAAGAACGATTTTTGGGATCAAGCAACTCCTTCAAGTAGCTGCCATGCAAAAATGTGATATTTTTTGTGTTTTTACTATAATCTAAAAAACCGTTGGAATAAATACATATTTTTTTTTTTGAATTTCATATAAAATCAAGTTTTACGTGTTTTTTGTTAAGAAACTACCAACTCAAGTCGATCAAAAAGTGGTATAATTTGATTTAACAGAATTATAAGTAATAATGCACAATATTCCCGCTCGGCGCTCTGATCGGATATTTATATTTTGATTACGTATTTTTGAATTTCCTAGAACTTGATCGCTTCATTCAAATGAATCATTCTAATGAAACATAGGTATTATGTTGCCGAAGTGCCTGCTAAAGCTTCAGCTTTTCCGATTTTTTATTGTTACATTCCGCTAATAAAGCTAGCTGGCACTGTTAGCTGGGGCAACTTGCAAAAATAATAGCTTTTACATTTTTCCACATAAATGACTGTGCAAATAGCGAGTGAAACCCATAACCATTCTAATTTACTCGCATACACAAAATCACATCGTCGTAAAATACTGAATGACTGTGCAGTAAAGTACCTCTGAATCGACAGAACGTGGAACAACCAAACTCAGCCACTTGCTGTTTTAATGAATTGCTCTTCAATCCGATTAAAGATATTATAAATCAATATATCTGTGTGGCTTCGATTATATTCATCTCGGCTTGAGCTCAAACAATTACAAACCTTATTTTATTCAGCCCGTCATTGAATATCATTTTCATTCTTCTGAGGATGTTTACGAGCTTTTGTTAAGAGTATCGATCATTTTTGTTTTTCTAGAAGAGCTTTTGAAAATTTTTTGTTGATTTGTAAACGATGCTTATGCTTATAAATAAGAGGTGCTCCAGTGATCAAGGGTTTTCATTTTTTTGTAAAATAAATTCATTGAAGCTTTTGACCAGGTTTGGTATTTTAATGAATGGGCACAAATATCTCTTCACAATCAGTATTTTATTTACTATATATATTCAAATTGGTATAAAAAGTAGGTAATGCTCTTATTTAGTCTAGAATATTATGATGATTTCAAATGAAAATGTATTTAATCTACATACCTGATAATAATGAAATGTTTTCAATAATTTGTGAAGTGTTTGTTCTGCGTATTTCTGAAGTTTGAAAAGGGTATATTTCGATTGTTACTCAGAACAAATAATTACATAATGATATAATAAACAATATTACTAATTAATTTTTCCATGCAAGAAGCCTCTTGACTTCCTTCCTCATCTCCAACAAAGCTTACAAACTCCTCAGTTCTACAGTCTCACAAAAGTTAAAAATATATGGAATTAATGAAGTATACAATTGGTTCTTATCTCAAGTGATTTTTGAATTATAATTCATTCAATGCTGCTTGAAGAGTGCTTTCAGCTCAAGAATTTAATCTGCTATCTTGCCAAGCATGATGTCAGAAATAATGAAGATGAGAAGTCAAACAAAACTCTTTTCAGAAGGTTTAATTTCAATTTTGCAGGCTTATATTAAATTGAAGTTTAAGTGAAGTTTCTATTTATGTAAGGAATATTTTTAAGAGAGTGGTAAAAACCTAAAAGTATGAAGTGTATAAATACTTGAATGAATTCTGCTCCCGATAATAAAAATATCTGCCATTATAATGGAAGGAAATGCTCTAATAAAATTGAGATCATAAATTGCCCAATTTTCTGGCACAATAAAAACCACTAAAAGCGCGAGCTGCCTTGAAAATGGTGGCTGAGCACCAAAAAAGGAAAAGAATATTTTAATGTCTCCATCAGGTACTTAACTGCTTTGGTTTCCTCAATTTCCACCAATATTTATTGAAAATTCAGTGGGTACTTGCTGGGAAGGTGCAATAAATTGGTGAGCGATAAAATACAAACATGAACATTAACTGCTTTTTATACTTCATTATGCAATTTTTATGCAAAATATTTTTTTAGTACTATACACCATGATTTATACTGCAGTAAGTTGGAAAAGTTCAACTTTTATCGCTGCTAGCATAAAAAAAGTTTAGTGGATTCTCTTCTGTTTTTAATTTCCTTGAGGTTTGCGCGCTCCAGCAAAGTGACATTACAAACTTCGATTATTTTCTACTAAAAATAGTTGTGGATGGAAAATACTGAAATGCAGTTATGGGGTGTTACTTTGATGTTGCTTGCTTTTCTAGAGATTCTTCTTTTATAAATTATTTAAAAATCTATACATTTTGAAGCAATTGATAAAAAGATTATTTTCATGAAACTTCAAAGTAAAAGTATATGTTATGGTTATACAGCAGTATCAAAATAGTTTTAATTATCGACTCTAGGTGAGATATAACCTAAAATATTTTAATAAGATACAATAATTATATACTTTAAATATAATACAATAGCTTTAATATCTTGCTCTTGCGAGTTCATGAATTATGTGCTCCTCTAAAATTTCAATCAGATTTCCAGTTGTGATTTCATTAAGCTGCAGAAATTTACATTGTTTCCCAATTTTGACATCATAATTGCATTTGTCTAGGAACTTCTGTGCTGCACCCAAAGAATACGAAATGAGGACGATGTACAGAGATAATTAGAGCATATGTGATAATAATTTAAATGGGAAAACTTTTTATGAAAAATGCAGTACAGGAACATACTCATTTTACATTTTGCGCTACCAAGCTCTCGGCTGATTTTGATGCTTTGTTCAATGGCAAAAGCCATCAATGCTCCTAAATGAAGTCAACGATGCAGAGCATTAGTGTATTCGAGTATGGTTGATGTAAAATTTTGAATGAAAAATATGCCATTGCAAGTGTCTTTGAGTTCATATCAATTAGAGACATTTTCAGTTTGCCTCGTTTTTCTGCAGTTTTAATTCACTTACGTTGGTATTTTATGCAAGGAGCACTTTTGAAGCGAGCATTATGAATTTTTGAAATTTAATTCAAACTATCTTCAAATCTGTGCATAAAATTTGTAATGCCTCAACATTTAAATAAAAAAGTCAATACACAAGAGCTCAATATTAACAAATTTCATGTTATGGAATTCTCTACACTCAAGTTTGATGACATATTACGTTAATGTTACTACAAGTAAAGGTATTCTGTAAATAATCCTATTTTTAAATCTAATTGGAAGTCATGAACTATCAGAAATACGCACTAAGGCTCTTTGATTATTTTCTAAAACTACCATAATCCCAACCATAACAATATCCTATTGTACTACAAAAGGTCCAGCACAAAAGAGTCTCACAAATATTTGAGCAACTCCACCGATATAAATTATTGGGCAAGCCTATAAAAGTACATTCAGGCATTCCAGTAGATTCAAGGCTTCGATTTTTAGCCGAAAAATATATTGAAAACCATTACCGTAAAGACGTTAAAGTTACACAAAACGAATGTTATTTCTTAATTGAAACCCAGTTTTTCTTTTACAATTTTTTATTACTGACAGCTCGTTGAATTTCAAGCTTTAATTTATTCCACTTGTAAGCCGAAAAGTTGTGTAGAGAGCTGGTGTATATACTTTTCGGGGCAACGGGAAAATCGAGTAATGAAGAAAATGAAAATAATTTCAGGCAATAAAGCTGATGGATATCGTAGTATTTGCTTCATTAAGTTCAACGTTGATTTATATTTTTACTTCTCCGCAAAATTCGGAGAAGTATTGTTTTCTTCCCAGCATTTTCAGGGTTTTTTGACCTTATCTGATTTTTCCTGACTTCCCTGTACACAAATCTCAAAAATATCTCATATTTTTTTTGTCCGTATTGAGTTGAAGAAAATTCCTGTAAAAAAAAATCCGGCAAATATTGAACCCCCGACCCGTGAAATGCGAAAAACTAAGGGCCGTGTGCCTGGTGGTTCGGTGGTTCGGTGGGTGTGTTACTGTAAACGATCGATCTGACCTCCCACCGGACCGATTCCAAATTTTTTGATGCCAATCGACTTGGTATTTCTTCCCATCGTGCACCTGATATTTTTGGTGATGGTGACTCCACCGGTTAGGTCACCATCACCACTTCCGTGATCCAAAGTCGGGTTTTCCATACAAAAAAAAACATTTTTTTTTGAAAAACTAGAGCTGTGTGTTTTTCAGAAAATGTTTGAGATTATAAGTTGAGGCGGGAAATGTATCGATGTTTGGTCCACTACCTGCTGGGAGTCATCTGGGGGTCATCTGGTGGTACCAGACAACTTTTTTTTGAAAAAGTCTTAGAATCTCATGATTCGTCCAGAAAATTATAAAAATCAAGTTTTTGGAGGATCAACCTGGTACCGCTTACTCTCAGCTCCAGAATTAGAGAACGCCTAGAGATACTACTTCGGTCTCTTTAGGAAAAATGTTTGGATTAATAAGTTCGGTCAAGAATTGCATCGATGTTTGGTCCACTACCTACTGGGAGTCATCTGGTGGTACCAGACAACTTTTTTTGAAAAAGTCTTAGAATCTCATGATTCGTCCAGAAAATTATAAAAATCAAGTTTTTGGAGGATCAACCTGGTACCGCTTACTCTCAGCTCCAGAACTCGAGAACGATTTGAGATAGCACTTCGGTCTCTTCAGAAAAAATGTTTGAAATTATAAGTTCTGTCAAGAATTGCATCGATGTTCATTCCGATTTTTATAACGACTAGAGATAGCACTTCGAACAATTTTTTATGAAAACACCATTCCATACTAGCGGAGAAGTCCTGCTCAGCTCACAAGCTGCACAACTAGTTTCTCTTTGAAAATTTTCCACTCGACTTTTTTATTTGCAGGCGAACAAGGAAATTATTCTGTTTGTTTATTTTTCTTTAGGGATTGAGTGCGGAATATGCTGTGAAGTCTTCACAATGAATGTCAAATTTGAATACAACTCTTTGACAACTCATTTGCAGCAACTTTGATCATAAATTCAAAGTTTATGGTATTTATATTTAAGTATTGAGTCTGTCCATCAAGTGTGGATGATCTAATCGCACTATATTCTATTTAATTTCTAAACAAAACTCCCAATAAATATTAATAAACATTTTCAACAATTTTTCAAAACGAATATATAATTTCTTATTTATCGAGTCTGAGGTTAGATTATGATTTGTGTACCTTACCATATTCCTTCGTATGCAATATTCCAATACTTCAAATAACTCAAAATAAGTTCTCTCTCAATTTATCTTCCGTAAAGTACATATTGAAACAACCAAAATTCGGATCTCAGAAATATCGAATTTCGGAATTAATTTCTGTTAGCTCATAAATTGCAAGATTTTTCGATCAATTAATTTAAAAGAGAAATTCGTCTGTTCATGTACGATAAGAATTTATACAAAATATTTTCATGTAGCTTTAAAGGGTTTTTGTGTTTTATAATGATGATCTGACAAGTAACTAGCAGGCTCTGTGGAAGCACTGATACTAAAATGTTTTAATAAAGATTCCTCTGGACTGTTCAATGTATGTATTTAAAATATATAGAAGATGCCATAAAATATCAGTGGACGATGAAAAAAATTCCTCAATAGGAAATATAAATTGAAAGCTCATTATTTATCACATACAAATGCAATTTGAATCATTAAAAATGCAAAAATTATAGATGTACAATGTATATTTTACTTTTTACTTTAACAAAGCATCATTTCAGATACTACAGTACTTCACATCGTTTTACTCTCTAGTGCATTTGAATTAACTCACAAAAAGTTTCAAAAACTCTTAAAAAAACCAACTTTTTAAACTTCACAAGAAATGTTGTTCCTCTTCTGATTCCTGCGAACAAAAGGAAGCATTCCATGAGAAATAAATTGGATTTATGATAAGGAATTTTCTAGTCGCTAAATATTATGTCCACAAAGTTCCAACGACAATTTCACAGGAAACTTCTTCACAAGAAAAGTAAATCCTTCAATGTTCATAATGATAAAAGTTTTTCTCGAGAATAAAGCTTTTTGCTGGTATCAAAAAGCACAGATCATTGTGTATTCCAAGCAAGCATGCCAAAATGCGCGTGTTTTCCAGTTTCTCAAGTCTTCCAAGTTAGTTCAAAAATTCACAGCCATTCTTGATGGTGACCTTTATAACATTTTTACACTTATTAGCATTAAATGTTTGAGCGGTTTTGGAAAAAAATTTCTGGTTTAAGAGTGGAGAATTTTACAAAGGAGAATGTTAAAAAATTACCGAGTTGTGACAGGAATTTAGAGGTGAGAATTATCAATTCATAGGGGCTTTACTTGCATTTTTCAGAAGAAAAAAAATTGTGTAAAATTGATTATATCAAAAAATGCCTAAAAGTGTTCCCATAAAAATGGTAGCATAGTGTTTAGACTGATTTTAGCTCTCCCTCTGATATATTTAGCGCAAAATAAGTGTTTGAAAATTTATGTTCCCTGATTCATAAAAAAATATAAAATATGATTCAAACATTTCCGTACGTGACCTTTTTCGAAATTTCCTGGGTGATTAAAAACAAATGGCACACATTTTCTACCCCAATTTTCCAATAACTTAAACATTTAAACGGAGAAAAGCTTTTTTTTAACGTTTGCTTTAATTTGAATTTTTGAGGGTTCTATTGATTTAAAGAGAGTAGATATAAAAGAAGTATTAATTGATCTTTTTATTCAAGCATATGAGAAATATTTTTGCAAACTTCTGTTTACATTAATATTAGCAGATTGCTTCTGAAAGTCCTAGCAGTTCTCTTTTCTTATAATAATCTAGACAGAACACACATAAGCCCTAATAGAATTTCTGTGGTCCTTCATTGTAACCTAGAATGGTGCAACCACTCATAAAAATATGTTGAGAGCATTTGCCATGTCATAGAGTTGTTAAACAAGTTAAAAAGTTGAATATTTTCAATGCCGAGCAGGATCTGTTGAAAGTGACAATAAACATACATTTAAAAACTTCAGAAAAACATGAAAATATATCAAGAAAATGTTTTTTATCGTTAAACTTTTTTTTTGTTTGGAGCATAAGAGCAATTTTTAACACTTTCCTTGTGATTTATGTGTGTGGGTCCTTGTTGTCGCATACAGTTTTAAAACATGTATGTCACAGTATAATATTGAAACATAAAATTTTATTGAGCTTTTGAGCATGAATTTATGTTTTCAAGGCAGAAGTGGCAATTTTTTTATTACTGCTGGGTAATTCCCAGGGAATATTAAGAAAAGTTGGAGCAGTTGAAGAGTTTACTTGGATCCTTGTATCTAAATCCTTCAAAATTGGTTTATTTGAATACATTTTTTCATTTTTTACATTTCTTTCTGGGGGAAATAAAAATTTAATCTTGAATTTCAAATTTATTGAAATTTATGGAATTTTGCACAAAAACTGGCCGAAAGTTTACAATGCAACATTTTTTATTTATTTTTATATTTTATGTGTTTATTTATATGCTTTTGGAAAATAAAAAATCATTTGGTTACTCGTTAGGGACTGCAAATCCAAATTTATTGTCCATAAACTGTTGCAGAGGCAATAAATCTACGAGTTCATAGCAAATTTGTGCATTTAATAAACATATTTTTAATTCGTTGCTAGACAGAGTTATTGAAAATAAAATGTTTGATTCAGGCATGCAATAAACTCACCCATTGAGAATATATTATTTGTACCCCTAGGCGGCTTAACAATTGGTATAATTAACGCACGTGATTGAGTTTGGCTTAGAGTATTGGTAGAATAATATTTTCTGGTGGTTTTGGCAAAAAAACAACTTAATTGTTAAAATATTTACTAAAATAGCTTTATGAAATAAGTTAATACTCCATTTAAAGGATTTGTAATCTGACCTAAAACAATTATTGATCTGCGGTAGAGCGGAAAATTACTCATCGTTGCATTTATCTGATGGAAATCATAAATAATAAATTAAAGGATTGCTTTTAATCCTACATTGGCTTTGTGTGGTGGTTAAATGTGTGGCTTTTGTTTGAATTTCTATGTTTATGAAAAAAATTTTTATTATGGAGTTGATTGTTCAAATTTATACTTTTTTCTTGAGAGGCTTATATAAAAGTTCATCTGGCCCTATTACTCGTTGGAATAATTCTCTGAAAGAAAACTCGTAACATTTATATAGAAAATTTTCGTGCAGCCATAAACCAAAAATGTTGGAGTAAAATGATCTCAATGTTGAAATGGTGATCATTAATCTTGCTGAAACAAATTTACAGTTCATCCCTTCACATGCTTCCAAAATATAAAATTATAAATAGTTTTATATTTTTCTCCCGTTTGGTTTGGTTTCAACATACTCGAGACTCAAGAGCTTGAGACGAAACCAAAGAATTAAAAAAGTGGAAAACTGAACAACTGAGCAACTGAGCAACTGAAGGAACTGGCAACCGGAAAAAACAACAGTTTGTAGAAATGTTATAATAATGATGTTTCACTTTTTTGCGAAATGAATTTTTCATGGACTTGAAACCTTATTATTTTAAAATTTGAATGAAACTTATATTTTTTATTCAATGGCTGCAATTTCACCATTTTACAATTTTTTTACAATTTGTTGCCGAATATTAACACTGATTTGAAATTGCCTCTTTATGGCTGCTGGGATTTATTTGTAATTGATTAATTTATAATTGGATTTATTCTGTATTTGTATGTAATTTTTGAGTTTTTCACCGATTTCCAATGAAAAATTTGGGATTCGATTTAAATTATATATTTTTAATGAATTTTTGTAATCAACTTTGAACTTCGTTGCAGTTCAATAAAAAACCAACGAAATCATTTTTAAATTGCATTTATTATTTTTATTAAAATGCAATATGAATTTTCCAAGAGCCGCAGAAATGTTGAAAAAAATTTGATGAAACCCAGGTGGAAATATCGGCCATTTACATTAAGCGCAACACTAGAGAAAAACACTAAGACCTTCCCCGTAGAAACACTAAATGCTAGTGTGGTTTGAAACACTAAGCGATTGTGTATGGTCTAGTGTATCCTAGTGTAAAATAAACACTAAGCGATTAGGTGTCGCTTAGTGTATCCTAGTGTGGAATTTTTTGAAAAATTAAAAAATATAAATTTTATTCCTACACTAGAAGATTTTAGATTTACATAATTTTCTAGTGTACTTTCTTTTTTGCATTTTTTTATAATGGGATTTCAACCGCAGCCGCACATTTGTGAGGCAGCGCGCTATCCACTCGGCAATATTGACTCTAAACTTACTTGATTGAATGACCAGCAAACAGAAAATAATGAATATTACTTATTATTGTAAATATTCATATATTTCAATAAGAATAATTAAATATTAAACTAGCGACTTGTAGAACACTTCGGATTTACATTTATATTGAATTTAAAGAATATAATCGTATTGATTGGTCTATTGAAACTTATGCGCTGTGTTGCAGAAGATATGTGAAGCATTGTTAATGCACTGTAAGTTAATTTCTGTTTCTCAAAACTAAAATTAAATTAAAATGAAGCTAAAATTGTTGATATGGTGTTCATGGTTATGAAAATAAATCGATCAACTCAAAATCAATTTTGATGAGATGAATGAATAAGGAATTTAAAAATACAAAATTAATAATAAAAAAAAAGATTAACAAAAAATTTCAAAAATTTTAATAGTTAAAAAATTTCATATTTATTTTGGAAATAAATTTCAGATTCAAATAGGTTGGGCTACCCTGACCTACCATACTGTGTTTTTGTAAACTGAAGAATAATTTTATTAAATTAACTAAGAAAAAGTGTGTTTCTGATAATAAAAATATGCATCATTTAAAGAGTAGTGTAGAGTTGTTGCGAGGTGCAAGTGAGAACATCAATTAGTGAATTCAAACACAGTTTAATTCCAAAAACCAAATCCCGTCAACTGATTGATTTTTTGTGGGCATGCAGTAAGTCCATTAGTGCAAAACTACAACGGAAAAAACCATCATTAACCAACTACAGAGATAAAGAAGAGCAAAAAGATAAAGCAGACCACCAACAGAACGAGCAAAACGATAAGAATTTTTTCAAAGTCTATTTTTGTTTTACAGCTTGTTTTCTCGTAAAATCAAGCTGTAAAATCCCTGGTGCGCCAAGGTTTAATGTTTGTTACTCTTTAATCTGCCATCTTCAATTTTTAGCCATCACCTTTCTTATGACCAATAAGAGAAAATCGGAAAAAGATACATCTCCAAAAAACTCAACAAAATCCACAAAAATGCCTAAAGAAATTCTGTTTAACGGGCTGAAAATTACCGATGAACAGGAAATCTGCGATTTATTCAATCAAGAATTTATTAATATGCCGATCAAACTTAATAACCAACTCCTTGCAAACAATAACAACAAAGATAAAATCTCAACCATGAGCTACACCAATTTAAAATCTATTTATGTCGATGAAGCGTCAGAATCAGACATTACCTTTGCAATCTCTTCTCTAAAAAACAATGCGGCTCCAGGTTTAGATGGTATTTCAACCAGTATTATAAAGAATCATCACATTAAACTTACGCCAATTCTGGTAAAACTAATAAATAAAATGTTATCGTCCGGACACTTTCCTGAAATTCTTAAAATATCTAAAATATTCCAATTGCACTTATCTCAAATTTAGATAAGGTTGTTGAAAAATTTTTGCACGCGCGAATGATACATTTCTTTGATGAATGCAAAGTCTTTGGTAACAAACAATTTGGATTCAGAAAAAACTCGAATACAACCTCCGCTATTATAAATTTATTAACAAGGATTCAGGAAGCTTTAGACAAAGGACTCTTAGTATCCGTCGTATTTTTAGATCTCTCAAAAGCTTTCGATACAATTAATCACAAAATATTATTAGAAAAGCTTTATAAATTGGGCATAAGAGGTGCTTTGTACAATCTTTTCGAATCCTACCTTACAAATAGACAGCAAATTGTCCAAATAAATAATGTAAATAGTGCGACAATGTACAATAAAACAGGACTTCCTCAAGGAAATGTAATTTCTCCGTCCAACATTTTACAACGGATATTCTAAGGATATTGATGAATTAAATATTGAAGGCTATCTACAAACATTTGCCGATGATAAAGCCTCACTTTACACGGCAAAAACCCCACCAGAGCTTTTTGGAAAGATGCAGCGTGATATGAACGGCTTGGGTGATTGGCTATACAATAATTCGTTGACAGCCAACGTTAGCAAGACCAAGTATATGGTGTTTTCCTCTTCTCAATCATTAAAAATTCTAACTACAGCCTTAACCTAAATAACCAAATGATCAAAAGAGTGGAAACCTATAAATACTTGGGTTTGTTTTTGCAATCCAACCTCAAGTGGAACGATCACGTTTCGCACATTTCCAGAAATATCTCCAAACTATTGGGTCCAATGATCAAATGCTCTAATGTCCTTCCCCCTGAAACTAGACTGAAACTATATTATAACTATATTTATCCACACCTCACCCTCTATAATTCCATTTGGTGTGACCATACGCGAGCATCAAATTATTTATTCAAACATGTACAAACTCTCCAAAATAAATTTATTAGAACTGTATTTAAAGAGCAATATTTTTACAACAACCTAGACTCCAACGGAATTCAAATAACTCATACTGCCGACTTATATAAAAATCATGACATCCTTAATCTTGCACAAATCAACCAAAATGAAAGCGCCCTGATCACACATAAAATCCTACACAAAACCGTAAATATTGACATTTCCTTCAAAATAAATTCCGACATTCACTCACACAACACGCGAAACGGAAAAAACATACATATATTTAAATAAAGTTTCAATGCACAAAAGTTTGGATTTATGTATAAAGCCGCCAACAATCACAATTCCTTACCAGAAATAATAAAAGATACCACTAATCAAATCAAATTTAAAAAACTTCTGAAGAATTACATTCTCAACCCAGGAGTCACCTAATCAAAAATTTCAAAAATCTCCCTATCCAAAACAATATGTCCGAAATGCACCAAAAACCTCCTCACTACTCTTACCTCACCCAAAACAATTACATCAGAAACCAACATTTTTTTTTCTTAGTTACAAATAATTTTTGTCTTCAACAAACACACACCACCCAAGATTAAAAGCTTCACAGAACAGCCAAAAGCTGAGAAGAAGCTAATTTTTATTTTATAAATCCTCACTAAAAATCTGTTTAACAATATTATTTAACGCATCTACTATTGTAATCACCTTACATTTAAACAGAATAAAATTAATTAGAATTTTCTTCAAAAAAATATGAAACGGTTAAAAAATTTTCCAAAACATTAGAAATTTTAAATTATCCAATAAAGTTTTCAAATTTAAATCGTAGCACTTTACATAAAAATATGGTCCACTAAGAAACTCCATCAAAACCTGTACATTTTAAAATTACCTTCTTTTTGAGAGAATTTTTTGATTTCTAGCTAAAAATTTCAAGATTATGTACTAAACTTGAAATTTTATTTCAGTGAACCAAATTTCCATGTGAAGTGCTACAACAAAATAAATTTCAACAAAGTTAAAAAATTTCAAAACAAGTTATGAGAAATGCATTGGTTTTTAATATGCTTCACAATAACTCAAACATGCGAAAAAGTTTGTATATTAAGAAAATTTATGCGACGAACAAGTCTGATGACAAATAAATGATAATAGTAGATTCGAAAGTAGATTCAAGAATCTGAAATCTGAAATATCACCAAAAAGATTTTAATTTTAATTTTCAAGATTTTATTCAAAAAAAAACATTAAGATTTAAAATGTTCGTCAATGTATTCTAGTGTGGTCATACACTAAGTTACATTAAGAAGCACACATTTTTCTAGAATCACCGAAAACCACAGAAAAAAACATTAAGAATTTAAATGTTCCTTATTGTATTCTAGTGTGATCATACACTAGGATACATTAGACAGAACACATTTTCCTAGAATCTTGTGTATCTCTTAGTGTATCCTAGTGTGTTATTCTAGGAAAAAGTGTGCCTTCGCCCAGGAAACCAGTCAGAATGAGTTAGCATGCCACTCAGAATGAAATTTCGGAACGTCAGAATTCTAAAAAGTATTCCACTTTGCATTCCATTTGGAGGCCTAGTGCACAACAATCATACTGACAATCATTCTAAGTAGAATGAAATTCAGAATGAGTTTTCATTCTGACTTTCATTCTGAATTCATTCTAACTTTCATTCCGAGTTGAATTCTGAGTTCATTCTGAAATTCATTCTAATTTTCATTCTGAATTCATTCTAACATTCATTCTGAGTTGCATTCTGAACTCATTCTGAGATTCAAGGATGCAAAAAATAAAAAAAATAAAAATCGGGAAAAACCTGAATATTTCCCCGATTTCCCAACATTTTCACTATTTTTTGCCACCAATCTTTACCAAGCCGTGTTTTGTTCCTTTTATTACCTAAAAACTTCCGTTTAACTCTGCGAGACCCCGGGTCTCGAACCCACTACCTCTCGTTCGCGAGACGAGCGCCCTATGCCCTACACTACCTAACCTTTGACAACGCGATGGCTTAAACCTTACTTATAATGAAAAAATATCCAACAGGATTTTTCTACTGAAATGTTTCTACAAATTTGTGTTTTTTAAATTGCATTTTTAAATAATGAATCGCAATAAACGAATTATGAGGTTTTTTTTTGAAAATACAATTTATATTGGGAATCAATATTTTATTATAATTTTGCAGCAAATTTTGCCATTTTTTTAACAGTATTTCTGATTTTTACCACCAAAATTATTAGCATCCCAAAACTTCAAATAAGATTTGATAAGATTCGTAAAACATAACTCCTTCAAACCAAAGTCCTTTGTCTTGAATCATCAACATATATGCTATCAAGTAATTTTATAAGTTAGTTTTTGTTGAGTTCTGACTTTCATTCTGAGTTGCGCTCCGTGTTCATTCTAATATTCATTCTAACTTGTATTCTAAATTCATTCTAACTTACATTCTGGTTTGCGCACCGTGTTCATACTGATATTCATTCTGAGTTGCATTCTGAGTACATTCCGACTTAAATCCACCACTTATCAAATATTTTAATTGATTTTTCAGTTGTTAATCACATTTTTAAACAGCTTATTGACGATTTTACACCTAGTTATACAGTTATTCATGAGAAAATAATTCATTTTATTTTATTTAAATTTCATTCTAATAATCATTCTAAGTTGTATTCAGAGTGGAACGCAGTTGGAACGCTACTCTGAATGAATACTAGAATTCTAACTTTCATTCTAAATTCATTCTAACATTCATTCTGAGTTGCACTTCGCGTTCATTCTAAAATTCTATCTGAGTTGCATTCTGAGTTCATTCCGAATCATATCGGCCACCTATCAAATATTTTTATTGATTTTTCAGTTGTTTATTACATTTTCATAGTTCAGTTTATAAAAATATGTCGATTTTACACTTAATAATACAGTAATTCGTTAGAAAATCATTAAAAATATTATTTTTCAAAATCGTTCTAATAATCATTCCAAGTTGCATGCATTCAGCATTCAGAGTGAAACGCAGTTGGAACGCTACTCAGAAAGAATACTAGAATTCTAACACTCAGAATGTGTCGGAATTCTGAGTGGAATAATTTGTTGGAATGGCGTTCCGACCTGGTTTCCTGGGATTCTAATGTAATCCTAGTGTACCTACATTAGGGACTTGGACCTCATTTCCACCTGGGAAGTAATAAATATAGAAAAATATTATTCTTTATTGCAATCAAAATATGCTCGTTCAAATTATTTATAATTCAACCAACATTCGAGAATTATTTTTAATATTCATATTTATGTTTTAATCCAGTTTGAATTCCATATTAGCCCTTTTACGAAAATAACTTTTTTAAATATTAAATGTTTCAGACTAAGTTGACTGCAATGTTCTCGCATTCTTCTTGGTGTGTAAATGATTAAAACCACTTTAATCAACTCGTTTTGTCAGCTGCGTAGGACTTTTTCTAATACCTTGTGAGTTTTTTGGTACTAGTAATCTGTCCTTTTTGGTGTGTCTTGAGAGCAGTTTCTTTGTTGCAAACAAATCATATAAGTGTACTCGCCATGCATACGCAATGCTAAAGGAATAAAACTTGAGACTTCAAATTAACAAGACTGCTGCTGAGGTTGAATATGCGAAGAATTATTATTAAGGTTTTCAATGAACTTATTATTGAATTAAATCAACTAGCTATGGGAACAATCACCGAATTTCATATTCCATAACATTATCGATTTGAATGGAATCGAGTATGAGAATAAAATCAAATACATGCATTAAATAACTTTTAACTACATTTTCGAACTTGTTTTTCACAAGAATTTACTTTTACATCAATTTACAATTTATAAAAAAAATTTTGTTAGAACATCTAACATGATTACTCACATTTCTAACATGTTTAAATACATTTTTCATTCAAATTGCATAACTGCCAGCCAATTTCTGCACTGGAATTGTGTGTAGAGCAAACCGAATTTTCCGTTTAATAGAATTGCAGGAATTATAAGATTGGGTTTTCTTAATAAGCATACATGGTACAAAGAAGCACTTCTCGTTATTTCAAGCACATAAAACACATTGGACGTTTAAAATCCCTCCAACATACAAAATACAAAACACCAAACTTGCTCATTCGCTTGCTAGAGCATGCATTCTAAACCCCCTTTGATTTCTGGTTGAATAAACTTATTTACACCAGCGTTCTTTTCTTAAACTAGGAGTAATCCCTTAATTAACTTCAAAATGGCAAAAAATATTAGCTGGAGCGTTTGAGGAGTAGAAAAGGAATGAAGAAAAACTGTATATTTTTATTTTTCCGAAACATTATGTTGTTATCCTACTAATCTATTTCATTAATTACATTTAAGATAAATTTAAGCTTTTGGGGATTTTTGCTAAAGCAAAGATGGTGAATTTCGTAAATGGTTAGAGGAATAAAAACCGAAATTGTTAAGCTAGAAGACGCTTCAATTGCTTTCGGTTAGTTAGACTAGCCCAGCAAAGTCGCAAATCTTTTAATTGCTCAATTCAGAAATCTTTTATCAAATATTGCATCTTTTAAGCTCACAGTGTTTAGCAGCAAAACTGGCTGTAGCTCATTCTTATACATTTATATTTGGTTTTGGGTTTAGTTGCAAAATTGTTTTGAGAAATATATTGTGTAGAATGATCCAGTTTCTTTCTTGCAAACTTTTCCAACGGATAGATCTCAAAATTATAAAATTCTCTTTTTTATTTCATATGTAAGATATTAGAGCTTTTAAGATGTTTTTTTTAGTAAAATAGAAGAGTTTGAAATCTGATGAAGACTTTTTAATATTAAATATAAAACTGCAGACTTGTTCCTTGCATGAAATATTTTTTATGAAAAAAATATTAAAATAGAATACTTTGAAACATTTTTTTCCTTGAATTCAGAATCTGTGATAAGTGATAATAATTATAATTACAGCTTTTTTCATTTCTCGGCAGAGCTTATTATGACGTTATAATGATATTTATAATAATCAACATTAATATTCTTAAATATGCTGTGTAGGTTTAAAGCACTGTATACCATTTTTGTATACCTCAGCGAAAGCACTCTTCAGAACTTCTACATAAATTGCTACTAGAAAGAACTGTTGTAATAAATCTCACGGGGATCCACAATCATAAATGCGTTTAAAATATAATAACACACTTCAGAAACTCTTAAAATGTAATCTTTTCGATATTGTTCTGTGAAGATGCAAAAATGCTCGCGTTTAAAGTATGATAATTTAAGAAAATCCCTGTAGCAAGCACATTTGCATATAAAACGGAAACATTAAAAGCGAGAAATGAATTATTCTTGGCAAAGCATTAAGTCGTAAGTTTATGCTAGCAGGGACATGCCATGAAAAGCGCCACAGTATAATTTTAGCCAATCCACTGAGGTAAGCACATTATTAAGTTTTCGTTTTCAAATTGCATGCGAATCAAGGCGAAGGAAGGATCTGATGACTTGATGGATTTTTATGATTTACTTCTTCAAATTGCTTCATTCGTTTTTTTTTTGAACAATTAATTATATATAATAAGCGCTCTTTAGCAATATACCTCATTCTATTAATGTAAATACTCAACTCTACAACAACCACATCACAATGAGTGAAATAATATTCATGAAATTATTCACCATCAATGAAAACCATTTCATTCTAGTGAATCATTAAACATTTAGCATAAAACCCACCGCAAATTCACCAAATGCAGTTTTTCGTCTGCTCTAATTTAAAATATTAATACATTTTAATGATGTTAATTTTAAAATTATATTTGCATATTTTTTCCAGCAAATTAACGTTATATATGGTTAGTTTTTTCTGTGCAAAAATGTATAATTAAAATTAATTCCATTATATTTTATAATTTGTACCGTGCAAATAGTTAAAGCGTTAATGAGTATTTTTATACGGTATTGCTTAATTGTAAATGCTTGCTGAATAATTTCAAACGTTTTAATTACATTGTTGGAGTAGAACGAGGTGTAATATTGTAACATCAGGTAATGTATGGAGTTTTGTGATTTAGCTGATAAAACGCAGTAAAATTGTTTTTAATAAAAAATGTGCTTGTTGTTATTTTTAATTAATATCTGTTAATTGTTTTATTTTTAAAGCTAGAAAAAGTCGGATAATAGAGAAAAACTTCATGCACAAACTTTAGATTAATAAGCTTTTATCGATTTTTGTATTTTATAAAATTTATTTTGCACACTAGATAATTTTTGATAGAAACATTGTCATATACCAAATTTGTTTAATCTCCAAACTCTGTGCAAAAAATGTTATTACCTACAAACTCAATGTATGCATCACAACAGAGAGATTCCGTCCAAAACAGAAAGTGTAAATCAATTAATTTAGGAAATTTGAAATAAATTTAAATAATGTGTTGCCACAAATTTTTCATTGTGCTCATACATGCTACACTCAAGTTGAAATTTTATTTTTGCATTTTGTCGAAAAATCCATTTAATATGCAACGTCTGCACTCAAGCTATGAATATTCTGTTAATTGTGGAAAGTTTTTAATTGTTTAGGAAAATTCAAAATTCATTTTATGTTGCTGATAAAATTTGCCATCGTTTCACATAGCTATACCCATAAGAAACTGAAGTTTTCAAGAACTTTTTTTTTTTTTTTTGGTAAAGCTTTACAATACCAATTGTTTTGATGCTGTTATTAACACTGTTTCATTAGTAAATAAATCATTGCAAACACTTTAATTAATTACAAAAAATTACGAAAAAAAATCGAAAATTATTATAATTTCTACATGCATAAATTTAAAACTTAAGCTTTCAGTTTTGCAAACCAAATAATATTGATATTATTTTCGTGCTTTTAACTAAATTCAAAATTTATTTGCAGTGTTTGATTGAAAGTTTAATCATAGTAATTAAACATTTAAAGGAAGGCACCTATTTTGACCAGAATTAATTTCAAATCATGAATTTCAACATATAATTCAAAATTCAACATCATCAGAAATCAATAATAGAGAGTCATCATGATACTCAAAAATATTTTTTTTTCTAGACATTTAAAAACAAAAACTGTTGAAAGTTCAATCATCAAAACAAGAAGAAAATTTCTTTGCACGTATATTCTGAGAAATTGTTCTAAAAAAGTCACAGCTGAAAAAGCTCCTCATCAAGCAATCTGGTGGTTGAAATTGAAACCCTTTCATTCACGAAAAGCCTTTATAATTATTTCTTTGATTTCATGACTCAAGGCTTTTTGTTTTAGATTTCCAAACAAATTTCTTAAGTACATAACCGTTAAAAGCTGTGTCATGTTATGAAGAAGAGCGATATAAAAGAAAAAGAGCCTTCAGGTTGTTCCTGCTTTTTAATTTTAACATAATCCCTTCTGGATTCTCTATTGTATTGCCATAATTATTGCTTGGAAGACGAATCTTAATTATGGTGTTATTTAGTAGAGAAATTTTCATAATTTCTGTGTGATTCCATTTCCAGAATTCAGTGAATAAATCTAATTTTTAATATTTTAGTAAACAAATTGTGAAATTAAGTAGCTCCTTAAGATATCAAAGATGGTTTTCAAGAAAAACATTATGATTAATAATTATAATTTTAATCAAAACAGTTAACGTTTTTCGATTTAATTAATAATTCCAAGAAATACTTCAAATCATTCCTAGAATCATCTTTAACCCAGAAACACATCTTCCTCAACTACCTCAATAAAATTTTTCAAACCTATTTTTCAAGAACTTTCAACAGAACAGAGCAATAGTTACCAAAGCCAAACAGCTCCCAGGCTCCAAATTAATACAATTGATTCAGATAATAAGTATTTTTAGCTCAAAATTACAAACCCTATTTCGAAATCAAATAGTGCAAGCAGCTTTTCCTACATTCAAGTAGCTAAAGGGTATTTTATCTTCAATATTAAGCAACTCTGAAGTGTATTTTTCCATTTTATGGTTCTATCTGCTTGTTTATCCCTTCAGAAACACTTAGCGCTGAGTTCCGTGTATGATATGCTCCATGTTATGATAATGACAAATACATTAAAATGACAAATGGGCGTATAAACTCCATTGTATTAGATGAACTAAATAGAATATTATCCTCACATTTATATTAACGTTCTCTGCTTTTTTTTGATATTTTGCCAACTACCCATATCCCCGGCATATCCCACTTTATACACTTTAAACTGAAAAATATGTACATAAATATAAAATGAGAGTAGACTTTTTGCTGGCAAAATTACAGCAAAAGACTTTTTCCTTTATATTCTGGCACTACTCGGAAGAAACTACTCAAGGAATAAGAGGCACCTTTGCTATATTGCAGAGTGAGGCTGAATTATGTCGGTGCTAGAAAATTTAATTTAATCTTGTTCGAGAGCGCTTTTTTTTCGTTACCAGCGATTCGTGTAGATAATGAGACCCATTTAAACAAGTTGTAAAGACTTCAAATTTCAATCCTAAAGCACGGTGCACTGTTGTGCTGTTGTGAAATGAAATGTCAAGAAAACCACGAGACATCCCAAATGCTTTCAAAAGCAGAAAAGTTAAAAAAAATATTAAACGATTATTATATATTCAACATCATAAAAGTTGCTGTATTTTTTTCTTTCTCCTGAGGTTCTCTGAATAATTTTCCAACTGGAAAATTATGTTTGCTGTTTCTTTGAGTTTCTGATTAGGATGCTCAGAACATGCTTATTCATCGATTATCTCATAATTTTGAGCGTTTATGTGGAAAAATAATCTTGAAGTAAATTTTGAGTCGGTTTTTTGAATGTTATGATAATAATAAAGCTCAACTGGAAAATATTATAAAATAGCTTTTGCTTCATAATTTAAAATGTCAAGGATATTTAATATCAAGGGTTTTTTGTACGGTATTAATGAAACAGAATTAACCCCTTGAGTTCCGCTCGAAAAAACGCTTCTTAAAAAGAATTCTGCCCTAATTAAAAACAAGAAAATATTTCAAAACTTCTGCAATGAACATCATAAATGCAAAAAGCACTACTTAGTGCTCCATGCTTAAAATATACCTTTTCATGTTTCCCCCTCCGGTCTTTTTGTTTCATACAAAACGTAGAAATTCTCCTGAGACACACTTTACTTGTTGTTGAGTTTTAAAATTTTGCACCACGTACCACTTAGCAAATGTATTAAGAATAAATACCTTTGACGGTTGTCACAGACAGTACATTAAACAACCTACAACAGCAATCAGAATACTTGAGAGCACAATAACAGAGCGACACGCAAACTGCCAGTAACTGCGTTATGCGAACGTCTAAATATGTATTTGATATGGCTGAATGTTTATTCAAAAATAGTCAGGGTACTCTGTGGGTAGAAATTTTGCTAATATCGTTAATTCGAAAATCTCTGTAAAGTTTACTCTTATTTAGATCATAACTTCGATTTAGAAGGTCAATTCATTCTAAGCTGCCAAAAACTTTACATTTATTATTTTCAAAATCTAAAACTTGGAGAAAATAGGTAAAAACAAGTAACACTAAACAGTACATTTAAACCAAGCACATTTTATAATCCTTCTCAAGCTCTTGACATATTTTGAAGGTTTAATGCTCAGTTTAATGGAAGAAGTAGTAACGTTTTCTTCCAAACTAACCACACTCAAACTAAGCAGCTATGAGCGGAAAAAGCATTTAAGTTGAAATAAAAAATATGTTCTGCATGTACTTATTATTCTTTTGTCTGAAATCCGGGAAACATGATGAGAATATCTGACGATACGAATTAATATTGTGAGCTTTTGTGCCACTGCTGTGTGTTTCATAAGCTTCACAAGTTGTGCTCTTCCGAGACGTTTTCTTTGCTTTCTTTTAGAAAAATTCTGCTGTTGCTTTTTGTAGAATGGTCATCAATCTTTGTGTGCAGAAAAATTTCTTCCGTTTTCGTTTTTTTTGTCATGCTGCTTGTTTGTACAGCTAAGTTTTGCGACATTGAGGCAAGAACTTATAAACATTTGTATTAAGTATGGTTGTCATTTTGTAATGAGACTATAATTATAATTTTATTCGCACTGGTTTACTTTGCCGCGCTGGGTTGCCTTTACTTGCTGCTTTTATAACGATGACGAAATTTAATGCCAAATATTATAATTTTCGACTTTACGAGTGTTTGAGCATTTAAATGAGAATACTGGTATTTTCCAAACAATTAGTTTTGATCAAAAATTAATGAATTCCACTTTCTCAAGGGGCTCTACTTAAAATCAAATTCATTGAAAATTTATTCATTCTGCTAAAGTTGCAAGAGCTATGAATTCAATGAACATAGGCACTTGAGCAAAAGCTCTCTGGAAATAATTTCACATTTTAAAGATGAAATTCCCGAAAAATTCAGTTTGAACAATTCCATTAAAATATTATAATTTCAAATTGATATTTTTACATTATTATTTTCTCTTTCAAATTCAATTTATTTTCCATGAGAATTGAGCGAGAGGATTTCAATGAACATTCCTTTTCGATCAAGCACTTGAGCACATTTGAAATTTTTGTGCCAAGAGTCTTTGGCATTTGTTGATGTACGTGACGACATAAGTATTTTAGAATGAAGGGTCATTAATTTGACGAATTTATTTTGAGAATTTGTACAATGAAATGCTTTTTATGGATTAATAAGGGTTTACTGGCATTTTTACTGTTTCAAATGGAATTTACGGAATTTTTATCGGAATTTTTTCGCTGAGCAGCAGGAGTTGATATGATAAGTATGGTAATTCAGAAGTCCTGCGGATAGTGTTTATTTTTACATTTCAAAATCTATTTTACTGTTAAGGGATTTGTGAGCTTTTTATGCAGTCTTGAACAAACTCATGAATTCACTATTAATAGTCGCATTGCACCATTTGATATCGTATATTGTTCCAACAATAAAAATTCGAATATAATATTTATTATCAAATTGTGTCATCAAATATATCATGATATAAATTATGTAAAATTTTTGATACTGAAACAAAACAATTCATTAAAATAGATAATAGTATTTAAATTGATTTAAACCGACTTTCAAACATCAACTTTATACGATTGAGGCTTATTTACTGAAATGTGTCCATTTATTGAATAATCCTGCTGATTACCCCCAAAAACATGCTAACGGGGCTCTATCGATCCATAAAAATCGGATGAATAATATAATCAAACGATCTAACCCACAAATAAATAACATTTTTGTTTTACCAAAAAATTTGTATTCAAACGAAAAAGTTCAAAGAGTATCATCAATTTGGCATCAATCATATGGGATTTGGCCGGATTTATTAAATGTCGTTTAGAAAGAATTACGTGAAAAATAAAGAGAAACGAGCGACTCAGCAGAATGCTTTTTTTCTACCGGCATACTGCTGCGAGTTGCTGTGGAGTTGATGGAGAGTGTTCTTGGATATGATACAAATTTTTCTTGAAATTGATTAATATGTAATACTTAGAATACAGTGTATTTTCAAGCACATATTATTTGAAGATGTCCTGAGTTTGTGACACAAAATGGAGCTTTCAGAGTTGGAATACCATTCAACAAATTGTATATTTCATAAAATATATTTTTGTACAAAAAACTTAGAATTTTTGTATGTTGCATGTAGAATCAAAATTTAACCCAATTCCCACCAAAAATTCCATTAGTCTCCTAAAATGCCAAAATATGTGGCAATTGCGTCATATTTTCCTAAAAACCGGGAACCGCTTACACAAATTTTAATTAATTTTTGATTCGCACACATAATTGAAATAAAAAATGATAAATCTGGTTTTAAACTCGTGCATCCTTCGGAACAAAACATAATTAATGAACACATAATTCAATTGAGTATCCGGTCAACCATGTAATACCATTGAGTCGGATTATAATTGCAATCAGAAGCACAGAAAATTGCTATGTGAACATTTGTGCATCGAGTGAGCATTTATGCTTGTGCAGAAAGAATTATGAAGTATCGAGATAACAATAATTATTATAGCAGGCTGGCTGCGCTTGCTAGGTAGATATATGCTTCCTGTGCACACAGTCGGACATAATAAAACATATTGTTTGTCCAACTCATGCTGTGTATATTTTCATGGTTAATTGCATTCCATATATATATAATTTCACAATCAACGAGCAAATATATCACGAGCTCAATTTCCAGGGATTTTATTCATTCGTGTCAAAACACTGTTTATTTGCCACATATATCATCATTGCCAGCAAAAATTTTGATCAGGTTTTTATTTTCATTAATTTTATTCAATCATTTGCTTGGGAGGGTAGAACCGAGTGGAATTTCAGTGGAATATTTTGTGGAATTTTATCATTTTGCTGGAAAATTTGCTTGCATATTTTGAAATGAAATAAACATATTTTCATTGCAAATTATCACATAGGCTTATACAATTATTATGTAACTATTTTTTCTCAGAAAATTTGATTGATATTCCAGACAGCTTTCGTGATAATTAAATATTCAAGGGAAATGTATCAAATTTCCAGAGAGATTGAAGTGTTTTGATAAATCACGACTACTAGAATAGCTGCGACATAATATAATTCAAGGCAAAATGCTGTTTGAGCTTTTCAGAGCAAGATCATGCTATGTTCAAATTATAATATCACGTAGGAGGAAGTATAGGTTCAAATATTTGAGTTTCTTAATGTTCATAAAAAAAGACTAATGATCTATGATTTCCACGGAAAAATCATAAATATAGACTTGACACGCTCTAAACGGCTCAATGAACGTATTTCCATTTCTGGAGAAAACAGCTTGCCATATTGCCATGTTCTGAGAACTTTACGCAATCATATTTTGAAACAGAAACGCGAAAATTTCTAGAAACCGTGAATTGCATTCCAACAATTTGTATTTGCGAAAGATATCACTGTTTTACAAAGTATTCAGAATTATGCGAGCTATCTTCTGTTTTAAAATCTAGTCTGGTTTAGAATTTTAAGTTTGAAGACTGACATCAATAATGCGCGACCTTCATTTTCAAACAGCAAGTGAATTAATGATAATCCTACAGACATGTCCGTTGTTTATGGAATGTTTGACAACCCCGCAGAGATTATTCCATGTCTTTGTCAATTAGAACAGTCGTTACATTTTTACAGAAAACAGATCGATTTTTCAACCCAACAAAATTCCGTACCACAATTAAAAAATTTAACATATTTATACCAAAAAAATTTACTCACACGCAGCTTATACCAAGTTCTTTCCATCACAGTTCTTATCATTAATTCAAATGTAAAGGCCACATTTCGCTTTAAAAACAAATCAGTGGTGGAAGGAAAGGATGGATAACATTTCTCTAGAAATTATTCGGTGATTGATATGAAAACACGATTAGGCTCTCTCCACGCAACACCACCGCAAATAGCGGGCGTATACACGTAATATGTATTGGCTCGGTGGCTGAAGTTCAGCAGTGAACAGTGTATATAAGGCTTTATTTGAAATCACTTTGCCAATTTATGTAAATATTTCAGAGCAAATGGTTTTTTGATAAATATTCATGGAAATTCATAATCTTGAGCAAAAAATCCTCCCCGCGATTCTCAAAAACTGTGTAGAACAAAATGTTTTAATGTTGTAAGTACTTTAATTGATGCATGATTACAAAGTATTTTTTAATGACGTTGTTCAAAGTAAAAGTTTGCCTTTGCTAGAAAAAGCGCGCGAGGAGCAAAAAATTATTAATTGCGGAATATTAATGATTTGCTCTTGATTGCTTTAAACGGTTCAAAGTTTGCTTGCAAAATTAATTTTGCGCAAAGGCAAGGAGAAAAATAAAATTATTATTCAAATTTTCTTTGGTTTTCCGTTCAATTTAGCAATAAAGCAACGAGGCTTTTTAAAGCAAACACAAATTAGAGGAACCAAAAATATGTAAATATTTGTTTATCAAATTAAGACAATCCGAAGCGCGAGCGGGAAAAAATGTATAAGAATTATGCTAATCAGAGCACAATTTTTGGCTCAAGTTGATGCTCAGAAAAACAAACGCACATAAATAAATTGTCATTGAAAAAGTGGATTATAAGTATCGCTAAATAATCTCTAGCTGGGATTTCTGCTTTTTCCTTTTTTTTTATTTTGCAGGCAGGTAGAGCAATCATTTGATGGCTGATTTTTGATTTTGTGTAATATTTAAAGAATAAAATAACCGTATATTTATTTTCATTTTTTATTTAAATACATTTTTGATATTATATAAAATATGTTCAAATGTTGACGTTGAGCATATAATACATCCACCTATCAGCTCTGTCTTGTGATATTAAATCTTTGGCTGAATGTTCACTGACACAGACTTTGCTTCCTTTTTCCATCTTGTACTTGCGACTCAGCTATACTGCTGCATTGTTATTTAGTATTTACTTCTATTTATGCTATCACTGGTAGAGAATAAGCAAAAAAAAAGTGGCAACAAAAAAGTATTTTGCGCCAAGGAAAACTGCTTATTAAATGCCAAACAAAACGATGAGAAAGTGAGCAATAAAGTGGAAGTTTCTAGAAAAATCTGGCTAAATATGTTTGTTGGTTATTTTGCGCTTTTTAAGCTTTTCTCACCATTCGCTATTATTCTTTGCCTGCCACTAACAGCACTGCTACATTTGCCAGGTATTAACGCAAATTGATTCTGGTCAAATGTCAGCTGGAATTATATTGTTACACTATTCAGGAAGGCATCATTGATTCAGAACTCAGATATCTTGTCTAAAAGAATTAATATCTGTATGTTACTTATTATCTTATACTTACTGTGATTACTTTTGCGCTATAAAAAAGTAGAATTTAGAATTACTTGGAAAGTATATTATTTTTTGGCGAAAACTAGGTCATACACTAACATTTTTGTGAAATAGATCCTTTTCCCTTCAGATTTGGATAGAATTTTTGTGACTAAGTGATTAAATGATCAAGCGGGAGCATAAATACGCAAATTGATTTTTGCGCACTCAGCTCGTTTCACTCGGTTAATGTAAAAGTTCCGCACTTTTTTGCTACCGCTTCAAGTAATGCTTGAAACACGTTTCACTCGTTATTAAATGATAACAGTTTTTATCTCACCTCATTAATAAATAACTTTTTTGCTTAATGGAGATATCATATTTACGTGATAATTTGGATTACGTCTAAAATGGTTTCATTATGGGAGCACTTTTTGATGGGAGTTTTTTTTTCTTTAGGTATTTTGTTTATAAGTTTTAATTTGGTTGAAGACAAGTAATATCCTTTTTTGCTATGAAAGAAGTTTATCTTGCTGAAACAATAACAAAAATGAAAAATCCCTTCAAACTTTTTAAATATTTATAAATTGTACCGTTAAACATTGTTCACACTCAATTGATTATATAATTTAATGCTGTACATATTTATTTTGTGCCTTTCTTTATTATCTATGTTATTTTGTAATACTCATTAAAAGGGGATGGAAAGCCGAATCAATAGAAAGATTTTCATTTAAAAGCATTTTTGGCTGCCAAAAATTAATGAGCTATGTCTTTTCGGGGAACTTGAAATGACACCAAAAGTACCCAGCAAAAAAAAAATCATACCATCATGATAGCAATACACCATGCAAAGGATTTTACGCCAACAGGAAGCCAGTTTCCTTTGAATTTTTTTTATTTTTCGATAGCTTTTGGGGCAAATATAAATTTACTCTTTTGAGGATTTTTTATGAACGCCACTGAAAAAGCTGTAAAGCCTGAGGACTTGCACCATCCATCAAAATTTGGTTGGTGTGCCTGCTTACCACAGAGGGTTTAATTTTTCCAACTTAATGGATAAAAACGTGAAGTTAAATCAGATACTTACAGCACTTATGCTTATAATAATAATCACGTACAACTAATTTTATCTGATATCAGCTCGTTCCCTAGAAAATTCAGAGAATCGCAAAAAGTGTATCAATAAAATTTGCGGGAATAGCTGATATCCCATTTCTGAAGTTCAGATGCAAGCAAACAAATATCGAGATGCTTTTGCAATAAGTACACAAGTTTTATTTTAATAAGAGTTTACCCTGCAGCAACTCGATATGCATGCTAAACTATAGGAATAGCAAGAATTCAGAAGAAGCAATAAAATTGAAATATCAAATAAATATGGAAATTGATTCATTATATGGGAAATGAAATTGGAGCTATAAAACAAAAAAGTTTTCTTTCATGTCAAATGTTATGGGAATTTTCTTATTGTGAGCTTTGGGTTGTTGAAGATATATTTAGATTGAAAAATTGTATTAAAATTTAAGGATAACTTTTAATATAATTATTTGTTTCTCCGAAAACATTATCTGTTGGACCGATTCTCAAAGTATTTATTGGTTACCTCAAATTTCTTTTCAAAAAGATTGAATTTCATTAAGCTTTTTTCCAAGTGAATCGCATTTTGCTAAATATTAAACTTTTGCTGAAATTTCCGAGAAAACACTAATTAATTTTATTTTACGTTAAATACTTCTAGCTTTTATAGTAATTATGATTTCACTAGTTCCTTAAATCAATATCCTCAAACAATTATCACGATTACGGAAAATCCAAGCGAAGTCCTTCAAGGAATTTCTCGATTAATGCAATAAAACAGAAAAAATTCAATAAAAATAATTATCTTGATTGTTTCCAACGACAGCGCAAATAAGATTAAAACAAATAAACGAAGAAAGCAAATATTCCATGGCAGCGCAGCGCAAGGAAAATAAATTTTAAACTTTCTGGAAAATAAATTCAATAAAAATAATCTCGCAGAAATTTTCTTTTATTTAATTTCAATGGGAAATTTTTTTATAAGTACCATTTGCCAAACGCAAACAATAACAACAAAAAGGGAAAAGTTTTTCTGTGACTGTTTTGAAAACAAGAATTATGAATTATGTTCTGATTGAAATAACTAATTAGCATTCAAAGGTTGGAGCAAAATGATTGATGACAGCATGAAATGATTATTTTCGAAATAATTTAATAGAGAACTTTTTCAACAATGGATTCCTTGCTCCAATGTATTATACCATTTTTGCCAGCACACTTTTTGTTTGGAGGAAGTGGCTGAAAACAGAAAAGCGCGTGTCAATTTGTGTTTCTTGGGTAAATTATTGAAATGTAATGTTGGCTAAGGAATAATTAATCAATTCGCTTGGTTGCAGGATACGCGTAGGTTTAAAAAACATTGGCTGGAATGCTTGGAATGTAGTTATTTATTTTTTGTTGTAACATTTAATTCCATATTAATAAGGAGGAATTTGAGTGAATTATATAATTTTAGTAATTGCAGTATTTCAGCTAGTAATTGGAGAGGTTGTAGAAGGTAGAGATTATTATAATATTGTAACATAGAAAATTAAGCAATTTATGCAGACTTTTGATTCGGAAAAGCTTGCATTTATTATTGAAGGATAATTTGTTTACAAAGAAAATCTTATATACAAGTGAAGGGCCTGTTTGAAATATTTAAAATATAAAATAATATAAAATAACTTGCAGAAAAATCTCTGATAATGAATTTCTTAGAGATTATAATTCATTTTGAATGGACCTCCAAAATCTTCCCGGGATATGTAAATATTCAACCATCTAACTGAAAGCCAATTTCAACAGTCGATGGTTGTGTAAGCAACATTTGCCACAAAGGCAAAATGCTACCGCTTTGGAGAATATAAATTGCAAATATTTTGCGCACTCGTTGGTTGCATATGCAAAGTTTCTTTGGCACAAGACTGTTAACATTTGAGCTTTTTCTGCTACTTAAGCTCTGTATTTTGTAAGTGCAGAGAACAGCTTCAAAGAAATTTCAAGAAAATAAAATCGAAATGGATTTCCTTTTTGGGGTGCTTTTGCCGTAAAAGTGAGTTAATGTTTGAGTGCACGTTCAGCTCATGCTCCGAATTTTGCAAGTCATGCAATCATATTTAATCATTAAACTATTTACTTGTTCAGCATGAAATGGCTCCACTTTTTATGTGTTTCTTTTTTGAAGGAATAATTGCTCGAACTCATTTTCTAGGCGCTAGGTTTAATTCAACATATTTTCTATATTTTCTAGTTTCCATTTTCAGGCTGCGAGTGAATTCTCAATTCGCTTAAATGGTGATATAACTGATATAACGGCAACTCATTAATTTAAATGTGAGCTTGCCTTTGATACATTTCAAAAACATTTATAAAATGACATTGTCTTAATTTGCACTAATTAATTTTGCCTCTGAATAGAACGGGAATATTTGCTAATGAGAACTCAAGTTAAGTTTGCTAGCTGTGTACATTTCGGATGATTAAATTATCATTCAAAGGAGCGAAATGGAATATTTTTTGTAAAAGAAATGGAAATCGTATACAAAAGCAAAGAGTTGTGCCTTTATCATAATGGCAAAATGTTGCAAGTGAATCTAATTAAAAATTTAAATATCTCTATGAAAAGGATGTCTGTCCTTAAGGGTCCTATTAGTTGGAAAGAATGCAAGAATTAATTTGAGAAATTGATTTTGCTGCTCAATTAGATTAATTCTTTCAACAAATTGAATCTTAAAATTTATAAATAATTTCGTATACATTTTTATACGTTTTTCAACAACATTTAATAAAATGGAATTATGAACCATTCAGAACCTTTGATGTTGCCCCGTGCTTCATTGAAAGTAAAATAAGCAACTACTAACCAAGAACTTGGTTCTCGCATAACTATTTATAATTATTCCTTCGTTGACTCAATTAAATTATAATTTTGGCGTGGCACAAATGGTCGAGAGAGATTTTAATTCCAGTTGTGGTTTAATTGAAATTGAAATGATAAGTAACCAATTTTAATTAAATTGTAATCTTAATGATTTTCATTTTCCAATTGGCAAGCGAGAAAGCAAGAAAGCACAAAAAGGAGCCAATGATAAATAGCAAATTAAGAAAAGAACAAGATGAATGAGGTTTTGGTTACTTTGAATTGATTTATATGTTGGTTTTCTATAATATCACTTCGTTCTTGTAAAGTCTTGTAAAGTCTTGTAAATTTTTTATTCTTGTTGTATCACTTGTGGTACAGCATTTAACGGCATATTTAAAGCTAGCAGCTGAATGAGTCTTTTGAATGCTCTTTTTGCTAGCTGGATCCTTATCTCGGTAATTTCTGCCATGGCTCTTTTTCATGCTGTGTTACTCTTGAAAGAATCTCGTAATTTTGCCTTTCCATATTGAAATCCTCGCTTGCTTTGCTTCCACTGTGCTAGTGCCGAGAGGAAGATGTTTTGGTATTTTTGCTCTGCCATACAGAAAACAAAATTTTTGAGAACCTTCAAAACCACAGCACAAAATTTGCTGCCAATGAAGTTTATGCTTTGCAATTTTTGCTTACACAATAAAAACGAGAGATTCCGGTAGAATGACTGAGCCAAAAATTGACTGAGTTGCTGTATTAAGTAAAATATGCTCGAATTTAATAAAAAAAAAGCTGAAAAACGGAAAAAAGCTCCCAGATTATTTTCGACAACTTCCATGTGACTGAGTTTTGGAGATTTTAGGCTTCGTCGACTATAAGAGAATGTATATATTTGTTTCCTAAAGCTTCAAATATTTTTGTTATTTCGTAGAATTCAGGTGAAAAATATAAATGATTTTTATAACATATATTACGGCCATTTCAGTTTTGAGTCACTAATAATTATCTTATTATGAATTAACTGCCCCTCAATAAAATCATAATAATTATAACATGAAAGTGTCATAGCAGTAGAAGTACAATAGAAAAGCTACAAGCTACGTCATTTTTGTTTTCCTTTTTATGCTGTTTGCCTTTTGTTTTCCAATTCATAACTTGATAACATTTTTGCCTGATTTCAGTACTCGTAAAAAATTTATCGAATTTCGTTGAATTTATGTTGTACAACGACAAAATATTATTTTATAGGTATAGTAAGGAAAATCTAATAAAGCTTAGAATTTCGGCAAACACAAATAACACCAAAAAGCTCACATTCTTTGCTGAGCTTTAAAACATTTCACAAATATTTTCAATATTTAAATTCGTAATCTTTTTCTCTGAAATTAGAATACCTCAATAAGCCCATTTATCTTGAAAGTGTTGCTCATCCATAACCCGTCCAAATATTTTTCATGAATTTTATTTTGCAAATTTTTTGATGTTCGACAACCGAACAAAGTAAAAAAACCTTTTTTGCCAGTTTAATTTTTCTCTCGACGAAATATGCATGATTGATTTTTATTTATTTATTTATGCTCCCTTTTTCTAGCAAATGCTTGTGTATTTGATGTGTATTTACGGCAAACGTATAGAGCTTAATATAATTGTAATGGTAGTTTAGTTCAGTTTGAATAGGAGCGATTGTTATTCAAAATTTATTTTGTGAGACGGAAAAGTTCCTTTTACCGTAAATACTTTGAATACCTGATCGTCGGTGAGTTGCTGTGATGGGTCTATTTATTGAGTTATCAACAAGGTGCTTTCAATTATTATAAATTTTATAATAAAAAGCTTTAAAAAATTTACAAATCATTGTTTAAAAGTTTAACATTTATATGCATTTGATCATAATATATGACCAGAAAATAGTTTTCTACTGAATTAAGCTGAATCATCCTAACCCGTAAATGCAAAATTTTTATGTAAAACAAAAACTACAACATTAAGAAAATCAATAAAATTTGTCAGATTCCAATTTATTATATTTTGAAAATGATTGATCTAAAAATCTTTGTGAAACACTTGAAATTGAGTTGAGAATAGCTAGCGTCCTACTTTAAGTTGCTAGCAAAATTGTAACATAATGTTGCTAGCATTACATGGGATATTAATGATTTGATGCCTAAAATATATACTGGCGAGAGTTCTGAAAACTTAGATATAAATAAATAAAAAGCAAAATTGTAACAAATTGTTAATTTGACAACACGTGTCTTTACAGCTCGATTATTTATTTATCATTCTGTCCTCCTTTGTGACAGCGAGGAGGTGTTGTTTGCCATAAATCGAGCCATGATTTATGTCAGACGAAACCAAGTGGACATTGCCAGCGCAGCATTCATGCAGCATGATCATCATCACAGCTGACAAGCAAATTTAATTAGATCAGTCGATTATTAGAAAATTTAATGCTTGGTTGGTCGGGAGAGCGTTGAGGATATAATAAATTACGAAAGCATGGAAAATTACGGCGAAAGGTCATAACAACTTTTGGTTTTTCACGTTCCAACTCGAAAATATATGAAACAATAATAAATTACTCTAGCACGAGAAATGAGGTATATTAAGCACATATATGTGATTATTATTTTAAGGCTCGCATGGTACGGACGGTTTTGAAAGAGAAGCATGCTGAATGGTCTGGCCTGCAATGTTTGGTGTATAACTAGATTTCAATTACCTGTTTTTGAGTATTATTTCATTTGCATGCAAAAAATTTATTCGCTGAATGCAGTCTATATATTAGAATTTGTATTGGATGAATCTTTACGGTTGGTCTAGTACCATAGAAAAAGAAGTTAATATTATTGAAAGCTTCGTGAATAAGAACTACACATTGAGAATTAATTTTTAAGTTCTCATCAAAATAAAGTGTACTTTGAACTTTCATTTGCTCGGGTAAATTTTTATTCATCGATTAAATTGTCTTAGTCTTCATAAAAAAGTTTAACAGTGAATGAATGGTAGTTTATATCAATCTGGAGTGAATTAAAAAACATCAATTCCCTTATAAATCTTTTTAAAAGAATTAATTTATTGAAAAAAATCCTGCACAGCAAAAAATATGAGCTTTAAAATTGAATGGAATTCTACGAAACTTTGATTATCCCTTTTCACTTTGCCGCGGCCATTGAATGAATTATAAATAGGCGTCCATTCATAAAGTGTGACACGGCAATCAGTGCATGTGCATTGATTCGTTGCCTGTAAATTCAACAAATTAATTGGAATTTTGCTGGAATAAATGCAAAAATCAGCGCTGTGGTACTGGTAAATGATTGATAAATGGTGATTGATTCGGTTTTATATTCCTGTGTGTACTTTTTAATTCGGATTAAATGCGGAGTTTCATGTCGGTCATAATTAACTAGGAGTCATTAGGTAAAAAGCTAGCTATATGCTGACAGAGTCTGGTCTGCATGGTTTGGTTTTAGGGGAATTAAAGAGTTTTTCAGGTATTTAAATGGAATGATATGTTGTGCTTTTATAATACAATTAGGGAGTTTAAATGACAGGATAGTAACTGATGGAGTAAATTTACTCGATGTACAATAAAAGCTTAGTTCTAGATTGAAAGTTTAAATTTCATCAAATTATTGTGGTAAGTTTTTGATTGTAGGTAATACATAATCAATCAAGCAAGTTTGATTGATTATTTTATACATGTGAGTATAGAGTTTTCATAGCAGTCAATTATAAACCCAATTATCTTCCAAAAATAACCTATAAAAAGCTTCCGAAAACATATTTAAAAAAATCGGAAAAGCTGAAGCTTTAGCAGGCACTTCGGCAACATAATACCAATGCTTCATTAGAATAATTCATTTAAATGAAGCAATAAAATTCTAGGAAATTCAAAAATATGTAACCAAAATATAAATATTCGATTAGAGCGCCGAGCGGGAATATTGTGTATTATTGCTGATAATTCTGTTGAATCAAATTTTACCACTTTCTGATCGACTTGAGTTGGTAGTTTCTTAACGAAAAACACGTAAAACTTGTTTTGATATAAAATTCAAAAAAAAAATATATATATTTTTTCCAACAGTTTTTTTGATTTTTTGAAAAAACACAAGATATATAAAATATAAATTTTTGCACTACAGGTACTAGATGGCGCTGTATTATTTTCAAAAACTCTTCGTACGTCGCTGCTTATGGTTAAAAAAAGCTTATTTTGAAAATTTTAGATCAATCGGTCAGATGGGTTCTGAGATTACGAAAACATAAGTTTTTTTTTCAAAATTTTTGTAAGCATGACAACTTGGTCATGGTACAATATTTCCATAAAATCTTCTGGAATTGATCATTTTGAGGCAAATACAACGTTTTTGCATATTCAGATGTTTTAAAATATTCTCAGGAAAAAAAAAATTTTGTATGGCAAAATGGTAGTTTGCACTACAGGTACTAGATGGCGCTGTATTATTATCAAAAACTCTTCGTACGTCGCTGCTTATGGTTAAAAAAAGCTTATTTTGAAAATTTTAGATCAATCGGTCCGATGGGTTCTGAGATTACGAAAACAGAAGTTTTTTTTCCAAAATTTTTGTAAGCATGACAACTTGGTCATGGTACAATATTTCCATAAAATCTTCTGGAATTGATCATTTTGAGGCAAATACAACGTTTTTGCATATTCAGATGTTTTAAAATATTCTCAGGAAAAAAAAAATTTTGTATGGTAAAATGGTATTTTGCACTACAGGTACTAGATGGCGCTGTAGGATTTTCTTGAATTAGCAAACGCGACCGTCTTATGGTTAAAAAAAGCTTATTCTGAAATTTTGAGACTAATCGGTCGGATGGGTTCAAAGATTACGAATACAGAAGTTTTTTTTCCAAAATTTTTGTAAGCATGACAACTTGGTCATGGTACAATATTTCCATAAAATCTTCTGGAATTGATCATTTTGAGGCAAATACAACGTTTTTGCATATTCAGATGTTTTAAAATATTCTCAGGAAAAAAAAAATTTTGTATGGCAAAATGGTAGTTTGCACTACAGGTACTAGATGGCGCTGTATTATTATCAAAAACTCTTCATACGTCGCTGCTTATGGTTAAAAAAAGCTTATTTTGAAAATTTTAGATCAATCGGTCCGATGGGTTCTGAGATTACGAAAACAGAAGTTTTTTTTCCAAAATTTTTGTAAGCATGACAACTTGGTCATGGTACAATATTTCCATAAAATCTTCTGGAATTGATCATTTTGAGGCAAATACAACGTTTTTGCATATTCAGATGTTTTAAAATATTCTCAGGAAAAAAAAAATTTTGTATGGCAAAATGGTAGTTTGCACTACAGGTACTAGATGGCGCTGTATTATTATCAAAAACTCTTCATACGTCGCTGCTTATGGTTAAAAAAAGCTTATTTTGAAAATTTTAGATCAATCGGTCCGATGGGTTCTGAGATTACGAACACAGAAGTTCAGAAGTCAAAACCACGGACAGACATTTCGCAAGGACCCAAAATTTCGGGTTCTAGACCAAATTTTTTTTTGTTTTAGGCAAAAATAAGAAAAAAAAAAAAAAAAAAAGTTTGGATGAAATCAAGACTTCACAACTTTTTGTTGCCGAAGTAAAAATTTACCCAATAAACTGCTATTCAAATATTAATCACTTTTGAAGTAATTTGACTTTTCTTGAATCAAAATCAATTTTCATTTTTCAGCCATAATTGTATCAATCTTAATAACAAAAATATGTAATATGTATTGATGGATTGACATTTTAATTCTATTTGGGGCTAAATAAACCCGCGTTCTGTTGATCGAGAGAAAATGTAGTGGACTGTTGATACTCGTCAACTTTTCGACAATTCTCAAAATTAATTAATGACTTTGTGTGATCAATTAAAGGCTAATTGCCAGTCATAAAATTGACATTGATGGAGATTAGGACACTGGAAACTGGTGGAAGAATATTTTGTTTGTTTTATTAAATTTATTAATAATTTGAAGGTACATTCAAATTCAGAAATAGCTCATTAAATTTGATCTAAACAAGACATAAACATGAGATATAGATTTATGAGCTATCGTTCTCTTTATATCACAAATTTGACAATTTTTAACTATTTATTATCACAAATCAAATTTTTTCTAATAGAATTGTGAATAACATTTGTATTTTTGCAGGTAATTGATTCTAGGCTTCAATAGTAAAAGTTTCAAAATAATTATTCCACACCCAAGTGAAAATATGCCAAGTTTTATTTCCATGAAAACATACTGAACATACTGGAATATACTGGAAAATACTGCTAAACATATGAATTTTCAGTATATTATACAGCAATTTCAAATGCTTACAAGAATAAAGCAGAATGAAAACATACAACAATATTTAAAAAATAATCTGAAATTGTGGTATTTATTAAATCATACAAGAATTTCAAATTATATTATGAATTTTTAAGGATGTTTCGCCCAAAATTATTTGTAAATAAATTTACAATTTGATCATCATAAATGCAGCATTTTGGTAGATTTGACGCGGCTTGATGGATAAAATAGATTGAAAACCAAAAATCATTTTGAATGTGAATAATTTTAATTTTTGCAATATTTTGATTCAGTATTTGCGACAGAATAGCGTGGTAAATGGGGAAAATGGGAAATAATTTGTTTATACTAAATCGTTAATATAAATTAATGTAAAAATTTTATTTATCATTACAAATAGCATTCTCAAGACTTAAGATTTGTAAATCCTGATAAAAATGCTCATAGTTTTTTGTATTGAACACCATCTAGTAGCTAAAGTACATATGATCATATCACTTTGTTCATGCAAAAACATTGTTTTCACCTCAAAATGATACTAAAGATTGTGATTAATCATGGTGAAACTTGATTAAAAGCAAAGTGCTTAATCAGAATTTTTTCTTTCAATAAATCAACATACTGTAAATTTAAATGATTAGTAGAATGTTTTCGTATGTATTATTTTTTGCCACGGCTTATTATAATAAAAAATCGTAAAAGCCTGGACTTTGGAAATTTTATTAATTAGAATTAGAATGAAGCAATAACATTTGAATAAATTCGAATATATTATGTATAATTAAAATTAAAATAACATATTAGAGCGCCTCGCGGGAATATTTTGCATTGTTTCTAATAATTCTGTTAAATCAAAGCACTTTGACTGAAAGCCAGGTTTTACCACTCAAAACTACTCTGTTACAGGGTGTTAACCACCATCCAAAAATCTCTTTTTTGAGTCAAAAACCATTTTTAGTCATTTTAAAGTGATTTTCCGAGTTTTTTTTGGTAAACTCCAACACTTTTTTTTGTCGAAGCAAAAACCTTTACAATTTTTAATTCTAACGACTTTTGAGAATTGATGGAATTTAAAATATCAACCAAATATCGAGTAAATTATGAATAAAAATCTAAATCCTTTTACATTCCATTTAGGTTAAATTTTATATTAAAATATCTATAATATCTTTAATCTCTCAATTTTCAATACAAAAAGTACTAAAATGGTTACTTTTGATAAAAATTTGTTTTTAAAATATCATCATCTAATAAGTAGGACATCCAAATTAGAAAATCAAAGTTTTCTCATCATAAATCCAAAAATTTCAAAAACTTGCATGTATTTTGATTTATTAAAACTGCTCGTATTAAATGCGTTAATGCAGATTTAAAATGATTAAAAGTTTTTATTGTAACAGTTTTGGGTGCAATTATTTACAAACAGTTTTTATACCAACTTTGCAATTGGTTGGTTCATATTACAAATCAGGTTAAATTTATTCTATATAAACTCCCCAAATAAGCGCAAAATGATCAATGAGACTTGTAAATTCTAAAATTAATTAAATTGTATCCAAATTAAAATATGCTCAATTAAAAAAAAAAGCTTCAACACCTTATGATTTGAATTTCCAATTTTCCATATAAAAGCATAATTGAAGGTAAAACATATTTTTAATCAATTAATTTGGATATTTAATTTATTCTTCAGCACTATTAGCTATTTGATACAAGAATTCAGTATTATAATACCAAACTGGTTCAAATAAGGCACTTTGGCTTATATAAGTTTTAAGCAGTGCTCTCATAAGAATCCCCAACAGCTTTGTGGTAGCAAGCAATTTCCTCGCGCGAGAAGATCGTGTTCAAATCCTGAGTCCGGCCCAAATCAACAAGAAGAGCATCGCTGACACCGTAACAATTATTTCAACATTTCCCTTTAAAAATTGCAAAAAATAAAATAAAAGTTTTTAAAAGACCTTAAAAAGTTAAGATTTCAGCAATTTGAAATTTCTTTTTTGCAAAATTGTCCTACCAAAACATTCTTAAACATTCTACTAAAAATTTGAAAAAGCAGTGTGACACATCCGAGATTTCAATATGTTAAGTAGTATATAAGTAGTGTAAAAAAATCCGAAAAGCAGCGTTATTTCGTGACCTATTTAAGTATGTTTGAGCAGTATGATTAGCAGTCTTTTTCAGGATTATTTTCACTTGGGCAATCCGATAAACGTTCCACTTTAAAACTGCATTTAAATTCGATATTTTGTTGAATAAGCCTGAAATGAAAAATGCTCATATATTATCTGAATTGAATCAATTAACAGCCATTTTATTTGAAAAATCACAAAAAAACAAAAACAACAAAAAAGCACTTTGAAGTAAAATAGACTGGCAATGTATAATTTCCGAAAGTATTATGCCAACCAAAAACTTTCACAGGCGTTCGTGCCTAATTTAATCAAAATTTATGTTGAAGCTATTGCATTAGTTGTCAAAATAATTTGCATTAATAGAAACGCTTCACCCTTAATGCTGCCACATAATTTCTCAGCGCAAAATTCTGTCTGAATAAATCTTGGCGTTTTAAGTGATTTTAATTATGGCATGCACAATTCGAAGCTGCATTACGTTCATTCTTTTACCACACTAGTGCGGCAAACATAAAAGCCTCGAACATTTATCATGTTTTCAATGGTATTTGCCTTGTATTATTTCAAACTGTGCCAAGTGATCCAGTGACGAGAAAATTTCCATCGATTTTTTATAGTTTCGTAATTTAATTCAAGAGTTTCCGCTTTCTATGCTCCTGTCATATAGAAGAATTAGCGTTTATTTTATAGCATTAATGTACTAAACCAAAAAAGTGAGCATTCACCAAAAACCATAAAGAAATCAGAGCAGAGGAAAACGTATCAATGCTGCTTTTTTGCGTGACATCAATATCAAATATCCTGAGCTTAAAAAATACACAGCACCAGCAACATTAATATGAATTCTCCAAATTCTATAATATTTTATTCGCAGCGCTGAATCATATGGCAGGATAATAGGAAGCTTAAAAAAACAATAACGAGTAGATCGAAGCAATATTCAAGGCGATAGAAGAAGTGCTTTGTGTGGCGGAGAGAATTATTATTTTTGAACTTTTATTTTCACCTTGAAGAAATATTTTCTTTCTATAAACTACACAATCTTAATAAGACACATTACATCACAAAACTATTGAAATATAAAATTCCATCGCTACTACACTCTCTTTAGGAAGCTGTAGGAGCCAAATGATATATACTTAAATGAATATTATTGGAGCTTTTGCCAGTTAGTTTTCTTTGTAAACTATTGTTTCTTCAGATTGAAGTCTGCATTGAAACTACTGAGCTGCTGAAAAACTTTGTATTATATGCCATTATTGCTTTATTTCACACATTTACGTGATTATCTGAGTTGAATGGTAAAAGCGTTGTACCTAAAATAATAACCGATTAGAGTTGCTAGCCGAGAAAAAATGTGTGCTATGTAGCTATGTTCCATTCACTTTTCGTTGAGCAATGCAGCAATGCCTTCGAAACAATTGAGATACTTCATGGTACATTTTGGGAAATTAATTAAATTCCAATCAAATACAATCAAAAAATCGAGTATCTAAGAGTTCTACTAGTATTGGCAAAAAATCTGTAAATAAATTTTAATTGATTATTTTTGTTGCCAGCTGAAGAACATTTAATGGACTGTATCCTGAAATACTTTTGCTATTTAATTTCAACAAGTATCAAATATATAATTGTCTAGAAAATCAGCGAATTATTTCCAGTATTGTCAAGGCGATTGTGAAAATCAATATATTTCCATATAAATTGTGTTTTGATGATTATATGAACAAAGTTATAATATAAAACTAGAATGTATTATTATGAAAATTTCCAATTTTTATTAATCACTGAAAATTTAAAGATTGCGCAAATTATCAAAAAACATTCTAAACATTCCTCTCTCCTATACTTATTTTATATGGCCCTTTGCTATGAAATTTAATATTTTTCTTTCACTTTTCTTGTCAAGAAAATTTCAAAAACACACAAATACTTTGCGTGAAAAAGGTATAATTATGTGATTATTTGCTGACAAACACCCAAAAGTTTTGCTGTACGCTTTTATTGGATTTGAAAGTTGGCAATTTGGAAAGAAAAAAATTGTTGGCAAAAATTCTTTTGATTATTTTTGTTTTCGGCTCATTGATTCAATATCCACTTAATATAAAAATGTGCTGGCCAAAACTGTTATAAATTTGGCTGAGTTTCGCAAATTTGCTTTCATTCAAATGTTGCCGACCACATTAATTGCTCGCTTGTACATTATAGCATAGATTATAGTTTGCCTGCGCATCCACATCAGAAATGTGTGTGTGCTCACCATATTTATTTGCACTAATTCATTAAATTATACTTTTAATTGAAAACATTATCTGTGCGTTTTAGAGCCTATTGAATTCGTATTTATATTGATGAGGGCCCCTGCGCTTGATTTTCCACATAACAGGAAGCCCAAGCAACTAAAACATTTAAAATATCTAGAATATTCGAGAATTTGATAGTGGAAGGTTCTCGAATTAATTTAATTCACTAAATATTTCTATCCACATCTCAATTTTCTGAGATTTTTATTTCAAATTTTAATCAAACAAATTGCACTGAATGCTGCGAGAATGCCGGCATTACAAATTTGAAAACGGTAAACTGATACGGTTTAATTTTCATGGTATGTTAATAAATTTAAAACCATGCATAACCCTTAAAATTAAAAAACTGCGTTGCTCGGGACAGCAGAAAGGCTGAACATAATATAAATTTTGCTTTATAATTCAATTTAAAATTTTAATTACTTTTTGCATATTATGAAAATTTTTAGCACAATAGAAGTTAATGTTATCAGTACGAATGGAGCATATGTTGTTGAATCAGAAAATTAAATGCCTTATATCTGGGTCAGGCTGTTGGTAATTCTAGCCGCATTAAGTTTGCGATGAAACAACCATGGAGTAGGATGTAAAAACGGAATTCAGCTGACTATAACATCAGTCTGTGGCAGCATCAAAAAGGCCAAAATACTTTGTGTTTAACGCGAGGCCGTCATTATACCTTTTGTGGAAAACTGAATATCAAAAAAAGGTAGAATATCAGAGTACAGCGTGAAGAACTGTGCCAATGCACAGAACAGAATTGAAGCTGGAGGGAAAAACTTAATCGATGTATTCCAGCAAAAAGTAAAAATATGACGATGGCTCGTCATATTGGTGAATGCGAGAGGATAAAGCCCCGGGAAATTTTGATTGCACAGTTCTCTCGGATATTGCTACAGTTGACGAGATTTGTAATTTTCCAGGAATTTGTAAGGATATGTAGTTCTTTCATGAAAATCAATTCAAAACAGTAAAACTGATTTTGATCACTTTCCTGTAACTACACATTTGTAGTGTAGTTCTACGAAGCTGTAAAGAATAATTTGTCATAGTTAACAAGCAGCCCTCCGTAAATCCATTCATCAATATTATTCTACAAAAATTCCCACTAAATTGAAATTAAAAATTCAAACATCACTGAAATAACAACCCGGAAACCTTCACCCAATTGCTGTTCGCGCCATTTTTATATGGAAAAGTAATTTCCAACTTTGCCAAGTACATGCCAAAATCAATATATCATCAGCCAGAGAGAATTTCTGCTTTAAATCTTATTAGAAAAATGTCATTTAGTAGAATGAATTATGTTTTAAAATTATTAGAGATGTTTTTTTTATGTTTGAGCGAACAGCGAGGCGCTGGTAATTGGATTTTGAATAATTAATTTCAATTATGTGTTTTCGAAATATTTTCTACTGAATGGCAAAAATTCCTTGAGCGACTTGACAAGATTTTGTCATTTAAAAAGCTTGGCGAAAGGCGAAAAGTGCTTTAATTGAATTTACCAATTGGATGCTGGCACTTTTAAAACTAAAGTTTTCCAAGCGAATTTCCAAGTACCCACCAAATTTATAGCAAGAAGGCAAAAACGGAATATCAGTACTTTTTGGTATTTAAGCGAGTGAAAATTTTCTTTTCACGTTTATCCGCATTTTTATCATTCAATTCATGGAGAGCTTTTTTAGACTTTTTATCGCAAAACTTCTGACATTTGATTTTGCCAATTTCTCGGTATTTTAAAGTTTGTTTGTGTATGTGCAGCAAATCAGCGACTTCTTATCTATAACTAAAGTAAACGAAAATAAACATGAAGTTGTCAAAAAAATTTATTTGGATTTTCTTAATACAGTGTATCTCGTTGGAAGTAGATATATGGGAAAAATAAAATGTTTGGATGCTTCTTATTGTGAAATGTATGATAATGGTTTTCAGCTAATTAAACTCAATGTTTTACGGACAGTGAAATTCAAAATAACCCATATTTAACACAAACACTACGACCAACATTAACTTACTGCCTAAACTTTTAGTATTGAAACATAACGATAAAAGTTTGATATTTAAAAGCTTTTTACGCTAAATTTGCAGCACAAAAACAGCAAATTGGCAAATCATGTTTGACTAAACATTTTATGTTTATCATTTTAAAACGGTTTGCAAGTTGTAAAAATCAGTTCTCTTTCATATTATGTAGGGGATTTTTTTTCGTTGTTCCGTTGTATCATGGAGAGAAACCGTTTTGAATGATTTTGTGTAACCATCCTCACACGCTTCCAGCCAGACGAGATTTGCACACATCATTACGTATCCTTGTTTGATCAGCCAATGAAACATTGTGCTAAAATATTTGAATATCATTCCTGCTTTCTTTGGCTTTCCTCACTGGACTATATTTTATGTTATATTTAACATTATAAAAAGATTGGTTAGACAGACAATTTATGTTTGTTTAAAAAAAAGTTTAGTGTACACAAATATATCTTAGTAGAGACTTTTTCATAATTAAGTTTTGGTAAATTATTGGCATCTTCCGGCGAAATTAATTATTTAATCCTAAGACTTTCAAGCTTGTTTAATTCTAGAATAAATTTAAAAGTAAAATTAAAATTTGGAAAAACAAGAAATTATAAAATTTACGAGAGCCTCAATCCCTGCAAACTTGGAGCTGGTATGCAAACACAAATTGAAAAATACATTGTGTGGTCGCCATCAAACAAGGTATTCACTTAACTGCTCTAGCTCCTAAATATCTACAGTTTACTTCAGCTGGGTAAAAATAATAGCCAATTTTCCAGCAAATTATGTTAATTTATTTTTAACACATGAAATGCTAAAATGTTTCAACTCCGCTCGCTGTACATCTCATTCTTGATGGCGGTAGTCAATTTCCATAGCGTCGAGCACGTTGCAGAAACAATGGCGAACGAATGGCAACTTTTATTTTCGTAATTTCTATAACATTGTCAAATCACCACAGCAAAAAGTAGAGAGAAATAAAAATAAAATTGTAACGACCAAAATAGAAAAACTAGTGGCAAACCAATCCAAATAACATAAATCGTGGCTCAAGTAATCCTGGGGGCTATAAAGACTTAAAGACGCTTGTAAATTGTTTTGAGTCAGAACTTATTTGGTGTGATGGTTTGATCTTAAAGGGATGCATGCTGTGCGGCTTTAACTTTTTGAAGTAGAATTGTTTTAACGGGTGTTATCAAAATTTCTGTTGCGATGTTTAATAAAGATCACAGAGCATTTCGGAACTTCTTCGTATCAATTTTCATGAAAAATCTTAGCATTCAAGTTTAATATTTTAGGCTTCCATCACTCAACAATAATTAAAAAGACTTTTTTTAGCGAAATTATTCACAGAAAAGAGAGCTTTTGTGAAATTTTGTACATTTATGAAATTACAACTTTAAAAGTTTTTGAGATTGCTTCTTTGTTGTTTTTTGGTATATTTGTAATTTCATGTGAAATAGCTGAGGTTCTGTACACTGTATAGAAATAACTGATGGTATTTAAGTTTCAGACATTATTCTTGGATATAAAAGTATAATATTCTGCTTGAATATGTCAAAAATACCCACTCATATTTTCATTTTTAATGTTTCTGTTTACAGAATTTATTGTATGATGAGATTATATGCGAATTAAAAATTATATATTGAGAGCAAACACAAAATGTTGCTTATGATTTAATATTTTCAAACACGGTAAAACCTTAACGATCAAGTCCTAATGAACATACGGGGAATAAAAAATATATAGCCCCTTGCTTACATGATGTAAAATTAATGTACGATATTCGCCCACACGTCCTTTCTGAACAATTTGGCTGCAGGAATCTTCAAAGAGAATTATCATTTTGGTTGAGAAATGACATATTTGATCATTTGAAGGATATTGGAAACCCACACGATAATAAGTCAATTCCTGTTTTTGAAGATCTCATTGGATGATATTTTTAAAAACATATAATTTTTTCTAAGAAATTAATGTAAGACATTTTACAATATGTTGAACACATGAAATTTTTATAAGGGAACTTTTTAAATGCTCAGTTATATTTCAAATTGAAATTTTAAGCCAATAATAGATGAGTTGAAGCATTCATTGAGTCAGCAACTATGCTTGTTAAAATTATTATGAATTTCTTATTGAACTCTTTGGTGCATATCATTATTTATTCAAATGGAAAACCAAATAATCTTCCAAAAACTCAACTTCTAGTTGCCAAAATACCCATAAAAATGTAACATTTTATTGAAAATCAATTGAAATCTTATAAAGCAAATTAAATACTTGAGTGAACATGACAATACATAAAAAACTCGAGTAAAATCGATATTTCCCCAAAGTTTTTCTTTCTCGCAAATTCGATTTGTGTTTTTCGGTGTGCTGGAGCTGCTTTTTCATGGCACTTTTATTATTTAAAAATTATGTCTCATTGTGCTGCACCGATGATGTAAACAGAAACCAAATTTCGATTGCTGAACGCTATAAATAGTTGGCGTTTTTCTTTGGTAATTGTCAGTTCCTTCACAAGTTCCAATCAAACCACTTGCATATCTTTCTACACTTCCATAATTCAGCAGAGTGCTCCAGATAATAATCGGTAGTCGAGAGCAGTAGTGCAGAAAAAATGGTGTCTAAAACAGTGATAGTTCTTGGTGCGCTGTGCTGCGTATTGATAGCCGCCAATGCGTTCCCTATGGATGATATGGAAACGGCAGCTTCCGAAAAGCACGAGTCGTCTGGTGGTGGAAAAGAGAGTTATGATGAACATAATGGGGAAGGGGGCGAGAAATCCGAAAAGGGGTGAGAAACGAAAAACCTCAAAAAAGTGATGTTATTAAAAGTTAAACCTTATCAAAAGTATAACAATACAAGTGCTTAGTTGAATCAAAGTTTGGATCACATAAACAAAAGTGTATCAATAATGAAATTAAATTAGAAATGTCCAATCTAGGCCATAGCTTTCTCTTCAAACAGCTGTATCTTAAATTGAAAACATCAATCAAAGCTGAATTATAAAGAAGCAAACAACTGTGCTTTAAAATATATAAGAATGGATGAGGAACAGATTTAAATATACCTTCGTTTCAGGGCAAGATTTACATAACATCCATCATAACACTTTTTATAAGTATTCATGATTTTTTGTTCTTGCGTTTTGGAATCCATAAAAAGTGACTACATAAAAAATTGCCTTTACTTCAAAGCAAAAAATGCTAAAAAGGTTCTGTTATGTCTGTTTTTGTAAAACGTCCTCTGTATTACACAATTTAGACAGGACAGAATTTATTGCAGTACAATACATCAGTTTTATAATTTCTTTTTTCAATTATTGTACGTAATTAAGGTTCGAGGAGAAGCACGAGAGCGATGAGGGCAAAAAGGGACATCACGATAGCGAAGATCATCACAAGAAATGTAAGAGTCAATTAAGTTAACGAAAATTAAAAAGTCTCTTTATCAGTTTTGGCTCAAGAATGTAAACATTCGATTGAGTTTTGTTAATTAAATTGGGTCCATTAAGTAAATATCAATAACTCTTAAATAATTAAGCTTTATTACTAAACGATTATTTTTCACAGCTTTTTGCCTTCAATATAGAATTCTTCAGATTCCGGTAAAAATTTATGTACCATATATATGATTATTGGTTTACACTCATCTACTAAATTACAATCGTTAGATACTAAAGCAATAATAATGAATTTAGAACATTTATTTATCTTGCAAGCTTTAACATAAAACATTCCATCATTCGGATACAGCACATGAAGCACATGAAGCTGGATTAGTTATTTCAAAAAGGATCAATATTTTCTTAACTCTGACATGCTATAAATAGTTCCTTTATTTAAGCTGATTGATGCATAAACCTTAAGAAATGCCATCTTAACATCTTTTCGAGACAAGCATAATTTTAATGAAGCCGCGTGATGCAATGCTGCAATTATTAAAAAACTTTATCTTGCGCTTTCTACAGATCATGAAGAGGATGGCAACAAAAAGAAGCACAGCGACGAGGGTGGCTACCACAAAAAGAAGGAGCATAGTGCAAAGGGTGAAAAAGGCAACAAATGGGAAGAACATGGTAAGAACCGGCTCGGCCACTTCATTATATCACTCGCACTGTAAATTGACTCTACACCAGCCCCCTTTTCCTGAATAAAATATAACGAGCGGCAATTTATTCGTGTGGTGCCTGCAATGTCCTCCATGATAGCTTCATTACTCAAAGTGGAGTGGAAGATTTTTTCATTTTTTGTTGGTTTTTTTGGCTTGCTTGATCGGGCGAACTGAAAAATGTTCTCACATGTCTGGTGGTAGTTAATTTGCTTTTTTACTCTGATGACAAAATATTTTGAGAAATGTTGTAAAGTAGATATTTTGATGGAGTAATTAGGTCATTGAGCACATGAACAGTATTTTGTGAAGGATTTCATCATTTTTTTTTTGTTGTTGATGATATTTCAACAGTATTATTTATGTTCAATGATATGGTTCAATTGAGATTTTTAATGAAATGATTTTTTCCACTTTTAATTAAAAAGGGAATAATTGTGGCTTTAATTCAATAATTAATAATATTTCCTGAATTTTATAAAAATTGTAACTGCTATTTTAATGAATTCAACAGCAATGCTTTTATAGACAAGCTTTTATAGACAAGCCACCACAATTACATTTAACCATCAAATAGCCGTAAATTGCCGTAATTTTATATCGCTTTAGCAACAAACCAACGACTCTTCGTAATTGGCATATTTTCCAACCGAAATAGAAAGTAAAGAAGCATAAAAACACATAAAATCACATTTTTCGTCCAAAAGGTTCGTTCAAAAAAGGACATTCAACCAAGGGGCATCATGAAATCCATAAATTAGATGAATCCAAGAAAGATAAAAAGTTCTTCGACGAGGACGGCGATGAGGGATACGATGAGAAACATGGTGCATTCCACGAGGAAAATGGGTACAAGAAGGGTGGCAGCAAGAAAGACGGACACCACAAATCAGCGAAACACCATGATCACTACAGCAAGAAGGGATCCAACAAGAAGGGATCCCACCACAATGATGACTCTGGACACAAGAAAGATTCTGGACACGATGAGCATTATAGCCATCATGAAAACTCTGGAAAGAAGGGAGGATCCGACCATCACAAGAAGAGCGGACACAAGAAGAGCAAGGGCAAGGGACATCACTAAAGCGCTGTTACACGGAAGATTATTAATGCATAATTTATTGCCTAAGTACCACAAAAGACTTTTTATGCTTTCTGCAAAATTATGTTTGAAGAATATGCAATAAAAAAAGAACTTTGAATAAAATTTTATGACAAAAAACTTGACTATATTTTCTTTCCCAATATTACTTGAAGTGTACTTTCCTGCCTTTGTTAGTGCACCATTGTTAAGCTTTTTTCAGTGTGGCAAATCATTTTAACGTTTTGTGGAAAAAGAGAGCTTTCATTTTAAGTTTCAAATCTAGTGAATATTATTGCTTTTCTAACTTACTTAGCTGTTTTACCGTCAAGCAAATTTCAAACAACAGATCATCAACAATTTCTATTTTCTACAAAATTCTTTTGAACGATATCACAGATACTGTTGAAATATCCGTGTATTCTACCATCATTCCAAATCCAAAAATCGTTTTTGTAAACATATCTAATTTCAAAATTGAAATAAATTCCCTTGAAAACACTCAGGTTGTATTTATGCAAATGAAGAATGTAAATTCTTATGGTTTCCCACAACAAATTCCGTCATATTCTCGGCAAGGAGCAGCCACAGGAAATGCAAGCATTTTGACAAACTGAACAACACAATTCAATTTAGCCTGAAAAGGTTACATGTTCGCGATGTCTTTGGTTTTGCTTCTGGAATGCATTCAGCACTTAAATTCAATTGTCGTTTGGCGAGGATTTCATCATTGTTGAATTGTTGAGTTTAATTGTTAGCGGTGTCGGTAACTGAAATAAATGAAATAAATGGGACACAGTTCGCTCCGCGCACAAAAATCCACAAACGAAATTTATGCAAATGTAATTTTTGTTTGGGTTGCAAATGAAAATGTTATTTAAGATTTGCCTGCCAGATCCGTCCCCTTCACCCCAAATTAATTTCGCTCTTTGGCTACAGTGTGCCTCATTTTCTTTTTGGGTAATTTTTAATCAAATACAACGTGGTAGAATTTTACAACGAATTTTAAAATGAGCTGAAGATAATGTGCGATAATTCATTACCAAGCTAGCAAGACTCATTTGCTGGCGCAGGCACTTTACACAATATGAATTTGTCCAAAAAATTAAAGAACTTATGAGAGGTTGGCGGAGTAATTCTTTATGGGATCTGTGTTCCGGTCATTTTGTCAGCACAGCTTTAAAGTCTGTAAAGCTTCATGATTTTGGTTGGTTTATTTTAAATGTTTGTTGAAGGTGAATTATTTATGAACGTATGTATTTTCAATGATGCTTTTATTAGCATGTTTATCTATTTATTTTTGGAATATCTGTCGATCGATTATCAAAAATACTCTCGAGATACATTTTCTTATTCTTCTGGCAGTTTGGACATCTATTTTTGGTATTTTTTGAGACATTTATAGAATGTATATGAGAATATCTAAATATAAAAGATATAAAATATTTATAGAAAACGTTCATGTAGCTTGAATTGAGAATTCAAATGGGAGTTAATTGAAAACGTAATTTTGGAATACATGCTCAAACTTACAATGAGATATTGAATTGCGTATTTTAAATGTATAAATAGAGCGTAATAGTCGGTTGTTGTAGTCCTTTTGTCTTATTAATCAACTGGATCGTTTCTTTCTACAAAAAAATCACCCTTTCTACCTAACAATTATTTCTTAATGATTTACAGCTCAGTTAATCTCTAGGTATGCTAATGACTCAGATTCACAGACGTGAGCAGACCGTCCAGCAGCAATCACTGAATATGTAATTAAACTCGTGTGCAACGCTGAGCATACAATTTTGCATCCACTATGGATTTTCCAATGTACCATGTTACATTTCAATTAGGCTGCCATGTCGTTCAAATGGCAAGAGCTGCAAAACGAATGGCTGGCTGAAATATGCTCTGTCTGTGGTATAAGACAACACAAATTTTTCTGTGGAAATGCTGTTCATTAATTAATTTCTTATTGAAAATTTTTAACGTTTGCGGCAGCCAGAATCTGTTTAAAAAAAACTTAGGTAGATATGGTAAATATATCTACCATATTTACCTCAGTTTTTCAATTTCTTAAAATTTTATTTCTTAGGTAAATATGGTAGATATAATATATAACGATAAAATTTCTGGTACAGCCAAGGCAGCAAAAAGCGAAGACAAATCTGGCAATTTGTGAACCCGTCACCGTCTGCCAGCATTAAACCGGTTGAAAATATTATATTTACATACAAATTAAATTACTTAAATACTTAATAATGATATCAAAATATTTTAATTTGCCCTTTGGGTAATTTTAATTGTTTTCATAAAATATGCAGAAAGTTTAGACGGAAAGTTTCTGCCACTTTTTATCTCGGGCAAAAATATTCTGTGCAAGAAACTCGGTGAAAACTTCAAATTTGCTTTTTGGTTTTTGCTGAGCGAATATTATATAACTATGAGGAAACTTTCAAATGCACCACTTTTCGGTATCAGTTGTTTTCATTAAAGAAATATGCTTCACGTACACATACCGCTCTACTATATTATATATGCTGAGATATGAGCGCTGCTGTGTACTTAATGTAGTTGCATCCACAGGAGAACTCAACTATGTGTTTAGTTATATGGAAGCGAGTCGGATCTTTATGGGTGGATAAATTTTTATTTATGATAATCTCTAGATCAGAAAAGTTTAAAGAATAGTTTCGGTTGCCCATTGTTTCCATAATTCTAAAGTAATGATAGATTTCTTTAAATATCATAATCAATTGTACTCCCGTTGATACCCACCTGTGCATTGTTACTACTATCTAGAAAACTTTAAAAACATGTTTTGTATCCTAAAGTTCAGATATTTGGATTCACATGAGGCAAGTGCTTTGATTTTCAGTAAAATATATTAGAAAAGCCATTTCTAGCAAAACAAAAGCTTTTAAATTTAATTAAATGATTTTTGCCGAGCTTTTGGGACACATTTCTAATCCTCAAGAGATATATCAATTATTTCTTTCTGACAATATAGAGAACACAGAGAGATTTTAATTGAAAATTCTCAAGATAAATCATGTTAGAGCTATGTGTGCTCGGAACAATTTATTCTTGAGCAATCACAATGCAATAATGAATGCCTCAAATGGTTTGCATAGACGATGCTGATGTTTTATGAATGCGAAGAATAGTAGCTTCACTTCAAGGAATCTAAGGAATAGATATCAACATCTAACCATTTCTTAGAATTTGATTGTGAGGACTCAAGAAATAAGGACGTGTATCGAAATTGTATCTATTGCAAATTAAAGCCACAATTTTCAGGTAACTTTAAATTTAATACAATATTTTTTTTTCTTTTATTTTTAAATTTCTCCTTTTTTTATTACAAAGTCTAGCCTGTAAAATTGTTTTATGACCTCATAATATGACCTCATAACAAAAATCCAATGAAAATGTTAAAAATTGAGAGTGCTTTCTTTTTGCTGACATATATAGTTTGAATTTATATTAAAATGTATTGTCATTTTATACCTGCTGCCTTGCCTTTCAAAGTTCCAATCTATTTGCGGTCTATAACACAAACGACTTCTATTTATTTTGATATTTCGACACACCAATTCGTCAAACGTAATGGTGACGGACACCTAGACCAATTTATTTCGAGATTAAGTGGCCGCAAGAGTTTTTCCTTTGTTCGTTATTCAAATTTTCTCGGTCACGAATTGTTTATCGAACCGATAATATTTCAATTTGTTATACATACGCTTTATAATGTGCTGCAGCATATTTGGTGTTGGCAAACATGTGTACAGTATGAAACAAAATAAATTTTCCGAAAAGCTTTCAATTTAAACATCAAATATTGTTTTTCTAAACTTCCTTCAGAAGCTTCCAGTTGAGTGGAAATATTCTTTAAAGTTATGATTTAATTAAAATGTAGAAAATTCATAAAATTTAAAGAAACTTACAGTTTATAGTCATCTTGCAGTTTTTTGATTAAAAGCTAATGAATTTATGGAAGAGAAGAACTGGTGGAAAATCTATTTTCCTATTATTTTAAAAGTGTTTAAAGATGGCTTCCTGAAATTGAAATATTAATTGAAAATGCTTGAAATGACAATTCTTTATTCTTCCTTAAAAGAGTTTTAATAGTTAAATCTTTTTTCTTAATTCTTTTCATAGGGACAATACCTTATTTATCTAAAAATTTTAGCAAAAGTGTTAATTTTAGTTTACGTATAGCGAATATTTATCTTTTTTCCTACGAAAGCTTAAAAAGAAAAGTAATCTTTTATATGAAAATATGTTTTTGCTCGTTTAATAAGAAAAACTTATTAAATTTCCAACTGTGTTCAGCTTTTTTCTCGATAAACTTTGTTGGCTTGGCTGGGCGCTTTTTGTTGCTATGTGTGGATTGTAGAAAATCTTAGAACAAAAGCAGAGAAAAATGTGTTTATTGTTCAGATTGAAACTTTTTTGCCAAATCTCTGATACATTTAAACATGTATAAGTAATATATGTGACTGTAATGAATTGGAATTAAAGAAAAACAAGACGGAGGTGTGTTAATCGGAGTTTCTACTTTTCAAAAAATCAGTCACGTTCGTCTGCACATTAAAATTAATTTAGCTCTGAATCTGGCAATTCCCAATTTTTACCATTGCTCTGAATAAAGAGTTTTCTGCTGCTGCTCAGAATAAATGAAAAACTTTCTTGAAGCCTGAGTGGGAGTGTCTCATGAGTGGAAAAATCTCAATTAGTTTTGTAATACATACCTAAGTGCCGAATTTTTAGGATTAACAACAATATTACAAGTTTAGACATTCGTAAGAAAAATAAGGGAACGCAAGGGTTTGTCAGATAAGATGTCTTAATCAAGCTAGTTGTGGGATAGGCTAAGAAAATCTGATTGTAGCCAGATGTTCTTTAAACAGCCTTAAAAATGTTCCCGATATTTATTTATACATATGTGACAGATTTATTTGCAAATTAATTTATTATAGCCGAAAATATATCCAAACAATTGGATGGTCCCAAAGGAATTGTAACATTTTAATAGAAATTTAGAATTCAATTGATGGGCAAACAAAAACTCGAGGATTGATGGTCGTAATTTATTGCACAAATATATGCAGAGCAGCTTTTCTTGGATTTTTGCTGAGCTCCGATTTTCACCAGCAAAGGATGATAATGGAAATTGATTGTGGACACAGCAGAGTAATATCAGTGTGGATGTTGCATTTTTATTTATAGAATGTTTTTAAATCAATTTTTCATATTGAGTGCATTTTAAGACACTTTTCTACTGGATATACAAAAGGATGTTATAATAGTCTCAATTTATTTTTATTTGGAAGAAATATTTATATATTATTTGGTTTAAGTATAACAAATAACTTTTTAGTCAACTGTGTTTAATTTAAAATAATAATAAAAAATTAAGTCTTAAAGTTCGATAAATTACACATACAATGTACAAACTTCAATTTATGATAATATCTGCTATCTTTAAGGATTACATTCACATTAACCGAGAATAACATATATTCGTTTCTCATCACACACACACTTATGATACTCCCCTAATTTATCCCATATATAATCCCACCAGTTTTCCTGTCAACACGATTATCATAAATTCGTTAATATTGCCAAAACAACAAATTTACAAAATCCTTGTGACATTGTTGTAAATAAAAAAAATTTTGAGTATGTATAAAATGTTTAAATATTAAATGGCAAAAATGAGACAAATATGACGAAAATGGAAAAATAAATTATTCACATTGAACATAACATATTTATCGTTACGAAAAAGTTCCTCTGTTCACATGTTTCTGTAATTTACCAAGAAATTGAGATTTTGAAGCAAAGCATTCTCGAGTAGACATTTGATTCCCATTTTTAATAATAAATTATTCATCGGTACAAGATTTAACAAATATTTTCGTGTTGTTCACTCTTGCAAGCTAACTGGTGAGAGGCACCGGCATTTGATGATTTGAGTACACTCTGAAAAATTAAAATTATATTTTATATTTTGGCACAAATGTCAGGTTTTACTATATTTGTATTACTTTGAATTATAAATTGATCCAAAAATTTTTGGTCAATTAAAAAAGTTTTTTAGAGTGATTTTTACTTAAGAAGATCTGCCCAAGACGAAATCATTCGCTCGTGCTGCGTGAAAGTGTCCTGCATTCTATTATCAAATATTCAAGTCATCACGTATCAAAAATACAGGGCGAAGGAAAATACGAGATTGCTTTAAAAGTGGAGGATAAGCCAGTGGATTTAATTAATTTAAAATTTATAAGACAAAATGTGTGTCTCTCTGAGAATGCTCGATGAAATATGAATAAGGCATATCACTTACGAACAGGCCAATCAGCTTCCGGTATAATCTGCTTAATCTATTTATACAATTTGGTTTTAGTCTCTCTGTATTAAAGACAGGAAACGAAGCAGAATTATATTATAATTAGATTACTCGGCCTTAAAGCTCTCTGCCAAAGGAAACAGATCGATTTTTATTGCACAAAGAGCTACTCAGTTACTGAATGTATCTGAAATTATCGATGAATCCAATAATGCAAAATATTTTGCTTATTATCGAGAACGAATAACTATCAAGAAGTTGTTAAAAAGTGTAACAAGAAATCTCGCGAAACATTTCCTGGCACAGTTTTTCACATTTTTCTTACATTTTTTGCCATTTTTTGATCAAAAGACATTTGCATTGGAAATTCTTTACATTTTTTATTCTGAAAAATTGGAGAAAAGTTGAAGAGTTTTACAATACCAAGTTGATTTTAACGCTTTTCAGTTTTTTAACAGTTTTTCCAAATTGTCATATTGTCCGATAACATTTCATATAAGTTTTCGTGTTTTAGCACGGTCAGTGCACTAGTAAATTATTTAATAAAATTGAAGAACCCAATTAAAAAACAATCATCACTTGCTAAGCAATTCTCGCAATTTAAAAAATTCCTAACAATTTCCGTCAAAAAGATGAATTCAAGTCTCCTTTCTTGTATTGAAAATCACAATATATCCCTAGGCAACAAACATCCACCGTAACACCGTAATTGATTAATTAAATTCTGAAGAGCCTCAACAATTAGCACTTGAGCCTCCAATCTTTCAACTTTTCCACCTCCAATTAGGTTTCAAACATTGAGAAAATATTCCTTTAGCGAAATATCATGGCTCAGATTAAAAGTCCTTTAACTAAATGCCCCTTAATTGCCTTCTAGAATTTCAGCAGCTTATTACTTAATATTTGAAAAACACATATTTTGCACCTTTAACAGAAGGCCATTAAATCTTAATTGAACCATTAAACTTATTCATCTTCATTCTGCATTTTTATTTTGAAAATTTCAAAGGGAAAATGGAAAACAGGAAAATAAAATCATTGTTTCAATTTAGACGTTTCTCTGCGTTTGAGTTTATGTAAAATTTATTTTCGTATTATAATTTTGTACAATTTTGCACATTCTTTTGTTTCGTTTAAGATATACAAAAGAACCAACGAATGGAAATTGTAAATTTCAAGTTAAAGAAAGTTCAAGTTTAACAAAAACGCTTTTGTTCTAATGTTGCATCTGAGATATCCAAGGAATTTTCTTGCTGTTCAGGCACAAACAGTTATTCTTATTGTGTACCATGTCTGATAAAAATATATATAAATGTACTGTATCAAAATGGAGCCTGAAATATACTGACATTTTCATAAATATTCAAAAATTTGCTCGAATACACTGGATATACAAATCATGCTTGCAGACATCAACAAAATTATTATTATCCATTCTTATAAAATATTCTTCAATGTCTAAAGGTTATCGATTTTCCACAAAAATTATGCTTTATAACAAGCACGTGAAAGCTGCTTGAAGCAGAGATCAAAGAATGAGAGAATTGGAGCAAGTTTTATGACAATTTTGAACACAGGATGACTTTAAGGCTTTTGAAGATGATTTAATAATTAAAGAGGGTTGGTTTATGATTAAGAAATGAGGTTAGACCAACGTATACATTCACGCATTCCAATAGTAGAATACACATGGGTGAATATTATTATGGCTTTTAATAACTTTATGTTATACTTACTTTTGATTATGTACATATATTACCTTTCAGATTTTTTCAAAAGTATTATTTGGATACATCAGATTGGTTCATAATATTCATAATAATGACGATGAAATGAAGTTCCTGAAAAACAGAAGCATCATTATTCTGACAACCCTGAACTCAGCTTGAAAAAAAAGCGAAATAACCAAAAAGTCTAAAACTGATGCTTGCATGACTTTGTCTGACTTGAAAGCAAGCGAAAATCAATAAATTGCTTCGTTCAAAAAAAGAAGCAAATCACTGTTTTTCTCCATTTTTTAAGCTCCTTAAAGGTTTACATTTCAAAACAACCTACAATTTGAACAATCACTATGCAGTAAGTCTATTATCAGACTTGCTTATGTGCAATTTATAACAAGCACTTTGTGTGTGCTCATGTTTTAAAGGCTCAAGCATTTTTGCAGTTAAATCGTGCATTATCGTTTGTCTGTGCTAATGATCATCAACTTAGATCGATGGTATGCAATGATTAAAACATAATTGGTTTGAATATTACATAATGAATCAATTTGCATACTTGAATGTCATCAACTTTTTGCAAACATATCAGGCCAAGTGAATATCGAATCTAGAGATTTCTGCATACATGGTAATTTTTCCTCCACAATGAGAAGATTTATGAGTTTTTTGAAATGTCAATTCATATCACTTTCAGTGAATGATTTTTCAATACTAAGAATTATCTCTGCAAAGCAGTTAAATAAAAAAAATTATCCAGGTTAATTTTAGCTTATGATAGTGCATGATTCTGTTCAATTCTCCGAGAACAATCTAATCAATCTATTTAGAATCCACTGATTCATAAATATACTGAGACCTGCTGACTAATCTACTAAGAATCTTTTGATTAAAATCTTGTGAACCCTCTTTCATTTAAATTTTAAATTACTAAAATAAATAAAATTTCTAAAAATTTTGCTTTTTACACACAAAATGTACACATACGTTAATGGATGTATTCCCCATAAGATGGAAGAATAAATAAGAAAAAGCATTAATGAAAATTTATCAACATTTTTTGCTGCTTCCGAGTGTGCTATAATTTTATTTGAAAGGATAATCTATTATGTTTGTCTTCCATCCCAGTATTATAAGCACAAGAACGCAAGCAAAAAAAATAAAATGAAATCACTTTAATATTTGATGATTTTCTATATAACAACGAGATATTGATGGAAAATCTCATTTTCTCAATATTATTTCAGTTAGTGAAAAGAAAATTCTATTATGACATGATTTGATTGATGATTTCCATTGATTTCGGGGCATTAAGGTCTGAATGGAAAAATTATTTGTTCGGATGGCTGGGCTTAAAATTGGACAGTCATACTGTATTAGTAAAACTCATAACTAAAACAGTTTAAAATCTTCAAAAATTCAAATTTATTTTTTATGTAAAGAATTTTGTGATAATATTTTATATTATATTTTATTACCAAAAATTTGAAATTGATATGAATTTACTTTTCGTAAAAATAAGTATGTACCGAATATGCATGCAAAAAAGTAATGTTATTCAAGATATTCAAATTATTCTTGATAAAAGTCACAAATATATTTTTTAAATATGTTGTATATTTGATAGCTCCTTCATTTATCAATACAAATGCTAATTTTTCACTGTATTGCTACTGGCAATTCTTTTTATTGCTCATTTTTATTTTGGAAAAGTATTGTGCCTGGAAGCGATGCGTTTACGTCTCGTTTTATTAAAAAGCTTTCAATATACTTGATGTACATAAAATAAGTATGTATATGCCTACGGTATATAATTTAAAATAAGGGTGAATTGCAAGTTTAATTTGTTTTGACAATCGAATAACCAAAATGATAACAGTGAAATTATACCACAATAAAACTCTTCCTCCTTGTTTTCGGTTTTTTGTTTGATTGTTTTTTTTTGCTCGCCTTTATGTGAATGTCATGCAATCTACCCTAAAAAAATGATTGATATGGTTACAATGATTTCACGCTTTTCCGTTTTTCAGTATTTATCGTATTTACTGTGTGCGGGTTATGGCAATCACTTTTATCGGTTTCATGATATTGGCAGATAAAAACTAGAATTAGTTTAATTTCGTCTCGGTGTCTTTCAGCGCAGTCTTATAGTAGTTTCCGGCTGGAGGCTTGCATGAGAAACCATAAATTGCTTGATGTATAAACGGATGAATGTATCACTAGGGAACGATTGCACACGTGTTCTATATAGGGTATTGTCTCCTCATAAGCTCATAAGATAGATAAATAAAATGTGCATTAAATTTGCGGCAGCCGGCACTGAATTATGGAAATGTTTTTTGCGATGCCAGTTTGCTGTTTCTAATAAAATGGCCTATCTTTTTATTGCTTTTATAGGATTTCAACACACGCAAATGCATGAATTTTTTATATCCATTTCGTCGGTTTGTTTATATCTAGCGATATGTGGTGTGATTCAAAATTATTCATAGAATATCACCATTTTAAATATTAGAAATCTTTTTATTTCGTTTTTAAGGGCTGTACATGTTACGTTTGGAGATGTTCAATTTTTGTTCAATAACATTAAATTTCAAAATATTGATTAAAAGTTATGTTTAACTAAAACTGACGCATCATCTTGGAGATATCAAAGCGAATAGTTTCTCATAAATTGTTTTCAAATTCCCATTGAAAATAGAGCCATTATATTATGTGTAAACGTATTATATGTATTTACAAGTAAAAACCTTCGAGCCTTAACACCTACTCTACTTAAAAAACTGGCCAACTGTTCACAGTGTAAAGATATCGCACGATATACTGTTCACCAGTAAATGTTTATTGGATTTTATGCTTGGAGCATTTTCTTGATATTACTAGATATTATTAGCCAATGCTAATTTACCAGCCGTTTTCAATCCATGCCATATTCGCCATGAAACAAAAATTGGATTAATAATTAATGAAAAACACAAGCAACGGTTTAATCGAAACCGCATTTCTATTCCACGCAGTTTTGTAAACGTGTTTTTTTTCATTAAAAATAATTGTTGGTTCTTTAGAAAAATCTACTTATAGTTCAAGTTTTATCATAACATCCTCAATGGAAATTGGTGGTTTTAGTTTTGAAATGGGATGCTCATAATTTATTCATTATGGTCAACCTTTAAACTTCCATCAAAGTTTAATAGCATGGTCGAGATTTGTTTACGAAATTGTTGTGATGTAGAAATCGATGGAATTAAAGGAAGGTTTCTCGAGAATGCTGAAAGTGAAAGTGTTTTTCGTTAAAAATTCCTGTTATGATTGGTAGACACATTTCACATTGAAAATTCCAAAAATATTCCACTGTTCAAATACATGTTTTAAATAAATTTCCATTCTGTTGAATTTGAATTGCTTAAACAAGTAAATTTCAAAAACACACAAATGATCAGCAAACAAAATAATTTGTTAATGAAATTTAGATTTTTATTTACTCAGTAATTCAAATAAAGGTCCCCTAGTACATAAGTAACAAGGTCTTTATCTTTATTCGTCTATTTATTTTTCGATTCCTGTCTCAACCATAAATATAATAAAAAGGGGCAATAATGCACAATTTCAATCCCGATAATACATTTTTATTAAAATATGTACTTTTAATTTTAATCCGCCCAATTAAGAATCAGGCTTGGCAGGAAAAAGCAAACAGTCTTAAAAATTATACACCCGTAATAATGAAAATCCGATAAATAAACATTTGGGGCAGAATGCTCGGCACAATATTATTATTTTTATCAGGAGATGCCTATTGTTGTTGCTGTTATTCATTAAACACTCTTAATGTTCCTTTCCAAAATAAATTGGTACCATTACTTATGAGGGTGGCAAAGGAATCACGCTGATTTTTATTTTATTTTTCAATTCCTTTTAATATTAATGAGATTGTATATGGTGAGTTTACATAAGCTTTCTCGGGTGATGCCACAATGTGTTGTCTGTTTGGCTTTTTCTTGGATTTTTTTAAGTAAGAACTCACAAAAAATTTTGTAATGGTGTTTATGAAAATCAAACAAAACAAAACTGCCTAAAGTATGTAAGCATCGAGATAAAGAAAATAAACCTGCCGTTCACATTCATTTTTTGAAGGATTTACTTTTATTGCAAAACGAAAGGCAGGAGACACTAAAACAGCTGCAGTGTTTTATTCACTCTTATTATTACACAAAAGACAAGTTCGCACTTAACCAGCACTTCCTCTGCTTTTTATGCTTTATTTTTAGTTTGAAGGGATATTCTATGAATTATTAAAAAAGAATGAATGGCAAAAATGCGAAACATATAATTTTTCTCACAACGTCCATAAAAGCAGAACTCTTGTCATTGCTCGTACTTTTGTTTAAAGAAAATTCATGTTTATACTTTTATGTTGTGTATTTTCTTTTTATATCACTGTGAGAATGCTGTTGGTAATGATATACGCAAATCCACATGCGAGCGAGAAGGATCTGTGATGTTGGGTAACTTTTCATATTGAAGGATACATTACGAGCTTGTGACTTTGTAAATTAATTGAAGTTCTCTAAGGCATAAAAATTAAAATAAACGTATTTGCTTGCCGTTGCATGTAACATTTCCAAGTCACTCGACAAAAAAACACTTCAAACATAATGTCAGAAAATTTTACTTGAATGAGAAAAATTCCCACCATGACAAACCCATACTGCCAGGGTGCTCTCGTATTTACTTAAGAATTAATGATGGTTTTGAAGAGTGCCACATAAAATGTAAAAAATATGCTGGATACCAAATATATTCACCCTTTACGGCGTAAATCTGTGCTGCTTTAGGGGTGGCATCCGTTGACGACGCGTATATTTGCTTTTTAATTTTGTTTTAATGCACAACAACATTCTCTGAAAAGCAATCACGGAAAAAAGTTGTAATGAAATTGAACAATTTGTTACCCGGAGTGAAAAAAGTGACAATTTTAAAATAAAGCATGATGATTAAATGGATTTTGAGCTGAAAAATGGGGGACGAAAATTGACTCGTCTCTTTTTCAGATTCTGTTTATTTTAAAAGCTTGTACTTAATATTTAAAACATATGTAATGCCGTAAATTATAATTGAAAAATTTCCATATTGATTGATGTCAGCCAATACAATATTCACAATAAAACACATATAACACAAAGCCTGTCCAATTTACACATTTTATTTCAATTTAATCCGTTTCATTCTTGTTGACATGCACAATTATGATTTTGGCTGAAATTTAAATTATTTTTAAGGTTTCGCTTCAAAACAGCACTGCATGAGTCTTCAACTACAAAGCTCTAAAGCAGTGAGAAATAAATGACGAATTGCTGTGCGATTTCCCGATCATAAATTTATTCAAACGAAAAAAATATGACCACGATTCATTTGAATAAACAAATTTATATATTTTTATATATTTATCATTTTCCCGAAAATTCAGCACTGCAGAGCTGCAAACACATTTTATATTATAAAGAGAAAAAAAAATGGAAATTCAATATGCACTACGGTACACACATATTTTCATTAAATTTCAATAAATGTTAAAATATGAAGCGAAAAATAGTATGCTATTTATTTTATATTTGTGCAAATTTTGCTGATGCTTTTTGTTCGTTGCGCTGAATACACTCTGATTTACTTTCACGCTTTGACAGAAACTTTTTTTGGTACTTGTGGAATCTTTCATTAAAAAATTTTGATTAGCTGTTGTTGTAAATTATTAAATGGTGAATTTGATCTTAATATGTTTTAATAATATAGGATTATGTATATTTTTGGTCATAATATCTCATATCATTTGGAAGTCCTTTATAAACAGACCCCATGGCTTCTTCCTGAGAAAGCTTTTCCATACTTTTTCCTTTCTTTAACTTTCGTTGAATAATTCGATGAGTGAGCAAAGGTTATATATTTTAAGTTGTAGAAGTAGGTAGAATGAATATTTTTCTGAATATAATAACATTTTTTGCCATTTTTGATTTCACACATAGATGAGATTTCAAAACATGGCAAAAAGCAATAATAATATGAGAAATGTTAATACATTTATTCACGCAGCAAGTATTGGAAAAACTCAATGCAATCAATTATAATTGATAACCATTTCAGAGGAAAAGATGAATAAAAGAGCTCACCAAACACCGGTCCAAACAATGGGCCCAGCGCAGTAAAACAAAACCTTTATGGATATTGATTTGATTATTATCGGGCGACTCTTGAGGGAATGATACGATCGCTTTCTACTCGTTAATTAAAGATGTTACGTGAATGTATATGAGCATAAACAAGTTTTATGAAATAAATCGTATCAAATTAACGAAATATCCTATCAATAAGCAGAAACGTACATTAGGGATTAAACAGATCGTACGCATGTATATTGTATACTACATGGGGGTCGATGTTTGGTCTAGCTTGGCGTGTGAATGTGATTTATTCTTGATTGCCCAAAAAAATGCTATCGGAGTGATTCGAGTGGCAGCTAACAAAAACCCCAAAAATTAGCTTGACAAGTGACATTTCCATAATTTCTCATCAATAATTTATTTCCAATATTTTGTTGTTTCATTTTACTATAAATAATTATTAATCCAAAAGCACTGTTTTATAATAGGGAAAGTAGTTTTACTTCAACTACTACATAAGCACAATTACATAAAGATTAACTGAGTTGCGAGTCACTTGACTTCCTTTTTACACTGTTTAGTGCTGTAAATAATTTTCAACACAAAACATTATTATTATGGAGCCATCAGAATTGTTCAGGATTAAAAAAAAAGAAAATCAGTAAAAAGATTTCTTTCTTGAGGATATTACACACACAACTTTTTCTCCAGTGAATATGATTCAACGATTTGCTGCTTTTTCTTGAAAAGAAATCAGGAAGAAGTGAAATATATAATCAAAATCGGTAATACTTTTCCAATCAAATATTCCGAACAAGAAATTGAGTGAGGCAGAATATACTTTTTTTTGGAAATTAGGTTAAATAAGAAATCCTGATTTGATTTGATGTTTTTTGCCGCTGCAAATATTAATAAATATGTATATTTCGTTTGGCTCAGAGCTAAATCATTTATTTTTCTTCTGGTTCTATAAACATTGAGCGGAATAATATTTTGCCGATATAAAACGATAAATATGTATACAAAGTGTATGTTAGCCGAAAAATTTCTGCCGGGAATGTAATAAGGATATATTTATTTTTCGCATTTTGCTTTAGCTGCTTCTATGGCCAATTAGGAAAAATTGATTCCAGAAGGATTCCCGCGCTTTTGTTTTTTGTAAATATTTGGAGCTTGAAATATTGGTTGTGATTTCAGGGTTTGAAATTAATTTCTCTTACAGTTATAAATTTTCTATCGAGATTTATTTATTTAATATTAAAATCAACTATTGCCCCTAGTGATGTATATCTACAGACTGTAAAACCAATCTATTCTAAAACAAAATCAATTAAACTTGAACAAAAATCAATATTTCTAAAAATAACTAAAATCTCTGATGAATGGAGTCGAATCTCCTAAAGTCTTCATTAATTTATTCTGTAAAAGTAAATTGATTATGATTCTCTAAGTCTTTGTTGAGTATCAAAACTTCCAAAGATTAAGTTGATTTCTGCGTGAAAAGGGCTTCTCGTCGAATTAGCGGAGAGATTTCGGCCTCGGATTTTTAATCACGAAAACCTCTGCTCCAAAGTTGTAGACAGCACCATAATTTATCTCCTTTTTATTTTCTTACTCTCCTGACAGAAATAAATATACACATTTAATCCACCAGCTGAGGCGCTGGAAGCCAAAACAGGCAAAATATTGGTTAACAATGAATTCGCAATCAATCATTCAGATTCCATCCCAGCTCGAATTAATATGCATTTGCCAGTTTGTGGGTATTTTTGGCTACAGGAAACTTTTACCATCTATTTTTCAAATTGCTTCATTTCAGCTTCAATTTGGTTAGAACTGGCAAAAATATTAATTGTGCAATCTGCTCGGCACAAAAGCTCTAGCACAAAAATGCTGTAAGCTATTTCAGCTTGTGTCGAATTGAATATTCAGACTTTTTTGTTGTTACAAATTTATTAGATTCAAAAATTTTCCATCTATAAATTAAATTCGGAATAAAACAGCTGTTAAAATTTGCAAACAACAACAACAACTGATAAATAAAAGTTTACCCAAAACTTTCAAACTTTTTTTCTATCTTTGACCATAGAGGGATAACATTCGGGTTATACGTGGCTATGGCAGAAAATTGGTTAAAATATATTGTGTCTGTCCAAACTTATATTTTTATTCTGGGAAAGAAGCTGTCAAAATTTACGGTTTAAATTTGCTCTGTTTGAATATATTATTTTGAAAACAGTTCAGAACAATTGGAGGAGCATGGTCTGCGATTCATGTATAAAGTTTGCAGATATATTTATAATTTGATCTGTCAGGATTTTTTAAGATCTAAATAAAGGACATCACTTAATGTTAATTTTTTTTTCTTTCATTAACAGAAGTGATGTACTTTTACAACGTAATGTAGATACTCACCTATCTACATACTTTAATGAAAAAATGGTCACAAAAATTTCCATAAAAGTAAAAACATAAACACTAAAAACCACCAGAATCATAAACTTCAAACTATTGAATAGAAAAAACTTAAATCTTCATTTAAATTATATAAGGTAGCAACTAAAATGAATTAGACGGATAAATCAGACTCACACTGCGAGTTAACGACATGAAAATGTTCCTGTTCTTTTTACCGTATGACTAACCATTCCAGCGTAGGCAAATTGGATAATGTTTGTAAAAATGATAGTTTGTCACGAAGTTGTTACGCTGATTGTTCGGGGGTAACATGAGAAGCATTAGAAGCATTAGAAGCATTTAATGCTAGAGACCGGGCGCAAAATATTTAACGTTAATTTACGACTATTTACCAGTTAGAAAAGTCTGTTATCTCGACAAACTGTCGCAAAACTGCATTTAATTTTATTCAAAAGTCTGTTAGAACAGACATTTAAGCGATTGCTAGCAAACATTCCTGAGCTCTACGCATAAATGGCTACAAAAACATCTAAATTTAAATTAATTTTAATCTCAACTAGGTATTACTGGTATCACATGCAAAATGTATATTACAAAAATATGTTTTTGCCACACTTTGTTGCCGAGAGGAGGAGAAGTATATATTTACAACATGACAGGCCCCAATGCTAGTTGTTGTAAAGTGGCTATAAGAACTTAATGCATATCTACGTGGGCGAAACGGAGCATAATGTATTAGCAGAGTTTTAGTATGAGCACCTAAAATTATTTGGAATTATTAACACATAAATTTAGTTATAGGCCTTTCCGATTTATTATTTTTGCATGAATTTAATTTAATCCTTCCTTTCTTTAATATGAGATATATATGGAATGCTTGCATATTAATGTGTACGATATGCAAATATATAAAAAGCTTTATGCTCTGTATACATAAAAGCGAATACAAAATTCATGCAAAACTTGAAACTGGTTTTTAATGCAAACATTTATAGAGAATAGCACGTACGATTGTCAGTCGTTTCATAAATAATATTTGATTATGAAGCCTGAAGGAATTTTGTTTTTAACTATAACTTTTTTTGTACTGTTCTGGGACAAAATATTCAACATTATACAAAAGATACATATGTGACGATAATTATTTAAATTTTTTTGTTTCAAATGCTGTGAGAGCTTGTTTTGGAAGGTTATTCATTTATTCATTCATGCCTTGAAGAAAAGTATTACCAATTGTTGTAGAGTTTTGTAGTAGATTTGCTGTCATATTAAAAATTCAAAATGAGATTGAGGTTTGCATAGCGAATTATACTTATATTGAATCTTGGAAGCTCTTATCTTCGCATTATATAAGCTCTGTGTCTCTGTGTCTGAGAGATGCTGATATTTTTAGATAAGAATAACAAGAGGTAATATATCAATGGTATCGACAAAAGCTTAAATTTAAATGCAACAACATTATTGTTACTTGCTTAAACACTTTATTATATAAATGAATAATTGAGTGTAATGGTTTTGTCAAGTTACTTAGCCTGCATGTGATTCAATTAATTCAATAAAATATTTATGCTCCAACATATTAAATTTAAATTTTCATGTTTGATTTCAAAATTCAATTATGCAACATATTTTTCACATCTATTGGCATATGATGACTTAAAAGCATAAAAACTTGAAAAAACACTTATTAATAATAGCAAAAATTTTCATTAAAAACTCTAAATTAACTTTGATACTTCGACGTTCGTATATCGAGCAAAAGATACACAAATTAATGAGTTTCAATATTTTTCGGTCACATCCGACAAATTCTTTGATGATGACAAGTATGACATGTATAGGATGTGTGTCGTTGAGCACGCTTCACTAATCCCTGAATCTGTTACATTCTCTCAACTTTCAAACCGTACATTTCGTACATTTGAAACATTTATGAAGATGAAAATTTCTTGTTTTCATCATTTTTCTGGCTTCATCCGCTGTGGATTAATTAAAAATTACTATATGATGTGGCTTTGCGAGACCTTTTGACTGCTTCACATGTAGCTGTTGACTATCTAAAAGAATAATCTCTTGAAATATCATTCATACACATAAAAATATCAAAATAGAAAATATCCCGAATGATACAAAAAGTATTTCATATGAGAAAAAATATTCTTTCGATACATATTATATATGAAAAATATGAAATAATTCGATCGAAAGAAAAATTTGTAACATATTTTGTAATATAAATATTTATTTATTATCAATCATTTCAGCGTTTGACATTTTTCCATTCCATTTCGAATCTTTCCGTTTCGCTTTGGATCGAAAAATATAATGTTTACAAATCCATATTGCTCTGCATCCGTGATTTGATTTTACGTTCAGCATTTTAAATGATTATATGGAAGGTTGAGGCAAAAATTTTCTGCTTGGTTGGCACATTTTGGCTGCGGTGTAGGGAAAATTCTTAATATTCTTCATTCATAAGGAAATGTATTAATTTGATAGAAATGTATGAACATATTGATTGAATGTGGATTTATGAAATTTTCTCGTGAACTTTGGATTGGTTGGAAAATCTTCAAGATGTATATAATGTCACTCAATTGATATTTGACTGTATGTCTTGCGTGAAATTGATACTTATTTTATGGTTCACGTTTTCACTGATTAAGTCTTTATAAATAAATTATTATACCTGTATTAAATAAATAATAAATGAAAGCTTCCCTACACAAAACAGCAAAAAAGTTTCCAAAACATGAATAAAGTTCATTGAAGAAAACATAAATATATCCGCCCAGTGTGTTTCGCCAATTTCTACAGGAATTTCATAAATATTTAATGTTGTTTGATTTGATTTAACACGTCGCGATTCAATTGACAATTATTTGAGTTATTCAAATTATTTGATGATTGAAGTCGTTTCGCTTGTGTTTGAATAATTTTCACGCTGAAAAGAAAACAAGGTAAAATTGGCAAACTACAACATTTACATGCATTAATAATATAGAGAGGCGATAATGAATCGATCTAACTTCACTCTGAAAATATTTGTTTTTTGGTGGTAAGCCTGAAGCCATACACTTATCACAAGAAGGAACATTTTCTTGTGAAATATGAAACTTTTCAAAGCAGCAGGTATATATCATAAAAAATTGTGGACTTCCAACTATATAATCTTTACTAGAGTAATTGTAGAATACTGAAAAAACTAAGCAACGTCGCTAAAGTATACAGATTATGTATGTAATTTGTCTACCTTCCCAATGATGAAAAACCAGTCATGTCTCATATTTGAAGTATCAAACACTAATTTTCTTGGGGTGAAGCTGAGTAAGCTTGATAATGAATCGATCGGAACCTTTATTTCATGTCGTCGTCTAATAATAGCCATAAATATAATTTTCACCGCTGAAATACAAAATACTCGCAAAATACACACCTTTAATATCTCAATTCCAAAATAATAACGGATCGATTGGGCTGAAACCCGGGGAAACTCGCTTTGCATTATAGTTTGTGGAATATATTACAGCCCAAATAAAATAGTTGCTGCATGATAGTTTATGTATTATGTATAGTTTGCTGATTTTTCCGGTTGTTTATTTGGGCAGTCATTGTGTTTTGCCTTTTTAGCTATTATTGCTTTTGAAATGAATGGAATCAATAATTTGCCTAAACTTTTCCAATCAATTTCGGTGATTATGAAATTTTACCTGGATTACCTACCTCAATTCATTTTCCCAGGACTCTTTTTAAAAAGTTTTGATTTTGTTTCCAGCCATCTGTAATAATTCCTTTTGAATATTATTCTAATTTAATAATGGATACTTAATTAACCGAAAATTCTTGTGAGAAAGATTATTATGAAATGTCCCAAAAACCGCTTTTTTGAGGTCATAACAAAGAGATTTATTAATTTATTAATTTTTGCGTCATTAGTAAGTCTTGGAGGTATTACTAAAATTAACTTGAGTACATATTTACTCACTCAGTTATTCTTGTTATATCTATTGACAAGATGTAAATGATACATATTATGTATGCAGAAGAAATAATTCAGACGGAATATCATTTATAAAATCTGATAGTACATAACAGGTATATAGCAAATAACTTACACCGGATTTATGCAAATGCCCAGACCTTAATTGCGATATTTGAAGAACAATAATACAACAAAGTTGTATGTTTCAACTTTTCCAATCAATTTTAGAAATGTGAGTGCACCTGAAAGTTTATTTTTGAGCTGTATCCTTGAATTAAAATTTAACATGATCCGCTGAAACATAAAAAAATTTATTTCGACAACCCTTCACGAGAATAAACAATCATCAAATTTAATTGTATTTTTATTTTATTTTTTATTTTTCTCGTTTTTTACAAACAATTATTTATTATAAATTTAATTATAAACAAACAGAATTTTTCATGTCTATTTTCTAGGTTGTTCATATTAGATAACAAATTACTTACAGTATAATAATTTACATTCATCTTTCAACATTAATGTTACTATATTACAAGTGTTGCTGCATTTTTAATAAATTCATATTTTCAATTTATTTAGTTTAGTTTGATATTTTTCCAAGTTTTCTACATGCTTTCTCAATTTTTCTCATTTTCATTTTCTTCATATTTTTTGGCAATAATTTATTACAATGAATTCGAGAAAGTTGTCTTGCTCCAAGTTCTAAAGCTAAAAAATATATTAAAACGGCTTTCAAATAAATTCTCTTTTTAATTTAGATTTTCAATTAATCTTTTTTTTTGCTCATTTATCGTTTCAAGTTTCAATTACAAAGTTTTATTAGTTTTTTACATAAATTTACAGGATTCTCGAAATTGAATTTTTACACATTATTACTCCTTACTTAGGGCCTAAATATCCTAAATACATATTTACAATCATCATATATCGGAATAATAAACTTATATGATTCAGTCTCTTTACTGGCAATTACATGTAAACTAAAAAGGTTTCTATTTAACTTTCCCCAAAAGCCCATTAGACTTGGTTTAAATGCCGTTGCCATCCTTATTGGAAAAACATTTCTCTCATTTAATTATTCATTCAGCATAATTAACAATCATTTGTGTTGAAATTTGATTTTGATTGTTTCTTGAACTTTGGATTTTTTGCCCCCGCACTGAAGATTTTAGTACGGTTCGAATGCTATCATTAGGCTTTTTGATATTTTTGAGATTTTTCCCTGCAATGTTGCAAAGTGAGTCGGGTGCCAGTGTTCTATTTCGGTATATTCTCTAGATTTGCTGTAATGTTTTCTGTATATTCGGTATATTTGGTATATATAGGTTTCTGATAAGGGTTTAATTTTTTGCCCATCATATGTATATCATTTAAAATGAAATTGATGATAAAAATGATATTTTTGGGTCGAAAAGCAAGTCTTCGTTCATTTGTTCACAGAGTTTTACACTGGATATAGAGCAGGGGATGAACTGTTGGATTTTTTGTTTTGCATATATTTAAATTCAAGAATTGACAAAAATCTTGTTCTGAAATTTTTCGTTCGAAATTTATTTCCAAATTTTGAAAAATACCATTAATTTACAATATTTCTTTGTTCCCATTAAATACCTTTTAGACACAATCTCTAGACAATTTTCTCTTGAAAAAAAAATAATTTGAAGTAAAAAGAAATCAAATTTTATTCCACCCATTAGTGTACCCATCAACTTGATAATAAAATGGAAATTATATTGCTTAGTAGTTAGATTGTATTAGATTTTATGCTTGAAACAGTAAAAAATCCATAGTTTTTGGTATTTCGTGTAGATATGCCGAACACATATAAAATAATAGTAGTATACATTCATGGAAATGAGCAAACCTCTATCTGGCTTGTGGAATACTGGAAAATGAGTAAAGGGTATACAAAGTCGAGGTGGATAAAAATAAATTACTATGGCGTTTGAGTTTGTTTTAGTTTTTGGTGTGTTTTTCTACTTTATAATAATATTAATAATAAAGAGGGTTGGGTTGTGTTTTGGGTGCCTTTTCCTTTCGCCCCATAGTTGGTTGCTGTTCTTAAAAACTGTTTAAAAAGGTTAATAATATAAACACAATAAATGCCCGAAAGAGAGACGAAAAAAAGTTATTTTCATAAATTACACATTATGGAGTGTTTGTCGTAAGGAGTCTAGTAAAGAAATTCTAGCAAATGAAATTGCCTTTTATGATGTCGAAAGGAATATAATAAATTAGAATTATTTTGATTGAGTGTGTGCTCCAAAGTTAAATTGAAAGTAAAATAGAAAATTGTGTGCTCCTTGTAGCAAATACAGTGATTGATGTTGTGCGAATCACTGGCAGTGTATTTTTAATAATATTAAAACGTCTCAACTATTTCATCAATTTTATCTTGTTACAAACTGTGACCCCTGTGTCAATGGAAATATTTCATTTCAGAAAATATTGTAAATAATGTAATTTGTCAAAATCTATTTGAAACAACAATTTTGCCAGGCTTGCAGTTCTTTGTTGTGAAAATAGAGAAATACATAAAGACTCGAAACCATTTCTAATACCATTATTATTTTTATGGGTGGAGCAATGTCTCACTTTAATATAGAACAATATATCTTGGGGCTTGCTTATCCCGAACTGGGATGGATTTTCATTTTTCACAATTTCAACAATTTTTTTTGCACAATTTCTCAACAGTTTCCTTTTTTGCTTTTCACAGCGCAAAATTAAATTTGTAGTAACATGTTTTTTTTTTTGCTTCTCTATATCCGGGGCAGTAGAAATATTGAGTGAATGATTCTGCTGTTGGGATATTGTAATCAATTTTTCACAGAATAAATATAATACAATTTTTTTTTGGTGTGTGACTATATGGAGTACATTTTGAGGGTAATACTTAAACTTTCCAGATACAACAGAGCTACAGATTCGGTGTGACTGAGCACATGAGACGATATTTCTTTTTGCTGTTGGTTGAAAATTTATGAAATATAAAAAATTCATGTTGTACACAGCTAGCTATACAGTTTTCCTTTCAAGGAAATTGTTGAAGTGCTGTTTTTATATGTTTAGCTGATATTTCCCAGATATTTTCAGATATGGTAGAAAGTGTGCAAGGATATGACAAGTTTTCATTTTCAGATATGATTTGCTGAAGCACATACAAAAATAAAAATCCAGGCTGTCAAGGAACAAAAATACCTAATGTAATTTCATTTCTTCATTTCTATGTTGTTTTATTTATTATTATTTTTTATTATTTTCTTCTACAAAAAAATATTTAACGAGTCTCCCTGCCTTTTGTTTTAAAAAACTTTCTTTGCCTCAGAACAATACTCGAATAAATGAAGATCCACAATGTACACCAACTGAATGTTTGAATGTTTATACAGCGGAGCACAAATATGGGGGAGCACATAAATGTATGTTGACAAAAATTCGACTCTAAATGCAGCAATGTTAATGGGTAGAATTTAGTCACATGTTCATCTGATATGAAATAAAATTTATATTTGATATGCTATTATTTATGAATTTTTTTATGGTTTCAGAATTTATTTTTGTAAAATTCAAATTAAATTTGCATGAATAATTCACTAATGATTTTTGCTTGATTTATATGATATTCAATTAAATATATGATATTTTCATTTGATACACCATTAGTTCTGATTTCACTTTCTTTAGATTTTTCCATCCATGAATACCTCCAAAAAATTACGAGGTAATACATAATGAAAGTAAAATAGAACGGCACACAGAAAATTAAAGACTTTTTGTTATTTTCCCTGAACAAAAGTGACAAAACTGGAATATAGAAAAACTGAAAACTGGATAAATGGAAACGAAGACAATCGAAAACATTGTCAATTTTATTGATTTATTATTTATGGCATTTTTCTTCCCTTATTACATTTGTGCTCTGTGTGTGATTTCCATTTTAATACGATATCTTAGCATATTCATCTTTTTCTGTTTTTCCGCTTTTGTTTTCCCGTTGAGGCTGTGGAAATGTGGAAAAGTGGAATTGTGGTTCTAGCAGCCGAGTAGCGAATTGGAGAAAAAATTTAAAATTTATGATGTTTTCAAAACATTTGGTTTCAAATTAAATTTGTGCTGTCGTTTTACGTTTAAGTGATAATTTTTGTCTTTTGCGACATAAAAATCATAAAAATGAGCGAAAAAAAAAAAATTTTCTGGGCAAAACTCTGTCGTTGATGCTTTCTTATATTCGTGGGGGCTGATGAATTATTTATTCTTTAATTTTGAGAAGTTGCCTTGTGAGAGCAAGAATGTTTATCGTTTGGGAGTTTCTAATGAGTTCTGCCGAATAAAATTCGAGTTGCTGTAGTCAAGCGCAAAAAATGCAATCTGAGACGCTTTGTGTGTCGCCTAAGACGTGCTCGCTCAAAAAGTGTAATCAATGGAATCCATTGCGCTTGGAATTTGAAAATGTGAAGCGAAGAAATTTTCAAATCAACATTTTTTATGTTGCAATTTCTTTCCGCCATACCAATTTCACTTCTCATTTAATTTGCTGCTTATACTTTTTGTGTGTTGCTAAATTATATAGCAGAACGGAAAGCAAACTAATAAAGTTTGCGTTTAAAATATTTTTGTTAACAAATTTTGTTGAGTGCTTCGCAATGATATCTTACTTGATTTCTCAGCCCAGAATACATTGCTATGTTTGCAAGAAACATATATATAATTAAAACGGCACAAGAATAACAAGGAATTTGTTCAATTTGATGTAGTTTTGCAAATGAGCTTTAATGGGTGGATAAAATTATTTTTAAATAGCCATTCAAAGTAATTTTTACTTGACTATAAAATATTTTTCAAAGAAAATTCAATAATAATACTTTTTCCACCCAATTATTCACTCTTAGTTTTTCTATCCTACAGCAAAATTTTCAGAAACAAAAATAAGAAAATGTATTGTGATATTTTAATTATAAAATAAAAATAAAACATTTTAATTCACAAATTTAATTTTTCCCCGTTTTCTTACAAATAGAAAATTGTAATAATGGAAATGCTGGTTTCGCTTGTGCTTGCTTTTAGTTTTCATTTGCAAAATAGAATTTGTTTTGTCTTTAGTTTGCAGAAGAAAGTCTTAAGAAGATTTCGTCCTCTAAGTGCCATTTTTTGCAAGACTAGATTTTCAATGCAAAAAGATTTCCGGAATGTTTAGGAGTCTGTATAGTTGATTTTAGGATACAAGGAATGACATCACTTGACTGTGGAATTGTACATTCCTCACAACTTCCACAACACATTTTTTTGGGTGCGCAAACATGATTAGTGAAAATTCTACAAGACAAACTTTTGCTCTGATTAAACAGTGGAATGTTGTTTTTTGCCCAACAGATAATTGGAGCTTAATCTGGAATGACCGTTGCATATATAAAACAATTCGGCTCGCATTAGTAAAGCTCGGATGATATGAATGTATAGAATGTAGAGGCAAGTTAAAAGTGTATTGTTGGGGGAATTTACATTCAAAACAAATAAAAAAGTTAACTTTTTGGGCCAGAAATCAATTTGGGTATCATTTGCAAAAGTTTATAAATAATCAATTAAAATTTGAGAATTCCCACCCATGAAACTCCGTCCGGAAAATCATTATAAGGGAAATCACCGGGGACAGGACCTGGTTTTACCAACTCTACTCTCTGTTCGTGCCTTCTGCAGATTGGTGGAAGTTTTAGAAGCCATATAAAGATTGCAATGCAAACAATTTACATACATGAGAGGCAAACGCAAATTGAGAAAAAGGCAAACAGACATAAACATAGCTTTATCAATATCTGGTGCTGTTAGGAAACATTTTTGAAAGCATGTTAACATTCTCGGAAAATTATGTAAATTTTCGTAAATCACAGGAAATTATGATTTGTTTACCAAATTTCAAATTAAACTGAAATTTATTCTAGCAAAAATGTTTCCAGTTTCAACTTGCCAGCCCAACCAAGACTTGATAAAAGGTACAATGTAATCTTTTGCTTAAGATTCTCCCCCATCCCTTCATTATCTTAAGTTTATTTTTGTTACCTTCAGAGCTATTTCTTTTTGTTGTTTATATTATTTCTTTTTGTTGGTATTTTGCTGTTGTTTGGGCAAAAAAGGTTTGCGGAAAGATATTGTACGAGCGAATTTACTTTATAATTAAGGTGTAAATGGCTTTTTTTAATTGAATGAGATATTGATTCTTAAATGCTTTTGGTGTACATAACCTGAAACCAGCCATCCGGATCCAGAGAAAATTTAATACTCGTAATAACTTTTTCTCGTGGGTTGCATACGCTCTTTTGATATTATTTTAAGTGTTTAATGAGACTAAACGGTAATGAGGAAAATAATTTGTGTTTGCTCACAAAATGTATAAGCTGGAGCTTCAACATTTTTTGAGATGTTAACACACCATTAGACCATTAAAGTTAGTATAACTTAAGTATATACTGCCGTATAGCTCTGGCCAATTTCAGATCGGGTTGCACATTATGTTTGTTAAGATAAAATCGTGAAATATATTTTCAAGATTCCAAAAATAAGTTGTAACATGAAACGCACAACGAAACATTGCAAAATGAAATTTTCTCCTATTAAATCAAAAATTATGACAGTATTAATATGTTTTAAAATCAACAATTAAGTGCAATTTATGAGTCTCAAACATAATAAATTTCCTACAAACTTGAAGTATCTTGCTGTTCTCTGAGTTTTCAATTAGTTTCCACTCCAATAAATTGGGTATGAAAACAATTATACGAACAATTTGAATAATTATTGGAGCTTGTCTCCCAGAAATGAAAAGCTTTTCAATTCTCGATAAATTCGCAAAAAAAATTTCTCTCGAAACACACTTTAAAAGTATTTTAAAGTTTCACGTGATTCCAATTCGTGCCTATGATGCATTTCTCAAAATTTCACTTCCATTCCATTTCTGCCGAGAATTTATTATCGGAATTTATTCAGTTCTGAACTTTTTGGTTGCGGGAAATATATACTCGTGCAAATGTTGTGTAGTCATTATTAAAAATGGGTCTATTTCCACGAGCTTTTTGTATATATTCACAAGTGCCTGCCTAAAACCACATAATTCTGCTTTTGCGTTGTCATGTACGTATTCAAGTATTCAAAGTTGTGTTTTAATGCCAGGTTTTTGCCTGTTTAGCTTGGGTTCTATTGAATATTTATTTTCCATTTCTTTTAATTTTAATGAATGTTAATGTCAAATGGCCACAATAATAAAGCCGGCCCAGTGAATTGCGCTTTGCGACTGTAGTTTCTGTATTATTTCAGTAGTTTTGCCGAATTAATATTTATACAGAAAGGAAATCCCCAATAAAAACAATAAAACAGAAACTGTTACAGAGAAGCCAAAATGAAGCATATAAATTTATGATCGCAATGATATTTTAGCACCCAATTAACAAATTTAAATGTGGTAGACATTTATTTTGCTTAGCTTTTTGTCCGTGCTTTCATTTGAATATCCGTTTCACATGTCATTGATTATTACTAAAAGTTCTTTGGGCGTTCTAATGTAATTGAGAAACACTTGAAAGTCTTGTCTTTGGTAGTTTTTTACAATGAATTGTTGAGTGGTTTGGAGCTATAAATAATTTAACATGGTTTATTGCATTCTTTACAATTTAGAAGCATTTCTTGAAGATGTGTTAAAAGATTATTTGAAAAAGAAATTAAATTAGCAAATTTTTATGAAAGCTTCATTAAAAATTTAAAAAATAGACACATCACTCCAAGTCACTCAAAAACTTTTGTAATCAGTATTGATTTTTCATTGCATAGGATTTTTGAAAAAGTAATTCTAAATTTATTACCTGTACAAACTAATTATTGTTCATTTCTTTACACTAATGGACTTAAAAAAATAATCTAGGTTTATGCCTTTTAGCTGGTGGTGGAATTCAGCTTTTTGTTATACTACACATCAGTGCCACATCCTTCTTGGTAGCCCTCGTCCGGTGAGTTTCTACTGTTGGTTAATGCACGTTTTAAGGCTGTAACAGGTGGTAAGACTGGCACACCACCCTTTTGCCACACACGCATCGTTTTAGCGTTCATTGGGATACCATTTGCAAGCGGACTATTATGGGATGACGGTCCCATTGTATTAAACTTGTTATAATTTTGCTGTTGCTGTTCAGCACCAGGGACTATTGGTAGTCCATAATCGGAAGGATAACCAGTAGAAATTGTTGGATTTCTAATGTTTGAATGCATTTGATTATTCAATGCTGATCGCGGAAATGTACGACTCATATAATCGACAGATGATGTCTCGTCATCGAGATTCATCATTGTATTGGTTGCAGTACTGTCAATCATTGGAGCCTTATCCGAGTAGTTATAACCGGATGTGCCACTTGATGTTCGTTTCAAGTATAACTCATTTGCTTGTTCTAATATTAAACTAGTATTTAAGTTAGGAGTCTCCCAGAGTCCAGAAGGATATAACGAATCACAACCAGCGCGACTGTACTCTCCACTACCCGGTCTATCAATATGAGTTCGGTTTAAAGTGGATAATAGGTTATTTGTGTCATTAGCCAAATTAGCTGAAGTTGGAAGTGGCAGTATGGATGAGCCATCTAAGCCAATGCAAGTCATGTCTGTGATACTACCCAAGCGTTTTGTATCATTTATCAAGTCTGGATTATTTCCAGCTGATGCAGTGGGTGAGCCATAGCAAGGTCCCAAAGATATAATGCTGCCATTTGCGTCATAATGACTAGTCGAGTACGCAATGTCTGTTAACCGAGGCGGTTTCTGCACCGGATTGGTTTGCTTCATATCGCTGGGGTCTTTTCGATCTGCAGAATTAACATCATTAATTGGTGAAGAGCATGCTTTTCCATTAACATTATTAGTTGAACTTACAGAAGTAATCACTTCCACTTGATTCGGGGTTTTAGTTTCTGTTGTTGGCATTCGCCGGAGCCGCATAAGCAGGAAAAATATAATGAGGAGTATAAAAAGGATAAGGATGATCAGTGCCGCACTGAGTCCCGCTATCTGACCATTTCCCAGGGCATTGCCTGCTGCTCGCATTGATACATGCAACGTGAAATTGGCCTCTGCATTACCCGCGCGATTTTCGGCCACACAATAAAACTCACTAGAGTCTGTTTCTTGAGCATTTGTTAGCACCAAACGACTTCTTTTTTCAAAGTTACCATCTTCAAAGATAAACACTTTTTGATATGAACTAAATGCTGAACCATTGTTCAGTAACCGTCCGTTCCAGTACCAACTAACTGAAGCTGCTGGAACGGCACCTGCTCTGCACATTATAGTTGCATTGTCCCCGCTCACTGATTCAACATAACGGCGCATTGGCAACATCTCAGGCTTACACGCAAAATCATCCACCTGCAACTCGGCAAATGTTTTATCTTGCACTCTATCGGGTCCACCAGTACATATTGGAGCTACTGGATAAGGAATATTTTTATCAGTCAACCATAACTTGGTCGCCCGTAGACGACAATCACAGAGCCACGGATTATCATGTAGTTCTACCCAGTGTAATTGACTGAGTGTCTCTACTGTTCTAGGTCTAAGTTCTGACAGCTTATTGCCGTTTAATTTTAACGAGTGTAACATGTCTAGCCCTTCAAACGCCTGCGGTGCAATTGTTTGCAAGTCACAGTGGGACATGTCTAATTTATTCAGACTAAGTACGTTATTGAAGGCATGGCCTTCAATTTTCTGGATTGGATTACTAGCTAGTGTTAAATCTCTCAAGGATGTGATAGAGCGAAAAGTAGCTGCAGGGATAGAAGTGAGTAGATTGTTAGACAAGTCGAGCTCAATGAGGTTGGAGAGGCCATCAAAAGCGTGATCATCTATTTGCCCCAATCGACAATTTCGCAGATAGACTTTTTGTAGGTTCAACAGCTCAGTCCTAATAAAAGTCTCTCCCGGCAGTATTTGTAAATTAGAACCCGACATGTCGAGTACTTGAGTAGAAGGGTCTACATTCTCAGGTATAGTTATGAGCTTACGATCTAAACATTCCACAGTCTGTTTGCCCCCTTTCCATTTGCAAGTACACACAGCTGGACAAGAGCCTTCGCCTCCTCGGCACTCCACTAAATTATGATTTGTAAATGCATCAAACAGCAAAAACAAAGCTATGTACACTGCAATGTAATAATTTAACGACTTTGAATAATAGTCTTTAATTCGTTTGTATTTATGGGTCGGTAGGTTAGCAGCGTTTGCTGTTGTTTTTGCTACCCTCGTTTTACATGATGATATTCCAGATAGTAATTTTGATATTAGCGTTGACATTTTTATGGATTGTTTGGTTGTCTTTTGAACTCACTTCACTATTATCGGCTGATTATTAGCCTGACATTTAATATTCATTTCGATTTCTCATTTAGGCAATTCACTATCGCTCAATCTCAGCATTCGAATTAATTCACTAATATGTCATAATTTTCACAATTTTCATACGTACATATTTTATGCGATAATTTATTCATAGTTGTAATGAAAACAGATCATCAAACAGCACACAGTGTAGCTTTATTTTTGTTTTATTATTGTGAAAATTGTGATATTTTTAATTAATTTAATTTACGCAAAATTTAATCCTTTTTAAACAACTTTTTGTTTTAATACGTTGTTATCACACTCAAACATTTGCTTTAATAATGTTCTCTCTGTGAAATTGTAGAGTAGTTACACATAGTTCTGTGTTTTTGCAACAATTTTCATTATTTTTTCATGCGAATACACCGTCACCAAATATAAATTTCTGGTATTTATATGGAGAATGAACTGTATTGATTAAATGTGCAGATAACACTGTTTTTACATGTACATATTATATTATTATTCGATCATAAATCACTATTCTATTATATAATACCATGGAAAATCATTTTGAAGCAGTTCTTTCCATACATTTTTTATGATTTTACTTTGCACTGTTTTCTTTGAATATTCATTAACGAACTCACAACAACAACTCGTTAGTGTGTGAAATTTCCACAATATCCAACAATATCAAGCATTCGTGTGGATATTATTTCTTTTTACTTTTTTTTTCGGTTGGAATATAATTTTTATATATTTTTGTTCGTTGGCAAAACTGTATAATTTAATATTATATATTTTCTTGTTTTTATTATGGTGGTTTTAGCAGGTTTTAGCATTCACATGCTCACACTGAACATTGATGTAGCAAAATATTTAATTTTTTATTGTGTTTAGGCTCCTTTTTGCTTTTTACTCGTTTTTTGTTGAAGCCAGAACGTATAAAAAATGTATCCGAAACTAAAAACACAACACTGAAATAAATCCAAATTAATCCTTCTGTATCCTTATTGTATGATTTTTTTTATTATGTAATAAATTCGATATTTATTTTTTGGTTATCCATTTTTATATGCTTGTGTATTTTTTCGGTATTTTTTGTATTTTGCAGCTTAAAATTCTTGCCATAAAATATAATTTATGTGCAAATAAAGCAAATTAAATTTAACTTTCATGTTCTCTGTGACACTTTACATGCCTATTTGGTTCAACTATCCATTATGTCTTTTCGGCTTTATTGCACGGCAAGTCGCATGTAAACTTTCTCACTTTAAAGTCAAGTACTTCAACGTTCTTTTTGAATCTTTTACACCGACAAGTCAATTTCGATTAAGTTACTTTACTGCCTGAATAATAAATGGAACTGCATTGTTCATTATAAAGTTCGTCTCTATGCACTGTAATTCAGTAATTCGATTGCCACAAAGCAGTGCCTTCCACAGTTCTCACAGTAATACCGAATACATATATTTGTTTAGCGCTTACTAGTAACACGTCCACCTAGTACGGTATGCACAAATTGACTAAACTTCTTTCGGGTAGCAATAAGAAACTTGTCTTGCGTATAAGCGAAGCAGAAGAGCAACAACACTAGCATCGCGCAACCATACCCGAACTTCTGCCGAACTCTCATGCACAAGACAAGTGAAGAGCAGCACTAACACTGCCGGGTTAGAATAATTGATTTGGGAGTGCAGAGTAAGAAATTATCCGTGCACGCTTCGCACGCACTGTAGGGATGATTATATTGTGTTGGTATTGAGCGCTTCCCCTATTTCGAACTTCGAAACTGAGAGATTCTCATAGAAATTTGATGCAATGTTGTGAAAAAAGTATAAATTATGTTAGGCTTGCGCAATAACACATTTTTTATTGCATGCACATTGCTTTTTTGGTGGGCGAAATTCTAGTATTAAAGGGTTTTGGTATATTATTTATTTCGCGCCTAAAATATAGCCGCAAAATATTTATATAAATATTTAATAAACAAAATTATGGAAAATTAAATAATTTCAAGCGGCTATGTTGCTGAAGAATTCAAACCGACCTCAACGAATTTACTATAGCATAGTTTCTTATGGAGGTATTTACGGACTAAAAAATACTTGAAACTATGTTGAACGTGAAAATTTTATTGAACAATTAATCAAATTTAAGTTTTCTAGTTGAATTGTATTGATCATTAATCGAAGTTCCTCCATTAACTATTAATAATGTTCTTTGTGGTAACTTAACGAAGTAGGGAACACTTTGTCAATTCTTGAACAAATATACAAACAGTGAGATTTTAGACATTAAAAACAATAAAAACCTCATGTATACTGAAAACCATCTCTATAATTAAAGAACTTGTTTAAACTTGTACAACAAAAGCAATATGAAAAACATCCTGAAAACATCATGTTGAACAAATTCAACAATCAATCCCTCAACGTTCCATATAAATACAAACGGCAACTCTCTAGTGCATGCCTGCCTTTCAACTCAGCACTCATTCTTATCAGAAATTATGAACCGTTTATTTTATTTGTCTCATCAGATTTCAACTGCGATCTGACTGGATTGTTGAGCTGCTGCTGCTTTATCAAATCATTTTGCATATCAAAAAAATTCTTTTGCTGTGCTTTTGGTGGCTCTGTAGCTTTCTTTTACACATTGTGAAGCAGAAAGCAGACATATACGCTCGTTCGTGCTTACATCTCGTGAATATCTTTCTTATGTTGCGAATTTATTTTTTCATGCTCCGCAGACCATCACTCTGGTTATTATGCTCTGTTTGCGGCATAAAAAATCATTGTTTGTCATTACGACTTGGCATTTTTTACGTATTTTGGCTTTTTTGGCTTTACTCAAAAATCTTGGATAACTGGCAAGAAATCAAAAACTCCAAAAAATACAATATACTTTACAAAACCAAGTATAATTCGTTATAAAAATTTTAATAATCGCTCAGAACAATATACTTTGGCGTTTGGCATAACTAAACTACGCGCACATTACAGCATAACACGAATTTGGTTCATTGTCTGGTACAAGAATAGCAGAAGAAAATTACAAGTGGTACTCAATGGGTGATAAATTATGACAACTCATTCATGAGAAGTTCAATCACTTCTGCATTAAAATAAATCTTAATTTTGACAAATACAACTAAAGAAAAATTTCCAACTTTAGAGACCCACAAATTTTTACCGATTTTCTATCCAAGCACAAAAAACGTCACAAAAGCTTTTCTTCCACTTATAAATGAGCAAATTAAAGCCAAGCATTCACTATCGAAATTTAATTTTGGCTTCCGAAAAGGTTTGTGGTTCCAGTCAAACAATATAAAAATAAAATTAACCAACAGAATGGTACTCGCAAAATGGGTAAAATGTGTTGCAGTAGTAGCACAATTAAATCTTTCTTTCCCGGAAAACGCAAATAAAATTTTATTACTGTTTTTATATAATTTTAAAAATGCCAAAAGTTTACTTCTGTCGTTTTGTGCACAACTCGTAAAATTTTCATTATGTTGAAAACCGTAAATGCAACCACACTTGCGAATAAATATGAAATTTTCATTAAAATGACAACAGCGCAAAAACAAAAAATAGTCAAGTTGAAATTAACAAACACTGAGCCAAAAATAATAATAACTAGAAGCAGCAAAAAAGCTAGCAGGCACCTAAAACTTAATGTAACATTCGAAAGTTGTCATGTACAATCTCTGGCAACAAGGACTAAGGAGCATAGTTGTGTTTCACAGATTAGTCGAGCAAAAATTGTTGTGCAGGATAAACTTTGGCCATATTCTTATATATTCTCTTAAAGTAAAGTCTGTATTTCTCAGCGTTTAAGTGTTATTATTATTACAAGTACATATAATTATGGTGCAGTGGACCAGTCCCACAAGGACTTTTCTTCTGCATCTGTTTCTCGGTTTCTCTGTTGCTGCTGCTCTGTTGTGAGCAACCTGGCATTATTATTAAATTTTTAGCATTTTTGGCAGAGATTTTGTTTTTAGTGATGAAAATTACCTTGAAAATAGTTGTGGAATTCTGGAAATTGCAGTGATCATTGTTTTTAGATTTGAGGAGGTTAGCAAATGTATTTAATTGTAATACCGTACAGTTCAAGAAGAGTCTATTCTTATAATGCGGTTATTAATTGACGTAAACATATTAAATATATCATATAATTGAATAAATAGGGGCTTTACAAAGCAAAAGTTTAATGAATTTTCAATGAATTCCACGCAGAATCAAATTCCCACAATACTCATTATTTAAAATATTATTATTTACGTCTACATCTGCCTACAAATATATTTTCCATAATTAGTATTCGTCTATTGTGTGGATTTCATTCAATTTTGAATACACCACTGAATATATAAATGTGGACCCCGATAAGACTGAATTATTGTTCATTTATCATCTCCACTGTTTGTTTGTGCAATCTTAAACAGAAAGACTCAAGACAATTCATTGCTTCATTGTGCTGGAAATGATTTAATCTAATTAGTATTATGATCAGCTATAAGTTGCGCTATCTGTTTATGCTTATAATTGAAATTTGATCTGCCAGAAATATTAATTTAATTTTGTAATTAGTTGTAAATGTCTGGTAAATGAGTTTGCTGGCATAAATGTATGGCTAGGATAATTTTTGCAAATTAATGTATGCAAATTAACTTTACAGAAGGGATTTCAGTCAAGGTATAGTCAAGTTTTAGAAAATCAGACGTAATCTGATTAGGCAAACAAAGTGTTTACGATATTTTAAGTTTTTAGTAACCTGAGAACGACCTACCATAGATTTCAGCAATAGAACGTGACAAAATAGACATCAATGATTTTATATCTTTTTTTGATTTTGTATAGGTGAGAGTTGGAAAACAGATTAAATGGATAAAAAATTAATTTTGAAGAATTTATGGACATAGTTTGACTTTTATTGAGTAATTTTGATCCTTTCTCATAAAGAAAAATTGTAATATTTCAGTGATTTCTGCCATAACATCTGAGGTACTTTAAAAATCCGCATCCCGTCCAACTATCGATTATTTATCGTGTTTCGGTATTCCAGCATTCGGTATTTGAATGAGGCTTTATGCAGAGAGAGTGTGATTGTTTATGGCTATGACCGGAAACAAATTGATTGCTCATAAAATATTTTTATGATAGTATATTAAATATTTACAATCTTCTCTGTTTCTCCGTGTATTTATGAATGGGTCAGCGTGTATCCAGCTTAAGCTCACTCTGTAGACTATGGACGTTTTTATTTCTTTGCCCATCAAATTTTTAACTACGTGCAATGCTGTATTATGCTGTAATCTCACTTGATTTAATAATTATGGAAGTTGTTTTCTGGTAACCACATCATTCCATCATTCGTCAGTCTTTTCAACTCATAAATAATGTTTTATGCTTCATGAATTGAATTATCCTCAATCAAGTTTTCTGAATGGCCATTCAAATATCCTGCCAAGTTTTTATATTAGACCAGTCTTTACGGGGATTACATGATTTTACCGGCACAATGGCACTTACGGTAAAGATCTTTTCCCCCTAAAAATATAATTTTATGCCAATTTCTAGCAAAAAATTATGGAAATTACAAAATTTACGAGAGCTTCTCAAAAAAACTACACATAGTAATTTGCCTAGCTAGTAAAGACCAACCATTCAAATATCCTGCAATGTGTTAAATTATGATATTTTTTCTCTCTACTTGCGGCTTGTCGCTTAGGGTAATTTTTACACCGGAAATTATGCTCAAGAATGTATGTATGTGATTTTCGGTAATTCTATGGAATATGAATTATGAATTGGCAATGGTGAATTAAAATTAAAATTGCTAACAGCCGTGCTGTTCCCCAAATAAATTATTGTTTTTATATGTGAACTTTGAAAAGGTGGCTATTATAATTATACCAAATACTATGCAATAAAATAGAATATTTTTTATAAAATTAAAGCTAGAATTTTCTCTCAAATGGTTCATATATGTCTATAAATTTAATTATCGTTCAATATATAAAATGAATCTTCTCATCACATCAAGAACAAAGCCTTAATCTAGATGGAAGATTTCGGAGAACGTCCATCAATTCAAATTTTCCAGCACACATCTTAGAAAAACAGATTTATATTAAAGCTTCACTTCCTTTCTCAAACTCTATCCATCAACTTTAAACCAACGAATGATAGCAGATTGGTATGATCATACATATCTCCAAAGTCTAAGCGAATTTGCATAATTCCAACTCAAAATCAATTTTTCACGCAACCAGCAAAAACTCCCAAAAAGTTTCATTTCACAGTATTCTAAAAAAAGAAGAATATCCATATAGAATTCTGGGCAAAAATTGTAATCAGTTCCCCATAAAAGTTTGCTGTGTCGATCAATTGACAATTAGGTTTTGCTGGTGGTGAACCATCAATTTTGAAACTGGTGACTGAATGTATTTTATATAAACTGTTCAACCTAAATAAAATTTATTATGATCTTTCAAATGTTTTTAATAAATAAATAAATAAATAATTTCTTACAGTTTCAATGTTTTATAAATTATAATGTAATTTAACAACACATATTACAAATCAAATGGAATTTTAAAGCATTGTGCAATTAAAAATAATAGCTGGATAAAAGTATCATGTTATTCTAAAATTTACGACATTCAACATTACTAGATAACTGCACAATTCAGTTTGATTTGACAAAGCCTTTTCTCTTTGAAAGTTTAAAGGGTTTAATTTGCTTGTTTGCTGAGTGGCTAAATTAATTTTTGCAACCAATTGGCTTACAGAAAATCTACTGGATTCGGAAACAATGTTGAATGCTCTACCAAAAGCATTTTTATGCAAACAAAAGTTTTATGAGCATTAAAAAAACAATTAATGCTCTTTTATTCGGTGAAGGAAACCACAGAAGAGTGTATTTTCAACTGGTTGTGCTAACGCTATTTTTGTTGGAAATTACTGAACCGCATCCAATTCCACTCCAAAAATGTTTGTACGTATTTGTTTGCTGGAATGACTAATGTGGTTTTCCTTTTAAAATTGATTATGCTTTTTACAGAGTATCAGAATACTTGTGAGATTCATACATGGCTGTAATTTATTTGAGGCTCCGCTTTTTGCTCATTCCGTAAAAATATTCTTTTTTTTTTCGTTTGGATTTTTCGGTTTTTAGACTTGTGTGGAGTGCCAGCGGAGTAGAATTAAAGAATCATCTAAAAAGTAAAAACAAAATATAATCAACCAAAATAATTCAACAGAATTATATCGTAAGAAAATACAGAAAAATCGCCGGTGATACGCGTCAAGAAACAACCAGTTATACTTCGTCTTTTGTTTCGATTAAGTTTTAGCGGTTTTCAAAAAATCAATATAAAACTTTTAACAATTTTCTAAATTTGTCTGCAAATGAATTGAAATTTTGAAAAATTATAAAATCTTTTTTAAAACCAAAAATTCTAACACAACCATTTTTATCGGAATAATAGACTCCAATATAAACTTGATATATTGTAGAACTGCTATGCAATATTTACTCTTTTCACTTTTTAAAGTAGTTTTTTCTTGAAATCAAAAATCCATCGAAAATTCGAATTTCCGAGAAATCGCTTTTTGGCATAAACTTTTTCCCCATTGTTAAAAACTACTGACAAAGAACTTATTTCAAAACTTTAAAAATAAATCTCTTTCTTTGGTCATTTTGTCCACAGCATTTTGAGCAAACATAAATTATACAGTCGATTCCTCTTTGAGTTGGGTGGATCAGAATACCAAGGATCTGCAGGCACAAAGATCAAGAATCTAAAATGTGTAGAAACTATTCATTCGTTTCTAAATGTTCAGAATGTTTGACAAGAAAGTTTTGGCCAAAGTTTCGCCAAATAAATAATTAGGTTTTTCTTTTGAAGTTTTGTTTATTTTCGTTTTGAATTGTTTGAATTGTTTTTGGATTTTGTGTATTTTGTAGGTCAAAGTTTCGCCACGTGTATAAGAAAAATATTATCAGAGATTCATTCTTGAAAATTATTTGAGAAGTAGTTTGCTTGTTTTAGAAATGAAATACTCGAATGATTGAAACATTAATAAATCTTGAGCATTTAAGAAAACAATTAACTTTTTTAAATGCTATTGTTGACTTGATTCCTGCTGTCAATTTGAACTTTAATTCATGATATGTTACATAGAAAAAACAAAAGTTTATCAAATTGGTTGTATTTAGATCTTTGAACTATCTTTTGATTAACTTGTTTAATGTGCGTTAAACTAGAGTCATTATTTTAAAGTAAGACATTCGAAAAAATTGTGTAATAACAAGTTTTTGATAATTTAATAGATGTTTCACAGAAGTGTACTGTTAACTCATTTTGAATATATAACTGAACTAATTACAGGCTCAAATAACGTTATGAAATAACGTTATGAACTTGTCGACAAATTATTGTCTTCTTTGGTATGTTAATAGTTCCTAGTTTTTCACAATAAACTACAAAAACAGCATTTTTTTATGTCGTATCTATCTTTCATTTTCGTTGACCAAAGATCCAATAAAATTCCAAATAAAAACATCTACGATTACATCTCAACCAACATCTCCTAATGGATTAACATCTATTGTCCTCTAAGCCATTCAACTGTGAGTGATCTATTCCTGCGTCGTCTTATGTTCAATAAAATCCATCTGAATTGATTGATTTTTATTTTATGCAAAAGTTTGTGCTGATCCAAAATACAGAGTATTTGCGGTTAAAAGAGCAAATATGCACATCTAGAAAATTCTAGGAGATTCTATATACGTTAAAAGTTTTTTTTAACAAGCTTTCCGCATTAGAGGAATTACGAGAAGTCTTTTGTGTGCTGTGTATTCTCCGTTTGCTGATCTGCTTAAGTATTTCCCTTGTATCCGCACAAAACCCCAGTTTTGCTGCCTGTCTCCGGAACATACATTCTAAAACCTCTTTCTGATCGCTCGAATTTACGTTTTTTGCGCAAAAGTGATTTGAAATAAAATGCACAATCAGTTTTTTCTTGAAAAACCGAACAGCGATTTACATTTTTGGAGCATAAAATTTATCTCAGTAACCAAAAAATTGAACACAATATATAAATCTCTTTTGACTGAACATTTAACTTATATACATAGAGCATTTTCGAGAAGGATCCTGAAGAGTGGAAAGAATGTTCATTAAAAAAAATTAAAAGTTTTATGAATAGAATGTATGAGTGAAATCAACTTCACTGTTCAATTAATACAAGATAATTTATCCAATTAAATATTCTCCCAGTTGATGCCCCCGGAAATTTTTCTCTCGTGTTAGATGGAATGATGCTTGAAGAACGGAAAAAATTCAAAAAAAATAAAAAGGCTTTTTCAATAAAAAACAACATTGATTTAAATGTATAATTTTATATCGTCTGCTTTTGGCTCGTTTTCTCCAGCCTTTTTTGTCAGTCGAATTGTTGAAACAATTCAATGCAAACATCTCGCCCCATAAAACGAGAATTTTGTGCAAAATACCGAAATAATTTCAGTTTGCCGCCTACATACTCTGCTGCTTGGATGAGTTTTTGAAGCGTCTGCAGTTTTTGGAGTTTATTGGATAAGAATTTCTTTGCTTGGAGTATAATTTTAGAACTAAGTACACGCACATTGGATCAATATTTGAATTTATACAGAAATTTATGTTACATGAATTGAAGGAAAATTTCAAAATTTGCACAATTTTGAATGATTGCTAACTTTCTGAAAGATTACACTTATTAACAATCAATTTAAAATAATCTTATGTACTTTAAAAGATCTGCTCAATTGTTTCAGTAAGTATTTGGCTTTTCAAATCTATCCAAACTTTCAAAGCTCCGAATAAAACTGAAATGCCAAACTTAAAAATAGGATTTAAAAGTTCTCAAAAATGTAAAGTTTTCTGTCGTTATGTATGCATGACAAATCAAGGAAACAGTTGAACAAAACGAAATATATTTTCTGCTTTACAAAGTTTCTACCAAAAGATTGTTTTAAGCCGAAACAAAAATGGCAATCAATCAATTCCAGTAGTTTGTCTAGTAAAATGTTTACCCCGGTTAAATATTATCAAAAATGAAATAAAGTTTGCAAGTGAAGTTTCCTCTTCTATCAATTTTAAATCGCATGCAATCAGTGCTATTTGCCCAAGCACAAATTTATTCGACTGTGAATTTCGTTCTTTTATTGTGCAAATCAAATTAAAAGACTGGAAGAGCAAACGACAATTAAATGTTGAAGTAAATCTGAAATGGCTAAAGCAATAAAACGAATAAGCTTCCTGTCCCACGACTCGATAAAGTAACATTTTGCGCGAATCAAATTTTAGAAAGAATTCTTCCCATAAATATTTTGAATTAAATCATTTTGACTGAGAAACTTTTTTTTGGTAAGATTGTTGTGTTAGAGGCCCGTTTTATGAATTTTCCTGTACAATTAATTAGGGTTTTTCTTGGAAAATACCAATATTAGATTAGTTAATTTGATTTAAAATTATTCTTCGTTTGTTACGCAAACGCTTGGTTTAGTTCATCTTAAAATACTCATCTCTCAGTGAAGAGCTTGTACAGCAAATTGTCTGGTACACATTAAAATTATAACTACACTAAATTGATTCAATAAAGATTTAATATATCATTAATCCAATTTATTTTGGCTATAAATACTGTAAAATTAAGATTAAATCATTCTCAAATGCAAGATTATTATCAAAGTTATTTGCAAATTTAAATGCCAACCATAAAAAGCAATGACTTGAATTTAAAATTCAGCACAAGATTCAACTTTTCCCTAAATCCTCAACAAATTACCATCCAACTCTCCACAACGTTTTCCAGTATCAAGCGTATTTTGACATGTTTTAATGAATTTTATTAATTCAACTTTTAGCCATAGCACATCAAAATTGTTTTGATGGCTCCAGTAAATATTCTATAACGTGAATTTAACCTCAGCGCTCTCGTAAAATGTTCTTCCTCCCACCACAAAAAAAATGTTGCTGTACTTACTGACAATTTGCATGAAATTTCCTGAATTTGCGGTTTTCGACATTTGTGTATTTTCCGTGCAAACATTCTAGAACAAAGAAAGTGAATTAATGCAAAAGAACTCTGTAAATGAATTTACTTTAGCGTTTTTTATTTTGACGAATTATTTCTGAAAAAGAGGCTTCAGAGGCTTCACCAGACAGATGTTATTAAAAACGTGAATTTTATATAGACGCAAAAGTTTGTCGAGTGAAATGAGCAAAATAAAATGAGAAAATTTGAGGGTTCACATTTAAGCAAACAGAACCTTGAGCTTTTGATGAAATAAGGAATTAATTCGGAGAATTTTTGCTGAGCAATCAAAATATTTTTCTTAAATTATTATTTGTTTTAAATGTTGAAAGATGTGAACGTTTTTGAGGGAGGGTATTTAATTTTTGTTATGAGTCACGTTCACTGAAATTATAATAAATACAACCGAATTACAGAACAATTATGACAAGCTCTAATTCATGGCATAAGGTTTCTTTTGTTCCACATAGTAATCTGCCTTCATTGAGGTATATTTGAGGAATCGAGCAGCGCAAATGAAATTTGATATTTCCTCAATTTCCTTGTGATTCTTATTGCTTGTCGTCGGATGTATAAAAACTTTAACAAGTGATGAAAGAGATGCATAGCATGTTTTAATCAAACACTTTTTCTGTATTGTCAATGTTAGTAAATTTAGTTAAAGATGGTATAAATAATTAGATTTTTATTAATTTTGGTAAAAATGGTAAAGATAAAAAGATTTTTTTTTTAAATTGAGATAAATACATTCATCAAGAAAATGATGAAAGATCACGTTCAATTACCAAAATTGACAAAAGAAGACAAACAGGCCAAAAGTTTCTTCTTTCAAATAGTTTTCCAAAAAACCTGGAAATACCTTTAAAGAATGTGTTTTAGAGTGCGCGAAAGAGCAAAAACGAAGGAGGTATTTGAGCAATTATTTCACATCTGTCGCCAACAGGCACAATTTAAAAATAATAAGTGGAAGCTGGAAATTGGCACAAAAAGTGTACCTTGCATAAAATATTAAATCAAATCGTTTATCGATTTTCGTTTTGCATACATTTTTCGTAGACTGGAAAAAACACGTTTCTCACATTATCTCAGCAATGTTAAAGACTGTGTGTAGAAAAATACCACCGGCGATGAATTTTTGGCGATGAGAGAGAAAAACCTGTCGTTGTAATGAGTCATTGATCGGCATGAATTATTATTATTGAGTGGTTTTTAATACACTCTTAGGGATTTCGAGCCATCCGTTTACATTTATAGAGCTATTAAATTAGGTAGCATCTCAATGGCATGACATTATCCTGAATGTTTAATAGAAATCGATTGAAAACCATGCAACATGTATGTCCATGCATGTTCGTTTACCGCAGTCTACTGTGAAACTATCTCATAAATCACCATTACATCTTTTCCGAAACCGTCAAAAATTATTTTAATTAACAATTTTATTATTACTTGTCCACATCAAACTTTATCGTCCGAAAAGGTACCTTTACTGAAACCCTTCAACATATATACAGAATTTACCAACCAAAACCCCAAAGATATCCATATGGTTTCGGAAATTTTCAGCATGCAAGTTCACTTCCTTTGCCAATTTGTAAATTTGTATAGACGCTAGCAGGCTTTAAATAATGAGGAAGTATGAAAACCATAGATATGTGATGTTGCCAACTCTTCATTTCTACTCATAATGTTGAATACTGTTGTATTGTAAGAGATCTTTGCTACAAAATTTGCCTGCATTAATTTTGCCGTTTAATTATAGCTGACCACACATCCTGCGGAGAAGTTTTCAATCCTTTTTGCGCAAAACTAAAATGAGAAGAGTTTTATTGTTTGCCACAAAACATTTTTCAGAAATACTTTAGGAAATTATTTGAAGTATTTTCGGTATGGTCACATTAAAATTAAATTAGCAGATGTATCAACTGGCTCTTTAAGGAAATAGTTGGGAGGAGCGTGTATGAAAAGTTGTAATTTGTTATTAATCAATTTTGAGACGTTATTTTCTATACAATTCATGTAAAGTTTTTGTTAAAACTGTTTATTTTTAGCTCTTCTTCTCGAGAACCATTTACCGTACATATATGCTCACTGCTATTGTATTCTAGAGTGACGCTTTATTATAATATAAACCCTTATTAAGTCTTTTATCAAAATTTAATCATCGGGACTTTGATAACTTTCAGTAAATTTAACAAACTTTTCAGACGCTGACGTAATTTTCATCTCAGGTATCCACAAACAATAGAAATAATAAAGGCGTCTTAGAAGTTTTGTCCCCTGCAAGTTTGACAAAACTCAGCACAACTCAGCAAAACTACCAAATTCTACCATATTTTTCCTAATCCACACAAAACCGTCCCCCCAAAACCAAATCCTATTTGTTTCCTTGGCTGTTTAGTTTTCGAAATTCAATTAATCTTGGCAACATGTAATAAATCATAAATTAAGTTCCAGTTGAGCCAAAGGGAAAGTATTGAAAGGAAACAAAGTTTATTTACAGCACTCGTAATACCTCTACATTGAATTAGGAAAAACATGTAACTAACTCACAAATCATAACACCAACAAATAATTCTGACACCAAAATTTTATTTATGAAATATGTAACTGTTTTTTGTTGGGGCGACAAAACAGAAAAGTCTTCCCGCTTAGTGAGGTGTTTAGTGGCGAATGGCTCTAGGTACAATATTTTAGGGTGTTTATTGTTTATGTTTTTTTGATGCATGCTTCGAAAAATAATTTTTAAACGAACTGTATATATAAATATTATACGGTGCTTACTTATTGATGAATATTATTTCGTTTAGAATTAACATTAGGGAAATTATGGAATTATCCGATGTAACAAATAACAATACAATAATCTTTTGTTTATTCCAGTGGGATTTATTTCTGTATTTGTTGTTTAAATATCAAATAGTTTGATGATGGGAATTTTCATCTTTTTGAGAACAATTGGTTTGCTTAACTAAATATAAATAAAAATTTTATACAATATCTTCGATTTTCAACCAAAAGTTCAAAACTTTTAGAGTATAAAATTGCAAGTAACATATTTCATCAAGATTATATTTGAGTAAACTAATAAGCAAAGATAGATTCGAAATTACTGGACACAGCCATGTAAGGTTCAAGTCGTTTTAACTTTTCTACCAAAATCACATATTGCTGTTTACCCCAACCAAGCCAACTGAAATAAAAATGGCATTGAATGTGTGGAAAAATGACACATTTGTTTCATAGTTTTATCCAGTAAATCGTTTTTAATAGTTTTGGATTAGTTTTTCTATGTTGTCATTTTTTTGTGCTACAAACTTCGCCATCGTGTGCTTATTGTGTGTATTCTGTATTGCTTGCTTGTACCGCTGTATTGCAGCATTACCAGTTCGCAGTCCTGAAAGATTTATGTTGATATTTTTTGTTTTATTTGCCATGTACGTACAAGCCAGTGTCGAATAAAGCTGGGGGTATTGTGTCGAGACCAGTGACAGAAGGTCCTCTTTTATCATATCTAATTTATCTCTTGATGAGAGGCTTTAAGCGAATTTTAATCCATAACAGGTGCAACCAGCTATATAGATGACTGTATATTAAGTTTAAAAATGTGTTAATGTTTGTTGAGTGATCAAAGAAGATGGAACATGTGGTTAATGGCAGAAACAGCAAATGGATTTGATTTTGATACGTTTGGGCAGGCTTTTTATTGATTTATCGAATTTATGAATTATTGCAGGGAGTTTATGGAGCTCTCACAGGAAGGATAATAATCAACAGATGCCAACAAAAATACTTTAACTGCAAAAATGTTCACATGAAATTCTACTTGCTGTTTTTTGTTTATATTTTTGTTTTTCATAAATATTTGTACAAAAAGCTTAACGGAAATTGAAAATTGTTTGCCGCACAAAATTTCATTTAAAACAAAATTTCATACAAACAACATCACCACAGAAATTAGTTTTTTGGTCCGTTGTTGTTGGGTTAGGGGTCTAGGAGTGTCCATCATAACAAGCATTTTTATTAAAGATTTATAATCAATATTAAACTTATCAAACTATGATTTATCAAAGAGGTTTCACAATGTTTCTACAAATTAAGTGACATAAATGACAAGAACTTTCTTACAATTTAGATTATTCTTTTAATAGTGCCTCTCTTGGTAGCTCCAAAGTCGCAAATTATCGGGAACTGAAAGCCACGGCCGGACAGTTATTTTGTTGCCGAAATCCAATTTCATTTCCATTTACGTCTGCGAGAGACTGGGAACTTTTAATTCGTGCATACATTTTGAGATACTTCTTTATTGTGAATCATTTTTAATTTCCGCTTTATAATTGGTTTTGTTTCTGTGTAAGCAAACTTTCGGTTCAATCAAGACAAAACTGATAAAATATTCATCTTTAGTTTATGGCTTTTCAATTTAATTTCTCTGCAGTTTTGCAACAGATAAGATTCATTCGCAGTAGTTTAGAGACTTTAAGCAAATAAAGTGTTTCTGAAGATGGAGTACTTACTCGTAGTCTTACAGTAAAAAATCGATAATGAAAAATGTTACTGCAGAGAGCTATTATTTTCTATTACAGAAATTAAAGATTTCAACAAGTTAGTTGTTTTTTAATTGAATTAACTGCATTTTTAGGTCTAATAACTATAATTTTATTTTCTTAAAAGATAATAGAGAATCCGTAACTATAATGATAAAAATTAGTTGAGTGCTAATAACTTTTAATAAAAGATTCTTAAACACGGTAATAGCAAAAACTAATTAACTATTAGTTAATTACTGTGCATTTATGCTTGTACTTAAGAAAAATTTGATCATTGAGACAAGAAAAGATTGATGTCTTTATGATAAAAATATGACATATATTATCAGCAGCTTCAAAACACTTTAGTTTATAATTATTCGGAAATGTTAGGCGCAAATAAAAGCTTCCACTCCATCTCAACATTACGGTGCGTTAACCTCCAAAAATACATTTTGAAAACATGAAAGACAAATTATACGATTCTGGATCTACAAATTACAAATTACAAATTTCACTCCAGCAAATAGCTTCAAATATATGGTGTTTTCCTTTTGACGAAACAATCTTCTTTTCACATTTGAACGAATCTGTAGAAACTAGAAGTCTCTCAAGAACAAGAATTACGAAATAAAAGTTTCTTCTTGCTTTCCAGCAATTTTTGTACAGTTCTTCCAAATTAGCTTTTGTTTACATATCATTAGAGGTTATTATCAAAGTCATTATATTTATGAGTTTCTTCTCAATGAGCGGGAGCATGATTTTCAACTTTTTTGGAAATGTATGAAACCTTACAACGAAATGATTTCAATACGAATTTTATTCCAATAAATGAAATAAATGATTTTAAGCAGATTCCAAAAAAATTATTTGAAAAATATAATTGATAATTATTATTTCGCTTTTTCTATACATTTGGCTTTTGTGCTTCAAAAAGATTAAAAATTTCATTCATAAAGCCATACAAAAGAGCTGAGATCTCTTTTTTGTTTGAAATCAAAATTCTAGATTTTTGTTGCTTCATTTAATTTTACCAACTTAAATTTTAAAAAATCAATGCCAATTATTTTCTCATAAACTAGATCATAAAATTATTTTCGACAAGGAAGTTAGGATTGCAAATCAAGTATCGATAAATACGCTAGATTTTCAGTCGTACTGCTTAAATCGTTCAGCTATCCATTAATGTCAACTTCAGCCTTGAACTGATCGAATTTCGATTAAATCAACTTTAGTAGAATCGATTCGTTCCCTTTTCAACTTCTATTTTCGTTCCCATTCATGGGGATTAATAAGTTTGCTCAAAATCCTGAAACACCATTGACATGACAGATATTGTATCAGTTTGACCAAATTGGATGGTCTCAGTTTGTTGAACAAACTAGAAGGTATTTTTCCCAGTAATTGGGGCAACATCGAACGTGATAACAAGATAGTTGTTGGATTTTACCTCATGAGAGTGCACTGTGAGTTGATTATTCTGAAAATTAAATAAATGTTTTGATTATGAGTTACTAGGCCATGACTCATTGTTGCATGTTATTCAAAATAGAAAGACATCATTTCATGAACAAAATTTCCAACCAAAAGCACCCTTTCCTATACCTGTCGTATTTCCTGTTAAAACCCTTCATTCCACTCGTTTTTTGTTAAAATATAAACCTGGTACTTTTTCCGTCCCACAAAAACCGATTAAGCACACATGTACACGATTTTAAAGTCGTGTTTTGTATTAAATTTCTGGTTTTTGAATATTTTATCCAACATTTCAACCATTACATCCTTTCAATTTTAAATGAAAATGTTCCTTATTCGCCTCCTCCGTAAGCATTTCAGCATCTGATGGGCTAGAAGTTTTGTTTGTTCATCAGAAAAAGGTATTCTTTTCTCAATTTCACCTAACAATAACAATAAATAAAACATTTTAATAGAAATAGCAAAAAAGAATGTTCCTAATGTATAACAATAGCGAAGCAAAGGCATAAACTGGCATAACAGTAAGGAAGGAGGGCGATTATTACGTGCTAAATCATAAAAATTAGATTAAATTAGGGTAACGCAACTTCAAATGTAACGATATAAGAATAAAAATAATAATCATTTTCATTTCAGGTATTAAGAAATAATAAAGATTATTCCTTTACGCAGAAAAAGTATTCTTCAGGATTATATGCTGTCTGCGAATGTGTGCGCAATAATTCACAAGTGGAAATTAGTGGGAGAGTACCTTCAGGTTAGTGGGAGTAATGACACCTGGGCCATTTTATATTGTTTTAATTTTTTGAAGAAATATTCCATATGTTGTGCTGTTCAACATTGAAACTGAGTTTGTTCCTTATTCTGGCAACGAGTGTGTTTTTCAGTGTTAAACATGAAGCCATTTAGATCTTAAATGTTATAAATGTTCTACCTAATTCTTTGATGATATCAATAAAATCATTTTTTCGTATTTATGCAGCGATCTTGTATTTTTAATACTGTTTTTGTTTGATCTGATGATATTATGCAGATTGTAAATTCTCAGTAGATCTGTCTCAAGTATCATACAATCCTCTTACGTAAGCAGTTTGTTTTGTCAAGTCATTACATTGTGTAGCATTACATTTTTTTTGAGAACAAGACAACAACACTTGGTTCCATTTAATCGGGATTAGATACGTATGAAAACAATTTGGAAGAGCGTGTGCTGGTTGCTTAAGCTACACTGTTTAGCAAAAAATTTCACAGTAGCTTGAGTTCACTCGAGTTTACTGAATAAGTTCCATTTAGCTTATGGTTTGATAGAAACGAACGTTATCTTTACTTCAATTTGACACTGACAAAAATTCTTGTTTATGCATTTTAAAAGACTTAATAGTGTAATGTGATCGCTTTATCGGTTTTCTCCGAATTCTCGTAACTTAATAAATATTTTACTGACAGATATGTCATCTAAACCACTTGAAATTTATTATATTGCAATTCAAATTCTTTTCAGACCAAATTGATTACTTTAAAAATCATTAACATTGTTACAACAGTGCTCACTGCTCATGAAATTCCACATATTCATAAAGCGCTCATGAAAATATGTAATTGTTTAAAACTTACACGCTTAATTAAAGAGTAAACTTAATTGCCTTCATCACATAATTGTCGCTGTGTTTTAAGCTTCATGAGCAGCAACAATAGTGAAATTTTGTAAAAGATGCTCGCAGTTAGCTAAATATTTTCAGTTCATGAAAAAAGTTTGCAGTCATAAAAAAATTCAACAGTTATAAGTATGGCAAACAATTGCTGAAGCTACAAAACGAGAAGTCTTTGTGCACCGCTGCCCATAAATTTGACAAAAAAAAAATTCATAGAATATAATATTTTGTAGCTTTAGAACATGAATTTTTACATAATAGTTCATTTATCTATAAAAAACTTACTTTTATGCAAGTTGCACTGAGTACTTGAAACTTCCTGTATTGCATAATATTATTAATGTACTTGAAAATATTGTCGTCAAAAATTAAAAGCTACCTTTATTTCGACAAAACACAATTTATCAACTTAATTTTTAACAAAAAATCGCATTATAAAAGTAAAAAAATAACATATTTATCCATTTGTATAACAAAATATAATTAGGTTATCAAAAATAAATCATAAATCAGAGTTTTCCCAACGTTTAAATCATTTTTTTCCCAAATATGTGTCTGAAAATCATACAACATTTCCACCTTATAATTTAATTTGTAGGAAAATGAAAAATGTTTATTGTGTCTCATCACATAATCTTTTCATACAATGATATATATCATCTGCTTGGTTGATTTTGTTGCTCTTCATGTTATTTTTCCTATAAACATTTTCATTATTCTCCAGATAACGATGATACAAGGAACTGTAGATAAAATATGTTCTACACATTTTCAGCTCTTGAAATTCCAACTTAATGAAAATCCAATGTATATTTTTTGCTACTCGGAAATGAAGAACATTTTGATTTATACTTTGATTTAAGTGCAAGATGATTGCTTTTTTTAACAATGGTTTTGATTTCTAAATGAAAGCTTACTTTTCGTATATTTCTATCGATATCGACATAAAAGACTTAATTGAAAGCTCCTTGCTTACTTATTAATTTATTAGAGCTGGAGCATCCGAAGTTTATCATTGCCTGTTTGTACATCATAATTGAAAGTTCTGAGCTGAATCCTTGATCATGTTTAATGTTTGTGCATTATTAATGATGTTTTACAAGCAACAGATTATTTATAATGCCATCATAAATCTCAGTGGACCATAAATACTTATTTAGCTTTAAGATTCTTTGATATTAATAATTTAATTTGCTTTTAAAACAATTTACGGCAGAATTTAGTTTGGATTTGTTGAAGTTGTATAAAATTACCGTACAATTTTCAATTAACCTAATTTAGCAAACAAGCCAAAGGATGATGATGGAAAACTCCATTCAATAAATATTGATACTTTATGCAAATGAAGCAAAAGCAAAATGACGCAATAATTCATTATTAAATAAATTTAATGAATTTCCAGAAAATCTGATTTAAAAGAAAATATTTAATGATTATAAAATTAAACAAGACATGAATTTTTCAGTGTACCAAACACGTGTTAGTGTTTTTTAATCATTATAATTTTCGTTCGCAATTACAAAAATTAAAAAGTTTTTTTATGTTCAATTATTTTTACTTTGCAGAGTTGAAACAACAAGAATCTGCAAGGAGCTTTTATGATAGCCAAATTCTGAACTAAAACAACATTAACTTGAAATTTATGCGTTCATTTTGTGCAGTTATCTTGTTATAATCTGTTTCATTTCTCTTGAAGGGATACATTGGTTTTGTTCGTTGGGAGTTTTGAAAGTTGTCGTTTTAATCAAATAGTTATAGCTTTAATAAAATAAAAATTTTTGTTAATATTAATTAGGGAACAAGCAAGAAGTTAACAGAAGTGAGTATTAAATTAGAATTTCCGAGCACTATTCTCTAAAATTAGGAAAAGATGTATTTTGCTAAGGGAATTAATAATAAGAGGTTAGTATTCAGTAAAAACTTTGTAAATCAAGAAATAATAAAGATATTTTCAGGAATATGAGCTTATTGTTTATTTTATAGAAAAATTGATGTGTAATCTTCATTTGTTCAAACGGATCATAACATAACTTCATTAAAAATCAATGAACTTTTTGCCATAATCAAATTTAAATAATTTATTGCAAATTACCATTTTGGCTTTTTTTGGTTGAAATGTACGAAATTAGTTCTATTTTAAATTCGTTTTGGTAGAAAATAATGAGTTTTTATAATTTGTATAATGCAATTATTACCTTCATTCATGCATTATTTAGTATTCAGTACGCAATTAGCATTCGGTGGTATCAAATAAATAAATTGTAACATTATTATGCACAAATATAATTTAAAATTTATCAGTTTCATCAAAAAGCTAATTAAATCATATAAAGTAAACATTATAATCATCAAAATTTGATTGGAATTATTTGGTTTTTTTAAAATAAAGCGTTTAATGGAAGGTTGTGCATCTGGAAATCAATCGGATTGCTTCTTCAAGCACAAAATATTGTTACATTGTTGCTAAATCTTAAATATTGCAGACTTTAATTGAAATGAATTGAATAAGAATACAGGATTGTGGTATCCTCGATTTGACAGTATTTTTAGTTATGTAATATTTTAATGCATTCATGCAAATCTCTGCAATAGTGTATAAATTTTAATACAACATTTTAAAAGCAGTTCAGTTTTCAACCAAATTCTAAAATAAATTTGAAAAGCAACAATATTTTACTTCCTTTCATCGCAAAAGAGCATTATTTTAGGATTTCAACAGAAAAATGAACAATTCAAATGGAAAATTTACAATCTCACAATTCGCCCTGAAGAGAAGTTACATTGTATTTTACTCGTAAAAATAAATGAATAAAACTTTCCATCGTTTTTGCTAAAAAATTGCCATGTCAACTTAAAAAACATATAAAAGTTGCAAATTGAATATGGAAATTGATTCATTACATTCGTAAAATATTCTATATTTGAATGAATTGGTTCTTCTTCGGAACTAGATGCAAATCAAAATATTTTCCAGAGAAACGTGGATTTACCTAATCCCTTATATTTAATATTTGAAACTGAAACATAATCATATGGTTTCTTTCTTCAACATTCACTCTAAACTTCATGTTACAAAAATAACTGATACATTATCTTTGAATAAAATCGTGACCTCCCATTAATTAATTTCTTAGAAGTGTAGTTGTATCTTAAATCTACAATCTAATTTGAGCAACTTTGAACTCAAAAACCAAGTTTAAGTATAAAATTATAATCCTTTAGTGAGAAAAGAGAATTTACTAAATTTATACGATTTAATTACAAATTGATAATGTAATCATATTCAAAAGAGCTTGCGGGTGGATTATTTAAATAATTTGTGAAGTTGTGTAATTATTTTCTTTAATGATAAGTAAACTGATTGTATCAAGACTTTATATTTTTGTGACGAAATTTTTTAAATACCAGCTTTCAGGAATGGAAATTACTTGAAATCAATGCTTCGGTATAGTGTTTAATTGAATTACATTTGAATATTCATAGAAACCTCATAAGTAGGATAGAGTCATAGTTCTTCGAACATCAAAAAAATTGATATTCTTAAGAAGAAAATTTATTCTTTTAAAAATAATCAAAAAAACGATTGGAATTTAAGAAAACGGAAGTAAAATATGGAACCAAATTCCATGAAACTAAATATTCAGACCCATTTTGAAATTTATCTTGCCTTTAATTGCATTTGTAAAATATTTTTAAGGCTGGAATATAAATTGCTTTTAAATGAAAACTCTATAAATTTAATCTGAAAATGCTGCACTTGACGGTACTTTGTAAAAAATTTCTTCCACCACTTATTGCTACAATGTTACGATAATAATAATAAGAATAAATTAAAAATGACATAAATTTGAGCACACAATTCGGAAGAATGCACCAGAACATTTGAATACTGAAAAAATTGTAACATTGTATTTTGCGAACGTATGCCAGCTTTATCACTTATAGGAGACTTTATATGAATTAAACAATGGGAATGGTTCAAATAGACTGGGACAAAAAGCTGTCATTACAATAACAGTCTTTTAAATGCATTCCATTCTATAAAATACAAAATTAAAATTTTATAATGTGCAATGAAAATTATTCAGTTGGGTTGTAGAAGCGAGCAATGCATATTTTTTTATTGTAGAAAAGAGTTCATCTGCAGAAGAGCAACCAGAGTGGAAATAATTTGCTCAACATTATTTCGTGAATAATAAAACTAAGGAGTGCTTAATTATGTTAATGTGTCTTTTTGGAGTGTATAGTGTCATTTAATTATGTTAAAGGCAGTTCTGATGAATTTTAAAGTTTTGATCCTTACAATTTGATTTCTCTGAAAATTTCGTCGAAATGCATGGTTTTAAAAGGCAAAGAATGAATAAAAATAGAAAACTGATGAAAATACGTAAAATCATGAAATTTTAATATGTCGCACGGAAAGCTTCCCGCTTGTGTGACTTACATTGCTCAAGCTAAACTTTTCAATAATTTAATCTTTCAATTATTCATTATCACATGTATCTACGTTGACATCGTCTTTTAGCAGTAAACAAAGTTTCGTGATTTACAAATTAAATTATTTAATTTCAAGCGTAATTATGGGAAATTTTTGTAAACAACAATGTCTAAAGTGAAGCTTTGTTTGTTGGAAATTAAGTCCCATGCAGCGCTTTTTACAAAAAATACAAAGTTGAAACAAAGTTAAATTAACTTTGAAGCGAATTTTTCGTTGATTTAGAATTTTTTTGTTGAAAAATTTGATTTACCATAAAAAAGATATTCGACATTAAATTTAATTTTACAAGGAATAACAAATATCATTGAAAAATATATATTTTTAAGAAACCAATTCATATTGGCTGCTTGGGCCCAAATTACTTTCCATGTTGAATTGATGATGTATTTTACAAATATATATCTATAAAATTATATTGTTTAAAAACAAGGGAAGAAATCAACAGAGAATCAAATGTGCCTTTCACGATATCCTTGCATGCAGTGATTAATTTTATTTACTCTGTAAACACAGTTCATACTTTGTGTAGATATAAAATGTCCGAGCACTACACAACACACAGGCATTTTGGAAAAGGTAAACACAATAATTTGTGAATATAATTAATTGGTTAAATAATTAAACATTGATATTATAGTGAAAAGACCAGTGGCAAACTTTAGCAATAATTTGAGCTTTTAAATAAAGAAAAATCTAAGGACACCACTCTAATCGGCATTATTATAGTCATGAAATATTTAAACACAAAAACTGTTTACAAAAACATGTAAGGATATTATCAAAATATCTTCAGGTATTGATTTTAGTTTGATTTCATGGTTATACTTGAGTTTGTTTGTGATTTTTTGTATTAAAGCTACCCGAATGATTATTATCCATTGATTTTTTGAATTTAGCTTTCAGACAGACAATGTGAATAACAAATGCCGTGGTATCTTGATTTTGGATCGATATTCACATAAAAACTGTGTACGGACTACGGAGTTACTGTATATTGAAACAAACAAAAAAAATCTCGAAAAAATTGACCTATTTTCTATCATCAGCTGAATTGGGTTGTTCGTTCAATTTATATGGACAAGTGTAAAATAGAAGCAATGTTATACACAGGTAGGCAAGGGAAGTCAATTAACAAGTAATCCTATTAATTAGAATGAAATGCTGCTAATATTTCGATTTAGTAGAAAGTTTACTCATACTAATTCAAAATGAGCAAACATCCCTCTAATGTTAAGCTTTCTAACAAAGCCATTATATGGAATATCGTTCGAGTTCTTGTTGGGTCTGTGATTCATCATTTTGTGTGAACCAAACCACAAATCAATAAGAACTGTCTAGTTCATAGTGAACTAACTCAAATCGATTTCCATTTTCTAGAACATTATTTACATTATTAACCATTACTTCACTCCGTGTTGACATAATGTGGAAAAGATAAATGGCTCTTCATATATATAATTCTGTTATAATCATGCCATATTATACAGATTTCAAATAGTGTTTTGGTCATTGTCGAAACCTCACAGATTGGATGAAGCGATACGAAAATTTCACACAGTTTTCACACAATTTGGTTCATTTATTAATCATATATAGATGACTCTTTGGTATTGAACAGTGCTTTTATCAACCGGTTATAGCTTATCAACTTGTTAGACATTTCCTACTAAATTTGAAAAGTTGATAATAATTTGTATAGCTAAAAACTAACTTTTAAAAACTAAATTGTATCGTAAAACAAAGTACTTAAAGTTTTGAATTTCGTGGTCTGCTTTTATGAAAGTATTTTAACTTCAAGAACCTATTTAAGTGTATTGTAAACTATTTATCAATTGAATTTCAATAAAATATAATTAAAACAGTAGAAGAAATAAATTTTAAAATAAAATTGTGCACCGAATTCTAGAGAAAAATATACAAATATTAAATTACCATTAATTTGTAAGTGAAAACAGCGATAAAGACCAAACATGAACATAAACTATTTGACTCCATTATGCAAATATTTCCACTGCAGTAATTTTCAAAGTTAAACTTTTATCGCTTGTGGCAAAAAGTAAAGTTTATTTTTCTATTAAAATTAATTTCTCAGCTCCACCAAGAAGGGTAAACTTAACTTTTTACTTCTCCGCAAAATTCGGAGAAGTATTGTTTTCTTCCCAGCATTTTCAGGGTTTTTTGACCTTATTTGATTTTTCCTGATTTCCCTGTACACAAATCTCAAAAATATCTCATATCTCATATCAAAAATATCTCCGTATTGAGTTGAAGAAAATTCCTGTAAAAAAAAATCCGGAAAATATTGAACCCCCGACCCGTGCAATGCGAAAAACTAAGGGCCGTGTGCCTGGTGGTTCGGTGGTTCGGTGGTTCGGTGGGTGTGTTACTGTAAACGATCGATCTGACCTCCCACCGGACCGATTCCAAATTTTTTGATGCCAATCGACTTGGTATCTCTTCCCATCGTGCACCTGATATTTTTGGTGATGGTGACTCCACCGGTTAGGTCACCAGAACCACTTCCGTGACTCAAAGTCGGGTTTTCCATACAAAAAAAAACAATTTTTTTTGAAAAATTAGAGCTGTGTGTTTTTGAGAAAATGTTTGAGATTATGAGTTGAGGCGGGAAATGTATCGATGTTTGGTTCACTACCTGCTTGTAGTCATCTGGGGGTCATCTGGTGGTACCAGACAACTTTTTTTGGAAAAAGTCTTAGAATCTCATGATTCGTCCAGAAAATTATAAAAATCAAGTTTTTGGAGGATCAGCCTGGTACCGCTTACTCTCAGCTCCAGAATTAGAGAACGCCTAGAGATACAGCTTCGGTCTCTTGAGAAAAAATGTTTGGATTAATAAGTTCGGTCAAGAATTACATCGATGTTTGGTCCACTACCTACTGGGAGTCATCTGGGGGTCATCTGGTGGTACCAGACAACTTTTTTTTGAAAAAGTCTTATAATCTCATGATTCGTCCAGATAATTTGAAAAATCAAGTTTTTGGAGGATCAGTCTGGTACCGCTTACTCTCAGCTCCAGAACTCGAGAACGATTAGAGATAGCACTTCGGTCTTTTTAGAAAAAATGTTTGAGATGATGAGTTGAGTCAAGAAATGCATCGATGTTTGGTCCACTACCTGCTGGGAGTCATCTGGGGGTCATCTGGTGGTAACAGACAATTTTTTTTTGAAAAAGTCTTAGAATCTCATGATTCGTCCAGAAAATTCAAAAAATCGAGTTTTTGGAAGATCAGCCTCGTGCCGTTTACTCTCAACTCAAGAACTCGAGAACGACTAGCGATAGCACTTCGGTCTCTTCAGAAAAAATGTTGAAATTATAAGTTCTGTCAAGAATTGCATCGATGTTTATTCCGATTTTTATAACGACTAGAGATAGCACTTCGAACAATTTTTAATGAAAACACCATTCCATACTAGCGGAGAAGTCCTGCTCAGCTCACAAGCTGCACAACTAGTTTTATCTTGAGAATTTCATTGAAAATCAACTATAAGCTTGTTTATGTTGTTCTAATTACAACAACCTTCCAGAAAAAAAGCACTTGACAAAATTTAACACACAGTAGCTGTATGCAACAAAATCCACCTTTCTATGAAGAATTTTGGTATTTTATTGCAAAATCTTTATGGAAAATCAAATCTCATAGAATTCAATAATAATTTGCCAGTTTATCAAACTTGTGGCAATCAGAAATCGAAACATTTAAAAATTTATAAGCACGTGCTTTACATTATAATTTAAACATTCTTGCAAGCACAACTTTTAAACCTTAATAAGACAATATCATCTCATCTTATTTTATAAATGAAACTCCCTGCTGTGTAATATCCCTGACAGATTCATTTCCCGCATAACCCTCGATTTCTAAAATCTAAAGTATTATAACCAGGTGAAGGAAATACATCCAAGACTTGGAAGCTTATTAGCTTTCTTCCACTTCCTGTGTGGTGCTCTCAAATTGGTTTTTCCACGGAAAGTTATGTTTATGTTAGCTAAGTGTGGGTTTTGCGTGACCGGAATTAATAGATGCCTTTTTAGTCATTTATCATTATTCCAAATGATGTTGGTAAATGCTTATGGTAGTTTCTCACCTTAACATTTCAATTTGATCCTTTTTTTGTTGATGAGATGATAAAGTTATATTATTGCCGATTTTATTATGCAAACGTTGAACTCCATTACAGAGTTTCAGAAAAAGAGGCAGAAAAAGAAAATTAGAAGTGGGTGTTCATAGTATTTTTGATTGGAAAAATAGAAAAGAGCTTAATTAATTATAATTGTGTGTATAACAACAACAATGTTTGCCCAACTCTACCTTACACCACTTTCAGTTAATTTCTATGGAAACTTCATATAAAAGTGTAGATGTAATATAACAAATGGTAAGAATATTATAAAGGATAAACCTAAAGGTATTCTGAAATCTGTTTTTTGCTCAAAATATTTCTCAATCTTGACAGAGATTAAACCATTGGTTGAAGCTGGTTGAAAATAGTTGAAAATATCCATCACAGAGCCAATTAAAAATAAATTCAGCAAAATATATATCCACCTATTTAAATACATAAATTTAACTCGAATTCCCACTTTACGCAATCAATTATTGATTAATCGGTTTGGTCCAATTTCAGGTGAAAATATTATATTTTTATCAAAAAATTAGCATTTTGATTGAAATTTGATTTTAATTTGTTTTTAATTTACATTTTAAAATTGATGCTCGCATCCATTAAAATACTTTCCATGTAAAATTACATAATCTACCAGATTTATCCATTTCAATTTCCAAATAAATTGCACACAATTCATTTTCGATTATCAGATAATGTGATTGCATATTATTGTTATGTAAATAATAAACTCACGAATGTAGAAGTGTCGGTTGTAATTGAGCGTAATTCACACTTAATCCTTTAAATTTATATTGAAAAATAAATTATTGATTTGATTTTCTTAAAATATGAAAACATTGACTTTTACTCATCTATATGTTAGTCAGAGTTGATTAAACATCCCTGAGTGAATTCAATAGATACAATTTATTTTAGGTAACAAATAATAATTTCTATAATGTATTTTTAATTATGAACTTGTGTTTGCGTTAGATTTTATAAATAATTAAATAGATAGAGTTTCATTGAATTTTACTTATTTTAATTCAAGGAACTAACAAACAAACAATCATAAAAAAACAATTTTAAAAGCTTTCTGTTAAATTATTTTTCCGGAATTTTGTTAGAGCACTAATAATAATTATGAAGATGAAACATTTTCAACATTGCAGACATGAATAAATTTGAAATATTTCCACAATTTCTTTTAAGTTTTAATAATTATTATTGTCGTAAAATATTTTAACGCAATGTATATATGCAAAACTGAATGCTTTAATATTCTCACAAATAACAATCATACTTGCTAGAGCTCTCTTTGACCTTTTTTAAATCCTGGTTTGGAATTATTATATTTGCTTTCTGTGTTAAAACAAAAATATGCATAAATCTTGAAATTAATTTCGTTTGACTGAGTTGTCGCTTGGAATTTATAATTTATTTGCTGCACAAAAAGTAGAAGCAACCAAATAAATTGTTAAATAACAATATAATGTATGCGAAAACTTTTAGCTGCTTCCAGTGCTCAGCGGAAATAAATCTGTTGTACTTATTTGCTGAGTATTCAAAAACCTTAATTCATATTATTGTTCGCCTTGAGTTAGTTTTAAAAAATTTTTTAAATTTTATAAATAGTTTGGCCTCTATTTAGTTAGTTTTGCTGACGTTGGTAAAATTTTAATGTCAACTTTTAAAGAAAACTTATCTTCCAAAGAACATGGAATTCGTGCAACCCTGATTTAAAAAGTATACATATCTTGGCAATGCCAAACAGCCAGAACATTGATCGCCAATAAATCAGATTCTTTAAAAGATATTTAATTTAGTTATTTGCGAATAGTTTTCTTCTATTTTACCATTCGAAACACGGCGATCGATTTTGTGTTTTTTAAATTATTGCTAGTCTGCGGCAATAAGACTCAGCAATTCTAAAACAGCACTCAACATTTAAGCATGGAAAATGTTTTGCTCCTTTTATCTCAAGTGTTGAATTTTTATTGTTTCTCTATTATTCAAAGGCTCCTTCGGAATTTCGTAAATACTACACAACTACAACAAAACACATTCAGATACAAGCATACACACTTGATATTCTGGAGCAGCACCGAATTGTACGTGATATAAAAAGTGAATTGACAGCGTTTATTTTGATTTATTCCAAAACATTTTTCGGGGAATACAGATTGCGTTCTAGATACATATTTTTTGAAAATTACGAAATTACGATTCGTGTTCAGCTTGAAAAAGCTCTTAAAAAAATTAATTCGCTTTCAGGTGAAATAAAATGGATGAAAACGATGTCAAATTGTTGATTTATAATGCGTTACATGTGTTCCAGATCAATGTTTACAATTTTGTATGGAGATACCCACATTCAATTGAAAATCTGAAAAGCTGAATTGATATTTTATACTTTTTAACTTTTTGACGCTTTTATTTTCAAGTCATTAAGAGAAAATGGTTTTAACTCTCCTAATTGAATAATCTTTAACTATTTTCTTGTCTGATGAATTGCAATTTAAATCTGGTAAATTTACAGCTACTTATCTTCACTTTAAGCGATGATCCTAATAAGTTTGCGATCGTTTTTTGATATTTTTTGAAGAAATCGTTCGAGAAAGAAATTAATCACATATGTGATCTATTTCTTTGATTTGTTTTTAATCAATTGTTTCAAGTGCGATACAAACTCGGTTACTCATTTTGCTGACAATTCAAACAACAAACAAAAACCGTCAACTCCCCTCAATTTGTTTCCTGTACAATGTAATGCAATTGATCACAGCGATAGCAAAATGAAATTTGTTTCAACTGTGATAATAAACCGAATGAACCGAAATCAGTGGAATTATATGGTTGAGTATTTTGTTTATTTATTGGAATTTATTATACTTGCAATGTGGTGGTAACATTTAATCAATCTGAACATTCTAAACATTTTTCTATTCGGTGGTGCTGCGACGAGATAAACAAACAATAAACTTTATATGTTGATGCTAAAGCTCGATAAGCGAAACAATATAATGGTGAAAATGTCGATAAATTGTGTGTTTGGAAAATAAATTATTACTTAACAAACCATAAAACCTCAATAAATGATAATCAATTGATATGACAGTTGCTTTATCGCATTCAGCCATCAATTACTATAAAACATTTAACAGTTATTGTTGTAAATTATTGTTGTCCATAAATTTGAATTCTACGTACTCCTATCCGAGATTTTCCTACTATCTTTACCTAAATATAAGAAATAAGAATACCATCTGAACTTAAATTTAAAAAGTTAAATTATTTTTAACCTAAATTTTTAAAAACTTAGGTTAAGAAGGTAAAGATAATGCTACTTTGTAAAATAAAGATAAAGGAGGTAAAGATAATTCAGTTTTTAATTTAAGTAAAGTTATCTCTACCTAAAAGTTTAAACTTGTAGATTGTTTATATTGAGTGAACTCATCCCACTGATCACGAAAATTTTCATAATCCTATAATTCAATTGAATGTGCGGTCAACCATGTAATCTAATTGACTCGAGTAATTTCATTCGAAATCACAGAGAATTATGTTTGCACAAACATGCAACGGACTTTTATGCTGTGAAATATAGTCCGTGCACATTATTTTCCACTATTTTTGCTGTCATGTGCCAAAGCTGGCTCGTGAGCCTTGATAATAATCAGCTATGTGCCTGTGTAGTACGATGCTTGTTCAGAGCTAATTGCGTGTGATTTTTGCTTTGTAGATATGGATTAGCTGGAAGTTTCTCTGCGAAATATTTTGCTTGAATAAAAGTTTTCTTTTTCATTGAAACTTTTCCGAGAAATTGCTTTTTTCGATGCACGCATTTACAAAATTTTTGATATTTACTTCAAAGTAAAAGTATCTGTATCAAACACGTACATCTATAAAATCCTAATTATTTTGTCTACATACTCTGTATTGTATCAGTTCAATCTCATGAATTGAATGTTTGTATTTGTTTGTTTTTAAATCTGTTATTATGAATTTTGATGATCAATTTGGCATATTTTTAGCTGTATTGAAATTGGTGACTTTTTGTCATATTTTTGGAATTTTGTTGGCATAAAATAGTTCAGACTGTTTGACAACTTAGTGGCAACAATGTATCATACAGTCGTCCATCCTGGGCACAAACAAACGAGTAGAACAATAACAGGTAATACCTTAATCTCAAAGCTTGTTGTTATACACTTAAAGTCACGTAAATCACTTAAATTCGAAATCCCAATAAAAGGATTCGCGGATATTAAAGCTTTAAATCAATTTGACTCGAATTACTGAAATTTATTTATCGTTGAGTTTGCTTGATTCATCAGAATATAGGAAATATATCAAATTACTGCGACAACAACTTGAATGCTTCACGATACACTTTTTTCATATTATTGTATGTATATACCGTTGAGTGTTGTGGTGTTTTGATGCATAATCTGAAACCCTTGTACTTAACTATATATTTGAGCGCATACTTTTGGTCGGAAAGTTTGTATTGCTGTGTACATGTTGTGCTGAAAATCTGCCACGCGAGCTTATGTGATTTTATTATGTTGAGTAACAGCCGACATAATATAAAGCAACGCAAATGAATTTTTAATTTGTTGAACGTGAATTTTCCAAGGAGAAACACAAGCAGCACAAGTTCATTTAATGCAGAACGATGGTGGATTGTTTAGGGTAGAATGGGATTTTAAGTGATATGAGACTGCATAATACGTTATTGAAAATTAGTGATTAAAGGCATTTAGGGTTATTGCGTGCTTTTATACAACCAACGGCTTAAGATAATTGAACTTTGATCGGAGAAAGGAAATGGATTGTGTAGGGTTTTAGGATTATTATGAATTCTTAATATAATTCTCTTCATTTTAAGCTTCACAGTATATGGCCATAGCTTTTATATTTGATGATATTATTAAATGATTAGAGTTTTTGAATATCTCTGAGAACTACACAAATAGAAGAATAAGGTATTGTTCAATTTAATTCATATACGATTAATCAAATCACTCCATTAAACTCCATTGAAAGGTCTCAATAGAATCCATTACGTAAGTTGACTGATATTTTTTAAAAGGTCATCATACATTAGAGTTTATCCATTAAAATGTAATTAAAAAAAGTCACTACACTACGTTGAATTTCATAGAAAAGTATTTCCTCCATACATTAAATTCCACCCCGTATTTTATTTGATTGATTTTTCCGATTCACTTCAACACACAATTTGAATCAATAAAATGTCTGTTTTGTCACTTAACTGCCCCCTCTCTGCCATCCTAACAGCACCAGCGTTTCCCTCAATTCCTTAGCATTCCTAATACATGATGACATAAATTGTGCCAATAAAAATCGAAAAGTAGAATTGAAAATAGGAAAAACATGTGATCCAATAAATACAATATTTTCACAACAATCACGTACAACTAATTTCGTCTAACATCTTACAATTGTGATACGAAAAATTTCAAATAAAAATTTAAAAGCAATCCGCTAGATCCTTTAAAAGCTGAATAAATTTTGAATTTAATAAGATAGATATTTTAAATGGCTATAAGAATCAATTTGAGTTTTTTGTTTGAGAACTGGATTTCTTTCAAAGAGATACAGTTGGACCGTTTGGATTACCAACTATTTGGAAAGATCGAAACTCTAGGACTTAATTGAAGTTTATAAGAATATGTTGTAGAGTATTTAGTAACTTAATGTGTGCACATTATTCATGAAAATTTTTGTATAATGTCTATAAATAATTAATTTATAGAAAACAATTAAAAAAAATCATACTTATCAAACTTCATCTAATGGATCCTGAAAATAGTCCTTAAAAGCTTATTATATTACATGTTTTTTTATGCTCCTCAGGAAACCTCAATACATCATGTTACACCTAAAATCAGGGGTGTAGAAGTAGTCAAATAACAAGGTAGGCGCTGATGAGTTTTTGCATGGTTTTTGCAAACAAATTTAAACTAGTTGTGCAGCTTGTGAGCTGAGCAGGACTTCTCCGCTAGTATGGAATGGTGTTTTCATAAAAAATTGTTTTGAAGTGCTATCTCTAGTCGTTCTAAAAGTTGTCTGGTACCACCAGATGACTCCCAGATGAGTCCCAGCAGATAGTGGACCAAACATCGATGAAATTCTTGACAGAACTTATTATTCCAAACATTTCTTCTGAAAAGACCGAAGTTGTATCTCTAGGCGTTCTCTAATTCTGGAGCTGAGAGTAAGCAGTACCAGGCTGATCCTCCAAAAACTCGATTTTTATAATTTTCTGGACGAATCATGAGATTCTAAGACTTTTTCAAAAAAAAAGTTGTCTGGTACCACCAGATGACCCCCAGATGACTCCCACCAGGTAGTGGACCAAACATCGATGCATTTCCCGACTCAACTCATCATCTCAAACATTTTCTGAAAAAACCACAGCTGTATCTCTAGTTTTTCAAAAAAAATTGTTTTTTTTTTGTATGGAAAACCCGACTTTGGGTCACGGAAGTGGTACTGGTGACCTAACCGGTGGAGTCACCATCACCAAAAATATCAGGTGCACGATGGGAAGAGATACCAAGTCGTTTGGCATCAAAAAATCCGGAATCGGTTCGGTGGGAGTTCAGATCGATCGTTTACAGTAACACACCCACCGAACCACCGGACACACGGCCCTTTGTTTTTCGCATTGCACGGGTCAGGGGGTCAACATTTTCCGAATTTGTTTTTACAGGAATTTTCTTCAACTCAATACCGACAAAAAAAATACTGGATATTTTTGAGATTTGTTTACGGGGAAGTCAGGAAAAATCAGATAAGGTCAAAAAACCCTGAAAATGCTGTCACGAAAACAATACTTCTCCGAATTTTGCGGAGAAGTAAAAATTGCACTAACCCACATTTTAACAAGGGGTCGCGACTACCCACGCCTACCCACTTCTACAACCCTGCCTAAAATATAATCCAAAGTCAACGAACGGCCAACGTTCCAAAAAACCATTTCCCCCTGACTCTTGAATTTCACAATCATTTGCAGACAATGAGAACAAGCTGGGACTTTTGTCACAATTTTATAATTTCTTGCCAAAACACAATGATCGGCAGCCTCAGGGGGGAAAAAGAGCAATAACATTTTACGAGCGAATTACGCTCCAAATCAAATCGATTTATAAGGTGAAGCCGACAAAAATTGAAATAGACTTGCTATTCTCGTAGCAAAATAGATTAAAAAACCGTTTTCTGCTAATTTTTGGGAAGCGAGCATTCAAAAATCGATAGCGATGCCGGGAAAATTAGGAATCGAAAATTGAAAAGATAAAATCATTTCAATTTCAATTCCGTCTTCCTTGCTCGCTTTATTCCTTGTTTAATCCGGCGGATCACAATTAATTACACTCCAATAATATTCATCCGAAATATAAATTCATTGAGGAAAATGGAGACCAATTTCGAGTTTTCCTATCAGTTTTTTCAGTTAAGGGATCAAAGGCAAAAAAGAAAGCAAAGGAGTTTTATTCAAGAGGCAATAAAAATATTTTTGAATTTTAATTCCATCTTTCATTGCCAATAGTTTAATTCAATATCCTTTTTCAATTACATCTTGACTCTTTTTGATGTTTTTGTATTTGGAGAGATTTCGTCTTCAGCTAGTATTAATGTTTAATGGAATGGATGCTATTAGGTGGAAAAATATTTTAATCTTCTTGAGAAAAGTTTTTTGTTTAAAGAAAGTTTCCTTTAAATTTATGACTTTCCTAATAAAACTTTTTATATTCATGGAATGTATTAATTATGCTATACTAGTAGAATGTAAATAAAAATTAAACAACATTCGTATGTGACAATTTAAAATCATTTAACACATAGCACAGACACTTGGTACAAATTGAGAAATACTTCGAAATTGTTATCCGCGATAAGCAAGAAAAAAAATTGACAAAATTCGAATAAATCCATTGGAAGAAATTTTCTCATTAAATCAAAAAGCAATAGCAAAACAATTTAAAACTTTTCGGAGCGAACTTTTCAATGTAAAAATAAAATAAGTTGGGAAATTTCATTATTTATGTAACCCTTTTCCAATAAAACAAATGAGCGCTTTTAGAAAATTATTTGCGACTTTCCGACTTCTCGAATTACTTTTTGCTAGTAGATCTCGCTTCTTATAGAAATACGAGAAAAGATTTCATTAAAACGGCTAATTAGCAGAAACATTGAAGAATCGAAGGATTTCTTTTCAGGATTTGATTAGTTTGGAAGAAAGCAAGAATAGCACCAGTTTTCTTATATTTTATTTTATTTTATTTTATTGGGCGTTGATTGCGCCCCTCCCGGAAACTACACCAAGATGAAATTGTGTTGCTTTGCAATATTATTGTTTGCATGTTGTACGAACAGTGTTGTAAAGCTTTTCAATTGTTTGGAAATGATATTTAAGATTAAGTTTTTAAAATAGTTATAAGTGAAATAATTAGTGCAATATTAGTTTTTTTTGAAGTTAAAAAAAATTGTTCTATTTGTTAAATATTCACAGTCTAATTAATTGTAAGTTGGAGTGTGATAATCAAATTGAAGTTTTATCGAAAAATGAACACGTGTCATGCAGACAAAATATATTATCTTGTGCCGCGTACAACTGTTGCGAGCAACACATTATTTATTGAGTTGTGTACGAACAGCTGATTCTTGATAATATTGTTTGGTATCAATTTGCTATTTGAATAGTGTTATTGTTTTTCTTAAATAGTTTAAAAAAATTTCCCTGAGCTTATTTAAAATTTAATTTTATGATTTTTAGTAAAAAATGGCTGCTTATGGAAATAATCAACAATGGAACAATCAACAACAAGACTTTAATTTTGACATGCCGGAGCAGTTTGGACAGGAACTGTTAGTATTTCTTAAATTATATTTGAATTTCAACTTATTTGATATTTTACCCTTAAAGAAATTTTCAAACCTTCGAAAGCAACGTAAATCAGCAAACTGCTCCTCAAAGTTATGCAAATGTACCAGCACCAGCTTATAGTGCACCATTTTTTGATCCAACAGCTCCAATTGCTAATAATGCCATGTTTGATCAGCCAGACGCAAATAATAAATCCTATAGTGGGGATTCTCAATTTGATGATGAGCCTCCATTATTAGAAGGTATTCGCATATGAAAATTAATTTTATAAAGCTTCATTCATAAGCATCTATTTACAGAATTGGGAATTAATCCAAGTCATATCTTGCAAAAAGTGAGTACTTTGATTTCAATTTATAAATAAGCAGAAAACGTTTTAAAGAATATAAAGCTAATTTTGGTATCGAAAACCTACAACATTTTTTATTGTGCTTGAGAGTTTTACCGTTTTACCAACCGACTCATTTTCATTCAATTCCAATGATTCGCGGTTTAATGAATATTACACATCCATCATCTAAAAAATGGTAGGGGCTGTGATTTGGCATTTCAACATTTATAAAAAAGAAACCCATTTCCTTGGTGTTCGCTGTAAACTTTTGCGTACACACCGTAGACATTTTTATTGTGGAATATTTGCTGTAAAGTTTTCTTGCCGGAGCAAATTTGTGAAACAAACTTTTGCTACGGCGAAACTTTTTGCTCTAATTTGTTTTGAAATTATTGCGAGAGAATTTGCTGCTTCAACTTTTCAGTTTATTAATGATACAGAAATGCTTGCTAATGAAAATTCAAGTCAAATTCCGTAATTAAATAACCATCTAGAAGAACAAACAGAAAACTTGAGTAAAAGCGGGATAAAAAAACACTTGAAAGCAAAATCTTCACAGAATTATTTTTTAGTGGCAAAAGGGGAAAAAGCGGAATAGTAGTGAGCGTGGGGGTTGGTTGAAGATTTTCCGATAACTTAGGATGACTTTTATTTAAAAACTGATTTTTATTAAATAAACTTCAGCTTAATAACAAAAACCATATTGATCAATTTTAAATGAATCTATTTTTTGTAAGTTGCAAAACTTTTTTAACACCAACTTTGTTACAAAAAACTACTTGACATAATTCCCGAACAGCTGTTTAATGAGAAAAGATGATTTTATCCTTTTCGTTCTGTTATTTTTGAGATGGAACGAAAAGCTTCTTACATTAAAAATTAATTTTTATTATACCATCGTTTGAAATTCAATTATTTTATAATTCTGAAAATTATAAAACTCCACTTACAGTTTTTTTAATACATTTAACAAGTTTCTCAGTTTTTTTTTGCAACTTTTTTGTGCAGTAATTGAAATGAAAAGTAACCAATAATAATTAAAATGTAATCTTCATTATTGCAGCCAAAGAAAAGTGATAAATCGTAATTTAATTGAACGAGATAAATGAGATTTCCAATTGATTTATTTCTTGGTTTTCGCTGTAGAGATGTTGCTTCCCTTGGGTGTCCTTACGGGTTGAGAATTCTTTATGCAGAATATATATAGTTTCGTGAGAAAAAAGGGTTTTCTTTAGGACTATTTGATGCAGTTATTTCAGAATTTCGGTAAACCGTTTAAGTTTCTCTCTCAGAGGATGCTATCAAATAAATTTTGCTACTTGACATATGGTAAATAAATACCTAAGGTAAAATTGTTTTGACAGTAACGGTTGTTTGTTGGAGTTTAAACAAAAAGTATTAGTACAAAAGCACTGTAAAGTAGTTTAAAAACTTATTTTCCATCCAAAGAAACTCCTTCCGTTCCTGAATTATTTTACTTTTATAAATTCACCAAGCGATGGAATTGATTACCATATAAGATTGCCATTATTCGATTTTGATCCTCGTCTCAGCGATTTGGCTGGCATGATTCTGTAGTTTTTAGCTATCTGGCTTTGATATTCACGAACAAGTATTTTATTGCGAAAGTTTTGTATTTTCAACAATTTAACGACTTTATGCTTTTATGTGTTTTCATTTGAATCGCTGTGAAATTGTGTCTGGCACAATGACTTTTTATGGAAAAAATAACTAAATCTCTGGGAAATTGACTCAATGATACTCAATTGCAATAAAACCAAACAATTTTCCAACACTTTACAGCAACTTTTCAAGCATCTGACCGAATTTATGTCTGACTTTATTTTATGAGCTTTTTATTTTATTGATACTTTTTTTTATTTATTCTTTTATTAAAAAGAAAATGATAAAACTTTATCGAGCTTTTTCTGTCAAATGAATTTTTGATTCACAAATTTATGAATTAAAATTGGGATGATTTGGATTTTAATATTTGGAATTTTGATAGACGTTTTGATTTCTGTTATAAAATTGTTATTGATCGTTAAATGAGACAATTTTTAGGTGACATTTTATCTGTGCACTAAAACCCTAATAAGATTACATAAATTAAGCTTTGCATATTAACACACTCGATTGAACAGACATTTTAAGAGCTTTATGTTTATTGAATAATTATTGTCACAATTTATTTACAAACCCGATTCAATGTTTCTAAGGACTGATAAGTATGTACATTAAAAATGATTCGCAGTCCGTCTGATAAAAAATTTAATGCTTAAATAACGCATGTTTTAATGATCATTCAAGATTTCATTTTAAACGATTCAAACGAAGTCAAATAGCAATAATTATGCAATATCAGCCAACCGATTTCTACACCTTTGAATTTATTCTTCTTGATGAGATTATTTCATGTTTATTTCTGAGACATGAAATATGCAATTATGATTTTGTTTTTTTAAGTATTAATCAACAGTTTTTATGATTTTTCATCCAATAGTTGAATAGTTGAAATTTCAAAACAAAAACTAAATAAACATTAAAGATTTTTATGATTTCATGTTTTTCCAAGAAAATATTTTCCCTGCTTTTATTGGAATTATTTTCTAAAATTTTATTTCATACTAATAAAAACTCTGCAAAACATATTTTTTCTGTTTAAGTTGGTAGAAAAGTTTGCAAAATGAAGACGATGAAGAGAAGTTTTCATGAAATGTGATTGCAATAAATTAAAATCTTTGAAATCTCAAAAGTGTTTCAATTGAAAATACAAACTTCCCTCCCAAACGGAAGCAATTTTCTTTCTATTGATGCGTCTCGTGTTTTCCTTTCGTTACCATGACACATGTGATACCCCAAGTTGCATAAAAAAATAAAACTTGAAGAAATAAGACAAGTTCAATCCGAAGAAGCTGAGAATGAAAGGATGTTGGAGAATGATAAAAATGAAACTTTTAAATTAAAAACCACCACTCAGATTTGTTAATTTTGGAAAATGATTTGGATGTATGATAAAACTTTTAAATGTAAAAAAAGTGTGTCATCTGAATTCAAGAGTGTTTTTTGCGCTTTTAAGTTTTTGTGTTTTGTAAAAATTATTTTTACACAAAAAAAATACTTAACAAAACTTTCAGTCTTAAGTTTTTTCCCCATAAATATTAAAGTTCTTTCATAATCTTAACTCTCTTTCAAATTTGAATGGTTCAAATTACAATCTCAAAAATGCAAACCAAACTCAGCATAATTTGTGTCAACTTAATTTCTGTACAAAAGGTGATTGTTTAATAAAAATTACCATTCAACAGAAAAGTGCCAAAAAATAAAAATCTCCATTCTGTATATTTTATATTTTCCAGAATAATTTTAAATAATTCTCACAATTTTGCAAGTCAAAACGAAATTTCTCAAAAATCTACATTAATAATTAACAAGAACCAAGATAAAGGAGGAAAATATCTTTTATTTCTTTGCAGATAGCGAGTTTTTCAGTGTAAATTGTAATAAAACGAAAATCTGCAAATAAATGAAACATTTAAGAGTTGTGATTACAAACAGTTGAAATTAAATTTGGCAAATGACAAATGCAAATAATATCGTATCTGCGATGAGAATTGTCTAAATTATTCAAACGATTAGAAAGATTACGCTCTTGAATACAATTTCGTGGAAATTGGAGGGAGCTTTGATGATGATGATTTTGTTATCCATAATTTCAAAGTGCAACTTCTGTAATTCTGTTCTTTCCATAATTGTGTACATTGCCACTTTCATACAATTCATACTTAAAGGGAAATTATACGTTCATATACACGTTTCGAAGAACACTTGATGTACCTTTTTAATATTCCAGTACACGCTCAATAAGTTTAATAAATTTCTAGCAGATGTTATAAAAACTAAAACCGCAAAAACTATACTCAAACTTTATTTGCGCAAACTTTCATCCATATTTAAACTTGTACATACACTACAGTATTGTAATGTGTGATATTTTGGGCCAAATTGTGCAAATGTATAAATTGAGGCAGTGTCAGGGCTAGGAATAATTTTTTGGATATTTGAATTAAAATATTTCCATGTTATATGTAAAAGAGTTTTCCAATGAATTAAACATTTCTGAAAACTTTTAAAATAAAACGAGGTGTACACCTATCTCCATTGAAATTTTAAATGGTTAACTAAAAGAGTAAAATGAATTTACATTGCAATAATTTGATTTTGACCAAGTAACTTTTGCAAACAATTTTATATGAATTAGAGTTTTATAAAATGAAAAATTAAATATTTTACAGCTGAAATACAGAAAGTTCTAAAAACTGTTCATTGCAGAAACTTTTTCTGTGATATTTCTGATATTTTCCCGTTTAGAATGTGTAATAAATTGCAAATATTAAATTGTTATTCCTTTACATTTTTCATGTTGCCGAAAAAGACAAGGCGAATATTAATGCGGTATGCTTCAGCTCGGAAAAATCGTTTATGCCGGAAAATGTGACGGCATGGTTACCATTTTTGCTGATTTCAATCCTTCTTTCATGTGTACGACTATCGATTGCCTATTTCAGAAAATCTCTTATGAAATACCCATAAAAAGAATGTCTATATATACAGCCGCACGCATATGTATAATACTGTCAAACGATCAAAATAGAACAAAAATTACATTTATCAATATTTGATACGTCTCCAGAAAAAATTGTATTAATAAAATGTGAGATACTTTTTGATGTTAACGTTGGGATGCAATAAATACGGAGATAGCAGCTGCTCTACCGAAATTCAAGCAGACTTTATGGAAAACAAAATGTCTTTGTCAATGCATCGACATAGGAATCACATATCCCATATTTTAAATATTAATTTATTGCAATCAATCATGCCCTGATACTCCTTGATTCAACTTAATACAAGCTTGATGATACAGCGAACAAATATGCGAAACGCAAAAAACATGTATCTCATTTAATGTCTCCGTGATTTGAATTATAAACGACTTTTAAAATCATCACGAAGAGACTTTTGAATTTTTCAGTTTTATGGTAGAAATATATTTTTGGAAGAGATCTCGCTGAGTTTTTTCTCTTTGAATCTGAATATTTTTAAGGATTTAAAAGCATTATAAAAGTATTTAGTGTTTGTACTGTTTTCATAGCAAGAATTCATGCTCGTTGTTTAAAAGTCTCAATACATTTACAAAAATGTTTTTTTGAACAAACCTTTCTATAGTGAAGAAAAAGTTTTATTTTTTTCATCTTAAAATTAGAAACATTACTGAAAAAACTCAGGACTGACAGTAAAAAGCGAAATCGGGAAAAAGAAATTTGATTATTTATAGGCACTTTCGTTATTTATAGCACAACGTAAAAGATTAGATTTAATATTTAACACAAAAAATCCTATTAAGAAGACAGTAATAAATGAAACATATTTCTTTATTATCCTAGTTTGACGTTAAAAAACTATGAAAAAAATTGACTTGTTAAAAGTGAAACGAAATCGAAAAGATCATTTCAGCCACGCAATCCAAATATTCATCAGTAAAAATGTTGGAATTTTTCTTGAAAGAATAGATATAATGAAACTATAATACGAAAGCTTCAATTTAAAAATAAATAATCCAAATAATTCAGACACCCCCATCAATAAAATAAACTTCATCAAACGATGTCATCATGAAACACGAGAGCGTATAGAACGTGAAAAGAACATCGCCACGCCAGCATTCATCGGCATTATTTTCATTTTTAAATTCCAAGAATATCCAAGAAAATTCAAACTTTACTGAATTTGATAGCTCAAGTTTTATTTGTATAGTTTTTAATACTTTTTAAAATAAATAAATTCATGTAACTGACGTTCACAATTATGCTGCACAAACATAACAATGCCGTATTGTTGCCGACGTACAGCACCTGTTAAAAGTTTAATAGTGGAAAAATAATTTCGTCAATAAAAACATGAAATACGGGCAAATTTTATTATCCAATTTCGAAAGCTCGGTTTTCCTATACGTGGGAATTTTTGAGCTAAAACTTTGGTTTTGGCTTTTTTGGTTTCTGCTTTTTTTATTCGCTGAAATTGTGTGGCTGATTGCAGCCTTTACATGGAATTTGGCTGCATTTTAAATTATATATAAGTACTTGTTTCACAATGGAGTATATTGCTATGTTGGAATTTTTATTTATAATATATGTTATGCTTTTGTTACGAGGAAAGAATTGCAATTTAAATTTTAATTCACAAAACAACAAATATCATAAAAAGCTCCACATTTAAAATCATAACTTTGAATGAACAATTCATCAAAGAGAATCTGGGTATAAAAAAGCCTCAACTATATCGATTAATAATTTGCTAGGACAAGCTCAATAAACCAAATCGATAAAAAGATATCTTCAAACAGAATTGACACGAACATCCTTGGAATCTCAATGTTATATTTACATTCTAATATCACAATAAAAGTCTTTCCTCCACTTAACTGTTCTTCCTCTTCCTAAAAACTTGTGATTCAAAGTCAACTCCCAAAATAACCATCAAAATGATGAATAAGTAATAAACTAATGTACAAAAAAACATTTCGTTGAATCAGTGATTCCTCAAGTTCAGCAACACCCTCGTTAAACGATGTGCAAATATTAACTGAATTTTTGAAATTTTGTTATTTGGGACTGAAATAAAAAAATGCTCTGTCTTGCGTACAGTTTCATATCAGAATCACACTTTAGGTTCGCAACAAAAATGCTCCACAAAAAACATCCAAATCACGACACCCATACCAGTCTAAAATCATTGATTTTGGTATACATACGAGATTTGTAGTTTGTATTTTGAGAACGAGCACGTTGGGATATTTTGAGCGAATAATATATTTTCGAAAATAGAAACATGCTTTTCCCCTTAACAATAAAATTACCCGGAAAGTTAAAATTTTGACCTGCGCAAATATTCTTTGGGATATTTTTGTTTTTAGGCAATAATTTTTTTATTACTATATTTACTACGTTTATTTTACTTTGATACATTTTATTGAGCTCATAAACTTCTTCATACATAATACTTATAGTTAAATAGTTTTAAAGCTCATTACAAACTCTTCACAAAATCATTTTCGAAAAATGCATCCACAGTTTTTCCAACACTGTAATTTATTTTTTCATTTATGAGATGAACGTAATTTTCCCTAAAAATATTACATCTAAAAATTTTAAGGGTGTCAATTTTATTTACAGCTACTTACAAATTTTGACTGATTCAACATGACCACTTTTTAGAATTTTATGGCTTTCATGCAGCCATAACGTGTGATTGAGATTTTACATGACCGGAAAGTATTTAAGGGCTCATAAAAGCTTTATTAGAACTTTTCAAAAAGATATAACTTTCATTGAATCGTGAACTTTCTACAATGTATAAAACTCAATGTTCGTTGTCACTTGCTAAAGAAATATTTGTACAGCAATAAAAATTGGGTTTTTTACGCATTTTAAATTCTAACTAGATTGGAAATTGGGAATTGGCTCGGAATTCTCAATAAACAGGAATTTATTGATCTCTTTTACTTACATATAGTGAAGTTAGTGAATTTTCAAACCATCAAATAAATACTCCTTAAAATGCAAGATCCAAAAGCATCTTTAACCACATTTTTGCCAAAATTTCATTAAACGTTTGAAACTGCAAATTTTATCTTGCAATATTTCTGAAATAACTTGAAATGCTGTTCAACCATACAGCGAAAGTTTTAAATGAAATTTTCTGATGTTCTGCTCAATGAAATGTAAAATCATCCCTAAATAAATACTTAAAACTTGAATGGTTAGAAGTTGAATGTATAAAATAGGTACAGAAATAATAAAACAACAAACCCGAATGTTTTCTCTTTCCTATTTTTTTTTTGTTCTGTTCATTCAAAACAAATTCCCAGATAAATCATAAGTTTAAAATTTGATAATAAATTGTCTAAAACACCATAACTCTCCAAGGGTTTGAAAACATATATTTCATTTTTCTGGGAGTAAATGGTTTGTAAACAAAAAATGTACTGTGAATGAAGTAAATTATAATTTGCAGACTTTCGTATTAATTTTGAGCATTCAAAAAACAGTTCTTTCCAATTTATGAACAATGTAATGGTCCAACAATTTAATAAATGCGATGTATTTTTTATTTAATTACTTAAAAATATAAAAAAAAAACCTCAGTGTAATTCTGAATGTAAATTTGAATAAAAAACACATTCACATGAAATATGATAAATCGTTCTGGAATGTGTTTTTGATATATCGACAGAATGTTTTGTAAAACTAGAGCTTATAAAAAATATTTTATTGTTTAATACAACATGCATACTATTAAAGTTTATATTTATGTATGATCATGCAACAGATTCTATAAAAATACAGTGGAAAATTATCTAAACAATGACTGACAAAACACTCAAGAAAAACTTAAGCAATTTTGCCAAGAAAAACCTCTAAAAAACCAGCGATACAAAAAAGCGGAAACAATTAAAATTTGAAGAATTTGCTCGGAAAAGCACCAGAAAGAATCTTAAAAGACATTAAACGACGTCATTTCCTCGTAATCGTACTTTTATATTATTATCTTTTGAGGACTTTCGAAAATTTGATGAAAGTAATTGAAATTGTCTCATAATCGTCAACAACTTTTAAAAGAATATAAATACTTAAGCACTGGAAAGTTGCAGAAAGTCATTAAGGATTCTGATACTGAAGTGAATATAAGAGATAGAATAACAATGCTTGAGTGAGAATTTGATTTCCCAGTTTTTAATTGTAATGTAGATTTGAAGCGAAATGTAAAAAGTCTTAATCTTGTTATGCTTAATTGTAGCTGAAACAGTGCTATATTGTATTTCAATAGAATTATGATAATACAATATGCAATGCAATTTGATAACACCTACCAATAAGTACAAAATAATACATTCGACATTATAATAAAATGATCAAATTCATGTATAGCTCTAGTGGAAGATAATGCATTTGAAATATGTATAAGATTATGTATATTACCACATAAAATGATATAATTTATGCAAAATCCTCTAATCGAATACAAAATGCCAATAACTGGTTTATTTATTCGAGTGCACTTTATGAAATGCATTTGTGTTAACACTATGCTTGGGAGCAAGCAAAAATTTCATATAATTTCAGAATGTATTGTCAATGGTCTTTATTTGAACTTAAATAAGGTTGAAAATAGGATATTTTATGAACAAGTAAAAATTCTGTTGTATAATCACGAAATTTTATTCAAAATGTTACAATTTCTATAATTTTCCATCATGAAAGAATTTTTGCAAAAATAAGAAAATTTGAATGTCAACAGTTTTGTTCAAAGACCAGAGGATTTTATTCAAATTGTGCCCATTCGCAAAACCCGAAAAGCTCTCAAGTGCTCTCAAATGCTTACAAATGCATTTTCATTCACCTCAAACATAATTCCTGCATACAGAAAACTTAATGTTTCAAGAAAATTCATTCTGCATAATTTTTATTTTCAAAGCAGATAAAGAGCTTTTCATAGAAAATGATTAATGACGACTGGTTTGCAGGAAGCAGTTGGTTTAATACAGAATTTTGCAACTGAATTTTATTTATCGTGCATATTTTAAATAATGAATTTGTAAATGTCAAGTTTTGTTCAAGTAACAGTTTTATTACATTCTGCGAAAATAAATTCCTTTCATGAATAATAATAAATTGTGTAAGCATCATGTACTGTCTGATAATTTGTGGCATTATCCTACTGTGAAATGTTTGATGTTGAAAACTACTGTTACAACCAAATATTTATGAGACCGCATAGTAGGATTAAAATTATTGTTCTTAATTCATCCAGGCATAATAACGTCATCTATAATGTTTGAATTTAATTGTAAAATACTGACGAATGTAAAGCATTACTCTGCAATGTTAATTCTCTGGAATTGCTCATAATTAAATATTTTATGGTAATTTCCAATTTGAAATTTCATGATATTTATTTGAAGTTCTATACGCGCAAATAAAATTAATTAAGAAAAAATGTATTTCCAATTCCATTTTGAATATACATATTCAAATCTTCATATTGCACATAAATCCCTATAATAAATTAAAAACTATTTCTGAAAACCACAGCACTTTGCAACCATCCTTCTTGAACATTTCTCCCAAATATATGTATTCTGCACCGCAGCCAAATTTATTGCTGAATTCAATTTTCAATTGATTCTGGTTTCAACAAGTTCGGAGTGTAATTAGGCTAAACGTGGGCCCTGTGAATGCTGAGCAACATCCACAAAGATTCAAGCCATTCAAATTCATAGGATATTTAGCAAAACTCTTATGTACTTGGTTGGTAGGAGAAACTTTTCTAATTAATATTTCCCAAAAACTTTGGCAAATGGATTTGATTCCAATTAAAAACCCAATGATGGAACAATATAGCATCAAATATGTACTATGGGGCGCTCATAAAATCTGTATAGCGTACTCAGAATGCAAATTGGAATCATCATAAAACTAATATCACCAAATTTTGTGGAATCGGTGATTTCAAGCTTCCAATAAGCGTTCATATTTGGAAACCGTGTAGTTTTGGTAGATTTTAATTGTATTTGATCGTAATTATGATTCTGAGCATTTGAGTACAAAAACCACAGGGCTTTTGGAATTTTGGTACAACCGTTAACCAATTGTGGGGATTTTAATAAAGATACACTTAATTAAAATCTGAGCTGACACAGGGAATTTTCTGCTAGTCGACATGTAGCCAAATCCAATATTATTATTTAACCAAACAGTGGATTATTGAAGATTCTGCATGATAAACCTTTTCGCTGTTTTGCTGTAATTTATTGTAACTCAAACTGGAATATATTGAAGAAGGTTTATTTTCTTTCAAATATTCTTTAAACATACCGAGACCGAACACACAGTTTGAAAGTTGCAAAGTTGGGAAACATAAAAAATCTATAAATAAAATTGTAACTTTTCGATAAATTTTTGTAGGAAATAGGGAAGAAAACATGAGCATATCTGTGATGTAAATGTATGTATTCAAATCTATACGTATTTGCTAACACCAAGTTTTCTCATTTTTTTGTGATTTCCCTATTTGAAACATTTACCTGGTTTTCTTATCAACGTCCGTCTGTCCGCAAGTTTATCGAATAATTCAGTAGAGTATTTTTAGTTTAAAATATTTATTATACTGGCTAAGAAGATTAGCTTTATTCAAAAGCTATTAAGATGTCCACAAGATTTAAATAAAGATATACGAGTAAACTTCGTATAGAAAAAATCACTAGGATATTCATTCCTCGCAATTCTCTCCTCACTTGTTTCGCAATTTACCATAAATCTTCTTTTTCGACAGTTCACATTGGTTTACTTTTCCCAAAATCATATAAATTTAAATTTTCTCTTAAATGCGAATAAAACGGTTAAGTTTGATTTTGCAGCATAACTGTGCTCTCGCTACATTTCACTACATGTAATTTATTTTTAAACGATTCATCCAAAAGTTTTGCGATAAAGAATTATCGGCATATCGATTTGAAAGTAAAACTTTTTTATTTCGATGTTTGGGGGGTTGATACGCATATATACATACAAATATTCAGATAAATTATTGAGTCTTCATGCTATGATAAGGATACATATGATGGTCGATGACATTTGATTGCGTTTATATTTTAAATATTAAATTGTCTGAATATTTAATTGCAATAAACTGAATTTTAAATCAGAATTACAATTATGAGATGGAAAATTAATGATGAAAAAAGTAGATTCAAATTATGCATATAACTACACATCTATCTATACATCTTTTTTTCTTATACAAAGGAAACAAAAGACTCCATTAACCATTTCATCACATCTTCCCCATAAAACTTCTGAACCGCATATTTGTTTGACCTACATCACCTGTTCACATTGGAATAAAAGATTGCTCTACAAGAGCACCAAATAGGTGGCAATGTTGAGTGTAAGCGTTTACAGAGATGAGATGCTTTTCACGAACAAAGCACGGAAATCTTTTGCATAATGCATTGAATGAGTGCACGATAAAAGTATAAGCGCCACCATAACTTCTCGGTTCAACCTAAAAATAACGAAAAGAGTACAATATGCCATATGTATACTATGTTCCTTTTAATATTAAGATTCTTTGATGAACGACGTAAAGTAAACATCCAACACAAAAAAATCTTATGAAAAGTTTGTGAAAGACTTTTCCTTTATGCGCTGCTCAAATATTTATGAGTGTGTCGTGCACTTATTTTTCCTAAGAATATTTCAAACAAGTTGGTTGATAAAAATCTTAATAATTTAAATGGTTACATAGCAGAGAAGTTGATGAAAAGCGCAAAACTATTCAGAATTCAGAGGTTTATTGTTGTACCATATATTGCCTTCTCTGATTTTCATTTTTTGCCTGGAATTTTGGGTTATGGTAAAAATGACATAGCTTTGTCATAGTTTTTGATGTTGAGAAGGTAAAAAAATCATTGATTTGACAACTCAAAAAGCTCTAAGAGTTTATAAGAACATAAATAATAAGTTGAAATTTTAAGTAATGCCATTTTTGTAAACCTAGAAAATAAAAACTAATGTAAAATCACGATCATTTTAAAGTAAAGCAAAAAAGTTGAAGCAGAAAACTATATTAATTTTAGCTCCTTTAGCATAAAAATTCATTTTCCATGTTTGTTTGCACTCTACACAATCCTGAGAAAGTGAACATGCAATGGAATTAATGTCGAGAACTTTCATTTGAATAGAATTTTTTAGAAAGTTTTTCAAGCTGTACTAGATTTGCCGAGAATTAAAACTTTTAATGGTTTTTTAAGATTTTCTAAGTTAATATTGTTTTGACGGCGAATAGCTCAAGTAGTGATTTGTATCTTAACAAAGTATCTTAAGATGGTTGAAGATTAGTTAGATATAGAAAAATATGTTTAAAAGACTACATGCACAAACAATATTTAAAGCTCTCAATCATAAAACAATTATTATAACCAGATACAGCAAAACAGATTTAAGCTCCACTTTAGTTTACAAGGCTCAGAAAAGCAAATGTTTCTATTGCCGGTTATAAAAACTATTGTGTTCGCCAAGCAAAATTGTATCATGGCTTTCAGATACACATTGTGAGTATATTGTGTGATATATTGAGTCAGATTAACACTCTGTTCTCCATTCAAACTCAACCATGTCATGTGAAAATATACCCGCAATAAAAACAGCAATTTACAGCACATATAAAATTTTACACAACATTGTATTTTTATAGTCAGCTATAGGTATATGCAGAACACGAGTATAACTCACTTGTAATTGGGATGCACGATAAAAATATGGTAACATATTTATTTCTACTCGTAGCTATATCTTTTCATTTACAAAAATATCAGAAAAAATAGCAGCAAGGGTTCAGCTCACTTCCACGGAAGGTCCGACAAGCTCCATTCAGTTTGCTCTGTTGGTTTGTATGGATAGCACTTGATGCTTTGCATCCAAACGAGCACAAACGATACGTAAATAGAACCAATAGAACTATGGAAACTTTGCCTCTAATTATGGCACCAACCCTCATGATTTCCTATTTTTGCCTTGTCGTTCATCACTGTTGAAAAGTTTACCTAAATACTCACTGAATAGGTTTGAAAGAACCTTTTCATAAAATTGATTGACACTCATTTTTGGGTTTCTTTCATTCGATCCAGCCGAACTCAAAAAACGAGATTTTAATATCTGAACAATATATATTTTGTGAAACTTCCTCGAACCCTTAAAATACTTAAATTTTAGATATCTTTTGTGCGTTTGAGTTGCTGTGACCTTAAATTGACATCTTTTATTTTGACTTTTCTTTCATAAAGTTATTATAAATCACCATCTATTGAAATAGTTATTTTAACTAACAGAATCCAGAAAAGAGTTATTTAAAACCGTAAATATACAATCTAGCCATATATTCAGAAACTCAAAAAAGAAAATAAATATTTGCTAGTGTGTATTAGCAAGCCAACAAAGTACTGTTTCCAACAAAATAGTATTCAAATCATGTGCTGCCGTAACAAGAAGAATTAAAAAAGTTTACAAAATTATTTTATTCTTTACAACTCTGTTATAAAGCTCCATAAACTAAAATGGTAAAATAAATCGAACTTTTTTCCGTTCAACTAAGTTCTTTTTTCTCAATTTATTTTATTACTGGCAGTTTTTTTCTTTCTTAGCTCTCTGTGCTCGTGATTTTAACAAGAAAAAGAAAAACCAACAGTGACCAAAAGTATTATCATTTTATGTGCGGTCGACTGTTTTTTTAGTTTGCAAATTTTATATGTTTTTCCTTCGGATTGCAGAAAAGTATCAAAAAAATTCCCAAAGAAAGTTTTTACCTCTTTTATAATATTTTCTAATATTATAGATGTTTGTGTATCCTTAAGGGATTGCCCTGAATTGGGCACGTGACTTGCAACTCTGATGTTTCGACTCACAGAGTGATCCAATGATAGCAATTTTCAAGCATTTGATAGTCAAGACGATGGCTCAAATGCACAATTATTCGGGCAATTAGAAAAATGAATTAAGCATAGCTATACAAAATAATGACCCGATTCAATTATTAACGATATTAATGTTACATAAAATGAGTATGCAGCTGTGCAGAATATTACCAGGAAGAGGCAAACTTTATTCTTAAAAAATAACTTAGTATTTATGTTGATCAAATTCCAAATAAAATAGCTTCGCAAAAAACTTTATTAAATCTTAAACATGATTATCCCAAAATGTATTGATCCACTTGCGATTAAAATGTAATCTTTGACCAACCCTGATTCAATTTATAGAGCCATAATTTTTTATTGGCTCATAAACATGATTGAAACTTCCAAGCAAGCAACTCCATAAAACTAAAAACACGATTTACTAAGCAAACTTTTTTATGACATGCTTTTGGAAAACTAATATGCAATTACAACACACTATTGCAGTTGGAAAATGTGTTATATTTCCGTTTGAAATAATAATGTGTGTCCTTAGTTCTTTAAAAAGGTGCCTAAGGGGTGGAATGCGCAATATATAGCCTCTTCCTCTCAACTGTCATCCACGGCCTTCCCGCGGCGGTACTGTTACCACTAATGTGGCTCTGGCGACCGAGATAGGTGCGGTATAACATCCAGCCTGCGAGGTTAATCCCTTGCAGAAACCTGGCAAGTCGGTTTGCCTTAAGGTAGCAGCCCTACCATCCGAATAGGAGTCTGTGAGCTAACTACCCACAGTCTCTGAAAGAAGCAAGTTTTCAACACATCAACAAGAAATAGAAACCGGACTGGACTACTTATGACGACCCCCCGCAAACGACAACGGACACGAATAGCGCAATGGAATGTAAAGACCATGTACCAAACAGGAAAACTAGCACAAGTGAACCGAGAAATGGAACGGTACAAGCTTGAACTACTGGGACTTAGTGAAGTGCGCTGGAACGAAAGTGGCTCTTTGACCACAGGTAATGGAAATTTGCTGTTGTACTCTGGCATGCCAAACGCCACAGATATACATCAGCATGGCGTTGGAATATTGTTGAGCAGACGCATCCGCAACTCTCTGCTCTCATGGATGCCTACCTCAGAACGAATCATCACGGCCAGGCTTAAGACGAAATTCCGGAAGATGTCTGTAATTCAGTGCTATGCTCCAACTGAAGATGCAGCTCCGGAAGTGAAAGAAGCTTTCTATAGCTCTCTGGATCACGTTCTGGCAAACATCCCTCGTGGTGATATAGTGATGCTTATGGGTGATTTCAACGCCAAAGTGGGAAGCAATAACGCCGATTTAGAACACATAATGGGAGCACAAGGAGTAGGAGATATGAATGAAAACGGTGGGCTCCTTGTGGAATTATGTGGAAGGCATGGCCTCAAAATTGGTGGTACGCTGTTCCCACACAAACCTTGCCACAAAGTTACCTGGGTCTCCCCGGACCGCCGTACGCAAAACCAGATTGACCACATTTGCATCAGTGCACGCTGGAGCAAGTCCCTGCTGGACGTTCGCAATAAGCGTGGCGCAGACGTTGCATCCGACCATCATCTGCTCGTCGGAGACGTGCGCCTACACATCAGAAACGCAACAAAACCTAAGGCGAACATCCGGTGTAAGTTCAACACCGCCAAACTGCAGAACCCGACCGTCAAGGCAACTTTTTCCTCTACTCTCCACACTAAGCTTGCGGAAGCTGAAACTGGCAACACCAACGACATCGAGGTAGAGTGGAAGAAAATTAGAGTTGCCCTGATAGAAACCAGCCAAACTGTGCTAGGAAAAGCAAGGAAGCCGAAAGAAGAATGGATCTCTGAAGGTACATGGGATACCATTGATAAAAGACAGCGGATCAAAGTGGAACTTTGTGCGCAACACGACCCTGTTAGAGCCACTGAACTGAACAACACCTACAGTGAGCTGAACAAACGCGTAAAAAGATCCACCAGAAATGACCGCCGCCAATACCTCGAGAACTTGGCCGATCAAGCTCAAACTGCCGCTGGTAGCCGCAACATGAAGGAACTCTACGACCTCACAAAGAAAATTGCGGGTACAACAGCAAGAAAGAGCGGGCCAGTTAAGAGCAAAAACGGAGATTTGCTCACTACAGTGGAAGACCAGCTAAAGAGGTGGAGGGAACACTTTGAGGAGGTCCTCAATGTGCAACGAGAGGGAATAACCGTCGATGAGCCTCTCGACCCCCTTCCAGACCTCGGAATACCTGACACTCCTCCATTACTGGAAGAGTTGGTTTGTGCCATCAAAAAACTTAAAAATGGCAAGGCTGCTGGCATTGACAACATCACTGCTGAGATCCTCAAAGCAGATGTCGAAGCCATAGCTGAAATTCTGCTTCCACTGTTCCGAGATATTTGGACACAAGAAAAGTTTCCAGGAGACTGGAAAGAAGGACTTATTGTGAAGATCCCGAAGAAAGGAGACGCAAGCGACTGCAACAACTGGCGTGGCATTAACCTACTTTGTCTCGTCAGCAAAATCTTCAATCGAGTGATTCTGGATAGAATACTGGTAAAAGTGGACAGTACCCTAAGGAACGAGCAAGCTGGATTTAGACCTCACCGGTCTTGCATCGACCAAATTAACACCATCAGGATCATCATTGAGCAGTCTTTGGAGTGGCAGTCTCCTTTATACCTCCTCTTCGTGGACTATGAGAAAGCGTTCGACTCTTTGTCACGTGAGTCCATCTGGATAGCCCTGAGGAACAGAGGTGTGCCTCAAAAGATCGTCAACCTGATCAAGGAAGGCTACAACCATAACAAATGCCGTGTACTGCATGAAGGCCAGCTCTCAGAGCCTTTCGAGACGATCTCGGGAGTCAGACAAGGCTGTCTGTTGTCGCCATTACTATTTCTAATAGTAATTGACAACGTACTGAGAAGCACGATGAGCGATGGCATCAGAGGCATAAACTGGGGACTTCAGAACACTTTGAAGGACTTGGACTATGCTGACGATATATGCTGTCTCACACATAGACAGAGCGACATGCAGGAAATGCTGACAAAACTGCACACAGAGTCAGCAAAGGTTGGGCTAAAGATAAACTACCCGAAAACCAAAGAGGTGCGCATCAACGCACCAAACGACACGGCATTTCAGGTTGACGACCACACCATTGAGAACGTTGCCAACTTCACCTACTTAGGAAGCAATGTGGCAAGCAATGGTGGTGCAGCTAAGGACGTGGAGCTGAGGATTAATAAGGCCAGGGGAGCCTTTGCGAGACTCAACAACATTTGGAGATCCAAACGCATTAACTTGGATCTAAAGGTAAAAATCTTCAACTCCAACGTCAAATCCGTCATGCTCTATGGTAGTGAAACCTGGCTAGTTACCGAAGAGCTCAAAAGAAAGCTGCAAGCCTACGTGAACCGCTGCCTGAGGTTTATTATGAGAATTTGGTACCCGCAAACCATCTCCAATAAAGATTTGTGGAGAGCAACGGGACAAACCAGCATAAACGACGAGATAAAGCGTCGAAAATTTAGCTGGATTGGACACACCCTCAGGAGAAATATTGACGAGCCGTGCCACCATGCGTTAGAGTGGAACCCACAAGGAAGGAGAAAACAAGGACGGCCAAAGACCACATGGCGTCGAACAACTTTGAGTGAAAGTGGACAAACAATGAGCGAAATGAGGAGCACAGCAAGAGCGCGAGACCGATGGAAAATTTATGTTGATTCTCTATGTTCATAAATTGAATTTGAGCTAATAAATTAAAAAAAAAAAATTAGTTCTTTAAACAGCAAAAAGAGCTTTGTTGATTCTGTTTTGTAGTTATGCTGCTTTGCAAGGAAACATGCAAAATTGAAAATAGAAGCTTAATAAATTTTAAAAGAAATTGAAATATTAACTTCAGATTATAATATTTCAAAAGGATATTTGCATTTAAAAGCATGAAACGTGCGATTTACCAGTGAATCAAAAACCCGTAAATATTTAATGTAACTTTGAACTTTTTGGAATTCGTTCTTTTGCTTTTGAACTCATTCAATTCTAAAGAAAATGTATGAAATTAATCTTTTAAGGTTTCTTCAAGTCTTAATCATTTGTGAATAATTTCTGAAAATGACAAAACATATTTTCAACAATTTTTGTAAATTAAAATTTTTCAAATACAAAAATTTCTAAAAAGGGAAGGCTTTTGGGCTTCGTTTATTCTTCTAAAAATTTTAAAGGTATTGTTTTGGAATACCTACGATTTTGAATACTAGAATATTATTATTTGATCCGATCTATTTCTGTGCCAAATGTTTTAAAGCACAAATGTAGAAAATATCTTATCAAAAATAAGCTACCTCTATTTACGCTCGAGCTATTTTAACAAAAATAAATTTGATGACTTAAATCCCAATAAATTTCTATTCAATGAAAATTGCACTAATGAGCATAAATATTACTAATACTGTTTACTTCATTGCTGAAAGAAAAAGCTCGAACCTAAAAACAAAATCACAAAATGACGATCAATTTTGTCATTCGTTTTATTTATAAAATATGAATTTTCCTGTAGCATTTTTTTCACTTTACTTCCTTTCTGATATATTTTCACGGTTTTCCAGTTAAATTTGCAAAGCTTTGTATGAATGCATTGCTTAAAGCTGAAATTGAAACATCCGTTATATTTTCATAACTATTTTAGTATTTTAGTGCTATACATGCTTGCATATTCAGTCCGAGGTTTTCCACATATTAATGTACGCTCGAGAATAACGTACAATGAAAACTCATTTATAAATCATACACACAGGAATGAATATCCGAAAAACATATGTAAATTTTTATGCTACGTGAATTAGATATCCTTAAATATACTGGCGAGTGCACAGCTAATATGCAAGCTTTTTTATGTGTGGAGTTAATAATTTAATTTGAAAAATAGAAAAAATACAACATTCATGGTTGCGGGTTTGTTTATAAAAAATTACTGCTTTGTATATTTTATTTTGATCACTGACATAAATAAATCGTTAGTTTTGTATTAATAGTAACATTATGAAGATATTTACTATGAATTTGAAATTGATAAAACATACTTTTGAAAATGCAGTTTTTTGCTAAAGCTGTTTTAAAATTTTCAATTCATTATCTTGATTTTAATGCATCACTTTTCTGTAAACTATCGGTAAACTACAAAATTATTTGGAAATTTTTTGAATTTTTGTTTTTGAATGGAGCTTTTATTATATCGACATCTTTCGTAAAATGTGATTACGTTTTTAGCATGCTAACTTGGTGTAAAAGCTTTTTCCAAAACACACACACATTTCTATCTCCTTTTAGAAACATCAAAACAAGATGGCGCACCAACATATAAAAGCTTTCGAAGTCCTTTCGAGCTTTTAAAGGATTATTTTTTCGAAATTTTCGGATCAAAAGCTTAACCGACATTTTCATAGAACATTACACAGATACTTGGACCTTCCGTGTTATATAGTTTGCCTTTATTAAACTCACAATAATTATTTAACTATAGTATTATGATCCTTTGCAATTTCTCAGAATTTATTCCTTTGGCAATTGTTTGGTTACACAGCGTTTGTGAATTCAAGAAACATGACAGAAAAATTATAAAATATTTTTGATGCCACAAATAAATAAATCCTAGAGAAATGAAAAGACATGATAAATGTTTTACTTATTTCCAAGCAAAACAGAGAAAGTTTTCAGAAACAAATTTAAAAGTTATCTTTCTGGAGCCTCTGGCTAGGCAATGTATTCGTGCTCTTTTCCTTTGCTCTGCAGTTAATTTGAATTCTGGAAATATTCATCTGATAAGTTTCTTGTGGCAATACTCGAATGATATAAAATTATCAGTTTTTGTGGCAAACAAAGATATGGTCCAAGTGAAAGTTTTGGGGCATAATATTTTCTATGCGGATTTGGTTGAAAGTCTTTCATGATATGACAACATTTTTGAGAGGGTTTCTCTATGAAAATTTATTTATTCATTTATTAGTCTTCCATTGACTTCAAAATCCAAATCGACACTGTAGCATCTTTGATTGCGTTTCTAGTTTTTTAAATTAAATCAAATTAAGTTCGGTACCATAAAGACCAGCCGATGAATTCTTCAAATATTGAAAAACATTGTTTTTAATAAATCTTCTCAAACATTTTCCAATTCCTTTGGGGCCTTCATTTGTTTCCTGTATGACAGAAAAAATCGAAAGATTTCATTTTGCCATGCCGTATCTTTGAACCCTTCAAAACACAAGGGGATGAAAGCAGAACGTATTTTGGGTAGTAATAGGTATCCGAGGAAATGAGATTATCGACATAAAAAGCATTTGTATTTTCTTTTTTCTTGTGTGGATGAATGTATGAGAATTCTACAAATTTCGGTTTAGATTTTTTGTTTACGATGCAAAAGGTTAAAGTGAAAAACCAGAAAATATTTTCTGCTCAAATTATACCCAAATGTGTATTTTATATTATTTTATATTTTATGCTATTAGAGGTTAGCAGATCATGATTGCACATATATTATTTATAAATCTTTTCCAGAAAATAGGTTCAAATGACGATAACAGAAAACTTAAAAAAAAAAATGATTTGTAATTTCTGTGAAAAATTGTACGAGCAACCACAACATGTCCTTTTTCTTGATTCTCAAACAATCTGATACCTAAACATTTTTCTCTTGTCAATTTTATTTCGCAGACACTCTCCGTTTTGAACCCGTTCAGGGCCACCGATAAGGCGATTTTCGAAGATACTGATTTAGCAGGGCCATTGGTCTTTTGCCTTGCGTTTGGTATCTTCTTGGTACTGGTAAGTTATTCCAGTGATTTAAGTGTAATCGGATTATGTAAAGTTTTTGCCATTTTTCTGGTCGCAGCAATAAGTTATTCAATATTAAAGAATTATGCATAATTTCTTTCTCTTCTTCTTACCCTGCTTGTAACCAAAGTTATTGTTTTTCTTTCAAAGTATACCCGGCTCGAAACGAAGCCATTTATATTAATGATTTTGTAGTTTCATTCAATTACAATTACAAAAGCAAAAAAATGGAGCAAAATCAGTCTTGGTAGAATTTTAATATAAAATTTAAAAACGAGAAGAGTCTCTTGGCAAAAAGTCTCTGCATAAAGTTTCTCCATTCAAAAATTATCATTCTACAAAATAAAATAAAGCATCTCGATGACGATGGAAAATATTTAAATTTTGATTTCACATCATAATTTTTTAATGCATAATATTACGAAAATGAATTAACTGTGCTCAGCAAAATATTCTTATCGCAAATCTCATTTATGAAACCAGAAATAAAATTTTGGGTTCCCTTGGGGTAAAAAGTTTATTTTTGACATCAGGGTGGTGACTCAAGGAAATGGCCTCAATAACTTTAAACATGGTTAAACTATGCTATTATATATCATAATGGATTTTGAACAATTTAACTAGAGATGCAATAACCTAACTAGTTTGTTAAATTTGATTTTAACAAACAAGTTCTGGATTGTGATTTTCTTACTTTATCTTTATTGAACAATTTATTCCCTTCAACGATACCCACCAAATTAAAAATATATAATTATCATAACTCCATATCTTTATTTGCCATTTTTCCGAAAAACTTTTCAACTGAAAACTAAATACTTTCGATACAATTTTCTGCTTTACTTGGAATGGCTCTCTGATGCCTTAGGACGCCATTTAACTTAATTAAATTAAAACTCCAATTAATTTGGGTCAACTACCCTGCTGGCTTGTCACATTCGTTTAGTTCATAGCTATATATTGTTCCTTCTTCTAAAAGAAGGAATAGAATGCCAAAAGTCTCATTTAAGAGGCTGATACATTTGGAAGGAGAACATTAATAGTGGTTGAAGCAGTAAAATGATGTAAAATTTTTTATTTCAACTTTCCAACAATTTGAAGCATTCTTTAATGAAATTGTACATTTGTGTTATAAATAACATAACTAACTTGCATGAATCAAAAATATATGTAACTTCGACTCCCTAAATAAAGTTAAATAAAAACCAAAGTAAGAATTTCATGCATCATTCATTTTGTTGGAAATGGTACCCAAATCCCTTAATAGAAAAGCCACCCTAGTAAACTTAAAAAATGGGAGAGCAAACAAAATTTTCACTAGAAAAACTCGAAAAAAACAATAAGATTTATATGCAGGCTTTTTATTACGTTTTCTTTTGCGTGTTCGTTTCTTCCTTTGGAATGGTAGAATAACTTTTTATTTTATCATTTAATACTTATATCATGAGTGGTGGAATTATGGCCTGATCGATTTGGTAAAGTTTATGTGTGCGCTCAGAAATGCAAAGCCATTGAGTGTGTTTCCTTGTGGGTGGAGAAAGCTTTTAAATTTCAATAATTCTGTGATTTTTCCTCATTTTTTAAAAATATTTCCATTGTGTCGTTTGCAGCAAGGCAAGTTGTCGAGCTTCAGCTTTGTCTATGGCATCTGTGTAATGGGCTGTTTGTCCTTTTATGGGTTGCTCACTTTAATGGCTAACGTTAATGTGACGCTCGGTGCCGTAATTTCCGTCTTGGGCTACTGCATGCTTCCAATGGTGGCGCTGTCTGGAATCAACGTCCTTATAACGATTCAGTGAGTATTATATTATTGGAGCGCGGTTACTGTTTTGGCAGGGTTTGGAAGTTTCAAAACAAGTAATTTTCATGAAATGAAGAATCTTGAAATTACATTTTTATACAAACTTTCAAGCCCTGTTATAACTTTAAGCGAAGAATAAAAACTAACGATTTCTTAAACTTGTACAATCTACAGGGGACTACTTGGAACAATTTTAACGGGATTCTCAATTTTATGGTGTGCCACTAGCGCTTCCAAACTGTTTGTTACCGCATTATCCATGGACCATCAGCAAATTTTGATTGCCTATCCGTGCGCGCTACTATATGGTGTTTTTGCTCTAATCACTGTATTTTAAACAAACGTACGGTTAACTGGCTTTTCCCGTCTCGATTAAAGCCAAAAATTGTTTAATTTAATTAATAATGCTGTAGGGTTTTCGTTGCTGGGGTTTAGGCGTCCAATCTGGATTTAATTAATTGATTTGTTTTTTGCTGATTTAATTACTTTCAAGGCATCGATTTTTTGTAATTTGGTTTCTCTGATTTGTGAATTGATTAATGAATTTCTGTAATTTTAGGAGAGATTTTAATGAAATGACATTTGGCAATAATACTTTGCCAAAAACCGAATAAATGTTTTATAAAATACAGCCAATGTTTTCTTTTATTATTTTCGATGTTTCAGCAATCAATCAAAGTATAATTCAGGAATGTAACTTTGATAGGGGTTTTAAAGAGATTAATTGTACATCTTAGTTGAAGAATATTCTTAATATTGTTTCAACGTGTTTAATTTTTTAAATTTTTCCGTCCGTGCAGATTTTTCGTGTTTTTTTCAAAAATTCGGCAAATATCACGAAATTTTTTCGTTGCAAAAAAATTACCATTTTTTCAGAAATTCTTCGGTTTAGCCTTTTTGTGGAATTTTATTGGTTCAAAATCATTTTAATTAATGCATACCATTTACAATTAGCATTGATCAAATCAAATGTCAGGGACAAAATTTATTTTTTTGTTTTTCAGATTTTTGCATTTCCATCATTTGAAAGTTAAGCAAGTAAGTATATTTGACATATCTCATGCTATACCAAATTTGTATTGCTATTGCTTTACAACATAATAAAGTCCATAAAACAAATAAATCTTAAAGTTTGACAATTCCAATAACTTTATGAATCGCTTAAACAATAAGCCATAAAAAAACATAAAGATATTTACTTCTATGGAATTTATTGTTTTCACAGAAATATCATGTATAAAATTATGATCTATCAATAAAAATAAAAGGTGCAGATAAAACCTTATATAATATTTCGATAATGTCACACATTCATATCAATAAACTCATTTGGGAACCAAATTATGGGCTAACATTTAAAATACTATTATTTCCGATGTTGCGCTCAGTGTTGTATAATATGCATCTCCTGATTTCAGAGTTCCTGTTCATAAATAATAAAGGTAAATTCAATTTTCTTATTGATTTATATGACTTTTATGGTTGATTTATGTTGGAAATGGAGAAAGGTGCACAACCATAAAATTTATCGAGAGAAATAAATTGTATACATACAGAGCTTTTATTGAAGAGAAAATGTGATGAACGAAACAATAAACGATACAATTTTGCTGCTGCATTTCATGATTAAAGAATATTTATTTTAACATCATGATGAGGTCAGGCAGGTGTAAGATATTGAATATTCCTGATTTGATTGTTTTTCGCATGATAGTATATTTATATTTTAATTAAGGTGATTTGATTAGATTTCTTCCATTTATTTCTCAATAAATATAAGTTATAAGATATAAAGTTTCGAGAAAATTCGAAGAATTTCACAATTTGTTTTTTTAAACTGCGTATGAAAAAAGACTAGTGACGACATTACGATTAAACACTTGACAATCTGGCGATAAGGAAAAATATATTATGATTTAATATAATATTAAATGAAATTTCAAATTCTTCTCATCTTTATCAATTCCATACCTATCTTGCCGTTCAATCAAATCAACTACCGTGAACGCTACACGTTCCAAAAAATATATAATATATATTTTTTATTGATTGGGTAAAGTGGATGGAGCATTATCACAGAATTTCTCCAAATCAGAAATAAATTGAAAATTTTATTAATTTTTGGCATCTGCGACGGCTCAAAAAAGCAAAAACCAATTTTCAATCATTTCATAGAATTGTGTGGAAAACTCAAATTGAAAAGTAAAATTGATTTTTTGCACCCTGAAAAAAGTCCAAACGAGAAAGTTCAAAAAGAACTTTGTTTTATGAGGGTAAAGCGTCAAAAATCAATACCAAGATTTGCCAGCCAACGGACCAGCGCTCCCATAAAATCTAATGCCCAACCCATTAGATTAAATTCGAAAGTGTATAAAAAAGGATCAAACTAATTTATCAGCTTAAGAATGCGTAACATGTTAAATAAATGAACCTAACCTTTTAATCTTTTCGGTAATACAGAGAAATTAAATGAACCTCGGAAGAAAGAGAATATTTGGAATGCTTGCCTAAATTCATCATGTGTGTATTAGTATGAAATATATTTTACATATATTATGCCATTGAAAAGCCAATTCAAAAAGGTTGCTAAAATCTATATTTTCATAATTTGAATACTGTCTGAGAGATCTAATAAAGCTTAGGTATGTGCTATTTGGTGTGATTTAAATACTTTAATTAAAAGTCATAGAGCAAGGTACTTCCTGCTTAAGTACACCCTCAAACGAAAATTTTAATCAAATTTATCGTCCAATAATACGTAATCATAATATGTGTAGCAAAATATGTAAATTTTAATGTTCATTGGTTTCAGAGTTTCTAAGGGACATGTGTGGAATGTTAGCTCTATTATGGTCGATGACAATTTTTTTGGAATTCAGAAATATTTATATAAGCTCATGTAAGTAGATCTGTTCTACCTATTTAGGTACATTTTCAGCTTTTTAAAAAAATACTTTAAGTGACCACAGTAAAAATCACATTCCTAAACTCAAAACGATTTACATTCAGGTGAAGCCATAATTACTGATTTTCCTCCCATATTCAAATGATAAGAGCACGAAACGAGAGATTTACCAGAAACTTTTGGTGCTTGAAGCGAGAGACAAGTGAGGCACAAAGTATCAGCAAAATATTCAAAGTGTTCAAAGTATGAATCCTATCTAAAACAACTTTTGATAATTTGACCCGAGTGTCGTTACTGTAAATATTTGTGGTTATGTGGAAAATCGGATTATCATTTTTGCACAACATAGCTCCTTAAAAAGCAATAAAATGCAAAAGTGGGCTATAAAATTCACGGTGCCACTATCATCTCATTAATTACGAACACATATTGGCAACATGGATATTCATAATACATATTTTATGGAGCGCCAAAGAATAACAAAACGATCCCAAAAAGCATGGAATGCTTTATTGGTTAAGGGTATCAGAAGTTGGAAAATTATAGGTAAATATATTTATATATATTCTTTTAAAAATTTAGAGAAAATTTGTAGAACTTAAAAAAATTAAACTCAAAATAACATCAATTTCCACCCAAACGAACCTACAAGTTTTATCGCTATTTTATTTATGTACTATGCAGCAGTATATTTACCTTCCAAATCTGAATAAGCATATAATTTGTTCAAATGCCACACAATAAAACTTATTTGGAATAATTTAAATAAATCTGTCTTGTCTGTAGGAATACATAAATAAAGGTGAATAAAAAAACGGATATGCTATCTTATCTAATAAAATATATATTATAATTTTGTTTTATTCTAGAACAACCTTGGTGAGCGACTGAGCAAGAACTTAATTCAAAAGTATAGCCAAATCCCTATTTTATGGCTCACCGGAAAACCAGAAAAGCGCACAAAGAGCAGCGAAGATAAGAATTATAATTTTGCAAGCCATTAATATAAAAACGATGTGTATTTTATCCAGTTCACACATAATTATCTGATTACATTTGCTGGATACGTTTAATCCGCTTAATTGTGTTAAAAGCTGATTTAGGGATGTTTGGACACTTTTTTTTCTTTCTTCTTTGTGTAAAAATTGCTGATGCCTTTTTTTCAGTGTTCGCTTTATTTTAACTTATAAATTTTTTTTTCAGAAAAAAAGTTTTTGCTTTCTAATTTAATTTCTAAATTAGTTAAATAAGTTAAAATAAAAGATAAATTACAAGCACAGGGACTTTTTGCTTAGTGCGTAACTTTAATAGCTCAAATTTAATTTGTTTTAAAACTGCCATAACATATCTCACTTTAAAGATAAAGCTTTTACCATTTATCGTGCCGTAAAAGCTTCGGTCTATATGCAATCTATAACCACTAAAACAATGTTAATGCATCTTCTTTACCTAATTCTGTGTTGAAAGCACTTCACTTCGCTTAAGAAAACAATATCCTTCCGGACAAACACAGCAATTTGTGGGTTCAAACTGGCAATTTTCCTCCTATTGTAACATTTTCTTCAAACAATAATTAACGATGACTGGGGCTATTTCAGCATTTCTGCAGGCTCAAGTTTACCAATAAACCCAAAAGGAAAACAATTACCGAAAAGTCAAATATCCGTGAGAAAAACTTTCATTAATGTGAAAAGTTGATCTTCATTCTACACTATGAATGCTGTTTCAGGACTTTTTAGACAAGAAAAATTCTAGTTTACAACCATTATACAAATTACTTCTGGTTAGTGGTTCATTGAGTTTGTAAAATTTCAATGAATTGGAGCAGTTTAAAGACAATTGCAATCTCTGGAATCAATTACGTTTGGAAATTTCATCAGCGCTACGGTTAGTAAAATTGGATGCTGGCTGAACTTTATAATTGAATTGGAAATTGTAAGAGTCCTTGTAAGAAATTGGTATATGCAGCGCTGCAATGTCAACATTTCCAATTTATAAACTCAAAAAGAAGAACCACTGATTGAATTTATTTCTATCAAAATTCTGATCTCATTTGCAAGTATAAGCTATATAAATACAATTTTCTCAGTTATCGATTTAAAAAGAAAACTATGAATATTTAACAATCGAATCCTGATGAGTAAACAGGGATTTACTCTTTATGATTAAATCTTTTTTATTATTTAACGTTCTTAACTAAAAAACTTTAATCAGGATTTTGATTTTGAGTAGTAGTTCTTAATTTAACGAAAAAAGTTAATTTAATTCGTCTTATTAGGTTTATAACAATAAAATGTAACAAAAATATATTTGTGGACGAGTTACAAAAGAAACTTAAGGAATACTTTAACGTTTTCAACCAAAGAGCTCAAGTCTGAATTTCATTGACTGAAAAGAAACTTCTATGTATCATTAAATTATTTACTTACAACTTGGTAAAACTTCACAGAACGATTTTCACAGAAAGAGTTTTAAAGATTAAAGGAGAGAACTTAGCGAAGGTCTATTCCTGGATTTTCTGTAAAGTTATCTTTTTCAACCGGTTTTCAACAAGCAATATGATCATTTTTCAAAGCGGATATAAATCTGAAACAAGAAGCTTTATGATTACTTTTGAAGAAGGTGAAATTAGGTTTTAATTTGGTAGAAATTATGACAGTTTGTTTGTCGCTATATATTGTAGAATCGATGAGGATAATTTGATTACTTTTTTATTGTCCTAAATAAGCATAGAAAAAGGGATTATTAATTTCTAACTATATCAATACCCACTCTGAATTCACCCCTTAAAGATATTCTATAATTTCTCTATAATCTTTCAAGTCACTTGGTCTTTGAGCCATGAGAAATGCTTAAATAGCTCAACAAAGGAACTAAGAGCATATTTTTCTACTTCAGAAGCACCAAAGGAACTTGTTACAAAAAGCATTGTAAGCTAATTAAAATCTTAAAGTCTTTAAGTGCTTTTTTCTTGCTTCATAAATTGCTCTATTATTTAATTTTCTACTGTTTTCCTTCCACGAAGGTTTTGGAGCTTCATTATCATGGCCATAATTTCCTCGCAGTCAAAGTTTATAGAGTGTAAGAAGTGAGACAGTAATCCAAGCAAGCTAGTTTTTGGTGAAATTATACGTTTTTGATAGAAAATATAAAAACATGGTAATATTCGGCATAACACAGAGACTTTGATTGGCTCTGAATAGATCCTGATAGGGATTTAATACACCTGTTTAAATAAGGTGAAAACTCTTTTCAAATAATCTAAACTAACAAACATTAATAGTCTAACCTTCGAAAATGGTGCTGTGATAAGTTCAATATCCTTGTAGTTCAATTATGTAAATAGTAAATACCTAGTGAGACATTCCGATTGAGACCACTGGGATGAACCGAGAGAAACTTTGGCATGTTCTTCTACGATCACCCGTAAGCTACCCAGCCAAACCGTTTTTACGACTATTAACCTATTACAAATGTAGAAAATAAAAATCAAATTTTATTACATCACATTGCTTTTTTATCCTAGACTACTAGTGGAAGAAAAACGCTGGGATGACGAAGGAATAGGTAGAATATGATTATTTTAATGTGAGGGGATTATGATAAAAATATTTATATTATTTTTTGCTCGCATTTTTTATTGCTAAGCTCCAGCTTTCATAATGCTCATGGAGCTTTTTTCTTACACGAAACAGTTTTTGTCAGCATTTATTTTTTATACAGTAAAAGTAAGTGGAAAAGTATGAGAAGCCATGATACGCTATCTGGAACTTCTCCGTATGCATGCCAGCTGCAGCATCCAGATAGAAATGTGTGATATGTATATCTTGAAATGTCAAGCTAAGCTGTCGCTTTGTTTGTTTATGTAAAACTACGTTTTACCAGAATTACCATATTATTATTTCTTCAAGCAAAAGAATATCTTTTCTTTGGCAATAATAATAACAATAATAAAAATAATAATAATGGTTTTTGGTAGAATTAAATCAAGTGACATAAATTTTTTATTTGTTGTGTAGAATACTGAATCTAATTGAATTGATGTTGCATCCCCAAAAACGCCTCACATTTTAAACTAACAATAATGTAGAAAAGGGTGTAATAAGTAAATATCATAACAGATAGCTGTCACGTTAAGCTGTCGCTGTACTATATGACTGTAGTTGGATGGTTTGTAAGAGAGTAGAAGCATAATCTTACTTAATATACATAATATATGTGCATATCATAAGAATATTTTGCCATAAAACATTTTCATTGTGCTGTATAACATAGAAATATATATTTTTTGCTGCATCTAGAAGAGTAGGAAAGTATAAAAGTATTATACCTCCTGCAGGATATAATAAAAGAATCAACAATACGTGTAATATGGTTAACAAAACTATTACAATGCATTCACTCTAGAATACCAAAGTACTTTATTTGTATGCTATTTTTCTGTTAAAAAACGATCTGCGTTTATTATTATTCCCGCCAACAGAATTACTAAGCCGTAAGCTGTCGTAAGTGTTTTAAGTGGCGAAAATGTTGCGGTGTACATTTGACTAACGCTTTGGTGAGCAAATAAAAAATATTTTCTGCAATCTACTTGATCCTAGTAAATACTTCAAAACACGTTTTATTCAAACTTTCAGTCAAGTTTTCAGGTAATTGAGTTTAATGTAATCACATTCCAGTACAAAAATCACCCAAGAAAATATAAGGCGATACATAAAAATATAAACTCAGAAATTCAAGAAAATTATTGCTCTAAATTCTAGATATTTCATCGTAGTTTAGGAACAAAAATTTAAACTAGAAACTGCCATGTGCCTCTTTGTCTGCAACCAAAATTAAAACATAAACTCATGTGGCTTTAAAATTTGACCATAAAGTGCACATTTGTATAAATCATTTAATGTTCCACATAGCCTCAGAAACTTTTCCATGAGAACGATGTATAGTACATGACTGCATTTTCCAGGAATTTACTACGTCTATTACTATGTCTATAAAAATGTTATATGGCAGCTAAAAATTTGTTTTATTAACACATTCTACTTGCAATGTAGAAATCCCCTAACAAGAAAATTTATGAATTTTTAACAGATGAACAACAAATTGATAAATATTTATAATTTTTTAGTTTTCCCTCAGTGCATGTATGTACATTGTACATGTATTGTTTTTGATGACAACCACTTAAGCTGTATAGCACATTCTTAGGTTGTTTCATATAATGATTTCATTTGTCAGACTGACAGTCAAAAAGAGTCAAAAAAGTACTTTATCATTTTTTTGGAATTTGATTTAATTTGATTTAGTTTTAAGATTATGCATTATATAAAATTTATAAATCAAACAATATATTGCTACTCTATATCAACTTATTTCATTGGAAACTCTGAAAACACATATAAATATCCACGAGCCAGAGGAACAGGAGAGCATGAAAAGTCATCGTTTCTGCAAGAGATGATTCATGTAGGATAAACAAAATTTCACTTTCGTGTGAACTATGAGCACACACATTTCCACACTGAAGCTACTGTAGTGACATAGTCTGTATTGAACTGAGCTCATACATAATATTTGCAGATTTTCTCACATTTCCACAATTTCTATGATTTGGCTAGAACACAACACGGTCTGTGTTTTGATTCAAAACAATCACAAAATATTCACAAACCAAAAAAGTAGCATTCATGTTGCATGGAAATCCTGAACACAAATAAATACAGATAGATGTATTTGTTGCATTTCAATTTGAAATTTGAATACTGAAGCATGGAAATAATAAGCGATCATGTGCAGAGTTTATGAGCGCAAATCTCGCAAAATTTGATACAGACATGAAAGTGGAATGAGAATGAGGATTGTGATGGTTGGAATTTTTTTTATAAATACATCATAAATACATCTTTAGATGCTTTTTTTGAACAAAGTATTTTGCTTGTAAAATGTGTTAATGAAATATTTCCACCCACAAAACACCACTGTTGCATCCGGGAAACTAGCTGGAAAGCGCGCAATTTTATTTGTGCTGTTTTGCTGTGTTATTGATTCCAATAATAACATGTTTTTCTGATACAAATATAAATTTTCAAGATATATTGTGAGAAAGCGGCTGTCTCGGTATTGATTTAATCGATGCAGTATTTATTGAAAGAAATTAATTAAATGATATAAAATATAGAAATACATTTTTCAATCATGTTTAGTTCGCTAATTTGGCTTATATAGTAATTTATGCTTAGTGGAGCTGACATAGAGCAATATCAGTTATATGTAAGTATGTTCAATAACATGTTTAGTATGGAGATAACCCCAACCAAAGTGGATGATAAAAAATGTAATAAATCAAATGATTATATCTCTAATCATCTCCCGTTTAATTGCATGTAAATTTTATTCGAACATCCTTATTTTTTCACACTGCAAAATTAATCACATTAATTTAACGATTCTCTTTAGATACACATTGTCTACATAAATATTACATAATATGAAAATACATGAATTAGCTTGAATTCTCTGAAAATGAGCCAAGCCCTTTTAAATGAGAGTTCAATTAGTTGTAGTGCCCGCCACACTCAAAGAAAATGGCGCTACCTTCAAACAGAAAATCTCTCACGCTTTTCTCTCCTACATATAACTAATTGTATGATAGTGTGTCTGGATTATTGCGCGTTTGTACCATTTTCTTGAATCTCTTGGTGCCTTCCTCTTCCACACAAAAGTATTTTTCACATACATCCAGTCTGTAAGCGTCATTCAAGAAGACGCCAGCGTGTCTCCAGGAAATAATTTGCCAATTTACCAATTTGCCAATTTCAAGAGTTTAGCCAAGAAAGGTGGTGCACCTCGCTAATTGGCTCAAGACATCAAGTGATTAAGTGTAGACAAAAAAAAAGGATTAACTGTTCATCAACTGATCAACAAATTGGTGAAGTTTCAGAAGTGATTATTATAATAAAACAAGGGAAATGTAAAAAGTGGAGTCTTGTGCTCAAAATAGAGTGAAGATTATGGAAATCCTGGATAATCTATACGGTGCTCCTTAAAGTTCGTTGTGATAAGATCTTATAAGAAATTCATAAGGTATAAGAGCAAAAAGTGTTTCCAGTGAATAAATATAAATTATCAAGCCCTGAAAAACAGGAAAAGGTGTTGAAAGCAAAATATTAAATTACAAATTAATAATTTACGAATCGAGGAATAAGCAGTGTTGGAAAATGGATCAAATTGCATTACATAAATGGATAATACTTGGTACATAATTACTGGGAGTGGAGAACAACGAGAACAAGGATACGCTTAACTCTCTATAGACACAACCCATGATTTATTGAGGTATTTTGAGAGTTCCTTCCTTTAAGGTTGTTTGTTTCTTAGATTTTAAGATTTTCTCATTTAAGGCGATTTAAATGGGTGCAAGTGCTTTTAAGTGGCAGCAGTGGCATATTTAAATTTTTGATGATACGATTCTGAAGGAGTCAGTGATAGAGTGAATAAACGTAATAAGGGTTGATTCCACTGATTGCGTGGGCGGTTAAACTGAAATGCCAAATTGCCTTCAATTGTGATAACAATGGCTTTACTCCAAGTACATTAGCTTGAACGGCTTTTCAGCGAGTACAAAAGAAAGCTAAACTTTTAAGAACAAACTTATAAAAATGCTTGTTCATTGCAAACTTTTTATTTACAATTCAAAGCAGCACACACAGTATGGCAATATTATTTTGCATGAGTTTGTTTGTTTAAAAAACAATTTTTATAAAGTTATTCTTTTAAAGCGTCTAAACTTAAAATGTTTAAAGATTGTAGTGAAAACGTATTTATTTTAAAGAACTCAACGAAACCAAATTTGCCGCTTTGAGTATAATATAAATCAAACCAATGTTTGTTATTGCATCCACTTAAATCAGATTAGATTAACGATTTAATCAGAATTAATCTAAATGTCCAACTGTGAAACAATTTCGAACAATTTATTCAGCACATAACCCTATAAATAAAAACTTAACAAGCAGTCTGCTCCATAGGGGTTCAACTCGCATTATATTAGAGATCCTAAATTCTAAAGTCTCTCAAGCCAGGTGGATTGACGATTGCCGAGCAAATACAATTCCGCAATTTATTTTGGCGAGGGATAAACAAAGTTTGACTGTTTGAATAATTCAGCTATCTGATCACAATAAAAGCGAGAAATAAGTATGAAAGCCTTTACCATAAATAAATTTCACGGGTTTTGAATTCCACATAAGATTCCACTTTTATTGTGAGAGATGTGCAGATCAATGGCGCCTTGTGGTGGATATGAAAGCGACACAAGTCAACTGTATGGGTAAGCTGTTATGTGCAGCATCAGACGCCAATAGATATTGGTTTTATATTTGAGGGCAACATTTTTTTTTTGGGTAATAAAGACCGAAACTATTTAGCTCCAACATGTTTTTGCTAGTCATTTAATGAAGATAAACTTGAGAATGAGCATTCAATAAACTTTCTGGGATGGTTGTTATTATTACGTAATAAATACCTCAATTTTAACGATTTGCCAAAGAGAATATAAAGCTAGTTTTATGGATTATTTGACAGATCTCTTACTTATATTCTGAAACCAGAAGGATCGTTTCTTTGCTATGAATTTTCATAGTTGACGTTATATTCTGAATTATCGTTTTTTAATTACCTTTTATCAAATATAATCAAAGGTTCATGTAATATTTCAAGGTAATAGGTAAAAGGTAACACAAGTTATAACAGTGAAATATCAGACGCTACTGATTTTCCAACATATAAAAATAAAATGTGAGCCCCAATATTGATTTTACATTTTATGTGAATATTTTATCAAGCACAGACAGTTGCGGATTTGGCTCTGAAGAAAGTCGGCTTTCGGCAATCGTGTCCTAATGCTGTTTATTGGAGCTTACCGCTATTTGCTCTAAATGTATATTTGCACTCCAATATATCGGCGAGGGATTTCTGTAATGTTTTATGCAAAGTTTGTGGGATTCTGGTTTTATGGGAAAACGGAAAAAGTTTGCTGATGCAGCAAATCCGTTGGGAAATTGTTATCAAATACTTGATTTTATGGGAACTTTTCGTCTAGTTTTTTATGATGCATATTAAAACCGCACTTTAATACTTTTTGCATATTCATATTTATAAGTTCAGAAGTATAAGTTCAGAGTTACTAAAATTACCACCTAATTATGAATTTTTAAAATATTTAATACTTTTAAAAGTTTTTTTTAATGAAATAGCAAATAGCTATAATGAAACAATTTCAGTTCCGCGCAAAAACATTAAAACATTCGATGAACTTTGATAGTAGAAAATTTTATCGCTAAATAATCTTCTATATATTTTTATATTTTTTTTTAACAACAAAAAATATGTCATTAAAGGAATAACAAAAGGTCGTCGATAGAAATCCATAGAAATTCACCAACGATCAATTTTATTTCCAAAGGTTCTTTCAAATTCTTTCTTCAATATCCCAGCCTTTTTGCAAACAATCGAAACAAAAAATATAATTTACATTTTGTCGGATTGCCATTGGAAACAAACATTCAAACTCCTGTTTGTTTAAATTGTCTTGAAAGTGTTCCCATGCCAAAATGAGCTTTTTCAATCAAGCGGATTTGGCTCCTTTTTCCCTGATTTCCCATGAATAAATAACGAATCCTTTAGAAAACTGTTCAGATTACATTAATAGGAAAGGTTGCAAAACCAATTTCCAGATTTTCCCTGCAAAAATTGTTCATTACATGTTTTATTTGCGCTCCCCTTTTCTGCAATTTCATGCCAAAGTACACGTTTTTTATGTCGGCACCATATAAACACAAAGACAGCTCATCTGCTGTAGTGAGCTCAGAAGAAAAAGAACAGCATAAAAGTCAGCGTGAAGCACATGAGTCAACATAAAAAGTCTAAAAGTCTGCATTCACATCAAAAAAAGGGATTTTCTGGAAATTGATTTTGGTTCAGGAGAAACTTCACAAACATGTTTACATGCATGGAAAATAAAGTATTTCAGTAAAAATGCATTTTATGTATTTAACAAAGATTAGAGATGACAGCGTAACAACATTTTCACTCATTTGCTCCACTGAAATGTTATTAGATCAATGTTTTTGGAGTGTTGATAGCGTTGTGAAATATTTTGGTCTGCAATATTTTTAATTATTAAGGATCTTTTTTGTGGCGGAAAATATGCATCATCGAGGTTAAAACCAGTTTTTGTGATATTCTAGTAAAGAGAGGTGCTCATGTCACATAACATGAACTATATTATTGAACTCGGTTTTTTTGATAGTGTGTTTATGGTTTTTATACTGAAAAAATATTTAGCTGAATTATAAGAGCTGTCTTCAATTCAATTTTGCATAACTTATAACAGTTGTAAAAAGGAAAAATAGTCGGTTCTTTTTCTACTTCAATCTTTTGCTAAAATACAAACTTCATAGCGATTCGAGTAGAAGTCGTATTCAAATCTTTAAAGATAAATTCACTTCTTCTTTGTTATGAATAACAATTTTTCATTCATTTCATAAAAAGGAGCGTTCCTAAGTTTGAATAAAGTTTTTGAGTTTACCTTATATGACGATTATAAGATTTACTTAAACGTACTTTTATGAAATATACTATAATGTTTAACTTTAAATTAATTAAGTTAATTCTTTGCAGTGTGGTTTTTTAAGTGCTTTGTTTAAATTTTGTAATTAAAATAGAGATGAATTATTAGTTTCTCTTTATAAGTTTTCAATTGTTATTTAAGAACACTTCTGAATATCCAAATTTCATTGACAAATAAGCTTTCTTAAAATCTCTAAGTAAGTAATCCCTAAATTTAAGAAAAATTCAACAAAATTTCCAAGAAATTGTATCTTTTTTTGGGTATATTTTTCCATTAAAACCCAAAACATTATCGTTTAAAAAAAAATCCTTACTCAAAAACTCAGAAAACTCAAAAGCTTCAAAACCTTCATGCATGCAGACAAACTTCCGGCAGTTAAAAATTCCCCGAGAATGTAAAAAATATACAAAATTTCAGCAATTTCAGAGTGTAAAAAGTAAAAAGTACATACACGTTTCCAAAGTGTTATTAAATTGAATTTAATGCAGGAAAATTAAATAATACATATACTAGACTCAACATGTACTCAACGGTGCTTCAGAGTATCTTTTTGGGGCCAAGTGTTGTATCAAGTTATACTATACACTTCTTTGCTGCATGTTATTTGCCTGAGACGGTTAATTCTGCCATTTATAAAATGGTGGCAAAATAATTAAATTGTCGATCCTTCCTGACTTTGACGGTAATTCTTTTTTGCACGTAAAAGGTATAAGAAAGTAGACATAATTTAAAATTGAATTCATGCGATTTCCTGCAGCTGAACTTCAAGCGGATCTCCACACAATTTCACTATGAATACCAGAACTTGGTAGATATTTTATTTTAAAAATGTTTATTGATGTTTATTCCGCTATCAAAAGAGCTTGGCAGCGATGAAGCAATGAAGCATATGAAGCTAAAGAAAAGTTGGGGCGCATTTTTTTTTGCCGCTGTAGAAAGAAAACAACAGGATATTACGAGGAAGATATGCTTTGTTTTATATTTTTATGTAAAGTATGGAACAGCTTAAGCAACGGCAAAACAAGATAAATTCGCCAAATGGAAGTGAGCAGCAGCAAAAAAAACTTTCCCAGAAAAAGATATTGAGGTGCTTTCAGAGTTTTCTACAGCAAGTATCTATGTAAATATAGCATACTACGTATTGTTGAATGGAGAGGCTTTTTTGTGCCTGTCAAGATACATTTCATCCCTTTTTCCATTACATACAAAATAAATGCCTAAACCCAGAACTGAATATTCTGCTTTCCACAAAGCAAAATTAAGTTTTCGGTAATTTTATGAACTCTCGCCGTGTTCGCTTGCCATGTTTTGATGATGCCTGAATAGCAAATCCCATTTACTTTCTGTGACAACGAATCCGCTGAATTCAAGGAATCTGAATAATTTGTGTTATATTCGGAATGTGGGATACTTATCTGGTTGTAATAAAATTTTGGTAGAAAGGAGTGGAATGGAACGTGAAAGAAATATGACTCGGAGCATTACATAGATATGATTTTTACGAATATTTTTACAGGGAACACGGAATTAAACATTTATGCAACATGTTATTAAAAAATGTAAATTATAAATTTGGAGAATTGGTATTTATTAACCGCAACCCTGCAAATATAATATTCAGTAGGTGAAAATGTAAAAATGGTAAACCGTACCTTAAAAATGATAAAATCCAAGTACATAAAAAACATGATTACAACAAAATATATCTCTCATGAAAACTGCTAACTTTTTTTTCAATCCTCTTGGTTTAAAGAGATGAAAGGGAAAAATTGGACGGATAATCGTATTACTGACCATAAGCTAAATCCTACATCAAAGACTTTTCTTCCATAATGGCATAAATCTAGTTTAGTATTCCAATTTATGTGAAAAGCACGCTCACAGGGACTTCATTTTTAACCTTCCAAAGAGATGCTATTTCAAATTTTATAGCATTATATTTTATTCAGGCAATTCCTCGAATCCTTGACGTAGAGTATTTCAAGAAAATGTCAAAGACTTGCAGAGTAGTGACACAAGTCCCGAAATCGGAAAATCGGTTGGAAATTCTGAATTCTGAGAATGCCTTTCAATGATCCCTCATGCATGTAAACCGTCTTCAGCAGTATCCAATGATTTACTTTTGTGTCGCAAACGTGTTCGCCAAGCGTGGAGCATATTTCGATTGGCATTTCAATACCTTTTGCGGCCTGTCTACATGTTTCCACGTGAATAATGCGAAAACATTTCAAATTTGTGCACAAATTTCCAATGAACGGCACATAAGCACACATATTTTGTGCTGCTGGCTTATACAGGCAAGTGGTGGATTTGGGTTTTCAATTATTTACAAAACAAATATTCCATAATGCATGCTTGCATGTTATTTATGGCATAACATTCATGTTTGTGCTTCAACCCAACAGATTCAAATTTGTCGAATTTATGATATTTGAGTGTGAGCCTTTAAGCCGACATCTTTTGAAGTGGGTAAATATGGGTGAATTGGAATAAGTGCACAAAAATGTTCAATAAGAGTGCTTTGTAAGTAGAAATAAATGCATGGCTGTGTATACATTTTGGTATGTTCTGAAGACTACTTATATTTCAAAGCTTTTGAAATATAAAGCTTGCTTATGTGAAATAACTGAGAGCAACTTTAATTGTAAATGCATATCAAACCTTTAACTGCTAACAAAAAATTTCCAAGCACCTTGTTAAACTTTTTTGTTGCTCTCATGCGAGTTCAAAATGATGTTTATAAGTAAGAATTGTTGTTATAAATACTGAACGTTTGACAAACTATTAAAAGGAGCTTGGTTGAAAACCTCGTTGAAAAGTTTACTTCAAACATGGATGAAGTTCTCGTTTTTGAAGCGTTAAATCAAAGTTAACCACTTGGGTTTAAAATTACGCCCTTCAATAACTTCATCACAACAAACCAGGGCAAATAAAACATGAAACTCTCTGTAACCTCAAATAGCAACGAGATACAACAAAATAATCAAACAGATATATAAATGAACTTGCGGAGTTTATTGATAATTGTATTCGATTATTGGTATTGGTGTTATCCGGGATATTATATGGGAATAACCGAAAGTCAACGAACGACGATCAAAAATTCTGTGTAATGATTATTATACATAACAAAACAAGTTAACATATTTAATTTCAAATTTGCTATCACCGTAATAGTTTTATTAAATGTGGTTCAAAATTATTGTTGTGAATTCTATTATCATTCCACTTGGATGAAAATTCTAACACCAGTGCTGATGCTTTTCATGAGCATCTCCAAACTATTCAAAACCGAAAAGCAGGCTAAAGTCATCGAAACCTCAAATGCTCTAGCTTTACCTCAACATTCTATCTAGAACTAATCTGAATTGCGAAACTGCACGAAATCCTACATAATAGCATAAAGCATAAAAAGCATAAAAACCTTGGTTTATCCCCGAAATGAATGTGTATATTCCTTTTGTCTGAATTCCGCACAAAAAACAATAGATTTTTTGTTGCATATGAAGCGGCTTTAGCTCATTCTTTTTCATCCATTTGGTTGATTGCAATGAAATGAGAATGTTTCACAAGCCTGGCTGCAACAAAAAAATCCTTGCAATGAATTTTTTACTTAATGAATTAATCTTCAACTTTTTCGCTTCTCTTTAATCTGAAAATGAAACATTTTTTGCCTCAAAATCTGCAAAAAAAAGGAAAAATCTATTTAGTAATGCAAAAAAGTCTCAGCAAGATTGAATAGCGTTAAAAATTCCATTAATTCTCCATTCACGCTGACATTGTGCAGAGATTTTCTGCCATTTCTCGAGAAGTCTTCACATTTCCTTTTGTTTCACAATTTAAATGAAAATTTTTATCAAACACTTGTGTGAGATGAGAAAAATGAGTCTGAATGGGGATTTTCGTCTCATATAAGTCATCGTTTGTGATTTTATAACGTGAGCATAGTTTGCTCTACGGACTCTTGTGATTATGTTCACATGACCAGTTAGAATGAATCCTTCAATATAATTGAAACTATAATAGCTCTTGCATAAAAAGCTTTTTGCGATAAAATCAATAACATTTCAACAATAGAAATTTCTTCCCATTGCTACCCACAAAACACATAAAAATCCAGATTATCTGCTGGAAAATATCGATTTAATAAAATACTCTTGTATTTATGTCACGGAACTTTGCTAGTTTAATTTCTTTTAACATCTTATTGTATCAATTTCCATTATCACTTAAATTCCATAATCGTTTGGAAATTTTCCTGATCACAACCATTGAACCAAGTCAATTAAAACGCTTAGCCTTCAAGCATTCTGTGCAGAAACTGGAGTTGTTAAAAAAAATTATACAAAAGCACACAATTTTCAGAACGTGATTTTCAATTTAAATTTCTATTAAAAATAATCTTGATTTTGTGTGTTGCGAGTGTATACGAGTTGTGCTCAAAATATTATTGGATGTGGAGCAGACTGGGTTTCGAAGAAGATCCACATAATAAATAATGGATTTTCTCTGCTGGGTTATTTGGGGCTTGAATGCTTCTGGTGTGCGGAGAGGGCGCATTATCTTCAATTTCGTTTTAAAATTGGATGAGTTTTCATAAGTCATTAATTTTCGCACAGTATCCAGCTACGTTAGTTAATTCTTTTTCTGCTATGTTTGTGCTATGTCCGTTCATCAATTAAATGCAGAGCTTTAGCAACCGGGAGTTGGATTCGAATCTAAAGGCTTATCAAAGGATTAATATGGAAAATGGAGGAATTGAGAATAAATTCAGATGAAAATTGCTGCAAATCGATATTCTTTCTTGTTTGCCATGTTTGTTAAATAAAAATAATAATTGAAAAAAGTACTCGAGACTGGTATTTTTTATTAAAACTTGCTATTGCACAACGGCTTATTATAATCTATTTTATGGAGAAAAATGTCATAATACTTTTATGTAGCTCATTTTTCCTCATTTATTGTATCGAGTTTCGTAAATTGTACACTTTGAATAGTTATAATGTTTTCAGGATTCTGTTTATATTTAAAAATTTATAATAAATAAAACGAACTCATTATACGGTATCATAATTAAATAAAAAGTAAATGCTTTTCCAAGTTTGTGTATCCATAAACAGAAAACAAAGTCTTTTTCCATGAAAAATTCTTTTCTATGTTGAAATATTCTCCTTTGTGTGCATTTCGTGCTAATATTTATGTTAAGCGAATAAATACCTCTTCAGACTGAGTAAAATAATGATTTATATCATCATTATATCTGGAATACCTACCTGATAAATTATATTACTCGATATTTTTTACGGTATATTATGCAATCTTACATAACCTCAAGTTCTATACATCAAATATCTATTAAAACAAGGGTAAACTTACTCTTTAATCCTTATTAAAAATTCAAAATACATAAGCAAACGTCGAGACAATTCAATTTTAAGTTTTTATACTCTATACTTAATTAACGGAAAACTTTCAACGTGCTCACAATATTTTATAAAATATTCTTATAGCCAACAGATTTTAGCACAATTAAAATGCTTTCTCTCTGACGATGATTTTTTTGCAGTTAAAAACCTGAAACTTCGGTTAGTTCGAGTTTGTGGTGTAAAGCAGCAAAAAATCTCGGAAAAACCAGAAAAACGGTATACTTGAGTTTTTTCGTTGTATTTATAAGATGAATTTAAAAACAAAAGAAGATCATAATTAATTAAAATAAATTGCGAGCAATGACTGTTTAAAACTACACAGTAATTCAGCAATGCGCTCTCTATGGGATTTGGTTTTAATAGTCTTCCAGTTTGAATTTGAAATCCACATTTGAAAATGCTAAAAATAAGAGCTTTAACACTAATTAAATGTGAACTATTTATCCGAGTTAATATGACGGATTATTTAGGGTTCATTTAATTGGGGAAATGTGGAAATGTATGTAAACTTGATCAAAGGAAATTGTAATCAAATAAACAAAACATTATTATGGTATTTCATATTTCGAGTGAACGCTGAAATTTTAATTCGGTATTTCTCGAGTATTTCTGAACATGAAATTCTCACAATATCAAAGCGAAAATAATTTGATTTCAACTTTTCATGAGAAAGTATTTCGCTCCCAATACGACATATTTCAGAAATTAATCATGCAGTTCTTAGAAACAGACATTCAAAGTATTAGGAAATAATTAATTGCTTCTATTTAAAATTCTGAGCTCTTTTATGTTTTTGTCACATTTAATTTTAGACAGCTTAATAATTTAAATAATAAATGAAATTAATTTAACGACTTGGTCAGATGCCGTGAAATGAACCAATTATTTACGACTTATGATTTAATGTTGATTTACAAATAGTTAAATATTACTTTTATAAACTTGGTTAACTAAATTTTTCATTGATTTACATTTTTTAAGACGTAAATTGTTAAGTAAGTGTTTTATGAGTGTGAACTTAATTAAGCATCAATAGCTTTTTGAAGCTCCATTTATGAAAACGTTTAATTAACTTTTAAATAAAGCCAGAAGCGAGCCCAATTTAGCTGGATATAAAAACTTGATTGAACATAAAATTTATCATTCGTTAAATCGTCCGTAAATGTTTGCTAAACGATGCTATAAAAGATCAGCATTAATAGATAATTCAGTTAAAAAAGTGAAAATATACAAGATTCGTTTTTTACCCCTACGAGAAATCTGATCTAGGAAATGTTTCATGTTGGGAATTGCTTCCCTTTTAATGATGCCTCACTCGAGACCTAGAAAAGTCACTAAAAGCATCTTGTTGCTAATTTGAAAGAGCTTCCCTTAGAGAACTGTGTCATCAAAAATACAAATGGTGACGGAGCTACGGCTAATTAAAGCCATAACTTCCACTATAAGAGTGTGATATGATAAACTCTTGTATGCAAATTCAGATGAACATGTTAAAAACTCCGACTTGAACATGAAATAATATGTATACGTATGTTCTCGAATATGTTTTAATCTTAGCAAAACATGGAAGCACATTTGCTTCTCGAAACAGCAAAGTAAAACGTATATAAATAAGTAAGTGGATTTAAGTGTAATAAATTTCATTTAAGGCATAATACCACCAAAAAGACGTGAATAATTACAGTGAATGTTTTGTAACTTGGAAAGAACTTTACATCATTGATATATTTTTCGGTACTTTGGGTTTATTTCACAGCCAAATTGCTGCTTCACACAATTTTCAAAATTCAAATGAGGACTTATGTATTGAAAGTAATTAATACTCGAGTGATTTTCAAGAAATTTCGCTCTTAAGTAGGGTAATTAAATAAATTATTATGATTTATATCCAACACTGAAAACAAAGGAAATGTGTTAATAATTAATACAAATGGCGAATAGGTAAAAAATGTTTGCCAACCATAAGCCCGGAGGTCGCATTAGCTGAAATTTATTCACGATACAATTTTTTGCTTTTCAATTTAAGTAAGTTTTAGACTGATTTCCCTCAATTTTTTATTTTCATTCATTCAAAGATAACCTCAAGATTATTTATATTGTTTTGATTTGCCGTTTTGTGACAATATCAGTTACAAAGAATACACAAATTACTTTGTTTTGTGAATATATTACGGAATGGGTTTACCTAATAGGATCCTTCCTCTGCATACACTCCAGTGTTCCTTGCTGGTATATGGTACATATTTGGTGATTTTCCAGAATATCTGTGTGGGTAATTAATTATTCACCAGCAAAACAGGAATTTGATTAATGCTCGTGACAAATGTTGCTGTTATACAGTGTCGCTTTCTCAAAAATAAATTATATTTAATCTCACACACGAGCATGTGAGATTTTAAGCATGAGAACATATGTGTTCAATTACGTAGGAGAGTTTTTTTCGAGATTATTTTTGAGGTGAGGATTATGGTGACAAAATTACCAAATTTTCGGGAATGTCATCATTAGAAATTATACATGCCGAGAACAATATTATTTGAATTTGGAATAGATTAATTTTTTATATTTTTTAAGATATCAATTTGGTTTCTATGAATAGCGGTTTTATTTTTTTGTAGGGATTTAGGAAGATTAGCTTAGGTTTGAGCGAAACTTCCGACCAAAGAACTTTTTATTGCTCAAAATAATCTGCAGATGAGCAGGATTTTAGTTATCAACAAAAGTGTTGTTTAAGCTTATCCTGGAAGAATTTATTGTACGGTTTTATAACTCTGCTATTTTGAAAAACAGAGAGACTTTATTAAAAATAAAATAAGTTCAAAAATACCCGAAAATATTTCTAATCCTACAACTCCCTACTAATTAATAAAACGTAGTCACACTTTCCTAAATCGCTAATTACTCGCGAGCAAAAGCAACATTCTAAATAAATGACACATTTCATATCGTATTAAAACAGATTAAACAGAACATTTAGTTTTCTTAAACACTCTGGTGTTCATTTTGCTACAAACTCATTATTCAAATTGCTTTGATACGCTTTGGTGATTCTCTTTCAAGAAAAACATTTTAATGAGTTACATATGCCAAGTGGAACTGTCGGTTGAATATTTTCAGTTTCTTTTGCATTTTACAGTTTCAGAGATTATAAACTTCTCGGAAAAGTTAAAAACCCACTTTCCAAAAATAGCTTCGGCGTTCACAGAATCTCTATTGGTTACTGTGAACATTTGAGATTCAGACAGTTTATTTTATCACGGAAATGGTAATAACGATTTTAACTGTTTGTACGTATGTATGTAGCGTTGTAAATTTTTACAAACTTCCTTCCTGGACGGCAAATCTTTAAAAAAGAAACAGCAAAAAATCCTGAATTAGACATTTATTTGCTATATTTATGGCAGCCGGACATCCGTTATAATTTGTTATCTACCTTTATTACCATTATTATCTACAATTTCCCCAAGTTGAAGGAATTATATGTTCTTTTTTGAACTCGGAAACAACTAAGGTACGGGCATTATCAACCAATTTTTTTACCGCCAAATTTTACAAACCTTTTTGAAGGTAATGTTATTTAAGGATGATAAGCAGCCCAATTTGATGGAAAACATCAACTTTATTTTATTAAAATAAAATATAAATCCATAAAAAACATTAATCTTTATATTTTTTTCCAAGAATTATGTAAAAATTAAAAGAAGAACCTTATTCTAGGTTAAATGCTTTAAATCTTGAAGGATCGTAACTTTATGGGTACAATATATTGTATATCTTGAGACAAATTTTGAAGAATGTTACAACTTTCTTTAAAATTTCTTGAATTTCTGAATAATTCCGTAACTTTTCCAATCAAAAAGTTTCTTATTGGTATTTGTAGCAATTATGGAAACATTTTTCTTTGTCTAGCTAGTTAAATCAACCTTTTTGAAAGATTTAAATATTCAGTATCTTGTTTTCTATGTGTTTGACAACAATCTATCGTTTCTATATTAATGTCAAAGAGCCATATCATTTTTATCGTTTGGATCTAGTTAATAATAATTATTATCGACTTGCTAGATACTAATAAAATAAAACCACACTCATGTCCAGTCAGTTATTAAATATTTAAGCTTCGCTTTTAATAGCACATTGCTTTTATAAATCGTAATTCAACCTCTCATTTAGCAATAAAATTAGTTTGATCGTGGAATGGTTATAACGTACGACAACCTCAAATGAATTGAACGAATAATTTTGTCTATACGTATTTAATGGAAGTGCTATGAAAATGACGTTAAAACACACTCGTAATAATAGTTATAAGCCGATATAACAATTACTCTTCCCTTTACATAAGCTATATAATTTTATATCTCAGATAAACTAACGGTTTGAACTTGAATAGAAACTTTATCCGATATGAAATAGCTTTACGTATCGTAATGCAGAGGATTGACTAAAGATATACTTAACACAAATATCTCATGATGTCTGTAGGAATCGATGATATTAATGCTTAATATTTAGAAAGTTTACAAACATATATTGTTTTCATATCCATTTTATTGCTTGTAGAAGTTGCAAATTAAGATAAATTATATTATTATAGCGATAAAGTATTATTCGTGAAAGTTTTGCTCTTACAATGATTTTGTAAAAAGGATCTAAAATGTATGGTACCTGATTGTTTCATTATAGTTCTGTTATACCAAATAAATCGCTCTATCAATTATAAAATATGTCTTATCATGATTAAATTTAATTTAAAAAAAAAATCCTGGATAGAAGCTTTCTGTACTTTTACAGCTTTTAAAGCTTCGAAAGCTTCAATATTTATCCAAACCATACTTGAAACTCAATGAAAATGTAGAGTGAGCCAAACAATAAAAAAGGAAAATCGATGTCAAGTTCGTCCTTGTGAGCTGCGACTCAAATTGTCTACTTCACAAAAGCAAATTAATTAAACTAATTTTTGGCAATTGTTAGAAAAACGGTAGCAACGTTATCCAGCAAAAGTTTTCAGACAACTGAAGACAAAATTGAAGACGGAAATTTTTAATCCAATTAAGATGATGATATTTCGTTGTTGCAAAGCATATAGAAGAAGTCATGCATTCACGAGTTATAAATGTGCCATCTACATTCATAAGTGCCTCGTACTATACTTTTATAGTGTGTCTTGTGAGTTTTAGTTCATTGTTGTGTTATTGTTTGGAGAATACAATTACATAATTGAATAAAATTGTAGACAATAAAGATTTTGTCATCTAGATTTAAGATACTTATTTTGGGGTATACACGGAATCTATTATATTAAATGAGTAAGCTCATGAACTTATTGAAAAAAATATAATCTTACATATGTTGAACAGATACTTCAAATAAACCGTCAATAAATTGGAAGATGAACACATGGGGGATAAAACTAAATTCCTGGATTAACCACAAACATGTGCATGCATATCATAACGCTGCACCGAGAAAAATGTTGGTGGTAGTACGACACAAAGTTGTTCCGAGTCCCACTTTGTGTCGTGAATTTATTTTGGTTGCACGTAAAACAACTTTTTGGTGGTATGGTGGTTTTACCTACAATATTTTGGTGGTACATTTTTCAGGAATATTTTGGTGGTACTTGGTGGTACCTTTACAACTTTTTGTTGTAACTGGTACAAACTTTTCATACTTTTAAAAAATCAAAAGGAACGTTTTTTTTAAGTAAAAAATTTAGCAGAAGACATCAAAAATTACCACCAAATTAAAAATTAAAGAAATTTTAAAACATTTTATGGTTTATGGCAAATTCAACAAAGATCGTATACTATCCGGAAATAAAATAACTTGTGCAATTTTGAAAGTTGCGTCTGCAGTTTATTATGAAAATCAAATGACTACGCTATCAATAAGATTCACGAAAAAAATTAAAATCATAAATAATTAAATCATTTAATATTTTGATATTTTCCATACATTGTCCGTCCGTCTGTCCGTTTACAAAATAACTCCCAAACGGTACAAGTTAGCGATTTGGTTTCTTCAGCAAAGTTGTTAAAAATTATGAGTTAGCAACAGATCATAATCAGAATTGGGTCCACCACCAGCTGGTGGGATGATCTGGTGGCTTCAGATACTTTTTTTGGAAAAAAAAATTCGTAATCATGTCATTCGTTGAAAAAAGCTTAAATTTCGTGTTCTGAGATATCAAGTCACCATCTGACCAAAAAAAAATGCTTTGTGTACTTGCCAACTGACAATTTTTGCCTCTGTTTTTTTCATATAAGAAAAAATTTTTAACTAACCTTATATGAATTTAGCATATTGAATATGAATAATCACTGATTTATCTTAGAATCTGTAAAATATCGATTTATTTTCAGTCAAACGAGCAAACACTCTCATATTGATACGTAAAATAGAATCAAACTTTAGATTTGGATTGCGAAAATTTCATATATTGATTTTATTACATTGATGATCTTAAAAAATCTTTAATTTTTTTAAAACCCTAAAAATTTCTTACTAATCTTATTAAAATCTTTTAAAAATCTTCAATTTTCCAAAAAAATTCAAAAAATCTTAAAAAATCCTAGAAATTTTAAAAAATAATCTTAAATATTAAAAAAAACGATCTTAAAATTTCTTAACAATGAAAAAAATTTAATATTTATTTAATAAAAGTTTGCTAAATAAATTAATGTACTTTTTGAATTAATTACAAACTTCTTTTTTAAATAATGCGAGCATAATGTAATTATTTTGAAATATATATTTAAAAAACTATTCTCACATGATTTTTCAGCTATTTTTGGGAATTATTTCAATCAAAATTGTGAAAACAATGCCTTATCGTTAAGTAAGTATATAACGTTGAGACTCTCACAAGTCTCCATGGTCAAATCGGTACGCGCGCGGTAAAAAAGCAGAAATTTAACAAGTCCCCAGAAAGTCGGCGGTTCAACTCCAGATGCAGTCAAAATTTTAAAAGATTCTAATGATAAATATGGCGAAGTAAGAGTGTGTGGATATGTTTCTTTTTTGCATTTTTTTTGGTTTTCCACTTTCATGGGTCGAGTTTTCCGAATTTTCCGGAATTTTCTTTAAGACACAAATTTGCAATCATTAAGACCAAAAATTGTAACAGGTGCCACACAATTTGAGTTGTACTGTGTACAACCAACAATTCCTGATTTTTTTCAACTTTTTGTGTTGCACTGGGTACGACAAAGTACCACCAAAAACCCAAAATTGTTGCAATCGTTAAGACACAAAAAATTGCAATCATTAAGACAATAGTGTCTTAGGTCCATATACGCCACAATGTGTCTTAATGATTGCAACTTTTTTTTCTCAGTGTGTATTTTGTCGCTTGTGGAGAATGCCTGAATGTTCATTTAAGCAAATTCAATTTCGTCTGATAAATAATTCATTTTGACAAAGCCCTGCCGCAATTGTGCTTCGAATCGTGTCTTCTAGTGGCAAGGATTTAGACATGACATGACGTTTAAAATGGAGGCTTACTTCAGTGCTTTTTCTCTTTTTAGCATTTCTTGAGCAAATTAGAGCAGAAAATAAACAAATTTATATAAATGCACATTCCCATAAAAACAATTTGTTTCACCATTACGAAAACGGATTAAGGGATTCATCATTTTGGATAGATATAGATGATTTACGAGAAGTTGTGAGAAATCTAAAACACACAATGACAACCATCTTTTGATGTTTTCGCAGAATTGAAATATACCATAGACATAATATTTGTACGAGCTATACGAGCATAATTGCAGACGCTCAGGCGGCTTTGCAAGAATATTCTCTGACAACAAATAAAATTTTCAGACAACGTCTGACTACTGATAGACTTGCTATCACAGCACAATTCATGTCTTACACATTTTTGGAAAATTTTTCTCAAGCATCTTGGTTCTGTGAAGTTAAGCTCACTCAATATTTTATGAACGTTTCAGTTATTCCTTGGACTATTAAAATTGCATTCTCGTTCCTTATTCAGTTTCTTGAATTTCATTCTGTAAAATAAAGCTAACTTGAATTTGAATGAGTTAAAACGATACAGAGAATTACAAGCTTATTTATGTTTGAAAAGACAGTCCTTGTTCATCTGTAAATTTTTTAGTAATGATGAAAAAAAGTGTCTATAAATGACATATTTACAAAAAATATGTATAAGTTGAATTGAATTGTTCAATAAACAGTGACATCATAAAATTTCAAACTATTTTAAATATATAATTTAAAAGCAACTAGAAATTTATCTCTCAAATAACTTCATATCAAAGTTTGTAACCCCTTTTCAAAACAAATTTACTGAAGGGTAAACATTTTGTAATTCACAAAACGAAACACACAAATCTATTTTCCATTATATAATGCATATATTTTCCAACCCTCATTTTTATCTGGAAATACATTTATGTTTCGCAATTCAAAATAAGTTTGAATAGTGATACGAGAAGAGAACAAAGCTCTCATTTTACGAGTTTGAATACTTTAAGTCGATTAGAATCTCCAAAATCAAAACATCGTATGTTGATGTTATTAAATAAATATTCCACATGATTGTTTGAATCTTCTTATGAAGCAAGTTAAGCTGCTTACAAAAAGGTATCATAATAGTCGATTCATTTAAGGTTTGAACTGTTTAAAATGTTATTAATTGTAATGCCAAAATGTTAAAATACCAAAATACAAAATACCTAAATTCCTAAACTTTATAAGTTTTTCGACCCAATTATAAATTTATTGTATAGTTGAAAATACGGTAGTGTCTGAAAATATTCTAACCTACATATTATATGTTTGGGCCAAATATATGAAATGTTTTCTAGCCAAAAATATTTTCTCATTTAAAATGAGTTAGATGCGAGCAATAATTTATTCTATTTTGCTTTTTACTGACATAATGCGTGTGAACCAAAATACTATGAAATCCATCTATTATTAGAGTATTTTTTCGGAGCATAATTTCAAATCGAGTAATTATGTAAAGTTTTGATAAAACCCGTGTGATAAAAAATATAATAAATAAAACATATGCGTGACATAATTTAAAAATCATTTGAAATTTCAATTCACCATGAATAATTCAATGTTATATTGGAAAAACGAATTTACCATACATTATAGATTCGCCACAGACGAGCTTCTTAATATATATAATGAATATTTGCCAGAGCCCGTCCCCAAATGATTATTAAATGTACTCAAGTCGAGGTGGTATTTTAGGTATTCTAAGTATTATAATCTCTACTTGAGTCCCCAAGCTTATGCCATACATATTCTCTGTATTTATTTCTACAGCAACCTGATACTTTTTGGTTACTTATACGGTGTACCTTTAAAATATTGGAAATCTTCCTGAAAGAATCGCGTGCGATTTAGCATAATATTACCATTTTGTGGCATAATAGAATAATGTTCCGATGTTGTACGGCTGTCATACTCAATTTCAGGCAAGCATTTTTAAAGTTCAATTTATGCTTTAATTTACATCCACTAAACGGTGAAGGAAACAAAATTTGTTTATCTTAAAGAGAAACACAATGCGAATTGGACTGAATGGAAAATGTATAAATAAGCCAACCCAAGTGCTGCGATAATATTTCAAACGGAATTTTGCCTCGGTTTGAGTGTAAAATTTGCGTTCCATTGAAAAGGAATCGAGGGAATAAACAATTAGTGAAAATCTCTTTTAAATGGAAATGTGAAATACCCTTTTTTGATTAAAAGCGGGTTAAAAGCAAAATAACCTTAGGGCTTTATTGAAATTACTGTAGAATTATGAAAATAATTTTTTATTACAAAATCAGAAGAAATTTTTTAAGCAAAGGCCCGAATAAAAAATATATTTTAAATATAAATGTATTCTTCCTCGCCATGGTAAACAAAAAGAAGTTCTGTAAAGTGGTTAGAGCGTGATTTTTTCATGAAAAATTTATTTTCCCACGAGGTTTTAGGCTTTGGCTGTGGAAATTGTTGATAAATGTAAATATTGACCACTTACATTTTTTAGTAGATTTACAAGATTATGCATAATTTATGATGAACTTAATTATTTATTTAGGGACCATAGATTAGTGGGTGGCTCGAAAATGCCTTTTTTAAAATTAAAGCGGTCTTGAAGCGTTTTTTTTCGGCGTTATAAATAGATTTGAGTTTAAAAAATTGTCAAAGTTTATTAATTTTATATTTGTTCAATCCGATATATTTTAACTTTTAAAGCATTTTCAGGGCATTGAATCAATTATTCTGTAGATTTAGTTCATCGCAACAATCTGAACGTCATTTGATGCGTCAATTGACTACAATTTGCTTTTGTATCGAACATTGATTGACACCTCACATTAGTAAACCACACCATTTTTCATATTCGATTCAACCCCAAAAAAGTCATAATTGAGCTTTATCTCTAAAAATATCTGATATGAAATTGACAACATAATTTGTCAACGTCGCGTTGGTGCTGTAATAAAATTAAAAATGAACGAAACATGACATCGATTAAAAGTGTTTTGGAAAAGCAGATGACACAGATTTCAGACTTTTTCACCATATTCGCCATTCACCAATATTTCCCAATATTTCACCAAATATTTCAACATTTGCGGTTTTTCTTCACTGCTTTCATTGTGAGCACTTTATAACACTTTAGAAAACATGGGAAAAATAAAAGCGTTAAATCAATTTTACATTTCGCTGCTGAAAAATGTGCATAAAATTTGCGCTCAAACGAGGGATTATGTGAAGAAGCAGAAAATTTATGAGAGTTTTATGAGAAAATCTTCTGCTGTTTTGGAAATTTTCTGAATGGTTTTCTGAGAAAATTTGTAACTCACTGTTCACCGTTCAGTTAGATGGAGAATCAAACGTTTAAACTTGAGCAAATAAATTTTGGAATCGCAAAATTGGAATTTGCACAGACGGAAAACAGAACAACACTCGACATACACAAAATTCTACAATTTCATTTATTTTGCTGAACTGAAAATTTTAACAAAAATACAACTAGGAGAGCCATTTTTATGAGAAAATAAAAATAAAACTGATTCTTTAAAATCCATTTTCAGATTCTCTTTAAAGCAAAGCATAACAAAATAAATTATTAAAAATTCCAAATTTTTTTTAACATATGATAAATTGTAACATATCAGGAAATCTCATTGTATTGCCTCTCCCGACAAAACACAACCAAATTCTATTTTGCAAAACAGCAATTTTTCATTTGCCGGCATTTTTTGAATGAGATTAACATTCGGAAATATAATAATACAAATGGGAAGTGTACATAAGGCAAAATAAGGCAAAAATGTTCCGCATTGAAGATTTAACGCAAACTAATGTATGAAAATTTATTAAATTATTCCGTTGTTCTGTCTATTCATTCAGTCATTTATTCTTAGCTTGCGAGCAGGAAAAAAAAATATGTACCATAAACTAAAAGAATTTACATAAACTGATAAATCTCCGGTATTTATTTCTTTTTGATATTTCATGCGTACTTTTTGCCCTCTCGAGCTTTCTGGGTTTATTTTTTGTTGAGCAAACAACTGTTTACATGGATATATGTACATATTTTGCTTCATTTTTAGCACGAAACATGAAAAAAAATATATACACAATGTACAAAGAGACTCCTGAAACAGCGATAACGCTTGCCAAAGCGATCAAGCGAACCGACAATCAGCTCTAATGGCTTGGTATGCCACTGGCAGGAAGACAATGCGCCACTAAACTGTGTGATTTGTGTATCATTTATTGTATCATTCATTGTCACTTTGTGAAGTGCTTAATGGGCGGAAACATTTTTTAAATGTTTTTATACTTATAACTTCAAAGCGTAAATAAACTTAAAATACTCCAAAAATAAAGAGTAGTTTACACCGATCAACAACCAAGCTTTTCTTTTGAAAGAGAATCGTTCATCAGATCCATTAATTATTTAACATTTTCGGAAAGTCTTTAATATGTTTAATGGATGGAAAATAATCATGTTTAGGCGTTTATCGATGCGAAATCCATTTTGCCTTTTAATATGTGAATGTGGTTGGCCAACTCAAAATCATGCCAATTGGAACAGACGGGATGATTTTTGCTCTCCTTCAACACATTTCCATGGTGTTCACTGAATATAGAAAAATAAATGGGGTAGCCACAAATGTGCTGGACTTTTGACAAATGGGTTTCGGACCACAACTTACAAAATATTGATGATTGTGGAATATTTTGCTTGTACAATTAATATTGCTGAATGAGCTTTCAATACATAAAAATAGAAAGCTTTGAAATTGATATTTGAGGCATATTTTCATCAATATCCCTGGCAAAAATAATTAGGTTTAAAGACATCACAAACATGAAAAATATTGTGAATGAAATAATTTCGTTAAGAAACCATAATTTTTGCTTCCATCTGACTTGTGATAATTGTATTGTATTTTTTCTTTTCCTATGTTTTCAGATGGAAATCAACATGCCAACATTTCAGCAAAGAACAATGGGACGGCGAACAGGAAATTGGACGGAAGTGGGAGAGAAATAAAATGGCATACCGAGCAAACAATTGATTGAAACGGCAACAACAAAAACTGGCTAGAAAAAATGAAAATTCACTTTGTTCGTTCGAACAGTTACAGACGGAGGAAATTCATTAAGAAAAATGTGTTATTTGTGGAGGTTCTTATAGTACCGTACGTAAGAAAGGAATTGTGAGCAAGGAACTTTTAAAAGTGAATTAGAGAAAACCAACCAGCAACAAACCGTTGATTGAGAAAATGTTGTGTAATTTTTTGCAACCAATTTTCTTGCTCCTGATCAGTTTGATGTTCAAGCTGATTAACGCTTGCCCAACGCCTTGTGTGTGCAAGTGGAAAGGAGGCAAGCAGACCGTAGAGTGTGGGGGCCAGCAACTGATTGGTATACCCGATGGAATTGACATTGGCACACAAGTATTGAACTTTACCCACAACAAATTAGCTATATTGCAGAGTGAACGCTTTCAAAAGATGGATTTGATAAATCTGCAAAAAATATTCCTGTCAAACAATGAGTTGATTCGGATAAACGATCGCGCCTTCCGTGGTCTATCGAATTTAGTAGAGCTTGACTTGTCAGACAACATGCTCACTGCAATACCTACAGAGACGTTTCAAGATTACTCATCACTGATGCGATTATCCTTAAGTGGCAATCCAATCAGAGAGTTAAAGGCTTCTGCCTTTAAATATCTGTCATACCTAACCACACTAGAACTAAGTAATTGTCAAATAGCGGTAATAGAAGATGAAACATTCATTGGGATGGATAATCTAGAGTGGTTGCGGCTTGATGGTAACCGAATAAAAGCGATAAAAGGCGCTCATATTCTACCAGAATCACTGCACGGTATCAATCTGCAAGGCAACCGATGGACTTGCGATTGTAAATTGATGGATTTGTATCAATGGCTTAATTCAAATAAAATTCCACAAATTGAGAATCCCAGGTGCGTAGAACCAGCAAGACTTCAAGGACAACAAATTAAGTCTTTACAGCTTGATGACTTAGCTTGCCTTCCTGATATCACTCCAACTACACTGTATTTGGAGATTGCTGAAGGTCGCAATATATCATTACTCTGTAAAATAACTGCTGTACCCGAAGCTTCTATATCGTGGTGGTTTCAGGGACAAATACTTCAAAACGATACAATAATTGCACCAAATTTGCACTTGTACTATTATATTGAAGAAGGGCTAGAGGAAAAACGAAGTGAATTGTTTATCTTTAACGCTAATGCTGATGATAATGGCACATTTGCATGTGTTGGCGAAAATTCTGCTGGACGCACGCAAGCAAACTACACAATTCGTGTTATTGTCAAGGAAGAGCCAGTGGTTGAGGAAGTGTCATTTCCGCAAGAGATTTTTCTCTTTATCATAGGCGGCACAGCGTTCATCTGTTTGCTGTTGTTCATCTGTTGTTGCGTAATTATTTGCAAATGTAGGAAGAATAACAATGTTCCAAAAAAGAAGAAACGAGGTGGAAAAGAGGTGACATTCCAGTTACAAAACTCACAAAAGTGTCCATCAATAACTAACGACAACAATAATCCACTGAATTGTCCAAAAATGAATGGTAACTTAACCATCACCGAAAACAATCAACAGGAAATGATGTTGTATTTAAATCAACCACATAACAGTATACTCCACTTACAAGGTCAATACTGTAGTCCAAGAAGTTATCAAGATCAGAATCCAGATCTTATAAATGATGCCGAGAGTGGAAATAAAGGAAGATCACGTAATGAAAATGAAAACGAAGGAGATGAAGACTCAAATGAACACAATCATGAGAATGAAAATAGTTATGCCCTACAGCCGTTGGTGCCAATATTAAGACCAATTCCAACACGTTTCAATGGAATGGCAAGTTTACCACGTGGGGTTAATCGTGATATGTTCCAAGTGGACGTTCATCTGAATCCCACAGGCTGTTTTGTAGATCAAAACGGATGTTTTCCAGTTGAATATAGTTTGACACCAATACCAGTAAATCAATCGCCTCAAGCGCCAGTTAATTATTACAGAACCTTGCCACATAATAGAGGTGCCAAATATGGAAACAACTCGGTAGTTCGATTTTCCAATGAGGCAGAGTTCATTACTCGAACGTCACAAACTTTTCAAACATATTCTCCTGGAGAAGGTGAGGACAGCTTTAAATTTTAAAATTACGAGTCATATAAAAGCCCGGTTGGCATTTTAGTAAAAAATTCCTCGACATCTGCCATACAAAAATATTGGGATTATTCCTAGATACAAAATAGATACTTTTGCTCCAAGCATGTCCGACTTTTTTAAGGGAATTTTTGCCTCTTTTGAAGGGGATTTTGGCCGGTAAAAATTCCCTTTTTTAGGGGATTTTGGCTGGTGCAAATCACCTTTTAGCAGCATAAAATTCTGAAATTTGCAGGTAAAATTATTTCAATGAAAACTCACATAAATTATATGTTTTTAAAATTTTTTTAAAATTATTATTGCAACAAATAAATGAAATGAAAGGAATTAATTAACTAACTACTTGCTGAAGAGTTTTATAAGGTGAAGGAATACATTCCTTGGAAGCCACTATTAATATAAATGTATAATATGCACTATTGAAGTTCTAAACACTCACCTAATTAAGAAGCTCCCGAAGAATTGATCGACGGACGTACTCTTCATTACCTAAGAAAGATTAAATTGATGAGCAAGCTCCAGTATATTCCTTAAATTGGAGATGCCATACTTTTTCCTCACGATTTTGCTCACAAATTTTTTTTTGTTGGTATTTCTAAAATGGATCAATTAGTGTGTTTTCTTTACTGTTGCAACCTTCTTTAATAGATAAATCACATTTTAATCACATTTTAAGGGTAAATTATTTATTATAAAACATAGAGTAAGGTGACGTTGAGTAATGTAAGTTTCATTGAAGGGGTAAAATGTCTATTTATCAGACGGGTGAAAATTCCCTAAAAATCACCGAAAAAATTCCCTTGTCTACTTGTGGCCAACCGGGTAGTGTTTTTTTTGTGTTATCTAAACGTTTCTTTTTAAATTTTCAGTGCCAAGGTACACTGCCGAAGGATATCCTTCAATCGACGGCGAGAGTTTTCCCTCGCCACCAGAAGGGTATAAAACTGAAGGGGCACAGCCGACCGTGTCTGTAGTGAACAGTCAAAATTACTGCTCAAATTCACTACCGCAATCACATCACCATCAGCAGCAACCGCAGTGGCCTTCTTGTTTACCGGGATATCATACCCAAGCTCATCCGAACAGCAGTCATGAGCTGAAAAGATATCCCTCACCTCAACCACAGCAATCACCTGTACAAACACCGACAACAGTCACCAAAAAATGCGTTGGAGCACAAACTGGTGAATATGACAAAGACGTGATCCATGAACAAGAAGAGGAGGAGGAAGAAGAGGAACCAACTAGAAAAATTAGGCACTTAACTGGACCATTAGCTGACAGCCCAGATGAAGGATATGTAGGTGACACTCAAGAGAGTGTCGATATATGACAAAAAGAATACAACAACAAAACCCTTGAGGATATTCTACAAACGGAGGATGTTGTTGTACTGTAATTATTTATTTTTAATTGGGAATTATAATTATTTTTTAATCATCTGACAAATCACTCGGATTTTTACTACCCCAAAATTTCATTACTCTCACCATTGCATATAATCAAAAATTTATTGTGATGGCTTCCAAATAAATCATTTCCATTCACAACACACAAAAAATGAAATAAATTACATGAAAACAGGGTATCGTTAAAACATAATTGATTTTTATGCATTTTGCGTGTTTTATTATTAAAAAATCATGAAAACCAGAAAAAGTACATAAAAAATTCATCTGCATAAAATGATTTTTAAACCCACAAAAATATTAAAATATTATTATGAAAATGGTTGTGGAAAGATATAAAAAATTAGCATACAAAAATAAATTAATACCAGAGTTCATACATTTTAATGGATGATCATACAAAAGCCCAAAATTGTCTCATGTTTACTATGATTGTAATGAAAAACAAACAACTAGCAAATGGTTTGGAATGTTAGTACCGGACATTTAACCCTAGATTAAATTGCAGAATTAGTTTTTTCTTAAAAATCAGATCTCTTACATAAAAATTTATTTAGCAGTACAACAGGACGCTATGTGAATAAAAGCAAATTTACAAATCCAGATTGTAAATTCTTTTGAATAATTTACTGAAACTGAATTTTACAACTTTCAATAATAAATCAAGGCCAATTTTTTATAATTTTTATATCAATTTTTGAGCTATTAAACAACTGTATCAAACATTAATGCAAATCTAATATAAATAGAGTAATGGGGAAAATCGACACTTTCTTGAGACACAGAATTAAATTTAAGATTAAACATGACTAAAGATTTCGTTTCCAAAATAAAGGAATTACTTAGCAATTTATTGAACATGTTGTAGATTACCCAATTTTGTTGAGCATTATTTTGTAAGAAACCAATTTTCTGAAATCACACAAAAAACTACTAAAAGTATTTTTATAAAATAAGAAAAACAAAAAAACACAACCCAAAAATAACTAGAAGCAAAACTAATTGAAAATTAATTTTAAGACTTCTATGTACAGAAATTGTGAATCGTTACTGTAAAAATAATTTTAAATTGAACTAAATCTAAGCAAAACAAAACATAGAAAACGAATCAGCTGAAAAGATATTGCATTAAAGCCATTCATTAGTACCGTATTGAAATGTGTACTTTAAAACGGTAATGGTAAATTTTTATTGAAAACATAAATAAAAATTTGGATTAAATAAATTGATTGAAATTATAATTGCTGTTGGCTTTATTTTACCCTTTTCCTCTTTCTCATTAAAACAATGTTTTTTAGGTTAATCCTTTAGCGAGCTCAACCAGCTCCAACCAACTCAAAACTTTAAATTTTCAGGTCGCTACCATTTTATCATCCTGCAAATCAGCCGAAAAAAAAGTCGACATGATAAAACTTTTAAGCAGATTGGAGAACACCCAAAAAAACATTCTAGAACCATTCAATAATTTTATATTCCATTAAAACATACCCCGTGGTCAGGATGATTGAACGAACATTATTAAAAAACTTTTTAATAGCAGCCAGAATTAAACCATTTTACCAACCATATTGTTTTTTCTGCCCATTTTTCCAACTCGTCCAAAAACAAAATTTTATCAGATCCAAACCTTTTGAAACATTATTGTGTGTGTGTGTACTGTTTTTCAGAGTTTGTTGGATAATTGCACGGATTGTTTGAACAATGTTTTTCGCAGTAAGTAAATTCTATTATTAACTTTTTTAATAACCTTGCTAAACCAGAGTTTGCACGATCCTGGATAAAGTTCATATTTGCTCAATTGTTTATTTTAGGAACGATTCTAATGATTGGAAAGCACTTTTTACCCTTTTCAGCAATTGATGGCATTAATTATTAAACCACAGAGTTTGAGTAATGCAAAATAAACAATGTATAGTAAATATCAATGTATGGTTTTTCACAATTTGTTAGCTCACGAGAAGTGAATGTATCGACTCAACGTCAAAATATTATTCTGTCACAAATTCATGCCTCTCTCTCACAATCATTTTCAAAACAAAAATAGACAGCTCAAACACTGATGATTGCGTACCAATATTAAAACGAATCCAATGAAGCATAACGCATTCTAATGCTGTTTGTTTCCTTTATTTTATTAAAATCTGTTCTCATATTTTACTTGAAAATATTTACATATTTTGTTATTTTCCATTTACTTTATTTATAGAAAGTTAATTTTGTCAACAAAAAATTTCCATCAAATATACGAAATATTGTATAATTTCGGAATGTATTTTAATTTTCACTGTTTAGAAATCTCTAGAAAAGTAACATAAATCTGTAAATATGTAGCATATTATTTTATTCTTGCGATTCGTATTTATATAAAAGAGATATATCTTTGCAAAAAATATTATCTCCAATAGTTTCTAGTATTATCTTCATAGCAACACAATTTAAGAGAATAAATCTATAGTGCACAAAAACTTGACATTTAAAGTGAAATATTAATAGAAACATTGTAGCATGCACACTGCACTATGTCATAAAAAATGAAGATTGATTGTTTTCTTGACATATGAATAATATATGTATTGCTTAATTTTTTATTGCTTTTCCATGCTATATCGGAAAATTTGACACTACAAATATAAATCCAAGAACGCTAAAGGGTGAGTTATAAAATAAATAACAACATATTTTCCGAATATTTTTAATATTTAAAAATTTGTATTTTACTAAGTATGTTTAAACCTTGTCCCAATCAAAATCTGCGAAAAAATTCAATAAATGGAAATATTATCTAAATAATAGATTGATTAGATAAATTGTATCCCTGCAAACCTCACACATCCATTTCAGATTTATTCTAATCATACAACTCATTTGGTAGCCTGATTCGGTCGTTCCAATGTATCATCAAGCGTACTATAAAATAAAACACCACATACATCGAGTGCATGCTAAAGCCTCACCATATAATTAGCATCATTAAAATAAATATAAATTGAAAATCAGATTCATTTGTGCAAACAGCAATTAATTCGGTGCTCTGCATGTTTGATTTTAGAGAGTTTGTATTTTAATTATGTATTCGCAGAAAATCTAAATAATGGCGTGAAATAATTGCGATTAAATAATTTCCAATGAATATTATCAAAACTAAATTTGTTTTCAATTATCTTTTAGATTGTTAAAAATATTTAAAAATACATAATTAATTATGAAAAATCAATACATTTATGCAACGATAATATTGCTTTGTGAATCAACCTTCAAATTCGATTATTGTTCTAAGAAATAATCACACAGTCTTTGAGAGATTGCGCTGAATTGACTGAATAATTCCAACCACACGCTAATAATTAATTAAGTTAGGAAACCATAATATATGTTAAAACCGCAACTATTCTTGAATAATAATTACTGTATTGTATGAGTACTTTAGTGAATTGAAATATTATACCCAAACGCAGAATCCCAACAGCAAGCAAATGAAACCATTTTTCGTTAAACCGTCAACCAGCAACTGAATTACTTCATTTATCAGACACATTAATGCTTATATACATTCATTGTGGTTATTTCTAAGCATTTCAGTTTATACTATAATAAAATATGGATGAGATAATGAAAGCTTTGTACAGTATATGGAGGAGCTTATGTATAATTGAGCTTTTTGTTGCTTGGTCGTTAGTATGGTTGCTGTTTTTTTGCTCCATCTGTGTAGAGATAATTAATTAAATCAACATGAAACTATTTTAATTATTGTGAAAATTATGCTGAGTTTCACTTAGTTAAGAGTCTCTTTGTGGAATTATCCACAATCCACAATAATTGTAAACAATAATTTTGATCATTCAGAATTGCGGAAAGAGTTTTAATTATGACTTTCAAAAGTGTTTTATATAATACTAGCAGTTGCGATATTAAACGAGACAATTTGTTGTAAATTATTTGATTCAAAGGCTTTATCAAAGGATAATAATGACGAATTGATTTTAACATGTGATTGTCTCATTTAAATGGAACACCATTAATTTATAATTAAAAACGATAATATTTATTGAATTTACATTTATTTGTGTATTTTGCATCCAATTTAGAATTGATTACTTTTGAAAATGTGTGCATTGTTGATTTGCATCATATTAATTCAGTTGAACGTAAATGAATAAAACATAAAAAACACGTTTTTGTTTACATAAACTGAAAATTTATTACAAGCTTATATATTGTTTGGTCAAATTCACCCTGAATGAATTATTATTATTACAAACAATAAATTTCAAAGCTTATACACCTGACCCATTTTAATTCTTAAGCTCAAGGCCCTCAAATGAATACCCATTTATACTCAACTCACCATATTTTGTCGCAACAGTTAAAAGTTGAAAGAAAATGCAAATTCCGGTACAGACTGTCCTATACCAACCTTGTGCTTCCATATTGAAATTACAAAATTACTACAGTTTCCGTTCAATAAAGGAGCAAATGCTTACTAAAAGAAAATTACTTCGATATTGAAAATTAAATTGTTTGAAACTTTTGCCAGTTTTCTACCATCACAATGTTTATTGAAATATTTCTATATCGCTACACACACCGTGTTAGAAGATTTTTTTTGTCAATCGAGTGGCACAGAAAAACCCGAAGAATGGGAAAAAATAAATTGGAAAATTTGCATAAAAATACATGTACTAGCGAGAACGTACATGCAAATTTGTTTATGTTTAATTGAAAATGTTACACGTATTGGGAAAACATTATGTTGATATTGAACAACAGTCCTTTGCATGTAAATTCTACAAACACTCGGCATACTTAATTGATTACAATTTGTCTTCTTCAATATTTTTTTGTGTGATAGAATCAGTAAAAAGTTTTAACTTTTTTGTCAGTTTCATGATCATTTCTATTTTGAAACCGTTAAGGGGTGTAGTGAGAGGTGAAATTATTTTGGATTTTTATGTTTTTATTTTTATAAAGTGCAGTCAACGATTTTTTTGAAGAAACTTTAAGTTAAGTTTAATAATATGCCAGGTTATAGCAAAAGAAATGAAAGTATTAAATAAAAGCATGAGTTAAATTATAAAGTGTCCAAAACATTCTATAAACAAATAGGAAAACAATTTTCTCTCCAAAGTAACCTTCTATTAAATTTAAATTTTTTGTTGGTTTTATAATCCTTTTATTTATAAAAATGTCATACATGGTGTACAAAGGTGTACTCTATAGTGGTACGTTCGAAGTAACTTGTTTTTTCAAATTCAAGAGTTTTTACTCTTCAGCTATCATTTATTCAAACCATGCTACCATAAAATCAAAGAGAAGCGTAATTCTCTGTGCATAAAAAGCTTGTACATGAACATTGGGAAATTGTTTGCAAAAATGTTACAAACTTTTGATTGCACAAATTTTTGGAATCAACTTTGTAAAGGGGACTCTGTGAAGTATGTTGGTATGTTCTAAAAAAGCTTACACAATTTAAACCAGTTTATAATTAAAAATTAATTAAATCGCTCTACAGCTTCATATAGATCATGAAAAAAATCAGCTGGTTCAGGGAAAAATGAACATGAAATTTAATGGAGCTATAGATAGAAATGTAATTTGACGTTCATATTTTTAACTGAAAAAAGTGGGAACCATTCCATATCTTCTGATTTAATCTAATTAGCATAATTAAGTACGCTGCCTTCCAAAAAAACAGCGGGAAATTTGCAAAAATTCGTGTTCGCATGGCAGCGCTGACGCTTTTCGCTTTTATCTGCTGATTCAGGTGATACTAAACAGGTACAAGCTGTAAAACTGAGTTCTGCTAACCACCATAAAATCTCATTAATTTTATTGGAAGCATAACAAGACTCATAAAACACATATTTCTTGCCAGATCATTTTATTGTGCGCAAGGAAAAATTATACAAATTTATTTGGGGATTTCGGTAAACATTATTCACGTGAAATCTGAATAATGGATACACGTAACTTTATTGTGAGCTGTGAAATGGTGAGCTGTAAATGTTCACTTTGCATGCAATCTTATCGTATACCGTGTCATTTTGAAATCACCCCTATTTATCAAAAGAAGTATAGTTTGATAACTTCATAAATTTGAATACCTTTTAATTATTATTTATGTGAAGCATATTTGTACTTTTTGACTTTATGTTAAAATAAAAACATCAATTTTATGTGTTATGAATGATTTTTTTTTTAATTTTGGTGGTATTCTCAAGATTGTTTTGTAAATAAATTTGGGATTGAAGTCTTGTTATCGCTATAAATGTCCCCTTATAATTTCATTAATAAATAATTTGGTTTTTCAATTCGAATTGTTCAAAATAAAAATAGCAAGCTTCATGACATTACTAGGAATTATTTACTAGAAGCTCGAAAGATCTTCTAAACATTGGCAAAGCACAAATAGCTCTCCGGAGTCGCTTTAAATATTTAATTCAAAGTTCCACCCACCGACAATATTATTTGGTGGTATTTCAAAAATCCATTTGAAAAATTTTGTGCTTTAAAGGCAGCCCCAGCAAGAAAACTCACTGACACAAAACAATCAAATTACATTATATCACGACATAACATTGCTTCTCTGCATTGAGACTTAAAAGCATCATCTTCCCTACATAAAATGTTTGACTGTGAGCCGAAAATGGAATTGTAGGAAACAGTTTTATGTTTGAAATTAAATCTCCATAAAAAATATACTTTATTTGATGTGAAAAGTTTGTTTTTGTAGCTTTTTCATGATTTTATTGTCAAATTTATTCACAAAAAGTTCATGCTCCAAGACAAAACAGTAAAATTGGTTTGGATTCTGTGCAAATTTTTGTACGGCTTGTGGAATTATTCAGAGCAGGTTCACTTCATTTTGGGATATTTCTGACAAAACAACAGAAAAGTTTTTTCTTCTTGGAGTTGTGAAAATTTAAACATTTACATTTTACCACCAAATAAAATAGTAATTTTAATTTTCGGCAATCTCTTACTAAGCCTTGGATTACCGAGTTCATGAAATGTACATTAAATGTGAAAATTTTAATTTATTCTTTGAATGTTCTTCAACTGATAATTATATAATCCAGTTTAGCATATTTAAACAATGTAGATGATTCGGTGGGATGATCTTGATGGGCGGAAAATATCGAGAACTAATAGAGTAACTTGTCACATATATAAGAAAAGTTATCACATTCAATAGAAAATTTATAGCTTTCACGAGAAACTTTACATTGCTTGTTAGCAAAGATAGGCATGATTCATCATTAAATTCAAAATAAACTAAATTTATATTACATAATGGTTCAATCAGTTACACACAAATTACGTAAACTATTTCGATATTATAATATTTTAAAATAGCCAATGCTACAAGCCTGTTGATATATTATGTTGCCTTTGATTCATTTTTTTCAATTAAATTTATCATAAGGAACCACCCGGTAGCATTCCCATTGTGATCAATCTCAATAAATCATTAGATAAAGTCTCCCACTCAAAATAAATGTACATTTGAAATGTTTTGAGGCCTGTTTTCTTCCAAAATTTCATTTATGGTTACAACATTAAGTACCCAAAAAAGAGATTCAATGTTTTTTAACCCACTGGCTAGAAGCTTTTTATGATTTCAACTTTTAACAAAAGAATTCCACTATTAAAGATCAATTTAATAAACAATTTCATTCAATAAATTCTTAGGATTCTAATTTAGAAATCTTAACCAACATTGCAATTTACTATTTCGTCTTTCGATATAAACTGAATTAAAATATGTAACCTTGACCACAATATTTAATATTACATTTAATTTTAGTCGCGAGAGGCTTATTAAAAATACTTCAATTTTAGGATAATTCCTGACTTTTATATTCAATAATGGTAAAAAGATGTTAGAAGAAGATTTGGTAGAAGATTATCACCCATTAACTATGATTACAAAAGACCTCTTAAAAACTTTCTAAAGTTCTTGCTAAACTTATAGCAGATTTATGAAAATTGTGAAAAGTGTACTGAAATCCATTAACACAACATTTTTAAAAACGCCTTTATTTGAAGCAAGAATTTTATCTGCATAATGACTCTGTCGTATCCCATTATATTGGCAAAATTGTGGGAAGTTTTTATTGAAGGCTGTTATTGAATTACTTTTTATTTCCATACTTGAACGATAACATTATTGATATACGACAGTGAGACCAAGAAATGTATGTACTCGTTGAAAGCTTCTTTGAGAAAGTGCCTTGACATGGAAACGTTTTTATTGCGTTCAAAGTTTTATAATATTTTTATTATTATTTGTAATGATAAATATAGAGCAGCGCCAGTGCTTAAGTGAAAGACCCGAAAGCATTTATGTATGAAACTCTATGTACAGTTTATATAGGAAGACATTAAAGAACGAATGAAATTGACGCACATTATTTCTACTGAAGAGATTGAAATGTGAAGAAACTAATTTAATAGTGTGATTTATACCATTTTATTGAAGCTGCTGCTATCAATTCTTCACTAAATATATCTTAAACGGTGATATTTATTATATAACCTAAGAAGGATTGGGATGAAAAGATTGCGAAGAAACCTAGAAATCCCTTAATATATAGCTGAGAAAGATCTGATCCTAAAATACACTTACCCAAACCTTCGGTAATATTATTTGTTGAAAGTTGAGATAATTTTGACCAAAGCTTTCTGAAAAGCTTTCGCATTATTGTTCTGAATCATCTCATTTGCCATTGTTTGTCCTTGGTATACATTTTCACATTCTATTTTTATCAAACTTGAACTTCTCAGAAAATGGTGTATCCTTGAAAAGGCATTCCAAGATAAGCTTTTTATAGAGAAAATGTCTCTGCGGCTACAAGAATGTCTATTTCATGTAAATGATGTTTTCAACCAGAAATAAATGCTTTTAGTTATTCTAATGAAACAAATAAGCTGATATTTTTGTTTTATCTGCATTAAAGACTGATAAATTGTGTTAAGTATTGAATTTCTTTATGAATTCTTATTCTTTACACATTGAAACTATTTTATTCTACCTGAAGTGTAAGTACTGACTATTATCGTTTCTCAATAATTTATCCCTTTTCAACAACTGGTTTAAATTTATTTGGTTTTCCAGACGAAAACAGAAAAAAAAACATAGTCTATATCGTGTTATTCTAATATCCAACCGCCAATTTCAAGCATTCAACCAATTTTAAACCTAAAATGAAAGCAGAAGTTTGAACAGATATCGTTCGACTTGAATTTATTCAAGTTTTTATTCTTGTTTTCTTTACCATTCTATCGATTTGCGTTGGAAAAAGTGGAAAGCAAACAGTTAAAAGGTCGCATAAGATGTTTATTACACGAAAAGATAATACGCCAAGATTCATTGGATTTCAAAAGGTCTCTCCCAACGGCACAATTTTATGTAATTTTTCAATTTATTTGAATCATAACCCAAACCAAATCGATAGTCATTTTCATTTTGAGATGTTATCTCACTGTGAACAAGTTTGGCTGTCAAAATGTATAAATAATAATTTTCCTAAAGAGAATCTGTAAAATTAGCACTAAATCTTTGTTCTTCAACTTTAAGGACTGTCAGAAATTCATTTTTTGATTTATTTGTGAAATGGAAGATTGTAAAGTTGAAACATAAAAAATCCAATAACCATAAACACACAATTAAATTGTACAACATAATGTATATATAATAAATTTTCAAAGCTGGATATTTTCTCAAAAAATGTCTAACCTTTTAATCGCCCACTGAGCAAAAATTATTATTGACTTGTATGAATTGTTTTTGCATCTAGGATTTATTTTTAGATGAATTTTGGTTTGACAGCAAAGGCTGAAAATATAGCACATTTCCGTCACATTAATTAAGGATAAATGCGAGCATTGAGTGAGTGACAAGATGTTTTATGAATGCTGACATATCATTGGTAGGCTCCATTTAAGACTCCCGGAAACTCTCGGAAAACTCCTAATTAAATATTTCAATATTCCTGGAAAACAACTTGACGTAAGGGGTCAATGAAATATAATCGAAAAATATACTAAGAGCAAATCCATCCAAGAAAACGCTTATCCAGCACAAGGGTTGAGTACACACATGAAACTTTTTTTGGTTGATCTACTATATAAGACTAAGCTTTTTGTAAATTTTTAAAATTCTGGTGCATACCGTTGGTCCACAGTACATGATCGAAGTTTTAGAGAAATATGAATTTTTTTTTACTTGAATAACTTTGAAGCCTTCTGCATTTTCAACCACCACACTGATTTTCACCAAAATTTATATTTTGGTAGTTTATGTCCAGTAGATCATCAGAAAAATATTTTTAGACTTTTGCCTCAACGTAATTTTTTGAGCTCATGCAAGTGCTACAGCATGCAAAATAAAAGGGTGACGGTATCTCCTGATTTTGCCCAAAATTTTATCCTGAATGGCTGAATGTATCATCTTTCAAACAAAAAAAAATTTGGGTTGTAGACTTTATAACTTTGACCACAATTGATTTTAATGTGATGCTACTATTGTGAATTTTGTGTGTTTTTTACTAAAAATTCTAATGTTCCACCATGACGAAGTTGAGAATGAAATGGATTTGCCTCAAAAATATTTTTAAGTGTTCAGGTACCTTATCATTGATCAAAATATACATTTATTAAATTTTATCCAGCTTCAACTAGAGCAGTGAACTGCTCATGCATAGAAGACTGCAAATTTAGAGCTGTAGAGTAGATTCTCCTTCATTGATACATTGAAACACAAAACTGTCAGAACAAATGTTTACCAAAAGCATTCAACAAATATTTCTGCATCAAAAATTTTTTCAATTTGCTCAATTTTGTGCTTAAGGCCAGTGTGATGGTCGTTCGCCAATAGTTTGAACCATCAACATTATACTCATTTCAAAGGTCTTAGCATCTATAAAATTTTGGTATAATCAAAAATGGAAGTTATGGCTTTTTTGGATCATAAAATAGTCAAATTGGATAATTTCAGTACAAAAAAGTAAACATGAAAGTTGAATTTATCCACCTTGATACCTCCTGTAACCAAAACTTCCATTTTTAATTCAATCAAAGCCTCACTACTGCTAAGACCTTTGTAATGAGTATAACATCGATGGTTCAAACTATTGGCGAACGACCATCACACTGGCCTTAAGCACAAAATTGAGCAAATTGAAAAAAATTTTGATGCAGAAATATTTGTTGAATGCTTTTGGTAAACATTTGTTCTGACAGTTTTGTGTTTCAATGTATCAATGAAGGAGAATCTACTCTACAGCTCTAAATTTGCAGTCTTCTATGCATGAGCAGTTCACTGCTCTAGTTGAAGCTGGATAAAATTTAATAAATGTATATTTTGATCAATGATAAGGTACCTGAACACTTAAAAATATTTTTGAGGCAAATCCATTTCATTCTCAACTTCGTCATGGTGGAACATTAGAATTTTTAGTAAAAAACACACAAAATTCACAATAGTAGCATCACATTAAAATCAATTGTGGTCAAAGTTATAAAGTCTACAACCCAAATTTTTTTTTGTTTGAAAGATGATACATTCAGCCATTCAGGATAAAATTTTGGGCAAAATCAGGAGATACCGTCACCCTTTTATTTTGCATGCTGTAGCACTTGCATGAGCTCAAAAAATTACGTTGAGGCAAAAGTCTAAAAATATTTTTCTGATGATCTACTGGACATAAACTACCAAAATATAAATTTTGGTGAAAATCAGTGTGGTGGTTGAAAATGCAGAAGGCTTCAAAGTTATTCAAGTAAAAAAAAATTCATATTTCTCTAAAACTTCGATCATGTACTGTGGACCAACGGTATGCACCAGAATTTTAAAAATTTACAAAAAGCTTAGTCTTATATAGTAGATCAACCAAAAAAAGTTTCATGTGTGTACTCAACCCTTGTGCTGGATAAGCGTTTTCTTGGATGGATTTGCTCTAATAGTTCAATCAAAATGTTTTTTTGACTCAATCACTAAAAGTTTAGTATTTCACGTAAGGATCGTCATTAATTGAATCATAAATTACCCCTCGTCCTGACTTTGTTATCAGTTCAACAAAAAGTATTAATTCATCCATTTTTATTGGATATGACGAATATGATATTCAAAGGCTATTTTCCATGTTGTATGCAGAACTCAATTCCCCAGCGTGATAGCCATGTCACAACCATAACTTTTTTGTTTTCCTAACAGGATCATTTTTCATTTTAATGGTTACTTTCTAATCTATTTCCCCTTTTTAGGGTTTGCATGGAAAAAGCTAAAACAAAGCATTTTCATTCAATGATGGTTTCGGAGAGATTGTATAGTTGTTTTAAGCTTCATGACAAGGTTAAATAGAAACCTCAATCTGTATCCTATAGTTTGTATAAATGAGTTTTGAATTTTTCATGTAAATATTGAATGTGGGATAGGTTTGATGCTTTAAAGACTTACAAGCTTAGCTTTTACAATCTCACAATACAATTGCGGATGATTTATACATGGTATATGAAAACATGATATATTAAGCTTGCCACACCAATTAGGATTTATTAAAGAATTCACATTTTAAGTAAAAGCAGAGAATAATACGTTTTTAATCAAATATTCTAGTATTAAATGAGAGCTACTTATTATTCTTAATTATACTCGTTAATTGGCCATTACAATGCAAAGAGTCAAAGTAGAACAAATGATAAATTATGGATGTTTTCAGAAGAATGTATATCAAAGAAACGAGAGTTTTGTTCCGCTGATATTTTTTAAGAAGTCTACAAAAAGAATAATCTTTTTATCATTAAAAATAATAAGGTTTATTGCAAAAGCATCATGACAAAAATTTTTCTTTTGTATTTGCAAATAAATCAGGAACTCTCTCCAGAAATCCGTATTTTCTACATAAAATCTGAGTACTCATCCATTCATAACCAAAACAAGTCACATCAAACTAAATTCTGGATGCCACTTCAAACAATACCATTTGAATTCATATCTGTCTTTTCGAAGTGAACAAATATATCTATTTATTCTATTCGGTATGCATAAAAGACAACTCAATAGCTTCAGATATAAATTTGTACTGGAATTGAACATCATTAATATTCTAGTTAATTCAATTTGGAGCAAAATTATTTATTCAAATAATATTCATTGTAACATAATTCAAGCATTGATTAATGCATTGTGCTCAATATCCTGCTTTCAGAATAATTCTCCTGAATTAATTTGATTGGATCTTCTCGATTGATGGTTCTAGATTTACAAACACATTTGATAGACTGCACACTTCAACCCGTCTCTATTGGACTGATTCCCAAACATCGAGATTTTAGGGAACCATCACTAATCTAACTATTTTTATCTATAAAAACGACATGTTTTAAGTTTTTCCCCCCATTTCAATGTGAACGGCACCTGTCAAGGCGCTATCTGAGCGGAATCTATAAAGCTTACACGACTTTGTATTTATCACGAATATATCCGGGTTGGAAACTCGTCTGACAGTTAATCGTGATACATTTTTGATGGTATCCGTTTCTCATTTTCTCGTTATTTAATATTTCACATGAAATAAGCGATGATATATTGGAAGAGAGTGGCTATAATTGAAAATTTATAATTCATACCCTGTGTAGAACTTCCTCACATTGTTTGATCCAATTTATTTCTTAAATTCAGTAGATTTTTTTTTTGGTAAAACATGATTTGTGATTTGTGTTTCAGTATCGAAGCCAATACGTCTTATATAACGCTTTTTAGAAATTTCAGAGTAAACTCCAATGTTTTGGACTTATAAGACATGATTTATGATTGTATGAAGTCTCCAGACTTTTTATGAATAATTTTCAATATTTGATTCAAAAATATAAATGTTCATTAGTATGATATAATAGCAGATTATATAGTTTTGGCATGAATTCTACGCCAACTTTTTAATGCCAAAAAATAAAGAATGGATCATTAACCCTGCAATGTCATGTAAAATTTAAAGTAGAAGTAAAGATAAAAATGAATGTAGTTCAGTAAAACTATGAAATAAACCGCATGAAAGTACACTTTAAAACTAGAAACATATTGGCAAAAAGCATAAGCTCTAAAGAATCACACAAGTATGAAAACCTAAAAGTATTTCACAACTAGCATCATTCTCATCTGAAACTTTAATTAACTATTAAAAACACTTAATTTAAAATCTTCATCAAAAAAGCACTACTATTGAAAGTTTCGGAATTCTATCGCAAAAGCGTAATTTTTGTTATTCTTGTCTGTTAAAAACTAAACGAAAATTATAATATTGTATTCCTTAATGCAAATTTCTAGGAATTCAGTGCAAAAAGTGGAGCTTTTAAATTGAAAAACTTAAAATTGCAACATTTCTCTGCTAGAAACCATTTCAGCAAACAATTATTAAACAAGGATAACAAACATGCATAATGAATTTTAAATATTCAGATGAGTTTTGTTGAAAGTCGTTCGTTAATGGAATATGAATATATTTTTGAAAAATCTCGACTGAAAGTTATTTTGCCTGTTATTCGTTTAGTCATTTTTTTTTCTTTATTCAAATAAATGATGAAAAATAATGTTGAGATTATGGTTGCTTTTAAACTTGACGGTAGTGTCAATAGTCCCGTTTGCAATGAAAGCATTGTCTTCAAATATGATTACGTCATGTTAAAAAATTTTAACTATGCGTTGAAGAATTTTACCAACAGTAACTTTTGTGAACTCGTGTCTATCAACACTCAAACAAAAAAGAAAATCCTGGGAAAATCAGCCAAGTAGCTGCACAATTCCTTTTATTTATTGCCAAATATTTGAAATATTATATTTCATCAATCAAATGCTTGAGGTGTCGAACAACATGTGCAAAAATACGTGATTTGATTCGAGTTTTAAGAGCTTCATACATTATTCTCCAGCATTTGCGAAACACCACAAAAATGCTGGTTGAATCCTGGGGAATTAATGACAGCAGTGAGTCTAGATTTTAGGATTTATTTTTTGTGTGAAAATTGATTCGATATTTACCGTGAAAAATTGAGGCAACGCAAAATCTCAATTACTGATTGAAGAACATCGCAAAACACATTTACCATTCGGAAAACGTTCTCTCAGTAATAAAATGAATCCTCATACATCCCCGCAAATTTAAAATGCTTTGAGCTCATGACACATTTTGTAAATATAGACGCTCGAATTGGTTCACAATAAGAAGTTCTTTATCTGTAAAATTGAACATAAAAGAACATTATAGGGTCCTACGAATTGATTCGATCTGAGGATTGTTTTGGAATATAAGTTCCGAAGACCCCAAATTAAATTAAAAAATCAATATAAATACTAAATAATGAATCTCATTTTACAATAAATAATTGGTATGATTGTTGCGAGTAAAGCTTTATATATTATAGATAATAAAATATGTCAATTACTCAAATGAAAATAAATAATGTATCTTGAATCCAGGATCCAGGAGCCTGCCAAGCTTTTAATGGAAAATATTGTATACCTTGAGGTTTAGAATGTGTCATACATAACATATCTTTTGAACTTTGCGAATGTGTGTCTATTTTGTACAATATTTCTATAAGATACAAAGTAATATATCAACAACTAATTGACTATATAATTAAAGCACTTAATATCAATAATATTATAATTAATTCTGAATGTTCTAATACAGTATAAATCTGAAAAAATATTCACCCTCTGATACTCCATGACACAATGTTATAATAGCTTTTAAAAAATTCATTTAATGGTTCAATGTACACGAGCAAATATCCAATAAACTACAATCTTCATAAAGTCTTTTTACTGTTTCTTGCAATGAAACATCATAATTGCTAGTAAAACTTTTGTATACGAGATTTCTCGTATACGCGCGGTTTCATAGACATCATTATCTATTATTCTGGTCTCCCAATGTTTGCTTTTTTATTTACCAGTTTTTTGCAAAGGAATAAATTAGAAGGAATCATGAGGTAAATGAAAGCACTTTTAAAGCTTCCTCTTATTTATTGTTGTATTAATTGTCAGTAGCAGCATTGGGTACATAATTACGATTTATGTACAATCGGAAATGTTAACATTTCTGGTTTCCGACCAGGAATAGGCGGTGTTATTGTCTTGTTGAATTGAGTTTGATTTTAATTACATTGTCTCTGTAGATTTCATGAAAAGGGTTTTTGTGGAGAAACCGCTTAGAGAAGAACTTCAAGTCCTCCTTTCTTGAGAATCTTTGAGTGGATTTTATCGTTTATTTATTGTGCATTAATTTTCGTGCCATTTTCCGTTTTGCTCACAAAATTTTTGACTTGTTCCTATTTGCGATATATATTTATTACGACGAAGAAGAACAAGAAAAGTTATAATAACTTCCTTAAAAGTCAATAAACATTAAATACACTTAATTGCGGCAATATTTCAAAATGAATTTTTGTTTCCATTAATATTTGTTCTCCTTCGGAAACTCCCTTCCCGGCAATGTATAACAATTTCTAAAACAACATGACAAATTTTACAGTAGAAATGTTGACACAATTTGCTCGAATTTGAACAGAAACGCAGCTTCTTTAAAATATCCCCAAGCGCCAACACTCTGCTTATAAGCTCCCATTACTGTAGAAAAATTGGAATGATCGTCAAGCATTTCTCAAGTATTGTTAAATGTAATAACTTCATACCATTATTTTAATGACTCACTATTATCCTATAATCGAATATTTATTCAGTTCTCATTCTTAAACTTAGCAACAAAAATATCTACCATATTTAAGTTTATCAAGTCTGTCGTTAAAAGCGAAACCCTTTAAAATATCAACAAAAGAAAATATTGCAAGCAACTAAATGGAATTTATCAAATTCAATGGATAAACTCATAAAAATACACGATAAAACCGTACTTGCGGGTGAAATTGATATAAAATTCAATTTTCCAAAGGATTTTATGTTTTCTTTACTGTAGCGTTTTCTATGAAATTCGTATGAAAGCAAAAGAAACGATTCAATTAGTAGTTTTTGCAAGCAGCTACACAATTCTTATTTTCTGCTCACTGTTGGCCCGGAAAAAAATAGCGAATGTGCAGGGTTGGACTAAGTATTTAATTTTAATTAGTTTGATTAATATTTCTATCTTTTAAGTAAAACAAATTCTGTATTAAAACTGAACCTGCTCAGTAAACACAATTAGTAATAATCCACAAATCACTGATTTCATAAATTTATTTACTGAAATTCCAACCATTATCAACTTCTTTTTACTGAAAAACAGAATAGGAGTAGGGAAAAATTTATTCTACAGCCAAGAAAAAAACAACAGAGAAGATTAATTCATCTTTTACATTAATATATTCGTTCAATTTTTTTTTGCCCATTTTTCTAGCTATCATTGAAGCTGTTCGATTTTCCCACATAATTAATTCAGTTCAGATGTGCTGTGTTATGCACTGATCCCGTTGGGAACTCGCCCTGGATAACCAGATTTTTAGAAAATATGGAGCGAATAGAACAAGCTTTCATGCTTGTTTTTAGCGTTGCATCGATTTCATCGTATATAACGAAATTATGTCAATAAAGCTAAATGTATACAACGTAATAATTAATTCATGTTCTAGGTACTCCTAGTTAAAAAACATATAAATATAGAGAAAATAATTTTCAACAGTCCAGCATATTTTCAGCACGAGTACTTCAGCATAATTAATTCAGGGGATATAGTCAACAAACTTTTGACAATTTCCCTCTTATTCTAACTTCTCAGCTTGCAATTAAACATAAAACTTTTCTTCTTTGAAAATTGGATGATCTTGCAGTTTCCAAAATTAATGATAAAAAGTTTCCGAGTAGAGATTGGAGAAGATTATGAAATTATTAATACATTACAATGATAATTTTTTTGATTAATTCTGAAAAGAAATAAAAAGTAAAGAAATAAAGAATATAAAAATGGATTGAAATCGAATTTCTAAGAAATGTCAAAATTGGTTTTATCCTGGATATTTGGAGAAAGTTCAAGTTCTGTGACCTGGAAATATTGGGAGCTTCTTAAAAAACAAAAGTTTCACCATCTTAAAAAAATTCAAGTTTTCAAGTCCTGTATGATAGCTCTTATAAATATCTAAAGCAGAAAATTACATTTCAAACTTTTTTTAATGATTTATATATGTGTTTTTTCTTTTTTTAACATAAATTACATAAAAGCGCTGTTCTGAACCAAAATAAATCATCTTTCAAATAAATCTACCTTCATTTTGCCAGAAAACAACAAAAAACGATTCCTTTAAAAGTTCAAACCTCCACAACAACATCAAAAACATGAAAAAGCTCGATTTTGAAGCATCAGAAAAAAAAATTCATTGAACTCTGTCAGTTTCTTTTGTACATTAATAACTAATTTTTATAATAGCCATATTCTTTTTGTCTTTCACTTCAGTGCTAAATTGGTTGGGATTGTTCTTTTTACAAATCACTTTCAGCAAAATCAGTTCCAAATCACTTGGGTCGTTCTATTTGACATTCACTTCGAGACAAAAAAAAAAAAAGTTCATCCCAAAATTTTCTTTTTTGAAAATTTAAGTTTTTCCTTAATTTTGTATTTTCACCAACTGATTTACAACCGATTTGCATGTGAAAGTGATTTGCAAATAGAACGACCTAAATCACTGATTTGGTGATTTACCGATTTGCACCGATTTTCGAACTGAATATTCATGTAAAAAGAATATGGCTAATGTTGTGGCAGGTCAGAAAGTGTTCTTCAACAACAAATTTAAATTCACATTTTCAGGTTTTTGGTTTATATAACATAGAAACACGCAGAATATCAATTGTTAGAATGTTAGCGTTATGACCGCACAGTTTGTTGGTTTTATTACACGTTGTTTCATGGTTGCATTTTATTTATTTTCCCAAATATCTTTGTTATCATAATGTTTATTTCAAAGCTGATGAAATTTCAGTGGGAAGTATAGGGTGGATATTGTTGTTTTCATATTTAATTAGTTCCTCGAACATTTACTTCCAGTATTATTTTTAAAATCCATCACATTATTAACAATTTAAAGAAAGAAATTATTGATCAATCTAAATTTCAACCTTAGGTTAAGGAAAAAATCCACTCATTGATACACCTATAAATCGAATGTTATTCGATTTATGTGCTTATGGCAATATGAAAATTTTATTGTTTTAATGATGATTGTTTGTAAAATCGCCTGGCGAAAATTCACCAAACCCAAATAATATGCGAAATGGGATATTTTTTTATTCGCAAATGCCAACGATTATTTTATATATTTATTTGCAGCAATGTGTTGATTTAGGAATTATTTTGTATTTTGCTAGAATGTTCTGTCTGCATTTCATCCAATTTGCTCAAATTAAAAACATTTAAACTCCCAACGAATTTACCAAAAATTTAATACTTAAATTCGTTTGATCATTTTGCAAATTGATTAAAACGGAAAGCCAGATGGATGTCGGGAATGCTTTGAACGCTCCAAAAGCAGCAAGCTGCATTAACTTTGTAAGATACGTAATTTAATACAAACTTAGAACCGTTTCAACCTCGCTCTGCAGTCTACTGTGTCGTAAAACGATGTTTGTGGTAGTGTTGCATAGAAAATTGAATTTATTGCTTATTAGAAAAGAGCATTAAAAGGATATTGCAAAGGTTTGGCTTAGAAAGGAAATTACGTTTTCAATATAGGAGATTGAGGAAATTTATAACCGTTTTCTTTAACAAACAATTTCTCCATAATAATTTCACTTTGCAAGTCAAGTTAGCCATTATTGTATATGCAAACTGCATCGATTTTTATGTTGTTGGTCCATATCTTGAGGAAAGATTTGTGGCTTAAAGAAAGTTTTCCAAATGTTTGCTTTTCCAATGCTTTTCCATTTTTTTTAAGTTCTCCATCCAAAAAGACCCTGTCTGATTAAATACATCATATTCTATTTCCCTATAGCTAGCTTGCATTCTCAAGTACTCAGCTCTCAAATTTTTTATACCAGATCGTCTACCTAACGACTCCCAATTAAATGTACTCGCAAGTTTGCCATAGCTCTCAAAAAATAATTTCAAATCCTTAAAAATCAGGTAGCGTGAAAAATTACCATTGAAGTCCCGACTATTACATTTTGTAGCCATTTCTGTGGCATCTCTTTTAATTAATTTGTGGAAACACATTCTTGAATGTTTCTCGTTTTTATAAATTTTTCATAATTTGTTATTAAAAAAAACGCATAAAGCGAGACATCAAATTAAATTGAAAAATTAAAGAATGAAAGCTGGCTGGAAAGACTGCTTGGCTCATTAATATTTATTTTTACTGAGATTGCACGAAGAACCTTTTTTTGCTTAACTTTTGACGGAAGGAAATTAATCAGCACAAAAAAGTTTGTGACAAGAAATTATGAAAATTACTGATTTGTGCTCAAGTTTGCTATAATACTTTAAGGGCTTTGCATTGTCGTGTGTTTATTTTGGGGCTATTGTGATTTTGAGTAGCTTTGTGTTGAGTTTTACATAATGTTTATGGTGTGAGTTTCCTTAAGGAATTTTAAAAAAGCATTGGGGAAACATCTTTAAATTATGAAATTGCGAATAACATTTCAATAAATAAAGGCTCTTAACACCACCACTCTTTTACTAGACATGAAAATATAAATTTTAGCTTTATTAGCATGTTAAGCTTTAATTGCAAATGTTGCATATACTCATACAAACTTATATGATCACAAAACTTTTATGGGCATCGAGCCAATTATTATGAAAGTTCAGTTTTTTGTTTTATTTTATGTTTGGCTTGGTGGCTGCAGAGAAAAGTTATGACTTTTATCTTTTAAGACATGACAATCCAATTGTTCATTAAAATGAAAATTGTCGCCCAATTTAATTTTGCCGTTCGATATTTCTATATCTATAATTATTATTTAATGAAATCTCTGCATCTGACAACTTTTATTGGCACATGCTCTCCCAATTAATTCAATTTTGCCAATTTAATTTCAGTTGCTCGTTCTCTATAATTTGTGATGTGCATTCTGAACTATCATCAAATAATTTATTGATTGTAGGCCCGAAATTCAATTTTAATTTTATCCTGCAAATTGTTGAAAAGTGCCGAGAATCAAGTGCATCAGAAATGTCCAATTTTGTTTATTATTTTTATTTTGTTCATTCTAAGAAGTATTTTTTGCATAAATTTGAGATGATGATAATAATATTTATATTTTTTTTAAAATAAGATTTCAACTGTTGCGAATATTATTATTGTTGAGTCTAGAAAATATTTAGACAACGAATCTGGAGTTTAAGGAGATTCTAGGAAAGTACAAACAAAAATAAAATGTAAGAAAAAAGATAATACCGCAATGTAAATACAAAATATACATTAAGAAAAAACATTTTTGGCTTAGGAAATAAAAATCAAGGTCCTTTGTTGTAATGTGATACAAGAGTCAAGTCTCTACTGGATCGACAACAACACAGTTAACATAATTAAATGGGCAATCCATTGAGAAAAGCTTTTTGCTAAAGAAATAATAATTAATGATACCAAGTAGCCAAGAGACTGAGTAGTGGACTAGCTGAGTATCCAAGTAGCAAAGTAGCAAGTAGCAAAGTAGCCTGGTTGGTCATTCATTAAAAACAAGATTGCAATTGCCATTAATTTTCGTTTTATAGAATGATAAATGAATGATAAAAGACTACTGATGGAAGAGCAGAGTTCCTAAACATGGTATTGCCAAACACGATGGTTATTGTTTTTTAATGACTTCTGTAATTCATTTGTTATAATATTTGTCTAAATATTATATAATGAAAATATCTTTAAATACAAATTTCACCCTAGCAACATCTTAGACAATGTATAACTAAGATTGGTAATAGGTTTTAATTAAGAAATTTTCCTGAATAAAACTGGTTTCTTCACACAATGCTGGTAGTGCTTTCGGCTGCGTAACTTTTGTATTTTTCCTCCATTATCATCAATTTGGGAACACTCGCCACCTAATTGAGGATTAAATAACATGCTTCATCAATTTCCGCAAGCTTAGACAATGCCCAATATGTCACATAACTATGTACAAAAGTAGCCTTTTATTATTAAAAAGTAATGAACAGCAGCACAACAGAACAATAGCATGGTTGCTGTACTAGAGTACAATATGTGTGATTAGAAATATGTTGTTGAGCAAGAAGTATTAAATAAATATGTTATTAAGCTTAATACAGCTTTCCTTACTCTCATTATCTTCTATTCATTTCAGCCTGTCCAATATTCTTGATAGATTTCATGCAGACAGCCCTTGTTTTTACCATCTTAATTTGTTTTTTCTTTAATTTTTTGCTTAGTTTTAGTAATTTGAGCATATTCAGAAGTTTACGTTTCAATTGAGTTGAATATAAGGGGAAGAAATTATGATTATTCTTTCTATATGGCTAAGATATATTTTACGAAAAATTTAGGATTCATTTCATGCACAGCAAAAAATATCAAAATATGTAGCTTTTGTTTCAACTTCGATAATTTCACAGTTAATTTTAATTAGTTGAAAAAATACTTCAAATATATAATTTATATATCTAATTTGTTATCCCCAACAATTGTAAGTCAAAACTTTTCTGCACAAATAAATATGGTATAAGTTACCAAATTCCAAATTCATAAGAAATAAATTTTTCGCAGGAAACGAAACGTGCAAAATTTTACCGTTGCGCGTGTTAAAAATTTTCTCAACTCGAGTTTGAATGACTTCACGATTAATTTTAACTGTTAATAACAGAATTTTGAATCCATAAAAGCGTTTATGAATGTAGCATATATATAATAAACATCTTTTTAAAATGAGGTAATTGAGAGAGGGTTAATTTTGAGAAACAACATGGAAAAAATTTCATGAGGAAGATGGAAGATAATTGATTTACGAGAAAATCATTGAGGTAATCGCTTCTATATTGTGTCATGCTCACGCGATATTTTCCCTTTTCCCCAAGAGTAAACAACATTATCATAAATATTACAGGTAATTACATATTTTCTGACTATATTCCATAAATTATGTCTGAGAATAATATGAAAGCATGAAATTGTAGGATCATTAATGTAGAAATCAAAAATTTGATTATTTATTACTTATCAATCATCATTATTCAAATAAAAATGGAATAATGAATTCAGAGGAATCAGATAAGGTATTTGATGGTGAAAATATCTGCATCAGTATCTTAAGTATATTAAAAGTAGAATTGTTCAAGCTGCTTGAATAAAACTCTGCACAAAGTGGACCGTTAATTTCAATCATCATGCAATCTCAAGAACTTCCACTTAAAACTAATTAAGTTAAAAAAGAAGTGCCAGTTTTTACGCTAATAAATTTGTAATAATTTATAGTCTGAAAAATGTATCCAACATTTCAGTTGCACTCCACGCCACAGTCCAGTAAATCTAAATAGTTTCCATTTCTCTGCCCTTTTTATCATCGTTCGATGTCATTTAGCCGTCACGCCACATTATTTCATTTGGCAAACCTTTTTTGAGATTCGTTTTCCATGTAATTTGAGGGATTATTAAACTGTGAAAGATGACATCCTAATTTTTTATATCACACGCCAAGAATAAAACTGAATTTCTAGTGGAGGATGTTTATTTTACCCGGAATTATTTCAGTTAAATAGTTTTTATAAATTCTAGAAGTTCACCCACTTATACTTTTCTAGAGCATTCGTAGAATTTATTTGATTACTAGCAGTGCAAACTATAAATTATGATAAATTGTGGAAACCCGTCTGGTATGTTGAAATTATGTTTTATGCTTCCCGGCCCTCAGACATGCTATTAAAAGATTTTCTCAGTGTTCCAACGTTTCGATCCTCATTTTATTGGATCTTTTTCAAGGATATGAGCTATAAAATACATAAAATACATAAAATACATAAAATACATGAAAAAATGTTTAAAACTAAAAAGCCCGTAAAACATGTAAAGCATGTTTTTATGGAAAAGTTAAATATGTTGGTTGACTTACATTATTAGTTAGTTATGATTGTAATTAATGAGGTGACTTAATAGATCATAACAGATGATGCTTAGGTGCAATGCTAAAACTAATAAATAAATATATATAAGATGCGTTCACACATAAATCACAGTTTGGTAATTACTTATTTCTAAATTTGCGAACATTTTGTTGCCAATTGGCTCTGTGAAACACATCAACATGGTAATAAAATCAAATTTCAAATTAAATTTGAAATATCATGACAATTAAAATAAATATCAAAACAAACTGAAGTGAACTGTTCACTTGAGTATAAAAAGTAATATATATGGGGGTTTTTGGGGCTTTTGGGACGAAAATGTTAACTTTCGTTTCAAAAAGAGCGCAAATTAATTTCAAATAATTTTAATTATTTAGATGAATTTACGATCTTTGAGTGTTTTTAAAAGTCCCCCGTATATATTACTCACCTTTTCAACGTCTTTTCGTTTGTTTATAGTATCATTATTGAGAATGTGAAACATTTCAAGTACTTGCAGTTTCCTTGTTTCCTTTTCTTTTTCTAAGATTATGGTTTCATTGAAGGTGAAGTCATGGGCAAAATCATAGTGATGTTTTACAAGTGCACTTTTTGCAATCAAATCCTTAATGTCCATTTTTTGCTTTGCTGTTCGATGTCTTCCACTCCATTTGTCTAGACTTCTACAGTTTCCTTCATGTTGTTTTAATCTAGCACCCAATAGTTGAGTAGTCATCCCAATGTATGATGAGTTACAGCCTATTTCATCACATGGAATCTGGTATATTACTCCTGATTGTAGTTCGTCTGGTACCTTGTCTTTTGTTCTGTTGAAAACTGCTCGGACTGTTTTTGTGGACTTGTATCCAAAAATAAAATCCTTTCCTAATTCTTTTCTTATGATTTTGGTTAAATTTTCAGTTAAACCTGGTACGAAATATAGCGAAAAACACTTAAAGATCGTAAATTCATCTAAATAATTAAAATTATTTGAAATTAATTTGCGCTCTTTTTGAAACGAAAGTTAACATTTTCGTCCCAAAAGCCCCAAAAACCCCCATATATATTACTTTTTATACTCAAGTGAACAGTTCACTTCAGTTTGTTTTGATATTTATTTTAATTGTCATGATATTTCAAATTTAATTTGAAATTTGATTTTATTACCATGTTGATGTGTTTCACAGAGCCAATTGGCAACAAAATGTTCGCAAATTTAGAAATAAGTAATTACCAAACTGTGATTTATGTGTGAACGCATCTTATATATATTTATTTATTAGTTTTAGCATTGCACCTAAGCATCATCTGTTATGATCTATTAAGTCACCTCATTAATTACAATCATAACTAACTAATAATGTAAGTCAACCAACATATTTAACTTTTCCATAAAAACATGCTTTACATGTTTTACGGGCTTTTTAGTTTTAAACATTTTTTCATGTATTTTATGTATTTTATGTATTTTATGTATTTTATAGCTCATATCCTTGAAAAAGATCCAATAAAATGAGGATCGAAACGTTGGAACACTGAGAAAATCTTTTAATAGCATGTCTGAGGGCCGGGAAGCATAAAACATAATATAAATTATGATAAAAGTTTCCTAGAGTCATATAGAATAAATGAAAATTAAATTCTGACGCTATTTGTTTCGCACAATGTCAGCACATTCTTCGTTTTTAGTACGGTTTGACACATCTAAGTCGTTAAAGATTTTTGGAAAAGCAATAAAACGTGACTGTACTTTTGATTTGTTGTTAAAGTTTTTTGCTATTTTTTTTGTCAAGAGCTACGATGAAATATTATTCTAATAAAAAACAGCTACGCTTGAGCAAAAGTAATTGAAAAGTTTCTTTATTGACTTGCCATACACCAAAATTCATTACAATAAATTATATAGTGATGTTGCTGTGGATAAGACAAAAGACGAGCACTTCAAGTCAGTGCCAAGAACATTTATATAATTTATTGAGATGTGTTTCCAATCAGGAATTGAGTGTTCTTGTTGTATATGTTTTTGTAAGAAAATATTGGCTAAGTTCATTTTCATGTTAAACACTGAAATATTTTCAAAACACACAAGCAGCGAGTAGAATTTCATTTTGTTTGAGAAGCCTATATACTTAAAACAATTCCATGGAATTTCGGTAGAATTTTGAAGCTTTAATATGATAAAACTTTTCAAGAATCTTTTGGCTGAAAATGTTTTTTATTTAGGGAACTTCAAAAAAAGTATCAAATAGCAGGTCGACTCAAATTTACTATTCAAGATTTCAACGAATTATTGCGACTTTTGATTCGCAAAATACATGAGAAAATAAATGTTTGTCAAAATAAGTGGAATAAAAACGAATTGTAATTGTGGTAAATCTTCATCCTATGAGAATGTATGTTGTTATGGTATCATTGAACATGCAATAACATAGGGATTATTTTGTTTATATAAATTTCCGTTTAAAAATCTATCAGAAAGAAGCATCAACTCCACACGCTTTTTGTACCGCACATGTTTTGGTGAAAGCATTCAATTTTGAATGAAGCTTTTTCATTATTTCTACAAACTCCCATAAATAACAGCTAACAAGAGCCCGTTTTATTGTTTGTAACATATTGTTTCAAGCAATAAAAAGTCTGAACAACAACCATTAATGCTGTTTTGATTATACATTTTTCAAACATCATTAAAACCACATTAAACGAACGGAACAAAGTTTATAGGTATTTTTATCTGCTTTCAAAAAATATCATCGGTTTTCAAAAATATAGAGGGAAAAATAAATTTGAATGCAACTGAATATTATAGTTTGTTTATGGAGTGCAAAGTCTCAGAAGGATTTTGAATAAAACTTCTGTTTGAATTGATCCTACTCTCTACAAATAAATGAGGTTGTCAATCAATCATGTTTTGTAAACTATTGCATTAATATGACGTTTTTGATAACAGTCGATTACACTTCAATTAACTTGAAAAAGCAAAATATAATTCATAGATTGTAAGTATCTGGTGCACTAAAACCAAACTAATCTAGACCAGCTAATAATGTCGAAAAAACTTTTATTTAGAACAATTGTTTTGCAAATCCTTTAACATGTAACATGTAACATAAAAGCAACTAGAGCTCCAGATTAATTGTAACTTTTTACGGGTTACAATATGATTCATTAGCAACATAGTTTACAAAACTATCTAACTAAAGGAAGAACTAATTCAATTAAATTTAATTAGAAATACTTTTGTGTTTCTAGTTTAGTTTTTCATCTTGCATCTTCTCACGTTCGTTATATTCTACTCCATGCAACAATTGCGCTTTTTCAAGTGAATTAGCTTTTAACATTCTGAACCAAGCAAACATTAGTGCTGTAAGATAAATACAACATATAAGACAGAGGGTTTCAATTACTAATCTAATTTTTTACTTGGAAATTTTAAATGCCAATTTTTTGGAGGATATGATTGGTAATTTATATTCAAACAAGAGTGTCGTTCATTTAAATTGTATACGGTAGAAGAATTTTTGAAGCAGAATTTAAATTAAATGTATTCTTCGAATTTGATTTTTCCATGAAAATATTATGCCATAAAATAATTGAAAATGGGATATCAAATAACGTTCATATTATTTTCCATACTTCGAAACTTTTCAAATACTTTTGCGCGAGATGAGAAGAAAATAAACTTTTAGATTCGAAATGATTTGCTTCATTAGAACTATATTCATGATGTATATTTGCATTGGAACTTGTCTTTAATGACTGGAAATTGATTTCAAACCAATAGTTATTCGACGTATCGATATTTGCAATGCAAATTACTTAAGTAAATTTCCACATCAAGCTCTCAAATCCTAAAATCCCGCAATTTCTGCTGAAATATTATTAGCTTTGCTTAATCAACATGCTTGTTCTATAATATATTTAATAGAGCCAGGAAAAGTTCTTTGCCATGGGATTTAAGTTTCTTAATTGAAAAGGAAAACCAAAATGGTGCATGAGCAAAAAAAAAATCTAACTTTTCCGAATACAACTAATGAACGTTCATTTTTGCTAGGATTAAAGTTGCTGAAATGCAAATATATCTTTTCATTTCCGGCTACAAAATAAGAGGAATAGGAGGAAATTACTATCTGACCGAAACTTTTCACCAACATTTCAGGCACTGAATCATTGGTAGTGTCAGTTAAATTTCTGGAATAATGGTTAAAGTTTATTGGAAACCAATAATTTGCTATTTTATGTAATTTATGATTGCTTGGTGCAGTTTGTAAACTTGTTTTTGCAGATTCAAAACCAATAAAGATACTTCTAAGTTTTGGTTTGACTCGAGTTATATCTATTAAATGCATTTTTACGACCATAAGAAACATCATCTACACATTAACATGACTCTGTAATGCTTTACATTAATTTATTCATCATATATTTGCCATTAAAAACCATAAACCAATTTTTGGATTAGCTCTCTCCAAAATGGCAACACAAGTTCTGATTTCAATTACATATTATTGGGTCTGTTTGGAGTATGGTTGCACTATTTCAGAATCATTTCATGCCATATAATTGTACAAAACGATTAAGCAAACTTGTTTATGGTCGATGTACTTTGACATGAATAACTATTAACCCAATTGTGTACATACAACTACAATATACTATTCGGAATGAATTGAATTTCGCCTACAAAATCCCAGTTTAATTTTAACATATTGTTGTTAAGCCTCCCACGTCAGATATGCAATCTAGCTAACGTTTTCAGTATACAAACGATAAAAATACAATAAAATAAATTATATCATTAAATTTTAAAATAATATTTGATCGTTTTGAACTGTTTGCAACTGAACATAAAAGCTCAACATTTATTATTTTTCAATATTGTTTTTATGCTACATTCTTCCACATTTCACTAAAATTGCTACACTCAGTACACAGACATTTTCTTTCATGTATAAACATTTAATCGAGTCCTTTATGGGACTTTAATGTTGAAAATATTTACGAAAAATGCTACGGATCCTACAAATTCTTATTTGTTTAATTTTGAATTCTGTTGATTTTTCCTCTGCTGAAAATCTTTATATAATTTCCACCCATACAAACCACCGGTATTTGTGTTATCCAAGCGAAACGCAAAATTCTAAATACATTATAGGAGAAATGTTAATCTTATTACTATATAAACTGAAAACTGTTGGTAAAATGCATAATTTTGATACGGACAGGTTCGTAGAAATTAATTAATTTTCATATTTATTCGTGGAATTCATACTCGTGCATTCCAGTTGTGCTAGACGCTACCTGTTTAATTCTGATAGTGTTTATGGTGTGCATGGTAGGTTCTCGCTGCAAGCTTCTGTATGCTATTGCGTAGATTTTGAGTAATGATAGCTGCGGTACTTAATAGGGGTATATTACAAATTCCACAACCTTTCTCATTAAATTAGAAATGCTTTGTAGTTTCAAATTGACCTATACGATATTTTTGGAGCAAATTTTGAATGATTACGTAACGTAATAATAAAATGGTCACAAGACACCGTTTTTTCATCTCAGCATGTCCCTGAACTCATTGATTTATCAATTTGATAATATTTTGTGAAATGTTTTGCGGGAAACGGCAGGAAGACCCATTTTTTCATGAAGCTTATATACAATCAAGCTCAACATACGAAAACTCAACAGAATCCATGGAAAATTTTTACTCCCCGGACTCTTGTTTAACGATGAATTTTTTACGAGTGCCTAGTGAGCCCATCGAATTTTCGTCGTGGCATAATCTTTTTGTTTTGTTTGTTCAATTTCAGCTTTCACCGTACTCAGAATGTTCACTTTCATAATTGAATTAAATCCTCGACAATAGAGATTATTATGGATAACATTTTGTAACAACAATACTTGTTTGTGCTGAATGTTTATGATAAAATGTGTCAACAGACAAAATTTGCAATATAATAACACACAGCACTTAATTTTATGAATATGGAGCAATAGCAGATTTATTAGTTAGATACAATTTATTTTGTATTTACTCAAAGCTTTTATGCTTTGCTTTTATGGATTTGCAGGCATTTTTATGCTCAAAGTACATACAAACATAATCAGGTTCATATTTACTTTATTTATACATTTATTTGACATAAAAACCACTTAAACCACTTCGCGAACAACTTAACATGAACTTTCGTTTTTTGACTAAAAATTCTCAAAAAATTGGTTTTCGCGAGTCGCATTTTTGGTTTTTGGGTCCCAACATTCAGAAATAAAATTTTCGAAGTATTGCTTTTCATGAACCTAGGTTCATGGATAATAAAAACTAAATTTTTTGCATCAGAAATTACTAAAAATCAAATCCAATATAAAAATTTGCTCCTACAGGAGCTAACAGGATGATTGCACTAGTTTATAAGTTTTCGATTCTTTAATCATGTTTTATTATTAAAATGTTTGATGGAATTTTTACACGTCTTGTTTAACAAATATTTAAAATTTGCCATTTAAGAACATAATGAGGTTGAATTTTATTGGTTGGAATTTGAATGGAGCAATTTTTTAGTCTTATTAAAAAAGTTTATTTAAAAACAAAAAACAAGAAAATTGCAGAAATAATTTTTGCTCTCCATAGCCCACCTAAATCTGCTTATATCTTGCCTGCAGACATTACCTTAATGTGTTTTATTCTACTTATACTTATCCTTGCCAAAAGCTTTTAAATATTTATGATATTGGCCTAGCTCTACCTAATTTTTGGCTACCAAATGAGTGCTAAATACTTTGTTAATCCTGCTATTTGCATAGTTGGATGTACTGTGACAGTGAACATCTACAAATAGTACACTGTTAGAAATTGTGAATCTTTATATCACAAATTGCATTGCACACTGAATATCATCAATTTTTTTTTATTTTGATTACTAACAGGGTTTGTTTTTATGTAGAAGAAGGCACTAAAATTTTTTGGCATGTTAATATTAAATTCCACATCGGGGGCCGACATAAAGTCTTTCATTTTATTTTTGCTTCAAATATATATCTCTGCTCGATTAGTAATTACTTGGAAATGATTTTACATCCGTTTTTACATTGCAAATTTTATTATGTATAGCAAGTTGCGTCCTAAAAAACTTTTTTACGATCAGCATATAAAAATATAAATCTTGGACGTTTCAGAAAAAGGTCACAAGAAGATTACTATATCGGATATAACAGGAATCAGTCACAACTCACAAGTGAAATATTGCGATAAATCCATGAATAAATTGCAGAACTAAAAATGTGAAAATGTATTTTTGGAAAAGTCAGATGACAACGGGTGAAACTAAAAAAGATAAATTGCTGAATGTGAAAATAGGCAACTATTTTATTTCTTTGAGAAATAGTTCAGTTGGTTCATAGTTTCCTATAAAATGTTAATTTTAAACGGTTGGGGACGTTTTATGGTGCATCTGTAATGTTAAAGAGGATAAATTGGATGAGTTGTGAGAACAATTTGGGAAGATAATCTCTTGGGAGTCAACTATACGATTACAATATTTTATTGGATAAGATATTATGATAAATAAATAAATAATGTTCTAGTGGACTTGGCAACTGTGAACATACTTATGGCAAAACATTGAAACTTATATATAAGCTAACAAAAATAAACAAGTTTTTCAAAGAAAACACAGGGGCCAAGTATAATACCATGAAAACCATCAACAGTTCCTAAAATGAAAACATTATCCCAGATTCCTTGGCAAAATATATTCAAACACTCTTAACATTTGTTTGTTATCCTTTTCCCAGTTTATTGATTCCATTGGCAAAGTTGAAACCAAAACAGTTAAAAGGTCGCTGAGGCTGTTTATTACGTACAAAAAGATTTTATAGAAGATGCATTGAATTCCGAAAGGTTTCTCCCAGCGGCGCAATTTTATGTAATTTTTCTATTCATCTGAACCATAAAATTGGAAACCCTAGCTATTCTCAAGATGTTATCTGATACAACAGCAAAATGTGTAAACAACTGTTTTGCAAGAAAAAAATGTTTATCTTAATGTGCGGGAAAGTGTTGATAAGTTAAGATAACATACTAACATCATAACATTTTAGCTTCATAAACCACCAAATGTGCTTTTTGCCGCTCAACTTTACAACGGGACGTGAACTGTGAAACAAATCGAGTTTATCGCAGTAAGGTTAATTATAAAGTTTTTGTGAGCTTTTTGTAAGACAGCAAACTCTAATAAATACAGCACATACCACAATGCTGGAACTGCTGAAATGCTATTTTCTTTTGCCACCCACATGTTTTGGGAAACATTTTATGATAAGAAAATCCTGGATAAGAACAATTTGTGGAAAATCAGAAATTCAGGATTAGCCAAACAAAAACAAGAAAATATCAAATATTTGCGACAATTTATTTTTAATATGTTTTTATAGGGTTCAAAGGAAAGGTGTAGGCAGCAATGAGACGTAATAAAACGGTATTTGAAGAATTCTATGGAATTTCAATTAAGATTTGCTGGAAATTCTAAGTAGGTCATAATCTTGATTGAATTTTTTTGTATCAAATTGTATTTTGTACAAAGCTACCAACTTTATCTTAATGTCTACCCGAATCATATGTTATTTTCAACTTTTATGTAGAATGAATCCATGGACGAAATAAATATTAATAAATTTTAGTCAAGTTTTTAAACATCAGTAAATAATGAATAATTTGTGCAAACAGGCGGAATCTAATTTGCAAATATTTTTGAATGGATTTCATACTACTGTAAATATAGAACATAATTATCATAATTATCATAAGATGAACTTGTATTTTCGTTTTGTTTCCAAGATATATACAAAGTAAAATAAATATCTAAAGGATATTATTCGTAGGAAGTTGTAGATTAATTTGAATATTATTTCTGTTCAAAATGCTAAAGTATATGCCAAATGGCTAGGCTTTTCTCCATAGCTAATTCTTTTGTAGCAACAAATAATGAATGTATATATATTTACACATTTCCCATAGCATAATCCTTCAAATATAAATTCTTGCCAAAAACTCAGTCAAATGGCTGTGAAAAATCAAAATTTAGAATTCATGTCCTTGTTGTTCTTTATGCTTATTCATCAGCATAAAAGATTCTCCGAAAGCTGACATCTTGAAAATATAATGGAAAGCTTAAAGAAGGCTTTCACATGCGTTTTCTGCTTTACAAGAATTGAAGAATTAGGCTGACTTGAAATTCATTACGAAGCGCACGAAGCGCACATTTTGAGAAATTTCCGGTTTGTCGGTTCACAAGCGTTTCATAATAATAATAATCAAATTAATTTTCATGGAGATTTAAAAATGTTTCATAAAGTATTTAGCATGTAAAATGTGTCAACAATGAAATCTTGAATTATTTAAAAATGTCTTAAGAGTGTCATGTTTAGAATTCATGAGCAGTGCTCATGTTTTTGCAATTTTGTAATTTTGAATGTTAAACAAACTTAAAGTTATTACGTAAAGTCTATTTTTAATTTTTTCCGTTTTTAGAGAAATGTTCAGAGTCTTTCAATTCATTTACTCGTGGATCATCAAAAACAGGTAATCCGCAGGATAAATATAGATTTCAGTGAACACAACTTTTATCGTTTTAAATTTTAAAAAAGCACGTTCGTACTAAATGACATAATTATTTATTCCTTTGAATTCAGAAATAAAATTTTTTTGTTTCACCCCTAAGGAAAAATGTTTTTGCTATGTGAAACTGCTTGTTTCTTTTGAAAGTGCAGAAACCTTTTTCAAATTATTTTAAAATTTTGTTTAAAAAAGCCCATTAAAAAAATTAAAAATGCGTAAATTGTACTCTCAAACAGCATGTTAATGAATAAAATACTTTTTTTTTATTTATGTTACTCTGGCAAAAAAAACTCTTTGATGATTTATTTTTGATATGCATATAGTTGAAATAATCTACCATTATTTGTACCTACATGTAATTTAATTTTATATTTTTTCTGCCTTTTCATTTGGCACCGTGTTTTAAAAAACAAATTTAGCGTAAAATCGTTTTGCTTTTGCTAAAGTACCTTTGTTGTGCCCTCATTTTTGAAATAAAACATTTTTCTCGCTAATCTGTTAGCAAAAAAAAAATGAGTACGCACATAAATGTCTGTATTCATTTTTTACGGAATTAATTTCAACATACAGAATGAAAATCGTTTTACATTTTGTGTACGGGACTCTGCGTTCCAAAATGGATTTTAAATTAAATTAAAATAGTAAAATAATCTCATGGTTTGTATGTGAACTCCAAATAAATAATTGAATTTCACATTCACACAACATAGATTTCATGAATAATTGAATCAATATCAAATTTAATCCAATAACGATGCCTGAAAACTGATAAAAATTAAATCGCCTTTTTGCCAACAATAAAATCGCAAATAATAGTGATTTACTTTCAGCATTTGATCAGCTTTTTAGGATGATTTGAATGTCGAGAGCAGAGGTCAAATATTGACGAAGCACTCAATATCATCAATTTAGTCCCAGGAACTGCTTCAACAACAATTATGTTACAAGAAAATCCATTAAAAAGTTGTAATCCAACCTCAAAAACTTTTTACACGCACACATACTCAGAATATTATTTTATAAACTTACTACTGTACATTCGTTTCGAATCGCTATTCTGTCACGAAAATCTGTGGAATATTGGGGGAGCCCAGATTTTAAAAAAGGATAATATTTTTATGTGAGCAACTTATTCTCAAAAAATCTAAAATCTTTTGAGAAGTATTTCTGGAATATTAAATTCTTAACATAGTTATATGTAAAACACTGACCCAAATAGTTTTTATAATATTCAATGGAGTTTTGGCTAAGTTAATTGGTTTTAGATTTTTTTATTTTGTTTCATTCATCCTTTATTCGTTACAAATCAATCAAAATGACAGGATATACTGAACATGCAAAGCTTTTCCCCAATTTCCAAGTGCTTTAACCAAATTAAATTGGTGTATTGTTATATTTTCTGTATTATTGTACACCGGATTCCGCCAGAACGTCTAGGAAGTCGTGCAATGTCATTATTTCCAACAATCATATTTATTCTATTAATAATAATTTGTAATTCTAGGTTATACACGTTAATTCGATATGGTGTTAGAAGATTGTGGTAAGTGTTTGTGAATTGTGATTGATCTAGTGATTAAATTATTTTAAATATGGCATATGCTATCTTCCGTTTAAATAGCATATCATTAAGGAAAATTATAAAAATATACATTTACTGTATTTAAGCTGTTTAAGGAATATTTTTCAAGGAAAGTAAAGACCATTCATAAATGATTAAAAAAAAGAGCGAATTATGAAAATTTGTCCCAAAGAGAATGAACCCAAAACCACATACAGACCACAACATTACATCCATCAAAAAGCAATCATATATTGAAAAAGATCTAGAATTCTAGAGGTTGATTGATGTACTGCAAAAAACGAAAATAACGAATAAAGTTAAAGTTATTTTATGTAAAAAGGACGAAAAACCGCAAACAGTTTCTAGCATATATAGTTTTGGGGTCGTTTTAATTCAAACAAAACAAAACCGATGTCACATTTTCCAACATAGATTTCTATTTTGTACTAATGTACTCTTGTCATGGTCAGTGAATTGACAAAACTCAACCACAGAGTCAATACTAAAAAGTTTCAAAATTATCTTCCATTGTTTTTGAAAAGTCTTAAACTCTATGCTTAAACTTTACTAAGTTTTCCAAGAATTGTGTGAGCGTCAGAAGCTTTAATTTAATTTCCATATATATATATATGTTATATCAACTCAAATAAAAGAACAAGCAGCAAATATTTCGCCTCCCCTTGAAAGGTAAACAACAAATATTTGCTTGTAAAGCACAAAACATCACAAAATTAAAAGCTCTCTCAAACCAGGGATTAATGTTTTAAATGATCTTACTTAAGTGCAAAATAGTTCTTATCAGTTGATGTATTTCTTAATCTACATAATGTTGTCTATAAATCACAAATTAACAAACCTACTCAAAATTCAAAATCCAAAATTTATTAAGTGAAATCTCTCGTAATTCAAATCACCGTTTGCTTAACAACCAAATCTCTTGAGACACAAGATATTAAAATTAATTTGTAGTCCCGGGATGCATTAAAGCACAATCGCTAGAAAGTAGTCAGAGTGGATGAAAAAGTGATATTTACACAAACTTGGAAACTTCCTGATTAAATTATGGCTTTCCATTATATGTACAGCCATATTATTAGGTCATATCCTGGGTGTGAAAAAAAAACATTTATAAAATACGAAAATACCTTTGTATACTTTGTACACTGTTTGTCTTGCTTTACCGAAAAGTTTAACTGTCTACACATACAACGTTATCCAGTTTCATGACATTAAATGACAAAACAGCAGGATGACAGGCCATAAAAGTCCATTTATTGAAATTACAGGTGTATTTAAATTCAAGCATAATAAATTTATGGTGTTTACATTGCCAGGATGTCCACATTGTATGGAGAGGATGTATATAGTATATTTTAAATTTATTGGCCATTCAAAATACCACACTGTAGAAGGTTTATGCTTTTATGTTGCAAGCTTGCATTCGTGCAAGTATCTTCAGGGCATGTTCAGTTCTCATGAACATGTCAATAAAAATTAAATTTTGAACCAAATACATTCTCTTTAACAATTATTGTTCAGAGCATTTACTAGAGTTGAAATAGGTTCATGTTGAGGCTCATGCTTAATCAGTATTTTCAATTATACCTTTGAAAGTACATGGATCTACGTTGTGTGTATAAAACATTAATTTACGTAAAATATATTGTATTCAATGTTTAAAACACTGTCATTTATAAAATGTTAAAACTTTTTCTGAAAACTCAAAATATAACATTATGCAATAATTTTAAGTATTTCCCGGAAAACTTTATCGCGAACACTCTAAACAAACATATTGCTTGTTTGAGAACTTACCAAACTTCGGGGAATATGTTAATGTTTAACATAATTTAATAAAGAGGAAGCTGCGTTTACACTACAAAACGTAAAAAGAAAACAAACAAACCAAGAAAGTTTGACAAAAACATATTTTATGAACCTTTAGGAACACAGAAAAATGTTTAAAGAAAATGAAACACGTGCAGGAATCAAATAACTGTGCATAATATTTCCTTTAATGTAAATGCAGCTCGATTTATCTGTTTGCATTTGAATTATTCAGATTATTCTCAAAATGAGACAAAATGCAATATGCATTTGGCAAAGTTTTGGCAAAAATACATCATTATAGAAAATGTTGCAAAAACTTTGAAATCAAAACCACACAATGTTTTTGAGCAGAGAGTTTCAATAGCAAATATGCCAAAAGGCATTTCACGCGTGCATCGATGAGCATTTAACATCTAAACATAATGCCATTGATGTACATGAATATTGAATTGGAAATTTTTCGACGTATTAATTTCCATCCAGAAACAATTGATGGACTAAATCAAAAGCTGTACAGTTTGCTGTAAAAATGGCAATGAGCGAAACACAAATCACACAGTTTAGTGGCGCATTGTCTTCCTGTCAGTGGCACACCAAGCCATTAGAGCTGATTGTCGATGGTCTGGTCGATCGCTTTGGCAAGCGTTATCGCTGTTTCAGGACGCTCTTTGTGCTTTTTCATTCATGTTAGAGGTTTGCAGGGATGAAAAACCTAATATTTGCGAATAGAAAATGTTCAAAATTTAGAACAGTACTTGAAAATTTGTTTAGAAATTACTGCTTTAAGTGATGTAAGTATGATAACCTGTTCCTCTGAAATAAAAATTCTCGAAAATCTCGAGGGATTCAAAATAATGGGCAGAAATATTCAACAGAAATATAATAAAGAAGATTTATTAGTTTATCCATTTTTTTTCACTTTCCGTTATTTTTCTTTTTTGCACAAGTTCACAACATAATAATTAATGACTGAATGAATAGACAGAGATGCTGAATAAAATGTCGTATAAAAATAGTTTTGGAAACGGCTTCTCTTCAGCAGTGGAAGATTTTTGCCTCATTTTCTAATGTATAGTTGAACTTTTCGTAAATATACAAATATGTACAATTTCATTTGTGCTCTGTTATTTTCGAATGTTAATCTCATTCCTTGAAAATGAAAAACAGGAAAACTGAAAAGCGAGTAAACGAAAAATATTATTTTCAGAACGTATTTGAAATCCTGTTTTATATTATTTTTTCATGTTTTGAGTTGAGTTTACCCTAAAATTTCACTAAAATGAATGAAATTGCAGATTTTCCATGTTTCATGTTTATTGGGTTGTCTGTAAATTTCAATTTTCTGACTTTCTGTGTACACACTAACATAGCAATTGAATTCTTTGATTTCTTTTGAGTCAAACGCAAAAACAATCTTTTTGAGACATTCAGCATTCAAGATTATTTCTCCCGTACAACTTTCTTGAACTCAATTTCCTTCAAAACATTTTTTTGTTAGTGCAAAGTTGAAAATTGATTTGATATTTTCTTACATCCAATGTAGAGTTCAATAGAGTTACCACATGCGACACATTAAAATATTTTCTCAATTTCGACATTCTGTTGTTTGGGGTCCTTTCCAGAAATCTTAAAAACCGATCTTTGTGCAAAAAATGAATTTCCCAGAGAGTGCTTAAAAGAAAATATCAAGAATTACACGAGCCTGAAAAACTGTAAAAAATCAATGAAATAAACCTTGAATATGAAAAGGGCTTTTTATTTTGTGATCATAACTTTCTGCTCAGCTTGAAATCCACAAACTTTCTAAAGCGTAGAATGTGTTAAAATTCCAACAGAAACCTATGGTTCTCGTTGCACATTTATATTTTGCAATTACTTTAGGAATTTCATATTATATTTCCAATTTTATAGTTTCTTAATTCAATTTCAAATTTTATTTCAAGTATTAACAAATTAAACGAAATTCAACATTTTTCAATTTACAAAATAATTTTCATTAGAATATGAGGATAAAATGGAATGATTGTTTTAAATAATAGAAGCGCTTTTCCATCCATTACGAGTCTTAAAATAACCATAATTGACGTAAACACACTTCCATTCAGTCTTTAATTTTACCGAGAAAAGAGCATTTCGAATTATAAATTATTTATCAAAATAACAAATATTACCCAAGCAAAGATTTGCAATCAATTGGAAATTTCAATCAAAACTCTTGAAGGTAAAAAGAACAAAATTTGAAAATTCCAGTCAGCTACAAATTGATATGAAAATGAGATAGAAAAGCTAAAATAACTTTTGAAGAAGTTTCAGTCTAGATGAGATTCCTGATAATTGAAAATCGCTCTCTATACAGAATTTATGTATTAAAAAGTGAAAAGATAAAATTGTCTTTGATTTTCCATTTTATCAAAAAGCTACAAAAACTTTCAAATTGAAAATATATCATACTTTAAATTTATTATACACTTAACTGTCTTTAAAACATTTCCAGCACATTTTCCAAACCAAAGTAAAAAGAAGTCCAGACAACTTGGCGTCTTGTATAAAAGGCCTCCATGTTCGTTCCTCGCATACTGAATATTTTATCTGGAATTGGTTGGCTGGAAATTTGAAAAGCTACTAAAAATAACTACATCAAATTTTCATGAGCTAATTTTGAAAGTTTCCCCCCTGGAAATTTAGTTTTTTGACGGAATTTTTACAGTAAAAGATTATAGGTATTCTGTGCTTCAATTAAGGATGCTTTTGTTATGATTCAGTTGGTAAACCAATTTTAACATAAAATCATATTTTGTTCCAATTCATCCAATTATGCTATACAATTTTCCAATGTAGTAAATGAAGCTCAGATGGAATTAAACGGAGTAATTCTGTTACTGTATAGTGATGGAAAATTTCATATACATTTTAAATTATTTCCATTGAAAGGATTTAAATTGAACTTCTACGTAAAAATGCTACAATGAGCAAGTTGAAAACCATTATCAGAGGAATGTTATTTTCAAGTTTGTTTTCATTCTTCAACACACAAAATCAGTATACCTTTCAGAAATATATTGTTTGTTCGATTCATTGGAATTCGAATAATATTGCACAATAATAAATCATACGTAAAATCTTAACCAAAAGTGGTTCTACATAATGTTATAATATTATTCGTTTATTATTTAACTTAAATACTGCAAACATCAACCACACATCTCTAACAGTTTTGAAATAGATATAATATAACATATAATATAAGCTTATGTAAATGTCTGCTACATTCCGCAAAAGATGTATAAGTTTTGGAAAGCTATAACCGTATATGTTATGAGTAGCAAAGTTACCATGAAATACTTTAACTAGTCATACTTTATTGTTGTGCACAACTATAAATGCATTCATATATTTTAATTTAGTGGTGGAACTTTTGTTGCAGCTAGCAGAAAATATAAGGATTTATGGTCATGAAGGAAGATGCAGCTTGATGAAAATTTACACTAATTTGAAAGCATATTTGTCTGCAAACTGTGAATATGTTGTTTATTGTCTTGAAATATTTTGATTTCACATCATTACTGAGGAAAACAATTTTTCTATTTTTAAATTTTGTTCATAAATAATTGAAGCGAATAATAAATTATGCACGAATATCAACATCAAGTCAATTTACTTATTATAATTCCAGATAATATTACTGCAGGCAACGTTGTTCTTAAAATTAAGTTTAATTCTCATTTACACCAAAAATAGACTTTCGTTGAGCACAACCAATTTCAATTACCCGCGGCAAATACATCGTACTAACTGAAGAATGAAGTTTCGAATTATCCAAAAATGTTGGATTTGTTTACAAACTCCTGAATGCTATGCTCTATTCAGTTGCGACAGCAGCAATCTCACCAAAAATTTATTACCGAAATGTTGCAAACGGTTCTTATCATGTAAATATGTGTGAAAACACACATATATTTAACAGCATACATCCTGTCAAATAATTTGGAAGTTAAATATTATTTCAAGATTACGTTTCGCTGCTGTACAACGCAAAGGCAACATTTGTCATGAGCATCAATCAAATTTACATTTGCCTGGTGTATAATTAATTATAACCACAATTTAATTAAACTTTATTAAAAAAAAGTCTTTGAGCAAGAGAACATTCAATTCAACATTGATATGAATTAAAACATAAATTTATATGTGTGTTTAGTGGGAAAATCTTTTGGAATGCTGCATTTTTAAAACATGGCCAAGAAGAGTTTTTGTGAGTTTTAATCAAATTTAACAGGTTTAATGTCCCAAAATGGAATTGTTTATAAAAACATTTACTCATAGTTTTAAACACTGTCTTTTATGTTTAAAACCTCGATTTTTAGTCACTTTAGGATTTTTCATGAAAATTTTTTAAAAATGATTGCAAAGCTCAAAAAAGTTCGAAACTAATTAAAATATTTAATTTTTTTTTTTTTTTTCATAAGTTTGGTTTAAATAAAATCATTTCTTTACATTTTAGGTTTTAAAAACGTTTTAAACGTTTTAAACGCAGTGTTTGTTTGAAACTATTTCGGGCATGCCCTTTTCTGAACACTGAAAATAACGTTTTTGCTCTACTCAAATTACGTTTTATATCCACAAAGCAGGGACACCAAAAATTATGAGTTTCTACACAAAATTTCAAAATTTCTTCAAAAAATTTCTAATTATTGTTATTAAGTTGAACAACAACAAAACCACATAAAAACTTTTCAAATAAATTCGGTGAAAACTTTTTCACGCTTTTGCATTTAATTAATTTTATGAGGGAGAATGTTTACAGTTGATTATTTAATAATATTAAATATATATAACATTTAGTCTCAATCGGAGGGGCACAGATGTGAGCAATTTTTTTTTGTTGTTGCTATTTTTTGATTATTTTTAGATGTTTTTCATTAAAGAATTAAGGAAGGATGATTCAATTTCATCTCTGAAACTCAAAACGATAAAACGATAAAATTCTTCAGAAAATGAAATCTTCCAAATTCTATTTTCAAGATCTTGAAATTTTTTTCGTGCTGGATAAAAATGTCAAAACTTTATGTCAAAAGCAAAGGACCTTATGAGTTTCTTTTGAAGTGCTCCTATATTTCTACTTTTTACCCCAAATCGTGTGTATTAAATTTGATGGCCTTTTCATTGCGACTCGTTTCTTCCCCAAAAATATTATAAATTCCTTTAAAACGGTATTTAGAGATTTCTTTTCAATAAAATAATTTTTGCACTGAATAAAAAAATATATAAACATAACTTCCCGTTTTTATGATCGCTTGTGTGCGTAAAATTGTTCCGTCAATTCCAATTCCATATTTATTTTAAAAAATTTAATAAAAGAGTATCTTTTTACGGCCAAACTCTTGTGAAAATATTTTTCATAAAAAATTTTGATAATTTTTTGGGCAAATCATAAAAACTGTTTACTTTTTATAGCAGCAATTTCTGCGGCAACAACAGCGAATAGTACAAGCGGAAAATGGCAGAGATGGGAAAAAATTAATAAGAAAGAAATTTCCATCACGTCATTATCAGATTTCCATTTTTATCATTATTTTATTAGTGAAACCTTCAAAGAATGCGAAAATGGTAAAATTTTCAACTCCATTTAATATCTAGACGTATTAAAAGGAATGATATGAATTCTCAAGGGAATTGCTTTAAAATGACAGAATAAATTTTTAAATTATAATTGCTACATTAAATGATCAAATTTTAAAGCAATCTAGTAAAAAATCTCTATAACTTCAATTATATAAGCTCTGCCTTTAATAAAATCATATTAAAGTCTTATATAGACACAAAACAAATGAGACACAATACCAGTTTTCTTCACCAATCTCCAATTTTACAAATAAATCTTATTTTGGTATCATTGTCAAGTCTGTTCATCATTATATAATATTGAGAGCACATCTTGTATTTACTACATTGCTATACAGTGAGCAAAAGATCAAGATTAAATTCAAATCAAATTCCAAACGGAAAATCACGTCTTGGAACTGTTAGATTTAATTTCTTTAGAGCACGATTTGAACAATTTCAAATTTTCAGCAAAAATGTTACGAAGGGAATAATCATTTAATTGACTGACTCGCTGTGCTGGTACTTCGGGTAGTCTTGGTATTATTGTATTTAAAAGAGATAATAGAATTTCTGAGCAAAAGTGATAATGAAAATTGATACCATAAGATGATTAAAGAAATTAAAGTGGAAAATCCGTGACAGAAATACTTAGAATTGGATGAAATCGATATTTTTTTCACAATATATAAGATAATATACTAGCAAATAACATATAGCATACTTTTTTAAAGATTAAGGTTACTTAAAGTATTCATTTACTGTAACAAAAAATCCGTTTAGTTAGGTTGCACTTATCTACCTAAAAATTAATTAATTAGAGATTATGTTGGGTTAATTTTTTGTTAAGTTGGATTTATGCAAAGTAAGTTTTGAGTTAAGTTGTTTTGGTAAGCGAACACTAAATTTAATTAAAGTGAATTAAGTTTTTGAAAGCTTATCTGGTATTTCAATCTTCAATTTTTTCGCTCCAATTCATTTGTAAAATGAAACATAGGAAAATATTTAAGATATATCCAGTGAATTCCGGAAAATGTTTTGATCAAAGTCAGAATTTCACAATTTTGAGAGAAAAGGAACCCGGAGCAAATTACATTCTACAATTTCAATCAACTGTGGATAATGAAATAAGAAATTTATCCAAAAAATTGTCAAAAATGGGCCTTGATGACATCCTTATGGGTGGAAAATCGATTGAAAGAAACGGTCAACAACATGGTTGCTGGTAATATCATTTATTTATTATTTTGACTTTCTTATTCTTAAAAAAATATGTTCAAAATACATTTTTTGAAATTACTGTAGGTAATTGAATTCAGGCAAAACCACTTCTTCCTTGATAGCACTCACCTCAATTTCTTAGAAATACGCAGTACATACTTTGAAAAATCATATTGTCTTCAAAATGGATTTTGAAGTAAAACATTAATAAGAGAAACATAACATATTTTATTCAGATGATTCTTTTTTGCCGCTATACGAAACATCCTCATTTCATCGCAATCAACCAAATGTGGGAATGAAAAAACCAAGCAAAGCCGTCTCATATACGAGCAAAAATCTATTGTTTTGTGTGCGGGAAAAAATAAATTTCAGGGATAAACCATGTTATGGGATTCTTTATGCCCCAGTTTCGCAATTCAGAAAATGGATTATTCTGGAGCGTAGAGCCGCGGTGTGAACGTTGAGGTAAGCTCGAGCAATTTGGATGAAAGTAGGATCTCGATGGCTTGGTGTCGTGGAGGGAAAAGCTTTTTTCTAAACGAATAATGTAATAATGAACACGTTTGCCAAAAATGTTTTCGAAATATAGCTTTGACATGAGCGCAAAGCATTAAAGTGTTTCTGGATAAAGCCAGATATGAGTTAGAGGCATTTTCAACCATTGTTTTCAGAGTTTTCTGAAGGAACGAGGTACACTTTTCTGACATCATTAGTAGGAAAATAATAGAACAGAGGTTTTGCATATATGCGAAGGAAAATATAAAAGAGTGCTTAAAGGGTTGTTGGTATTTTTATAGCTTCGCATATGAAACTGGTGTTATATGTATATGTTATGTATGAGCTGCAAAAAGGTTTATTATGTTTAGCTCCCTCATATTAACCTCAAATCAAATTGATTAGTCTTTATAATAATTCAAAATTTGAAGCACATGGTAAATATAATTTAGTGCTCAGTTTTATATACTCAATATCCCAATTATTTCATTTATTCATTAAATCGCCAGACTGTAAAGGTTAAATTCAACGTCTTTTTAAACCTTTTCATGCAAAAAACAATGACGCTGATCAATTTTAATCAAATAACTACAAACAATTTAAATTCTTGGTTCCAAAAATGTTTCATCCCAGATATCCTTTTTGATTTCATAACATATATTAACTTAGAATCTCGAAAAATCAAGAAATTTGCCGACAGAAAAACTCTCACCAAATATTTGTGTCAATGTTTTGACAAGTTTAGCGCAAAAAGTTCTGAAATGTAATCAAAACTGGAAGAATTTACAGATCAGGCAAAAAATTCCTGAAAAATCAACCATCGACAAAGAATCCGCTTTGCAGTAAAACTTTGCGAAAAGCTGCCAAAGCTCTTTTTAATAAATTCTATTGAAGGTAGAAAAGTATAAAGTAAAATTAAAGAATCTTTGTATAGCAAAAAAGCACTCAAGCTAGACAAAAGCCGGATTTTTTTACGAATCAAACCTTACACAGAAGCCAAGAATTTTCCTGAAATTCTCGCAGCAAAAGTTTCACTTTATTCCATCCTTCTTGCTTTTCCCGTTGCTATTGTTTCGCCCATGAAACAAAGCATCTTCAGCTCTCGTGATTTCCTGTTTGCTCCGTCAAAATTTTTGCCTCTATTGTTATTACTTTGCGCGAGTTTTAGCTCAAAAATTATTTGGCAAACAAAAAACATCAATAAACATTATTTTTTATCAAAACAGGGAAATGCTAAAGTTATCGTATTTTATGATAGACTGTTACGAGATATAATGACGAAACAAAAGTATGGCGTGCGAGATAATTCTGGAAAAACCAATAAAGTTTTATCTTTTGAGTTTTGCCGAAAAATGGCTCCAGTCCTTGACAAACAAACAATTGTGTGAGAATTGGGGGTGATAACTTATTACGGTTTAAAAGTCTAAAACAGTGAAAAATTACCGAAATCTACTTTTCATTTCTTGAAAGAAAAATCTCAGCTATTTTCTAAGAAATTCGCAACAATTTTTCAAGAAAATTGGATTTCACCTTAAATTGTTTTGCAGATACTACAAATATTTGAGGGGTGCTTACTATTACTAGAGGCCTTTGATAAAACCTTTTGTTCTTTATTATTACATTTTATTAATATTTATTGCCAAAACTTCTCACTTATTTTCAAAACAAAAAGTTAAGATGTACAATATTATAACAATTATTGAAACTTGGATCAATTTGGTGAAGTGTCTAATTTGAGGGTTATTCTCTTTATTTTATTGTTTATCGATAAACCTAAAGTTATTGCAGGAGGGTAAGATTTTGTAAGACTAAAATTAAATTTATAGAATGAAAAAAAATGTTGTCATAATAAAGCAATCATCTCATCTTCTTTTATTGATTATTGTTACTACTTTTTATTTTTAAGAACAATACCAATCATTCAAGAAGCTAACCAAACATATCTCTGCAAATTAAAAAAAAGCTCTAAATATTAAAATAGGAAAGGACCGAAAAGGGATCAAAAAAACTAAATTAATTTTCAAGTGAGTACATATTTACAAAACTAAGATACCCCATAAGTATTATCAAATTAAAGAATATCTTTTCCCCAAATAATAATCTCCCATCTGCATTAACAAAGCCCATATAGCTGGTGCCTGAACACATTAAGCAACCTAACCATACAAAATAAACTACAATACTGTTTGCTTTCACTTTATAATCAAATTTGTAAATCATTTAAAATACCACAACGGCTCTTTAAAAACTGTTGTTTAAGTTTTATCCCATTTCTGGCAATTTCTTCGACAAAAGATTCAAAACACAAATGGAATTTTCATTCTACAGTGGTTTCACTCGGAAAATCTTCATTGTTACCAATGTTCCCAATCAATGGCTGAATAATTCAATTAAAAACTTTCGACTTAACGAAGCTTGTACTTCTTAACTTTCTAGCCATTCAATTTGAATTCTGCATGAATTAATGGATAATGTTTTTTGTGTTTTATATAATATTGAGATGGAGCCTTTTGTTGCAGAAGATTTGCACAAAGATTCCGATTGAAACGATTAATAAATGTTTCTTATGGCACAGAGTGGATTCAAGTCCCAAAATACCTCAATTTATCAATCTCAATGTTTCAATTTTTGAAAGCGTTCTTTGTTAAAATGTGTATATACCCTCGATTGTTATTTTGCAAGTATCTTCTTTAAGTGTTCATTTGTCTTATTTCTGTAAGGGATTTAATTTAGATTATAAATGCGAGATAACTGATAGCGAACTGATTTTACAGAGAGTCAATGGAAGAATATATTTTATTGAAATTCTATTTCAACAGCTCTTGGATTTAAAATAATGAAAATGTAAAATGTAAAACAAATAAAATTACATTAAAATTCTGTGACAACTCAATATTAAATCACTTTTTGTTTATTACTTAGGTCAATAAATTTTAATTATATTGATAAACCAATTAAATGTGTAAATTTTCATTTCCAATTTAATTGAAATTAAAAACATCTGTTTATTATGAGAATTTGCTTTCAAGTATAATCCGGGAGAAAGATACCTTTTATTCCTAAGTATTCTAATTGGTAGTACAATACCAATAAAATACCAAAAGAATTTCAATTAAATTGCCAATCATGATTTTCAAGCAAAAAGGATAATGCCACAAAGTCTAATATTCTGAAAATACATTAAAGATTAATTTAGCAAGAAACAAGAAAATTCTCAAAGCATAAGCAATGAGTTAATTAAAGATCCCACCAAATAACATTGCGAGATAACGATGACGAATAACGATTTGAATAGTCAAAGTTCTGTATTTATGTACATTCATAAATATTTGAGTATTTGAGCAACTCCATTCTTAACAATGTACATTTATTGTATATAAATATTAATAAGGAGAACGATTGAAATGATTAAAATTAATGTATAGACGGCGCACTGTTGTCTGCTGAATAAAATTTCAAGAACTGGCTATATGCAAAAATTGAAATCTTCGTTGTAACAAGAAAGCACGGCGCATAAAATACCCATTCAAATTGGAATACTAAAATACAATCAAGTTTATCAAGAAAGAAACTTTTACAACAGCGCCATTTCATCGTGATGCGGCCAGCACTTTAACTAACTGTCTGTGTATGTTTTTGTTATATAATTCTAGTATGATTTAATAATTGATTTTATTTTGATGCCAGACAGGAATTTATTATAATCCATGCTGAAATAAATATTGAATACGGAAATGCGATCATTATTCAAATTGTGACTATTGGATCAAACTTTGTATGTATCACAACAATGCGTGATAAATTTTTATTGCTATATTTTATTTAGATATAATAAATTGGAAGTTTACAACCGTCAGTAAAACACTCAAAACACTCAAAAGTTCTGTAAAGTGTGCAAAACTCAAGCTTGAAAATCCTTCACATTATTAAGCGCTTGAAAATAAAAGGAAGGCGCATTTTGGAAATTCAAATTTTTATTCCAAAAAAATGCGACAAGAACGACAAATTGTTAATCCATTCATTTTTCGGGCTGACGTTGTTTGACGTTGCTTTGGATGGTAAATTGGATTAAATTATGCAAATACGCTTTCAACTGCCACCAAAATTATTTTAACAAATTTTATTATTTATCCAAAAATTTCATCGGTGGTTTAACTTAAGTAAAAACAATAAAAATTTACAATCCTAAATTGGATTCAACTTCAAACTTTGGATTTGCTGATGGAATCAATTGCGGCGGCGGCAACGAACACAAAACTTGACTGTATAGAAAGTTTCCAACATGCAAATTCTTTCAATTGTTGTTTTCGAACTTTTTTTAACAATGACTGTACAATAACTGTACATGTATACTCCCTTTTATTCGACTGGGATCATGCAGAAATTCCTTTTCATGATTTATTCGGAATTTACAAGTTTTTCACTTCACCAAATATGCATTCTAATTCAAAATTTCAATTCCAGCAAACGATTGAAATTTCCACAAATTTTATGATTCCTTGGAGCGATAGAATCCTTTCAGTTTATAAATTATATATTTATTCTAGCTTTTGTGTGCACATTTTTCAAATTTAATTAATAATTGAATCTAGGATTTGGTTGTTTATTTTAACTCAAGCACTTGAGCATTTTTGTTGACTATGAAACGAGCTCCGTAGCTCGATGAAAATTATCACTGGTTTTATTTTATAGAATATACCTTGAATATAATTTATATAAGAAGATAGGTATCAAAATTCCACCTAATCAAAAATCCTCCACCAACGAATACAGTTTTAAACTTTCAACAATTCAGAAAGTCAAGCAAAAAGTCTGCAAAGAATTTTCAGCATTTCCCTAAACTATAAAAGCAGCCAAGTTTGTTTTACTAATGGAGTTTCAATGACTCTCAAAAATGTTTCCTCAAAATTCTTTGCTAATTAACTTTTTTAATTATTTTAATTAGTGTACAAACTAACTTGAAGAAAACCCAACATAAATTTGAAAATTTGTGGACAAAAACCATAAAAATTATAATACTTGACTGTAAAGTTTCATAAACTTGGGTATGCTTTGGGTGTAAAGTTGGGTCGTCCCTGTGTACTCTGGTAATCGACGCAATGGATTAAAATTATAAGAAAATATTTCAGGCAGCCTCGTGGATTTCTTATGGTTTCTAAGAACTAAGGATCTAAGGAATTGTAAGGATTTTTATGTGAAGGGTTGGCTTGGCAGAGAGTTGGTAAAATAAATCAATTTTATACGGAGAACGTGTGAATACAAATAAAGAATAAGGCATTAAAATAGAAGGGACACTATATCCTTTCTGTTTTCTCGTAAAATATTCCCCAGTATATCATTAAGAATGTACGAATGCCAAACTCAAGCATTAGAACTGCTTATAATGTTATGTGTTTGAATAATATCGGCGCCTAAGAGAATGAGAATTAAAATTAGGAAGGTTCTTTATAAAACTTTTCCTTGTTTAACTTTTTATTCACTATCAAGTAAGACAGTAATGGTCTCCAAACGATTTCTGTAAAATAAAATTTTAAAATAATAATACGTGCTTCAAATTTTGATTTCAAAAAATGTTAATGACTTTGCAACATCTAAACCAAACTTCGACTAATACTCTTCGCTACTTTTTACGCTGGCTAAAATGATCAAAAAGTTGTCCAAGTGAATATTTACTGGCCGATGCAAACGGTCAATTTCTAGTTTTCGGATCCCTTTTTTGAGGCATGAGAGGAATTTCCAAAAGCTAAATAGATGGATGTTTATTTGAGTCATTTTGAAGGCTAATGCCAATCGCCGGAATGTGTGTGTTCTATTTTTAAATATTTGATTCAATAAAGGATTATCCTTTTTTGCTGGAGGCTAATGCAGGTGAAAGGTCGAGAAGATTATCATGTCAGCTATAAAATATTACCACATAGGAGGATACTATAAGTGGTTTATTCTTATCTTAAGTAGATAAGTATGTTGATCAAATTGTTTTATAAATGATATCTTGAGGTTTTTAAGAGCACTTTCCAATCTTCCAAGCTGGTGGGTTGAGTATCTTGAAAACACAGATTTTATGGGCGTCAAATCATAAACTGATAATATTGATAATTCAAATGAAGATTAGATAAAAAACTGACCTACATAATTTGTGATTTGATCATCTGAACTCAATGGAAGATATTACATATTCAGTAAAGCTTTATTTCTATAGAAATAATATCAATATCTAGCAACTTCCTTTCGATATTAGTACGATAGCTTTATTGAATATTAGCAGAAAATATATTAGACATTTCCAAAATCCCACAATGATAAACCTTCGAAAAGAGATTTATCCCAAAACGGCAAAACACAATCATATAATTATTTTATCTTTCACCAATTTCCACCGCATTTTTATCCCAGAGACGCTTTGCGCTCCACTCTGAACACCAAAAACCAAATCTATTTGAGATTTTGCGCAAACCACAAATTTGCCTCTCTAGTTCGCTATCAAGCGTTTTTCCTCGTAACCTGCCATCATTGAATAAATCACGAGATTACTGTACACATATTAAGTTCTTTCACATATTCCTAATCCCGAGCTCCATTCAAAACAGAAACATTTTTTGCCACTGTTTGTTGTATAACAATTGTATAAAAGAATAAGGCATTCGTTACTGAAATATTTACCTCAAAAAGGCTTATTCGTTTGTTTTATTACGAGATAAAAGGGGAAAACTGGTACACGAGCTTCATTACACTCAATTCCCAATATTATAATAAACTTTGCCTGCGATTAAATGTGCAATGAAATATGCTTTTTTATTCAGTCACCCGAACTTTTGGGTGGATTTGATGTTTGATGAAATTTTTATGGAGTAAACATCGCGACTTTGACTGTGATTTTTATTTCAAATTGAAGCATGTTCATTGCAGCTCAATTAGATTAAAAGCTCAACGTTCAACCAGCATTAAGAATACTCAAAAAGATACAGCAGAAAAATCTAATCATTTGGATGTTAAATCTTATTTTATTGGATTACATTTGTATTAACCAAGCGAATTTGCTGCTGGGAATAAAAACATGTTATGTATATTTGTACTAATATGTTGTGCTCTCCAAACTAATGACCATAATTTTTTATTTGGATCAGAGCTAAGTTATAAGGGCATCAAACTCATGATGAAAAAGAGTGAAATTTTTGCTGCTTTCGCATATCGATTCAAGTTTACGGTTAAAATCGAGAAACAACATATTTTTCATTAAGATTTTTGGTTAAAACGAAGTTCAAGGCAAAGAATTGTTGAATTACAAACATAAATTTTGGTTTGAATATTTGTGGCTCCAGTGTATACATAAATTTAAAGATTTTATACATACTCTAGTTTGTCAGTTACTCCAAATACTCAATACCCATACAAAATCTATATTATATCATTTTACTAAATTGAGCATCAAATTATTGATTCTCATTTTACTTTGAATATATTTTATTTTTTGTGATTTGTGAACTCAATTTTTCACGATGAAATGATGGAATAGAAAATCGATAGAATATTCCACTCTATTAATTTTTGACTGATGATACAGAAATGATAATAAACTTTTGCTTAGTGATGTTGTGTTTTATGTGGAATTTCCACAAACAATGTATGTTCTTTCTACTTTCATGATAATGCGTGTATACAAAGTATAATGTGTTTGTATACAGCATTGTGTTTCCTGCAAAACATGTCACAACGAAAATTGCCTTTGATGTTTGTTTTCAGGCAAAATAATTTGTTTGGCAAAATAACAGCCAAAAATTTGAAGTATATTGTTAATTATGAGTTTTTAAGTCAATTCTTATGTTCATGAAATCTTTGTGATTTTTTTTTTATTATATGTTAATATTTCAATTTTCCAGAAAAAGATCTTTAAAGCTTTTAAAGAAACATTTAGGTTTTACCTCTAGCTTTTCATAATTAATTTCTTTTCAGGTCACAGGTTACGTGCAGATAATTTCATTTCTAAATTTTTGAGTTCATAAAGTAATATTTTAAAATAAGAATCATTATTAAATTAATTAAATTCTCTGTGATCCCAATGTTTAATTTTAATATGTTTTTCGCACAAATATTCAGTGTAAGCGTTCAATAAATGAATTGTATTGATAAATTTGTTCAAATTAAGGATCTTCAGGGAAATATTGAAAGATGAATCAATTAATAATACAATCATTACATAATTATTCGTATACATTTTCAGACATGCAGATATTCAAAATATGGAAGGTACTGCAGAAATATATAATCATTAACTGAGCACTTAAATAACTTCATTAATCCAAAAGACAACATTAATGTGTGAGGTAAATATTTTGAGAGCTTGTGTCAATCACTTAAATAAAACATAATTCAAACGCATTTGCAAATATAATTTGAAATTGTTGCGTTTGCAGTTCATACCATCAAACCGTCAATGTGAAAATTCATTGAACACGTCACAAGAATATATTTAAAACCCAATTGTACAATCTTTCCATCCGATTTACGCTCAACATTAGCGATGAAATTAGTTGTTAAACAAATTTGAATGAGCATAATTTGATGTAATAACATGAAAATCACAAAGATTAAATCAATTTTATGTGCTTGAACTATTTTGTTGAACGAATGAATTATGCAATAAGCAATTCCTATGTTTTGAACACAATATATAATAGTTTACAACTTAGAATATATACATGACAAAAATACTTCACCAACTTTTCCTAGAATGCATTAAATCTAATGGTATAATGGAAAGCTTCAACATAGAGACTTTCAAAGTTTGTTTGTTCTATGTTAGGATTGACTTTGTATATCCAGAGATAACTGACTTTATAAATAAAATAGGCATACTTGTATCGAGCATGATGATAGCTTGGTAAATTGAGTATTTGGGCAACTGCTGTAGTAGCTGATAATTATAAGTAAGGCAATTAGAAGAACCTTTGTATTTTGTGTCGTAGAAATGTAGCCTGAAAACAGAATATAAAGGGATTATTGTCGAGCTTAAATATGACTTTATTCATTTATTGATCTTGCGTGTAGTGTGTACATGCAAGTTGTGTTCATATTCATGTTCGACAACTCAGATAAATATTATCATCTTGAGCGTTAAACATAAAGTTGCCATTATTAATTATTTGTTAACAGAAACCAAAAATTGAGATACAACACACATAACTGAATTAGATATTTTTCCGACCATCAAGATTTTTATTTGACAAATGACATTATCACAAAAGACTAGAAAAATAAATAATTCTTGATAACTTTGTTATAATTTAAAATAATGGCAATAATGATAAGATCATGACAAAAAAGTTTTTGCTTTTGATTCAAGGAAATTATACATCATCAATCAATCAACTTCCGAAAATATCTTGCATCAGTTAGAATTAGTTGACTTGTATTTGATTTATTTATTTTGTGCAAACGTATACTTGGAAAATATTTACGCTACATAGCAAAGATACTAACTTTGTTTGTCATTGTAGCATATTTTCTTCTCAAAACTCAAAATACATATTTTTACATAAATACATAAAATATTAAAACAAATTTAAAACTAAATACTGCAAAACAGAAAAATATTTCTGCGAATTTTCTTAAACATTCCCAGTTTATATAAAATAATATAACTACAATTATCAGCTCTTCATAATAATAATAATCAATTTATTCTGTACACTTGCACTGTTTCAAGCATTTTCAATTATAACAAGCTGTCGTTCTCAATTCAGCAGCAGAAAGCAAACATTATTATTAAGTGAAGAAATATTTTTCCAAGAAAACGACATTTCCAGTTAAGACTCCTTAAACTCACAAACAATTCAATCGTTAATTTGCTTCAGAGAATTGTAATTAGGGTCATTATCAGTTCTCAATGAAAAAGTCAATGTTTGTTTTAAAATACAAAGTTTCGCTTATGACAAATGTTTTCATAACCAATCGGAGCATTCAGCATTCTTTTATAAGAACAAAATAACACTTGAGAGTTGAAAAAGCAACATCATTTCAAGTGGAAATAATGTAACACATTTTCTATTTATGGCAATATTATTGTTGGTTTATAATAAAGTTTATTATTTCATCGCTTTGCTTTCAAAAAAGATTATCACAAAATTTTCTAAAAATAAATATCATTTTAGGTATTAAACTGCATCTTCTCATGAAATGAAATTTAAGACAAAGGATTTTCTTTTGCATTAAAGTGAATTTGGGCGGACAAACAACATTTTAGTGAAATGTTCTTTGAAAAATTCGTTCTAAACGAACATATGAATAATTGCATTATATCGACTATTCGGAAAAAATACTTTCGAACCTTAAGATCTCCAAAATTTTTATTTTTGTCAAAATAAACGAGCTGTGAAAAATTATGAAAAAAAAAACTCGGGCAGTTTTATTAAAACAACTTCAAAATTGTATTTTATTGGCCTAGAATTTGGAAGGAATTCTTCAAATTTATTTACATTTCAAACATATTTTATAATCCGCAACTCTCCAACTCCATCAGCCCCCAACCTCAAAAAAAACACTTGGGCAGTTTTATTAAAACAAGTTAAAAAACTTTTTTATTGACCTAGAAATTGGGAGGAAAAATCTTAATTCATAAAAATTCTTCCAATTTATAATTTACATTTCAAACAAATTTTATTGGCCGCAACTCTCCAACTCCATCAGTCCTCAACTTCAAAAATAAAACTCGGGCAGTTTTAATAAAACTAGTTAAAAAATCTCTTTTATTTACCTAGAATTTGGAAGGAAATTTTTTTTTACATTTATAATTTACATTTATAATTTACATTTCAAACAAATTTTATTGACCGCAATTCTTCAATTTCATCAGACCTCCATCTCAAAAATAAAACTCGGGCAGTTTTAATAAAACTAGTTAAAAAATCTTTTTTATTAACCTAGAATTTGGAAGGAAAAAATATTTTTATAAAAATTCTTTACATTTATAATTTACATTTCAAACAAATTTTATTGGCCGCAATTCTTCAACTTCATCAGACCTCCACATCAAAAATAAAACTCGGGCAGTTTTAATAAAACTCGTTAAAAAATCTATTTTATTTACCTAAAATTTGGAAGGAAAATTTTTTTTTTTCATAAAAATTCTTCAAATTTATAATTTACATTTCAAACAAATTTTATTGGCAGCAACTCTCCAACTCCATCAGACCTCCATCTGAAAAATAAAACTCGGGCAGTTTTAATAAAACATGATAAAAAATCTATTTTATTGACCTAGAATTTGGAAGGAAAAAATTTTTTACATTTATAATTTACATTTATAATTTACATTTCAAACAAATTTTATTAGCCGCAACTCTCCAACTCCATCAGTCCCCCACTTCAAAAATAAAACTCGGGCAGTTTTAATAAAACTCGTTAAAAAATCTATTTTATTTACCTAGAATTTGGAAGGAAAATTTTTTTTTTTCATAAAAATTCTTCAAATTTATAATTTACATTTCAAACAAATTTTATTGGCCGCAAATCTCCATCCATCAGTCCTCAACCTACAATTTTGAACTCAAAAGAAAAAGAAAAATCAAAAGATTAATAAATATTGTATCAACTAATTCCTATAAATTTGAATAAAAATCATAAAATAATTCAACATCTATTTTGGTTTGATCCGCCAATCTTCCCAAAAAGATGTTTCATTAATCTTAGATTTTTCTTCAAATTTATGTCTAACTTAATTCTAACTAATTCTATTTTTCATTTTTTTTAAAAGGATTTTTTATCATTTTTTTTATCAAAATTAAATAAATTTTATATCTAATCTAATCAAGCCAAAAATCAATCTATAACTTCAAATTTTGAAACTAACAACTAAACTAAAATCCTTTAGGATAAAATGTATTTGGTCCCGAATGCAACCAAATACATTTTTTTGGAACAAACATTGTTGCTTCCAAATTTAAGCCGATAATTTTTTTAGGATGGAATTCGGGTGCTTCCAAATTTAGCAAAGAAAATTTTTTTGGACCGAATTCAGGTGCTTCAGAATTCAGCAAAAAAATTTTCTTTGGACAAAATTCGGAAGCTTCCACATTCAAACAACTTTCATTCATACAATTATTCCCTACTTTCATATTTCCCTTCTCAGAACCATTTTCACACTTAAAATCAAAATCATACTTCCCTACTGAAGCAAATTCGGATGCCATTGGATTCAATTGGAAATTACGTATCTTATCTTCCACTTCTTCCTCCTCCATCATGTCATTCCAATCGGTAGACATCTGGAAAGAAACAAAAAAATCAATTAATTTTCTAAACTCACAATTTCTAGTACACTTTAGAAATTTTTTTCCAAATCTATCCAAAATCACAATTTTTTTTATTATTTTGGAGTTAAAGTCCCAAACTAAGGTTTTCCGACACTTTTTGTTCCAAAAACCCTAGTATTTTAGACTTTATACTACTTTCAAAATTTTTCACTGTCAATTTTTTCAATTTTTTTTTAATATCGCTTTAAACTACTAACCTTCACTTTACTATCAAGTAGAAGCACCTTAATAACGATAAAATCAAGTTTTTTGGTGTTTGGGAGCGTTCCAAGTATTTTTTTCAGCGGTTTTTAGGGAGCGTTTTGCAAACTCGACTGTCAAAAACTTGAAATATCAATTATTACCCATCATTCGGAAAACTCCCAAGGACTACTACTTTTTCTTCTTTTCGGGAAATTTCGGAAAATTCCCGAACTTTTTTTTTTTATGTAACCTTTGCTTTTTTTGGTGACTTTTGTGAGACTTTTGCGAATAGATCGTCACTGGTGCTCTTGATCGGAATGCAATTCAGGAAAAAAATGTTGCTCTAGTGTTGTGTTACTTGAAAATAGTGGTTTCAATGAGCTTTTAGAGTGAATTTGCTCGAAAAACAGCAAATAAAAGCGATTTAAAAAAAATATTTTGTCTAATAATTTTTTTGGATCGCTCTTTTAGCTTCAAATACGATTAAATAATTAAATAAATGAAAGAATCAAAGATCAGAAACTCCACAGCAACTTGGAAGGAGAGCAATCGATAAAGAAACGTGAGTTAACTGTTTCCTTAATCATTAAATTGTTGATTTAGCATTCATTTACTTGAGGCAGTTTTTTATTCAAATTTACAATCTTAAATATGGTAATTAGGTAAGAAGGAAGTTTATCATGTTGTATTGAAATCATCAGTTATCCAATAAACTGCGTCAATTTAGGGAATCGGAATCTCTGGATGTAAAAGTTCGATGCGGTTTGTCTAGATCGAGCGCCTTTCTGTGGTGGTGGGCGAATGTCAAACGTTATATCTCTAAGTAGAGTGCATTGTGAAAGCAATCCCCATCCGCTGCACATCATTCCTAAGAATAACATCTCTTTGATATTCATGAGCCAAGCGAGCTCAATCAGCGATTCTGAAAGATGCGCATTGTGGCGAAATTCGATAGATTGAACAGTCGTAAATAAAACTGGTGTGTGGCAATAGCAATGATGATTGTACAGCATTGTCCTGCATCATTGAACCTTATTCTCTCTCCAGGCGCTCACAATACTGTGAATCCAGAAGAAAACCAAAAAACAAACATTTTAAGTCTCAGAATTTTGAATATATTGTCTTTTTATTAAGCATTAGTTCTTTAACAAACTTTAACAATCTTGAAGAGTCTATGGCTTTCAAGTATTTCTTGCACTGTTTATCTAGTTCTCCAACCACTGACTGGACGAATTTATGTTTCATGGACATATTAAGGAACGTTACAAGAATAATCACTCCCCGAAGAATTGAGTGCTAAAACCTCTTAGTCCAAAAATCGTCTGTTCTTGTGGACATACGGCAAATAACTCCAGTTCTCAAGAGAGACAGTAATTACATTGTTGGCAATGCTTAACATTTTGTTAAAAAGGCACTTGGATGCTTCCCCATGGGACTTATTTTCCATCTTCAGCACTTTCTTAGTAGCATTCCTTTTTTAAGATGAGAACTTTTGTTTGTTGAAGGTGAAAAATATATATTGTAACACTTGTATCAAAGAAAGCAAAGCTGAAATTGTTGGAAACGGAAAGTCATTTAATGTGTACAAAGTTATTATTTCAAGTCAAATATTTTTTTAAAGTACCATGACATCAATTAGACTCAGTAATTGGCGTGACAATTGACCATAACGTTGTACACTTCAAGCATCAGTGTCAATTTACATAAAATTTCACGTTTACATTTAAAATGTACAAGAAAAACAATCTTGTATCACTGTCATATTTTAATCATCATTAGAATCCACCTCAACAAAAATAAACACAAAAATTTCAGTAATCCAGTATTGTCGACTGAACAACCCACGTGAAAATAAGTTCTAAAGCCAAATGTATCAACGTAGTAATGCTTCAAACATGCAATAACCAATGGTGTAGGGAGATACATAGCAACAATAAAAATATTTACATTAATGAAAAATGAGATCATCTTCACAAAATAATGTGGAGCAAGTCCTTGAGCATGTTTATGTACACATTTATGGTTACATTTCACTGGATGAGCAATAAAACGTGACTTTACTTTTGATTTGATGTATGTCCATGGCAACCTACAATCGTCGTCTGAAGTTCTGAATTAAAAAGGTTGTGGTGGAAGGAAACTTTATCAGATTTTATTACTAGTTATGGTAAATAATTCTATAACTTATACAATCTTTATGGATGAGCATATAAAAACTTTGAGAATAGCTTGATGTTGCAGTTTAGTTTTATGTCCGTTTTTCGTTTATAAAGTATTTGCAGCGTCACAGGAAATAATTATAAGTTAAAGGGAAGTCATTCAAACTTTATATGCAACTCATATTATAAAACAAGTTTCAAGGTATTTTTTATTTGAAGGAAATCAAATGTAAAAATATAAGATAAATACAAAATTAAAAGAAAATATTATAACACATAATAATAATAACATAGAAATATTTCCTTTCTTATTCGAAAATCCGATTTGTTTTGGCAAAAAGCAATTTTCTTTCCCATCAAATGATAAATTACCTTCTCCCTCTTTCGTTTTAGAACAATATTTCAAAATTTTTCTAGATAAGTAATCGATTTGATGAGCCATAAAAATCGAATTCAGTTTATGTCATCAAAGCTCAAAACAATGAAAAATTCTGAGAAATTATAATTTGCAAAGTAATGGGATTTTTTACAGCTTCTTTATCTTTCAAACATTTCATTGGAGAGAAAAGTCTGTAAATTTATATTTAGTTTCAAGGAATAAGTCAGTAGGGTTTCATCTTGATTACAATGAAAGTTTATTTTCAAATAAATTTCTTGTTTCAGGGGCTAATGTCCTATTAAAAGAGAAAGTTTTCACTGTCAGAAATGTTTTTCATTCATTGAAAATTTATGGGAATCTCGCGAGGTCAAAAAAGTAAGTCATTTTGAAAAACTCAATTTAAAATATAATAATAATAAAAAAGTTTTCTCAAAAGTCGATACATTATTTCTCAGAACTGTGCCGCTGCAACTGTGTATTAAAATTTTAATTATCCTACTGACAATATTTTAAAGCATTTTCTAACAATTTCTTAGTAAAAATATATTGTGTATACAAAATACACTAAAACTTACTTTAACATCCAATAAAAGATAAATTGAATATTTATAACTTTGGTGTAATAACACTTTCAAAATTTTATAAACGATCCAATAAACGAAAATTTATGTTGTTGAATAAATAGTCGAAGTGTATAAGGATGGAATAATAGATGCATCGAAGAATTTGATTTTTCTCTGTGATCATAAATAAAATGTTGCTTGATCTAAAGAATCGTTTTCCTTGCCATTGGCTTAAGTTTTTTGTGCTTTCATACTAGATTTATTGAAGTATAGATTCGCAATGCCGAGGATCCACAATAATTCACCCAGCCAACAGAGCATTTCCAAGGATTTGTAGCAGGTACAATTGGGAGAAAGAAAGGTGCCCTATAATCTTGCTTTATGTAGTGGAAAAATAAATAAATGTTTTTATTGCGCGAAAATTTAATGAGCATAAATTTCGTCAATTATTTCAGAACAAACCAACTCGCTTGTTAATTCTTCCGCGAAATCATTAAAAAGCGGAAAAAGCGCTAAAATACGATTTTACGACCATTAATAATATAAATTTTTAAGGTGCAAATGCGATAAAAATAGCTGAAATATAAGGGTTCATATGGATGGAAATGGAATTGGAAGTTGTAAAAAGATTCGAGTAATTTTTTATCATAATTTTTTATTGGTCATTTTGTTGTCTGTTTTTATCTGGTTGGCTTTTACCGAAGATTTTTAGGTTATATTTTCATACGAAAAATTTTTGCAATAGCTGGACCCACCTTGGAAATTGATTTGAAAAACATTCTATAATTCCTATATAGTTATAATTACTTTATCAAGCATTAATTTCACATCTAATAAATAAAAATGCCTTCAACATAAACCACTTCAACGGAATTCGAATTAGCTCAACGAGATTAGAAAAATACGGATTCATGTTCAAAATTTTATTATTAATTTATAGCTCTGGGTAGATATATCTCCGTAACAACGCATGTACTGCCTGAATTCCCAGAATTGCCGGAATGATAAAATGAAGAAAAACCAGAGCAAAATTTTAATGATCCTGAAAATGATGTCACCATATAACAATCACACAATTAAAAGAGTCCTTACGATTATTTTATCGACCGTGTTTCCTATACACAGAACACACATTCCAGCACACAAAACGGTAAAAAGCACAATGAAATGGCAGATAGCACAAAGCAGTTGGAAAAAAATATTATATCATAATGAATACCATTTGATGTGTCATCAGTTTTGCTGTCAGTCTTTTATCCCATTTCATGCCAATAAATATAGCAACTGATTGGATTTATATTTTCAACAAGGATAATCAATTTCATTTCAATTTGCTATCTTTTATCAAAGCAAAAAACAATGAGCCACACATGGCGTTTCATGTTTGCCAATTTATATTGTTGGCGGAGTTCAGTGGATGCCCATTTGGCTGTGTTCAAAAGATACTTATCGCCATACGGATACATCATAAAAACACTTGGAGGCATTGTAGTAAATTATGTGCATCAAAGTTTAGCTTGATTGGGAGCACATCAATGGGTGAATTTTTATTAGTTCCCAAAATTAACAAAACTTCATCGAATTTCACCGTCTCGATAACATTAATATTTTATAGAAATATTTATCAACGATATTATGATACTTTATAATTTATATTATGAGCTTTATATTTCATGATGAGAATATCAATTTTCATAAATCTGAGCACCTGTTAAGCCGCATGCTATTTTATCCACATGCAAGTGATCAATTTCCAACTATCGATGTAGACAATATAGAGAACAGCTAAACACCTACCAAGTTTCAATGGTGCCCTATTTGCGTTTATTTCACAATTGATTACACGCTCTTGTCGCCCGGAGTATCTGAAAATCATCTATAACAAATAACTCAAACGCGTAAGTGAAGAGGATTTCGATTAAATGCACAAGTGCTTTGGTAATTTAAGAGCACAAAATACTTTAATCAAGCCAATTATGGTGAGAAATTTATTATGCGCATAAAATTTGTGTGGAAGTGCAACCGCATCCATTTTTTAAACTGAATGTTAAAAAACGATGAATTGAAAAAATAATTATTTTGCGACCAAAATGATTTTAAAAAAATTAATGACCATTTTGCAAAATAATGAGTTTACATACCTTTATAATTTTGCGTTGTGAAAATGAGCTCAGCTGGGATTATTAACCTTTTTAAATGTAAAATTGATTTTTCAATTTGATTGAAATGTTTATTTTTTCTCTAAATATGCTACTATTTAAATCACATACTCAATTATGCAAAATTTTTTATTTTCAGAAATTTACCATTTAATATAGAAACTCCAACATAATTAAGATATGGCAAAATTCAGCACAATTTCTTGATTTTGGATGAAAAATTAGTTTTGAAGTCATAATAATCTCTATGCGAAAATGTATTTCTATTAAACAATGAATTAAATGTAAAAGCACAAAAGAAACATTTCATTCAAAATATAAATACACCTTGAAATAAACTTAAGAGTTTAGAATGAAATAATTGTTCACTAAACTGTTTTACAGTTGGCTCCAAATATCGTTTAAAATCAGATTTAGATACTGTTTGAATAATAGAATCTAAAGTTATCATTACTATAAACACCGTACATATTGCGTATATATTGCGTATTTTATTATATTCCATAAAGGTTCACTTGAGTATACGTTACTTTATGTTACTTTTAATATGTTTAATACTTATGCTAATGAATCCAGAAAATTTCAAAAACTTAAGAATGATATTCCGAAAACATAATGATATTTCAAATATTTTCAGCTAAGAAATAAAATCATAAATCACTTTGCTTTAATATTAATTTTCAGTATTATTTCCGGATATTGGGATGAAATAAATCAACCAAACATATTCGACTGTACTCAAAAACAAAGTCTAAAATATTTCCATTTCCATTATTTGTTCCGCTTTTAAAATGGAAATTATGGAATATTTCTAGAAATGTATAATTTTGAGTTTGAAAAATAGCCTAGAATTTGTTTCACTCTTCAATTTCTTATTTGATTTTGAAGGTGCTTATTAATCGGTACAATATATTCCTGATACAAAATTTATGTCTTAATTACTTTTTTTAATTATCTTGATTAATTAAAGTTGCAAAAGCTCTTAAATGAAGCAATAAAATAATTTATCTAAAATTGTAAACATTTTCTACCTTTTGGAACTTCCACATGCCACTTTCCAAAGTTTAAATGACGGTAATGAAGTAAATTGCAGCAAATTCAACGATCTTTTTGTTGTTGCTTTATTCAAATGCATTGAACGTGGCCACAAATTATTCTCATTTTCTCCATAGCTCTTGCAGGTTCTACAGATTATGTTTGCTTTCTGATTACAAAATTAGACAATTTTCATCGCAGCCAAAAAAAAAAGTTTTTTGGGAAACTTCAAAACAAGATTCTTAAACTGACGACAGTTTTTGAGAAAATACATCTACGTGATTTACATTCTAAAAAAGGTTCCTAGCTAACCAACAAAAAAAATATTTGTTGCGAGTTTTAACCACACAAACTTTTGTTTCCAACAATTTAGAGGAGGATTACGGAATTTAACACTTTGCAAACACGTATGAGCTATTACTTTTGAAACTTGGAGCTAAAATTACTTTTGAATGATTTGTTGACGATGGAAAGATTATACAATTACGATTTTTAAGAAAATTGGATAATTTTTGCCTTATTTCGTATTCTACACCCTACAATTTCTACATCTAAGCATTTGCCAAATATGCAATCTGCATATTTGAGGAATTTTAAATTCAGAAATTTTGTGGGAAAAACCTATTCATATTTATCTGCATTTTCATCTTCTTGCTGTAAATTCATAAATTTCAAATTCCTAATTTATGTTTTTGAACTATGAAATTCGTTGCTCATTTGAAATATTTATGTATAAATACACAAATGCTCACCAAACTCACCAAAAACATACATATTTTGTCTTGTGCAGACTAGCTAGAATATTTGTTCATCTGATAATAAAATTAATAAATTTGTGTGCAGCTATGGCAAAAACAGCAGACCAGCATCATAGATTCATTGAAGAGTGTTTTAGTGGATGGATTTTCTGTGTTTTATGGAGTAATCCTTCACTTTGGGGGTGAATAGTGAGCATTAAATTTATCCAGCAATTTATGAAGAATTTTGAAGTGAAAGGATATTTGAAATATTTTAGATAGGAGATTATTATAATTCAATGAGCTTCATTGATCAAAGTAAAATGTAGCAATAAAAGGATTGTTTAATTCTTCTCGTGCAATGAAACGACACCTTCTTCATTAAAGTTTCGATACTTGCAATGTTATGAAGCTTCGATTTTAAAATCACACGTATTCTATGTCAACAATTCGAATTGAAAATGGAAACTGAAGATATTGCTATTTTTAAACAAGTAGATTTCATCGTTCTTGACACTTTACTTACGTATTGAAGGTACTAAGTATATAAAGATTATAATATATATCATATGATTGATATTGAAAAATATTGAAAAATATTCAGATGGAAGGAACAATTGAATTTATGATAAACTTGTTTTGAAATTGTTAAATTTTTCAAATCAAATTATAAGTTTTTTGAATTTGGTTAGTTTTTTGGTTGGTTAAAAAAAGATCTGGTAAAACTATTACCCATGAACAAGCTTCGTGAAATATTTGTAGATACAAGTACAAACATTAAATACCGAAATTTTCACAAAAGTTGTTTATATCACACATAAAGCTTACGGTTTTGGGTTGATTCTCAAAGGCACACTATTTTCTTGAATGCTTGTGCATAATGTACAGAGTGCAATGTGTATACAATTTATAGAAGTGATATGCAAAACCTTTTGCATGATTGTAAGTTAAAATAAATACTAGTAAAATTGCATGTCTGCTCTAAGTGCAATTAGTTAAACAGAAAGTCTAAGTGATAACTAGTTGCAATTAAGTGTGTTTAAACTTTGCAATTCATTATTGCTCAATGCTCATGTATGTTGATATAATTACTGTTATTAAAACTTGGAGCTATATTATGAGGTAGGATTATTTGAAATTAAACACTGCTAGTACCATTTAAAAGTTTTTACTTAAAGGAGCAACTATTTTACAACGAACAAAACATATTGAAATGGATACGTTGTTAAAAAAAATTTATATTTTTTGAAATATCAACCAAAATATTCAAAAATACCAGTTAATACGATTCAAACATTAAATGTTGTTCAACCATAGGTAAAAGCACATTTCATCAGCAAAAGGCCAAAAATCAACAATGAAAATTGCATTTTCCGGAACTTCTACTTCTTGCATTAATAATCAAATTTTAGAGTGCACCAAACTCCAAAATTGAAATCGTAAGCCATTTAACTGTGAAAAGCAGTGCTTGCCTCCAAAATGAATATATTTTGATCTGTAAATATTGTGCAGCTCTTGTTTATTAAAATACAATTTGCAATTTTGTGTATCGGCAACAGATGTTACAGTTTTCCGATTATTCAGCAATAAGCCCGTATTTTAATACGAAATAAATGGAAAATCTTTTTTGCTGAATTTTTTGAGCTACTGAAGTTAAACGCGGGAAGTATTAATGCAATTCATAAATAACCTCTTTTTTAATAAAGCGAGGATTTATTTTTCGGTGGACTTTCATATTTATAATTAAAAAAAAATGGCTTTCAGATTCACTGATTACGAAAAAATATATTCTGGTTTATTTATTTTTTTAAATAATTTTGTTTGATCAGTTAATTTGAAATCACACATTGTGGAAATGTTGCATGTTTCATGATAAAACATAATTATAATTTGTTCAGATATTTGATTAAAGAATTGATAGATTTTTCATCTTGAATTTGTATTAAAGTTAAAATTGTTCGCCCCTCTGCTGATAAAAGCTTTATCAATTAATTGAAAATGGCGCCGACTTCCTTGTTAATTTTTAGTGAGTTTTCAGCATAGCCTTTTCCTTCCTTGTTTAAAGCAATTACTCTATGTTTTTTGCTAATACGGGCAGGAATAAAAAAAATATATAAATGGTTGCGGAACTGTTTCAACAAATTCCAGTTTCATTTTCCTGAGACAATAAAAATGAAAAACTTTCCAAATTAAATTACTTTGGAAAATATGAAAGCGATAAAAATGAAAAATTAACCTTTAGAACAACGCAATTTTTTTAGATATTATATCATTCTAATTTATTGTTTCATTAAAAACATTGATTTATTGCCAGTTCCGGAGATTGCGCTAAACTTTATTCTTTACCACAATTAAATTAAAGAATATGAGAAAAAAGTTGCAAATTCAAATCAATTTGTTGAAGTTGAGTTCATTTAAAGCTCACGATCAAATTGAAATTTACTGACGCAGATTGAGAATTTTGCAGAGAATTCGGTTGATATAAAAAAAAGTGTTTTACACAAAAAAGTGGAGAGTCGTAAATACTCTGTGGGGCCCCAGTCATGCTGTTAAAAAACCACAAATGGCACATTAAAAGGGACAGTTTGTGAAATAATTTTTTTATATATTATAATTTAGAGAAAGTGTATAAAAAAATTTCAGCATACATATTCTTTATGATCGTCTCAAAATTATGTTAAATTTGCACAAAAAAAAACATAATTACTAAAACGTTGAACGAGCTTTGTAGCTGATAATAACAAGTCAAGCTAATAAAAAGCATAACTTTTCTTCATCTTTCGGTAATTTATGGCAATTATGCCTTTTTTTAACTGCTGTGGTTTTTTATGAAAAAATTGGCAATTGTAAAGTTGTGTAAATTTTAATCTAATCTAAAGAGGTTGGGGTCTTGATGGGGGAAATATTTTGTTCACTTAAAATTACAAAATTTTTCATTTTGTAAAGTTAGCACAAAATTATTAATATGTTTAGTCTTTAATAATTAATGAAAATGATTTAAAAATGATTATCATTTAATATTTGAAAATGAATAGGAATGTTTTCATTTGAAGGAGTAATTTAAAATTGTATTTAAAAGCGAGTAAATTCCACTCGATTAAGTGTAAATACCCGCAAACCACAGATTCATATTTTCTTTGCTTTTCACAATTTGTTGGATTACAATTTACAATTCAGATAAAAAAGTTCAAATAATCAATTTAGCACATAAAAAACTGAAGACTTTCATTTAATGTTTATAATGATGTTCAATTTGGTCAATTTGGTGCCAAATAAGTTCACTCACTTATTGTGACTGCGTCTATGAGCAGTTTTTGTGAAACTGCGTGAATTAGAATGTAATTTCAGTTATCCGGAAAAGTTTGAAGATAAAGCAATACAAACAAGCGATTCATAGTAATATTTTGATGAGTTTTGGTTTTGCTGCTCCATAAATATTATTCCAAAACATTGCATGGAAATATAACCAAATTACCGGTTGTTCATTTGTTCATTGACCGTCATTTTATTGATGTCATTGCCTGCAATGTTCTTCAAAATATATTTAATGTGTGATGCTCTCAATAATGATTTATTTCTCAAATGTGTTTTCATTGTTTTGTTGTTTCAGTACAATATGTCAAATTTAATCAAAAGTTTATTTTCATATATTCATGTAGGAAAATAATTATAAATAGAAGATTTAAATTTAAAATTTTGACAAAACTAAACAATCATTTAAATATTTCCTAAAATACGTCAGCAATAATCAAGTCATGCAGTATACTTTGCAAATTGTCCATTTGATACGATTAAAACCATAACTCTCCTACAAAGCGCTATTACGAATGCATGGTTTTTGATAAAAGCATCACTAAGTAGTATTATTTCTCTTAATAAAGCTGAACATTACAATAATCATAATTTTACGTATGCTATTTTCTACATCACTCGTTCTTTTGTGCAAGCAGACAAAAACTGAAAACTGAATGTGAAGCCATAAAATTAGATTTTTATTTGTCATTTTCTAGATGATTTTCTGAACTATTTTTTAACCAATGATATTAAATGATTGTTACATATTTTTAATTCGATCACTTGTGTAAACTTTTTATGAGCCTTATGAGTTATGGCCTATGAGTAATGTTTATTTTTAAAAGGAACTTTTTAAATTCTAGAAATTATGCTTTTGCAGTGAAAGTACTTTATTAAATGGAAAACAGGTAAAAATAATGATGTTCTTAAGAAAGTATCTAAAGGTATAAAAAAGTTTTATAAGGCCCTTTGAATCTCTGAATACAAAAGTTAAAGATAATTGTCACGAAAAACACTATTGTTATCATTACTGACTGACTGCATCATAGATTTATATATTATAAGCTCACGTAAATCTTCTTGGTGAATGAAAAATGGAGCATTCACAAAACGAATTTGAGTCGCTTATAATATTTTTGTAGATTTATCTTATAAACTACTTTGTAGTTTAAATAAAATATTATTCGCTGCTAGCTCGGAAAATATGCAAAAGTGAATATATGATAAACGTGTCCCAGAATCCAAGAATCGTAATGTTTATGTCGTAAATAGTTTTAATGCTACATGATGTACGTTTTTCTTCATTCAAAGTTTTCCAGTAAAAAAGCTTGCAGTCTTCCTTTACAAGTTTTGAGAGTTTGTGTACAATCACGCCAAGGAATATTACATTTCATAAAGCATAAAACAAATAAAGTGCACAAAATGCAATACGATAGGGAATTATCGTTGCTCTCTGTTCTATAGCAAAGCATCACAAACGGTTGTACAACGTACACTCACTGAAAAAAAATATTATCATCTCTCGTATAAATTGTAACTGGACTTAAAGTTTCAAATAAATCTTTCAACTCACCCTGACTGTGAATTTTTGCTTTAAGAAAAGTTATTCTTCTTTGTAAAATATCTTTCAGTGCACCATGACAGTATAATGTGGATTTTGACCTCATTTAGTGAGCAACTTTTAGAATCAAACATTTTTGCATTGGAAAAAGGAAAACTTCCAACTTTCAATTAAATTTACGTTTCAAGAATTTAAAAGCTCTGCAAACTTTTTAATTAAATTTCTTATGATTTTTATGAGCTCAAAATGTGTGTGCTTCTCTGCACTGAGTTCTTCGGAGTTTCGACAGCAAAATCCTTCTTTGTTTCATTATATTTTCTCCAACAAACAAACAAATTTTAAACTGGATACAGGTTCAGCCATCAATCTTACGAATCATCCGATGAAAAATTGTTTTTCTGAAGTATCAAAATTTGATATTTTAGAAATCCTTATTTATGGGTATTTCCATCACATCTGATTCAAATAAATATATTATTGAATTTATATTGAAGGTTCAAAATATTCTTCGTATATTTTTATCAACATGAGAGCTTTTTTGGAGAACGATGATGTGGTGCTGATGGGTGGAATAATAAACATAATTCTTTATTGAACTACAATCAGAAATAAAACTGATGATTGACCTCAAACAAAGCAATTTATCAAGACATGTATTTCCACCCATGGGGTTTTTCTAACTAAATGTGTATTTTGAATAATTCAAGACTCTGCCTCAATCAAGTCAGTTTATGCCAGCGCCATTAATTCAATAATCTGTCGAGTTTCCTCCATTAATGTGAAGAACAGTCTCGCAGTCATCAAAACACGGTTTCAATTTCCTTCATGCATTACGCTGAATGGAATTCATTAAGCAGCCGAAGAAGTTATCCGCTGATTAAATTGCAGAATGTACATTTTTGAAAACAACATGAACTTTTGCCGTAATATGATTCTGTAATCATAATGTGGGTAAATTTGTCGTATCGAGAGTTTGGAATCAAATAAATAAAATTTTATCCGATACCATAACAGAAATTTGCGATATCAACATCAGGATAATATTTGATGGCTGGAGGCTGTCTTTAAGAAACATCTGCACGCTTTATGTGGGTTAGATCATTGAATAAATACACATACTTGAATAAATAATATATCCATACAATTTCATCCTGTTTGCTTTAGTTTGCAAAACTGAAGCCTTGGTAGCTGCAAAATCAACAAATGAACGACTCGTTCCCATCATTAAATGATTTCCGCTTATAGTCAAATCTTATGAGGTTTCAATCATGTTTTGACAGGGCTTTTGTTTTTTGGGAACTGAAAGTTCATATTTTTAGATCATAAAGTGCTAAAAATACATTCATAGGTCACGTTATTCTAAAATCTTTTACTCTAAGAATTAAATAACATTTCATACGAAATGCACAAAATACCAAAGCCATAACTTGAAGCATTCTCATTTAATTCATTCAATGGAAATACAAAAGTATTTCATGTATTCAGAACATTTTAGAATTTGTAGGTAGTCTAATATTCAAAAGCTATTCCTCTGAAACATTTTTGAATGAAGCAACGAAATAGTTTAAATATTAAAATTAAGGAAATATTGAAGAAACCCTCAAAATTCCAAAAACCACACAAAATATCATAGAGCTCTATCATGAAGCTCTATTTTACCTACATCCTACAACCGATATTAAATTTTGCTAACTGCATGAAAAGCGTCGTGGTGAAGAAAATTAAAAATCAATTTGCTGCGTTTTCTGCTACGATTAAGCTTCCACCGATATAAAGACAGCTATAAAGCCAGCATCACACAAATTATTGCAGAAAATTATGCAAAAAATTTGAATTAATTGTGGAAATAGTAAAAAAGAGCGCTTGCATGATGATGGCTGTTGTTGGTTTGGTGATTGCGGTATAGTGACATCAATTCGGTCGTTGCTGGCAAATTGAAGTGATTATTTGACAAATTGGAAATTTTCTCTGTAAATTGTTTATAAGATTGAAAATTGAGGTGATTGAGGTGGCAGCGCCAACAATTGGATGGCGCATTTAACATATTTATACTTTTGCTCTTGGGTTTCTTTTATCTCAAATTATAATATCTCTTGTGTTGAGTGATTCTTTTTTGTGTGCTGATAAATTAGAAAACCTTTTGCTGTGCTGCTCGGATGCATGAGGAAACATAATCGCGCTGCAATTGATGCTTTCGGTGTTTATCGATATGGTAATTCAATGCAATTATGTTGATTATTGTGGTTGTTTTCACCATTTTTTTCTCACTCATAGAATTCGTCAATGACTCAAGACGAAAAAATCATTCAATATAACTAAATTATCTAAATACTGGTGGACCTGTTTGCAGGCTATTAAAATGTTTTTTATGAAATGCTTTGTCTAATATATTTTATAGTTTTTTGACACAGATGCAAGACTACGATAAAGTTTATGATTAAAGCTGTTATTAAAGTAAAAGGTTTCAAAAGATACAATGAATGAAGAGGTTAAGAATGCCCTATAGTTGAAACTATAAAAGGTTCATTGGAAAGTAGCACGTTTTCATACACTTCAAGAATTTGTTTAGAAATTTCATAAAATGCCTGGAAACCTTAAACCTACATTATTTAAACAAAAAAGGATTTAATTATTATATTTATTCATAAATATTTAATTCATAAAAGTTAGATCCAACAAAAAATTATTCATAATAGGAAAGATCATAAAAGTGCAAATAGCTTTAAAAGAAAATCCCATCTTTTTGACACGGATGTGGATGCTGGAAGTGACGGTGATGATAAGATAAGAAGCTTACATTTTTTTTCAAATTATTTTTCCGATCAAACTCACAAAAAAAAGATGAAATCATAAAAGAAGTTCTTGTTCAAATTTACCATCTTATCATATAATTGCTAGTACTGGTTATAGCGCGATTATTTTATAAATTAAATTTTTATATTTACTTTAGTCAAAACTTATTTGCTTCATTTTATTAATAAATCAAATATAATTTGAAAGCATATAATTGCCTTCCAATGTTTCTAACGGAGATGTGAGATAGGAAAAATTCTAAATCATGCACAAACCAGATAAATTTTCTACAATGTAAGCTTTTAAAAACCTCCATAAAGAGGTATTATGTTTCAAAAATTTCAGAGTATCATTGCCTTTTATTAGCTATAGTTTACTTTTTTGCAATGCAATATTTGTATGAATCGGATTTAATTTTTTGCTGACCATAAAAACAATTTTGCTGTAACATTCTTAATAACTTTCTCCAATATTCCCAATCGTGTTAAAACGACTTTTATTGTAAATACTATAAATAGTGAAAAAAGCATAAAAATTCCCAATTTCAACCAAGAAAAGAACTCTCATTTCTATTCTGTTTTATTGTCTTCTGAAGCATTAATAAACTGTAGATACAAAACATAAGCTATAAACTACTTACATAAGCCACCAATTAACTTCCACATAGTGTCCAACTCAATAAATAAACAGCGAAACCCGTAAACATAATTATTGATAACCGAATTCACAACTGTATTATACTGCAGATTTGTTTCACGTTTTCTATTCAATAGCATATTTTTTATCTTGAACATTTTAGACTTATTTATTATTTAAGCAAATTATTATCATCATCCAAAATGAGTAATCCAACAACAGCAACTAACAGCAATAGCATAATTTATTGCATTATGAAAAAATAACGAAAAAATAATGTTTTATAGCTCGATTTATTCTAATTTTCTATTTTTCATTTTTATTGAAACAAATCTCTATCGCTTGTAGATTGGTTTCACTGTTTTTCAAGCTGAGCTGGAACATTTGGCCATGTTGTGCCACTTTTTTGGCTCCGAGCAGCAAAAATCTATGAGACAAGCTAATTTTTGGAGGCAACTCTGGTTGGGTTCTGCTTTACATTAAGTTGTCCAAGACTTCAAGGTAGCAAAAAACAGGTGCAACTTGTTTATGTGCGTGGCTTAGCTGTAAAAGCAAAAGTGAATTAAGTATGTTTTCCGTAGCAGTTATTTCATTTTAATGACTTTTTTAAGCGTCTTTTAGTTTTTATTACTTTTTATTTTAATCGAAATTTCTATGGAAGTTTCCCAAGCAAGACGATATCGTCTGTCGTCTGCTATCTTCAGCCACAGAGCTCCTCCACAAATTGCAACAACCAGCCAACTTACGCGATATTTCACATAACATAGTTGGTTATTGCAATTTAAGGAGGAGCTCTGTGGCTGAAGATAGCAGACGACGGACGATATGTCATATTTGTCTAAAACTGTAACATTTTGATGAAATAATGCAATTAAGTCAAATTATTGGTTTCACCGAAGACTAATATAACTCATTGATCTAACCTGGATGGTTTATTATTTTGCATTTAATCAAGTACTTCATAAGAGGAAACAGTTCATGAAATTTTTACCACCTTTGTAATTACAACCTAGAATAAATAGAAACTACCACACACTTTGCGCATCTCAGTTGGGAAGGCCAAGCGCTGGTCTTTACCCATTTAATACCTTTAATTTCTATGTGGAGCAGATAAAATTGTGTAGAAAATTCATTAAATTAAATATTTTTTCTGTTTTGTTTTCTTTATTTTTTTTATGGAAAATTTAAATAATTAATATTGTACAGCAACAATAGCGAATTGTTTGAAAATATTGTTGCTGGTTTGGTTCTGTTTGATCAATTGCTGTGTGTGCCGGATTCCCTTTCTTTCAGTTATCAGCACATGAGCATATTGAACAAATTTATTGGCATGATTTACCTGGCGTTTGTCACAAATTGATCGTTCTGCAGGCGAAACCGCTAAGCAGCAGAAAACGAGCATAATTTACATACGATTATAAAATGATTATTATGCTTGTGCTCATGGGCTTTTCTGTAGCTGCCTTGTAACAATGTAATTTTTCATAGTTTTCATATTTACTTCTCCGCAATGGAGAAGTATTGTTTTCGTGACAGCATTTTCAGGGTTTTTCAACCTTATATGATTTTTCCTGACTTCCCTGTACACAAATCTCAAAAATATCTCATATTTTTTTTGTCCGTATTGAGTTGAAGAAAATTCCTGTAAAAAAAAATCCGGAAAATATTGAGCCTCCGACCCGTGAAATGCGAAAAACTAAGGGCCGTGTGCCTGGTGGTTCGGTGGTTCGGTGGGGTTACTGTAAACGATCGATCTGACCTCCCACCGAACCGATTCCGGATCTTTTGATGCCAATCGACTTGGAATCTATTCCCATCGTGCACCTGATATTTTTGGTGATGATTACTCCACCGGATAGGTCACCAGAACCACTTCCGTGACGCAAAGTCGGGGTTTTCATACAAAAAAAAACTTTTATTTTGAAAAACTAGAGATACAGCTATAATCTCTTCAGAAAAAATGTTTGGGATGACAAGTTCAGTTAAAAATTGCATCGATGTTTGGTCCACTACCTGCTGGGAGTCATCTGGGGGTCATCTGGTGGTACCAGACAACTTTTTTTTGAAAAAGTCTTAGAATTTTATGATTCGTCCAGAAAATAAGAAAAATCAAATTTTTGGAGTATCAGTCTGGTAGCGCGTACTCTCAGCTCCAGAACTCGAGAACGACTAGAGATAGCACTTTGGTCTCTTCAGAAAAAATGTTTGAGATGATGAGTTGAGTCAAAATTTGCATCTATGTTTGGTCCACTACCTGTTGGGAGTCATCTGGGGGTCATCTGGTGGTACCAGACAACTTTTTTTTGAAAAAGTCTTAGAATTTTATGATTCGTCCAGAAAATAAGAAAAATCAAATTTTTGGAGTATCAGTCTGGTAGCGCGTACTCTCAGCTCCAGAACTCGAGAACGACTAGAGATAGCACTTTGGTCTCTTCAGAAAAAATGTTTGAGATGATGAGTTGAGTCAAAATTTGCATCTATGTTTGGTCCACTACCTGTTGGGAGTCATCTGGGGGTCATCTGGTGGTACCAGACAACTTTTTTTTGTAAAAGTCTTAGAATCTCATGATTCGTCCAGAAAATAAGAAAAATCAAGTTTATGGAGTATCAGTCTGGTAGCGCTTACTCTCAGCTTCAGAACTCGAGAACGACTAGAGATAGCACTTTGGTCTCTTCAGAAAAAATGTTTGAGAAGACGAGTTGAGTCAAGAATTGCATCAATGTTTGGTCCACTACCTGCTGGGATTCATCTGGGGGTCATCTGGTGGTACCAGACAACTTTTTTTTGTAAAAGTCTTAGAATCTCATGATTCGTCCAGAAAATAAGAAAAATCAAGTTTATGGAGTATCAGTCTGGTAGCGCTTACTCTCAGCTTCAGAACTCGAGAACGACTAGATATAGCATTTTGGTCTATTCAGAAAAAATGCTTGGGATGGTCCACTACCTGCTGGGAGTCATCTGGTGGTACCAGACTATTTTTTTTAGAAAAGTCCTAGAATCTCACCCTGGTACCTCTCTCTCTCAGCTCCAAAACTCAATATATTTTTGAAACAATTTTTATTGAAAACAGCATTCTATGCTAGCGGAGAAGTCCTGCTCAGCTCACAAGCTGCACAACTAGTTTCAGATATTTTTCAATTTTATTTCATATTTTTCGTTTCGTTTCGTTGTTATAAACATATTTATATTTCAATTTCGATCCACAGCACAAGCACACAACAACAGTGCAACACGATTACATGGAGCGATTATGGCGCATTGTCTCGCGGCAACTCCAGGTGCATCGCAAATTATTACATTTTGAGGACGCGGAGGGATTTTACAAGTTTATAACATTATAAACAATTTAAATTGTTAATTTTTAAGCTGCTTTCGAGTATCACATAATTTTACATTTTTCTCATTTAATCTGAAAGTACTTACAAACCCAAGAATACTTTAATTGAATTTTCTTTAAAATACTTAAATATAATTAAAACCTCTTCGGAAATGTAGTATGCTTATATAGTTATAAGTAGAATAAGAGTTTATTCAGAGCTCTTAGAAAAAATCATATCAGAAGCTTTAAAAGAATACAGTAAGCCACAAATATTTGATCCCATAAAAAATTCAATCAGAATTTTGATAGGTTTAACCATAGGGGCCTTTCAAAAAACCGAATAGTTCCATGCAAAGATCCCGGACTTCCGATCAAGAAACTAGAGAATTGCAGATCAGTTCAACACAACGACTGCATAGAAAACGAGACCAAACTATAAGCACCACTTTTCTTCAGCTTTTGCCTATTTTCATTCTATTTTTCGTCTCTGTTGCTCCACCGCTCGCTTCGTTCTCTTGCTTTTATTTTTCAGCTTTTTTTTATTCAGTTTTTTCGTTGTTGAATTGGTAGAAACAGAAAATTATATGCTCAAGAAAAAGTAGTGAAATTTATGATTATTCAGCTTTTTTATTCAAACACAAATATTATTCATCCAAGATCTGTTGAAGCAGCCAGACACGTTTTCTTGACAATTTCGCTGTTGCGCGGATCAGCACTCGATAGTTTTATTTTGGTAGTTGAAGTGAGAAATGGTGATCGATCGGAAATAATAAATATTTTTCTTGTTGCCAAATAATTCCAATAAACTGCAAAAAGAAGCAATAAATCGTTTTAAAACTAAAAAATTTCTCCGGAGAAATTCAGTGCGGCAAATTTAATTAAAATAAAGAAGAAAAAATATTGCTAGATGCAAATATGAGGGTCTCAAAAATAGTGCAAATTTTGATTGTGTTTCATGTGTTGGTTGCCGTTTGGGCTTCAACGCGCAATATAAGTGCCAACATAAGTGATATTAGTTCAAATAGTCAGTTAAGCGAGGACAGCGATTTAGCGTTGGAGCTCGATGAAGTTCTAGGAGAAGATAATGTTAAAGAAATGATGCAAATGGTACTAACCGAACAAATGTACCTTGACCATAAGTTGCAGCAGCGTAAACGACAGTACAAAAGGGATATTTATTCCTCATCCTCATCTTCACAATCATCTACAATTGGAACAACAACAAGCCGAACGACTTCTCGTCTGCATCCAAAACCCACAATTACTGCCAAGCAAAAACCTGTTAAAATCACTACCATCCCTAAACATGGAGTGGCATATACTAAAATATCAAACAAAAATCGTCTCCCAGGCTCAGTCACAAGTACAAGAATCACCACAAAAATACCTACAAAAGTTCCCACTAAATTACCTGGACCCGGAGACACCAAAGTCAAGGTGAGTTATGATCTTTATGGTTGGAAAACTTACTCCTGTTTTTTATGTGGTTTTTGTGTCTTCTGTTTATTTTATGTGAATTATTTAAATTACTCACTTATTTGAAAAACTTGGAAAAACTAATCAAGCGAAGGCATGAATTTGTAAAGTCATTTAGTTTGTTCAACTACAGGTCAACAAAGTTTATTATAACCACGAATAATTTTAAAATGTGAACTTGAATTTGCTTGCAATTTTGTAGAATTTAATTTCACCATGTAGAAGCAAAGAAAGAAAAGAAACAAATTGAATTTTGAAATTTTCAAGAATTGCTGAAAAATCTGGTTGTATTATTCCTTTAGGACTTTAATAAATGTCTTCATCCTGGATTTTAGTTCATGATAATAAAACGATAAAAAATAATATCATGATTCAAAATCAAGGTCATCTCTATCGCAATGTTTGTACTCATATTTAAAATACAAGTTTAAATGGAGCTATATTATTTTTCAGAGCGGTTGATATTTTTAATCATAAATGATATTATATTCCAAATATTCAAAAAGTCTTTGTAATGCTCATTTGATGAAATCTAGCACACTAGGATCATTCATATTTTCCTGGTAGAGATCAAACAGAGATCAAAGATGAAAATTCTGTTTAAGACACAATTCAGCTACTTCATCTGTTTTTCTTTCGAATTTTGATTAAATTGTTATTGAAATAATTTTGAAAATTATTAATTTGATAGATATATACTTAGGAATTTTGAAAATTATTAATTTGATAGATATATAATTAGGACGAAATATATATTTTGTAAATTTTTATTTGTATTTCTAACAATAATATAGCTCATCATTTCCATCGATTGCTTTGAAAGCTTTATAAACTTTTGATTACAAAACTATCAGGCACATAGTTTTTTCCAAAATTAAAAGACCATAAATAATCTAGATTTTAGTTTCTAATTTAATCTATAGTGTATTCTCAAAGAGTTAGAAGTTATAGAGAATTAAATCATGAAATTCAATTACAGTCTTCATTATGACAATTTTCAAGTTACATATTACATGATTTTGTTTTTTGCGAACTACCTTGACATAATTCAATTTTACCATCAAAAACATTAGTACCGTAAACAAATAAGACAAACTCACATTAACGATAATGGCCCTTAACTGCAACAATAGTAAAAGTTGTCAGGAATATAAATTGAATGGCACTTCCTACAGATGGAGTGGTAAATTACGCATAAATGACAGCGCGTGAAACAATTGTTATGCCCGCGGCGACTGTGCGTTCAAAAGCAACGATAATTGAATTATCTGCCGCGAGATTATCTCTTGATCCAACAGTTCTCATGCTGATCCAGCTGCGTTTTCAGTTTGTTGCAACAATTTGCAATCGAGCGCACATCGGCATCTAATTTATCTTTTAGTAGAGTGTGAAAATAAAGTCTTTCTACCAGGCGAACGAGCGTAGAAAATAAACGCGCAGAGAAAATCCACTTTGAGCAGAGCCACGACACGTTTGGTTGTTGTATGATTAATGGCATCTTGAACTATGACTCGCTGGTATATTGCTTTGCGATTGCAAATTGCAAGCAAAACATATGAGTGGAAACGTTTGTAACAAAATTAGCAGAGATCACGCATTTGCGGTTTGAGAACAGCGCGGTTGGGGGCCTGATGTGAGCTTTTAATTGCTTGAAGATGGATGCCCTGGAAACAGACATTTCCCATGACCGCGGTCGAAGAAAATTTTGAATGTTTAACGGCATCTTAAAGTTTGCAAAAGTCGCTACTAGTCGTCACACTTGAATGCAGGTCGAAACGATGAAGCGCACTAGAAAACCTTTTTAATTGTTACAATTTTGAAGAAGTGTTCTCAAAACACTGGTGAAATTCACTAGTGGAAATTTATGCATACTTTATAGATTTATTCAAAATACTTTAAGTAACTATTGTGTGCAAAACAAACGAATACCTTCCCAACGTAATTCGGCATACAATTTTGTTGAATAAGTACTTATCTGAATTAAGAATTATATCAATTAAATTGAATAAATCATGATGTCAGTATAGCTATAAAAACAATGTCAACGCTCTTGAGAGCATTCATGTAATTTTAGAATCATTTACAGTAATGACATCAAAAAGAATTATTCTCATTAGCTTATCTTTGTAAAAATTTTAAATTTTATATAATAAAATAATTTTTAGATCTTTAAACTTTTTCTTCTGCCTCTTATCTTATTCATGTAAAAATTGTTATGATTCTCTTTAAAAAATTATTCACACCATTATTTACAACAGTGATGTATCCGGATTTATTACTTCTCTAGTTCCAACTGGACATGGTTTAAGCAACCAACAACCAAATAAATTACAACATAAAACACAAAGAAATAACATAAATTACAAGAAATACATGCTTTTTGCCCCGAACTTTCCAAGAATGAGAGCGTTTATTTGATTTTTATTCAAATTTTCTCGTAATGCGTTTATTCATTCATTTTATTTATTGTGGGTTTTTCGACTGTTCTGTGGGTATGGATGTCGCGGCTGATTAAGAATGGGTCCATGACGAAAGCCAAACGGTTCGCTCTCCAGTTCTAACAGTAGCTGATTGTTTAGCAAATGTATTTAACTATTTAGCTACTTTTAGAGTATTTGCTATCTTTCATAATATGAAAAACGATCTTATAAACAAAAAAAACAACAAAAATTAAAATCAATTTTGATTCTATTATTGTATTATTGTGTTATTATTGCGAGAAAAATACAATAACCGTTCGGTTTGCTTATTCTTTGGCTTGGCAGATAGACCAACATAGAAACATAGAAAGATTCACGGTTCGATTTTTAAACTTTTTCAAATTCTCACCTAATTTTGCCTCTAACAATCAACACAAAAAATTTGTAATAATTAATTAATTTTCTGAAATCGTTTACAAAAAGTTTCTTAAAGAAATTCTTCCGTCTCTCGGCCAAGGTAGCGTATATGAGCCAAGTACGAAATGCAGGCAGACTGGAAATTTGGGGCATTTTGCGGGAAATAAAAGTCTTGTACATTTGTATTATAATTTCAACTCGATAGAAATTGATTGTTTGGCACAATACAATTGAAATGAAATGCTCATCTTGTGTACTTTTGTGTTCACCAGGTGAACTAGAGACGTTTGTTTACTATGCGTGCAAGATTTTTTCTACAGCAAAAAAAAAGAACTCATAAAAATTATAAGATCACTTGAGAAAAATTGCCATGTAATGCGGTATGAGTGAGATGATTCAGGGGAAAATTGCTTCGAGAAAAACTTCTTATAAAATCCATAGTACAAATTTCTTTCTGAAGATTACTTGAACCACTTGAACGCTTCTCAATGCCAAAAAAGTACAATGCAGAGAATGTGCAAAAAACTCTTAGTGGAGATGCATTTTGTTCGAAATATTTACTGGAGAGAAAATCATGTTGAAAATGATGTTTGTTTAATTGACCAGAAAAAGTAATTACATTAGGCAGCCGCTCCAACCAGTCAAGCGATTTCCAGTCATTGTTGGATTCTTCGTTCATGTCTTTAGACTAGTACTTACAAATGTTACATTGTCTCGTTAATTGATTTTGCCAACAAAAGTAAAAATTTTGTTGTGGGTTGATTAGTGGACTATTTGCGGTGCCCGTAATTCAATTTACAATACCTGTCTACCGTAGAAAATTAATTGCACTGGGAACTATTTTCCGTTTTAGCCTTTTGGCGGGAAAGTAACGCGGCGCTTTCAGTTGTGGTATGCTGATTTTGAAATGCATGAATCGAGTTTTCTTCTTTTTCAAGAATATGCTATTAATATTAAATAGATGTTTTACTTGGTTTATGTATGTTCAAAATGATGTTAACTTGATTTTGTTTGTAGATCAAAATATCTGGAGTTGAGTACAGTTTATGTACAGGAAATGTTTTTTCTTGAAAAATATTAAATTAAATCTCAACTCTCAACTTTATGGGAAAATTTACAATATTAAGATGTATCTATTAGTACGACTATTAAGGTATATTACATTGTAAATTAAAATGTAAATGAACGAACCAAAAATATTGATATACATATTCATGTCACTAAAAATGTCTAAAACCTCAAATCTACTAGGCAAACAATGTTACAGACTGATGAATCACTCAACTCACTCAAATTAACACATCAGAAACCACCACCACAAGCTCTCACAGCTCAACAGAAAGTCAAAGTTTGTGATTCGCGAACCAAAACCATTGAATTGAAATGTGATATAGTTCTCTCACTACACTGCTAACAACTAAAAACATTTGTAAGAAGGTTTTCATTTCGTTTTACATTATAATAAAGCTAAAAAATTAAATAATAAATTATAGCATTAATAGAGCGCATAAATTAACCCATTTCTATTCGTTCGCTTTGTGCTTGATGCCTGGTTTTGTGTAATGTGCTGTGCCGTGTTGTTTATGCAAAATGTTTGTTAAAGTTTTGTAAAAACTGTCGACGACAAAAAGGCAAGCGAAAAAGAAAGCGACAACAAAGCTCGAACATAGCGCAATTGCTTTTTTGGGTGATCTCGCGGTTCTTAAATGCTGGGCTGAATTTCGGATAAATGCCAACAATCCATAAAAGAATGTAATTACAAATTTTCTGCCTTTTCATAGAGCATTTCTTTTAAGTACTTCTTAAGTACATTGCGCTGCAATTTATCTTCATCATCATTCTTTGGTCCGATTTTATATTATTTTTATTCGATATTGAGAGTTATATTACACAAAACAGCTATGATCAAATTAAAATCAAATTTTCATGAAAATAGATTTCCGTTCTCTGATTATCTTTCACTTATTCTCGGACAAGAATTAAAAAAGAAATTGTTTTCAAGAATTGTCCGGCTTGAGTAGCTTTTTATTTTTCAATTACTCGGCCAAGCACTTTTGTAATTTTGTCACTTTTTTCACTAGCTGTAATGGTTTTTTCTCTGGTTTATTGACATGTCATTTTAAGACAATTGTTTTTGAAGACAAGCGGTTTCTTATTGTTATCGTTGTGAAATCCAGAGCTTCTGAACGATTGAGATAAATTTTGATTTACCATTTTTTCACATCAGTCAACCAGGTTTTAAACGGTCAATATACACATACAGTTGTCTTGGGACCTAATCCTTGAATAATTCTTTTAATCAGTTGAACATGCTTTATTTTCTAATGATTGAGCTTAAAAATTGATCTGATTTATTTTAAATAAAATTCATTAAATTTCCTATTCAATCCACAATCTCTGGCCTGTAACATTGAAAATGACATTTTTTGATTGTCGAATTTCAATGGTCACGTTCTCCAATTGTTGCAAATAACAGATCCAGCCAAGAAGCTTGAAATGAAAATTATAAAATATATAAAGCAAGAATTCACACTTTGCTTTACGGCTAAACCGTTTCCAGGAAACATTTAAAAGTCGATTGTCAGTACTGCGACAAATTTGATTGTTTAACCCAGAAAACAATGGCCGTAGAACGGTCCAACCAGAAAACGAAATTAATACTTTTAACTTTTAACACTTTTCTCCGTCAACAAAGAAATTGGCTAGGAAATTGTCTCGTTAATTATAATTTCTCTCGAAGGTATGATTAATTTTGAAGCATTACATGAAGCAAGTTCTTGCAATAATTACATGACACATGGACAAATTATACTTTGTATAATTTATAAACTGTATATTAATTAAATTTGATGATGCATTTTGTGCATTTATCTTGTGGTTTCAGTTATTAACTTTGCGTGTTGCATTTTTTTTCTCTTTTAATAGTATAAAAGTTTGAAGATGATGTTATTTCCGTGAAAATCTTCTTAAAATAGAAATATTGAATCCGAGAAAAATATGTTTATAAAATCCCTCGTAGCTATGCAAAATAGCAATGTTCCAAGCAAAAGCACTCAAGAACAAAGCAATTCTTAGATATTGCACAAAATAAGAACAATTTTCATGGAAAATAGCTTTCACATGTAACAAAAAGTTTTCAATGAAAATACTTTTATGTGCAAATAGGTTTTCCATAGATAAAATACTTTTTACATTCATCTGGTTCTAACTTTTTGTTGAAAATTTCGGTTATCAGTTACCTGTAGTTTGTTCCAGATAACCGTTTTTAGGAATTCTTGATAGATATATCCATACCGAATACTTTGAATTATCACCAAATTTTTCTTGGTTAATGTAAATATGCAGTAGGTGAACAAAGTCATTCTAATTTATGCCACAAAAATTTGGAAAATCTCAAGTAATTCAAGGTCATCTGCGTTTTGGACTACAAATATATGTTTAATAAAATGAACAATTTATACGCGTCTATTGTTAATTATAAAACGATTATTTATAATCACTGTAATACAATATTAATACTAATCTTTTCTTTACTTTCAGCCCACGAAGTATCACTTCTATCCTTTCCAAAGCGTAAAAACTATAATCTGCAACGTTTGTGACGGTCGTATCATCCGTGATATGCAATAGAAACTATATGATTGATGGCTTGGAAAAAGTTTCTTCACGTTTCATCACGATCGTCACATCTGTAACAGATACATCAATTTATATTACAAATTAAATAGTTGCAATCAAACTAAAGGGTTATGATGTTCTTAAGCGAATATTCATGAAAAATTAAATTACAAAGCAAATTTCAATCATTTTTAGTTTCAAAAACATGCATGAGACTCTGCATATTCATAATTTTGTAAAGTTTTTATGATCTACGCTACAATATCACGAACACTGAAGTAATTTGAATTTTGTTTGCTACTTCATTATCAACTGAAAATCATAAATCTTTAATTTGATTGCAAAAATCAATTTTAAGAAGTTTTATTTAATGATGGTATATTTTCGCATTATAGCATCTCTACTTTCTACCCGAGTGCGCAATACAACAGGTAAGTTTGGCTCCAGGCAAATGCCAGATAGATAAATCAGAATGATTCTCTTATCACATTTTGCATTCGTTTTAATGTTATTTCATGTTTTTGCATTTTTCACATTTTTCAAATTTCTCATATTCAGGTGTGCAATGCAGTTTATGTGCGGCTAAATTTCACACAGCCGTTGTGTGCCTGTCCTCCTAGGTGAGATTTGAAATTAATGGATCGATGCTTCTAGTTCAGATTTGCCAGTTTTTTTCTTCTAAAAAAAATTCAAAAATCATATACAGCTGCGGCCCGCTGGGCCAAGGAAATGGATCTAGGTTTGATGGATTAAATCAGATAAGCTTGCAAAATAATCACATAATAACTATGTAAAGTTATGAGAGATGATTTGGAATGAAATTATGACGGTTACGTGAGTCTTATGGAAATTTGATGGAATGTTGATAAGCTTATAATTATCTAGTCAAAGCTATTTGCATACCGGTTGATGGCTTAAGTGCGTGATGTGTATGTAATTATTTTAGCCATATTCTTTTTACATGAATATTCAGTTCTAAAATCGGTGCCAATCGGTGCATCACCAAATCAGTGATTTGGGTCGTTCTATTTGTCAAATCACTTGAATATTCCGATCTGTTCTAAATCAGTACTAAATCAGTTGGCCAACCCCGCGAAAACTGCTAAGAAAGCGACAACATAGATTTCCGAAATCGATTAATCGAAAACAGATTTTCACCTATTCCGAAGTTAAAACTAATTTTAATTGATTGAAACCAATATAGTTATGCATTGTAAACAGTAGGCAATGCATTTCAATATCTAATAACGCCGAACAACCAAAAATAATCTGAGATTTAATCACAATCGGCCTTAATCATACTTTGTGAGCAGACAGGGATCAGTATGAGGCAGGGATCAGTATTTACAATGAATTGCGCCAAAAATATTCAAATTTGTTTTGTTTACAAATAAATAATTAGATTTTGAGGATCATTAAGCTGTGTCATTTAACAAATAAGTATACTAGCAGCCAAAATGAGGTGGCAAACATAATACCAAGAATTCTCTTCGAATCCTTGAGATTATTTGAAAATTTTTGTCTGCCACTTGTTATTATCTGCTGGTGCACTTATTTTTAGCAAGGAACTCAATGACACAACTTAGTAATCCTCAAAATGTAATTATTTTGTTTGTAAACAAAACAAATTTTAAAATATTTTCGCCACAGAGCATACGCCATCTAGGGAATGTTCTGCAAACTATTTCTGTCAACATGTTCAAGACTAAAATGAAAGGAGGCCCAATAATGCAACTCGAAACAAAAATATTGAATTTTACGGCTTATTTAAAACATTTTCAGCGATTTTATCCAAAGTCTATATATTTTATACCAGAACGTAATTAAAGGCATTTGGTGATCGCTAAAAATAAGCAAATAATTGATTTTATTTAAAATATCCTTTATATGTAGACCAAATTAAGAGGAAATTTTGGGATGAACATGTCATGAACGGAATAGTTAAATAGAACGACCAAAAATATTCAGTGATTTTAGCACTGATTTTAGAACAGATTGGCTAAAAGTGAATATTAAAAAGAACAATTCCAACCAATTTAGCACCGAAGTGAAGGACAAAAAGAATATGGCTTTTGAAATGAGTACTTAATTTATTTTATGGCTCTCCTTAAGGGGCTTTTTACAATGCTTATGATCTGCTAACGAATTTTTTAGATGATTCTTTTAATGAATTATTTAAATATTGCAAATGTTTAAATTCTAACAGTTATGTATTTTTTTATTCATTTCAATTTGATATTGAATAAAAATAGCAATACCTTAAATTATCTATTCTGGTCTTACGGAATTTATTGTAATGCTATTGATCTTTGCACAGCAAATTTCAAGTTCTCTTATTGCAAACATGTTCCCATATCTTAGACACGTTAGTAGTAGTTTTTCAATGCCCACTTATAATTAAATCTCTTATTTATTACATTCGATCATAGTTATTGGAGTATTTCAGAGCAAATTTATTTCTTTAATAAAATTAAATGGGCCGTAGTTTAAGTTTTTGTACAAAGCTCAGCAATTGATTCTTTGAAACTGGGTCAACATTAAAACATTTAAAACAATATAACCTCAAAAATCCCAAATATAATTCAAACTCCGCTACCCAGAAAGTTTAAAAAATAATTTCAGCTATTCTAAAATTTGAAATTTATCCTTAAATTGTGAAAAAACTGTTCCAATGCATTTTTATTTTACGACTAGCACAACGACCTCCAGACTTATTTCTCGATCATCTTCAATAAATTCATAAACTCATGCGCAAACCATTAACTGAGCCAAATCCATCGAGATTCTTCATAACCATTAACCAAATTGATTAGATCTGTTTATTGCTCCCGTTTATTAATGAAAACCGAATTTCCCGCTAATGTAATAGTTTTTATTTTCGGTTGGAGTGAAGCAGCAAAAAAACAGCACAATTATTTGTAATTTCTTCATCCATCATCTTAAGTATCTGAGCCATCGTAAAAGTTGGGAAGCGCATTATCGAGCTAGTCATAGAAATGTGATGAATTACACAATGTAATGCTATTCTCTCTATTTTAATTCAATTTTAATGTGCGGAAGAATTTCGTAGACGCGTCATTAACACAAACAACATAAAAAAGTTAAATGCTTATACCGCACAAATTTAGCTCAGTAGTGATTTCAATTATTTTATGGTTTTGACAGTTTATTGCGTTCATGTTGTAAATTGGTAATATAATTTAATTCACTGATTAAATTTTACATATTTTTTTAGTCCATTATAATTGGATTAAGCATTGAATATAAACATTTTATCGCTTAATTTGTCGTGAGTTTGAAACTGCAAAGTATTTTGAAAAAGTCTACTCGCAGTTTAAATTTATGGTGCAAGCCGAGATTAAAAAGAGTTCTTATACTTACAAACAAAACAGCAGCAAAGAAATTGTCTAAATTTTTACAGTGGAATAAATACATTTTATTTTATTTTATGTCGTAATGCAAGAAGGTAAAAAGGTAAAAAATAACACGAATACCAGTTTTTATTCAGATTTTCTCTTCACAAATATCATTATCTTGTTCTTATTATTTCAAAAAGTTAATTGAACATTTTTTTACCTAATTTTCATTGTTTTTATTACAATTGCTTAGTCATAAGAATCTTATTGTTGCCTGAGCAGCTCCACATCAGCCAGCATCGACTTCTTCAGTTCTTCGGGCTTAGAGCTTTCTTTTTGCTCAGTAAATAATCATGAGAATTTTATTCATAAACTTTACAATTTAAAACAATTTATTTTTTGATAAAAAAATATATCTGAAATTCTCTTTCTCCATGACTTTTTTCCTGCCAAACAAATTTATTAGAAAATTTTCTTAATAAACAATTGAAAAGAAATTGAAACAAACAAAAAAAGCAGTGAAAACCATTAATCAAATTGGCAAAATATAAAGGAGAAATGCTTTGTGAACAATGTGTCTTTTTCTACAGCAATCTTCAATTTAATAAGATGCAAAACCAAGTCTGCTTTGCTGCAATAAGCGCAAAGCATTAAGATTAAGTAGAAGTGAGGTTCTCAATGTTTGGAAAGTAATTTGGATTCAGAATGGAAACTTTTGGAAAATTTAAAAAATAATATTAAATACCTCAATTTGCATACATAATTACACGGATCATTAAACTGTTAAACTTCATTAAATACAAATTATTATTAAAAAAGCTGGAATAAAAATGCAAATAAATTTTAGTTGAGATTTATGCGTTACAATTGAATGAATTTATTAAATTTCTTCCGACAAAATCGCAATTCAAACTATTCATTGAATATTAAAATGATTTAATATTTGCCATGAAACTTGCCCATTAATAACCCCGTAAGCATTAAAACTAGGCATTAGTGGTTTTAGTGGCAGTGAAGAAAAATGCATGTAATTGGGACAGTCAGCGAATGTGCTCGCATAGCAACTTAAAGTCTTCTGAGTGGGTGCCGCTTTGTGTTTTCGAAAGACTCTAGAAATTCATAAACTTAGAAATTCTCTCCAAGTCAAACACAATAATATAATACCAGATTACAATGAGAAGCCATTAAAGACTTAACCGATTAATTAACGCTAAAATACAAATTTTCGTTTTTTCTCCTGTTGTGGCTTTTAGTCTTCTTGTATTCTTTTAGGCGGTTTTGTCAACAACAAAAAAACAACCAAGACAATCTTCGGAAGAAATTTTTCTTTCTGCAAACAAAAAGGCAATTAAATGGCATTTCTTTTGTTTGTCAGTTTCTTTCTAAATATATACTGAATATGTTTATTAATTATATACCAAAACAACCAAAGCCAGTAAATAAAACTGAAAGCGTATTTTTTTTTGCTGCTTTTTTCCATTCCAAATGTTTGTTTAATTGACAATTAAGAGAAATACCTTAAGTCGTTTCTTTCATCTGCTCTTGAAATTTTTTATGTTTTAATGACACACAGGCAGAGAATCATAAAAGGCAAGAAAAATCTTCAAATTGTTTAATTAAATTGAGTACTATTTTAGTGAAAATAAAAATATTGTCGTGGAATGTGAAAAACACAAATTTATAAAAATTATCTACAAAAAAAATTACACAAAATACCGTCTCACAATATCACAACATTACAGTAATAACTTTCTTTGCTAGCTCTCGTGAAAGTCTTTGAAAAAGTTTAAAGTATCGTTATTGTTCAACTTAAAAAAAAAAGATTAAAAGGAGGCAAAATTGGATTTATCAATAAACAACAGCTCACGAAGAATTTATTGTGCTATGCTCTAATATCTTAAACTGCGGCTCAATAGCAAGCCAAACTAATCTTGTAGAGAATGATCTCTAGCAAACTGAAAAAAAGCGAAAGAAAAGCTGAAACATTGAGAAATGGGCAAAATATGGGTCAAAAATCATAATTGCGCGAGTTTGCTTATTGCTATTTTTAAAATGTTTAAAAGTCTTTACCATTTTAAAGGCGTATATGCATATCGGGATTTTTGTGCTTAATAAATTCATAGTGATGTGAAAATTGAAAAATGTAGAATGTTTTCTTTACAATTCACAATACAATGAGTTTATGGTCTAAAATAGAGAAAAATGATAATTAACGGAATATTACAATATTTGTTCTAATCTAAAGTTCATGATAAATTCTCATAAATCATTTTATATTTTGAAAAATGAAAAGATAAGTTGTTTATCACGTTGATTACCAAAAAATTATCTGTCACCTTATGCAAGACTAGAGCATCAAAAAATCCATAATTTTCTGTTCCAACTTCCAGCACTCCAGATGCCGTTAAGCCACCACTGAAAGCCACTTGGCCCACATTCTAATCGATAAATAATTAATTAACTGTATTGTACATTATTTATGATTTTGTTATTATTCGCGAGCAAACAGCGCCGAACAGCTCTTAGAGCTTTTAGAGCCAGAACAACAACATGTACAATCTAATTTGCTTTTTGTTTTGCTCACCTTTTTTTTCAATTCTTCTTCTTTCACACCGACCAAACTACTCGCCAACCACACACGACTCGACAACAATTTTGTTATAGGTATCGTGATCCATGCTCGGCGAGTCTGAATGACGATGATAATCACACGATCAAGCTGATTGGCAACGAGAACAAGAAAGCTATCACTCTGGCCAAGACATGTGAGCAAACTAATGAACTGCGCGACTGTCGAGCACCCAGAGATTGGTCCATTTTGGCGCTGCAAAATACGAGGACCGGCAAATCTCATTATCTTGTTATATGCAAGTGCCCGAATAATTTTAGGCTTGGTAAGTTCTTTATCATTATTTTGCACTTTATTTTTCAATTCACTATATAATTACAAATTTCCATTAAAAGCAATTGCAAATGTATTAGAATAATTTGAATGAAAATCGATATCTGCGGTTTTTAAAATAATATGAAAATGATATGTTGAATTTACTTTCAAAACCAATTCCGGCTTTTCTCTAAACCGCAAATAAAAACAAAATCATCTCAATTTCAATATAATCTGAATTGAAAAGCACTTCCTAGGAAAAATTCATATGTTACATGTAACTCTTGCAAGTTCATCAATCCCAATTTAATGTTTAGAAATCTCGCAGAATGCCAAAGGTAGATTCCAAAATGCTTCTATCAAACGGATCATATTATAATACCTGAGTAAACCTAAAGAAAATTTACTAACTATAAAGGCAAAGCAATAAAGTTACGCTTAAGCCTTGCTGTACTACACGAATATTCGCTCCATTCATAAAACATTCCATTCATTAAAATGAAGTATGAACAAGATTTTTATCTACTCGTTGTTCCCTACATCAAACGATGACAGACGGCGTACCCGGTTTCAACGCGCTTTCATTTTGAATCTGCTGCGTTTTCTTTTGATACATTTCAGAATTTCTGTAGCTCTCTCGAATGACATACGACCTTCGCAGTAACGCTTTCAAATGTTTCAAAAGTGCCGTACTTTAGATGCAAAGATATTCCATGATTTTAGAAAGATTTAAATTTATCATTGTCCCATTGCAGAAGGACCTTTGGCCCATGATCAGCCCACGTACGCAGGCTTGCCAGGTATTAACGTTTATGGAATGCTTTGTGTGCCAGAAGACGCCCTCAAAAACAACAAATGGAAGTTGGGTAAGAAGCCGATTATCACCACGTCGTATCGCTCCAAAAATGTGACGATAGATGCAGTTAGTGAAATTCCAGCAACCGATTTTTGATTGGAACAACTCAACACTTTAGATTTTAAAATGTAACTGAACTAACATGTTTAATGTTTATTTAAGAGATAACAAAAATCCGCTGATTATTATGTACTGATAAAAATATTTGTAGTATAAAAGCCGTATCCTAGTAAAATCCGTTCGGAGAAGTCCTCCTTAAGAATCATGTTAGCTATTAATAAATACCATTAAGGGTCAAAGTTAAAACAGCAGAGAACAAAAATAAATACACAAAAACGTTTCATTTTCAGAGTAAACACAAAAGCCACAAAAAAAAACATAAAAATCGGAAGTTTCCTATGGATTATGGTGAAAACGCTCAAGTATCAAATTAAGATATAATTAAAGAAATGTTGAAACCTTAGCGGGATTTTGCGCTGTTTATATGACCATAAAAAATTGCTCTCTGTGAAAACGGTCAAATGTTCTTAAGACGTTAATTCTTAATTTGGGTTTTTCATATCATTTTACGATGACGAGCATGACAAGGATTTCGGATGGCTACAAAAAATTAATTAGAAAAATTTAATTAATTATAAATCTGATGGAAATCATCCATCTACTTAAGCACAACCAGCACTCGTTGCTTGTTTTTATGCTTGTATATAATTATAACACTTTGGAAGAATTTTGCAAAATTTATGAAATTAGATTAGTATTTTTTAATGAGAAAGAACATTTCATGCATATTTATTTTAATTTTAATCTTCAAGAATTTTAAATTATTACTTTTGTTTGGTGAAATAATTGTACATATTTTTTGAGGTTTTCAACGAAAAACATGGACGATCAAACGATTTTCAATTATGAAGAACGCAATTAACTTTTAACGAATAATTTATTCCAATAAAAATACAAAACAAAATTTTGGATTGTTTGTTATCATGATCTTTGGCTATTTTACAATTTGCGACAGTATTTATCTGGTAAGTATCTTAATTTCAGATTTTTTCATAAATTATGTTTTTGCCTAGGTTTTTGATGTATTTATTGAATAGTTTTTCAAATCATAAAATTTCAAACTTTTCCAAAAATTTTCTTATCAAAAATAAGTCACAGAGTCTTGAAAAGATGTCGTAAGATCATTATCTGCCTTTAAAATTCACCTGCTTTGTTCAATATCTTTGTTATACAGGCTATAGACTCTACAAGTTTGCTAACAATAAAATCAATCCTGCAATCGTACTGAATTTAAACTACCTTGTCCTATTCATGCTATTGCATTTTATGAATATAAAGCAGCAAAACAGCATCGGGTTATTTAATCCAATTGAGTATCTTATTGTATTGGATTGACTCTGGTTTCCAGTTTTTTCTTCCTGTTTTTACACAACGAAAATATTCATTGCACGTGACTGAGGTTGTACAGAATAAAAAAGGCTTGCCTTTATTCCATTTAATTGTGCTATAGTAATGGGACGTAAAATAATAAAAAGTTTGGAGCACTTTCTCCATAGAACTATGCAAATAATTATTTACTATGGTTAGACTTTTTAATTGCATGCAATTATTTTTTAATTTGAATTTTTTGCTCCTTGAGATTCCTCCTAAAGATTTAACTTTTTAAATGAATAGGTCTGGTAGGTGGAATTTTTGTCCATTTTATTTAACATCAAATAAATTTAAGTTAATCTTTCCTAAAGGCCATAATATACCTAGGTTCAACCGCAAAGTTTCTTCCGGAAGATGTTTTGGAAAATTTGGTTTTTTCCAGATTAGCGATATTTTAAGTAAATATTTCTGAATTATAATATGTTTATGCCATCCAATTGAACCTTTTTGAGTAGTTTGCCAACCACTAAGTCACTTTCTGGAAGAATTATTAGCTTATTCCTGCTCGAGTTGAATATCTTCCGGAAGATTTTTCACTTCGAACCGGAATAAGTTCATAATTCCTCAAGAAAGTGACTTAGTGGTTGGCAAACTACTCAAAAAGGTTCAATTAGGTGGCATAAAGATATTCAAAAATATCGCTAAATATAAGTTTAAGAGAAAGTGTTGAAAAAATAAGCTACCTCAAATCTTGCCGCTTGGGGCACACTTAAAGTATGCTTTAAATTTTTTATTCAATTCTTTAATGCTACTGAAGAAAACGAAGGTCTGACTGGCAAATTTTTCATTTTTAATTTGATTTTTTTACACATTTAAGATTTTCATATTTTATAAAGGCTCTTTTATTCCACTTGATTTATTTATTTCAGGTTTTGAAGTCGATGTAAACTCTTGTACTTTTCAAGATAAGGATATTCCGTACTCATTGCTATACGAATTAAATATAAAAGTAACTTTTTCATATAAATTACATAAGCAGAGATGAAGCTTCATTCAATTTGTGAAAAACAAATTAACTTTTGAATTTTTCTTTCATGAACATAATTCGAAAGAAATAAGTAAGTTAAAGATCACGGTTTTCTGAGAAAAATTTTTTTTGCTTCCTTATATTTTTTTCCCCGGTTTTGTCCTCCAGTAATTTACTTTCTCATGCAAGAATTATGATTGTGTTATTTCGTAAAGACATCCTTATCTTTAATTCAATTTTTTACTCCACAGTTCAAGCCAAAAGCTGAGGCAAATTACTGGAGACGAAAATAAAAAGATTAACCGTTTAACTGGCTTAATATTTTGAATTTTTCTTTGCAGTGTATAAAAGTCTCTTCCGTTGTGGGAGTATTATGCGGTTTTTCTGCTTCAGTGATTTTGGATGACCAAAATTATGCTTAAAACTTTTCAAGGATTTCCAAGAGTTTGACTTTAAACGATATCCTTAGTATTGTTCTAGCTTTAAAACTTTTATATAAGTTTTTCCATAATCTATTGAGAAATTACTAATGGTTTTTTTAATGACTAAATAAGTTTATGTAGATCCAACTTTACTGTAAGAGCAATTATCCAAGAATTAGTTATTAACGAAATAGATGCTTACAAAATTAAATTTCCAACAAGTGTTCAAAGTTTGGATGAAATAATGAGATATTGTGTTAAGTTGGAACAATTAATAAATTTCGGTAATTCAAGGTTTTATTGAATTTTGAACTTGATTTTAGATTAATTGAGCCGTAAAACCATAGATCAATTCACAATATTCCTCAAAATGCAGTACTAAGCTGCTGTAAGCTCTTTTTACCGCATCTGCAACTTGTACAACATCTTTGGGTTAACGAGCACATGAGAAAGTATATTATACGGTACCTTAAAGCAGTACTTAAAAGCAGCTATGGAGATAAGTATTTTCATATGGTTATGATATCTAAATTTGTATATTGAAAATTATAGTTTTGGAAAGCATTTAGTTTTCTTAATTTTATGAATGAATATGCTGGGCGTAAATTTGTATTCAAATACCTATCCAAAATATCTCGATTGTATCAAAAAATTGTTCTTACATATTTTTACGATGATTGATGACTTGTAATTATTCTTTGGTTGAATATATGAACCACGTAATTATTTTTTCAGCGCATCATTTTCGATTAACAAATTACATATCTATGCACTTAAAACAATTTAATCTTTATGGTTGTGCGTAAATTTATTTAATAACTTTAAATCTTTATTTCTGTACCACATAAAAGATTTTTTGTTTAAATGTAATTAAGAAAACCATAGGGGCTTTTTTGCAACCAGTATAGAGCCATGTTTAACCAACATAACGTTTGATTGTCAAAAAAATAGACATGTAGCTGCCGAGTAGAGTCAAATATTATGGTTGTGGGATTAATCGAGATATTTCTGGGTTAAATTATAATCTATAATTTATAAATCGATAAAAGGTTTGCGGAGAACGAATTAAAAATCTATTAACTTTTAAAAAATTTGGGTACAGATTTCAAGTTTCTAAATTTCTAATTTCTATTATTTATATTCGCTGTGAGGAAAACGTACAACGTCTATGGTACAACTGTGGTCTTCACCCAAAATTAAAAGAGGTATACAGTCAAATTATACAGGCAATCCTGCAAAAGGTAAAGACCGCCTAGAACCTGAACAAATTTGAAGGAGAAATCAATATCGAACACCTTTTATCAGCAAAATAAATTTCCAGGAAATAATCGTGAATTGTGTAGGAATTTTCTCGATTCCACAGCAGCCAAAAAAAAAAACTTTTTCATCTCATTTTATGTATAAAAGCACTTTCGATAACATATAACAAGAATCTAACCATCCCACAACCAGAAAGGTGTGAAATTATGTCAAAAAACTTTTTCGTGTTCCAAGTATTAAGAACGAGGCTTGCTGAGGGGTTTGAGGTATTATTTGCTGGAAGCACAACTACTTAATGAATTAATTTATTATCAAGCCATCAAGGTTTATTTTCACTTATTTCACTTACATGGCATACATGACGTTCGAAAGCTCGTCATTTTAAATTATTATCACATTTGCGACTTGCGTTCACATCTTTAAGATCTTTAGGAGCTTTTTGAGAACGTGGCAAAAGCTTGAGTATGTATACAAGGATCCTGTATGGTAAAAGAATTCAAGATCAATAGGATCTAATTCAACAGACTTTTTTTTAAACGTGAGTTATTCTAAAAATACAAAAATAAAATTGTCTCAATAAATATTTTGAACAAAATAAATTCACTTTCTAAGACACCCGAAAATGTTTCACAAAATTTAGATCTTCCTCAAGTATCTTTGACATTCTATTAGACACCTGAAAACGTGATGAAAATTGTTTCTCCAAAAACTGTCAAGATTTTTCATACGTTTCGACCTTCAGATTTAGATTCTTCAGCCTATAATGTTGTCTACACCTAAAGATTCATCTTGCTTGATCCGTCAAGATTGAATGACAAACGACATAATTTTTCATTTGGCAAGCATTCTCTCAACGTATATATTTTTACCTAATACGATGAACACCAAATGTGAACGGAGCAGTAAAAAGATGCTCGCAAATTTGTTCTCAGTCAGCAACAGCAATCGGATTTTAATATTTCACGCGTCAATCAATGATTGATTATACTTTTCACACATTATCTTGACAGGTGTGTGTATTTCATTTTGAATGGTTTAAACGGTTCCAATTTTGATTTTCGCTATGAATAAAATTATAATCGATGATTGGTCCGATACCCATAATTTATTTGTTGAGTATTTAAAGGAATAAAATAAAATTATGATCGAAAGTGAATGCTGATTTATGGCGAATGGAAATTTTTCAACTAAACGTTTTTTTTGATACATTCTAAAAGCACTAAAGAACGACGGTCGTACGAGTGTTCGAATGGTTAGTGTTCGAACCACAAGTGTTCGAACGAAATCTGTTCGAATCACAAGTGTTCGAAAGGTATTAGTGTTCGAAAAGGACAAGTTTTCGAAAGACAAATGTTCGAATCACAAATGTTCGAAGGGTGCGAATGTTCGAACGGTACAATTATTCAAAAGGGTACGAGTGTTCGAAAGGTAAATGTGTTCGAAAGGTGCAAGTGTTCGAAAAGGACAAGTGTTCGAAACGTACAAGTGTTCGAAACGTACGAGTGTTCGAAAGGTACATGTGTTCGAAAGGTACGAGTGTTCGAAAGGTACGAGTGTTCGAAAGGTACGAGTGTTCGAAAGGTACAAGTGTTCGAAACGTACGAGTGTTCGAAGGGTACAAGTGTTCGAAAAGGACATGTGTTCGAAAAGGACATATGTTCGAAAGGTACATGTGTTCGAAAGCTACAAGTGTTCGAAAGGCACAAGTGTTCGAAACGTACAAGTGTTCGAAAGGCACAGGTGTTCGAAAGGTATATATGTTCGAAACGTACAAGTGTTCGAAAGGCACAGGTGTTCGAAAGGTATATATGTTCGAAACGTACAAGTGTTCGAAAGGGACAAGTGTTCGCAAGGTACAAGTGTTCGCAAGGTACAAGTGTTCGAAGGGTACAAGTGTTCGAAAAGGACATGTGTTCGAAAGGTACGAGTGTTCGAAGGTGACAAGTGTTCGAAAAGTTTATCTGTTGTTTGATTTGTTTCTAAATATATAAGGCATTCATTTACCATTTAAAAGAAGTGAGAAAAGAATTGGCAGTTGGCATGTACATGAATGTACAATAAAATCAACATGTACAATCAACAAAAACAATTTAGAATTCAATTTGCAATATCATAGAGATTTTTTCAGTTGACTTAAAAAATATTTCAGAGCCTTCACGAAAATTGAGTTTTTTACCAAAATAATTGATATTTGACGTCAATTTTAAGATGTTATATCAAAATTATTGTTTCTATCGAACTTTTGTCCATTTCGAACACTCGTACGTTTCGAACACATGTACCTGTCGAACACTTGTCACCTTCGAACACTCGTACCTTTCGAACACATGTCCTTTTCGAACACTTGTACCCTTCGAACAGTTGTCTTTCGAACACTCGTACCTTTCGAACACATGTCCTTTTCGAACACTTGTACCCTTCGAACACTTGTACCTTGCGAACACTTGTACCCTTCGAACACTTGTACCTTTCGAACACTTGTCCCTTTCGAACACTCGTACCTTTCGAACACTCGTACCTTTCGAACACTCGTACCTTTCGAACACTCGTACCTTTCGAACAGTTGTCTTTCGAACACTCGTACCTTTCGAACACATGTCCTTTTCGAACACTTGTACCCTTCGAACACTTGTACCTTGCGAACACTTGTACCCTTCGAACACTTGTACCTTTCGAACACTTGTCCCTTTCGAACACTCGTACCTTTCGAACACTCGTACCTTTCGAACAGTTGTCTTTCGAACACTCGTACCTTTCGAACACATGTCCTTTTCGAACACTTGTACCCTTCGAACACTTGTACCTTTCGAACACTTGTCCCTTTCGAACACTCGTACCTTTCGAACAGTTGTCTTTCGAACACTCGTACCTTTCGAACACATGTCCTTTTCGAACACTTGTACCCTTCGAACAGTTGTCTTTCGAACACTCGTACCTTTCGAACACATGTCCTTTTCGAACACTTGTACCCTTCGAACACTCGTACCTTTCGAACATATGTACCTTTCGAACACTTGTGCCTTTCGAACACTTGTACGTTTCGAACACATGTACGTTTCGAACACTTGTACCTTTCGAACACTTGTACCTTTCGAACACATGTACCTTTCGAACATACGTCCTTTTCGAACACATGTACCTTTCGAACACTTGTACCCTTCGAACACTTGTACCTTTCGAACACTTGTACCTTTCGAACACTTGTACCTTTCGAACACTCGTACCTTTCGAACACATGTCCTTTTCGAACACTTGTACCCTTCGAACACTTGTACCTTTCGAACACTTGTACCCTTCGAACACTTGTACCTTTCGAACACTTGTACCCTTCGAACACTCGTACCTTTCGAACACTTGTACCTTTCGAACACTTGTACCTTTCGAACACTCGTACCTTTCGAACACATGTACCCTTCGAACACATGTCCTTTTCGAACACTTGTACCCTTCGAACACTTGTACCTTTCGAACACTTGTACCTTTCGAACACTCGTACCTTTCGAACACTTGTACCTTTCGAACACATGTCCTTTTCGAACACTTGTACCCTTCGAACACTTGTACCTTTCGAACACTTGTACCTTTCGAACACTCGTACCTTTCGAACACTTGTACCTTTCGAACACTCGTACCTTTCGAACACTCGTACCTTTCGAACACTCGTACCTTTCGAACACTCGTACGTTTCGAACACTTGTACCTGTCGAACACTCGTACCTTTCGAACACATGTACCTTTCGAACACTCGTACCTTTCGAACACATGTACCTTTCGAACACTCGTACCTTTCGAACACATGTGATTCGAACAGTTGTCTTTCGAACACTTGTACTCTTCGAACACATGGGCTTCGAACACTTGTGGTTCGAACACAAACCATTCGAACAAACGTACAAATGCCCTAAAGAACATAGACGAACTTTTATAATAAAGATTGTGAATCAAAATACATAAAGAAATGTATTATATTACTTTTCATATAATTTATTTTAATATCAAAATAAAATATTCTGAAAACCATTCAAAAACAATAATAATGTTTCAAAGTTAAGCTTTTATTTTAACCTTGGTAGAAGTTTCTCATTCTAGTAAATAAACACTTTTATAACTTATTGTGATGATATTATAAAAATGAAAAAATTCTAGAGAAAACTTTTTTTGAATATGGTGAATGAATTTTCTTTAAATCTCATATTCTAACAATCGTTCCAATTCAACTTCTTTTATTTCAGATCAAGTATAAGCTTCTAATTAGTTCATACTATATTGCATACTTAAACAATATTTGATTTAAATCTTATTTGGTATTGTATTGTTATACGAAACAATTCTGAAACCAAATATCTACGTCAAGCGCTTTTGTTTCCAAAATCCCTGAGATCGTAAACACAAATCAATGTAGTCTGCTTCATAAGCTTTTGTGTAAACTGTCTCATGGTTTCTATTAATCTGCCAGCAACCCAAAATTATGTGTGCTCGGACATCAAATCGATCAATTTTAATACTTGGTAAATATCACAGCAAAGCAAATATAATCTCAACTCCACAATACATACTCTTACTCGACATGAATGTAATGATGCTTTTTCATTTCCCAATACTTGAATGGTTCGTTAAGCACATATTTGAACCCAAACTAAATTAGCTTAAGCTTTAATGTATTTTTGGGAAACTTCACTTCTACGACATGAATTGTTAGTGAGGAAGCTTTATTTTTACATTTTTAGGAAAAAAAAGGTATGAAGACAATTTATTAATAAAATTAACATATAATATGTGGATTTCAACTTCGCAAGCTTCCTTGAAAAAATAACAAGTGACACTTAAAGTAAAAAACGTTTGTCCAAGTAAATAATATTAATATCTTGGCAGAAGTACACACAGATGAAAACCGAAGCTGCTCGTCCAGTATTTCTTTATTGGATTATAAAACTTATTGAATCAAAAATTTTTTCCATTCCATCATTATATTGAATTTTTTACATCCTCATTGCAGCGCCCGGAAAAATCTTGAAAAATTGATTTCATTTTGATATCTTACTCTTACAGAATGGTTCGGAATGATTCAACATAAAAGCGGAAATGTATCATGATATGCATGATTTGGCAAAAAAGTCAGTAATTATCGGAAATGTATTAAGTTGCTGGTTGGAGGCTATGGAAACTATTTTTCTTTTTTTTTACCGTGTTTTGACTCGACAAAAAAAAGAGTTTCGCTCATTTGCTATCCATTTAAGAAGTAAAACGACGTGCTACAATTAATTGCTCCAATTCTTGCCATTAAAGCCCATTACGGCCGATATGCTCATTTACTTATAGGACCAATGGTGCCTGACTCTTTAGAAGTTATTTATTCGTTTATTTTAGGGTTTTTATTTAGGAATAAAGTTAGCAGATACACTTTCTTCGCTTTTCTTCTCGTTATTTGATACATTTTGGTTGATAGCAAGTAAATGATATTCGTTAGCTTTTCCACTTATTACTTTTATACTCAGAATATCGTATGTTGTATGAATATACCATTAACCTAAATTGAAGAAATATATATATATCAACGAATATGTTTAAAACAAATATTAATTCTCTACAGTCTACTGCATTTCAAACCACAAAAATCACAAATCATAATCTGATAAAATGCTGAAAATTTATACCATAAAAACCATTCGTCTAAAACCATTTATCTTTGGCTTTGGCAGCATTTGAAGACAGAAAGTCCAATGTTTTTTCAAATCTGCACAATATATAAATTTAGCTGAATTAACACGACATTTTCATAATGCAATAATATAATTATATTTTTGGAGCATCCTTTTCAGTTTGGCTTATTTTTTGTTCAAATTTGCTGCGAAATGAGTTTTGCGACATTTCAGTTGTCAAATGGTGAATGTTGCAAAATATACATTCGAGGCAACATTTAATTTTAAAACGAACATGAAACATTTATGAACGTGTTTTGAGATTTTTTTGTTTACGACTGCTTTTCATGAGAACGAAATGCCTGACAATGTTCAGTTTTTCAGTTTATATTTTCTAGTTTTTGAACAATTCACAAGATTCTTAAGAAAAATCTGAAGCTTCAAATTAAATTATATTTCCGGAAAAGACAACATCTGATTCAATAAATCCAATTTTGCTTTATAGGAACTCAATTAGAGATATTGGATCGCTCACGGATATTTTTGCTACAGAACATAAAACATCTATCATTGCTTGAGAACATCTTGGGTACCTTGAAACTATATTCTTGTGTTTTAAAAAGCAAACATCACGTACTGGTTTCCTACTTAAATCATGCTTTGCACTTTACTTCACTTTTCAAATTTTATTCATTTTAGAATTCTGTCTGCAATTCCCTTAAATTCCAATGATATCCTTATTAGAATATTCAGGTTGATTTGATTGAGAGATCATTAAAAATTCAGTTTATCTTATTTCATGACTGGACTAACTTATTGTACCATGTTGATTTAGATGAAATGAGAACAAAATACATTGTAGAAAGCTCAGGTTACAAAAAAATTTGTACTAGGGATAGATAAATCTAAAATTTTGTCATGAAATGGTATTATTAGACTTTTAAAATATTACACAAAAATTCTTCATTCTTAAATACAAATTTTGCGCAGAATATAAAAAAAACATGACACTCAATTTAAAAAGACAATGTCGCACCCTGTGGACTTTTTCTACAAACGTCTACCAATCGGTAACTGATGAATATTTATTGCATTTGAATAATAACTTAGATTTTTCATACAGATAAATAAAATAAATTTCAAACAAATTTCAATCAATTCGAAAATTGCATGGATGGGATTAATTAACAAAAAACTGTGCTAGAAAACAAATCCTAAAAATGTAAATGAATTGTTTTATACGAGGATTTAGATCAGAATCTATCGTGAAACTAAAACTCTACGATATCGCTACGTTTCGAGCGAAATTGCAATTGCAATCATTCTATATGCACTATAGCTCATGGTTTAATTTTTCAGCCAATTAAAATTCCAATTTTGGTGCCATCGTGATATAGACGAAAACTCGGGTGAAAACAATTTTACACGCAAAATACGTTTTTATTAGTTTTGTACAACTTTCAAACGTTCAATTGCTTTTAAGTTGTAGAAGTTTTCATCCATTAAACAGAAATGCTCTTTAATAAAAATTGCTCATGTTATTTTAAAATATTGTACATAAAAAGGTCAATTAATGAAAAACTGGTTTTAAAAGCGTGAGGTAAATTCTAATTAAGTTTTAATTTAAAATAATTTGATTCTACAGAAAAAAGGAATAAAAACTAATTAAGAGCATTTAGTTAATTATAATTTATGTTCTGTTTTAATTGGATACAATTATGTGCATAATTGGTAGAAATTTTGCATAGATTGATATTACGCAACTAATTTAATACTGTTTATAAAGTTTTTAGTGTTATTTTGCTTGTGACTACTACAATAATAAATGATTATAAATTTAATATAACGTATTTTATTGTTGATCCTTTTTCTTGAACTGAAAAACCTGTACTTTTGTGCAATCTATAAATAGCAATAATAATCTAATGATAAATTTTGCTACTATGACACTCAAATATATGTATTTCAAGAGATATTTTCCAACCATGCAATGAAAAATTTATATACGTCTGAAACGGTAACAGGATCACATCGAATAACTTTTGGCATTCATGTGCAATCAAGTCGAAACGGTTGCATTCCTCAATATTTTTATTTTATAACAATTTAAAAAAGTTTGAGTGAACTATTCTTTGAAACATTTTACCTGAACATTTTTGATGTTAGTAGAGTATCCGATATTTCAAAATGAAAAACGATATTCAATATCGATTATCGGAAATGAAAACATCGATGTTTATCAACATCGACTTCAAAAACATCGATATTTTTAAACATCGATGTATCGATGTTAACGACTTTTTTTCAAAATTTCTAAAATATTTGGTTGAATTTTTAAATTTTATGAATATACAGAATTTGCATCGTTAAATAAGTATTTTTTGATACAGTTTCGGGACTAGTTCAATAGAGAGAAGAAAATAAGAGAAAAAATATTTTTCTTAAAATGAATTTTTGCTTTTGACACAAAATATTCAATATACTTCGATGTTGCCGGAAAAACATCGATGTTTCGATATATCGAAAAATTAAAACATCGATATAATATCGATGTTTTTCGATTCGATTAATCGTTTTTTTCGAACATCGATAAAACATCGGACACTCTAGATGTTAGAAAGAATTTCATTTGTTAGGTATCGTGAAAAGCAAAAGTTTTGTAATCTGTTACTTTCAAAGACAGAACAAAGATATAAAATACTTTTGAATTAAATTACAGGGTCTATTTATCATTTTAACATTGCCCTGATCAACACGAAGCTTATTGTTCATGCTCAGCTCGTTCTTGCAGCTATAAATAAAATTTGGTTTTTACTGCAAACAAGCGAAATCTTGCTCGGTAAATTTTCGAAATGATTAAATGGATTTTTTCTGCCAAACTTGAAAGCTTGAAAGAACATGAAGAATGCTAAAAACAACAGATGGGAAATTTTATTCTTCGCTATGCACTCTTCCTTGTTTAGAGCTTTTGTGAAGCAAACAAAATTCATCTCCATTCTCAACATGTTTGTCTACAGATCGACATGCAATATGGAAAATATGCGCTTTCAGATTTTCTAAAGCGATGATTTGAGTTTCCTGAAAGCTTTTCTACATTTTGAGTTTTTGAATTTTGAAGACAAATAATTTCTTCTTCACGATTCAAGAACTTCCTGCATGTTTTTCCTTAACTGTTTCCCACACACAGTGGAAAGTGCATTCACTGATTATTTTTCTTTGAATTTTTTGTTTGTTTGTTAGCTGTAAAGTTTGCTGCTGGTCGCATTCTACAATTGTGTAAACATAATTTTAAGGTTCCCAAATTTATCAAAGATTGAAGATACATCAGGATACATGTCAGAATCCAGGGCTACGGTAAAGCAAATTATATTTAATAAAGAATAATTTTCATAAAACTCGTCAGGAAATGTTCAAATATTTCCAAAACTGAAGCACTATTTTATTTGAAAAGACAAAATAAAATTCAAAACAAAAATAAACTTTCAAATAATTTTAAAAGCACTTTTAACGATTGCAGAAACAAAAACAGAAAACTGGAAAAAAGGTTTTTGAAACTAAAAACAACATACATTTTGTACATTTGAATTTAAATCCCAAATTTTGTTTTAAAAACTGCACGACAAACTTTTATCTCGTTTGAAAATTGTTACAGTTTTTAAAGTTTTTAAATAAATATAAAATAACAATTACTTGAGCAATCAGAGTTTCCGAAGTTGCTAAAATGCATGTAATCCTTGTTTAAAACGAAAATCCTGGATGCTTGAGATAAAAATTTTCATTAAAGTTTTTAAAAAAGTCTCCATTTACAAATCGCAATTCGCATTCCACTTACAGAGCTCCGCAAGGATTCAAGCAATCCCCATGTATCGAAGAGAAATTGGAGAATCGAATCATATACACCTGATTTCTTTCAATAATAAACCAGGAAAACGTAATTTGCTTGGTGCTGCCTGGCTATTTAATAATTTAAATAAATTGAGAAGTTACGACAAATTATGCCTCTGGGAATCCAAATAACTCCCTGGTAAAGCTCACATTGAATCAGCATCATCACCACGTTCTCTGCTTGAAGCACTCTTCACATATCCTCACATGTATCTCTACAGTGTTTGCTTTTTATTCAGCAAAGCTGAGGTACATAAAGTACATAAATTGATGCTGCAGGATTTGGGTCAAATAAAAGAAGAAAACATTTGGTTCGATCTTTCATGGGTATATAGAATTTATATCGATTGAAGGAAATAATATTAATAATAATAATAATTGGGATCTTTTTTTTTTTAATTCCGTGATGGAATATTATTATTAGTTTCAAGAGTTAGCTTTGAAAAATATAAGTAACAAAACAATTTCAAAGTGAACTCTCAAGCTAATTTGCAAAAAAAATTGCAATCTGTATTTTTCCATCTTGATCAATATTTCTATTTATAAATCTTGAAAATATTTCATTAAAAGGATGAAAAAATTTTCTGCTTTTATCACAATTTATTCTTAATGGTATATATGAACTCATCCTTTCAGTTCGAATTAAATCGATATCTGGTAATAAATAAGATTCTACCAATTTTCCAACATAACTGCATTTCATCACGAACTCAAGCTTAATCGGTGGAAAATTTTTCACAAATGTTTTTCTAAATAGCGCACGAAAGAGCTAATGAAGAACAATTATTTATGGAGCAATTCACGGGTGAAAATTGAAAATGAAGAACCCATAAAGAAAAAAAGCACACAGTTATAAGAAAATACATCGAAAAAATCGTTAAAATTCAATGAAAAGTCGCATAATGTGATTTTTATTACATTTTAATGGAGTTCCGGCGAGATGACAAATTTTCCGAGGAAAACTTTGCTTTGAAGGGAAAAAGATTAAGATTTCTTTTTATTTTAATAATACTCTTTTAAAGTGGAATTTCAGGAAGGAATTTGTAAATTGTGGATAATTATGACTCGTTATGCTCTTCAGAATTTAAATTGACCTGGTTTTTTCTTTGCCTTTCAACTTTGTGTAGAGAACATGCAAAATAGAAACGAAATGAAAAGTCTACCAAGTTTCCCATTTTAATTATGAACGTGACTGAGGTTAAAGCTTTTTTTATAGCGCTCTGTGCCTCTGGTGTATATGTACTCAGGATTTAGCAGTTAAAATGTTTGTAAAGCATTGCACAATAAAAGCTCGAGTAGTCAAGTCATTACATAATTTCCCAAATGAAAGGTTAATGTTTTGAGTAGAATTTACAATTTCTCTTTGATACAGCCGCGAGAAGAAATTATGTCGAGTTTTGTTCATATTTTTTTTCAATTAGAATCTCAAATTCTAGAATCTTTTCACAACTTTTAAATTTCAAACAAATTCATAATTATAAAAGGTTTAAAATAAAATGAAACTTGAATATATAAAATCTCAATACTTTCAAAAGCTCTCAAAAGTTTTTCAATTATTTTAATTACATGGTGACTTTGCAATCAACCCATTGAAAACGGAGCTTTGATTAGAATTTTGATTCGAGAAGTAAAGCCATGTCATTATATAATACATGTTTGATCTGTAACATACCTTCTCAAAAGTTGTAAAGTAAATCATCATAATTCACTTAAACTTATCCAAATCTAAACTTTAAAATGTCATAATGTAATGTATGAAAATATGTCATTTTCTTTTGAAATTAAAATACTTAAATGATCTCAAGGTCCGAATTCTACAACAGTTCTATTGGTTTTTAACACTTAAAAACTTGAAGAGTAAATAATTTACAGAGTGTTGCAAAATGTATGTTGAATAAAACATAAAATCAAGAGTATTTGTTCAAACCTCTGTAAAAATTTTGATTCTTGAAGAAAATGCTATTTCTACTAAAAAGTTCAGACTTCTTATATTTTGATATCAAACTGGATCTAGACTGAATTTAAGTTAAAAATTTAATATTTGATTATTCAGGTAAATCTAATAGAATTAGCTCAAGACTTATGCAAACACCGTACAATTGTGAAAAGCGAGCAATGAAAAGCTTTTTTAAATATTGTGAGAGTATTATGGGAAACTGTGCAAGAAAATGATTTATTATTCGGATGGATATAACATTATAACATCGCCTGTACGAATATTTATGCTCATAATTTATGGTTGCCCAGAAAAGAATTTTATATAAATCATTTTGTGGTATATTTTAAAAACGAAAATTAACGAACAATGACCTACAATTGAAACTGACAAAATTTCCAGACTATTTTTGGTTTTGGTGGTGAATGCATTTTTTAAAGAGCAGAATAACCCGTAGTGAATATGGGTGGAGCAGCTTTGCTATCTTATCATCTATCTATTCCTATAGTAATGCCAAATAGAGTAATGCTCTTAATTTGTAACTCTGCAAAATTAACCACTGTAAAGCGAATAAACAAGGCAAAAACTGTTGAGGTAGGTATATTTTAATATCAATTATACTGATTGCTTTAATAGCCAAATTTGTATCTTGCAAACTTGGGGAGATTTACAGAGCAATGATAGTTGCTTGAACACACTTTGTTTAAATTTAAATAATCTTTACACATTTGTCACACACAAATTTAGATGTAGAAATGTGAAAATGTGATACAAATGCGAGTTTGTGCACTTGCAGGCATTATTAAACACATTTAGTTTAGAGTTTCAGACTACTCAAATGTGCAACTGCAACCTTTGATTACTCAAATTTAATTGAATGGTAATTCGGTTGTAGAAGTTAAATGGTTACTCCAGGTTATAGTTCGATGAAATTTGAATGTACATTGCAATTTGTGAAAATTTTGTGCTATCATATTTTTAAATCTGCATTGATGTTAATTTCGAGTATTCAGTTTTTTATCATTATAACATTCTGGGCAAAATATTTCAGTATTTTTGTAAACCCACTTTCCCAAATACTTATCATTGAAACTCATTTGAAGTAAGGATTACAGATATTTTATATTTCGAAAACACTGTGTGCACAACTGCACAAGTTATTGTTATTTTATACTCATTTCAAATTTTCAATTCTACGAATACGAGTTTGTCGTTCAGTTAAAAAACTTAAATCAGAATTTAAATTCAGTTGTACAACATGTAGTTGTTTTAAGTTCATCTGCAATCGTAAGTACTTTTAGAATGTTGTAAAACTTTTATTTTGGATCCTAAATATAATTTTTCCAGCAAACATACAAAAAACTGAACGACTGTTCATTTTTTTCAACATTTTCCGGAATTTTTATGATCCTGAAAAGTTTTCCTGTTTAATTACACAGGTCGAGCGCAAGGCAAAAACAGAAAAGCTGAAAACTCATGGAACATTTTTGAACTCAGCTGTTTTGTTCACAAATGATGTTTAATTAATGAGTAATTCTGTGTATAACATTTTTAATAGGCTTTAACAGAAATATTTAAACTGAAGGTTCTCTGTGATAATAGAATTATGAAAAATATTTCAATTCTCTTGAAAATGTCATGAAACATTGATGGAACCAGAGTTTTTCTCATTAAATTTTCATGTAAATAAATAATTAAATTACATCTAATAATACCAAAAAATAACTCATTTATTAAAACTCAAAATAAATCTCGTCAATATGAAAAATATTTGCGGACTGTGAGTTTTCAAATCAAATAAAAACTAGTTGTGCAGCTTGTGAGCTGAGCAGGACTTCTCCGCTAGTATGGAATGGTGTTTTCATTAAAAATTGTTTCGAAGTGCTATCTCTAGTCGTTATAAAAATCGGAATAAACATCGATGCAATTCTTGACAGAACTTATAATTTCAAACATTTTTTCTCAAGAGACCGAAGTGCTATCGCTAGTCGTTCTCGAGCTCTTGAGTTGAGAGTAAGCGGCACGAGGCTGATCTTCCAAAAACTCGATTTTTTGAATTTTCTGGACGAATCATGAGATTCTAAGACTTTCAAAAAAAAATTGTCTGTTACCACCAGATGACCCCCAGATGACTCCCAGTAGGTAGTGGACCAAACATCGATGCATTTCTTGACTCAACTCATCATCTCAAACATTTTTTCTAAAAAGACCGAAGTGCTATCTCTAATCGTTCTCGAGTTTTGAAGCTGAGAGTAAGCGGTACCAGACTGATCCTCCAAAAACTTGATTTTTATAATTTTCTGGACGAATCATGAGATTCTAAGACTTTTTCAAAAAAAAGTTGTCTGGTACCACCAGATGACCCCCAGATGACTCCCAGTATGTAGTGGACCAAACATCGATGTAATTCTTGACCGAACTTATTAATCCAAACATTTTTCCTGAAGAGACCGAAGTTGTATCTCTAGGCGTTCTCTAATTCTGGAGCTGAGAGTAAGCGGTATCAGGCTGATCCTCCAAAAACTTGATTTTTATAATTTTCTGGACGAACCATGAGATTCTAAGACTTTTTCAAAAAAAAGTTGTCTGGTACCACCAGATGACCCCCAGATGACTCCCAGCAGGTAGTGGACCAAACATCGATGCATTTCTTGACTCAACTCATCATCTTAAACATTTTTTCTAAAGAGACCGAAGTGCTATCTCTAATCGTTCTCGAGTTCTGGAGCTGAGAGTAAGCGGTACCAGACTGATCCTCCAAAAACTTAATTTTTATAATTTTCTGGACGAATCATGAGATTCTAAGACTTTTTCAAAAAAAAGTTGTCTGGTACCACCAGATGACCCCCAGATGACTCCCAGCAGGTAGTGGACCAAACATCGATGCATTTCTTGACTCAACTCATCATCTTAAACATTTTTTCTAAAGAGACCGAAGTGCTATCTCTAATCGTTCTCGAGTTCTGGAGCTGAGAGTAAGCGGTACCAGACTGATCCTCCAAAAACTTAATTTTTATAATTTTCTGGACGAATCATGAGATTCTAAGACTTTTTCAAAAAAAAGTTGTCTGGTACCACCAGATGACCCCCAGATGACTCCCAGCAGGTAGTGGACCAAACATCGATACATTTCCCGCCTCAACTCATAATCTCAAACATTTTCTGAAAAACACACAGCTCTAGTTTTTCAAAAAAAAATGTTTTTTTTGTATGGAAAACCCGACTTTGGGTCACGGAAGTGGTGCTGGTGACCTAACCGGTGGAGTCACCATCACCAAAAATATCAGGTGCACGATGGGAAGAGATACCAAGTCGATTGGCATCAAAAAATTTGGAATCGGTCCGGTGGGAGTTCAGATCGATCGTTTACAGTAACACACCCACCGAACCACCGAACCACCGAACCACCGAACCACCAGGCACACGGCCCTTAGTTTTTCGCATTTCACGGGTCGGGGGTTCAATATTTTCCGGATTTTTTTTTACAGGAATTTTCTTCAACTCAATACGGACAAAAAAAATATGAGATATTTTTGAGTTTTGTGTACAGGGAAGTCAGGAAAAATCAAATAAGATTGAAAAACCCTGAAAATGCTGGGAAGAAAACAATACTTCTCCGAATTTTGCGGAGAAGTAAATATATGATCATTGATCATATAAAAATTATATCTGAGTTTATAGAGGAGGCAAGTTTCAAAACATGTTTATTAATTTTCTGCAGAAAAATTTATTTGATCAGCTAAAATCTTAGGTCTGGTGTCAATAATTATTGTTCAGGAGCCGCTGTAGAAACACCTTTCCCTGAAATTTGTAAATTTGGAATGTTAGATAGCTGCAATGTAGATAGCTGCTTGACTGATTAAACGATTTATAATTTCAACCATATTATGATCACAATTTTCATAAATATTTAGAAGATGTTTAATTATAATTAGCAAAATCAAGATATTTAAAAAAATATTTTTCTATAAACAACACTTATGCAGTTTAAATTCAGTTTTGACTAAATTTGAAATTAAATCTTGAAAAAATATACATAAGGAAGGACGCTTTAATTTGTATCAAAATGCAATACCTTTGCAAGGAGATCTCTTAAATATGCGAGTTTCTACTTCATCTTCTGTCAGCTGAAATTGTTGTTTTCCTCCACCTTTAAAAATTTAGATTTTTAGAACAATCAAAAATGCATACTCGGAGCTTACCTTTTCCTTTTTTATTACCACCTGCATTATTACTGCCTCCTGAAAAATACTTTTGAAAATTATTTATTCCTAACTTGCAGAATCATTTTACATACCTTGTCCACCTGCACGTCCATCTGCATTCGCCTTCCCCCCAACTGATTAAATTAAGCAAACATTTAAATTATGTATGGTCTCTGTAAACTTAATTAAGTTTTATAGCTACCTCCTCCACCAGCACCACCTTGTCGGTTCAAAAAAAAATCATTTATAAAATTGAAGAATGCTCAACTATTCGATATTCTCTTACCACCAGAAGCACCTCCACCCCCTTGTGCGCTCTATCATTTTTGAGACAAACATTAGAGCATAATTTATCTATCAATAGTAGCAAGACTTACAATAATTTGAGCTACCATGAAGACAACTAACAACACTGCAAATATTTTATTCATGATTTTCAATTCTTCTAGCTGATTCTTCTATGCAATTGTAAACTGAACTGAATGTAGACTGTACTCGAAATTTATTTATATTCATTTGAGAATGATTCAGTGAAACAGATTGCATTTGTGATAAGTAATTTGATGATGTATTTTCCTGCATGATATAGATCTCAATAATTTTATTAATTTTTGTTTCAAAAAACAATTGTTTTTCTGTATTTCGAATGTTGATGCATTCGTCTCGTAACTAAACATATTAGATTAGAATCTTTACACCTAATGGAGTATTAACTGATAACTAATGACTTATTCACATTTAATTTTTTTAATTTACTGAATAAAAATTCATAATTCTCATATTTCAAAGTTGTAAATGTAAGTATAGCTAACATTCGATTGTACTTCATTTATAAATTTCAAGCTCAAATACCAAAGCTTGACAATAAGGAATCATATTTCAGTTCAATTAAATATAAGACTTTTAGCTTTTTTATCATACTGCTTTAGTATAGTCACATTCAAAAGTTTATTTTTATGGAAAAACCGTCGTAGAGTCGTTCAGAAGGACGGACAAAGTGAGGACATAACCGTATTCTTTATCAACAAAAACATCACGAAAATCTCAGATAAATCAAAGCTTGCACTTTTAGTTTCTTGCAATATTAGACAAAGGACGAACATGCAGAAATTTCAGCGAACGTGAAATAAGAATTGTTTGCCTTCAAACTCAACAAAACTCAAATCATCGCTTAATAAAATCTCAAAGCGCACATTTTTCATTTTGCATGTCGGTAAACATGTTGAGATGAATTTTGTTTGCCTCAAAAGCTCTAAACAAGGAAGAGTGCATAGCGAAGAATAAAATTTCCCATCTGTTGTTTTTAAGCATTCTTCATGTACTTTCATGCTTTCAAGTTTGGCAAAAAAAATCCATTTAATCATTTTGAAAATTTACCGAGCAGATTTCGCTTGTTTGCAGTAAAAACCGAATTTTATTTATAGCTGCAAGAACGAGCTGAGCATGAACAATAAGCTTCGTGTTGATCAGGGCAATGCTAAAATGATAAATAAACCCTGTAATTTAATTCAAAGACTGTCAGATCTTTGTTCTGTTTGTTCTGTTGTCTTTAAAGTTACAGATTACAGTGAATTTTGTTTTGGATCTCAATTTTCAACAAATGAAAATTCTTTTGAACATTAAATATATTTTTTAACAAACAAAAAATATTCCCAGAAATGAGATTCTCGGCAAAATTGATAAAAGTGATAAAAAAAAGTTCGTTTCAGTTTCAACAATAGAAAATATGAAGGGAAACATCCATTCTAGCTTGATTGCACATGAATGCCGAAAGTTAGTTGATGGAATCTTGTTTCCGCATTAAAATGAAGGTATTAAATGTGAAATTGCAGCATTTCGCTCTATCATCATTAATATCATTTCGAAGGATTTTATTCATTATTTTCATATTTATGTTTACAAAATTTTTCAACCATATTAAAATGAATTCATTAAATTTTTCGTTGCAGGATGTGAGCTGAAAATCATTCCACTTGAGCCATTCCATGTTTTATTGCAAAATGATGATTAAACTGCTGAGTTTGCATACTAGAGTTTTAATACGATTCCGTTCTTCATTTACACAGTTCAAGAGTTTCATAACGTAATTACAATTATAAAATTTTACCTGAAATTGTTTTTCTAAAGTAATTTTATCTAAGCGGAGTAGATACAGACTGAAGTTCAGGATGTGTCATTCCTTGGAGAGGTGTGAAATACTTTTATGAAAAATATACACATCAGAATTTAATAATAGCTAGGTTCATTCGATTTTTATGTTTTTGAGTATTTCTAATTGAGTATTTCTAATACATAAGATTTCAATACTCACGTAAAATAAATTTTCCATAAAATCTAATCATCACTAATAGAAATACACTTTCTACAAATATAAAATTTTATTTAGATCTTAATCTCAAAGCTTATAGATGCACTTATTCCAGAAACAACAAAAATACTGTCCTTATATTTTACAATAACAGGCAATTAAATGTCTACATAAACTTGCAAAAGTTAATCCTTTTAATTGAAGAGAAAAACATCCAATTTCAAGATAGTTAAAAGGCAATTATAAAAGTTTTCTACAAGATAACAGCTTCCATTGTTCACTCGCTTATTATTATAGAACTTGAAAGTGTAACGAAAAAGGGTTTCAAGTATAATTCAATTTAAACACAGACGAAACAGAAGGAAGCATAACAGTTGAGTTTGTTATTTTTATAAAATTAAAAGGTGTTAATATTAAATGCATTTTAATAAATGATTCTGACTCAAACCTTCCAAAAATAATTACAAGCAATGTATTTCTTGAATAATTATTTACGAAAAATAAAACTCGTGCATATTAATTGAAACAACTTAAAAATCTTTTGATTACCCTGTAGATAATTTGATTTAAAAAATATTTTTTTATCGAGACTTTTCATATTTTAACAAACAATTCAAACAAATTTATTAGCCGCAACTCACCAACTCCATCAGTCCCAACCCCAAAAAAACACTCGGGCAGTTTTAATAAAACAAGTTAAAATATCTTTTTTATTGACCTAGAATTTGGAAGGAAAAAATATTTTTTATAAAAATTCTTTACATTTATAATTTACATTTCAAACAAATTTTATTGGCCGCAATTCTTCAACTTCATCAGACCTCCATCTCAAAAATAAAACTCGGGCAGTTTTAATAAAACTAGTTAAAAAATCTTTTTTATTAACCTAGAATTTGGAAGGAAAAAATATTTTTCATAAAAAATCTTTACATATATAAGTTAATTTCAACCAAATTTTATTTGCTGCAACTCTCCAACTCCATCAGTCCTCAACCTAAAATAAAACTCGGGCAGTTTTAATAAAACACGTTAAAAAATCTATTTTATTTACCTAGAATTTGGAAGGAAAATTTTTTTTTTTCATAAAAATTCTTCAAATTTATAATTTACATTTCAAACAAATTTTATTGGCAGCAACTCTCCAACTCCATCAGACCTCCATCTGAAAAATAAAACTCGGGCAGTTTTAATAAAACTAGTTAAAAAATCTTTTTTATTAACCTAGAATTTGGAAGGAAAAAATATTTTTCATAAAAAATCTTTACATATATAAGTTACATTTCAACCAAATTTTATTTGCTGCAACTCTCCAACTCCATCAGTCCTCAACCTAAAATAAAACTCGGGCAGTTTTAATAAAACACGTTAAAAAATCTATTTTATTTACCTAGAATTTGGAAGGAAAATTTTTTTTTTTCATAAAAATTCTTCAAATTTATAATTTACATTTCAAACAAATTTTATTGGCAGCAACTCTCCAACTCCATCAGACCTCCATCTGAAAAATAAAACTCGGGCAGTTATAATAAAACATGATAAAAAATCTATTTTATTGACCTAGAATTTGGAAGGAAAAAATTTTTTACATTTATAATTTACATTTATAATTTACATTTCAAACAAATTTTATTAGCCGCAACTCTCCAACTCCATCAGTCCCCCACTTCAAAAATAAAACTCGGGCAGTTTTAATAAAACTCGTTAAAAAATCTATTTTATTTACCTAGAATTTGGAAGGAAAAATTTTTTTTTTTCATAAAAATTCTTCAAATTTATAATTTACATTTCAAACAAATTTTATTGGCCGCAAATCTCCATCCATCAGTCCTCAACCTACAATTTTGAACTCAAAAGAAAAAGAAAAATCAAAAGATTAATAAATATTGTATCAACTAATTCCTATAAATTTGAATAAAAATCATAAAATAATTCAACATCTATTTTGGTTTGATCCGCCAATCTCCCCAAAAAGATGTTTCATTAATCTTAGATTTTTCTTCAAATTTATGTCTAACTTAATTCTAACTAATTCTATTTTCAATTTTTTTTTAAAGGATTTTTTATCATTTTTTTTATCAAAATTAAATAAATTTTATATCTAATCTAATCAAGCCAAAAATCAATCTATAACTTCAAATTTTGAAACAAACAACTAAACTAAAATCCTTTAGGATAAAATGTATTTGGTCCCGAATGCAACCAAATACATTTTTTTGGAACAAACATTGTTGCTTCCAAATTTAAGCCGATAATTTTTTTAGGATGGAATTCGGGTGCTTCCAAATTTAGCAAAGAAAATTTTTTTGGACCGAATTCAGGTGCTTCAGAATTCAGCAAAAAAATTTTCTTTGGACAAAATTCGGAAGCTTCCACATTCAAACAACTTTCATTCATACAATTATTCCCTACTTTCATATTTCCCTTCTCAGATCCATTCTCACACTTAAAATCAAAGTCATACTTCCCTACAGTAGCAAATTCGGATGCCATTGGATTTAATCGGAAATTACGTATCTTATCTTCCACTTCTTCCTCCTCCATCATGTCATTCCAATCGGTAGACATCTGGAAAGAAACAAAAAAATCAATTAATTTTCTAAACTCACAATTTCTAGTACACTTTAGAAATTTTTTTCCAAATCTATCCAAAATCACAATTTTTTTTTTTATTTTGGAGTTAAAGTCCCAAACTAAGGTTTTCCGACACTTTTTGTTCCAAAAACCCTAGTATTTTAGACTTTATACTACTTTCAAAATTTTTCACTGTCAATTTTTTCAATTTTTTTTTAATATCGCTTTAAACTACTAACCTTCACTTTACTATCAAGTAGAAGCACCTTAATAACGATAAAATCAAGTTTTTTGGTGTTTGGGAGCGTTCCAAGTATTTTTTTCAGCGGTTTTTAGGGAGCGTTTTGCAAACTCGACTGTCAAAAACTTGAAATATCAATTATTACCCATCATTCGGAAAACTCCCAAGGACTACTACTTTTTCTTCTTTTCGGGAAATTTCGGAAAATTCCCGAACTTTTTTTTTTGATGTAACCTTTGCTTTTTTTGGTGACTTTTGTGAGACTTTTGCGAATAGATCGTCACTGGTGCTCTTGATCGGAATGCATCTGAGGAAATAAATGTTGCTCTAGTGTCGTGTTACGTGAAAATAGTGGTTTTAATGAGCTTCTATAGTGTAATTGCTCGAAAAACAGCAAATAAAAGCGATTTGAAAAAAATTATTTTGTCTAATATTTTTTTGGATCGTTCTTTTGGCTTCAAAAGCGATTAAATAATTAAATGAATGAAGAAATTGAAGATCAGAAACTCAACAGCAACTTGGAAGAAGTATAATCGATGAAGAATCGTGAGTTAACTGACTCCTCAATCCTCATTAAATTGTTGATTTAGTTTTACTAGTTCATTAATTTGAAGTAGCATTGTTAAAGCGTTACTAGTTTAATTAAAATTAAATTAAAAACTCAATTTAGATTCTTTACTTTATATTTTTATTGTATTTCTAATCCAATGTAACATTAAAGTGCAAATTATGTCTAAAAAATACAAAAGTTTCTAAAAATTAAACGACATAATAAATTTAACTCTTAACAAACAACTCATTCTTTTAAGTTTAAGCTTTAACAATATCAGAATTTGAGAAAATAAGTGAACAAAAAGGAATGCAGAAATGAACGCAGCCTTAGAATCAGCAGATGGAATAGATAGTGCTCAGCTACACAATTATATGTATCAACAAAAATACCTATGGACGCTTTTTAATACTATTTACAATCATATTCATGCTCATTAGGTAAGTAGGTAGTTTATCTTGTTCTGTTACAATTGCCAATTATCCAATAAACGACGTTAAATAAGGGAATCGGTTCCCTGGATATTAAAGTTTGATGTGGTTTGTCTAGATGGAGCGACTTTCTATTGCTGCGATAGCCTAACAAATAATATGCGTACGATTGCCATATAAGCCCGCGCTTTGATGTTTTTTAGTAGCCAACTTGTATTTTTCCAAATGCGCCCAAAATTAATTGGATCTAGATACAAATCCGATAAAAGTGTCTTTTTATGAATGTGACGTTAAAAAAAATCATTTCATCGAATCGCATATAAACAACTGGAAAATTCCAATTAAAATTGAGAAAAAATGAAAAAACTGACTGCAAAGCATACCTGAAGCTTTAACGATTGTCGGTCGTTTGGTCAACACGCATTTGGTCAACACGCATTTGGTCAACCACGTTTGGTCAACCACGTTTGGTCAACGCCACGTTTGGTCAACTGCACGTTTGGTCAACTGCACGTTTGGTCAACTGCACGTTTGGTCAACTGCACGTTTCGTCAACGCCACGTTTGGTCAACTCCACGTTTGGTCAACCACGTTTGGTCAACCACGTTTGGTCAACTACACGATTGGTCAACTGCACGTTTGGTCAACTCCACGTTTGGTCAACGCCACGTTTGGTCAACTCCACGTTTGGTCAACGCCACGTTTCGTCAACTCCACGTTTCGTCAACTTTTTAAATTAATAAAGAATCTACTAACAAAGTAAAATGAAACACAAAAATGATCTATTTGGAGCAAAATTAACGGAAAATTTGTGGTATCAAGGTACAAACTGAAAATATTGTGCAAAGAAACAAACCTTTAACTCTTAATTTTTTTAAACCATTTATTCAAAAACCATATGATTGCCGCAATGGTGAGTTCTAGCAGATGTTTAAATTTTTATTGGATTTATTGGTAAATGTTAAATATAAAGCGAATGAATTGAAAATTAATTAATTATGAAAAATAATAAAAATTTCAAATTTCAAATTGTATTAAGGAATTATTCAAGGAATTTTAGGTATTAAATGGTCAAGTGACCTAATAAAGATGTGATTACAACTTTAATCAGTGTTGCTGTTAATCCTATTGGGAATCATTTTAAGTAAATTAACAAAATTCCTAGAAGTTGTCATATAATAAAAATGAGAAGACTCAAGAGTTATTTTGATTTCATAAAAGTTATTCAATTTTAAAATATTCATGAAAAAATATTTTGTAACATATTGATGAGTTTTAAGATCATATATTGTTTATCGAAAACAAGAGAAAATAAAATCGTAAAATTTGGTTCCACACATCTTTATTAGGTCACTTGACCATTTAATACTTAAAATTCCTTGAATAATTCCTTAATACAATTTGAAATTTGAAATTTTTATTCTTTTTCATAATTAATTAATTTTCAATTAATTCGCTTTATATTTAACATTTACCAATAAATCCAATAAAAATTTAAACATCTGCTAGAACTCACCATTGCGGCAAACATATGGTTTTTGAATAAATGGTTTAAAAAAATTAAGAGTTAAAGGTTTGTTTCTTTGCACAATATTTTCAGTTTGTACCTTAATACCACAAATTTTCCGTTAATTTTGCTCCAAATAGATCATTTTTGTGTTTCATTTTACTTTGTTAGTAGATTCTTTATTAATTTAAAAAGTTGACGAAACGTGGAGTTGACGAAACGTGGCGTTGACCAAACGTGGAGTTGACCAAACGTGCAGTTGACCAATCGTGTAGTTGACCAAACGTGGTTGACCAAACGTGGTTGACCAAACGTGGAGTTGACCAAACGTGGTTGACCAAACGTGGAGTTGACCAAACGTGGCGTTGACGAAACGTGCAGTTGACCAAACGTGCAGTTGACCAAACGTGCAGTTGACCAAACGTGCAGTTGACCAAACGTGGCGTTGACCAAACGTGGTTGACCAAACGTGGTTGACCAAATGCGTGTTGACCAAATGCGTGTTGACCAAACGACGTTTCACCAGCTTTAACATGAACTCCAATCAACGATCATTCTGGAATTCCTTAATTGCTCCAAAAAACATCATTCAAAAAATTAGTCAACGCTTCTTGTGTTATAACTTCAAAAAGCTGCGGGCTGTGCGAAGAGCTGAATTATGACTTTCAAATTTTACTGAAAAAAGACAAATTCTACACAAAAAATGACTGAGAGCAGCAAAAACGCGTTTTGAATAAAAATTTTCCAAAAGCTTTTCTGCTATTTGAATATCTGAAATAATATAACAAAATCTCTCCGCAGTTTTTTTTAGTCTAATGTTTTTGTAAACTGAAAAATATGGAATTTAATTTATTTAATTCCATTTCTTTAGTAAACTCAGTGATAGTGAATTTTACTTTCTGATTTGATTCTATAGCTGGTTATAATTAGAGTGATTAATATCTGTTATCTAATTGTCTTTCAAAAAGTGACCCCAACACAGGGCTAGAGGAAAAACGTCTAATTTACTTTCCGAACAATTATCATCATTGGGACATCATTAAATTCAAATTGAAAAGATAAAGCTTCTTAATTTGAAATTATGCTTCTTTTACATCCCTGCCCTAAAAATCTAAAATAATCCTAATATAATACATAAACATTTGTGCTCAAATCATAGCATTGGCTTTCCTTTCATTAATTTCTTTCAATTTTGAGTTTGTGCCAAGCTAAAGACAATTTCAATCTTGATAATGAAACAGTTCATTTAATAAGATTTCATTATTCAATTTGGATTCAATCTTTCCTATTGCTCCGACACTTTGAAGTTTGATTCATGCTTGAGCGTTCAGAATTAATGCAGATTTTTAGACTTTGATTATAATGTCGGTCTGAAAGCTCAGGGATTTCTTGCTTCCAAGAAATGTTTTCCAAACTAAATTATGCGATTATTACAGAAAAAAGGAAAAAGGGGCAAAAATTTATTTAGAGCGTTGCCGTTTTCTGTGCTTAATAAAAAGCAGATTAAGATAATAATTTTAAAATTGACCAATTTATTCCTTCTCTTTAAAAAATAGAAGACATTAATTTAACTTAACTACCTCATTAACTTAATTACGGATGATAAGAGTTAAGTCTTATTAATACAATAATTAAGTGGAACTTTAGTAATTCCGTATAGAACTTTACAGTTTTCAAAGTGACAGTACATTGCAAGAAACCCAAATTCCCAAAAATTTATTTACTCAATCCTCAAATCGATCAATTTTAATGCTTGGGTAGATACAAAAACAAACCATTCACAAACTATGAAATATTTCTGTTATCTTTCTCAAATAGATGGTTCGTTAAACATATATTTTGTCACAATAACTCACAGTATATGGCTTGATACTTCTGGCAATTCCTTATTTGATTATAATAATATTGAATCAAGCTTTTGTCGTTTTGTCATTTTATAAGATACAAGTTTAAAATTTAGGTTTCATTTGTTGGATTAGAGAAATATATGACATTTTAAAGTACGTTTATTCATACAGTTTAATGGAATGATTTTCAAATCAAATATTTTAATGTATTTCATTGTACGATGAACTTTAATGCTATGTGCAATTCAGTACAATATTAATGATACTTGATTTTACATTCTCGTCAGGGTTCATTAAGTCTACACATTCGTTCAATTGAAGCAGAAATGGGTTGTTACTCCCGAATGCTATGTGCAAGCTACGAGCAAAATCAATGTTGTGTTGCAAGGATACATTAATTGTAAGTACAAAGTGTATAGAAAATAAATGAGTCTGTTCATTTCATTGTTAAGTAATGTAAATCGAGTCTTGTAAAATGTATAGCATTTCATTCAGAAGGATTTAAATAAATATTCAATAAGTATTGAGCTTTTCTCAAGTTTTCAACTTTGGCACTATAACGGAAAAGCTCTCGAGAGGTCAGAAATAATCCCAAAATATGTTGGCCAAATGAAAACAAGAATAATAATCGAGTTCATAAATAAGATTTCCAAATAAACATCAGTTTCAGAGATTCTTGGGTTGGTGCTTTCGGTGGTGATTTAATTTTATGTGTATTAGCCAGAGTAACATTTTATTGGATATCGAGTAGTTCTAATAATATTTTCTGATAGTTTGTGCTAGTTTCTGACATTTTCTGATTATAAGCGTTTTCTTCCATAAACGATGAAAAGTAGACCACAAAATCTCATCAAGTAGAGCACAAATAAAATGCATGTATTCGATAGGCACTTGTGTATTGTGTATTAGCTAGACACGTCGTCTTGCTTCACAAGTGATTTTTTGAGAGAAGGAGAAAATACTTTTCACCATCTACTGAAAATTTATTCGTCTTTATTTAAGGCATTGCATATAGAAATATTCTTTGCTTTTCCATTTGTTTCCCACATAATATAATTCATTTGCTGATTCAATGCGTAGATTTCCTTATTTTGGAATTATTTTCTATTACGTTTTTCCTGTTCGGTCTACCTTTCCCTTCACATAAATCTTCTGCAAAAATCAAATAAATCAATGAGAAAATTGAGCTTTCCCTTTATTATTCATGCGTGCATACACACATTCATTTGCAGTGGAAAACCCCAAATCAGTCTGTTTTCAGAATAAAACAATTTCATTAGATTGAATTGATTAAGCCTCCACGGGGCTGTGTATAACCAGCTTCTGCTAGAATTTACACAAGCTCTGTGCAATAGATTGCGATCAATCTGTGATTTATCTTTCACACTTACAAATCAGTTATCTCGGCAATTTGAGGCTGAGAATAATTTTCATATATTCAGAATCAATATTTGACTGTGACAAAATGTGACATCAGCAAATTGAAATTGATCCGGAAATATGGCGTCCAATTAAATAGTAAAAAAGCTATCAATTCAGTTATTTATTTGCATTATGTTATAGAGTACGGCACATCATACAACCCATATTTGAATTTTTTTCCTGCATTTTTTTGACACAAATTGATCAATGCATGGTTGAATGATATTAATTGAAAAATAATTGGTGAGATGCACTCAAACAGCATGTTATTGATTTTTTTGTCAAGGTATAATCATAAAATTTTATCCATCAATAAAATAATTCTTCAATTTATATTTTAATTAAGGGTTTGGTTTGGAGGAGATAATTGCTCAATAGTGAATGTTGTAATTCATGTATTTTGAATATCGGTATAAAGAAAATTTAAAACAATTTAATAATTTGAATATTCATTCATTTTAAATATAACAATAACAGCGATGTATATGTTGTTATTCAAATTCTACAGTTCATCAAATTAATTTTATATTGTGTAATAAATTATGTTTTCTAGGACATGAATAAATATTTCATAATAAATTGTCTCCCACCGGAATATCCTAATTGAATTTGAATTTATGAATTTAGAATATATTTTGCAAGTTGCTAACACAGTTTATTGCGTTATGAACTAATTATCATCATGCATCAAATTATACAAAAATATATTGCGATAATTTTTGGTGAGCTGCGTAAATGCAATTTGTTAAATTCCAACATTTCAATAACTGTTGATGAATTTCAGAATTTCAGGCAAACAAATCATTTTGTAACTAGATTTTCATAGCAATCGCAAATACTTTGCGCATTTTAGCAAAATAATTGCATGGCAAATTATAACATTAATATATGGATTTCGGGGAGCAACTTTATGATTTCGATAATTATGAATTATTACCAAAATTCGAAACATTTTGAGCGTTCAAATTATCAATAAATTAAGGTCATGCAATTCAGTGCACTTTGAATTGAGTGTGTACTATCTAATAAAAGAGTACAACAATTTGATTTTAAATTACTTAATTTTGATTTTGATTCTAAGAACCAGCTTTAAATTGATGGAATGCAAGAATTTGCATCATAAACAATTTAAATGAAATTCTCGTGAATTCAAAATATTATTTTGATTTAAACTAACATTTTCATCAAATATTTGTACTTGGAACAGCAATCAAACATTGAATTTCAACAATTTGAATTTTCCACAGGGATAGGAATGTATGAAACTGATGTATCATACATGTCTTATAAGACATGTATTTTATGTATGTCTGAAACTCCTCAAATATACATATGTCTGAAACCTGTAAAAATGTATATTAAAAACTAAATAGTTGCAATTTTTTATAGATTTTAAAAGTTTTTAAGTTGAAAAAAATTCAGGTTTTGTAAGAAATTGCACAGAAAATCAATAATACACTATTATATTCCTAAAATACTGAAAATAAGACAACATTTCTCTAAAATACCAAATTTTTAGTTTCAGACATACATTTATACATTTCTACATTTAGACATACATTTTATACATATGTATGTCGAAAACTCAATCAGACATGTCGAATTCCCAACCCTGATTTTCCACTCTACAGAAAAACACATTTTGTGTTATGTTGCTTCGTACAAATATGCGTGGCTTTTGACCAAATTTTGGAAATATTTTTGGACACCGCGAAAACATGAAAGATGCGCAAACACAACTAATTCAATAAATTATTCGATTCCACGATAAATTTGAATAAACTCTGTAATTTGGTTTGGTTCTACCTGCCATGCAAATTTTAATTATTATTTGTGTGCAATAGTTTTGCGGACAATATGTTTCTATTAAGGATTACAACGTTTCATGCTATAGTCAAATATTTGCCTCCTATTTACATTGTATTTATGACATTTCAATCCATCTGAACCTATCAGAACCGTTAGGAACATTGTTCCATTTTCTGTCAAGCCATTTAAGACTACAACCGTCAATGAATATTTACCCAAAGGATTGACAACGTTTCATGCTATAGTCCAAATACCATCATTTTATTCCTCCAAATAAGATCATTTGATCATTCAAATTTACATTGTATTTATGACTTTATTTGTTTGCAGCGATAATTTTAGATGTACTATATATGAATATACTGGGCTTTTGAAACAAAACGAGATTATTTAATAATTTAAAATTATTGCCAAGTATGTACAATATAATTTGCTGGATTGCTTCTGTGTGAACTTTTAAGTTTATTTTCGGCAACAAATTTATCGGAAATTATTTCACCCTCATAGTAATTTCCTATTTCAATATGAATTATTTAAATAGTACGAAATATATATTTTCATTCAACTGAAAATCTGAAAATAATAAATAGAATTATCGGAAATTATTCGTTTCATTCAGTTTAAAATAATATTATCAAATCATTTGAAATTCAAATTATATTTTATTCTATCAACTACCTTTATACGCATGTTTGCTCAAAGTTGGTGCACCTACAATACTATTCAAATATTATCCTAGCATTCAATTGCGTTTACAGTTCTTGTAAAATAATAATATCAGCTTAAAGCAGTGTAAATACTCAAAGAAACCTTGTGCATACATTTATGCATAACCAATTGTTGAAATTATTTGTACAACTAAACAGTTTCCGCGGCATTACAATAAACTTCCTCGTGAAACAGTCAAACCTTAAATACCTATGTAGATCATGCGGTTTAAGAACAATATTGGAACAAAGTTTAGAAACTACTTTCTACCTGACATAAGAAGTTGTATTCCGATGGTAATCCTTGTTCTTGATAAAATAAATATGTATTCGAAACTTACATAAATAGAAGTGCTTTAAAGCTTTTAAACTTTCAACACATTGCGCCATTTAGAACGAACATTGAATAGTACCTTAAAATTTTTTGAATTAGGGATTATTTATGTTAGGTGAATTTTTTTCGGTAACAGATTTTACTCCACCTATTTAATTATTTCTGGTAAAGAATCGCAGGCACAATAATTAGCCCTATATACCTTTAGCAAAAAAATCTAATTAAGCAAAATATAGCAATTTGAAATAATATTTTTATTCTATGGGTTGAATCGTTTGTTGGTCCTACTGTATATAGCCCACAGAAAAATAAAAATAAATGTTTGAACAAACATACTTTTTATTCGCCAAACGTTTGTTTTTTGCCTGTTTTTGTTTGCGAAATTCATTTCGAAACTTTTTTTGCTGTAAATACGGAGAAAAAATTGCGAGTGTTAATTGCAATTTAAATTTAGCTGGAAAAGGAAAAAACTTTAGTTAACCCGAATTTTATATTTCAGTAACGTTTTCATTTGCCTCTTTCGACATTTCTGCACAGTTTGAATTAAATTTTATAAACTCGTTGGAGTTTTCCGTATACACTTTTCATGTTCGTAGTTAGGTTTGCAGGCAGTTGATAAACATTATGGAAATGGCATGAATGACGCATTAGATGGAATTTATGTAATGTAACTTTCAAACTTTTCGAATGTCGTTTTGGATAATACTTTTTTGAAATGCTTTATGCAGTACACATCCTCTTCATGAGTGATAAAACTTCGTTACATCATAAAACCACCTTTTTCATCCAAATTGTCCCCTAATACATTTTTATTTTATATTATATTTCCAAGAAATGTTACTTATTTATTCGAGCCTGTAATACACTAGAAATCAGTTCACTTTAACAAGATCATACTGCATGATAAAAACGTCATGTTAATATTTCTGTTACCCAATTACCAAATTTTTGCGTCAATAGATTCAACTTCAAAAGTTCTCAATATCTTATATCCAAATCCCAAAAAGTATGCTTTTGATTATAATGTATAAACTATTAGAGTAAAGCATGTTTTGCCGAAAGTTCTAAAGCTGTTTGAATACTCCTAACAAAAGTTTTCCTTACCTTTTTGCTGTACTTTGCCTTTCGCAAGTGCTTTTCATGTATAAAAATGTGATGAGAAAGTTGGGGAACGGCAAAAACTCAAACACACTTCACGATTATTTCGTTGATTGCAAGGAAGTTTGGATAGATGATTGAAGCAGATTGAAGGTAACAAGGAAAGTGTGAAAATTTGTATGATCGATATTATACTTGGATGGATCATTGCAGAAAACGATAAACTTTGCTGATTGAAAAGCTGTTCGGAGTGAATTGATGGTCTTTTGATGAATAATATTGACGATACACCAATAAATATCGATAAGAGTAGATTGTAGAGATGACTTTATTTGGTGTTGAAACAGTTTTTTTTTTGTAACTTTATTTGATGTTCTGTGGAGTATGTGTTTTATGAAGGATTATATTTTTTTCTCTAAAATAACTTTTCTTCAAGTTTAAAATGAATAATTCAAATTTAATGACTTTCACATGCATGTAACCATCAATATGATAACAAATGTAAACTTAAATTGTTAAAACTTTTTCAATTTTTTCAAATAAATACGGTTTTACCGAAAACTCTTAAGAACCAACTAATCATTCTTCGATGAAAAGTTTAGCGCTTTCTTGAAAACTTCAACATATTATGCAAACTTTTCAAACAATCAAAAGTTCTAAGCTCATTTGTTTCCACTCGAAATTGTTATCCTTGCCTGAAAAGTTTTGTAGAATATTCTCTTGAACTTTGATATTTTTTTTGTTGTAATCACGCACATGCCAGAACTCATGCTAAAATAAATCTACAGAAAATGTCAGTCTGATTTAATTCTACAAATATTTTTGATGTCTAAAAGAAAAGTACCTTGATTAAAAGTAAACTAGTTTCTCAAATTGACTACAGCTAAATATTTAAAAGCAAATCAATCTTATGTTAGAATTAGAATAAATTACCTCTGAAAATATTTTTCATTTATAAAGTAAAGTTATGTTTTCAAGCAGATAAAAGTATTAAATAAAATGCACAATCTTAATGAACAGTAATCTGTATTGTATGTAAAAAGTGGTTCAATTTAATATACAGCTTGCAATTTTCACAAGTAAAATACTCTGAAAATACACAAAACAGTAAAGTGTCTTTTCCAGACGCTTTTCATTTTAAACTTGTGCATTAAGTTTTTATTAAACTTACAACCATGATGTTTAGGTGCTTACTGTATTTTCAAACTTTTCTGCATTTAAACCAGCTCCAAGCAATAATGAAGAAGTATATCCCTGATGCATTGTTCCTTGAATTTGAATGTTTATAATTTGAGACAACACAATGTTTTCTTTGTGAGATGTTATTGTTCTGATTACTTAGCAAATTATTTTGCGAAACTTTGAATTCAGATCGGATTTTTGTTAGATGAAAATATATGAATAAATCTTTTTGATATGGACATGGGATAATATGTTTCTTAATTAAAATGTCTGATGGCCAGGTGAACACACACAACATTTTTGATAATATTTTTATATTTAAATAAATCATATTGAACTACCTGATTTCAAATATGTTACTAGTATAATATAATATAAAACTTTTTCACACCACGCTACACTAAATGAAAATTCTAATGATCACGTTCCATGAAATCGTATAAGCTGATAAAAACATTCAACATAAAATGAGTTTTCTTCCAGCCAATAAGCCGATCGCTCTTTTATTTGTATATCAGTCCATAAAAAATGCGTACCTCATTGGTTTATTGCAAATCTAGATTTGCCGAAATTTATATCGTCTGGCCAGAAAGCCATTTCAAAACAATACACGATTCAAGATCGGAATTTGGAAGCTTGAGATATTATTATTAATGTATATATAGTTTATTATTGCCAAATCGTCATTTTATGTACATGTCCCACCCAAATAAATTTTGTTTTATTACATATTTAGCACTCAATGAGTTATCAAATTACTTATGATCAAAATGATTCTTATGAGTTACTTAAAGACCTATCGTAGACTAAAACTAATGTTGATTTATGCAAACTCATTAACGATCTGTTTGTTCATCTGTTCAAAAACATTTTGGTTATGAAATTGATAGGATCTTACAATATTTATTGCTTTAGATTTGGCTTTTAATCGAGAGAAATTGGCCTTGTGATTTATGGAGTATTGGAGATACTAATGATGACTAATATATTGAAAATTGTATATTGCAGTTGTGACTTTGACCAAACCAAGATATCAACTTTAAAAGCTAATGAAAAATAAAGATTGAAAATGTAACTAATTGCATTGTAAGTTATATAAAGTTAATTTCAAAATTTTAGGTTACATAAATTCCCATGTTCATATAAAATAACAAATTTTCAATTTGCTTATCTAAATATTTTATAAAATCCAAAAAATCCTTTTAAATGAATGTGGTGGGTAGATGTTTGGCTCTTCACTTTTTAGACTTCGTGGAGTTACTACACAATCAAAATCGCAAATACACCCACCTTTATTTTCAAACAAGGTGGATCCCTTAAAAACTTTCTAGCAATGCTTTTGAGTCCAGAATTTTTTGATAAGTATCTGCTTCTTGCATTCCATTTATAGGTTCAGTAAGAAAACACAAAGAAAATCCTTCAAGAAGATCAATGATTAAATTTCAGAATAAGCAAAGAGTTAAATTTTATAAAATTTATTTAAAAATGACTCACCATGTCAAAACTATTTTATTGGATGTATAAACTCCTTGTAAAGTTTGTAAAGTTTAATCATTATGAAATGCAACCATTCGATATTATTTGGTACGCAATACTTCAAATTGTGTTGTAAAAAGTTTGATGTTTGTTTGGTCATTCACCAGATGTGTAACTGAAACAAAACATATTTTAATAAGTATTTTTTAATTCGATTGTATGTCAGATTATTCAGATTGTTTATTTATTTATTCATATGTGGCAATTTTCAACAACTGAGAACTTGTTAGCATATTTTATCATAGATATTATCGATGATATTAGGCTATCAAATTTTTCTCAAGTTTTCTCAAAAAAATGTTGAAGGGTACAGCTTAAGGCCTTTCACATGCAACACGAAAATTACATTTTTACATAATGCAACAAGAGATAAGCTGATTTCAATCGAAACAAACAGTACTCCAAAGCAAGTGTTTTCCAAGCCATAAGCTTATTAGTAATTACAGCTAAATCAAATAAGACATTAATTGAACAGAAACAGTTGTATTAATGATATGTTTCAGGTGTTGACTCTTTGATAGGGATTGATAACCTTAGCAATTAATCAATTAGAGAATTTAGAGCAAATTATATGAGTAATTCAATCCTATTGAATTTTCAACATTTAGCAAGGAATTGTGCGACATAAATTACCATGACAATTAATGCTAAATACATTTTCTATTGATATTTGTTCCTTTTATTATCATTTTGAATGGATAGTTTGAAATATTTTTGTTAATATAATATAAATCTAGCTACATAATTAGATAACGTTTCAAATGCAAGAGAAAAAGCAACAAAAAACTTGAAAATTCATCCCAGAAATAAATACTGAAGTAAGCAATAGGCACTCTCAATAGTCCAAAAATAGACATGAAAGGCTTCGATTAAATCAAAGACAAGTCCAATTAGTTATTTTATATTCATTTTTAATTATAAACCTGCCACTTTTTAACCGATGAAAATAATTTCAATCACGTTGTATATTTTTTAATTCCTACTTTTAATTCTTTTTAATGATTTGTGGAAAAATTAAATAAAGCTGCCAGTTCTATTTTCGCAAGAAAAACCTCTACAAACAGTAGAATTTCTCATTAAATTTCCCCAATAAAAGCATTTATTTATTTTCCACTACATAAAACAAGATTAAAAAGCGTGTTTATGTCCTATAAAAAGGATACCTTCTTGAAAAATGAGAGCAAACAGTTGTGTACGATACTACGATATTCTTGCAAACAATTCAACATTGTTTTACGATAAATTGAAAATAAATATAAAAGATACACAAAATAATCTAAAATTTAAATTGGAAAATTGATTCAGTATTAAGCGAAATGAAACCATCGGAAAGGTTGTCTGTATTACTGATTTATTCTCGGGTATTTATTTAACTTTCCCGAGTCAAATGAAACAAAATAAACCTACGAAACAAAGAAATTCCCTAATAAATTCAAATGCCATAGGATTCTACTCATTTACGATGATAAGAAAAATCTTAAAAATCGAAGATAAAATACTATTTTATTGCACTACATAAAACTCTACATATTTTTACAATCATATTGCTCATAAACATGTTTGCTTTATGGGAAAATTTATATTTTACGAGTTATTAAAATATTTATGAACATTTAAGAAAATACACATTTTGATGCATATCATTCATACTGAATGAAAATAGTTTTGTACCAACTTACCTTACCTTATCTGTCTGAATTAAATTTAACATGAATCGCAAATTTCATTCATGGCTCATAGTTGAACGTGTAGATTTCAAATAGTAATTTAATTAAATATTGTTCAGGCACTACTAACAGTTAAATTATATTATTAGCATTTCATATACTCAGAAAACAGAACCAATTAAAAATGTTTAATGTTTTTTCAGCAATCATAAATAAAATCCAAAGTACCTGAATTTACTGTATTTTATGTTTGGTATAATTTGACTATTTACACTTCAGAATGTTTGCATGAAATGTAAATGCTATGTAAAATTATTAGAGCATCATAAAAAGTACTCAATAAATGGAATGAGAATCACGCTAAATTGATATTTTTATTTCAATATAGAACTCCGAAAGGTATAACAGAGCATTATTACATTACTATGTCAGTACTAAGAAAATAAATATTCATGAGATTACGTCAACACTGTAAAACAATTAATGATCTGCTTAATTGATTTTTCTTTAAATAAGAATTTATGACTTCACCATCTATTTAAATGGAAAGTGAAATTTATTGGAAAACTACGATAAATGTTTTTCATTTTAAAATTAGCAAAAGCGCCTCTTTGACTAGACACAGTTATTTTGTAAAGTGTTTTGAAATATTCTGGCGAAATATGGTATTCATAAATAATAAATAGATTTCATAATGTATTTTTGTTGTTCTATCAGTTTCCACTCAAAGCACCAACTCATTAATTTTATTCCTTATAAATGTTCATTTCTAGAGAGAGGATACATCTAACCATTTCCCAGGACGTTGAAGGATGATAAATCATTTCTTGGCTCTCCACAGACTATACGATATAATATAATTAATGTTTTGAACGTAATTAATGATAATTTCAATCAACCATTTAATTTATGCCATAATATTCCTTACCATTTCTCACAGATCCAAAGAATACTTCACTTTGTCTGAAGCATACAGATAAGTCTCCCAGCTCGTTTTACTGCCTTTAATTTAGATGACATAAACAAAATCCCAATTTTATGGCCTATCAATTCAGATTTCTTATCTGGAAAAAATGGCAAAAGAAAATATTGTAATAAAGCAAAGGAAAGAAAAGCCAATTTATCTTTTGCAATGGCAAAAATGTATTACACCACAAATACCCAGATCACGGAGTCAGAACTTTATGGAAGATCAATTTCATTGCCAGAGACTTATTTTTATTCAAGTAAATCGAAGATTGCGCCCAGGCGCATATCTGAGGTTGTCCGAAATTGAGGAAAGCGAGAAACTTTAATTTGGTCCGGTAGGAATAAAAATTTGAAAATCGTGCATGAGATATTGCTTTATCGCAAAAACATACAATTTGTGTGCTGGCTCAAGTCCCATGTTTAGCTCTCTGGGCATTGCCTTCACACACTAGTTCGATAATAAATCCCTTATCTGTGTTACTTTTCTCAGATAAAACAAATACGTGATTCAAACAACCTTCATCAACAAAAAATGTGTCAAAACTGGAAACACATCATTTTGCGTATAGTTCTTTTATATTTAGTGTATGTTTGTTTTTGTTACATTTGTTTGCTTGTGTTTAATGTACGTATCATTACTTAACTTTTTTGTGGTAACTCAAAAACCTTAATTTGTTCAGAAAATTTTGTTGCCTCACCAACTAGTACCCTTGAATGATATATAATCATTCAAACCAACTTAAGAGCCGGAAAGCTTGAAAACTTCAATCTTCATTAAAATTTAATTCTGATTGAATGTGATGCCTTGAAAAAAAGCAAAAAGACCCCATTTCCGACTGGTTTTAATTTTTTGATGGTTGTATATTTTTGTGTTATCATGGACACTCATCAAATCAAAAATTGAGTCACGTTTTATTGCTCTGCCAACAAACTGTATTAACAATAAAAACTGTGCAAAAACATACTTAAGCATTTGCTTGTGCAGAGAACATCTCATTTTTCATAAATGTAAATATTTTTATTATTATTGTAATTCACCCCCAACATCAGTTATTATCAGTTTTGAAGCACAAGCAATGACAACAAATACGAAGCTGTGTGGCTTTGCCCAAAAATGCCATTTCTCATTTTTATGACGCCTTACATTGCGTTCAAATCACATGCATGAGCGGAACAGGGGAATAAAAGGAGGTTCAAATCGTTTCCCAGTTTTATTACCCTTCACAAACATGAGAACAGAATCAACTAAATATGTTGCTGGGGCCTGTTTCAACGCTACGTGGCATCAACGTTGTGAGTCTAAGTATTTTTCCACTTAATTGTTGTAACTTGATTAATAGCCATTAACCCTTCGGAAGCCACCAGAGGGAGATGTTCATTATTTTTCCGTAAAAGCTTATTTATTTTAAAAGGACTCATTTGTTATAATTTAATTGAACAATCATTTAAGCCACAAAAACTGTAAAACATTTACGGTCACTTATGGAATTTATCAACTTTTACCAGCTTTTTTAAAACCAAATAGAATGTTATGAATCATATTGCTTATTATTGGATTATTGATCAGTTATGCAAGTTGAATGAAATCAAGGCAAGACCAATCATAATATTACTTAAAATGTCAATTAACGTCATGTTCTGCCTAACAGAGGTTATCACATCAATTGGAAAACTGTATCATTGAAGTTATGTTATTTTTTTGTGATTCGTTGATGTACTCAAATTTTGAGCTAAATAAAAAAAGAAATTTCGATGACAAAATAAAAATGGTGGTCTTTGAAGTATTAAAGGCATTTTGATCTCATCCTGATGAGTCCATGCTCTTGTCGAATCGAAGCTTTTGATGTTTTTGCTATAAAATTCGTTAATAATTATTTTAATTGTTTGATAATATCCTAATAATCATATTTTGATGATCAATTTTAAGTTTGTAATGCTTATTTGGTTTGAATAACTGTAAATTGTCAAATCTTTTGAATTAATTTTGTTCTGAAAATTGAATTATTATTCAAATATTCAAAATTATTAATATCAATGAACGAAATCATCAAATAAAGCAAAGGATACTTTTATTATTTTAATTAATAAACAAAACATAAAAATGTGATATTGAATCAATCAGCATCAAACCAAAAAATGCATAATCAAAACTGATTTATGCAATAAAAGTTTTGCAAATTTTAAAACAAAGCCAATAAAACATGAATACGAATACCTCGTGGAAAAATATTTGCGAGGTAAACAAATCAACATTTCATAAATAGTTTCAGACCAAAAAATTTCACCAATTTGTATCATTTTTTTTGTACAAATAGTTTTTTGTGCGCAAAAATGCAAAATTAAATCAAAAAGCTTTTGAGAAAAGATAAATGCTTTCAAATCAAATTTGATTGAAGTTCATGAATATTAATGCTTTTGCTGATGTTAAACGTTTTTAATGAATGAATAAAATATTTCTAGCTATTTTTGAAAACATATCCTGATTCCTGAATAATGCAATTTCCAGGAAATTGTACCATGACCGACCATTGCACGACATAAAATAAAATGCACAATATCCTCACATATGTGCATTCACAGAATTTAATGTTATTTTGAGGCTTTATTCACACATAGTAAAAGAATTTCCATGAGAGGTTTTTCGGAATTTTAAAGAAAAAGTTTTGAATTTTCAAAATGCCATCGTCATATTTAAATCTTATTTAAATTTTTCGTATAACAACAATATTCAAATTAACTATGCTCCGGAAAAATAGAAACTAAAGTTTTCGATTCACAACATATCTTTTTGTCGGTGCTCAAAACACAAAAAAAAACCTTTTTATCAAGCCAACAATATAAAATCGCAGTTGCCTCAAGATATTTTCTCTTGAATTGAAAAAGCAGTTTCAAAGAATTGTCTTAAAAATAGAGGCACTTACCATAAAACCATCCTATTCAATTCAAATTTCAAATGAGATACGAACATGGTGAACAAAGTATGCTCCACATCTTCTTCAATAAATTTTGCATGGCACATCTTGTTTATGTTTTCTCGTCCTTTCCTTGGATCATGCTTGGAAGCTCACAAGGCAAATATAAACAATTGAAACTGTTATAAAACAAACAATAAAATGAATCCTTTATATATACACATAAAATAATTTATTATGCCAAAAAACAGTTGATGTATATCTAAATATGAATCTAGTTCAAAAAGTAGATTCGATGTCTTAAGGTATTTCATGTAAGCTATTTTCAATTCAAAGAAAACTACGGTTTAAAATCATTTTTTATCACACCGAAAATATCTCATTTTGAGTCAATTAAATTCCCATTTCAGCATCAATATATTTGAGCACATTAGTCAGTGAAGAAAATTGAAAATCCATTAGAGAATCGAAAAAGTTGTGCAAATCGCAAAAAAATTATCATTTGGGAACTTATCTGTGGCATGAAAAAGTTCTGCTGCTTTCAGCTATGAGCACAAAAAACACACTTTTCTGCTGAAATTATCTCTTGCCCTGAATGTCACACAAACCCCAAACTAATGTTTGGAAAGCTTGAGATTTTATTGTGGGTGGAAAATACATTTTACATTAAAAATTATTGCAACGTTTGTATGATACTATTTATTTATATTTAATGTGTTTTTTGTGTTTTAAATTGAATTCAAAAAACGTCGAAATGTTTTTTGAGTGTTGGCGAGTTCTATTTAAAAACCTTCGCTTATATATAATGTTATATCATGCTGATTTTTTAACAACATGATTGAAAAAAATAAATGTCAAATGTCCACCCACCAGCCTCCTCAATGGAAGCACTCTTACAAAAACAAGTTTTGCTATCGATTTACTGTTCAAAATAAAATATATCATGACATATTTATGGATTATGCACAAGATCCACTGTTCAAGTGGAATGATTGATGAATTATCCAGTCAGCAACGTAAATTGTCATCCCTAAGTTTTCATCCGCAGATCATCATTAAATATACAACGAAAAGGCATAAGTTAATTCGTAATTTTCATTTTGGATTTCTGTGATGATACGCTCTAGGAAATATCATCGCGAAAACGTTACTGAGAAAAAAGAAAAATGCCTAATTGCGTCATAATTTATTCACGAAAATCTGATTCTCGCAGCGAAATCCTGTTTGCGCTTTTTAATATTTAAATTTTCAAATTACGGAAATTAAATTAAAATTAAATTGGCAAAACTGGCAACAGCAAAAAAGGTCAAATTACCAAGTTTTGTGCTGTTGAGCGAAATCACATTGTTTCAATTGAATAATTCCTGGAAAAGCAATAATTGTCGAATGTTAAGCTCACATTTCCATTTTAATACAATTTGAAGTTCGAAAAGTTTTACGTTAACAGTGCTAAATACATAAAGTTTAGAGCAATATGAACAAAACATAAAAGCTCCGTAGAAAGCGATGATTCATGGTACAAATATTGTATTTAAAAGTGTGGAAAATAAATTTACAAAATAAAGCAATTTGTATTATTTACACAGCGCGAAGATAGTTTTTTTGCAACTTTAAAGTTTGTTCGTTCGAGTTTCTGCACGATCCATATATCAATGTAAGAAATAATTCTTCTTTGCCGAAAGCAGGCAAAGTTTCTGCTTAAATTTCCTTTTTGCAGCTTATTGAAAATTTTCCAGTTTGAACTTTCATTGAGTTTCAGTAGCAAAATAAACACATTAATGATTCCGCGCTTGATTCGGCAATATAAAAGTTGCTCTGCTAAATAATTCTTTTAATAATATTGGTGTAAGCAATTTATTTGCTGCAAAGTATTGCAAACTTTTGGAATAGTTAATTAAACTATTGAATTAACAAGAAAAGAGAAAAATTATATTCTTGTAGTTTTTATGTAACTTTTAAAAGTTATTCATTTTATTTTCGGAAAAAATATTCTTAAACAAAGTAGAACATTCTAAAATTTATCATTTTATTCTTTACAGATACTCAGATGTTTACTGAAATACTCTGGCTATTCAATAAACTTCGTTAGAACTTTCTACGGCATATTCGATAGAAAACTGATTCCAAAACATTGTATTTTTATATGTTTATATTATATCCAAGGTTGTTGTAACAATTCAATCAAGTCAAAGTAAATCATAACTTTTTATGTTCTTGAATAAAATAGCTAAAGTGCATACCCACTTGATACACTTAAAATGAAAGCTTTCAAAGCATTATGTTAAATGAATATATTATATGAAAAGTTATAAACTTTCATCATTTCATCATTTTTCCAGAGATTCAGAGTTTAATGGTGGGATTTGAGAAATAATTCAATATTGCAGGTAAAGTTAAGAGTAAACAATATGGTTTATATTTTTATTAAAATTTTACTTGATGTGCACAAAAAATATTGCAATCATAAAACATGATACAATTCAAACATAAATATTGTTTCTCTAGCACAATGCAAATAATATCTTTTGAAATTGCAAAATGCCAAAATATAATTAGGTCAATTCCAAATGCTTCTCATTGATTATTATTGTTAATGCTACACATGCTACATATTTAATGCGTTAATCACACATAAGCTTTCAACCATAATAATTAATGACAAAGTCATCAAGATGCATTTAATTAGATTGTATTATCAAACACTCAACACTCGAACACAAACGAAACAGTCCCCTTTAAATACACATAAACAGATTTGCAAAATTTGTCTGCGGCCAACTGTGTGGCCTAATTTAAAATGCCATTTCACCAAAATCGCAAATTTACATAAAAGGGCCTAGCTATAGCATTATTGGTCGATAGAAAATATACAATATGGCAAAAAGCTGGCGTTACAAAACCTATAAATGCCGTAAATAAATAAATTTACACAAAAAACATTCTGTTTTCGTTGTTTTTGTATTTGTATACAATTTATTTTTTCATTAGCCCGGATTTGTTGATGCAAGAAACACAAATTATTTGTATAATGTGAACAAATTTTTAAAATTATTTCTATTATTATATAAATTGTTCTATGCTTACAATTTTTTATCCAACGCACCAGAATATTTAAAAATTTAAGTGAAGCGACTAAAACACTGGGAACAAAAGCGTAATAAATATAACAAGTAAGTGGAGCAAAAAACAAAAAGTTTTATTTATTACATGTTTTTTTTTGGCCAAGAATTCTGTTTCACCAAATGCTTAAAATATTATGAACAAATTCAGTGCTGTATAAAATTCAGAAACATTTTAAGCAAACTTATTTGTTAATTTATGGTGGCTGTGGATTCAGGTTTCATACATAAATTTTAATTCAATTTCTGTTTTGTATCGCTATGATTATAGTATTATACATAATTACAAGTTCATTAAGTTGATGATTTCCATGTTTATCAGCTGACAGTATCAATGATTAATATGTGTATTAACAGTTTCCAGTTTTGCCAGTTTTCCATGATCAAAATTTAACAAAGTTTTGTAATTTGTTGTTCCCTAGAAAACAATAAAACAGTCGAGCCAAGATAAAACCAAAATATGAGCACAAAAATTTCGTTCAAAACTTACAAGTTTAAAATTATCAAATTTATTTGATGATAAATCTGTACTATCTACATTTAAAAGGCTGTATGTCCTTTATTCAGTTTTTTCTTATACGATGCTATTTTAATAAGTATTACTAAATTCAGTGCGGTACATCTGAGTAAAAACTCTTCAGGTGGATGTTTGTTACACAGCATATATTACCCTGTACAACGTACAAGCATCATCGTACAACAGGAAAACACTTCCAAAAAAAAAATGTTCTCATTCACTTAGAATCATAAATTGTCGCAAACCAAATAATCGTAACTTTGAAGTACTGACAAGCACACCTTCAAAAGACCCTTTTATTAACATTTGCTGTGCAATACTTCCCGACGTGTTTATTTTTATTCTTGTCTACATCATTTAGCTTTTCAGACAACTCATCTTCTTTTGCTCAGTTATCATTGCTGGAAAGTCAAAATAAAAAAAAAGACTTTAAATTGCACACTTTCAGCAAAAATTCCCCATATCTTTATGTAAATCATATATTTGCTTTAGATTGGATTGTTGGAAAAACAGAAAACTCTGAACAAACATGAGAGCTGAAAGGAGATACCAGAGATATTTTGTAATTGAGTACCATCTGACATATGAGGAGTCTTTAAAGCTGAATATGTTCATCCATATTGTGTGTTCCTTGAACGTAATTTATTATTGATTACAAAATAAAGTATACTGTCAGACAGAGTAAATGTGTATTTTATTTTGTTATATTTTATTTGGACAAAATGTATGAAAATAAACGCCAGCACATTTCTTCCTCTTTCCTCTTCGAGCCAACTAAGAGCAATCAATATCATTTATACATTAACAAGTTTTCTTCTTCCTTTCAATAACATTTTAATGTCACTGTTATCATTAATTAGGTCCCCTATTATACATCTTTTCAGCATGTGGATATTTAATTCATCACGTCAATTATTTGGACATTTAGTCAATCCTCAATTGGCAATGACTACGTGGCTTCATGAATAAGTGAGAGTAAAGTGTATAAAGTATATTTTTGTAAGAAAAGCTTCCGGTGTTTCTTTGAATTTAATTTTATTTAAAAAGAAATCCGATTTCTCAAATTCCGCCATATAGCACACTCGTTTTAATTTGGAAGCGGAATTATTTAAAAGAAAGTAAAAACAAAAATTCTCACTTTTTCTTCAAAATTTATGGCATTTTTGGCTTAGAGTTTGCCAGCTAACAAAAAAGTACATTTATTCAATGCAAAAAAAAACTTCTCACAGCGCAAAAAGTGGAATTGCAAAAACGTGAACTATCAAATATAAATTTGCACACAAAAGAAACTTTCGGCGACCTCGTTTTTGCTAAACAATTAATGGCTCAATCCATAGCACTACATTATTTAGCTGTTTAATAGCAATAATCCAGGAAATAAATTTGATCTAATCTGCGGATATTTATTGGGCAACATTATCCTTATTCAAATTTGCTCAATACTCTGTACATTGAAAATTAAGAGCAATTCATTTGAAAAGATACCGCTTTGCGATTATTCGCTGCTTTCCTGATTTTCAGCATTTTTAGCAGTAAATGTATTATTATCCAGTCGAGAAATACACAAAGTGATTAATTTTGTTTTCATGCGGCAGAAAATTTTCTGTTCATCCGTTTTTCCAATTCTTGAATTTTAACACCCCTTGAATAATCTACTATTAATGAAAACATGAATTAAAAATGGTTGTTATCATTATATCTTCTAGTAAACTCCAAATTAAGTTATTAAATCGTATTAAATCGCATTAACTAGAGAACGCCTTATTATAAAATATAGCCTACATAATCCCTAGACGTATCACCTTTAAGCATTTCGTTGTGCGATTTAGTCATAATAATTATATAAATGTAGTTAATTAAATAATGATAATCACGGAACCCATAAACTTTGTATAGAGCACATTTACGTTAATAATTTCTGTAGCTCATAAATTGTGTCGGGGTGCTAGCTCTGTAGGAAGTGAATTTAATGTTTTGATAATTTTTATTGGCATCTGGTAATTTATCTCCATGACATTAAAATCGAGTTCTTATACGTTTTATATTTATTTACCCGTCAACTGTGTTAGCGGAGTGTTACAATGTTTATAATAGTTTTCCTTTTTCCATCAATTTGTGTTCTTAAAAATCTTAGAATAGAAAATTGTATGTTATTATTTTAGAAAATTCCTGAGACTTCTCTAGTTTGAAAGCTTTCACAACAGTTTGGTTGTTGACGTAACTTGCGAAAATCAACAACAATGTTTCAATATACTATAGTTCGTTTAACTTATTATTAAATAATGGAAACTTTAATTAATATCTCAGATCTCTGAATTTACATTTAAGTTCTTGTTTTCACCATTTTCAGTGTGCTCAGCGTATTCAGTTTTCGCAACATGCAAATGAGTTTTGTAGGGATCGTTGTTGGCTTCCCATTTTGTTGCCAGTTTTGCGAGAGTTTTGCCAGCTATGCCAGTTTCCCATGGAAACAAATTAACTATGTTATTTAACATAGCAAGTACGTACGTCGTAGAGAAGGTGTAACAATATGAATATTTAAATTTCGTGATTTTGAACAGTTTCTTATAATACGATCTTTTTAATAGAATTTTTAATTATTTTTGTACTTGGTGTCATGGGTATATGGGTGTTAAGTTCGTAAGATACAAATTTGAATTAATATTTTAAATGCCATTTTCACTTCAATTTTGTAATAATAATAAATTTTTTTGTACAAATTTTGAGCTGATTTCTATAGTTTCTGTTTTTTTGAGCCAAAAAAAGAAATTTACATAAATTGATTGATTGAGATGCTTGAAAGATTTTCATAAATTTATACTCAAAATAGTTTCTTAAACTTTTCCATCTCCTTATATATTCAATTTCATTTATCTGTGAAGCGCATATTTCAATTAGCCAAAAATAAATATTATCTTGCCAAAGTAAACCAAGCATTAACACAATTTCATCATATTTCATACTTGATTTTCCGATACATTATCAAATTATATTTATCACATCGATCTATATAATAGAAGAGCATTAAAATATGCTGTTCTCAACATTTTTCGATGTTAGATTCTCACATGTACTTCTGAATATGGTTAATGTCATAGATTGTAGAGAATTTTCCATTTTTATTTTTAGATTCACAGAAGCAAGAAAGACTGTTTCTGAAAACATTCTTTAAAAATATTTTTTGTTCGCATTTTGTGATAAATTATGAATTTGAGCAGAAAAACTGCCAAAAGTGCTGCCATCGAACTTTTAAGCTGATTTGGAAATTCTTTTTTTAAGAATTCTGTTTTCTTTGGCAACTCAAGACAAAAACAAATTATTCATTCCTGAAAGTTTTTCACAGCTCAATTATTCATTCCAATAAACATACAATATTGCAACAATCTCAACTAATTTTGATTGTTCTTGCTCAACCATCTTCTCATATTTTTGGGTGCAGATAAGAGAAACTGAACAGAACTCTTGAACAATTTCGAAAGAAAACAGCTAGACTTATCTGTACGCTACATTTTTATCATAAATCATACAAATTATACGAAATTGTCTTTTATGCATTCCTGGGACGGCAAAGTTTAGTCAAGAAATTCTTTAAATTTTTTGCATGAACTATTTTCGATGCATTTAAATTGCAGGGAAACGGTGGACCAATTTTATTATTGATTATTGGTTCATGCAAGAGCATTCAAAGACGAGGTATATACTGTGCTTGCCCTGGCAATTGAATTACTTGAACTACTCTCTTGAAGTACAGTACAGACGAGAGGGGAAAATATCCTATAAAACACGTTTTAAACAAGTTTTGAATAATCATCACTTAAATGTAAAAATTGAATCTTCATGCAGAAGGAGTGTAACCAATCTAATCCAAGAACACTTCCCCCTCTTGAAGCAACTGCATCTAAATATAAATAATCTTCCTGGAATCCTTGCAATGTTTATTAATGTATCACATTTTTATCAAGTTATTGCATGATTGGATCCTTAATATTTATTACATTGGTTCTCATAGCAAAATCAAATTTATTCCATAAAGAGCGAAAAATTGATGAGATCATGTTCTTCTGTGGAAGCTCACAAAACTTTTACCATGCCAATATTTTTTATGGGTTTTCTTGTGCTTGAAAAACTTATCTCGTAAAAATTTCCTTTTTATAATCCAAATAATTTTTTAATGTATATTATCTTTGCTGTTTTGCTTTGCGTTAGTTGATTTTGTATTCTGTTTATGTGTTTATCGCACCCGCCCAAAGAATTCCGCTTTAAATTAGAATAATTTTGCTAGAGCCAAAAGCTCGCTTGGCAGCAGCCCCAGCATAAAAAGCATAAAGTTCGAACGTAAACTGCAAACTTTATCGATATTGAGAATATTTTCGCTGATAAAAAAAAATACTTGAACCCTGAAAATATTAATGTTATATTTCTACCAACTTCTACCAAAATATTTAAGTCGAAATTGGTAGAAATAAAATATTAATATAATTATTTTTACCATTTTCTACCAAAAATTTTAAAACAATTTAAAAATTTTATTTTCACCAATTTCTACCATATTTGAAAAGAATTTTTAAATTTATTACTACCAATTTCTACCAAAATAGTTTTTGGTAGAAATTGGTTAGAAATAAATTTTAAAGGGTGCAAGCTTATGTAACTCATTGGCTGAGAGAAGCAAAATAAAAAATTAGGGCTATTAATTTTGAAAGCAAAACATTTTCCCAAAACCGAGTGAATTTTCCTCTCATAAATGGTAAAACTTTTTTATAGATTTAATTTATTTGAATGCGAGTCAATAAAATGAAAATTAACAAGATGTTCCTTTTAATTTTTACTCTCAGTTATATGTTATTTTTATGGTCAATACTTTGAATTGTTGCATTATATTAGTAAAAATCAAATATATTTTATGTTCTTATTGTGCTCTAAAAATTGAAATTAATTCTGCTTAACTTCACCAAAAGATGTTTTTTCAAAATTTAAATAACGGTGAAATCTTTTCTTATCAACCAAAAATCTTTGAAAAGATTAAAATGTTCCATTATAACTCGCCCCTAACAGCGTAAAACGTAAAATCCGTAAAAAACATTATGTTATTTTCGGATAAACTTGAAGATTTGGCTGGTAGATTGCCCTTCAAATGCGACGGTATATATGCCCCAATTTCCCTACAAGCGTATAGTCTAATGAAGCACACAACAACATAATTCATACCTTATACCATTCTTAATTCTCTTCCCGAAAAAGATAAAAATGGTAATTTCTTGTATCGCAGGTACGATTAACATTCTAAATTGAAATGTAACAAAAAGAGGAGCCTTTTTCCAACAAAAAAAAAACAATTCATTTATTGCTTTATCAAATTGTTATGACAGCAAAAACAAAACAAAAAAGTGTTGGTGTGTTGTGAGCTGTTTGATTTGCCGAGGATAAAGAATAAAGATGAGGCAAAGAGGAAAAACTCTAGAATGCCGAAAAAATTGTAAATATGGAAGGACTTAATCCCGTAATGTTCATTCATACAAGGTTATGAGAAGAAAATTCGTTGCAGAGAAACTTTTGAATGCGCAAGTTTGATAATAGCGCCAACTCACTGATTAGCGTGGAGCACTTGAAACACATAAATATTACTCGAAAAGAGTCTATTTTTATTTTTAGAGAGCTAGAGCATATATTTTATGACTGTATTCTTTATTATATGAATCTATGTATCACAGTAATAAAAAATCATATTAAAGGAGGCAAACAAACCATACATTGTACATTTATTTCGAGGATCGGTTATGTGTGCTGTTTAATCTAGATTTACTACGGTCACCGTTCATCAAATCTTAATTTATGCTTTGTGCTCGATTCACCATGAAATTTTTATATTTTTAGCTGTACCCGAGAGGATTTGAAGGAGAGCCTGGATTACAGGACACCAAAATGTTTGATCCATATCCTAGTACTTAAATACTTATGTAGTTCTGTGTAGTGTTGGGTTATTACGGTCCATTGAATGTATCCGAGTATGTGGCGATACTTTATAGCCGACATGATAATCGAGCGACCTTTCACCTGCATTAGCCTTCAGCAGAACAGCAGAAAAGCAAAAAAGGATAATCCTTTATTGAATCAAATATCTAACGAAACTTGCACACACATCTCTCGTACAAATGGCATTAGCCTGCAAAATGTGTCTAATAAACATCAATAATCTATTTATTATTTTGAACATTCCACTCATGCCTCCAAAAAAGGATCCAAGAAACTAAAAAATGGTCTTTCAAATAATTCCAACAGCATTTTGGGCCAAATTTTGCAAGCAAAAGTAAATAGAGAAAACCCTTATAATTTTAATTCTTATTCTGGTGCCAGCAAAATTATTTGGGAGGGAATTCAATGGGCGGAAAGATGGAATATTTTCTATCCAAATAATTTCGTCGAGTTTATAATTTAAAAATAAAATTCTTTTTCTTTGATAGTCTTTTATAAATTATGAAATCTCTTACAACTGATACACCTGCAATTATTCAATGACAGTCGACAACAAACGTTAGCAGCAGTTGGATGGTTTGAATGTAGGATTTCCTACATTCTTAATGATATACTGGAGAATATTTTACCAGCAAGGATATAGTGTCCCTTCTATTTTAATGCTTTTCTTTATTTGTATTCACACGTTTCACGTATAAAATTGATTTATTTTACCAACTCTCTGCCAAGACAACCCTTCACATAAAAATCCGTACAATTTTCTTGTTGGGCACAAAAAGCACAGGAAGCTGACAAAAAGTGCTTTTCTTGAAACTTTAATCCATTGTGTGGATTACCAGAGAATTTATGCACAGACAACCCGAGTTTATGAGAACTTTAAAATTTTATGGTTTTTCTCTTCTTATTTATCCTTTCTTTACTTTTTTGTCCCATCTTCCAACTTCCAACTTTCTTCAAGTGTTTGGTAGTTGTTTTCTTGTTACACTAATTAAAAAAGTTAATTAGCATAAATAAAGAAATTTCCGTTTTCACGAATAAATTTTCAGAGTCATTGAAATTCCATTAGCAAACCCAACCAACCTCAATTACCGTTTTAATAGTTTGAAAAACGCTACGGATTCCTGTAGTTTTAATTTATTTATGTTTGGAATAGTTTTTTTGTTCCATGGCAAACCAACAAATAATTTATTCAAGGATTAAAATTCTAGAGAACGGAATGAATTTTTAATTGGATCCATCGTCAGAGAGTTGCTGGGCAGACCTTTATAGTATTTTTAAATTATTAATTAAATTGCAGTGTACACAGAATGAATTTGAATGAGAATATCAATATTTAAACTTACTATAAAAAGATATTCCCATCCCTTTTTTATGCCTCGCCGATAAAATCAGAGAGACAGAATGGTCTACCTAACTTCTTTGTTCTGTATTCTCTATACACGATTACATTCTTATATGCAAATGTAAGGAAAGCTTTAGGTGAGAACAAAACTAGTTTGTTTTAGTTTTGCAGATATGTTTGTAGATTTCAACGACTGAATTTGGAATGTTTTGAGTTTTTCCGAGAGTAAAATAAAGTTTGTAAATTCTTTATTTGAATTGGCGATAAAACTGTTTTTCTATGAAATGAGCTTTGCCCATAAAATTTGTGTAGGCTTTTTGGATGAACTTTAAATAACATGAACTTATAAAAAGTTAAAGGTGTACATTTTAAATTTAGAAAATAGACATGTAGTTTCTGTATCCAGATTAAATAATACAACTTGATGGTTGAACACGCCTTACATTTATTTATTCCCACATGCTCTTTTTAATTTTATTTTTTTTGATCACTCAGCGATAATTTTAGATGTACTATATAATTGGGAAACTGTCTTATAGTCTATATTGAACTAATAAATAAATGATGGAAAATTTCAAAAATAGTTTATTGACTCTGATTAAAAATAAAGTGGTTTACAATGTATTCCAGATATAAGCAAATATTTATAGCGGTCAATAAAATTTTGATTTTAGTTTCTTCTTAGTTCTAAACAATTTGGGAAAGCTTTTAGTTTTCAATACAGAGTAGCTGAATTAAATAACTTTAAATAATTTAATAAGAAAAGAGGAAGTTTATAGCTATACTGAGTAGAAATATTAACTCATTGTGCTTTTGCAAAAAAAAATTTTTAAACTTTTTAAAAAAGCTCACAAATTTGATTTTGTATTTTCAATATATCAAGTGAATCAACTGATATCAAATAAAAATCGTTAACAAATTTTCTATTGATTTTCACACGTACATATTTGGATTATTATATTCAATAAGTCACTAAACCATTGTGGATTCATAATACACGAGCATATAATAAAATTGAATAATAAAGTACATAGAACTTTGTTGTGTATTAGTGTGGTCCAAATTAGTATGAAAAATCAGAGAGGTCGTAGATGTGCGCTCCTCCAGCAAAATTTTGATTTAAATGACAAAATAAAGATTCAGTAAAATTTTCAAAATTTTTGATGCACGTTTAGGGGTCGCTCAACGAGCCCAAAGTTTTGACAATTTAGTTGTTCAGAAATCATTTGATAAGTCAGCTCCACATAAATTTTTTAATTGATTTTCTGCACAATTTTTATTTATTATGCTAATAAGAACACCAAAAAAAATTTTCAGCCAAAAGTATTAAAAAACCATGAAGTTATGGCACGAGTCTGAAAAGTCGATTTTATGCAAAAGCTGTCTGAACCGTCAATGTAACCTCACGAGCCTCCAAATAATTTCATATTGTTCGTCTCACTTTTAAATACAAGTTAATTTATCCCTTAACCATATGCAAGTGGTCTCGTGACATTTTGATGACGCGAACTGAAGTTATTAAACTTTTAGTAGACTGATATTTTCATCGATCGCTTGTTGTTGTTGTAATTCTCAATAAATTCTTTTATGAATATTTACAAGCCCAATTTTTATGGAAAATTCACCAAAATTTGGAATAATTTTTTTTCTATACTACTTTACAAAATCTTGAAAAAAAATTTGAAAAATTTTCATCTGAAGAGTGTTCAAAAAATGAAACAAAATGAAAAATATTTTGTATAAAATCGACTTTTCAGACTAGTGCCATAACTTCCTGGTTTTTTAATACTTTTGGCTGAAATTTTTTTTTGGTGTTCTTATTAGCATAATAAATAAAAATTGTGCAGAAAATCAATTAAAAAATTTATGTGGAGCTGACTTATCAAATGATTTCTGAACAACTAAATTGTCAAAACTTTGGGCTCGTTGAGCGACCCCTAAACGTGCATCAAAAATTTTGAAAATTTTACTGAATCTTTATTTTGTCATTTAAATCAAAATTTTGCTGGAGGAGCGCACATCTACGACCTCTCTGATTTTTCATACTAATTTGGACCACACTATTGTGTATATTCAAATGTATATGCGTCAATTCGACCGATTTCTATTTACTGATGCATATTGGCAATACTTTTTAATCAAATGCGAGCGTTCAAAAAATATGCATTTTCAAAAAAGGTGTTGCATGACAATTAAAAAACAACCATTAAAAATTTTAAGTATCTACGTATTTAAATATACTGTTTTAACAATTGAAAATTCTTTATCGATTTATTATTTTTATTTTCCAGTTGATAGTGCAATCATCAACAAATCTAAAGAGACTTGAAATTGAAAGATGTGTGCTCAATACGTATACAAGCGCAGTTTTCAAGCATAATACTAACTCAGCCGGTATAAATACTAAGCATAGACAGCAGTAAACAAGTCACTCAGCATTTCAGTGTGTGATTCGCAATCTGAGAAACAAGTCGCTTTTGCAAATTTTATTTTACATTCAATCGTTTTTGTTGCTTTTATTTAAAATTTCTACATTTCCTACATAAAATAAATTATGGCGCCTTTACGATGGGGAATTGCTTCTGCTGGTAAAATATCAAATGACTTCGCTGCCGCATTGACCTGTTTGCCAGCAGAAAACCACCAGGTCGTGGCAGTAGCAGCTCGTGCAGCCAAAGACGCTAAAACGTTCGCGGAAATTTTCGACATTCCTGCTTACTATGGTGGATATGAAAGATTAGCAGGAGACCCCAACGTTGGTAAGAAATACATTCAATAGACATTTGTTGCTTAGAGATGAATGATGAAATTTAATTAAATTTTAAAGTATAATCATATTGAATTTTAGATTAACACTTTAAAATGTTTTAAAAAATAATATTGTAAAATTCGCTTTTCCACCCCTAAACATTTTTTATTCAAACATTTTCAAATTAAACAATAACAATGTTCACCTTAAATTGTAGACGTGGTTTATGTTGGAGCAGTGAACATCGCTCACTATGATATCAGCATGATGATGTTGGACCAAGGCAAACATGTACTATGTGAAAAACCTTTGTGTATGAATGAGAAACAGTCCAAGAAGCTTTTGGCTCATGCTAAGGCCAAAAAATTGTTCTTCATGGAAGCAATTTGGTCTCGTTTTTTTCCAGCCTATCAATATGTAAAGCAGCTCATTGATAACGGAACACTTGGAGAGATTACAGAAGTTGAAGTAGAGTTTGGATTCAATATTTCTCAAGTGGAACGTCTTTCGTAAGATTTTCAATTAATAATTTGCTGAAATAACTTTGTGTTTTTTACTTTCATGATACTTTTAATAACTGGCTTTTGCCCCAAACCAAATTGATAATGATGAAAAGTTTGATTTTTTTTATAATCAAAAGGTTTCTGGTTTGAATGTTCAAGTTATATTTTTTCCTGGAATTAGAACGTGTTAGCCTTTTCAGTTATTATGGTCATAAAATCTTTATAATTTCTAAATAGTACCCAGCAGATTAAAAAAATTTCGCTTTTACTTAAAATAAATTTAATTTTTAAAATGTGTGCCAAAATCATGCAAGAATAATTATTATTCTTCTTTTAAAATAAACTTTTTGAATTTTCCCTTTAATTAAAACTTTATTTTCCAGCAAGAAGTCTCTTGGTGGAGGCACAATCTTAGACATTGGCGTGTACACCATCCAAGTTTCACAGTGGGCCTTCCGTAGCGAGCCAAAATCCATCAAAGCTCAAGGCAAACTAAATGAGGAAGGTGTGGATCTTGAGGTATATTGAAGAGTCCTTGATTACATAACTTTTTGGCATCAAAAATAAAACTCCATATGTTTCTCCAATAAGTAACATCCGCTTTATTACAACTTCTATTATCTTAAGGTGGAGGCCGAGTTACAATACGATACAGGGGTGGCAAAAATCAAGATAAGTGCCTATGAAGAGCTCCAAAACACAGCTTACATTCGAGGCACGAAAGGAAAAATAACGGTGAGCTAGTGGTTGGCCAATATTTGAATAGAACTTCTTATCAGTATAATTCGTGCAACTTTTTTGATAAGGAAACATTCAAAGCAGATGCTTCTGAATAACAAGCAGCCTCTTTACTTCTTTACAGATTCACGACTTTTGGTGTCCAACCAAAATAACAACGGTAGATGGAACTTTGAAGGAGTGGGAGTTGCCTGCACCCAAAAAAGGCAAAATGAATTATAATAACGGGTCAGGTATGATGTTTGAAGCAGAAGAAGTACGTCGTTGCATAACTGCTGGCCTTTTGGAGTCACCTGATGTTTCACACGCTGAAAGCTTAATCATTGCTCGCATTGAGGATGAGCTTCGCCGTCAGGTCGGCTGTAAATATCCGGAGGATGATTAAGCTACGGATTAACCCCAATAAACGTCAAAATTAATCTTTTTACACCATTTTCCATTTTTAACCCGAAAATCCATAAAAATTAAAATTCTGTATAATTACTATCACGCACATAAATTGCAATCCAGCTAAAATAAATGGCATGACAAAGAGCATTTTAATGTGATTTAATGTAAATTGTATTGTAAACAAATTTAACCAAATTTCATCGTTCATATCTGCACAATCAACTCGTCTGGTTCAATAAACACCAAACAAATACATAATTAATACTCAAATATTATAATTATTGATGAATTAATTAGCTCCTCCGTAATTCCATTGAAATTCCACATCAGCTTGCACGCAGTTGGCTTTATGGCAGACAAGCATGAACAGGTTACAATCGATATTGTATATTGCAGATTAGATAAAATATTAACTGGTTGTTCACGCTGCTGATAGCATATTGGTCAGGGAAGAGATGTTTATTCAACTTTTAATAATCTTCATTCAATTTGTAATAAATAAATTAGTTGTAGCTTTTACTTTCAATACAATAAGCAAATTTGTTAACACCCCTGTAAATTGATATCATAGAGAATATCAATGTAACTGACTATCATTAGTTGATAATGAACAATCACAATTAAACTTTAATTCAGATGTTGTTATTATCTCAATCAATTAAACCTTTATTGATAACTGTTCAAAATACTGAATGATATCTAATAATATTGCCAATAATAAAGAACCAGTTGAATGCTATCATCCATAACAGTAAGTTCACAAAAAACAATCAAAATTCATTATGGCACCTTTACGTTGGGGAATTGCGGCTACCGGTGAAATCTCTTTTGACTTTGCGAATGCTCTGACTACACTACCTGCGTCTGACCATCTAATGGTTGCAGTCGCTGCTAGAAGTGCTAAAAAAGCGGAAGAGTTTGCCAAGAAATTTGATATCCCGGCTTTTTATGAAGGTTATGATAAGATGATGTTCGATGAAAATGTTGGTGAGTAAATATTACACATAACAATCGGTTTTTGTTTTTGAATAATAAATATAGCACATGTGATATGAATATAATGTATTAATAATAATCTTATCAAACGTTATCAGTCTATTGTGGTTTTTAATACCGGTATAAACAAAATCTCAATAGTGCCGGCTTAAAGATAAGTAAATATTTATTAAACGGGCTGTTCTATAAATTAATGGACTATTACATTTCATAACGACTATCAATTTAAATGAACTTCTTTGGACCTAAACTTCGGTGTCTGTTATAGAAAAAGAAAAACTAGAATTAATTTTTAAAACAAATTTAAATACAGTCGAATTAACAAAATTATTATTTGTTTGACATACACCCTTTTAGTTTAGCACCTTCAAATTCACTTTTATTGCTTTCAAATTACTTGATATAAAAGTTAACCTTAATTAACATTATCTTTAAATTGAAGTTGACACTCGTTTAAAAAAAAGAGACAATAAAACCTTTTTGTAATGAATTCAGAAAGTAAAGTTTTAATGTTCTCAAATTATTTTAACCATATTTCAGATGTTGTATACGTTGGTTCCATTGTTGCCACTCATTTTGAGATTTCCATGCAAGCACTTGAGGCTGGCAAACACGTTCTGTGCGAGAAACCTCTCTGTTTGAACGAAAAGCAAGTTAAAAAGCTTCTGGAAACTGCCAAAGAGAAAAATCTCTTTTTCATGGAGGCAGTTTGGAGTCGTTTCTTTGAAAGTTTTCAACTACTCAAAAAACGTATCGATGACGGAGATTTAGGAGTAATTAAAGAAATTGAAGTTGAGTTTGGCTTCGAACTACCAAATGCAGAACGACTTTACTTAAAAAGTGGTGGTGGTACCATTTTGGATCTTGGTAAGAAATTTAATAAATTTTAAAGTCTATTGTTCAACTTATTGCAGTTTTTATATCATATTTTGTAATTTCAGGAGTTTACCCAATTCATTTATCGTTATGGGTATTTCGAGATGAACCGAGCAAGGTGATTGCTTTTGGAAAGTTAAACGATGCAGGTATAGATGTTGAGGTTACTGGAGAACTCCAATTTCCTAAAGGAGGTGTTACAAAGTTCAAGCAAAGCTGTTTGAGGTCACTTACTAATGTAGCTACCATTAAAGGAACTAAGGGAAACTTTGTAGTAAGTTTTTGGAAAACATTAAATTCTTAAAGCTTGAATCAGTTAAATACAACGAAATATGAAACTTTATCAATCTCTCACCTGATATCATAAAAAATTGTAATTATTACAGATGCACGATTTTTGGTGCTCAATTGCCGTCGATGACGTTGATGGATCGAGAAAAACTTGGGAACTTCCAAAGGGAAGATATGATTTCAATTTGAAGAACAGTAGTGGCCTTCGCTTCGAAGCTGAAGAGACTAGATTATGCATTAATGCAGGATTGATCGAGTCCACGACAGTTCCACACTCTGAAAGCTATAGACTGGCGAGAGTTGAAGACAAACTAAGAAAGCTTACTGGCGTGAAATTCGACGAAGACGACTTGGAGTATTAGAATTGATGGTTTTTCTGTGGAATTCAAATTAAACACAACGATGGTACAATTTATAATTTATGGTTTTATTCATTAAAAACAAAATAAATCTTGTCATTGCTTTGATTACAATGTTTTTTCAATGCTTAAACTATTTTGTGACAATAATGCGATAGAAGTTTCACTGACAGATTTTTTTTAACAAATGATGATGCTCAAACAAAATCTTTTAATATGAAAAAGACTCCATTTTGGTTTAATAAGGATTTTAATACCTTCGGGGATAAAACTTTAATTTCTATGAATAACAATGAGCAAAAAATTGTTAACCAGAACAGGTGTCTATGTAAACATAAAATCTCTAGAAAACTAGCCTTAAAAGGATGACATAATTTATGCATGGCCATTACATGTTGTAATTTTTAATATATCTAGAGAATGTTTCTTTGCGTTTTCCAAATACAAATTTTATTGACAAGTAAAATTTTAATGAGGTATCTCCTTGTACTTGATCAAAAAACCAAGGCATGACAAAATCAACGGAAGTATTTTCCGCTTTGATTCATTTTTATCATGAGTAAGTTGGGATGATGGTTTTCTATCGATTTGTTAAAGCCTCATTAAAAACAAAAAATGTTTTGATTTTGTTGAAAATAATATTTAATATTGAAAATTGGCATAATAAATTATGATCGCTGTTAAAATTTTCAGTGAAAAAAAAAATAGAGCCTGTATTTCATAAAAATTGCTTATTTTTCAATAGGAAACTTGAATCTGAAAACTAGTCTAATTATCTTCAAAAGCTTCAATAAGAAAAGATCTTTTAACTTTATCCGAATATGCCCTCTGACATATTTCAACACTAATAACTTTCTAAAGTTCAAAAAAATCTAAGATTTGAAATAAATATGTTATGTTGAGCTAGTAATTTGCATTTTCAAGGATTGAAATTATTATTAAATAACTTCTTAAAAATTATTTTTATAAAAATAGAATCTCTGCAGTTATCCAAGAACGATGTGTGTTCAACTCGAAATCATTAAAAGAGTATGTAACGTCAGTTTAATTTCGATCAGGAAAAGTTGATTTTACGGTGCATTTACGCAGTTAAATACATTTAATTATTATTGAACGTTTTACAGTGTTTAATTCTAAATGCACCTTCTTTAAACTGGAACATACTCATTTTTCAAAGATCTTTAACAAAGCTAGCAACTACAACAGATAAATTATTTCTGGCACCTTTTGGAAGCAAACAAATCCACATGAAACTTGCCACCAAACTAAATTTTCAAAGCATTCTTTAGCAAAGATATAGCATTGTTCTCTCTAATTGAGTATAATAGTGTAATGTAATTGATCATTAATTTGAAATTTGACTGCACTAATTGCATCACACTAATTGCCTTATTTGGGTTAATTGTCGTTAAATTACTATGTAATAGATAAATTTACATTTAGTTTTAAAATTTACATTAATTACAGCAATTTTTTTCAAATTGTTCAGAAGCTCTTCGCTTAGCAGCTTATCGGTCACCGTGTAGTTTTGCGTAATGATTCAATATACTTAAGCAACTGCCGTCTCTACAATTCCTTTCTTGATGATTTCCCCTAGCTCATCCATGTTTGCATTCGAAGCTGCTGAATTGTTGTTGTTACAGGTTACAAAGTCACTTAATCGGCCATTGTTTTGTCCGTTATGAACATTATGTTCGTTCAGATGGGAATTATGCGGATTGTTCAAATTATTTGAGTTTAAAGCATGTTGGTGGTGAATTGTCGACGATTCTAGATTAAAGCTAGAGGAAGGATAGTCAAGCCTTGCATGTTGATTTACAGGATATTCCTGCATACCTCCGTTAGTTGCATTACTTGTGAAGCAGAGCTCGTTAGTTCCAGGAGTGGTTGGAGTATTTAAGCTCATTTCCGCATAATTACGGAAGGACTCGGAATAGCCACCGTTTTCAGTGTAAGGAGATGCTTGTGAGTTATTCGGATGGTAGTTTGGTTGCTGATGAATGTTTTGGTGGTAGTGTGGGTGGTATTGGGCTGAATGTTGAGGCAGGAAATTAAAATATTCACCAGGTCCATTGTAAGTTGGATTAGCTGCACTATATCCGGGATCAGTCGCTAAACCAGCTCCGTACTCATCTCTGTAGGCATAGTGAAGATCTAGTGATTCACCAGGCACAGTATTGGCCACACTAGAAGACTTAAATTGGCAATTTGGCTCTCCATAAGAAAATCCCGCATATTCACAGTTCGGCCACTTTGCAGGGTTGAAACCGTCCACTTGGCTTTGACCTGATTTAGTTTCCTGCTTTTTCTCTAGTCCTAGTCTCATAATAGTATGAATAAAGTGAGTCTTCACTCTAGCTGGATTGAATTCCACACGACCACTAACATTGGCGCAACAATCTCTCGTGCATCCACAAGGAAAGTTAAGTCTATCTACTTGGCATTTTATTCCAGCTTGACTGCACTCACAAGTATCAGGATCACAATAAGTTCGACAGGAACAGCCACAAACTTCCCGAGAAGTGCGAATTGTACGACATTCATCCTTTTCTAGAATGTCTATCTTTCTAATTCCAGCTGCTTTGAGTAGACCTCGTCGCTGCCGAGTGCTAATTGGTTGCAGAAAGCCACTGATTTCACTATCAGCTTCAGAAGCACTATTTTCACTTGGTTCTTCTTCAGAATTACTGTCTTCACTGGAAGAGCTTGAAGGGTTTTGTTCATTTATTTGTTGGCGATGATGACGACGCTGTTCAGCCAAATGCTCAGAAAGCGAAAAGGACCTAAAACAAAAGGAAATGTTAAAATTGGTAATCAGGAAATTGAAGCAGATTTGAAAAATAATACTTTTTAAAATGTGTTAATATATATTTTATCTAATAGAACTCTTACTTGAAAAAAGAATGCCTTGTAGTCATTCCTAAGGTACATCCTCCTTGTGATGGCACACAACCGAAACCTTGTGTCCTAGGGAAGTAGTACACTTTTACCTCTCCAAAATTTATACTTCGTCTAGCTTTTTTTGGCTCATCCTCGTTCAACGTTTCTGCTGATCTTCTTTTTAAAGTACTTTTGGTAGGTGTAAGTTGAGCTAAATCTCGTTCAATTGCTGATCTGGAAATTTCCAGACCTAATCCAGAATCGGATCCATCACCTCTAATTTCATCTAATAGTGGTGGTAACTCAAAATTTTCATCATTCTCAGATCCACTGCCTTCTATACTGGTCTCTGTGCTTTTAGGGAGATTTTTTAAAGGAATCTCACTGTGGGCATCTACAACATCTTCGTCTTTGATCAAAATGATTGAATTTACAGGTTTCTCCAAGTTTCTTAGAACCACGATTGGTTCTTCTTTTGATCTATGAATTTTCAAATCTACTGATTTGTTGACAGGCGACGTAATCTTTGATCCTTTAAGTTTTTCTATGTCAACGAAAATTATTTCTTCACCCAGCGCTTCATTAGCTGAACTATCCGCAAGGTCATCATCTAAGGTATCAAAATCATCTTCGATGGCAAGTGGATCAGTCAGAGGATCCTCGAAGGACTCTGCTGTTAAACTATCATCAGTATTCATTGTGGAGTTGGGAGATCTAAAATATTAAATAAGGATTAGTATTGACGGTTTTCAATCGAATTATTATTAATGATTTTGAGTACATCTAAACAGAAAACACTAAAAACCACAAAGTCTGGACATTATCAAACAAATCCACTATAATGATCTTTGCTACATCTTTTGTTTAACTCACCCAAACAAACTTGACGAACTGGCATTTCGCTGCAAGTAAGTAATGAAATTTTTAATTGGTTTCAACATCGCACTGACGTCGCATCTGTGTTCACGATGAAGCACCACTAATGTGGTGCCAAGACAACCAAAAGCGTAAAAACGGCCACTTGATTCTCACAAACCCCAAACGAAAGAAAAACAGTCTCGTCAAATCAAAAGTTGGTTAGCTTTTACGTCATCTGAAAATATAAAGAAAATAAAACTTAAAAGAATAATTGAAAAAATAAATCTTTTAGAAAAATTTCGGAGAAACTTGGAAATCATGTAATGCAAGCATAAAAGGTATAGAAAGTAAATAAAATATGAAATTATAAAGGCTTTAAGAGAATTTGTCTACAAGCAATATTAATCGGTGAAAAACATTTTCAGTCCAAATTGAAAAGAATTTTTATAAGAAGCAATTGGAGAACAATGAAAAATTAAGGGTTACACTTAGTTTACAGCTTTGAGAGACTTTTCTGATGAAAGTGATGAAATATTTAAGTAAGCATTTCAAAAGCTTTTTAGAAGGGAAAATTCGAAATTTAACAAAAAAAAGAAATGATTAGGGAGCAGCTACATAAATTATGACGTGATTGAAAATCCGAAATGTTTGAACGCTTCTGTTTGATTAGAGATAATAATGATTCAAAACAATAAAAATGAAAATTGGTCTGCTTTTGCTAACTGTTCAAATAATCAAACTTTTTATATTTTCCCATATTTGATGAACAGATAAGTGTCGGTTTTAGATAAAAATGCTCTTATATATATATATTAATATTAATCTAGCTACATTATTTGCATATTTAAGAGTATAAAATTAATATACGATCGATAAAATCAGAAAAAATGAAACCTATTTTTATATGTTGACGACAGATTTTTTCTAAATTGCATACATTTCTCTGAAGTGATTTTGTTCCATGATGAAACAAAAATATTAATTTATTGAGTACTTGACAACTGGTTTTAATTATTCTTTAATGAATGCTTTTAATAATACCCAAAACATGAATTATTGTAGAGATTGTCACATTTTTAGTTGAAAAACAAACAAGAAAACCTAATGAAGTTAGTATATTTGATTTTCGAACTGCAAAATTACCAACCTATAATTAACTATTGTATATCTGTGTGTATATAAACTTTCAGCAAACTCCAAGAAAATAATTCGATACTTCAAACATCCGAACATGATTATTATTGAAATATTAAAATATCACACAAACCGTATAGAATGGAAAGCATCCCGGTTGGCATTTTATTGGTAATCAGACAGGGACTTGCCATACAAAACATAGTCAACATCGGGTGCCCACAAATTGTCCGAAGCTGCTTTGAGCGTGATGGACTTTTTTTAGGGATGTTTCGGACATTTAGCAGACGTCCGAAGTAGCGTCCGTTATGGGACGTTTCGGATGTCTGCTTTCGCCTTTTTGCGGACATTGAATTTTTGAAATTTTAAGGGGAAATTATATATATTGGGATATATTAATTATATATTGATATTATTAGATATAATAGAATTCAGTTGTTCATATATATATATATTTATATGTTGTACGCGAAATTCTGTCATGTCGTTGAACTGGAGCCTAATAACTTTTGAACGGATAAAGGTTTTCAAGAATTTTTTTCACCAAAACTTCTTACAACTATGTAAAGGATGTAAACTTTATGTTCTAGACCTGGTCCACGCATCTGGTGGTCACGAGAGCTGATCCCGTGATCCTCGGGAAAATCAGAATTTTCCAAAAAAAACGTTCATGATGTGGTGGCACTTTTTATTAACAGCAAAAATAATTTTTTTTTGATGAGGTCTTATAAACATTGTCAAGTCACACATTTTGAGTCATTTTTGAGTTGGTCATCACACCGCGTCTCTTCCCAAGCTTCCACAATCTATGCGATTTTTGCACTTTTTGCATATGATATGCACAAAATTTGTTCATTGCTTGATTTTTCTTGATTTTTCTTTTTTCATTATTTATTTGGCATCACGAGAGATTTTATTTACCCCAGAAACCCAAGATATCCATGCGCTGTTGATCTGAAGATGAATTTGTTGGTTTTTTTCAAGCTTTTTTCAATCATTTTACTATTTAAAGAGAACGAAACCACTTAGAGACTTGAAATTTTTACCAAATGATCAGTGAGTCCAGACAATGTTGGTGCAATAAGTGAAACTGACATCGCGGGTCCACCACGAATCTAAAAAATTTCATCCTTATCTTCAAACATATTTCGAGATTTCTTCTTCTAATGAGTTCAAAAAATAGAATTTATGTGTAAAAATCTTAGATAAGCTGAAAATCAGCTAAACTCCACATCCAGAAGATATTTTTCAAGATCCAGGAGCTTTTTTGAAACTTACAATAGAGCTTTCGTTTCTTCAGCGAAAATATTTAATTTAATGGATTGTTCATGAAATATTTATGGAATCTTTTATGCGGATCCTGGTGACCAGCTGGTGGCTCCAAATAAAAATTTAAGTGATCAAAATTAAATTTTGTTGAGTAAATTGAAGTCATAATAATTTTGAACTAGAAATCTAGGTTATTTGGTCCATAGATTGTTGCCTCAAATTTATTACAACCAAAATGTTTAACTCGGCATTTTTGCCGAGACGGGATAACTAGTATATTATATATTGGTGTATATTATTTATATATTATGATATATAGGTATAAAAATATAAGTATAAATTAATTTTTATACTAATTAACAAAAAATAATTTCAATTAAGAAATAGAGTCTAGAAGTAAATTGGGAACATGGCATAATCATTGCATTGTAATTTAGATTAAAAATTTGGGAGCAGTCTTATTGAGAACCATGAAGCTTCATTTAGTGCAGTTTTTTTTTCGGAAAAATCACGTTGCAGGGTTCAGCAGGGTTGGAATTTTGAATTTTTTGGCATGTCTACTTATTGGATGTTTCGGGTGTCTGCTTTTAGGGTGAAAGTATCCCTTCAAGTAGACAGGGATGTTTTGGCTAGCCAAAACTTCCTTTTAGCGGGTGTCTGAAATCGCCTATGTCTACCTATGGCCAACCGGGATAAGATATATTTTTATAAATATGAATTAATATAAAAAGAATGACGTCATCGCTTAGAATACAGATGAACAGAAAGCAGTAAAATTAATAAAGTAAGTGAATCATGAGCGTGTCATTTGTGCGTTTAAACTTTTTTTTGGTGAAAAATGCAAATAATATGCCCTTCATCAAGCCCGAAAGTTTTAAAGTTTCCACACAAAGCGCACTTGACAAGCGAACTGAGGTGTTAAATATTTGTATTTTTATATTGGTATAAATATAGTTCACTAGCGCACAAATACTTTTAATTAGATTTTATTGAAATATTCATTTACATCACAGCCCTCGGACAACAGTTTGTTCATCGCAGGAAAATTAAACCACGACTTTGAACTGTGAAATTATTAAAACTGTAGAGCTTTTAGAAAAGTTTATTTTCTGTGCGCCTTTCTATAAAGTTTGCGTGTCAATTCTTCGCCAATCTTACAAAAACATTTTCGAAATTTATTTGTTTTCGGTGCAATTGTATTGTGCTTTTTGCCATTTTAACAGTTTTAAAAATAGTTCACAATATTTTAATTCATTCCCGTTTGCATTATGAAAATATGGTATGGTTTGTCGATTATGGACGACGTCAAGCAAGTCGCATAGTGACGCTTTTAAATTAATCAATAGGCTGAATTGAGGATTTATCTTTTTTAGAATTTTAGTTTTTCTGAAAAATCGATTAAAGTTTCTGTATATTGTTAGAGCATTTTTTTTATATCACAACAAGTTTTAATATCATTAATGATGCTTATCGAAAATTGTCAAAAACGACAATCTAAACAATTTGAAAGCTCTGATAAGTGAGTTTACGTTGCATTGTAAACCATTTGAGAAGGATCGTTCATTCTCATTCAATCAAATATTGTGACCGATAAATTTATTATGACATTTTCCGTCATAAAAGTTTGACGCGTTAAAAGCGCAACAAACTAGTTTTCCCAAAAAAAATACTCACAATTAACAAAAAATCTGTTTTCTATAAATCGTGCAAAATTGAAATAAATAAATCTCTTATCAATTTCGCCAAAGAAAACATAGAAGACACGGAAAAATTCTTTAATAATAATAATAATGTTCCCCTACCAAAAGCAGTTCAGGCCAACAACAAAGGCCAGTGTATGAAAATTTTCTCTACAGTTTCATGTGAATATTCAATATACGATCGCGTACAAACATTAATGTAGAAAATACTACAAAACGACAACAACAGCAGCAGCAGTAAAGTTATAGGGGGCCCGAGGAGCAGGCGTAAAAGTTTTACTTGACGACATTAATAAGAATTTTTTTCGTATCCAAAATGTTATACTGAATCTTTTCAAAGTGAATATGATATTTTGTTTTGAATATTCATAACATAAACATTGTATATTTATTTAAAGTTTGGGTTTGTTTATTAGAAATTTTTATCCTATGGAGCTGAGAGAGTGGATCTTTACACGAAACATAATAAACGCAGACTTATCCAAATTAAATAGAATGATCATAAAAAACATTAAAATATTCGATTCGTGTTATCTGGGACATTCTAACCAACATTGTTCCGACAGTGACTTGGTTTTGTTGCTTTTCCTTTAGCGTTTTCATGATTTTATGCTGTTGGTGTGTTGGTAACTGATTGGATTGGTGTGAGATTGTACGTATATCAATTTCCATAGGTTTTTTGAAGCACACACAAAAACACAGAAAAAGTATTTGAATTCACAAAAAGCCAGTTTTCACTTGGAAGGAAAATTTTCGGTGCTTTTCAAGCCAACAAGAAATGATCATCATCGTTGCATACATATTAATTAACTTAGTACTTATGTTGCTACTTATGCTGCAAAGCTACATTGAAGAGCTTTAGTATGTTTTTCAAATAAAAACTTGTTGTTAAATTTTCAACAATGAAATAAATAAATTATAAAAGAATGTTTCCGATACAAAATATTTTAAACTTTCAAGCTTTTGATTTGCTTACAGTTTTGGAATTTAAATCATGATCTACAAGGATAAATTTTTTTGAGGACCAGAAACGGACCACAGAACTCAATACACTCATAGAAATAAAACCCTGACATGGTTCCGAAGAAACACGAACGGAAACCGAAGAATTTGCGAGTTCATAAAGTATTTGAAAGATGCTCTTCCAAATATGTTTTAAGCCCTGAAGTAGTAGATTAATTTCATTGGACACCTCTGGAAATCTTGCATACATACACACTGTATAAAATCATTTATTTTATTATTATTTTAGATATTCATTCGCTGCCGCACAATCTTTTTTTTTTTCAATTCTTCTTCCACACATTTTTTTTTTGAACAGAGCGCGCAAAGGGATGTTGTTAGTTGTTTTTGCATACCTTTAGCCAGCCAAAGCGTTGATTGATTAGTGTCCTGAAGAGCAGTTTTAAATATTTTCACTACTTAATTGATTACTTTCAGTTTTAATTGATTTTTCAGGGAGCGACACACTATTTCATAGTTTTATGACCTTTTGAACTGCAATTCTTTGCTTTAATTGATTCTGAATATTAGCTCGACCACTTGTACATCACTTTTAGTCTTCAAAGTGTTAAGAAAACGATTGGTATATTTTATTTAGCATTTTATAGTAGCACCAGTTTATTAAACACCTTCACTCTACTCTATCTTTCACGATTTATGTCAAAAAATACAGCGCAACTTTGAGAATATACTAGCAGTGGATTTTCAAAGAAATTTTTTGAGGGGCATTCTGGAAAATGGTAAGAAAAATACTTGAACGCTACTGTAATTGTATTAGTATGCGTTGTTAGTGAGCTGTTGAGTAAAATGAGTTTGCTGAAGAATAACGTTGCAGGGTTTAGAAACATTTTTTGCATCGCGTATCGAAAGCTTTACTCATGTTAAGTAATAATAAAATTTATGTTTTGTTTGCGAATCTATGTTGGATGACAGCTAAAATTTCAAAATTGAAAAAAGCTGATACATTCGTGATCGACAAATATATAAAATTACCGACCCTAGTACAAAAGCTTTTGAGTAAAAACTGAGTAAAAAGCTTTGTTAGACTTAAATTTGAAATCAACCGTTAAAAGCATAAACAATTGTTAGTGTTACATATTTTCAAGACATTTTACATATATTTCAGAAAGTCATCTTCTAATTTTAAAGATCTCAATTTGCAATATATTTATTTAATATTCTGTTTATGTGAATCATGATATGTTCCTTTTCACTTTTCAGCTTGTTGAATTTTGAAATCTTCAATTAAAACTTACCTTAGTACAGTGTGAACAGCTAAAACAATCACGCAAAATCTGCAACATTATGAGTAACAAGATAGTTCATCGTAAGTTCAAACTGGTTTGTTTGAATTTTAGCACATTCAAATTAATTTTTTTTTTCAACACTTTATTTCAGATCGAATCGAAAACGAAATTATAGAAGAAAAGAATAATAATTTAAAATAATTAAAAGAAATGATCCATACTTAAAAAAAAATAATTCCAGAAAGTTGCTTAACCCGTGAAGATCTATAAGAAGACTTTCATAAAGCTTTTTATCAGCTTTCTGATTTTTTGCAATGGTATTCAAAAAGTAATGATTGTTTCTGTAAACTCTTGAATGAAAGGCCAAACATTTTACGCCAATGAATCTTTTTTACTCTGTCTTCGCATTTACTACTTTCGCCGTTAAATATTTGGTATAGCAAAATGATATTTATATTCATGGAACTATTATGGTGATCACTTTGTCGTCGCTTGTGTACTGAAATTTTTTTTTTAAGAATTCCGTAAATTTTTGAGTTAAATAATCATAAATCACACAATTTTAAGCTTTACGGTAGTAGAAACATAATAAACAAAAAACTAAAATGTTAACGAAAAGCAAAAAAAGTTGAGTATCTATCAAAATTCAAAACTAAAATGGGATCAAAAAAATTAGCGATTTTAGGTAAAGATTAGCAACTTTAAGACTAACCAGAATTGAAACAACGTACAAGCTGAAACAAAAAGTTTGCATACACTCAAGCATAGAAACAAAAAAATTGATACCGTATGTAACAGTATTTTCTTTATTCATCATTTATTCTATACTTCTCAAATCAAAAAAAAATCTATAAAACGTTTCTTGAAAAATAAAGCACACAATTGTATAATTAAATAAATTCCCATTTCTACAATCTAAATTGACTTTTTCATAAACATTATCACTTATGTTAAAAGAAAAACTTTTATCTTATGCTGACTAGAAAGTAATTGATCTTTCGATTGATCGATATCTCGATGTTTTTTTTAATTGTTTGAACTGTTGAGTTGCGATGTGGCTTGCTCCAATTGAGATTGTGGTGTGTTGAGAAGCTGCTGCAATTTGGTGGCTGCAGGGAAAGAGGCCAAGTCTAAAGGTGCGGCTCCTGTGGTACTTTGAATGTAGGCAATTAGTCTAGAAATAAATTGAAAGTTAAATTTTAATATTAAGCCACGAGAGCGTGTTAAAAGATTATGTCTGAATGAAGTTTGTTCCAACTCATTACCTTCTCAATTCTTCCAGAGCATTGGCCTGCATCAGTATATAATTTTTAGCCAATAATAAAGTTGCTATTTTGGACAGTTTTCTCACAGACGGACTATGAGCATAAGGAATCACGCTTCTTAATTCGTCCAACGCGTCATTCAAATCGTGCATCCTTCTTCTTTCCCTAAAATAAAAATACATAGATTTAGGTTAATACACAATCACTAAAAGAATTGTTTAACACTAACCTTGCATTAATGTTTAACCTCACTGATTTTCCTTGGCGATTCTTTTGTTTGCCTCCTGGATTGTTGGATGAAATTCCACTTGGTCCTGATTGCTCCAGTAAATGTGCAATATGTGATGCACTCCCACTTGGTTTATTCTCATCACTTTGTGCTGATGAAGTAGCTGCATGTGGTTGTGCAAAAAATCCTCCAAGACCAACTGTTCCTAATGGAGTTCTACGTCCTAAAAATTCATAATTGTATTATTATTGGTTGTGAGGGAATAATTAAACATTTAAAATACCAGGAACACTTTGCTGTGGTGGACTCGAGGTTGGAGTAGGTTGATGATGCTGCATTGCTTGTGCGTGATTCAAATGGAAGTTGAAATGGTGGGGATCCATTTTAATTCAAGAACATCAAAATATAATTTCCCTGCAAATATATGTTTGTTAGAAAAGCTGTACAAGAACTTGTATGCAGTTCGTCCTGAGCTTTCAAAGTGTGTCTCTGATGTGGCTCGACTTAACTTCAATTCTTATTTTGTTTTTATGTTTATTTTAATTTTCTTGCAATGAAATCTGATTATGCAAATTGTTTTTGATACAACTTCAAATCTATATTATTAATGTGTTTGAGATGGCTTTAAAAAAACTATCGGCTTATTTTTAATCAAGAACACTTTTCATAAAAACAGGACTCAAATTTTTCATACATGGTAACAATTAAACACATATCAAAAGTTGCACTTTAGTAAATTGAATTATGTTTCATCACTTTTCAATATTCAAACCCTCACTCCTAAAACTTCATTTATTTTGATATCACAAACTCACCAACAACAAGTTATTAATTAATTTAGACCAAAATGTCTGAAATTGATGGCAGCCGGAGGATGATTTTCAGCAGAATAGCTCTATCATATTTTTCATGTCTCCACAACTTGTATTTACTTATATAAAACTTTATTTTTCTCGACTCTTTTCGAGGTAATTCTATTAATTGAATGTGTTTGACACGTTTGGCAGCTAACTCACCGCTTGAATATTTAAAAAATCATAAACTTTTGCGGGGCTGAGTTATAAACACCAAACATTTATTATTACTAAACTGTGTTATTTATTCAAAGATTTTTCCCTGTGGTTGGCAGCAGTAGCCCTAATGTACATGGATCTGCCTCAAAAAGTATTTATGTGTTTGTCGAGCAGCCACCAGCAACAACACCAAATAATGTGCTCAAAACTATGGTACATAACAGCCAAAAAATAATGTATTATTGCAATGTGAAGTGAGAACAACCGATGCCGATTTTTATCATGTTAAACATTTTTTTGTATTTAATATACAAAAGTTTTTCAATTTTTTTTTATTTTTTAATGTATTTCAGTAATTTTCAGAAGTATTTAATCAAAAACTAAAAAAAAAACAACAAATATCTGATTAATCACAGATTAGTTAAAAACTCAGTTTCAATACATTCTCCATGCGAGAATAATTCTACCATTCCCCAAACATCGTGCACATAGTCAAACACCGAAAAGTGTTCGCTTGTATCTTTCCCTCTCACATTATGATTTTGGTATATTCGGTGCAAAAATATAAAATATAAATTTTCTCTTACTGTCGCTACATAAAGCAGTTATCTGGAAATACATTATATATAGGGACAACTCACCCCATGCCCAACTCCGTGATTTTTTCTGCATTTCATTGTTCTGCTGACGATGATGGTGGCCAAGAACAGCAAATTATGAAAAGGACGTTACGAGGTTTTAACTATTTAGAGCAATTTTTAAATGTTTTTTAAGCTTAAATTATGTAATGTTAAAACTCCAAATACGCAGATGAAGATGAATTGGAAAATATTGGGAATTCCAAAAAGAAAATTTAGTATGTAAAATATTTTGAACTTATATAAATTTGCATGAGATGATTTGTTACAACATCCTTCCTATTGTAACCAAGAATTCTTGTGTATCACCAAAAAGCGCCTGAGGGGATGCCAGCAAATTTGCTCGCTTCAAACGGCAAAACGTGAAATTGTAATATTATTCTTGGTATTACTTCGCGAGCCCGTTTATTCCACAATAAAAGTATTAGAATAAAGCGCCTCGGCCAAATTTCCTCCAAATACTCTCATGCCAATGATAAAATTGGATTTTATGGCAGCACAGCATTTGCTGGCGAGGGTGAGATCGACCCTGGCTCTTTAAATAAAAAGTTGATCAATATTTGGCTGTTTATATTACCCGAGTAAAGTAGCTCCACTTTAATGCGAACGGTTGACAGGAAAAAAATTGAACAGTTTGCATTCGAATTATCCTAATTTCCACCCTTCTTTAGCAGCTCTTCACCGCTTGTTACATTTGCCTCCTACTTTGAAAATGTACCCGGTGTGCTCTGTGTAAGTTTTGCTTGTGAAATAGATTTTTGATTGTTTTTATTGCCCAAGCTCAAGATGAAGGCAAATTGATGCGCTTGCTGCTTTCAATTTTAATTCAAGAAGCTCATCACTAAATAAGAAGATTATGTTCTTAAACATTTTGAATGGGTAGAATTATAGAGAATGGAAATGGAAATGTTTAGTTTCAATTGTAATGTGAACTCTGCAAACGATAAACCGATTAATTTAATAATTTATGAATTGTATATGTGAATGTTATTGGAATTTTGTTTGTGGTCCTATAACAATAATCAGGCTGATTTTACAATTGAACATTATCTCATATTTTCGTTTAATAGTTTAATGCTTTTAATGTTTATTATTTACTCGATAATTGAATATAAATATTCAATTTTCAGAAAATTAATTTTGTGAATTATGAATTGAAAATGATAAATTTTCAGCGCTCAGCATCAGCATGCATTTTTAAGAGAGTTTTCTGTGTGACTCGCCTGAATATATTTATATTTTAAAAATAATCAGATAAATTTTAATGCTAAAATGCTTATAGATATGTCAGAATAACACAATACCGAATGTATTATGTATTATTTATGTAATTTATGTGCCAGATTGTTGATATTTTCATAAAAATCTGGTGGTAATTAAATACCTTGTGATTTATTCGACATATTTATAGCCTTAGGGATCACTAAGGTAACTAGTGCAAAGATTGATCCTCTTCAAGAATTTTGCTTGTTATGAAATATGAGTGAACCACGCAAATCCAATGTTATGTGGGATTTAACTCCTTAGCGTACTCTGAAACTAAATAATCCTTTTTCTGTGAATCTTTTAAGACTACTCAACAATTTCCCAAAACTCCCCCCAAACCCATTAAAAAGTCTTCAATCCCCAGATTTTTCAATTCCCAGGAACCACTTTAAGCTGACTCTATTTATGTTTGTACATCAACTTGTGTCGTATTTCCATTTTAATTCCCTTCAAATTCGATTTCAATTGTATATATTTAGAAATAAATTGTATCGTTCGCTACTCCAAAGCATTAATTAAAATGCTAAAAAAAAATACTCAAAAATTCAAAAGCTGTTGAGCAAAAACATTTCAGCTACAATTACAAGTTTTCCGATGCCATAAATTCAGCAACTCACAAATAAAATTCGATAAAGAAAATGTTTGATTAATTGTTCCCTGGAAATCCACACTCAAAATTTCCAGCAGTGTATTAATCCGTATGGTCGCTTAGCAACTTGCAGATTTTTTATGTAGTTAGTATGAAATCATGCAATTGTATGTGTGAAATCATCAACCCTCATCCCACCATCCACCCATCACTTCAGCAGTTTCAGCCAAATGCTATATAATTTTTCCCCGAGTTTTTTTTTCATCCACCAGCAGCAACCTCTTTTGTCAGTAAACAGCATAAAAATAATAATAAAATGAACCCTCGATTTTCTGCACAGCATATACAAATACTTTCGCCTGATTCCGGGCTTCCACACGGTCCCTTGTGCAACTGCTAGGATCTCTGATGCTGGCTGCTATTTCTGATGTTTGAGGCTGTAATGCTCTACCAACTTGTTGTGCATGTGTGAGTGCTTGTAAGTGTGCAAGTTATTGATTAAATGTTACACAAAATGGGCAAAAATTCGGGCTCATCATCATCATCAGCTCTTTCCTTGTAATAATATTTATAGCATCCAGGCAAGATTTATTTGTTTATGTAATGTATTTGCTGTATTTTCTGTAGTTGCTGAACTTGTATATTATTATCTATAGTACCAAGTGTGTGGAGAAATGGACGGAGAAGAATAGAGGAGACTGTAAATGATAGATTTATGATAAGCAATAATTAACGAGGACGATGGGTTAATTTGCATTATATTTAATCAGAGTGTTGTGCAATGTTTGAAATGTTTGATTAGGAATTACTAATAATAAGCAAAAAATATACATTTGAAATATCCTATATTTACATAATATTGGAGATTATTAAGTGGAAAATTTTATTTTCACAGATTGAGATAAGTTTATGCTTTCTGGAATTATTAAATAAAACAGATTCCTAAAGTGAATAAGGAACCCAATTTTCTTATAATTTTGATTAACAAATAGAAACTTGAACCAGTTAAGTTCGAGTTAAGAATTCTTTTGAATCGCCTTTTCATTCAAGATTCGACTTCTCCATTTAATGATTTAATGCTATTATATGAAAACGATGAAAGTATAAAAAAGATACACAAAATCACAATATTCTGGGACATTCTCGTTATCGTTCTTTTGTAAAAGAGAAGGAAAAGTTTTTTAAATGCAAAAAATATACATAAATATTGTTCCATTGAAAGAGAAAGACCGGAAAGGTTCATTAAAAATTGTGCCCGAGCTCGAACAATGAAGTGTAAAAAAATGGTTGCGATTCTCATTTAGCCTCTAGCACATTAATGAAATTTATAGAAAGCTTTACAACAAAGTCTTCATATTTTTACCCTAATTCTATAGGAAACAAATGGCATCATAAAAAAGTGTTTTAACGAAGAATAACGGAAATCATGGACATAAAATTTCATTCCTTCTGTGTTTCTGGAATGCTTTTTTAACACCTAATAAGCACCATTCTCCTCACTGCTGGAAATTTATATTATTTTTGGTGAGCTGCTTTTTGGGGTAAAAAAAACAGAAGATATTTTTTGTTGCATCGTAAAATTTTACTTCTCAATAAAATGAATATCCAAAGTTTTCAGGCAAAACGCTTTTTAATGAGATTTTTATATTAAAACGGGGAGCCTTCGATAAAGTTTAAGATATGGAGATTTTTGTATTTAGTAGCTAAATTTTTGTATCGTTTGTATTTTACATTTATTAAAGAAATGTACATATTTCTTGAAGAAGTGTGTTGTTCAATTTATATCTTAATATTAAAAAATGTTACATCGGCTACAGACAACTTCTGCTTGAAGTTCTTAAAGATGAGTAATCTTTTCTATAAAAGTATGGTAAAAAGAAATGTGCTCTGATTTAGTCCACATAGCAAGCAAAGTTCTCGACCAAAATATATCGCAACACAAAAGTCATCTTGCTTGGCACTACAATTGTGTACTTATTGTAAGAAAGTGATAAAGAAAAATCAATTTATGGGCAAAACCCTAACAAAAGACTTTTGCCTCATTGTTCGCCTTTCAAACATGTGTGGTGAAAAAATATAATAAAATGAAGCGTCCCACGAGAATAGCTACTCTCTGATTTCTTTGTGCTTCACAATTTCAGATAAAATATGTACCCGAAATAAGGAAAAGAAAACAGCAAGGAAAATTCTATGAAGGATGATGTTAATTTTTTGTGTGGGGTTGGAGTGGAGATGATATCGGTAGGTGGGTCCTTCATTAAAATATAAAGGTTTTTCATTATTTTTTCAACACAAAAAATGGAAATTAACTTTAAAATAAAAACTTGGGCACGTATTAAATGGAATTCTATAAATTCTTATCTAAACTGCTAAAATACTTAAATGTTCCAACTGAAAAGATAGCACAAAACAGACGATATCTTACATATATAAAATATATCTCTTTTTTATAGTCCAACTTAAAATATAACCATGGAATATAACGATAGATATAACGATGGGGTTGCCCCTTGAACATGTAAGATTTATGCGATTATACCGAAAAGCATTAAGAGGATCTAACAGCATCGAACACGGTTGGCAACTCTGACTATGACTTGAAAGGCAGTAATGCCAAGTAATACTGTAATAGAGGTTACAAAAACGTGCCACCCAAAAAAGTATATATATTATAAAAATACCCATTTTTTGGACATTTAAACCGGAATAAAAAAATTGAACATAATCAGAAACTATAATCTGGAAAATTAAACAATGATGGCATATGGTGAAACATTTTTTAAACACTGTGTAGAAAAATCAAAATGAAATTTGTTATTTTGTTCAACTGTTCACTCGAACTATGTCCAATTAAATATTTATCTGCTACAATGGCATCTTTTGTTCCAAAATAGCAAAATAACTCATTTGCATAATTAATTATTAATTTGGGAAACTCTTGCCAAAAAGGAATATTCCCATGTTTGTCTCAAAATAGGATGTAAGGGAGCTTGTGTGTTTAAATTATATTAAAAATAGTATGGACAAGTTTGCAGAGGTATTTTATCAACCATTAGGACTCTTTGTGAATAAATTCTCGGACTGAAGTATGTAGGTACTTAGGTCGTAAAAATATTCCAATCATTTATGATATCTAACAAATGTGGACATTTAAAAGAATACTTAATCTGCGTTGCATAGTTACTGCATGAAAGTATTTAATTTGGAAATGTTTGTAACACCAAGCATTTTGTTGTCATTGTTTATAAATTGCCCAGCCATCAGCGACTGAATTTGTCAGCTTGAAATTGAAATTGATTATTTGCTATTATGCCCAGCGTCAAGCAAATTGTGATGTTATAGAAATATGTAGAAGTTTGCACAGCGGCTAGATGGCAGCCAAAGCCAATTATTACGCTTTTTATGCCTTTTAAATCTGTGTGTGCCTTACAACACTTCTACCATTCGCCACCAGCTCAGTGCTGTTGAGCTTTGAAGAGCTTGGTAGGGCTGGATGCTCAGCTCCTATTTTTGTTTCATAAAAAACATGCTTTGTTGAGAGTTATATATTTGCTACATTTTTGCGGTAGGTGAAATAGAATTTCCATAGAAACCATATATTTTTAGTCCAAATCATTGATATGGTTATGTAATATTACATATTGTTATGTAACAATATTTTTTCATTCATGACGAAATTAAAAATCTCAAAATTACAATAAACAACCGAGCATGCCTTCAAATGAATCCTCGTATTTTGTAAAGATGTTGTTACTTTAGGAATACTCTCAAACACATAATATTTCAAATATTCGAGTTTCATTATTCTTCAAAATGAATTTTAAATTAGATAAAAAGCTTCAAAAAGAATTCTAACATTCTTGGTAGAATATAAGTTAAAAATATATTCAATGTACCAAGTGAAACATAAAAATTCAGATCCTACACATAAAGATCCCCAAAAATGTATATATATATATATATTTAGAAGGTGCTGCTTGATTCACAGCATGTACACTGGTTTTGGCAAACCGAACGAGCCGTCTAGTTGGGATGCAATACTCGTGGGGCTTCATATACTACGGTCAAGGGCAGAGAAGGTGAATTTATTGAATTTAGTTAGTTCCATAAATTCAGAAATATCCTGATTCACCATATTCAGTGAAGCTCGTTACTAATTACATTTGCTTACATGACAACTTATAATCGACAGTTCTATTGATGTATTTAGTACTATATTTTGCAAGCGTATTCATAATAAATGGCATAAATGGAATAAATTGTTTGTAGAATAAATTCTCTATTCTAGTCCCAGTACGAGATCCACAATTGATTTATGCAACATTTACATGGTAATTTAATGGCATTTTTAATTCTATTTATTTCCACCGAATGGCATCCAGTGAAAAATCCAATTTGAAATGAATTCATTGCGAATTAATCAAAGAGAAAATTTGCTATTCAAATTAAAGAGCCACCAAACACTCTTTTTTTGTTTCAGTGCCAAATTACCATAATTATAAACCAAAGAATTGGAGGAAAGCGAGAAAAGTATTAGGATGCCCGAAAAAGCAGAGAATATTTCTTAAAAGCAAAAAAAAAGAAAAAGATCATCATCATCACATTTTGCCCCGTTCCCCGGGTGCTTTCACCCATTTCCAACACTGCTTCGCGTTCAGTTATCTTCTGAAGTTCTGGCACAGCTACCCACTCCACTCGACGTCACATTCGAATGCCCTGAGCCAAGCAGGCAAGCTGCCATAGCAACGCCGGGATTTTGCTTGCCAATTCGAGCTGCATCTCTTTTTTTCACGCTGACTGTTGGCACATATCTCTCTTTGTTGTTTCGCTACTTTTGCTCGTATCACCACAAACAGCTAAATATATGTACAAATTACGCACACAAAGGCACAGCCTGAAATAATTTTCTTATAATTCCAATTTAGTCAGCTCGAAATTCTCTGGCTCGGCTTTTATGTCACGTCTTCTTGAAGATGGATAAAAATTGTTTAATCACAATAACACCATTAAAGTATGGAAACTTAGGCACAATAACAAAATAACAGAATTAAAATAGCAAATTTTGGGAATTTTTGGGGGAAATGTGAATAATTGTGGTATTTCTAGGCATAGAAGTGCTTTGGATTTATTTTATTTGGTTTTTTGGGTTTTTTGGGTATCTACAAAAAAGCAGATACCAAAAATCGTTAGAATAATATAACTCACATTCAGTGAAAATCCTGGGAAAATGAAGATTTCTTGGTACTCGATATAAATTGTATAAAATGCGTTCAACTTTTCATTTCAACCAAAAACTTTATACTTTTTGCCCATTAAATATTAAAGGACTTGGGAATTCTAAAGGTTTTGGATCGTTCATGAAAGAAAATTAAAATTGAATGCTTTATGGTAAACTTTATTTTACTAAACTTTGGTAGAAGATAAAAATTCTAAGTTACAGTGTACAAAAAAAATTTGAAGCAGTTCATTAGATTCGCAATGCCACAATAAAAAGAGAATGGAAAATTAAATAAATATCTAGAAAGCACAGAAAGTTTTTCTTCTGTATCTATACTTTATACGACGCATTTAAGTATCAAACATGTAACTATAATTTTCGGAAAAGCAAGAATATAGAAGTACAAAATATGAAATATTAATAAATGTATAAAGAGCATAAATTTGTCGTAGAGCTTGCATAAGTTTTCAAAACTCCCAAAATATATTTTTAAACGATTATTATTATGATTGTGTACAACAGTTTATTTTATGACATGAAAATTAAATTAATGTTGGAGCCTGGAAAGAAGAAAAAGTGCTCACTTGATATTTGCAGACTTCACAACATTTAACCTCTTAAAAATTAATTAATTTCTGAAATTTAACCAATTTTCCAAACATGAAGGCGAAAGAACAAATAAGAAGTTTGGAGCATAAAAAATTACGCAAAGACATAAATTTCGTTTGAGCATGAAATGAGGTCTAATTTCAAGCAAAACTAATTTAATTATTCAATGTAAATTAATTGACTAAATGAAGATTGAAGAATGATACGAAAATTAGCATAACGGGATGCTGGGTGATTGCTTTACTTGAGATAACTTTCGTTTATGAATATCACTAATAAGATGTATTAAATTAAGGGTTAAAAATTTTCATTTTGTGGAAAATACTAATTATGATGATAACGAAATCTATTATTAAAAGCAATGCGAAAGCTTAAATTAAGTTTATGAAAAACGAAAATTAGAAACTTTGTACACTGTAAAAAATATATTTCGTTAAACATTTTCTTGCAGGGTAGAAAAAATTGATTAAAAATTAGAACATCCAGCTAGCTACCAAGTAAAACTATCTCCCCAAATGACACAAAAGCCAATTTTACGAAAAACAGGAAACGACAAAAAGGCTGACAAATAGCGTACGGATTGGATAAATTTGTGGGGTAAAAAGTGCTTTTCAATTTGAATTCTGCACATAATGGAAGCGAATGATATACTTTTCTGTTTCTGCCACAAAAAGTGTTGCACGGCGGATACATCAGGTGCTTCTTTATCGGATTATTTATTTAATATATTTTTTTGCTGTTGCCTGCGAAACTGTGAAATCTATTGCAGAGAATTCAAAGAAGAGCAGATAAAATCTGTTGGGATATAAATTCGTTTTATTTTCGTGCAAAAGCAAAATTAAAAGCAAATATTTGGATTGAAAATCGTATTTTCTATTAAAAAGATGCTATACTTTTACTCGATTTTTGGATTTCCAAATACTCAATCTTCCATCTTCCGAGGTGGGACTGCCAGTCAAATATTTGAGGTTTATCCGTACCAACAAGTAAACAAGTTCGTATTTGCGAATGATTATAATTCTATAAATCATGTACAAATAGCCGTAATATATCGAAATCTGAAACTATTTGAATGAAAGTAAATATTTCATTATAGATCAAATTACGCAAACAATACCCCGAATTCCATTCCTCAACGATTTTCCTTTTGAGCATTAGACAACACCCACTTCACTTTGAGAGATGGAAATCTTGCATGTCCCTCGAGTGATCGAAACCCTTTTCAGATGACCCATCTGTAAAATGTAAGAGCGTATTAATTCAAACAAGAGTAATCTCCTGTAGCCTTTATCTGCTTTTTGTTGTATAATAATAATGGAAGCACTAACGGAAAATCAATGTCTTTATTTTTGTTGGTTTTAATATTTAAAATTTGATACTTTCTTGGGTTCGATGGGATGGAATAAATAAGTAATCATTGAGACAAAAAACATTTAGCTATACAATTTCTGACATATTATCTTTAATAAATGTGCGCTGTTCTTGGGTAATCTTTGCACTGTGAATATAAAAAACATTCAATATTATATTGAGCTGAGTAAGAATGATTTATTCTACTACTTACCGTATGTAAAACATTGTACGGTATTGTCAGAGGTTTAACTATATTGCTTTACTACTTCATTTCATAGTCTCATGTGTTTCAATGATAATTATCACATCAAACTCTCACATTAAACTAAATTAGTTAATAAATAAAGACCCTTTTATTATCCGCACTATCTATCGAGAATTTATACATCAAACAAAACAGAATGTTAAATTTCTACTAAAAGTACTGAAAACATAAAATGGAACTGTTCGGTGTTAGATAACATTTTATAGCATTATTATATCATATTCCTAGTCTTATTTATGTCATTATAAGTTAATGAAGAGTCTAAAATATGCATTATAAGTTTTCATCTCGTATTCAAACAAAAGTTCCGATCTGTAGCTCATCATGTTTAATTAGACGTATTACGTATTATGATAGGAGATAAGGCTCGAGAAAATAAATCGCACACTCGCACTTTGTATGAAATTATTATATTGCCAGCAGCAAGATTGCACAAGAAAAAGTAGAAAAGTTGAATCCTTGTTACTAAAGGGGAACACTGAAAAGATTTTTTATTGTGATCATAAATACTTTTTTCTTATTTGAATTAAATTCATTGCAAGTCTTCTGAAGTACTTAAACCTGAAATTTTATCGATTTAAAACTTTTATTATGTAAACAAGTAATAGCATAGTTTTTCAACTTCAAAAAATTTGCTTTAAAAAAATTTACTTCAAGGATATTTTTCCTGAAGCCGTGAATATTTTTTTAAGTGTTGACTGTACGTACAAAATAAAGGCTCAAGAATTTCGATCTACCAAAAATAAAACATGACAGGCAAGACAAGAGGAAAAAATTAATGGGACTTCATTATTGTATAAAATAACAAATTATACCAATTTACGTTAGAAGTTTTCTTTTATATTTCTTTCCTCTGTTTTGTTTTTAATCCTCAAACACAAAATGGAAGCTCAAATAATTTGAAATTGAATTCATTCAATAATTAACAAAAACCTAGTAATACTTTATTCTTCAAAAAGCTCCTTAAATACTGCTTTGGGTTTCCTGGCACAGATTTGTGATCAATAGTAACTACATGTTCCAGTAGCAATTCATAAGCCTCTTTTCTTGATGCTTTGCAATTCAAGTTGATGTTTGCTCTGGGACAATTTCATTTTATCTAAGCTTCTTATAAACTTTGCTCATTTCCACAATATCGCAAAATACTTTTAAAATATATGATCAGTAACATTTTAGCAGAAAATTCCAATTTTTGATTGCTTCAAAAATTATTAATGCTATTTATCATCCTTTGAGACCCGAGAGCGAGCAGCATACGATTAAATATTAAATTCAATGTCAAAAAGCATCCTCCTTCAATATTCATGTGAATACGAATTCATTTTAGGGGATTCAAGTGTCTGGCAAAATAAAATCGAGCTGGTTGTGTGATCGAATATGAGAGCTAACAGCTTGATGAAATGAACGATGACACGAGTTTCATATTTCCCATGCAAGCTTATCTGCACTTATCCTATTATTATTCTATGTTAATTTATCAGAACAGGGCACTATGTGGCGATGTCATTACTGGTTAAACATATTGAGGCTGGTACAAACATTGGTACATAGAATGATTATTGGTTCATACAGAATGTAAATTTTTTAAGATAATATGATTTGTAATGAAATTGAAGTGTCTATGATATTCAATTTATTGTAAATGTATTAAGAAAAGGAACACCGGAAAAGCACTGTATCCATTTGATCAAATCCAACCCAACGCTTTCCTGGAAGCTTTATTGACATCATCTCCAAAATCTCCCCACATGTTTGTTCAGTAGCACACAACATAAGCCTATTCCGTTGAGCCTGGCATTTTCCAATCTATTTTCATTAAAAGCAAAGACAGGGATTGTTCCTAATTAGATTTATTTAATTAAAGCATATACATGTGATTGAGTTTGTCGTCTCCGCATCGCATCGAATCTCTACATAATACCAAACAATGATAAAATCAATGTGATCAAACAATTCGTTTGCCGGACCAGTCATCCGTGAAATTACCTTTAATTAAATTTTTCGATGATGCCAGCGTTTCATGCCTTGCATGTAGTCGAGTTCATAAAGTGTTCTATGTTGCAATCTATAAATGGAAAGCCAGCGAAAAATCGCTATCAGACAAAAACCTCTCTTAATTATACATAAATTTGGGTTGTATGCTTTTATGAGTCGAGGGTACTATATGTGTTTAGAAACATGCGGACAGCTATCAGCAGAACTTTCTCGTACGTACTCATTGATCCGGTTATCCTGTGTTTTACTCAAAAAGTATTTTTAAATGAAGGAATATATTGTTGAAAATGTGTTAAACTTTTGCATGAATTTAAAGCATAAAGGGAGAATATATTAATGGAAATTTCAAATAAATTACCCAAAAATAAACACTCTGAACATCATGAGGAAAATTCATGCCTTAAAAGCCTTATTACCACCAAAAATAGACATTTTCAAGTAATTTTCTCTATGAAACTGGAAATAAATACAAATTGAATGATTAGAAATTCCATTTCATAGCAAAACAGCATCATCCTTCATTTTTCCACCAGTTTTAACGTACAGATATTGCAAATGAAAATAAATATGAGGACTCCAACTGATTGATATTGCATACATAATAGTATTCTGGTATTTTTCGATAGCTTTGAAGGATTTTTGTTTCATATATAATATATCGAGTGTATTGAGTTTCCGCAAATTTTCCAAGGAAGAATTGCCAGAGGTGCAAGAATATTTATTTTGTCATCTCTTTGAGCATTTTTTCCTGATTATCTCAAAAAACTCATAAAAATTCATAAAAAATATGAATTCTTGTGCACACAAAATTAGAGTTTGCGAGTTTTCAACAAGGGTGTCTCATCTCCCCCAAAAATGTGATTCGCTTAGTCAGCAAAAACGTGGATGCTAAAGCCCAAAGCATATACCTGAACAAACACACATAATTTCTGTTGAATAAATTGCAAATTCAAAATTAGAAAATAATATTCGATAAAGCAGCAACAAAGTGATTTATTCACTCACTTCTCTCCACAAATTCTGCCAAAGCTCATATTGCTGGAGCAAATACAGCAAATACGGAATGAAAAATTGGAATAAATATTTGCATTTGAATTGCCAGATGTGGTTGGCTAAGGCAACAGAGCGCTTTTGACTCCACATGACGAATGGTCCATGGATGCTTGAACATTTTATGGAAATTTGCTCGGTTGCTTCGCATTCAACAAACACTGCTTGCTGGGCAGGGATCTAGAGAAAGAAGGACATTAAATAGAAATAGATGTAATCGTCATAATTATTGTCAATTTAGTAACTGATCTTTACCACAAAATAATGGACGTTTTCAACTAAATTTTAAACTATTATTTCTAAAGTGTACCAGCAAAGATGACTCTAACTCACGATGGTAAGGATATTTATTTACAATGTAAGTATTTGAGAAACAGGATTCATACTTCAAACTTTCCAACCCCTTTTTCTGGCATGACGACGTTGGAGCCCACCACTACATACATGAGTCTGCACATAATTGAATTTAAAATTCACATTTTATCACTTCTATAGCAACATTACGATCGATAAAATACGGTGCTCAGCTTCAATTCAACAACATTTTGCCGGTGAACCTAAAATGAATGTATAACGAAATTATGGAAATTTATAATTTGATCGAGATGAGTTCTTCGTCGTTTGCGGTGTGAACATTCTGTTATTTCCTTAGCACTACAAAACAAATAGCACAAAGTCTTCTTGCTACCGCTTTTCTCATTAATTAACGCTGAGGAATTACTTGCGTCTGGATTATTTCACAATTATAAATTATACAACTGTGTAGATATTTTTTCAAGAGATCCTTCTGCTTGTTGACTAATTAATTCATGGTTTAATTAATTTGTACCTCTCTCAACTTTCTTGCTTGGTTTGAAAAATTGTGAAAGGAAAAACTGGTCGTAAATAAAATTTCATGCTACAAAGCACTGGAGCTTTTCCTGCAAAACTTATCCCTATAAATTATGAAATTCATATAAATTTCCTTCTTTTGCTACAAGTTTTCTATTATTTCTACAATCATGCTCTTGTTGTATTCCAGCTCCAGTATTTTGCTGTTATTTTGTACTTTTCAAAAATAAATAAAATTTGTTGGATATTATATATTTCTGCCCAGTTTTCAAATGTTTCAAGATGAAAATTGCTTTTTTAATGGAGTAAAAGGATGGAGTTCACATCAGCAAAAAGTTAAATTCTCAATATAAGTTAGCAATTTTTTTGTTGCCTAGAGCCAATCGGATCTCAAGATACAGAATGTTGTGTTTAATTTGAAAACGGCAGCTTAATGAAATGTTGTATATTTCCTTTCTGTTCATAAAATTCGATCAAACATGAATTGTGAAAAATACTTTAGTTCCATCAACAACTTTGACAAATAGCATGAACATTTTAAAATATCCACCGTTAATACAAACTGCAAGAATGCTTCCAATTTGCTCCTTTTCTCAGATGTTTGGAATTTTACTGTATTTTAGTATTTTCTCATTTTTACCATTCATGTCATACATATTTGTCCAACAAACTCTTGCAAAAATATTTACATTGAAAACAAACATTTCCACTTTTTGCACATTTCTGCTGTTGATTTCCATGGAATTGTTCTGTGAAACAATTTCGCAAATGTATAAAATTACACAGAGACGGGTAAAAAGCCCGGGCAGAGAATTTTCGGAGAACCATAAAAACTATTACAGTTTCAATTTAAAAACAACATAACCTAAAACAAACATGGTAAGGTAGATAATGTGGAAATGCAACAACGATGAGCACATGACGTGATAGAATAACGAATGTTGTACAGCTACCAATTGTTGGGGGACTAAAAAGCTTCATTATCTATACTCTGACTAAACAACCTGCAAACTAAAACTTTTGCCACAATTGTAGTTCCAAATTATGTACAAATTTAGAATTTAGTGTACAGGAAATAATCTCGCATAACTTCCCCTCAAGCTCTGATATTGAACAAAAAAGTTAACATGGAACAAGAAACATGGAATTTTGCAAAATAAATGATGGCCGTAATAATATGGCAAACTATGTAGAACGTACATCTGGCTATCAAAATTTTGTTATATTCCAGCTTCCACATCATTCTGGTAAAACACAAATTGCTCGAAAATATGATTTGGCCTGGGAGAGCCTGAGGATTGGATTTATAATACTATAATTTAGCTTGTTATATTAAATTACATTAAATGAACTCACATTTACAGAAACACTGGTTTTCAATTTAGAATATCTATATCATATGTAACAATATCCTTAAAATTAAGATTGGTTGGTACCTGTAACGGGTCAAACATGTTTTGACTGCGTTATTGAGCAAAACTTAAGATTAAACAAAAACATTTTTTAGTCATTATCAGAACCAAAAGTGATTGAAAAATTAAAAACTAAATGTTGGCAAGCAAAAATGTATTTTCGAATGTGAATATCATAAAGTCTCCAAATATTTGTTTTTCTTCGTTCATTAGTATTGCATATTGCAAATAATATAATACTTGTATAAAATAACACATGAATTCAAATATCAGCATGCTTTTTATTGGATAAAATAATTAAAAAATTTGCTTGAACTGATTTGACTTAAATAGTTGTGATCACATCTTTATAAAGTTTTGTTGGAAATAGATTTTAAGTTATCAAATATTAAATCTGTCGGAAACAACTACAAATTGCATCCTAGTGTTAGATGCCCAATAAACAATAAACAACAACATTCGTATTTTTCATAGTCCTACACTGACGAAGCATGTAAGACACAAATGGAACTAAACGTTCAGAAAAACGAGTGGTGTGTGCAATTCTAAATGCAGTCCAGATGTTTATAATATTAATTTATGTGAATATAAACAAAAGAAAGATGTATGTGTCTTGAGTTTTGCTGTCCATTTCAGAATTTGTTTGCATCAGTCTGGATCAGCTTGGCGTGTTGTTACCGGTTTTTTAAATAAATAGATTCGTATTATAATCAAGTAATCTTAAGAAATGCCGCTCGATACCAAAATAAACACAACACCACAACGCAAAAATATGGTTCTAGTTAAGGATGACATAAACTTTGTGAAATGCGGAGTAGTGATGGTAATGTTGCCTGAGGAAATGTTTTATAAGTTCCATTTATATTTGAAAATTTCTTATTTTTTAGGCTACCTACTTACACTCCAAAGAACAGCTATACTTTTCCCTTGATTCTGTATATGATAAGCAAGAATTGTCTGAGAAAATGGTGGAGCATTGTGAGATCTTCAGAACTAAAAATGTTCGAGTAAATGATACGAAATATTCTCAAATATTAATTTACTATGAGGCAAGCTTTAAATTGCTACTTTGGCTAACAAAAGTTAAAGCCAAGTTTTTATTGGCTAAAGACCTGAACAGTATCATAATGAGACCATTTTTGATGGCTGCTTTTTTGAACTGTGGTGATACTCCAGTCCTGCTCTATTTTATCGCGAAAGAGTTATCGATCATGTTTATGAGAGTTAAACAAATGACCACAGCCAGATTTTTAACTGAAATTGCAAACTTTTGCTACCACATTATCGTTACAAACAACTTTGCTTCAAAACTTTTTGGAAAATGTTCATTAGCTTCACAAAGTTCTGAAAAAATCCACTTTAACCACGTGGTGTGGGAGCTGCAATATTTGGAAAAGATGATGGTCAAATCAGTGATTATCAAACGAGCAAACATAAAAATGCACATTGAGGAACTAAACATTTTTGTGGATACAGAGAACATGATGGGCGAAGGAGTGAACAGAGTTTCAATCATTTCAAGTTATGCTGATGCAAAAATAATTGCTTTGAAGATCTTTGGTGCAGTGGAGGTGTTGCAAATGCTTGGTGAACAAGCAGATAATTCAGATTTAAACAAGCTAAACATTCAATACTACCAGTGCCTTGCATATGTGAGTTTTACCTTAAAAGTGTTTAAAATTTTCTAAGCATATTTATGCTCATTTGGAAAACATTCTAATATGTATAATTTTTTTAAAATTACAGCACGTATTAAGTATATTTAGCAGAGCCTGCTCAAGACAATCTTCAAACGCTTTGAAATCCATAAATTTTTGGAATGAAATCCTGATAGATGAGGAACGGTTGCTTGCTCTAGTGACCGATGGAACAAACAACCTCGCATATGCACGTTACAAACAAGCCACGCTCATAAATTTATTAAACCACAAAACAGTGATTGAGATCAAGTGTCATCGATTGATGCAAGAAAAAGGTGATTTACGAATGAATAAAAGATTAAAGTCACTAAATAATCTGCGTGAAAAATACATCAAGGAGTTGAACAAGTGGTTGGACTTCAATATGGAAAATCCAAATATTTATGCTATCAGTAATACAGAGGATATATTGCTGGAGATTATTTCTCAGATTCGCAGTTGTGTGTATATTAATCCTGTAAAGCAAAAAGTTCACTTGCAAAGTTCACATCCCTACCTGAAAAAATACTATGAGCTCATTCATAGTTGTGGAGAAACTGTTGAAATTGAGGGATCTTGGAAATGGATGAAAATAGACTCCTATATTGTGAAAATTGACAGTAACGAGTTCATTCAGAAATTCCGTAAAATCGCAGAAAGATAAACGTGAAAAAAACTTACAACGCATTGTATTAATTCAAGAGACCAATATTATTAAGTTTTCAATATTATTGATTTTAATTTTAAAAAGTAATATCTACTTTTCAAACCAATATTTTCAACATTAAAAATCAAAAACTTCTTACAAACATCTACAACAGTTTATACACCATCAAGAAAACACTTTGATTGCTTACTCAAAATAAGTGTTAGTGATTTCTGTTTTTGATCCCTAATTCCCTATATAATTACTTAAAACGTCTTCTAAAAATTTTATGATTTCGTGTTAAGTCATATCAATTTTTAGATTTACCTTGCATTAGTTATGATAGTTTAAGTTTTAATATATATTAAAACACAGTTTGAACAACAAAATTCCATTGTAAAATATGTTTTAAAGATTAATAAAGATAAAATAAAAACAAACAAATTTAGTCATAGATGTAAGACTTCGAAAAAACAATATTCTAATTTTAGAATTCCAGAAAGAGGACAGTATATATTTGTTGTGAATCGTGCTGAGAAAAATACATTGATAATATTTAGGTATCTTTTTCCTTCGAGTTGGTATATTTAAAAAAAAATACTCTTGTAGGTCTACTGTACTAACATGTGTTAGCAGTTTTTGGGGATGTGACACAAATTCATCTATCAATAATGTTTTTTCGAATTTACTGGGTATTTTTTTTTAGAAATTCAGACGATTTTCTAAATAAATTGTTAATTCTAAATTTATAAATTCTAATATGTCAAGTATATAAGCATGATATTTGCATCATTACTGGACGTTCTTAAATCTTTAAAAACATGTGCTGGAGTGATTTCTGATTTTTGTTTTCAGTCTTATTAGTACAATATAAACCATTTAGGTGATAACTTCAGTACTTCTTTTAACGACTGTTAATTTTATATAATTTTTTACTAGTACAACCGGTAAGAGGAAAATTCCCATATCTGTCGCTTTTCAATTGATAACAGGAACTCACCAGATACCTAGTTAATTAGTTTTTATGTCGATGGGTTATGAAATACTTTATAATTAAAAATCTGTGGTTTTACAGGAAATGATCGTGGTGTTTTCGAAAGATGCAACTTACATAACATTCGTGTTTTTGTACTGCTGTGCATTTATGCACTATTCTATCTACAAGAACATTGATGTAATGGCTGTTTTGATATGCATGACAGCTTCTTATTTTGGACTCCGACTTTTTATTTTATCAATGAAGGGATTGCTGAAATGTGTCGAAACTTTGTTAAATCGCGATTCGAGAATCCAACCAAAAGCAAATGATGATGTAGAACTAGCAAACCAGCAAACTACAACAAATGAAAGTCGTCATTCAGCACAATTGGAACCTACATCACCACCAGAAGATTTAAACTCATCGTATGGGTTTGGCTATGGAGGCCAATTTGAGACACTGAAAACTGCACTTATTGAGCCAAAGAACGCATCAATACGCGTTTAATATTTAATAGTTTAATTAGGTTAATTTTCAGAGTTTCATCCAAAAATATGTATTAAAGAAATATCACTGATTGAGAAATAAACTAATATTTTTATTAAACATTAAAAACATATCAGAATTGCTGTTTAATTGCTATATTACGAAAATAAACTGCACCCTTAAGATATAATCGTCATTTTAAAACAGCATCAAATTTTAATAAGTAATTTAAATCATAAATAAGAATTTCCACAATGAATATCTGATAAATAAAATTAATCTACAATAAGATAGTTCTTAAATATTTAAAACTTTTGTACAAACAAGAAATTAAAACGACAATGGGATATAATTTAATGAGCTTCGAATGAAAAGAAAAAGTTTTTCGGAAATTAAGATTTATTGTTCAAGTTATTGCAAAACTTCCGAAGGCAAAGAAGCTTAAATGCACAGTCAAAAGGAGAATCGCTGGATTGAATGCTTCTCCCTGCCGTCATAGAAAAAAAAAGTTTCACAAAAAGCGGAAAATTAATTTGCCATTTGAAGCTCATTTCATATTTTATTTTAAAAGTTTTTTCCTCGTGTTATCAAAGCTGCTTTTTTCCCGGCAAGAAAACTTTTAATTATTTTGGGACTATACAAATTATTCATCATGTAGCCAGGGCTGAAGCGGTTAATCGATTATGGTGGTATTTTTGGTACTATTTGGCATAACCAAATGTTCATGGAAATTCCACCACATTTACAATATCTGCCAAAGTGCCACAAGCGAACCAAATAACCACCGGATCTCATTACTGCTTGAATTTTGAATTCATTTGGGATAAACCCAGAATATAGCCGGTACCGAAAAAGCCAAACAGGATAAAGTTTTATGGTTAACTGTAATATTAAAGATACTTCAAATCCAAAATATTTACAAAATTATTAAAATGATTCCAAAGCTATATAGCTCGTGTGTTTCCGGATGGATGTAGCTAGATATACATTCATTAAATTTATTTAAAAAACTTTTTACTCTCTGTTTTGTGTTGAATGTATTCAATTAAATGTGCAAAATGTGAAACAGAATTTTAAATCTATGAGAAAACTTTTCAAAGTGCTTTTCGAGAATTTTGCATTTTCCTGGGAGAAATTTATAGAATTTGTTTTTATAACTTTATTTAAAAAGCTTATATATATTGCTTCACGGTAGAAAAAAAAACATAAAATATAATCCTGGGATAAAAAATAAATACTTAAAATAAGAACAATGAGAAAACTCTTGAAAATCCAAGTTTATACGTTTAAGTTTATAAGATCTATCTTACACTCGACAGAACCTTGTGTATGGTAACCAATTAATACTCTACAGTGTAGAGTCTACACATAAAAGTTAAAAATTTAATTATTTGATCGACATCTACCATTTTCTTACAAACATATATTATTGTAATTTTTTAAGAACAAAATTTTATTAACATATTTTACATGTTGAACAACAAACTCAAAAAGAATTCCTGATTAAATTGTTTTCCATGTTTTTGTTGAATCGTTTGAGACACCCTGATAATTCAAAAGTATTATATTCATCCTGCTTACCGAAGCAAGTGTAAACGACAACAACATCATAAAATCGAGTAAACTGAAATGTTGCTACTTTATAAGTAAATATATTCAGGAGAATTCTACCATCAGAAAATTGTGTAGGTATTTCCATTTTCTAAATTAAATTCTATGATAATCTTAATTCATATTAACATGCACATATATTTACTCTTCATACGGTACAGAGTTGCCTGAGTGAAAACTCATCTAATCATTATATTAAAAGTTTTCATGAAATTTATGTAATTTTTCTGTAATGTGAGGAGAGCAAAATTGAATACTTGAGAAATAATTTACGAAAGTCATCTTTGTCATGGCAATTAAACATCAAAGAATCATCCTGCAAAAAATTTCTTTTATGAACATTATGTACATGATTATATTAATTTTCCTTTTTTAATGAATCGCTCGTTTTTTATGATAAATTTCCTTTCGTTGAGATATTCTGGAAATTCTGCATTGACAGAATTACAATTTAATATTAAACCCAAACAACATCTTATTAAATTACGTTTCTCATTGTTCATTTACATTATTAATTCTGTGAATAGTGTACTTTGTATGTGTGGAAAATCTCATTAAGAAATTCTCAGTAATCACTGAAGATAAAGGGAAATTTCTCAATTCCTGTTTGGGTTTAGGGCTCAGGCTGGTAAACGTTGTGCCAACATAAAAGACTTTCTTTTTAGATCTATTAAATGGATGATGAGAAAGAAAAGAGGATCTCAATGAGTGTAAATGGTTTTGTAAAGTAGATGAAACAATTTCAGTCTTTTGAATCTATTTTCATGTGGTTTTGATACTTTGCAGCAAACTTGAACAATCTATAAAATAATCAAATAATTAATTCAAAAAGCATAGATAAAAAGTTTTAAAAAAGTTTGAGAGTACACTCAGTGTAGGTTTATAATAATAATTTAAAAAAAGAAATAAAAAACTCACAAGAACATGCTGAAAAAATTGAACATTTTGTTAAACATGAAGCTAAAAGTAGAAAAGCTCATTTGCGCTGGATTTTATAGAAATTACCGAGAAAAAGGGATTTTATTTCCATTAAATTTTCTTTTCAACTTTACTCTGAAATTCTTTTGTTATTTTGGCTGAAAAGGTGATAACTTTTTTTGTTCAGATATTTGTTTACTCCTTTCCTTGCAATAACACAAGTTTTACAATAAAGAAACCTCCAACAAAACGTTTGAAATGGCATGAATTTGCTTAGCGCAGCCAAACACAAGAGTGTAAAAGTTGGGCTGTTGAAAGCATCCATTTAATGAATAATTTACAGCTGAGTATTTACTCGAGAAGATGAAACAATTCCAGAGCTACATAATGTAATGACATTTAAGTGGATTGTTCAGCAAGCTTAAAGAGTTTTTGAAATTTAAGATGAAATTAAATTTTTGTTTCGTTTAAATTAAATTATTTATTGCGGTTGGGTATGACTGAGTTGAAATACACAAAGGCATTATCGACTATGTGGATGTTTTTGTTCGTAATGCATCCATTCCAGAACATATCAATAATTTTATTTTATTTTATAATGAATAGCAATGACAGAAAACAAGCATATATCACAATAAAAGCTTTCAACATAATAAAATTGTATGATTTTAAGTTGGAAGAACTTTTGTTACACAGCTCCATAAGGCATATAATTTTTATCCATCTACATACATAAACTCCATTTGCGATTATAATCCTGTTATGCAAGATTTTTTCTGTAGACAAGCAACATTGACAGAGCTGACTGTACAAAAAGCATCCGAATTTAATCAGAATATATCCTTTTCAATCTGATTCGTGGTGGAAGTTGAAGCACAAAAAGCATATCTAAAAGAATGAATTGTGTATTTTTGTACTTTTGTATAAATAAATAAATAAACATCCTTTGACATCAGAAATTCAAATTCTATATTTGCAAGCCATCTCATCTTGCGAGCAAACAATGATGAAAAAACAAAAAAAAGGAAGCAGCAGCAGTGACACACGAGACAAAGCTCCCCAACTCCAACTCATGGTCCCGATTTTATCTCAAGTGTCATCAAAGCCTTCATCTTTTATATTCTTCTGACATCCCCAGCATTTTTCCATTAAATTCTCTTATTGATGAATGCGGAATGTTCAATGGAATGCCGAATTGCCAAAATGAGAAGAAAAATATTCCACTTCAACACAAATTGATTATTTCCATCAATTTTCTTTCACTTGTAGCTCGACTGAAAAAATTCAGCTTGATCAATTGCCACGCCGTGTACCTATGAATATAAATATTTAGTCATAGCTTCAGCCTGGATCTTTGAAGCCCACATTCCTTGTTTGCTTGCCTAGTTTTAGTGAATTTGTCTTTGCGTTGGTTGTGGGAGCTTCAAAAACAGATGTATTCACATGAAAGGTTGGTTCGCTGTTGTGCAAAAAGCAAAAGTTTGAAGCTGCTTTATTTGTTAAATTTCTTGGAAAATTTTGAGAAAGTTTTTAACCCAGCATGAGTAAACATATTTAGCAAAGGGGTGATTGTGGGTTGAAAAGCTTTATATATGCTGAAAGTGATATATTTTAAATGATGACATGTTACTTTTACTGATTCTTCCTGCTGTTTCATGAACTTTAAAGCTTGTGACTTTCTTTCATGGCATAATTTTCTTTTATTGTTCAATTTATTGTAAGCTTATATACGGAAAGTAAACAAAGTTCTATTTTTCAAATTTAACGAATTTAAAGACATTAATTCCCTCTACAAACACCCTCCTAGGATATTCCTCCTTTATTATCAGCTCAGTTCGCCTAACAACCAAAAAAAACTTTTATAAATAACTATGCTGCACACGCATTTATTACAAAAGCATATTTCTTCTTTATTAATCAATAAACATATTTTTATAGCTCGTTTATAGTAAATGACGTCATCAAGCAGTATGGCTGTCAAATCAGTCAAAATCAGTTGTGCGGCACAAGCTCTATTTCCGAACCAATTTCCCGGGGCAAATTCAATTAGTAGCTGGTAAACATATTGTGTTTGTAATCAGTGGTAATTGAATCAGCGTATTGTGGTGATTCTATGAAGCTTAATTGTGAGTACCTCATTTTATGTGCAAAAATATCGTATTTTCGGTATATGCATCAAGAGCTGCAAAACTGTGCTCCAACTAAGGTTAGACGAAATTTCCATATCAACGGGCTCTTGGTGTGCATGGACTGATGTCTGTGTATTTCTCACTATTTTTGTGCTTGCTGGCTCGTTTCGTGTATGGCAAAATATTTTTTTGGCTGGATTTTCACTGAAAGGGTGTATCTGAGACTGCGCATGCAATTGGGAGCCGAGTGAGTTTTACAACAAATTTTCAAAGCAAATTTACAATCCAATTGAAAACTAAGTTTTTCAACTGTTCTGCTTACCAGAACTATGTGCAAATATGGTGATTATAATGAAATTAGATCCACAAGGACCAAATGTTTCTTTGTTTTTGCAACCGCAACTAAATTACAAAAGAGAAAACTTTTTCCTTTCCACTCTGCTATTCAAAAAATCAAGCCAAGCAACATGACAACGCTTTGACCTTGATTTTGTGAAAAAGACATCGTATTGTAGTATTTTAGAAATGTACCATCTGGGTCTGCAGAAACTCGTCTTACTGAAAATAGCTTTCCCGGAGCTTTCGCTTCATGAACGATAAAATTTTATTTTATGATTCCCCTGTAAAATCTGCACAATCTGAGGCAATTTGAAGAATCTGGAATGGCAGGCAAATCTAAGCCAAGTAATATATGTTTTCACCTCGTTAATTTTTATTTCTTCATGTACAATAAAACCAGTGGAAGCAAATGTCATTTGCCTCTAAGAAATTTTGCATGCACTAGTGAACTTTCACAAATTCAGGTACTTATTCGTATTCTCCCGGTTATGCTCAGTATTATGCTATATATTAAATATTTAAAATGTATTCAGGCACATGCAGTTTCCAAATATTTTGTTAAACAATGCATTATAATCATATATTTAAATAAACGAAAAAAGCACTCTGTTTTTTTGTGGATGAAATAAAAAACTTATAAAACTGTACAATAAGGGCGTTGTTGGGTTGGCAATTTGAGGATGAGGAAATTGCAAAACATCGGACGTTCTGCATAGTGAAAAATAATTCAAATATCCTAGGAACATGTATTAAAAATATATTCAATGAAATAGGAAGCATTGTTGGGTGGAAATTTTATATCATAAGATCATAATTTACAAAATTATGACGATATGTTAATTGATTAAGTTTGTTACACTTATCTTTAAACTAATAAATTCTAATATAATTCTTGTACCTGGAACTTTGCTAATAAAACTTGTGGCAAAACTGAATACATGGGCAAACCCCAACTTATCCAAATATATGCAAATTTTAATAAAAGTAGCTATGCACACTTATTATGCAAATACAGTACTAAAATTATACATTTTAAATATATTTTCAACGAGCTCAAAACTTCCAAAAAAGCTGCTTCCAAAAAATTAAAAAGGATTATTCTCTGCGCTAGGATAATAATATTTTATTCGGTTGTTGCACAATTTACGCCAATGCTTGTGTACATAGGGAAATGTGCTTATAGTATCTAGTCCAACAACTAAAATGGGAATCTGGGCTTACACTCCAAATGCACCGAATTAAGCTGTCAGCACTTTTTTGCGCAATTAAAACCATATTTTATTTCTGTAATTTATAAAGAGCGGATAAAATTGGAAAAAGGATAATAATTCTTTTGATCATTTTATTTCATTGGTCCCTGAAAAGGTATGTGGTGATAAATAACCTTGCTATGGCTCGCCAAAAAAAGTTCAAATAAATGCAAATAAATACAATTTCCTGTAAAATTGTTGAAAAAATACAAACAAGCAAAACAACCTCGTAAATAACACGAAAATCCAATTTTGTTCGCACTAATAAAAATTTTCTAGGAAATATTTAAAAAAATTAACACAACAGAAGAAAATAAAAGATCCTATTAAGGTCATATTATAAAGTGCTTTATAAATCAGAATCGATTGAAGACTAACAATTGGTCAATCAGATTGTGAAATGAAAGAATTATTGGATAAATCCTTTTTTGACTGTGCTATATGCGAGGGATAAAAATTAGGAAGAGCCATTTCGACCGTAAACTTTGGTATTAACAAGACCAATTTATTTGCCGAGAAAATAACGCAAAAAGGATTTGCCAAAACTACCTGGCCACCCCATTGTTCCGGACCATTTTTTCTATGAGAGCTCCCCAAAACCATTTCATCAATCTAATAGTCATTACGAAAAAAAGTTTAATTCTAAATTGTAAAACTGCCAAAACTCTTCCATTTTAGGATTTAGGTTCGTATTTGCCGGGCTGCTGCTTTGCTTCATTAGCTTTTACTTTATATGGAAATGTTGTAGAGTGTACATGTATTGATCCCTGGATCTTTTTTGCACTTCCTTCCTCTCCACTTGTAAGTGAATTTAAATAGCATCACGATTGAACATGTAGTGGAATAAATGGATGAATAAGACTCTTAGAGCATGCTTAAGTGGACGCTGCATGTAATATTATAAGGACAAGAAAATCTACGTCAGGTGCTGGCAATTTTGGATTTTTTTTTTTGTGCTGTTTAAGATGGGATCTGTTCAGAACTGTGACCTACATTAGAGCACTTTCGGAGATGAATTTTTTTTTGTAATCTTTGTAATTTTGAATATTCATGCAAACTGCGAATATAAATCATACTTTAATTTTTATTGTTAACATCCTCGTGTGGAGCCCTTCATGATTGTGCAGCAGGAAGATCTTCTCTTGACACCGTATCCCTATAAAACAAAAAATAATATTTGTTACAAATGATTATATATTTAGGTAAATGTGAAAGGTTATGTGAAAATGATGGCTACCAATTTAATCTCATAATGACTACCTGAATCGAATGTAATATCTAACTTCATATATAATCAATCCCTGGACGTAATAAAAAGAAAAATAAAATAAAAGGTTCTTTGAAGTTTTAAAAACCCAAAATATTCTATAAAATCTTGACACCTTAATAATTTTTCGTGTTCACATTTTAAATATAGCGCAAATATAAAATTGTCGAAAAATGTTAAAGAAAGCTTTCTTAAAATGGAAATACTCTAAATTCATTCTAAAAAAACGTAAAGAACATGTTGTAAGAAAAGTAAATTGCGCTCGCAGTATGATGAATTTTTAATGGAAATCATAATCTTTTAAGTTTCCGATGAAAACGCTCAGCTTGTATAGCGCCAAGACATGGCTTTGCAAAGACTTTGCCTGCTTAAAATTTCCATATAATCCCGGCTAGTAGATTGAAGTCAAGTCATGCACACTTCCACCTTGTTCTCTTGCTGCTTAGCTTTTAATGATCATTTTAGATAGCTGAACATCACCGTTTCTTCAAATATCTTTTAATTTCCAAGCTTCCTAACATCGCATAATTTATTGGATAAAAATAGACCGAAAAGTTCCCCTTTTTGATCGGTTTCCTTATCATTGGAAATTACACAGAAAAACATTAGAAATAATTTATTATTCCCAAAATCAACTCCTGCCTCTTGTTTCAGAATATAACTATGAAAATAAAATGTTTATATTTAATTGTGCTAGCACCAGAGAGCTATATCTTTGAGGGAGCTGGAAGCTATTAAATTTGTACGTTTGATTGATAGTACTTTGTAGAAACAAATTTATCATAAAAGGTATATGCAAGATATTTATCATTTAATTGCATAAATTTGCTTTTCTTATATTTACATGATACATGATCAAAGAAGTCTGGATTATGAAGAACTGTGTTAGCCTGTGAGCATATTAGATTCATAGCATGCATTTGAATATAAAGTATTCTTATAATATTTTCTAAAAGATACTGAAGCAAAAATGTTGCATAAAAAATTTTAAAATGCTAGAATTACCATATCATTCTCCAACCATTAAACTATCAAAAATATATTATACAAATGTCTTTGACCAAACCATACCATAATGTACGTATTTATTTTACAAATGAGCCAGGCATGAAAATTTTAACCTAAGATGATTTCTATCAGCTAGATATATCACTGCATCAACACTTGTATATGTATACATGAGCATTATATATGTGCATAATATCATTCCGGTTTCAGTTGAACGTGTATAATACCAAAATTTTTGCACATTAAACTTCAAATTGTGGCGTTGTTGGAGCATGTAGTCTTTCTATAATATTTTTATTTATTCGTTGGTGCGGTTGTTACTTTTGGTATATTTTTGCCCTAAAAAATGTTGCCAGCTATGAAATTTTTCCATGAAAATTTATGATCAACCACTTTGATGAGCATGAGCCTCCGGTAAAATATTTTCTGATTTTATCAACATCCCAAATAGAGTACATCAAACTTCAACCGCTCAACAACACCAGTTGAAAAAATAATGTGTAATAAAAATGGGAGATTTTGATATAGAGTCAGTATACACAGCGTATCTTTGTGATTTTTGAATTCACAACATATATTAAAACTGAAATGGAAAACCTCAAACTGTGCTCCACAGAAAAAAAAGCTTTTTACTTCTCGATTTATATAGATATACATTTTGGAATACATACCGACACGATCCGAATAAATAAGCACAGAAATACTAAAATACTCGTGAAAGACAGAATGTATGTGTTGCTGTGTGCCCCAGTATTTTCCCATGTACGTGGCAGAATTCAGCATCCACATTATAGTGTACCTTTTCCTCTTGAACGTTAAAAAGATTTCCACTCATCATTGTATTTGTATTGCTGGTATTGCTGTATTATTTTTTGGTGTATATACACGGCGAGGCTACGAAAAGTGGTCGGAAAAAGCAGCCAGGATTACTACTCATAGGACTATCTCATTTTGATACATGGCATATTTCCCCATCCAGGCAGATTTTTCTCAACAGTTTTCCATTTTGAAAATGTGAGCTATATACATCTATCGATCCCCAGGCCCCGACTACCATGAGATGAAGCGAGAGCAGAGCACTAGCGGGTGGCTGGGCTGCAATGGCACAAGTGTGTTGAACAAAGAGCAGCCGATGCTGCCTGCTAAAATCTTTGCAGGATGCGTCGTGCATTAACAGAGGGACAGGGTTTCTCGTTTGGGTTGTGGAATCGTAGTAGACGTTTAGGCGTCAACTAGAAAGCTTTAAACGCGGTGGTGCTAACTATAAAGCAATACAGGAATATTATATCACAGTATTATCAAAAAATTACTTTTTAATAGTCTGCCGCCAGAAAGCATCGAGATTTCTTATTGACCACCAAAGTTGCTGCTAAAGTTCTCTTAGTTTGCTAGTGAAACTATCGCAGTTATCTAAGTTTTCACAGTTATTCCGCAATTGTAGTTAAACTTAACAAATTCAAAAGTGCTCGCCAATTTTTAGAAAAGTCTAAAAATGCAGTGTTGTATAGTCGTTGTCTGCTTTGCTAAATAATCCATCAAGTGCTTTTTGTCTGCTTTATGTCTGAGGATAATTTTGTATCAAGTTTGCCTTATTGTTGTGGAAGTTTGCTTATATATTTGAAATTAATAGTGATAGGACAATTTTAGAAGCTGGTAAGTATCCTTAAAAACTTTTATTTAAAAAATCCCCTAAAGTATGGATTTTTCATATTTTATCAGTTCTGTTTGTTTTATCACCAACATAAATTTTTCAAAAATTTCAATTTAATATTCGATGTGACTTGATGTGCTTGGTTGTTTATTATTTTAAATACATTTAAAATAGTTTTTTTTGAATATCTAGCTAAACTCACCCCACGTTGCATTTTACGTCCATTCAGATTTTCCCATTAATCATTGATCCGTGGAGGATCAAAATTTCAGAATTTTGGCTGCTTTGTTAAGCTTACTGCATCAATATGACTGACTGGGTTGTGCGATTAAATTGTAAATTATAAAATACATGAAAAAGTTTGACTCATTTTTTCCTCCATTTATTAAAAAAGAAGGATTTCAAACATCTGTACTTCTTTCGTTGGTTATTGTTAAAAACAATTAAATCTGTTTATGCTCTTTATGCTTATCGAAAGTGCACATTTTATTTAATTCGGGGACGAATTTTGAGACACTGTGAGAAAATTATTTTAAAGTTGAGTTCGAAAACTTAGAGCACATGGTAGAACTCAATTTACAATTCTGAGTTATTTTTCGGGTATTTGATACTTTTTATCATGTTTGAATCTATTCATCAAATTTGAAATTTTGTTAAATCCACGAGGTTTCCAGTTAAATTGCCGTTGAAATATTTTTTAGAAACTATTTTTAACAGTGTCTCAAATTTTAAAAACCTCAGAAACGGAGAAATGGGTACATAAAAGTAGTTTTTTTGAATTTTTCAATCAAAACCCGAATTTATCCAGGTCTTATCAAATTTGTGAAAAAGGGTGAAACTGTGTTTAAAATTAGAAAAGGGTTGTTATATGATAGAGATTTAAAATATAAAACTGAGCAGCGGAAAATAACAACAAAATCTAAAAAATGCAATTTAATCACATCAAATTTTCAATAGAAACTTCTCATCTTTTGAAAATATTTCATGCAAAAATTCGTTGCCACAGTAGAAAAATATAATTAAAAAGTTTATAATTCCATACTCATTTTACAAGCTCATTCATATGCAAATGTTTCACAGTACATCGGAAGATAGAAATTGCCAAAGAGCCGATATTCAGTTTTGGAAAATGAAATTCGACACGCGTCTGATGTAACAAAAAATTATTTACACGTGCCCGAATGTAGATTAAATTTAGGGAAACTCATTTAATTTATGCATTACGGCATGTTTCGCTCGGTTTCTGCAACACTGGATAAATCAATCTTCTTTTATTTAATAGATTTTTAATGCTACAGCCTTTGGTACTTAATGCCATCAATCAATATTTTCCTTGGAAATGTAATAGTACCCTTCATCTGGCATTGAGTACATAAAAGGATACAAAAGATTGTAAAAGATGATAAGATTGAAAGTCTTTTGTGAGTAGAATTTTGAAACTATATTCTCGGTGTGTTTAGTTTATAAATTCAAGCAATATTTTGATGTGAAGTCTTTTATTTAAAATATGTTTCTCTCTCTGCTAAAAATATTTGTCTTTTTTTCATTTCTCAATTGCTTGTATGTTTTATTTTTCAGAAAACTGGAAGCCTCGTTTGACTGTAATATCGACGGCATTAATCCATTTTTTTTCTAATGGTAAAACATTTTTATAGAAGTTTGAAGAAATTGAATTTTTATTAAAAAGATAAGATAAACTATTCAAATAGAAAACCATAAACCCGCATTGTTTTGGCAGAGGTTTAGTTTTCACATAAAAAATTTCCATTTCGCATCACAAAAGTCCGCATAACCCAAAAGAAGAAAATTGAGCAGAATGCGTCCAAGATTTGGATCTTTCAGCATTATGTATATCGATTTTCTGATATATTTGGTTTTTGTATCAAACTATCAAATTTCTCATAAATTGTAATATTTTTCAAATAAGTTTGGTATTTTTTCGATTAATGATGAAGTTGAATTATTACAATCTATTTCTATAGTAAATAGGAAATACGTCAATAAATCCCTTATTATACAATTCTAAACGAGTTGTTAAACAATATTTCAGAAAGTGTAGCCTAAATGACTCAATTATCGGTGCATTGGTTTTAATTGAGCACCCGATTGAGTTTGGAAACCTGAGAATTACAAATATAAATCAACTCGCATATTCAATAGTAAGAAAGTTATTCATTCAATTTTATCATAATTTATGCATATTTATGTACTCCACAATAAATTATAATTTTTTTCGTCAGCCTTTTAATGCTCTACATGCTTTCAAAAAAATATTTCTCGACCCAACTTTAGCTTTCAGCTTTTGGGTGCATGTATTCAAGTATTCAAGTATTCGGCAAACTTTCCCTTAAATAACTACATAACTACATGTATAAATAAATACGGCTTTGTTTCATTCAAAGCCACGTCTAGCCACAGATTGAGAACCTACTGTTTGAAGGCTTGCCAGCTACAAGTCTCGCCAAGAATGTTCGATAAACACAATCAATAAATAATTCAAGCAGCCAAATGTGATTGACATGCAATTTAATTGCACAATTTTGAACACATAAATATCACATCCCATTGTCTGGTTTATGGGACAAATTTGAAATTTACACATCGTCCTGCTTCGCCAACTGTTCACGAGCTCTGTATTCGTACATTTTCCTTTTTAATTGTGTTTGGGCTAGAGACTGTACGTAGAGAGTTTTTAAATTTGTACGTATGTACAGCACAACAGCCGAGTATATATAAAGCAATAAGGGGCTAGTTATGCTCTATACATACAGTTTATTTTTTGTGTGTACTTCCAACCCCATATGGATGAATTTGGTTCTTCAGCAATACAAAACAAAAATCAAATCAGTTATGTATGTTCTGCAATAAAAGTGACATTGTATAATCGCGACATCGAGAAATTAGAGAAACTCGGTCGAAGCCGAATCAGAGTATCAGCAATTGGTGGACTATTAAATTAATTGTGATGTTGAAAGGACTTTGTGGTCGAGTTACTTTGTAACTTGATAAACAATTTGTTCAAATAGTTTAGTAGAAGTAAACTATCAATTGTTTTTTTGTTTTGTTCTTGGATTTGTGATGTTTATTCAGTGGTGCATCATGGTAACTCTATAAAGGTCATTGAATCGTTAAAAAATCCTTGCAAAGATTTTCTTCGTTTTTGAAAATTTTTATTGTTCAAAAAATGTGATTTTTGGGGTCAAAAAAATATAATTTGATAGCAAAAATTGAAATTTACAAAATATCATTGCAGAATAAATTGTAAATGCATCTGAAATAATTTTCAGGCTTTTTTATTAATTCACATGATAATGTTATATCAAAAAACTACAATATTATTTTTAACTTAAAAGAAAAAAAATATTTCCTTAATCATCAATATTTTTCCTTTTTTTCTACTTTCATTGTAATTTTTGTGTTACGTTCATTCTTGCGCTGAATGCTATTAATAAAGTTAATTTAGTAACACCAAACGAAACCAATTTGTGGACTACAAAATAAAAAATACATATTCATGAGCTAAAATCAATGCCACAAACAAAAAGTTTCCCTCGGAAAATCAATTATACAACAGTGCGACTGAATAACTGAAACCAAATAACAAATTCACTGAATTCCCGAAAAGTTGTGGATTTACAAATAGTTTCTTTTGTTCTTCTGAAAGGCTACTAGCATTTCGTTCAAACTTCAGTTAAAAATCAGATGTTCTTCAATTGTCCTTTCTGGCAGCAAAATCACACGAAACTGTCTCTTCTTTGTTAAATGTTAAAGCGAAATTAAAGCAAAGTCAAACGCATACAGTCCGGTAATAATATCGTAGAGAATGCAAGACGCATACTGACTTTGATATGTGACAGCTGCAGCATTTATATTAATTTTATTTTATTATTAATAAATGGTATTTCGGGAATTCCGTCCCCTTTGCACTTACATAGTACCTTTTAACATTATTACGCGTACTGCAGCTCTCGCTCTTCCAGTTATGTGTATTTAATGTTTGCGATGTGTGCTCGAGGACTTTTATTTAGTTCTATTTAATTTATTAATATTAATCAGACTTTAGCTCAGTTTAGCTCAGTATTTTTTATCCTCGAACGTACAACAAAAAAACTATTGAAAGTACAAATAAAATCAAACAATTGAACAGATGTGATGAAAATGGAATTGCAGAATTTAGGTGAGATTGATTCAAGCACCTTTTTTGCTCTACCACATTGCAACTTTGAGAAGCATAAATAAAGAAATAAGGATAAAATGTAATACCATAATTTTAATTGTGCAAATTGTGAAGTTGCTATTGTCATAATACTGTAAATAGCAAACAGCTCAGCTGTTTTAAGGATTGGCGGAAACGACAAGCGCGAGTTCAGTCGATTTTTGAGTTACCACAACGGTGCCGCACGATAATTTCATTAATTTAATTAAATAAATTGAAGAAGTGACGAAATGAAACATAAAAAAGAAATGTTTAATCAAAATATCTGGTGAACCTTGAATATATTTTTGCTGGAAAAATTATTTTCCCTGTGCCTCAAATTTGCATGTTCAGCGATATTTAAAACCAAGTTCAATAAATCCTCGTGGGCAAAAATCGATTCTCGCTAAAAACCGCTGAAAAATGTTATGTGTGCTCAAAATATAGCTCAAAATGTTTGCAAGGATCATTTTACCTGAATTTACTAAAAACTCGCAAACTCGGCAAACTCGCAAACCAACAAGCGCTAAAATGGATAGGGGTCGAAAAGGAATAATCATACTGTTAATAAGTTCACTTTAGTACAATTAAGCAATTTGAATGAAAAAATCTTTTTGTTGAAATTTTTTGAAATTTGTTTGAAATATCGAAAAATGTTAATTTGTGTAGAGTTCTTTGAGGCAAAACCAGTCTTAAGGGTGCAATAACCTTTGCTGCAACAATAGTTGTGTGTTTATTAAGCAAGGATATAAGGAATATGAGGGATCCCCGATACAACCTGGGAATTGCTTTGTTCAACATATTGTGCTTGAGAATTTTGAAAGTGAGAGTGTCGTGTTAAACAATTGTTGTGCTACTACTGTTTGCGTTAATATTTGTTTAATTTTACACAAAAACTAATATTTTAAGTAACAAAAGCTTGAGACTTCGTATTAGAATGAATTAATCTAATTAAACTATTTAAATGTTATTAAAGTGATTTATGGGCGATCACTTTCATACATTTGCTCAGTGTGTCCTCCATACTATGTAAATAATCCTTCAACCTAACAAACCACGATTTGTGAGAACGCGCCACCACAGAGCCCATAATTTGATTTGTTCCATCAATATTCTAATATTCTACTCAATCAAAAGCCCCAGAACTATTAAAATAAAAACAAAGAAGCATATATTGTGTTATTCACCGAAACTTATTTGTTTAATCGATTCTAATTTCTAGAAAATAGCTTCAAGCTTTGCTTGAGCTTGTCTTAAGTTACCAGCTCGCTGAGCAGTTCAGAAGGCTCACAAAATAATTCAGCTAGGTGAGTAGAGTGACCGTTCCTGATATTCAAAATACGTTTTTCTCCTGGTGTTCACAGTTGGCCTGTATGCTCCATTTTAGAGTTCATAAGGCACGCGGTGAATGCCAAGAGCGGATGATATTCAAGCAAACTGCAGCAGACACTTCGATCGAAAATAATATAGACTTTATTTTTGAATGAATCATCGAGCATATATTTTGTTTATATTTCACTTACTCATTCTGTTTTTTATAGCTGTGAGTTTTTAGGTATTCTCGTTTAATTTGAAAAACCCCAATGTTTTCACTTTTAGGACTGTCCGTTTGTCGTCAAGATATCATTCAAACCTTTTTAAAAGCAATGTTTTCACACGCCAAAATTTATGTAAATATTTGGGAGGAATATTGGGGAGAAGCGTTTAGAGAGATGATGTGAATCTAAAGAATTCAAAATGGTGGCCATCAGACTTCAGATTCAACTCCCAGCAGACAACTTTTTCTTTATGAGATTTCTTTTAACAGTTAAATTTTCATTCAACGTCTCAGAATTCTTGTTTGACCTCAATATAACCTTTTTTAGGACACGATTCTCCAAAAAATTTCAAAATCACATAATTTTTTCATAAAATATTTTTGTAACAAAACAAGTTAGTTTCAAATTTTTACAACTTAAATTTCGTTTTATATTTGGCACCCAAAAAAATGTATTCATGTCGTGATCAAAAGTGTTCAGCTTAATAAATTATCATATAGAATAGGTTAACACCTATTTGTCCATTTAACGAAATTGCAGTTGCCATGTAATCAAATTACAACTGATGCGGTTAGATTGGTGTAGTACAAAATAAACACCAAACAAAAAATATTATTAGAAATCACAGTGGTTTAAATAAATGTATTTTATCGATTTATTTTGTTTCATGTTCAAACTCCAATGTTGTCGAAATTTTATTTATGAATTCATATTTTTACGTCCTTTTTGAATACCACAATGGAAAGTTTGATGAGCATTTATAAATATAAATGAAAAATATTTTCGCCATTTTTGCTACAATTCTATTTATGGCATGCACAAGACACAAGTCGTCATAATCAGTAGTAAATTGCTTGAAAATAAGTGCTCATAAAGTGAGTTCAAGCGCAACTCAACTGTGAATACATGAAATTTCCGTTTCGTCATCACTTATTATGAAGTTGCCATTTACACTGTCCCTATGATAACGCTACACTTCCTTTACACTCTTAAATATGAAATAATTTTATTTTCCGTATGCTGAGGTTGTCCTTAGCTTTAACTATTTGAACGTATGGAAAATGTCTTAAACTATAATTAAATTGAAAAATATCTTTCAATAGTGTTTAGACCAAGTGTTCTGTGGCTCGACCCTTCTCTCCATTCACATTGTTCTGCAAACAATGTGCTCTAATATGTTATAGGAGTTATTAAGACTGCTCGACATAAAATATGGACATAATGGGCCAGCGCAAAAAAAACGTGTCAAGTATCTGAAATTGTACTCTCAATGATCGACTGGAGCCTCGTACGAGATTTAAGTATTTTTTTTTTCATTTCCACTGTTAGAATTGAATTGTGCTGGGATACTGACACGTGCTACTCTGTACGTTTTTTTGATTCCGGTCGCTGATTGCGTGAGGAAAGCAATTTTGCGAAAACCATATAATTAATGAATACACTCAGTTTGTATAAGAAAATAAATTGAATAAATTGAATTATGGTTGCGGGTGAGATAACTCGGAAGGAATATTTATGGATTCATTAATTTTCGATTTCGAAGTTTGAGGATTGTTATGAGAAGTACACTTCGTTAGGATCTTTTAATTTATATTTTTATATTATTAATCAACATTTATAACCTTATGTTTCAACATTTATGTAATATTTTAATAAAAATAAAGAACATAAAAAACACACTAAACTATTATTACTTTGATGCCAAAAACTATGTTGATATAATAAATTAAAATTATTCTATCATTCGCCACTATATAAAACGAAGAGCTACAATATTTGAAAAATTGAAGTGACATTAAAATACATGCACATATTTCATGTTTATGGTTTTTGAAACAGTTAAACTTTTTCTGGCAAAAATACCCTTTTGTCTTCCAAAAACCAGAAGAATGTTGGGCAGAAATACTTACCATTAATAACCATGCTCTGCTAGCTTTGCACTTAATCTTGCCACTCGCTTTCGTCACATGAAATATTCATAAAATGTGTAAAGATTTCCCAAGAGCAGTTCGCTCCCTTTTCAGCCAAACGATAACATATTATGTACAAGGAAAATTATCATGATTTATGATGCCCTCAGCCGCAAATATTCTGTGTTTCTGTTTTCCAGCACAACAATTGGAGTCGCTTGACTGACGACTGACGAGTTGCTGTATGAATTGAAAGTATTCTAAAAATATTGCAAATCATTGTCCAATAGCAGAAGCTGATGTGATGCTACAGCAGAAAATGCTGCAAACTCTGCAGCATGAAACTGACAGCCAACAAAATACAAAATACATAAATTTATTCCAGAATTGTTATTTCTCGTCATTTTGAGCGCATGATGTTGATGGCAGAATAATGAATCAAAAACACGATGCAATCACAAGCCAACACGTCAGATGTAAAATTTTAATTGATGTCGCTGCTGATAGCGATGAATTTTAATACTTAATGATGATGATGCTGCAAAAGCTGCTTCCAAATTGTTTTGAATTGTTCAAGAATTTCATAGTAAAAATATTCCCATGGAAAATATATAAGGCTTACTAAAATAAGTTTTTGTTATTTTTAAATGTTCATTTCTTAAATTGTTGTTTGATAAAACTTAGTTAAAGCTATAAAAATTAACAAAAAGATTGTTAAATAATCCGTTTAAAAAAAAGTTTTCTCTTTCTTCTTTTCATGCAACATAAAACCTACGCAATCCTTTTTTTCTTTTCTATTACAAATAGCATAGTTCAGTGAATTTTTCTGAACCCAATTATAGAATAAACACATTTTTGGTAAGGTATATATTATATAATTTTCTTGCATCAAAAAAATGTTTCCCAAGATTGTTTTTATTACAAAAATCTACAAAGTAAAATCTTACAAGATTAAAATGCTTTGAAAAGTTTTAAATGGCCCACGTTATAGACTAATGAACTCACTCGACTAATATACAAACCTGCTGAATATATGCAAAATTGCAAAACAAAATGACGAACACTGAATTTAAATTTTTTCATTATAAAATTTTAGCGTCATGTTCAAAATAATAAAATCTAAAATTTATTACATGTGATGTGATAAATTTATGTGGTCATTTACATGGTGTACATTAGTCATCTGTAACCAAGATAACTGTGAATTACGTACTTCTATAATTTACACTCTGCTCTCTGACATTATATTAAAGCACATACAAATAATTTATTTAGCTGTCCAGTGACATGAAAAATAACATACCATTCAGAAATGTTGCAGAAAAGTCAGTTTGCATAGCAGATATTATTTAAAGAGCACTGTTCAAAATATAACTGTTCTATGTTCACATGTTTGATTATGTAGTTCCATGGTCTTATAAACGTTTAAATTAATTATTATCATTAACAAACTGAATGGTTAAAAATGGATTATTCAATAAAAAATCACATAAAGACAAGAGATGTATAGCAAAAACTTTGGGAAGCTTTAAGCCCATAAATTAAAAATATTTTCAATATATTTCGTACAGTGAACACAAAAGAGAAGATAGCCAAAGCATGTTAATTTTACACAAATACGGGAAATGAATAAACAGCAGAGTTTTGTATAGATGAGCAAAATAGTCTATTTAGTTTTCATTTATGAGCTTATGGGGAATTTGGGTAGATAACTAAAGCACACAATAGGCATTTTCTATTATTGCAAAAGCTGTGTATATGGCGTAGATTTTCCAATTTTCATTCAATGCCATTGTCAATGATTAATTGAAAAGAAATTCTGATTGAATAGCGCAAATAATTATCTATTTAAATGCTTATTGTGAGCACTTTTCGGGTATTTCATCGTTAGCATGTTGCCATAGTCTGACTTTCTAAGGCAAATATATAATTTATGTTGCCCATAAATTGTCTACATAATCCAATCTCTTTCAGTTGGGCAGAAATTTATTGACACTTTCGCTTCGAACGCTACAAAGGCAGCTAGCTATAAGTCGATATCCCTTATAATTAACACGTTTTATGCAGAATTCTTTGCTCGTCTGAAAATTGAATTGCTCGCTCCAAAACCCCCTTGATCCAATATTCATGGAAAATTTATAATTTCATGAAGCATCCTTTGCCATAAAAAATTATCTTTAATCTGCTGCCAAAACGAGAGCAATCGATTTGTGCCGCTGGAGAACGTTATTGGCGAACGGGCACAAAATTAATCATCTGAATTTCCCGGCAGAAAATTGCAAGAATCCTAACAGGTGGAATAATAAATAGAAAACTAACAAGAAATATTGATCTATGAAGTTTTCGTTAGATTTTCTGTAACTGATCTTTTCTACAGTCAGGGATCATAAATGAAATCCATCCATTGGCACACGCCCAGAATTTTTCTAGTACGAATAAATTATTCGACAGCCAAAAGGAAAATCATTCTTACATGGCAAGACATGTTGAGAATTCAATTTGCCCTAAAAAATTCAGATCATGCCATTTTTATTAAAGGCACACAACCGTCTTAGAAATAATATTGAGAGATGCAATACAATTTCCCAAAGGCGGCGGAGCCAACAAAAAAGTATAATAATGTTAATATTCCACGAGAAGCTTCTCATTTGTTTTTGCTGCCAATAAAAATGACTTGAAAATTCTGTGAACGTATTCTATATAGCAATATCCATGTGGCTATGCATCACTTCAAACTATGATAAGTACTGAGCATAAAAAAACATAAAGATGTGCTTTGAAGACCATTTACATTTATATAGAAAAACGATCAAATTGAAAAGCTAAGAAATGCTTTGGAGTGGAGTGGAAGTTATTGAGTTTTATATATTGGTTTTAAGTATTTCAGTGGGGTTTAAGATTGCCATACTAAATACCTAAAATGCTATAGAAATTTTATACAATCTATTTTAATACGAAATGTTACGCAAAACTGAATATATTAATACAAATTCCATGTCTCATCTTTCCAAATGTATGATACCATATAATCAAATCCTAAAATATGGTAAATTATTCATTTTATTTTGAATATTTTTTGATCTAAACTTGAACAGTCTGTGTGATACGGTAAAAATAGAATCAATTTAAGAACTTCATTACAGACATCATCTCTTATAATCTGGCACCTCATCCATTTACATCAAAAAAAAAGTGGAAAAATAAGAACTTGATGATCTATTTATTTCCAGTTTTCCCTTCATCAATTTCATACCAGCATATATTGAAATCGCATGCATTGGCAAAATAGAATAATGGAAATATGTTGGAGCCGGATGGAGAAATATTCTCGAGGGTTTGACAATAAGAAAATGTGAATTATGAAGCCAACGAATTTTGTTATAAAAGAAAAAATTGGAATTGTAATTTCACCGTGCTGTACCAGAGTTGTGAGCACAAAAGTGAAAAATATTCCCGAAAGTAAATTTTTGAAAACTTGAAAAAAAAACCTTTATGAAAAATTGTGAACTAGTCTTGCAACAAACAAGACTCATTTGAGAACAAATTTCCATCATGATTTTTTGCACACCAAGCAAACGGTTAAGTTTCTGTTTGAGTTTTCTTACAATGAGAAGAACAAGTTCGGGAGGAAAAAAGTTCATTAAAATTGAAAACAAGTAAGAAAGTTTCCAAGTTTGTTTTATAACAAATAATAAAATAAATGTTATCAGCAGCTATAGAAAATGATTGAGGGAGAGAAGGTGAAAATTTACAAGACAATATATTTAAGATGGAGTATAAAATATATGAAAAGGATTATTCTTGTAACAAACTACAATTATTTACAACCATTCAAATATATGCCCCTCATTTAAATTCCATCAAAGAAAAGGACTTGTTTGAATTTTTGCTTACAAAATCGAAAATTCTTTTAAGTATCGAAATAACATATTTTTCTGAGATTTTGCTGTTTGAAACTTGTTCAAGTTGTAAATTTCCTTAGTTAGTTATTCGCCAAGCACAAACAAAGGTGATCGAATCCATTTTCTACAGCCATAAACCATTGTGATTTTTACATTAATACATTTTCCTACTATTTCTTACATTTCCCTGATCGAAGAAATAAAAATGAAGCATATTCTCGGGTCGTTTGGCGAAGCAATCGAATAAGAAAACTTTGAAATAACAAAGAAATTCAATTAAATATGTTTGCTTTATTTTCCATCATTTGCCTTTTCTCAATTTGCGCAAACTTTCTTGTTATAATGTATCTTGCAAATTTCGTCAAACACGAGCAGTTTTCTTCGATATTCTTAGCATTTTTTCATAAAGAATAAATTTTTCGAATTTAAAAGTTAGATTTGAAATTTTCATTTTGATTTTCAGGGGTGTACATTGTTCTTTTTATACATGATATCAAACATTTTTGATGCTTTTCAACGTCTGCAAACGAAAAAATAGAGAGTTTATGTGACATTGTCAGAAGATTCTATTGAATTTTAATAAATAAAAGAAATTCCGCTTCTTTCATCAATTCTTTTAATTCAGTAATTTATTTGTCAAATTTGTTTATTCAGCTTTTCCTTGCTTTCAGCTAGATTTTTTATTATATCTGTATTCCATTGAAGATTTACATAGCATAGTATTTTAATTAAAAAATCCTTCATTAAAAATGTTTGCTAACCATTATTTTTTTGTTCCGTTTTCCATTGAAATATTCAATGAATATGATTTTCCAATATAATTACGAGGAAATTTGTATTTTGAGTGGGATCAGAGGGGATGGAAAATGAAAATTACGCACTTTTATCGCTTCGATGCAGATCTAAAATAAGTGGAAATTTTTGACCACCTGACAGGGATGAATGGAATATTATTTATTACTGTCAAATTCTATGTTTTACTGTTGTGTAATCGCAATGTGTAATAATGATTGTGACTCTATGAATTGACGTAAGCTTTTGCTTTTGTTTTGTTGATGTTCATAAGCCCTGATGATTCTCATTTTCTATTTTCAACTCATCCATTAAAATATTTGTATTTCAGAACTGAACAAGCAGTAAATTAAATTTGATTTTATATGAAAGCTCTTACATGGTTTCAATTTGAAATTAACGTGTGTTTAGTTCATAGCTTATCGTCACTGGTATCCTGAAAAAGGGTACTAAAATATTGTATCATAAATCTGCGTCGATAGTTTCAAGAAATATTGAAACTGAAGATATGTATCATCTTTCAACTAGAACAGTATATGATTAAGTGTATCAGAAATTTATAATGTCAACACACTTCGAACAAGGACGAATACGACGAGTAATCTCAAAATGTTATATGATATCGTTTTTTTGTTGGATTTTGCAGAGCAGCTCACAGCTCCACTCCAATAATGTAATGCATTATGAAATTAATCTGAAATTGTATTATGTACTTATTGAAAGAGCCTGTGAGCTTGAATATACACATAATTTTAATTAAATTTTGTTCAAAATATTTATGCCATGATTTCCACAAGTTATTTCTTCGCCAACCAAAAACATTTTGATTAATGGAAACTCAAGTGCTTCAAAATTGTTTTACAGTAAAAAGGCAGAAAGCATAAAAGTATATCTATTCGAGAATTTCATGTAGAGTGGAAGAGAATGGAGTTCAAGATAACATAAAGAGGTTGAACATTATTTGCTGCTTTGATTAAAAATATGTTTTTTTTCATTTAAAAATTGAATAATTTGGTAAAAGTCACAGTCTACCCTTAAATTTTTGGAGTTTGAATCAAATCCAACTTAGTTGAAGTATATATTGAAAACGATTTTATTGAATTTCGAAGAACGGGCTATAGAGATTCAAATGTGTTTTTTATAAAATCCCCAGAAATTTACGACACACAACTAATCCAGTCAAGTCCCCAAATAAATTTCTAGTCCTTATATAAAGTAGCTTGTACAAAAAAGATGCTTTTTCCGATGGATGATTTTTATATTGTATTGAATGAGTTTTGCTGGTTGGAGGTTTTTTGGTTACTAAAGCAGAAACACAGCAGCAAAAAACAGAGGTATTTTGAAGGAAATCTTTATGGTATGTGCTGAAGGATTTTCCATTCCCCAAACCAATTTCATGTGTACAACCAAACTACAGCAAATAGACAACCTACCACAGCTAAAATGTTAACTCTCTATACCCAAAGCCATCGATTCATGCTGAAAACTAAACTCGAGATAACAAAAACTATCTTTATTCAAAATATATAATTTGCTGCCAAAGGAACGAACACATTCTGTTCAAAAACTACCAAAATTTATGTTTTCTCAGGAAAATCCATTTTTCCATCTTTCCCATTTTCAACCCAGCCAAAGTTGAGTCTTAAAGAAGAAGAAAATCGCTGAAGCTCTTCTTAGAGGCGCTCTAGCAAAAGTTTTGCCAGCAAAAAAACACTAAAAACGTTCCATTTTAAGAGCAAAAGTTTTGCAGAAAGTATTTTTTCCATGTCAGCTTTGCAAGAGTGTATAAAGCCGGGCATGAAGGGAGGGTGAAGCTGTGAGGGTTGGGCTGGGGTGGTGGACAATATTTTAAATACTTTCCATCTACATTGAAACATACCAACATCTATGTGTAATTGAATTGTATGAAGATAATGATTATTAATATAAAAATTGTATGGAAATATTTTTGAATGTGCTTGTGTAGGTTGTAGGGTAGTTCAGGGTTTTGATAATAAAGTTTGCTTTAATAAAGTTTGATCAAAATTATCCTTGAAGATTGATTAAATTTCAAGCAATATATTTAAACTTCAACTTTTTGTCACCCCTGCCAGCTCTTCAGTCGGTAGTCAATGGCAACATGAGAGAATTTCATCGACTAATATATTTTTCAGTGCGCCTGGGGTTGATGCTGTGTAGCTGTATGCCTTTATGTATGTGTTTCAAGTACACAAGCCACTGGCCACTCGATTTCAATTATATGTGTGCTGCCAAGAAGCAAAACAATATCTGAGCAAAGTATGGTTTTAGAAATAGATTATTATAACTTATTTTTATTAATACATTTCTATTGAATATTTCTAAAAAAAGTTTTACAGATTTGTAGAAATATTTTTACATGAATTTTGACTTAAATATTTCTACTCAAATTTCTAAAATATTACAACATAAATTATGCTATTACAAAAATATTGTAGAAACAATTTCTACTAAACAAAATTTTGTAAAACTATTTAAGTAAGAATTCTAGTATGTTAGAAATAAACTATTTCTACAAATTTTTACTAAAGAAATTCTAGTAAAAATATTCAGTAGAAATATTTTAGTAAAAATTAGTAAAAACACTCAGCCCGGCAACTTTAAGGTTCTATTTTATGATATTGATTCAAGACATTAACAAACGCTTGCTACATGCTCGCCCGGCTCTTGGAAGTTGGCCAAAATCAATGTCCTATTTTATTGAAAACTCTGATTATGTGAGCTTCATTGCCTCCAGCCGCAAATTTATGCTAAAAGCAATTCTACAAAAGTTTTCCATGCTGCCAGCACTAAAGTTTTATCGGAATTTTTATAATTACAATATTTTGACCAACAAAACCATCGTGTAATTTTGCATGTGGTATCTGGAGAGCTGTAACGGAGGCTGCTTGTATATTTTCAACTGAGCGGGATCAATATCTGAACAGTGAACTAGCAAGTTTTGCGCTTATTGCAAACGCATACACACTCGCTGCTGATGGTATGCTTGAATGCTGTGGTGCCTCAGCTCAGAGAAGGACGATGTGGTGTTGCTATGCCAACAGTGTGTTGGTGAACTAATTTGCGATCCTGGGTTTTTTCGGCCACAGTTCAGGGATGTAGACTTTAAACATAAATTATGAGACATAAAATTTACCTTATGACCTGCAGCATTTTACTACTCGATTAATAAATAAAGTAGTATCTTAAACCTTTAAATAATAATAAAGTAGTATCTTCAGGGACCAACAAAAATTAAAAATCCCTGATAAAGTTGCCGCATGTGATTCATCGTTGTTTATGGAAATTGGTGATGGGCACTCTGCAGCACCTCCACACACTTTTTATGCATAACAAGGTGCCTGCTGAAATATGATCGTTCCGGGCAGCGGAAAAGTTAAATATTCAAGACTACAGGACGAATTTTAATTTGAATTTGAGAATTTTGCCATGGAAATGCTTTTAATGGCTGCAAATTATTCATAAGACTCATCGATTCTAGCGCAAACGTACAAATAGATTAGAGGCTATTTATGTGTTTTTACAAAACATTTGCATATTTGATATGCCGTTCCCTTGAAAGCACTTATTATTATAAACGGTGGAAACATTTGATGGTACTGTAATTGATAAATCATGGAAGCTGCAGCTGCAACAAAAAAATCCTGGTCGAATCATTAAAAAAACCATTTTCCCAGCACCATAGCGGGTGCCATTAACATGAAGTAAATTTGTACAATATTGTGCGATAGTGAGTGCAGGGCCGTTATGGTTGGTGTATTTATCCATCATGTACCTATGAGGCAATTTATGGAAAAAGGTAGCTTTACTCCGAATAAATATATAAAAATGAGAGTGGCACTATAAAAAATGTGCCGGAAAGCGACAAGCATCAATGTAGAATGTAGATGATGTAAATGATTTAGGGATCTGGAAAATCTGGGGGATTGTAACTTTGCACCTTCAAAATGATTTTTAATGCTCACCTAAAAAAATAACATTTTTGAACTTTTTTAGGCTAGGTAAACATTAGTTAATAAAATACCTTAAACAAATCCTCTGCTTATTTTGGTGTACAGATTCTTTTTTATTCATACCAGCAAGTTTCAAAAGAAGTTCCCATAATAAAATTACGACGATGAAACTACCTACACCAGATTTCCGAAGCAGAATAACCAGGTGTAGTGAGTAGCGGTGGAAAATACATAATTTTAGCTAAAGAAAACACACACATAGTATAAAAAGCAATAAATTTCATTACAGCATTTTATTTCTTCAACGTTTGCGATCCTTTCGCTACATTTGCAGCAGAAAAAGCGAAATACCCGAAAAAAAGGATATTAATATTTATGTCATTTTTTTCCTGCTTTGTTTTCTCATTTTCCAAAACAATTGTTCGAAAATTGTGAAGATATTTATATGAAATAAAAGGAATATCAAAAAATATAAATAAAAGGAATATGAAAATTGTTCGGGTTTATGGACTTTTCATGATATCTGTTACGCTACTTAAATCATTCCACTCGAAAATAAATATTATAAAAATAAGAAAAAGCTCTTCACAATTTCTCATTCCTTTTTATTCTTTCATTTTCCCAGTCTATTCACAGAAATTAATGCCAAGATACACAAAATGTTATGCCACATTCGAAAAGGATAATTATAGCGAAAGCATGACTAATTATATTCAAACAAATTTAAAAATTAGAAATGTTTCTAGAGATTTCTAAAATCCTTAAAATATACAGACTTATGTCATGGAGATGTTTTTTGTGAAATTGTGAATTAATTTGTCTAGAACGGAAAAAACGGGGAGAACTTGAGAATTCTAATGAAAACTCAAAACGAACGAAAAATGGTTATTTAATCTAAATTGCTGACGTAAGTGGTTCTTAAATATAGCCATCTTTGAAATAAACTATTCAAATTAGTAAATAAGTAATTATATATTCACTAGGTCTATATCTTTTAAAGTAGTTGATGTAGAAAATTGATAATAGTTTGTCACAATGTTTGCTGATGTATTAATAAAAGGTAGATATTCTTGGTACAGAAATATAATTATGAAATGTATCCTATACCATAATTATAATTGACTGAAAACTGAGATTAAGTTAACAAAATTGCATACGGCTTCTCTCTTCAATTTCAATTATGTGGATTATTTCATTTAATTCATTATTTGTTCGAGCCACTAGGGCTTTTTAATGCTTTTATCCGACTTTTATCCCCAGGATTACAAGATTACGGTATTACGGGTATTACATCATCGAAGGTTATGATAGGATTACGGAATAATGCATTGGCATGATGGAAAGGAAAATCTTACGATGAAAGCTCGATGGAAGCTTGAGGATTTAGATTTTGAAGCAAAAGTTTTAGAAAAGAAAAAATGTTGTCGAGCTGTGTGTGCATAAAAATCTTTATTTTTGTTTATTAAAATTAATTTTATGTGCTTATAAGGAAGGACTTAATAATTTAAATTTTTTTAAAGATTATTTGAAAATTACTTTTTAATGAAAAGATTCATTAAATTAAAATGTTATTAATCATTATCGTTTATCAATCATCATTACGTCAATAAGGGAAATTACTCATCATTTTGACCTTTCAAAAAAATTTATATTCCATGAAAACTCTTTAAAATATGATAAGCTCATAAATGCCAAACAAAAAGCTTCCGAAATTCAAAAAAGCTCATCCATGTCAAGAACCCAAATTTTAAATATTTTTTATGTGCAGAAATCCAAACAAAATTATTATAAAACGGTGAAAATATCAATTACTGGCTCAATTGGCATAAAAGAGCACATCCTCGCAAAATCCAATGTTCTGGTTGCATATCAGGAGCACAATCCAAAAGCATGGCAACTACAAAATTTGTGCTGTGTCCTGTGGTTGATAAAGTGCCTCGTCGCTCGGCAGTTCTGTAGACTGGACAAATGTAAGCGTGCTTCTCTTTTTGATCTGTTTTTTTGATGGGACGTAACCAGAGCTAAATTAGAAAAAAAAATAAATCATCATTGAATAAGAACAGCTAATAAAAGATACTCACAATCGGCAATTCATCGTAAAGAACTCTTGGTAACGATTCCTGAAGACAATTCTTGCTTCTATCCCATCTACCGCCTTCTAAGAACAATCCATACACATAGACGCCATCCTCAGCAGGATTATCGAACTTTTCACATTGTTGCACATCACTATTGAACGTCAGTAGATCAATTGGAATCTTGTACTTTCTTGCAAAATTTTGCTGCGCACCCGTCAAAAAGGCTTGCGTGAAGAAGAATCCAGAAAGCCAAAAAACTGCAGGAGGGCCATTATCAATCCATCGCTATGTAAAATAGTAAATTTGTTATTGTCTGTTATTCGCTTTCCAGTTGATATAGCAATCTAGCAACAGTTTTGAAGTTTTACATAAATTAAAGTATTGTGCCGCTATTTGTTGTAAACACTGAGGAATTTCTGTGCTTTTTAGTTATTTTGTTGGATCGATTGTTTTACTTGCGGGTTGCGATGAAAGTTTCCTAGCTGAAAAGTTTAATTCAAAAGTTACCTGCAAGAACTCCAGTCGTGCTAGAAAATCGTTCACGTAGCTCCCCAGTGGCTTCAAACTAGGGTAAGACTTGTCTGACCACATTTTTGGAATTTTGTTGGTTAAAATTGCTTTGCAAACCTTTTCAATCTCGGCATTGATAGCCACGAAACCTGAAATTTGTAGATAAATTGATATTATTCAGTATCTTCTGTATAAAAATTGATAAAACATTCATAAATGTGTCTTTGGAGCCTCAAATTTTGAAACTAATTGTTATCTAGTAAACTTTGGAATCAATCAGAACGATCAAAATAATCCAAATTTCAACACCGAATCTTAAATAAAAATATTTATTTACAGAACAAACAAAATTAAAAATGACGTACAGAAGCCATACAGCCGGTCCTTCAAGAGTTTTCGATCATCTTTACGATCCAATCTATACAACGTCAGACTGTAATGATATCTGGCGCAATAATTGTTCGGCGCTTACTAAATCAGCTCCAATTCATGTGTTTCCAATCTTTCAATCCATGTTTAGTGATCTCACTCGGGAGCGAAGGAATTTTCATGTGCATCAAAAAAATCCTTTGCCTTTTAATCCATTAGCAGAAAGCAATGCAGACATTCCTCAAGATTGTAAACCATTTACAAAACTGTACACTGTCACGGGTTCAGATCGAACTAAATTCTTCGCGAATCCTTTATCGAACATAAAAACTGTCAACGTCGGTTTAATGGCCGATGAGTATGATTTAGAGGAACTCAGCGAAGAGATTAAATACAAAACAACTGGCTGTCAGACCACCTATCGAGAGTCTTCAGCACAAACAAATCCGTATTTGCCCGAAGGATTCTTAAAAGACGAAAATCAAGATGTACCGGAAATTGTTTATGTTGCTGATTTGTTGGACTCCACTACATATCCCGGATTAAAAGAGGTGGAAATTATAGAGCGAGCAAGAAATCGTCGTAAGTGGGAACTTTCGTTAACAACGAAAATGCCTAATGACATTCCTGAAAGAGTTAAGGCAGTTGAAGCTTTTGAGTGGGAAGAGTGGATGAACAGGGAAAAGAATATTAATGACTGCCAGATGACAAGGATGCAAATTGTGGCTGATTTAGTTGCCAAGAGAGAAAAGGAGAATGAAGATATTTCGATTGAAAAGTTATTGTACTCGCAGAGAAGAGTTTACGATGAACGTAAGAAGCAGAAAGATATACTGTTGTAAGTACCAAAGTTTGAAACGCTATTTAATGATTACTATTGATTTTTGTTTTAGCCGTAATTACCAGCGAAATATGCGAAAATTGGACTTGAAACAAAAACAAAGACTCTTCAAAGATAAGAAAGAAGATGCAGTGGTAGCACATTACGATAAAAAGATGGAATTTTCTCTACCAAAACTACGTCTTGATCTTGTTTCTAAACGGCGCAATAATATTGAGTACACGAACGAGTTTGAAGAGAGGTGCTTAATCACAATGAAATATTTAAAAGTGAAATCTTATAATCTTTTCTTGCAGATTTGGTTTACTGGAAAAAGCAAACGCAACCGTTGGTGACCTTAAAAAGTTCTTGAATCCTCGTCGGGAAATATGGTTGCCAAAAGAGCCATGCAAAGAAGTGGAGAAAGGCGTTTGGTCTGACGATTATTTGAAAAAGCTCCATGAGACTTTGAAGGTGAGCTTTTATCAAGTATTTTATATTTGAATTCTTTCAATTAATTTGTTTTTTAGAAATTCCGTCACAAAAAAGAGATTCAACGAACGTTACCAAAATGTTTGGTTTATCATGATTCTATTGAAGAATGTAAAGACAAAAATGCCTCACCAACTGAACCTCCAAATGATGCGGATGAAGCTCAATATCAAGACACAATTTTGATACAAAAAATTATTAAAGGTCGAGCAATACAAAATATGCTCTACAAGGGCAAAGAAAAATGTCAGAGTGTTATAGATGAGCTCAGAGCAAGACAATCCATCAGTTCTATACAGTATCTCTACCCGAAAGGGTTTGATCAACTCAACGAGCACAAAAAGCACGTTTTGAAAGAATATAGAAGGATTGAAGAAGCGCTAATGAATGATGAAAAGGTTCAAGAAGAGTTAAGACGAGTTGAAGGCACTGAGATTGGCAATTTGCTTACTTTCTTAGAACAGGAGCTTAATCGCCTTCAAGGTGAGAAGAAAGCTCATGCACTTTATTTACTAGCTGAACACGAGCGAGCTCGACGAGAAGCTGCTGCATTGGGAAAAATTCAGTTTGAAGAACAATTAAGTAAAGAATGCAGTGAAGTTGATCGTCAAGTATCTAAAGCACAATATGAGACCGTCAGCATGTTTTTGGAAAATGTACTGATTGAAGGAGTTGATCGCATAGCTGATGAAAGCTCGAGGAAATATATAAGAAAGATTGCAAAGAAAATTGATATAGAGGCGCACAAATCGTTGGATGAAAGAGATGAAATTAACTTTGACCATGGATCGAAAACTTCACCTCAAAATGTAACATTTGGAGTAACTCAACCTTCTGGATCAGAAGAATCTGATTCTCCAGAGAAAGCTATTGTGAAGGAAATGCTGAAGGAGTTTATGGTTCCAGAAATATGCAAACGTATTCTGGGCCAACAAATGAAAAATCAACAAAGACAATATCTTCTAGCAGCTCACCAAGCACTTTATGCTCATTCACAAGAGTTGCCTTTGAATGAATTCCAAGATGTCAGAATGTTGTGCGAAGATTTGATTAATGAAATTATTTTGACTGCCGAGGATTTTTTTGTGGGCGAAGAAGAAGATTGAATAATTGTCGAATTATTTTAAGAATTTCAATAAAATTAATAAATTTTCGTCTAAATTATTGATTAGTTTACATTACAAACTTTTTCTAATCGAAATTTAATATATCAGATTACTTAATGCATAGTATATTATAGGATTTACCTTTAATAGCTTTGATGACCGTTTTCAAACTTTCTTTAATGCAGTCTATCAAAATATCGAATCTTTTGATCTCTTGCACAAGAACTGTATTCATACTTTCATAGTAGCTGGTTGGATATTTCGTCATAACAATATCCAAATTAAATTTAGGTGGGATTTTGTTCAAAATTTCGTTGGAAACAGAAAGGATCAATTCGTCGGTAGATTCACCTTCTCCACCTTTTCCAGAAGTATTCTATAAAATTGAAATTAGAAAGAATTAATTGTTGAAATATTTGATTTGCTAAATTACGCTATAATGGTAATTGAATTGTTTTTCCTTACCAACATCAACATGTCATAAAGATCCTGTGTAAGCATTTAAGAAAGGAAAAGAATGAACCTGTACAAAACTACACAAAATATTATTATTAAAGTTACCGTTCGATCCTATTTGTTTGCAAATTGTAAAGAAAATTTAAAATTTATTATATTAACTACATAAATAAATTCAAGAAATGAGCAATTTTTTAACTAACACTAAATCTTTCAAAATAAATCTACATTAGTTAAATAATATTTTACCTGAGTTTTCAAAGTATTCATAAGAAGAGAGTTTGTCTCCTGTTGATCCTTAATGATATCCGCATTGTCGTGGAATCCAAAAATTCCAGGCTTTTGAACGCTAGGTAAGTTTTTCGAGTAGTTGATGAATTCTTCATAATCAGTCTCCAAAGGTGAGTAGTAAATGCCGCTTGAATCGAACTTGTATTCATCATCCTCCAATAAAGCTGGTGTGTAATATTTTGATAGCATCGTATTCAAGCAACGTCGATCCCATTCATCTGTGACTCTACCTCCATAGTTACATTCACCCGTCAAATATCTCAAGGCTACATATTGAATATCTTCGTATTGATTCAAAAACATCATAAGTTGTCTGACACTGATACTCAAATCTGTTTCATTAAACTCGTAAGGATTATTCCAACCGATTGGTCCAAATTGTCTCCTCTCTTGAACACTCGCGTGAAAGAAACACAATGAATACAGAAGACGCTTGAAGTTCCGTGATTGTTTGTTGGATTCAAACCACTCTGGATTATTAATTGGGTCACTTAAGAAAGAACGGATGACATTGTTGCGTAAACCTTTTGGGGGCTCGTTTGTCATTTTCACACCATTCTGAAGCACCACAACAGGAAAATGTTCAGCTGGATAAGAAGTTAACCAGAGTCTAAAATCAGGATGCGTAGTGTCTGGCATGAAGCTTTCACAAATCTGTTAAAATAAAAATAATGGTTATATTTATGATATAAAATGACTTTTATACAATTCATTACTTTCTCTAATGAGGTCATCCAACTCTTGGCTAAATGACAATTCTGCAAGATCACCCAATTTCCAAATTTGGTTCCCTCATCAATCATTTTTGCGGCAATCGGACCTTGGCCTTGACCCAAAGATAAAGAAAATAGCCGATTGTCCCCAAATCCTTGATCGTTAGCAAACTTCAGGAGATTAGCTATGGGATCAGTTCCAGGTGTCAACACAAAAATCAACGGAATGCAACAATGAGAATCATCGTAGGATGCTGACAAGTCGAATGGAGGAGGCTCAACAAATTCTTGTCCCATATTCGCTGAAAAGATTGAAAATTTTAAAATGACAGAAACTTAGTTGATTTCATTTTAAACTTACAGATTATAAAGTTGCGAATAGCAGGAACTAGCTTATCAGGCCTAAAGCATCGCAAAAGCATCATTATATGAATATCTGATAGATTTCCAGCCCACGGAGCAGGTAAAGCAGCAGTTTGAGGTGAATCATCGTTGAAAAAAGCTTCCCAAGGAGTCGGATCGCTTGTTATGCTTTTTTTAAGGTCAGCAAAAACAGCAAAGCTTTTAGAACGATAAAAAAATAGTAATTGTGTTGAAAAACATTATATTCATGATGCTGAACTAATTACCTATTCGATAACCGACAAATTTCATCCCATGATTTTTGTATCAACCAAGGAACAGGTTTTGCCTCAGGATTATCCAATCCAACACCTCCAGTCAAAAGGAACATAAACTCTTGTTGGTTCACTTTGCCTTCGTCTTCCATCAAATTAAAAGTCAGCAACAAAGAAAACAAAAGCTTATCCCTCTCAAACAGACTCCGGCAAATGTTCACATAAAGACTGTTCGTGAAGAACTTGGTGAGTTCTTGCAGCCGCTGAATTAGATCATCAACTTTTTCGGTATTGTCAATTGCTGCCGTGAACAAATTTATAAACCAATTGAGACTGTACTGGTACATTGGATCAATATTTGATAGCTCCACAACAGTGAAAAATAGTATTGTCGCGTGTTTAGCGATGGATGTGTACCCCAAACGAGCAGCATCAATTTGTTTTTCTGTAATCTCTGCAACTTGCTGCTTCTCATTGATTTCATTGGACATCATTTTGGAGGAGCTCAAGACTTGAACGGCAACCTCATCATCTAAAAGATTTACAGTAAATTTTTATGATTCCGAATTAATTTAAAGAAATACTAACCAAGTATATTTCCTTCAGCTGAAAGCACTTCTAAGATCTTGTCCTCAATTTCTTTAAGCTGTTTTTTATTATCAGCACCTTGAATGATCAGCTGGTTCTTTTCAGTTTCCAGGTCGGGTCGCTCACGAGCAACAGTAATAGCAAGAAGCTGAAGAGTAAGTTTTATAAGTTGAAAAATTAAATGAATGCATGTGAGTTAAAACCTGATCTTGCAATCCAGCTGGTGTTATCATAAAATTCAGCAAAGTTACTTTAACCGCCACTTCCGGCAAATAATGTGGATTGCCCAGCTTTGTTGTAATGTAAAATCGGAAAGCATCATTATATTCAATGATCGAGTCACCCAACTTGATGCACATCACACCTCCTTGCTTGAACGTTTGTTTAAGCAAAATAGGTTCAAGAAGTGGTTCAATCTCCTCACCAATATTTTCAAGTAAAATTGGTAAACCAAACTGAATTGAGTTTTCAAGCACTCGAGTGTAATCTGGTTGGTTTAACCGGATCACACCAAGACGATTAGGTTTCTCCATGTTTTTGATCCATTTATTCGCTTGACCACTAGGGTCAATCAAAAGAGGCCATCGTCTGGCATTGCTGTTGAAAAAATATAATTATGTACTTTTCCAGACAAAGTATTTTTATTTAACTCACTGAATAATGATCGCACTTTCTGTGGAAAATGAATCGTTTGGTAGCCCAAAAATGTTCCAACTTCGAATTGAGACGGGATCACCTAAAATGGTCTGCAGCTGGAAGTTATCAGCACACACAATTCCCATGACATCGCATCTCTCTGTCCAAGCTTTGATTTGTTGACTTCTGAATTCAATCGTGAAAGGTCCCAAATATGCAACCACGCCAGATGCAACCAAAACGTCCCCTAAAATACATATTACTTAAAAATGTAACAATATTATGACTTCAGAAAAACTAACCTGTGATCGTTTTATACAGCTCGCCCAAATCATTGGCCTCCTTCAACCAACGTACTCCTTCACCACCTAAGCCACCTATAATTTCTGTAGCTCTTTCTAGCTTTTTCTGAGAAATATCTACTTCACCTTGGTATTGGCTGAAAAACGTTTTGATAATAACATAATCGTCTTGGAACTAAATTTAATGATTCTTACGCTTGTCGTGCCATTTGTTCATCAAGCATCTTCTTTAATTCTCCTAAGTTAGCCTCCACTACTGCAAGTTGCTGTTTTTTTGAGTTTAGGATTCCCATTGCGGTCTATAATACAAATTAATTATCAAATTGTTTAAATTGTGTAGCAGTAAAAAACCTACATTATAGATAGCTTGAGCTTCTTCCAGTGCTATTTTTTTAGGAACAATTGACTTGTACACTTTGTCGTATTTATAAATTGCAATTATCCAGTTGCATAGTCCCTCACACGCGCCTGATGCAAGCTTCACTTTCTCAGGATCAAAATTCTCGTTGGTCAAAATTTGTTCTTGGAGCTTTTGAATATTTTTGGGTGGTATAGTATCTTTTTCAAAATTCACCAAACTATCTAAGAATTTCAAGTCTCCCATCATTTTCTTAGCAGCAGGCCAATATTCCTCCACGTAACCTACACCGGAAGGTGCTGGAACTCTCTCGGGAGCAATACTTTTCAGGATACATATTCCTTCAAGTACAACTTTCACTGCTAATGGTGGAGTTCTCATTGACCTCACGATCGTGATGTCAGCTACGGTAAAGAAAATTATAAGAAATCATTAAGCATTTGAATTTTAAAAAACATTACCAGTTGTAAGTGTTTGAAGTGCTTTTAACGCGGCTTCTAACTGAGGAACTGCTTCTGATAGTTTTGCATCGCATTCTTCTTTGATAGCAGTGGCTACTGTTGCTTGCTCGGTAGCCGTTGCTTCATCTTGCATTACTTGCTCGCGCTGGATTGAAGCAATCTCGCTATCTGCTTGGACTTTTACTAACTGTTGCGCTACGGTCTCTACTAAAATCTTTAACTGTGGTTGCAGAGTTTCTAAGTAGTCTTTTAGCAAATCTATTTGTTGAGCAGCAATTTCTAGTTGCTTTATACCAGTCAAGTACCGTTCTTTAGCAATTGTGGTTTCCCTACAAAATTTTTGTAAACTCATCAAAATAATTCATGTAACAATTTTTATTACTTACACTCTTTTCTTATCAAGTAGTCCCTTGAAAGTATGAATCATCTCCAAATAGGAAGTCGGTGTAACATAATTATGACGATTCAGACGAACCAAAAACTCTTCAGACAATTTTTGAGTACTGGTATGAAATTCCATGCACATATCGATGCATTTTGGACGTTCATGATCTTCCAACTCAACTGTAGCAAGGAATCTAAAAGAAATATTTGTAGTGCTGAGATTTAAATTATCCAAAATAAATACTTTGAAGCAACTGCTAGTAGAGCGTCTGTTGGCCAAGCTTGAAACCAATCAATGGTGCAACAATTTACAATTGCAGGAAACTTTCTCACACGATTCCTGAAAGCGTCTCCGATAGGTGACATTGCTAAAACTACATGAAGTGACTCTCGGACCATCTATAAAATAATTGTATGGAAAATTATTATCGATTGACTATGTTTTATAGACAGTACTCACATTAGAAAACAAATTAAAAAGAGCAAGAGGTGTGCCATCAGTCTGCAAAGTTTTATCCTTGGCACGATCAAGTTGCCTCATCTTCTCAAGTATCTCATTTCTTTCTTCAATATTGAATAGATTGGGTACTTCACCAGTATTCAGTAGATTACTAACATCCTCCAGAAAAGATTCTTCTTTGATTTGCACATCCGTAAATAGAAACACGCCACTATTATCGGAACTGCTCACTTTCTTAACAATCGTCTTAATATCTTCATGCCATTCTACCATGCCGTATTGTCTTGTTATTTCCACTTGGAATGTCTCGTAATCACAAATATGCGCAGCTAGACGAGTCAAAGATTGTCGACCAGAGCCACCAACTCCAATTAAGAGTGCGTGACTCCTTGAAGGTTTTATAATTCGACAAATCTTGGACAAATGCTCGATGGCAAATCGGAACATTACCAAATTCATTGGCTTTTTAGACATGTTATTGAATTCGACTAGGTAAGCTTCTACTGTGTAACGAAGTTGGTCCAGTTCCTCAACTTCCAAGTAAAGCTTGTTGTCCGCTTTGGGGTTTGTAAAATCACAGAAGAGAAGACTTCGTAGATCATTTTCTGTCACCTTTTAAAATAATGGATTATTAAATTGAGATTAAACATTTATTTTCTTCAAAAACTTACTTCTTTACCAGGCTGTGCCAATCTTGCAAACAAATCGGTTGGATCCAAATCCATCCTTTCTTTGATGACCTCACACAACGTCACAAAAAGCCAATTCTTATCTGCGTCATCTACAAGTCGATCACCATAAATTCTAAGAATTTCATGAGCCCAAAGTCGACGCATTGTGTCAATACTTTCAGTTCCTTCCGGTACTGACAAAAGGATTCCTTGCACAACTCTTGAAAAGTCACGAAGATTAAATAGATAATGTGACTTCGAAGGAGTAGGAAGAAGGGAAGTCCGAGCTTGCTTGTATATAGATAAAGTGGAAAGGACAATCTCATCGATACAAGGATCGAACTCTTTGGAGAAACCTCTGTAAATATTTATATTCAATTATTAAAAAGATCGCTCAGATATGTAATCTACTAACCTAGCATCCAAATGCCACAGTACAATCTTACTGAATATTGTTGTTAAAGTGTCATCGTTGAACTCATTTATAGCCAGTGTATTGAAGTGCCCTGAAAATCTAGGTGTAACAGTATTTCCCGAACTAGGTGGCCCCATAGCACAAATGAACTGTAAATCTTGCAACGTCATTGGCACTAAATCCTTCTTATCATACCAGATATTATGATCCATCCACATTCTTAATAATTCAATAGGTGGTTGAGCTCCGTAGGTTTCTTTCAAAGGCATCGAAACATCATCTACAAAAATAACACATTTTTGGCCCACTGGTGGACCATACACTCCTTTTCGTCTTTTGTCTAGTTTTGACATGATCATATCTTGTGTTTGATTTGCCGAAGTTTGTGCGGAAAAATTGATGAAAAGCGGCTTGTAAACGTTCGAATCAATCTTTTTAAGGAGAAAATCGTTCACGTAAACGCTCTTTCCAGTTCCAGTTGGTCCCTGAAATTTTTTAATTTACATAATTTTAATTTCTTACTTAAACTAAAAAAATCTCGAAAATCACTCACTACAATCATCAGATGATTTCCATGCTTAACCAAAAAATCCATAACGGCACAAATTCTTATGGTTTCAATGGTTGGAACAATTATCTGATTAAACGGGCGATCTCTAGCTGGTTCAGCTGCAGCCAGCTCGTCTGCCCATGGTCTCCACTTTCCTTTTCCTTCTTTGATGTAGCGATAATCGAACACAGATCCAAGTTTTGGGATCGGAAAGATGTATGGTTTCTGTAAATTTTCAACTTGTATATCTTTGGGCACTTTATATTTCACGTTCAGATCATCAGGGAAAATTTTCTCCATCAACCCACGATAAAGTTCAGAGAATTTTACACGCGATTCGTGATCTAAATTTCCTCCTAAGGCCCAAATGCTGGAGAAGAAAAATATTCCTTCAATTTGAGCGCGAACTTCAACTTCTTTGCTAGAAGCTTCAGCAGATTTGTCTACTGGCTCAACCAAGAATTCATCCATGAAACAATCAAATAGTTGCATGACTGATCTCACTAGGTTTGAGTCAGATGAAGGTGCTAATTCACGCAAACCACCTTTCCTGATGAACCAAAGTAATATTGGACAGAATCGTTTGAACATCTGTGAGATAACTTGCTTGTTAACCAAATGAAACATTTTTGGAAGTTTATTTTTCCAGGATTCAAGCATGGGTTCCCAGCCAATGGCAGAAGGCTCCATAAAAATCATACCACAGCGAGATACTGTTGCTGGTGAAGCTACATCCAGATCCATTGGTTCGAAAATCAAATTTGTAGTGGGAGAAAGGTGAATAATCTCGCCACTTATCAAACATAACTTTTTGTTGTCGTCTAGCACCGTATTCATATTTTCAACCCAAATTGCATCCACAGGACCATCAAAAATTAGCCATTTTCGTTCTAGTGTAGTGCTATTAGCAAACTGCCTGTAGTTCACGGCTAGAACACCATCGCTCCATTCGTGTGACAAGGCATCAAACTGTCCATAAAGCTGGCCCATAGTTATTGCTTTTGGATTTATGACCGTGTAGATTGCTTTGTGTTCACCAAGTGCCTCCTAAAAATAATAAGCGTTTGATCAGTAAAAATCGTGAAAAAGTACAAATCTTACCTTTTCTTCAATTATAGCCAATGCTTCAGCCAACATACGATACAATGTAGTTTTACCACCAAACGGCATCCCAAGGATCATCAATCCATGTCTAACAATAATCATCTCATACAACTGCTGCACCTTTTCCAGGAATACCGGAGTACACTGAATATTATTTTTTAAGCAAGCTTCTTTTACAGACTGGTTGAAGATCGCGTATTCTGGATCAGGCAAAACAGTACCAGGAAACAAATCAGCCGTGATATCGTGGAACAAAGCCATATCATGTTCCAAAAATTTCGGTAAATTTACATCTTTAAGTGATCTAAGCACTAAAATGTCTTCTGATTCATTCGGATATCTCAGTTTAAGAGAAGCAGCAGAGGCCAGGACTGAAATAACTGCACGCATACCATAATCATAGTGAGTTTGAGTACTCAATTGAGCAGAGCATAAACTGTAGGTAGCTACAATTTTAACAGCAAGAGGCTTGGCGTTCAAGAAACCAGTTGAATAAAGTTGAATCTCCGAAATGAGTAAATAGTCGGGTACCATCATCGCAACAGAGCGGAAAAGTGCTTTCAGATTATCAGGCAGTTCCTAAAACGCGAGAAACATTTTTTTGTCATAATTCACATTATATATTTTTTAAACTCACAGATCTTCCAGCATATCCAGGATTCATGGTTATAAAAACAGCACAAGTCGGATCCAGATTGAGCACGGTACCTTCAAAAACTAATGTGGGAGATTCCGAAGCGACTCCTCTTTGAATAGTCATAATTTGTTGAGCAACCACAGAAAGAACTTCTAGATCGATACGATTGAATTCATCAAAGCACGAATAACAGCCACAACTTTTGAATAAATAATTTTTATGGAAACATTGTTAGGTGAATTTCAAAAAGATGTGTCTTACCTAGCCAAACCTTTGAAGAACTTTCCCAAGGCAATATAATCCAAACCATCCGAGCAATTTTGTACAACAATTTTTTTAGCGACAGCTGTAGCCAAGTCCTTTGTAGTTTCAGTTTTTCCCGTTCCTGACAAATTAATGACAACTTCTAAACAAATTCTAAAATAATATCGAAAACTTACCTGCTGGACCTTCTGGAGCACCACCCAAATGAAGTTGTAAAGCTCCAAAAAGCGTTCTAAAGCAACGATCTGTCAAAGGCGTAATAACCAGTCTAGATTTATTTCCCAGATACTCGTAGCCGTATTTTAAGTTTGAATTTATCATTCGAGTGACCAATTGACCTTCTTCTATGTAATAACGCAGCTGACTCAACCAATTAAAATCATTTTCACTTTTAGTTTCCTTTTGGATCAATTCTTCAATTACATCACGACCATGAACATCGAGGATCACTAAAGATCCAATAGTTATTCTTTTCTCTTTAGATAAAGGACCACGAACTAAGCCAACAGTATGAGAAATCTGAAAGTTCATAAATGTAAGCTAAAATGGAATACAAGATAAAGCTAGAATGCTAACCTGATCAACACATTTCTCCAAATATACGTCAAGACTTGTCAATGGATTTTCAGCAGTTAAACATTCAGTGATCTCGAATGTCCAGTATAAAACTGAAATAGACTGAATGCATTGTCCTGGCCAAACCAAAACCCATTCATGTCTTAATTGCGTAACATAATTTTCATATGCTGAGGTAATTTGAAGATGGATACTCTTCTTCATGACCTTTTCTAAGTCCATAAGCCATTTTTCCACTTGTCCTCGTGCTTTTGACGTAGAAATTACTTCCATTAGTTCAATTTCCTCACCATCTGAAGACTTCATGATTGTTACATCAAAAGACTCTGTAAAGTGTAAAGTATTGATTCCCTCAAAGCACTTTTTAAGATGTGGCTGAACTAAAGTAGGATCCTTTGTCTCTGATAAGATTTCCAGTAGTTCATCATTAGACAAGAAAAAAAATCGTGGGAAAAATAATCGCTTTTTCTCCAAATATTCGTTCAGTCCCTTCAGGATTTGTTCCAACAATCCATAGCACTTCTTGAGCTTGTCAGACATTTTTTCAATTTCCAGGACCACCAGAACTTGAGTGTCACTATAAACTGATCTCATCAAATCTCTCCAAATTTTGTCAACAGCACTGAACCGTCGGCCTTCTTCTGGCATTTGCAGTTGAATATCTGGGCTGCCAAAAATAGGTTCCAAGTATATCCAAGTTGTCTGTACTAAGAGCCAGTCGTCCAAAATTTCTTGAAGCAGCATCAATTTCTTTTCCCAAGCACTATTAAATAATTTAATTGTTATTCGTTAGTTTTTCTCACACTGTTGGATTCAAAAGAAAACTTACATGATTTCTGCTTCAAAAGGTTTAATGTAAGGTGATCCTTTCATAGTTTGCGTTTTGATGATATGATCATCTAGTAAAACTTGTATATCATCGACACTTGATAGAATATAAGTCCCAGTGTCTCTATATGAGTTCACCAAGAAATTCATGTCGCCCCATTCGTTGATCATCTTTGTCATTGCTTTCTCCAAATTATTTTCCTTTGTGGCACTTTCAGAGATGCTTTCAAATTTGGAGACGTATTCAGCAAGGCCATAATCGATCACTTTCTCGAGAGTCAGTTCAGGGGTGCGTTTTATAGGAAAACCAATAATCTCTGAAACTTGTTCCCAATGACGATCTTTCATCCCTTGGTTGCCCAAAGTGTTGATTAATGGCATGTGTAACTTGAACTCGTCAATGCTGTTTTTAATCTAAAAATACAGACATTTAATTCACAGTTGCATTAAAGAAATGTTTTGAATGATACTCACTCCAACAGCAAGTCGCAATGTAAACACTTGATCAGCAAATTGTTTTTCTAGCTTCACAACTGTCCTGAATAAGTTTCCAATGGTGTCGTCAATTGACCCTGGATCATAAGTTCCAACTTGAGAATGCATCCATAGATCATGATTGGAGATAAATTCCTGACCAGCATCAAACAGTTTTTTGTAAGGCAGCAACTTATCATGACACTGCTTTCTTAAAGGATATTGAGACAACTCCCAGCCATAAGCAGCTTCTTCGTCATTCATAGCGTCAATTTTTTCCATTGCATAGACGAGTCTGAAAATATAATTCACATATAAGGACAAAAAACATAAGCTTCAAAATAATTTAGTACAAACTTATTATCCAGGATTGTAGCTTTTTTCTTGTATTTGGGAAGTTTCTTTAAATCTCCCCATTTATCATAGACCTTCACCTGATCCCAATAAAGTTCAAGGTCTCGCTTGAAGTATTCAATACGTTTCTTAAGAGCATCCTGATATTCAATAACCTTCTCAGCAATTATTTTCTTATGCTCATCAAAAACAGAAGGCATTTTTAAATACCATTGAAATGTGTTTGTATTCTGTTTGATTTCTAATGGAGTGTAGATCGTGTGGTCAGTCAAGTAGAGCAAGTGCTTCAAATTCTGTTGAAATAATGATTAACATGAGAAGTCTATTGAAATGGAGCAATTAAACAAACCGTTCTCAATCGTCCTTCCATCTCAATAATAGTTTTATCTTCTGTGGTCGCTGCATAGGCTTTCATCTTCATAAGTTCAGCTGTTGATGTAGGTGTTGAAAGGAGCCTGGAAGAGATATCTTCATATTCGTTGGTTAACTTTAGAGCAGCAGTTTGTTGTTCAGTCGTCATCTTTGCAATCAACTCATGCTGCATAAACTTGGCGAGACTTTCTAGAGTATCGATCAAACCCTCACGATGAAATTCATAAAATCCCATTGTGACAACTCCAAAAACATCCCGAGCTATTTCGTCTTGAACTACTTTGTAGTGTTCAATGGAAACACAAAATTCGTCGAATTCAGGTTTGCTTTTAATAAAAGTTTCCACTTTGTCAACGTCCTTAAAAGTTGAAAAAGCAATATTCATTAGACTTCTTAAAATGGTTTCGAAAAAATACCTTTCCATTCATCAACGTCATATATGCATCAAAATCTTGCATCCTTAGTTCTGGGCCAATTCTTTGCTCCTCAAGCACAATATGTATTCTATGTCGACAGCTTTCAATTATATCTTTAGGAATTTCAGGCTGAAAAATTCGCAAAATATTAACATAGTTTACCAAACAATCTCTAATAAAGATAATATTACTTTAAGCAAGTCTTCATTCTGAGAAGCATCCAAATAAATTTTAGTTTCAATTCTTGGAAAAACTGTGACCGCCTTAACTATATTGTCAATTTGTTTTAGTAACTCTGAATTGAATTTGCAGAAAGCTGGGGTGAATGTTAGAGTATCTTCGTTTTCCAGTAAAATCGTTAGTCTGAAGCCTTGATTGGATTGCTGCAAAATTAATATTAATAGCCTTTAATTATTTCTAAAAGTATCCAAGACTTACGCCAACATCGCAGATATAATTTGTGTAAGCATGCAAACTCCTTATGCACATGTCTTGAAGATGTCTGGTCATTAAAGCTGCCACTGAATTGTAGAATCGTTTAAGGAGACGTGGTTTGGTAGTTTCTGGTACAAGTTTCTTTTTAGTTCCTTTAGAAATAATACTCTGGATGGTTCCGTACCATTTATCATTCAGCATTATCTTGGCGTTCTCAATTTGTCGGCTTATTGTAGACTGAAATGAAAATCTTTAATTAAACTTTTATTGTTGTATTAAATTTTTATTAACCAACCGTAAATTCTGAAAGATCGTAAGCTTGTTTCTTTTCCACAATATTCGCAATATCCACAAAACAGGTCTCTTTAAAAGTGGTTGACCAAATTTCCAGAATCTGTGACAAACAAGGATTAATAGCAAACAAATTCTTCTTGATCAGCTTCCTATTCTGATCATAGCGATGTTTGTATTTTCTTTGCAATCCTTTGACTTCAAGTGAATTTGGTGATGTTTCATCATTTTTGATGTTTTTACTCAAAGCGTCTCCCAGCACAAAGTCAATCACAGCTTTTTTAACTGCTGTGATATATTCTTCCTTCATTTCAACAGTTATAGATTGAAGGACATCTTTCCACTTTGTGAGTCTTCGAGGGATCAGCTTCATAACTCGGGTAAGAACTTTTTTGTCGATTGGGGCAACGTGAACAGTGTCAATACCATGTTTGATATAGTAATAGTAACGCATAATCTCTTTTTCTTTAGCATTAGGGAAACTTCCATCGTCACGAGCTATTTCTTCGTCTGAAGATATTATCAGGCTCACTAGTTTTTTACGAAACTCTTCTCTTTCCTTTCGAACTACCGTGTAAGATTTTACTTCTGGGAATATGGAATATTAAATCTGTAAGGCAAAAGTTGGCATCAAATGTAATTTGACTTACTCTTCACTGTCCGAGATTTAGATCTTGCTCGAGCGCCATGCAGAGGTTTCATTTTCGTCGAATGTCTCAACAAACGATCAGGAATAGTAAACACACTGGGATGTAAGAGATCTTCCGAACCAGCTGGCATGTTTAAATCTCTCCATATCTGCTTTGAATTGTGACCTGCATTAGCTTTCTTTTTTATTGCATTTCTCAACAACCGGGATGGTCCAGGAATATCAGAAAAACTAGACTTCCTCATTTTTTCTGTAAAATAAATTTAATTTGATGAGAGATACTTGACCATTGCTTGACTCACTTAGATAATTAATAAATTATTTTAATTTTCCAAACTTTAACAGTCATTTTTTGAATCACGTTTGGTTTTGATTCCGAGAAATAATTTTGTATAACATAACATTTCTCTCTTTTGCTAAAAACTCGAAGTCTTTTACAATAGCTGATATATTGAATAATGTTAAAAATCACTCAATTTGTTCAGATATTCATGAAATTAATTAATCTAACAATTCTTCAAACGACTACATCACTTATACTTTTTTGGACTCGATAACATTTAATTTTTTACTGTGTAGTTTTTGTTCGAGGGGTTAAAAATGACATAATAGTGACAGTGCGAATAATTTCACAAGAAAAATAGCCGAAAAATAAGATATTCAAATAATAAGTTTTAATTGATAATCAAGATTTGAATTAGTGATCGGATTCCATCAGTAGGTAAAGCAAACCGTGCTTAAATTGATATTTTTAATTTGAATCCAGACATTATCGATTTTCCGAGTTTTGCATTGTTTCATCTTTGAACAGGTTTTCATTACTTGTTATCAATACTACCTGCTAATAATCGTCTGTATCTTCTCACTTTTTGTCGAAGATTCCACTTAATCTCTGTTTTATCCTCATTTCCAAGGATTTTCACTACCATAAACCTCCAGACAATTTTATTTATTTTTTCATTGATTTTCAGATAATATTGTTGCCAGAGGAACAATTTCCAGGACACCAGAAGCAACAAGTAAAGCAACATGTTGGCCATGAAACAAGTTAACCTAGTCTCCCTTGCTAACAGGTGTAGATTCCTGCACTCAACCACCAGTTTCTATGCAAACGAAAAAAGCAACTTGGCAATTTTGAGGAAAAAGACCGGTTACACGTTCGCTAACTGCAAGAAGGCTCTGGATCAGCATAATAATGATTTAGAACTGGTACAATAGAATAATTTTTTATACTTGACCTTTTATTAAGAAGTTTGTTATCTTTTTTAGGCTGAAAAGTGGCTCAAAGAGCAAGCACAATCTCTTGGCTGGTCCAAGGCTACTAAATTAGAAGGAAGATCCGCTACACAAGGATTAGTTGGTGTTCTTATTCAGAAAAATATTGGTGCTATGGTAGAAGTTAACTGTGAGACGGATTTTGTTGCCAGGAATGAACATTTCCACAAGTTTGTTGAAGCAGCCTCACAAGCTTGCTGTAAGTACATCTCAGAAGTTGATTCAAGCAAAAATGTTACAAAGGTTGGTTATTAAATTTTCAATATAAAGTATTGTACTCAATTATGTAAATTTTTAGATTGGTTTGGAAGCTGATGCCCTTCGAAACCTAAAACTAGATGACGGTAAGACTCTTGGTGATCACTTAGCACTATTAATTGGAACTGTTGGAGAAAACGCTCTACTTCGTCGAGCAATTTGCTACAAAACACCAGAATCTATTAGCTTGACTGGTTATGCTCATCCAGCCCCAGAAATTTCCACTGAAAACGCAATCCTCTTCGGCAAATATGGAGCAATTGCAGCTTTCAATAGCAACACTGAAAATACAGCAGCAATTAAAGATGTACACAAGAAAGTTTGCCAGCATATAGTTGGAATGAAACCGGAAAAGATAGGGATTCGCGAACAAGATCAGCCCACAGAGAATAAAGATGATGAAACTTGTTTGATTTTTCAAGAATATTTGTTAGATCCTGAAGTTACAGTTGGAGAAATTTTAGAAGAACATAATGTAAAAGTAGTAGATTTTCAACGATTTCAATGTGGTGAAGTTGAGAAAGCCAATGAAGTGCCTCTCAAAGAAAACAAAGCTAGTGGATAATAATATTAATGTTTGAATAAAATTGAGACATTATGCTATATTAGAAAAATTAAAATTTTAGTTTTTAATAAAATTTTCCTTTTTGATAGATTTCCTGTTCAATATATTGCACAAGAAGTTGCACACTAATTTTTTCATCGTAAAATGCTCAAGCAACAATTTGTAAATTGTTCAAAAAGTCGTCGAAAATCTGAGCTATTGAAAATACATTTTTGAAAAATTATTGAATTTTCTGTAGTGAGTATAAATGATATCTGATTTAATATTTTTAAAATTTACAAAATTATATCTAAATGAATATCGCATCTCACATATTACTTTTTAGAAAGTCAGGATCTTTACAGTAAAATTTCAAAGTAAGCAACACTTTTTAATAACACTACGTGCTTTAAGCTTAAGCTGGCAAAAGGATCTGAACAAGATAATATTACATATTACTTTTTTTTTACATAATTCAAAGAACGTTTAAAAAGGTAAACTGCGAGATGAAACATGTAAATAATTCTCCTACTTTGAGTATATATTTATTTTCAGCTATTTTTAGATTGGAAAATTGCATACCCCATGTCGAAAATCGATAAGCTACATTTTATTTCAATTATAATATTCATTTTGTGTATTTTGTTTTTGATATATTTTGTGGCTCATCATTTTAAGTGAATGGCTTCCTTTCAATAGAAATTACCCTACTTTCTGGCAACTAAAAGACTTCATTTAATTAAATAATTATGAAAGAAAATTGTGGCTTGTTTATGAATTCATTGGATTTTATCGCAGACGATCACACGATGAAAATAATAATTATACATGTTATGATACATTGAGAATCTTTTAAGAAATCAAGATGAATGTATTTCCTCGATAATTAGTATGTAAGTGAAATTCGAAATATTCCACAGATTAATTATTGTATCATTTTCTAAATTAGTCCTATGAGAACCCTTGCAAAAGGTCAACTGAGAAATGTCTAGCTAATTTGGTTCGATGAAATATTTTTCTCATCATAATTAACAAAATGTGTTTGGCACAGATTCCCCAATAATAATTGAAAACAAATGACGCTGACAAAATAAATTCAGCTGCACGAAGCCGCATTGAACATGAAAACTTAGGTTGTTCTTGCCACGATTTACGTAAGTTTTTTTTGCAAAATAATTTTCAATTAAGACTAATTCACTTTCATTTTGATGAGCAGAAATTTTTGCTATAAGTCTCAAAACGTCTTTTTTCTCGTGAAACTAATAACTTTCGTTCAAAATCAATTGAGCTTGTGCCAAAAACTTTATGCTGATGTCGTTGTTGTAATTTTATTGGGACTATTTTTTGCAAAATATATTGGAATTTTCCCTCATATTCTTCGATATTTTCTTGAGAATTTGTAAAGTTTGAATATCACGGCCTGTCCACTAATTGCCTCTTATAAAAAAGTTATTGTCTGGTTTCTAGAATAAAAAACAAAACAAATCTATTTGTTATGGCATGTTTTGCTCAAATTTCTCTTAGCGCCGTTGAGTGGGCTTTTGAGAAGCTTTTGACAAACTTTCATAGTAATGTTTTGAATGCTTTGAACCAGCAATCAGACGGCGTCTAAATTTTTCACAAATTATGTAAAATAATAGTGTTGATTCCTGTTGAACGTGAAGTTTCTAAACCGTTGGAATGTACATATAATGAGCAATAAATTTTGAAACTTTTAATGAATATTCCACGGTCAAAAAATTTAAATTGTTTTCTTTATTATGCTTTAACCGTACTTTAATATACAATATGTCATAAGAAAAAGATGTTTCAACAGGACATAAAATAATTGAATAATTTGAAATAAGTAAGTGTACCGTAATCTTTATTTTAAAAACATTACATAAAATTTAATTTTAGAACAAGTCAAATGTGTAAAATTTAAGTCGTATTATTTATCATGAGTAACCAACACAATGCCCATGAAACAAATGTGACCAAACTGTTTATAATATAATAAATTGCTTGTTTATAATATTGTGCTACTTGTTTTCCAAGCGATTCAATTAAAACCGATATAGACAGAAGCAATGAAAGAAAATGTAAACACAATCCAACTGAGCAAAATGTTTCAACTACCTAACTCAAAATATACTCACAAAAAATCATGAAAGTGCGAGTGGGATCTTTTTGTTTATTGCTTGTCATTTAAAAGTGATCGAATTTCTTAAAAATCTGTTTCAAATATGAACGCATCTGAAAATCTGAACAATAACAGAAAAAAGTGGCATTACACCTACGTTTGCGATATGCGTGTGGTCTATCTGAAACAGAACTTCTGCATCATTATTTTGGATAAATTGAGTATCATTATGTTATGTAAACATAATACGGAATAATAATCGATTTTTGTTTGATTCGCAAATGATAATTAATTGGTTTTTCTGTAGAACTGGATGAGTATAGAAGTTATTTTCAAATTCAATCCAATAAATTAGTATTAATTCAGAGCAAAACAAATAAAATATCAAACTTTAACGTATTTGTGTGACTGATTCAATGTATGCTTACAATTTGCAACTTTTGTTTCCATTTAAATAGTACTTTAATTATAAGTTTACAGTTTACATTGAGCAATTCAATTATCTGTTTGATTTCCATACGAGTTTATATATTTATTTAATTCTCTTTTGTGGAGTTTTGAACAGTAAAATAACAAAAATAGATTTATTTAGAATAGATTTCTTTCTGCAAGATTTCGAGCAATTATCTATATATTTATAAAATACTCGAGACTGCAAATCGAATTGTTTTGATTTTTTCTTCAAAAGATGTTTTCAATATTATGTTAATAGTGTATCGTAGATTTTTGGGTGATGTGCATAAATATATTCAAGTTTATGATTTGTTTATGTTGTTTTAGCGTTTTTGTATCTTATGAAAATAAACCGGTATAAAGTACAATTTTCTTCTGAAAAATAGATGTACTACATTTGGAAATCCCGCAATGAACAGAAAATCCGGGTGATTCAACAAGTTTTGTAAATATTGTGTTTTAAGTAAAATTTTCACTGGAGCAACTCGAAATTTTATTAAATTTTATTTCATGATTTATTGCACTTTCAATTTATAAAAATCTAGATTTCAAATATAAATTCGAAATGATAAATTTACATTTTTATAAATAAATGTATAACATGAAATTTTCTAGAAGGTCCCAAGTTTATGAGTTAAAGATTCTCAGAGTTATACGTAATATATATTTATATGAAATACATTTTTTAAACTTAACATAACAGATTTATCTAATATAAATACTAGTTTTATGGTTTAGTTTTGGTTCACTTGTGTAAATATATTCGTACTATCAAACAAACCAACGAACCCATAAACTGCTACTATGTTTCAAAAATCAATACAAACCTTCCGTTTCGAACTCTTTTTACGATGTGTTTACATGTTTCATAATTCTCCAATTTTGCTTAGCAAAACGTTGTGTTAATTTTGTTAGTCAATTCTTAGCAGGTGCCATCAATCGGGCCTCTAGATTTTTACGGTTGAGTAAAAATTACAACCTGATGAAAATTTATTCATCAACATTAAAAGAAGCTGTAGAAATCAAATGACGTCTGAAAATGAAATTTTCTATTTTGGGATCTATTGAGCTCATTTCATCTTAAGACTTATACATAAAATTCTGTTTCGTTATGGAGTTGGGGTTGTTCGAGACTAATTATAAATAAGACTTAATAGCTGCGTGTTGGTATAGAAACAAATATCTAGTTTATTAGGTCTCTTGAATTTTCAAGGATGTTTGTAATTTGAAACGTTTTCATCAAGTCAACTTCATTAAATCTACTACAAACAAGTAATATTAAATTGTTTGTCAAGGATCTCGACTTTCCCTAGAATTTCCCTATTGATACATTTTACTTTCAAAAGCTTTTAATCCCATAGTAATTTGTTAATTAGGTACAGAAGAATTCAATTATAATAATTAATCCCTTCTCATGCTAGACGAGACATTATCGCATAAATGCGGTCACCCTAATTCCATAAATTATTCTTTGTGAAAGCTCTAAACACTGAATTACTTTCTATGTCCGTAAAGTCATCAAAAGTATAATTTACTGAATCGAATTAAAGCAAATCCGACCAACTTCTATGTGTATGAAGTCTATTCCAAGCTTGTTTATAATAAAAATATTATTAATAGCCTTTTTATTACCGCAATCATTTATCCAACAAATCTGATAAACGTTCTACTCGCAAATATAAACCAAAATTGTGTGAAACAAATTGCGAGAATTAAAAATGTGAAAAGCAATTTGAAATGCTGGTGGATGAGACAGCGCGGTGTCAATTTATGTCGGAAAAATTGTCAAGCTGTTTTGCACTCCTAGATCAAAGTCTGAACCATGTTGTGTTGACACCAAACAGTCGTTCAAAACATGTGCAAAAAGTACAAAAAACATATTCGCTCAACACAACACTGGATAATTGTTGAGAGTAAATATGCTCGACATGAATGAAGTGTTTACTTTCAAAGCTCTATTATTCAGCGCAAAACGAAAATAATTTTCTGAACCCTATTTATTTTCAAATTAAACTTTTATTACCCCATACCAAATGAATTAAACTTATACTTGTAGGCGTTTAATTGTTCTTAGAACTTTATAGCAACCGTAAATTCTCGCGCGAAAGCGTCAATCCTTACAAATAAAATACAATTACAGGTTGTATACATTCAAGAACATCAAAAAATAAAAATAATATTTAAAATGGTAAAGAAAATATACAGAATTTAAATTGTGGGAAATAGGTCTGTTTCATTAGTTTAGAAGTTATTTTTTTTTCAATTTAATTTTCTGAATTTAAGCTGTGGTTTCTATAAATATTCAGAAAAAAAATTTTCACTTGAAAATTGCAGGCGTACAATTTTTATATCATAAAAAACTTTAAACTCTTGTTTAAACACAAACTAAAATACTTATGATACAGTCTATTTAATTATTCAAAGAAACCGAAGATTGTTGGATTTACTTATTTTACCGAAATGCGTCAATTGAATTATTTTATTTGCACGTTTATTTTTGGCTTTTATATAAACGAATAAACCCATCGCAGATACTGTAAAGCTACCAAAGCTACAATATATATATAAATCGATAACGCCAACACTAGGTTCAATTGTTTAAATTAGAAGGCAGCAAAGCAATAAAGGAACGTCGAGCATGAGTTTGAGATTTGGGATTTACATTTTGATCCTTAATTCTGAATAAGACTATCTGAGGAAAGAATATGAATAAAAGTTCGCAAAAGTTGAAAAGATATATATATTTCTGATCCCCATCGCTCAAATGTAAGCACAAAAGTTCGTACATCAATAAACTATTCTTAATTGCTTTTGCCAAAGTAATAAATAAATTTGCCCAATAATAGACTCAATATAATGTGTGAAAATATCCTTTCAATGCCCACTGTAAAGAAGAAGCGCTAACAAGTAGTCGGGGCTTCACAGAATATACATAATGCAAATTATATTAATAAGTATTTTCTTCGTAATAAAATAGCATGGAGAAAAGAACAAATTTTTCGTAAACTTTTACTCATTCAGATCCAAAAAAAAAATTCATCTATAAATAGAAAATATATATTTTCATTTCGTCTATCTTTTCTGCTTCTTTTGTGCCTCTGTTGTGCAAAATAAATAGGGATTTAATAAAAAATATTATTTTTTGAAACAGAGAGTTTCTGTTACAGCTGAAAGCGCTGTGAATAGCCACTTGAGTAGAAAGTTCCTGCCTATAAGTTGAGGGGATGGTTTTGTAATGAAAATTATAAACTTTAATTCAAATTGATGAGACTTTAATGGACATGTCGAAAGTTGTTCCGCTTATTTATTGATCTATTAATTAGTTTTTAATTATTGTGATTTAATTTGCAATTCAATCACTTTCTTTCAAATTAAATGTCAAAGTCTTTTTTGGACTCTATAAGAAGATTATTCTAGGACACATTGTAAAATAAAATCAATAAAATCAATAAACCATTAATTTCCCCATTAATTTGCATTAAATACAGTTTAATGTTATTATTGAATAAACATAAGCACCATCACTTTATTATTATTTTTCATTAAATCAAGTTCAATCCTCATTTCACATATCCACAAAAAATACTCCTAAAAAAAACTGTTGACTTTTCAATTTATCTTCGTTATTATGAAAAAAGCACATCACGAACTGACAAAAAAGCACTCTAAAATAAAACACTCATTTCCCCATTTTCCTGCACAAAAGGACATTTTTAACTATGCCAAAAATAGCTTCTGTACAATTCTTATGCTAGATAGCCGATCTATGAAACAGCACACATTTCGTATAATTTTAATACCATCTCTGTGAGCCAATTTAAAAACTTGTAAAATACTGTCACAAAAAGTGACGTCAAGCTTTACCGATACAACCAGAGATGAAAATGCGTGTATAGTATTTTGATGTCAATATGAAATAGGAAAAACTTGTGCAAAAGTCAGGGCAGATGAATGTGAACACTGGAAATTATTTAAATACGTTTTTTCCTGTCGATTAATTTAAACTCTGTTTATTTGTATAATTATCAAATATATGAATAATTTGATCCCTATTTGCCCCTTCATCATCTGAAACGTCTACGACACTGAAAATTTTCCCCATCTAGACAATTATCCCAAACCAACACAGGCAGAGCTCGGAAAATGATAAAAAGGCTGGAACATTTCGCTGTGCTACCATTAAATTAAATGCTTTCCGTTGAGCAACGTTTATTTTTTGCTACTGGCTTCATGAAAGGATACCGTTTATTTTCGCTATTAGTTACGTGCTGTATGTGAAAGCAGCAATACCTCACAAAAATTTAAAATAATTCAAGCGGAAAAGAAATATAAATTTATGAAAATATAGAAGAAAATAGAAATTCAATTACCTCAACAAACTTAATGGAATAATGAAATCAGTGTTCTCAAGCAGAGAAAGTTCTTGGTATTAGAAATTTATGGAAAATATTTCCGGCTAAAAGAAATATCAGTGAAAAGTTGTGACCAAACTCAATTATGTGCAAATAAAATAAAAATATAAATTCTGCAAACTGTTTAAAAGGTTTTGGTACCTTAGCTGGAATTATATTGTATTCTAAGAAAAAAGAATTAACATATCTAATTGTATTCAACAAATTGTCAATTGAAGAAACAAAACACAAAAATTCGTTCGGTGAAAAAAAAAACAACCACCTCAAACAAATTGAAATAATTGGAAATATATTGAAACAAACAAACTGAAGCAATAAGGAGCTGTCTTCCAACAATTCAAACATGGTTTATATGTAAACCCAAATATTTGTTCAAGTGATTAAATTTAGGTGAGTACGCAAAAAAGACACGAGAAATATTTTCGGTTAAAAATTCAACATTCTGAGATTTTCAGAGATTTTCTGAGATTTTTTGGGATTTGATCTGAAGTTTTCTCATAAAATTATTTCACAGAATAAAAATTTATGGATGATGGAAAATAAATGAATTATTTGAACATCTTGTCAACTTTAATTTTGTTTAAAATTATTTTAACGAGGGCTTCTGGATAATGTATTTAAATTAAAATAATGTTGGAGCTTTTGACTTTTCCCACAAAACAAGGCACATGGTATATGTTTCCGTAAATAATTTTTATTTAATTATTTTAAAGCACTGGAGTATAATTTTTTTTTCTTCATTTTTTTCAAATTAATTTCTTTGATATTCATATTCCTCATAAATTAATTAATTTAAAAAACTTTTTAATTTAAAAAACTCCAGAAAATTCAATAAAAAAATTTCAAATTGAACAAATTTTTGAATTTAATCAAAAACTAAACATGTTCAACAAGTATTATATCCGAACACTTAACAAATATCCTCATTAATTATGATTAAGAGTATTTCACTGAATCTGCCAAAACATCCGTTGCTAAATTATTTTTTTGTCAAATATAATTTATCACACATGTAATAAACGTTTGATATTTTATGACCAGTTCAGCAGTTAACACAATTGCACAAGTGCATCGCTCAAGAAACTCAATTTTTGTATGAGTGAATCTTCCGAAAATGAAAATTTGTTGAAAATCTGAAACCGACCTCGAAGGCGACATCGATTCAAGCCGATTAATATTCTCATTTTTAATATTGTACATTTCGTACATGATTAACTAGCATGATACTTTATTTTTCCAACCACCCAAAATGCTCAACAAGGTTCTATTTTTAATAAACCAAAATAACCAGAAAAAATTATTAACAATAATATTATAATATTATTTTCGTACATATAAATTTATTTTATAAATTTTTTAATTGGGTGAGTTTCAGAAACTTGTATGTATATCATACGAATATTATAAATGTTACCAAAATAACGCTAGAACATTAAATTTTCGCGTGTATCTATAGTATCTGTAGTAATAAATATCTCGTGATTTAATGGACGAGTCTTGTTAAATAATACTCAATAATTTTTATTTATTTATATTTTTTAAACATTCCAAAGGTATAATTACAACTATCTGGGATCAATAATTGATTCTTCTAAAATAACTGTCTTACTCTTGTATCTACTCAAAAATTAATCAGTAAGATGTAAATTTATCTTCTATTTATTAATTACAAAAATTAACATCATAATTCGCGGAAAGCATTCAATGATGTGGATTAATTGATTCATGCATGAGTGATGAAGCCTTACGCATTTGCGCCAAATACCCATTTGCATGTGAAGTCCCTGCCAAGACAACCTACGTCAATCGGAACTATATTTACTTCAGAAATAAATAAGAAATAGTAAAATACCACGGAACGCATTTCGAAAGTGTGCTAGCTGTTACAACATAATTGCAAATCATATGGTTGCCATCAGATCTAAACACTTTTTAATGTGCGAGCTCTATAAATAAATCACTTTTATTTTTGTAACAAATTTCCTTCAGAAGAATGTATTTTCGAAACAGTTTAACGCTATTAATAGAGGTGCAAGTTTATTTTTGGTTCATTTAGTAAAATTTAATTTTGTTTGAAAATAACCAATTGTTTACTGTCACCAAACAGCACCTACTGAGTAAATTTATAAATAATGGCAATTAATAGATTTTAATAATAAAGAGACTATCGAATCGAAACGTGTGGTGAGCACACTGCTTTTAACGAGATATATATTATTTCGACATATGAAAACTACTCCGATTTTTGAGGATCTGGTGAGATTTAAATATTATTGAGTTCTCAATTGGATATTGTATTTATTTTGTAATCTGTCTGTGGAACATGAATATTTTATTATGTTTGTTTAGGATTCGTGATATTGAAAACTGTTCAGCATCGATCATCAAATCCCAAAAAAAAATTTCACAGTTTTATAAAAAGTGAAAAGTATAATCACAAAATGTCCCAAAGCCCCTTATAATCCCTCTGAGTACCGACCTTCTAATTTAAATACGTCCCAATCGAACTGTGGAAGTTTCACTGATGACGCTCATGTGATTTATTATTTTCAAACCAAATTTCAAAACGAATCTGTTCTGAAAATAAGTAGATACGTTAAAATTGATGAGGCAAGTTAGATTGCCATATTCACAACGTCTCTCTATTTAATCAGTTGAAAAATTATCTGTAAGCAAAAAATATCGCTTTGAGAATTAAAAAGTGAGTTAAAAAAATTATTAGGTAATTAAGAATCATTAAGGATCATCGGAAAGATTAATTTTTATAAATATTTACAGCAACTTGCTTTTGTTTATGTAGAACTGAAATTGTATATTAAGAAAATATCCGCAGACAAATATTATTATTATTATTTTTTGAATGTTCAAAACTAACAAATATTTTTCAACAAATGTAAATATATGAACTTTCAGTTTAAATGTGTAAAATTTTTCAAATATGTTTTATGACTCTATTAATACCAAAACAATTTATTTTTAGAAACAATTAAATCTACGAAATTTCAAAAATAAATTTCTGAAATATTCAAGGTGAATCTTTGATCGATTTTCATTTCTTTTGAATTCTAATGAGTATAAATATTTAACAGAAACTTTTACACGTGTTTCCAGTTTTCTCTGTTTATACATATTCAATTAGATAATATTTGTTACTAAATTCAAAAGAGTGAAGAATCCAGTAATATATATTGATTCTATAAATACACCGGTGAAATTGTCTAAAATTAGACGATCAATCATATTAAGTAGCTAATAATAAATATTGTATTGAAGCATTAAAATAGCTAAATCAATACATTTTATCTTCATTATATTTTTTCAGGTTATTCAAATTTAGCCAGATTTTTTATAAATTAGCTATACCCGACGGATTCAGAAACCATTTTTGAAAATGCGAAAAAAAAAGTTTAACTCAATCCTAGATAAATAAATTCACGGCTCATTAGAATTTAAATAATTTAATACAATTTCCAGAAAACCGACAAAAAATAAAAATCTGTCTTTATTACGTGTTTGGGATATAATTCCATAAAGATGTTGAATAAATGGCCATAGGAAGTTAATTAAGATTTTAAGATATTGAAGACAGATCAAAGAAACTTGATTTTCCAGATTTAATTTTCGAGGCGCACATTTGCCTAAATATAATTTTTCGAAAATTGTAGTGTATTAGCACGATACAGTAAAGAGTTGCTTTATGCATAATGATTTAAATTTAAAGTACATCCATTAAAAATCTAGAAAACCTATACAAAGTAAATTACAGAGTTAAAGCCAAATTGAGCTTTCAATTATTTAAGTTTATTATACAATAAGTATTCATCAATTTCCCATTTCAAAAGATTTGTTGGAAACCCTCCAGAAAACTTTATACAGCAGAGAATAAATAAAACAAAAATAATTGCATTCCTAAGAATCCATTCAGTTAATTGATGCCACCCACAAGATCAAGTCTTGCTTTTGCGATCGTCGTTTTTAATTCAAATTTGTAAGATAATGATCTTAATTAAATTATTGAATTTCTTTGTAGTTTATGACAAATATTTTGGTCAATATCAAAAATCGCATTGAAAATCAGATACTCTAAAAAATCTCATTCGAATTCGTTAAATTTCTACTTTTGATTAGGCTCCACAGATTTAAAAATTTCAAAAATCCATTCGTAGAAAATACTTGAAAATCTCAAGAATCTCTGATATTTATTACGCATGGTCTTAATAATTAGGTATCATCTTGTAGGAAAACAAATTGCTCTCGAAAATCACTCACATCCATCATTTCTCAATATCGTTATTAAAAATTTAGACTGGCTCTTGAATTTTCGCAAACAAATCTGTCTGAGAAATAAAAACATTTTTAAATCTAAAAAATAATGAAATTCCATTTTTAATTTGAAAAGAAAGCATTTAAAATGGACTAATTTCTCATCGTATTGAAAAAAATAAAAATAATTCAATATTTTGTTTAAGAGTTTTGAATGTCGAACATTAAAAAAATTTCATGTTCAAGTACAAATTTGTTTTTGCGACTTTTCTTATTCTATTTTTGAATTTTAGGAAATGTGATTTTTTGCGAAAGCACTTTGAAATAAATTTACAATTTTTGAAAACTGTATTGTATATCTATCAATTGTAAAATTCAGGGTCATTTGTCGTACACGCAGTATATTTATTCGTTAGTGAGAGCTGATAAGTTGTTTATGTTTTTATGATAGTGTTTTCAAATATTCAATCACGTTTGAGTTACAATTTCTACATTCATTTCCTTTAAATAAATATTAGGAATATATTACTGAGAATAATTTTAAAGCTATGACACCACATTTGTTGCGATCTTATAATCTATGAAATGTTGAAGACTAACTTTTTTGCGATTTATTTGTTCATTTGATTGCACATTTTACCTTTGGATTATAAAAAATAAATTCTAGACATATCAATTCCACAAGCTCTTTTACATTCATAAATTATGTATATTCTTCTTTTTATAACATTTCAATTGTAGCATATGGCTACATATTTCAAGTACGGATTTCTTGCTATTACATAATAAGCAGTCATTTCCTCAGAAAATTCAAGTACCCTTTAGAGATTTCTGATGACTCTATAGCTATTAAAAGCTACTTGCTGGTAATGTTGCGCAAAAAATAGATCAGAATTGTCATACACAAAGAAAAGTGAAGATAATTCTGTTATCGGAGAAATAGTACATATTTGAGCAAAAGGATATAACAAAAAAAATTCATTTCTCATTTCCTTCAATCGATTCAATAAAAATCTGATTGTCAAGTTAAAATGTTTGATCCTGAAATTCCATTAACAAGTAATTTTATAGAAATGGTAATAATATTTTTCATTTCATTTTACTTTTAGATGAAAGACTTGAAAGAGAAAACGTTCACAATGAAACTCTCAGAAAGTAAGTCTGATACATCTATAATCAGTCACATCTACAAGTCCATCAATAACAATTACCGGCGTTTGTCGAATAATAGCAGCTTGCTGCATCGGATACCTACCGAAATAGATATCCCGCGCATGGAAATTGGTGATGAATATGACATTGAGAAGACCATCGCGGAAGGATGTTACGCCAAAATATTATTGGCTCATCACCGGCCAACCAACACCACAATTGTACTTAAAGCAATACATACAGAGCTAACTTCACTGAAAGAGTTCATAAAAGAGTTTCATTACAACTATCAGCTGAGCCATCATCCAAATATTTTGAGCTGCTATCAAGTCAAATTCCAAACCAGTGATTACTTTGTGTTTGCTCAAGAGCATGCACCATTTGGCGATTTGGCTTCTAATGTAGGAGCTATTGGCATACCTGAGTCATGCTGCAAGAAGATGTCAGAGCAGCTCAGTGGAGCATTAGGATTTATGCATCTAAAAGGACTAGTTCATCGAGACCTAAAATTAGAAAATATTTTAGTATTTACTGCAGACTTTTCGAGAATTAAGCTCTGTGATTTTGGAGCGACCACACGTGAAAACCTGTTAGTTAGTAAGAATACCAACACCTGGATTAGTTTTCTACCTCCAGAAATATTGGAACTGCAAAAGCATGAACGATTTACCTGCAAATCATCTTGTGATGTGTGGCAGTTTGGCATAATTCTTTACCTCTGCCTAACTGGCTCTTCTCCTTGGAATTCTGCAGACTGGGTGAGTGATTCGAAATATTGCGCCTTTATGAAGTATCAAAAACGGGAGACCACTAAAATCCCAGACAACTTTCGAAAATTCTCGCCACGTCTTCTAAGAGCATTCAGACGTATCTTCGATCACAACGAAGAAGACCGAGCTAAAGTTACAGACATAATGAAGTACGTTAAAAATAAATGGTTGGATACAAAAATTTCTACTTCAAAGTCTGCTTCAAATATAATTGGGTTGTCGGGATATGCACAGTATATGCAGCAGACATCGGACCAAGATTCGATCAAATATATAAATCACAAGGAAAGTAGGCACTCTATCGATGGTAAAACAAGGGTAAAACGTATGATGAGCACCTTTGGCATGAACAATGAATACAGTGCAATAGAGCAGGAAACTGGACAACATCGAGTAATGCAATGGTTGCACGAAAATGAAATCAATTTTAAACTTTACGATCACGTTGACGATTTCACCGATTTAACGTTTTGGCAAAAAAATGAGAAGCATCACCAACAATATTCCGAGGTGCCTGCAGCGGGCGGACACAAGTGAGGAAGTTTTATGTCTTAAAATAGAATTCGATGCATTGCCAAATTTAAAACGCTCTTAATATTTGGGCAGTAAATCAATAAAATTATGAGAATTGAATATTTTACTGCTCGGTTCATAGTTCTGTAGATTTTAAAGATGTGCAAATTGCTCAACTTTTTAATGTTTTTTTGTAATGCAAATAGATGTTTAAGAAAATATTGAAGTTGAAATTAAAATATTTAAGAAATGTACATATTGATTTTATGGAATTGTTAAACTTGTAAATGTTGTAAAATTTTCAATTTAACCAAACTAAAACCAACCCAAGTTCATAAAATGTTAATTGTAATGAACTATTTTATGATTCTAAATATACTAGCAAAGAAACAATAATCAAATATAAGACTGTAAATTTTTGCCATTGGAATGTTAATTCAAAATTGAAAGAATGAATGTTATGTTTGAATGTACAGCACAATGATGATCCTCATTCAAGTTTACACTTAATTAACCTGATTTCAGAGAGTTTAACCTTTTAACTTGTAATTAGATTTTAAAGAAAATGTAAGTGGATTTAAAATGAGAATGTAAGTTTTAAGAAATTAGGAAATTGTAAAGAAGTTTCTAAAAATTATAGCTATTAAAAAAAGTCTATTTTCAATAAATAAATTCTGAATTACTTTTAATTAAAAAAAATCTATTGTAAGATAGTTTGTTCTGCATAAAAATATTAATATTTAGATATTTAGATGTGAATGAATTTGATTTGTTCCTTCAATAACTTTATTTAAAATAAGGCATAGTCTTACATGATGAAAATGTGAGAATATAATATTTATATAAAATAAATTTTTTAAATGGAAAAAGGTATGTTTTTGAATTTCTGCAATATTATTTATATAGGTATCATGTTTTGTAAGTATATAATCTGATTTCGTTTTGTTATGTTATCGCTCAGTGAATCCCAGGTGGAAATATCGGCCATTTACATTAAGCGCAACACTAGAGAAAAACACTAAGACCTTCCCCGTAGAAACACTAAATGCTAGTGTGGTTTGAAACACTAAGCGATTGTGTATGGTCTAGTGTATCCTAGTGTAAAATAAACACTAAGCGATTAGGTGTCGCTTAGTGTATCCTAGTGTGGAATTTTTTGAAAAATTAAAAAATATAAATTTTATTCCTACACTAGAAGATATTAGATTTACATAATTTTCTAGTGTACTTTCTTTTTTGCATTTTTTTAAAATGGGATTTCAACCGCAGCCGCACATTTGTGAGGCAGCGCGCTATCCACACAGCTGTATTGCCAACTAGTTTTATGTGACTCTAAACTTACTTGAATGACCAGCAAACAGAAAATAATGAATATTACTTATTATTGTAAATATTCATATATTTCAATAATAATAATTAAATATTAAATGAGCGACTTGTAGAACATTTCGGATTTACATTTATATTGAATTTAAAGAATATAATCGTATTGATTGGTCTATTGAAACTTATGCGCTGTGTTGCAGAAGATATGTGAAGCATTGTTAATGCACTGTAAGTTAATTTCTGTTTCTCAAAACTAAAATTAAATTAAAATAAAGCTAAAATTGTTGATTTGGTGTTCATGGTTATGAAAATAAATCGATCAACTCAAAATCAATTTTGATGAGATGAATGATTAAGAAAATTAAAAATATAAAATTAATAAAAAAAACATATTCACAAAAAGTTTAAAAAATTTGAATTGTTAAAAAATTTCATATTTTTTTGAAAATAAATTTCAGATTCAAATATGAAACGGTTAAAAAATTTTCCAAAACATTAGAAATTTTAAATTATCAAATAAAATACTCAAATTAAAGTCATAGCACTTTACATAAAAATATGGTCCACTAAGAAACTCCATCAAAACCTGTCCATCTTAAAATTACCTTTTTTTTTAGAGAATATTTTGATTTCTAGCTAAAAATTTCAAGATTATGTACTAAACTTGAAATTTTATTTCAGTGGACCAAATTTTCATGAGAAGTGCTACAACAAAATAAATTTCAACAAAGCTAAAAAATTTCAAAACAAGTTATGAGAAATGCATTGGTTTTTAATATGCTTCACAATAACTCAAACATGCGGAAAAGTTTGTATATCATGAAAATTTATGCGACGAACAAGTCGGATAACAAATAAATGATATCAAAAGTAAATTCAAGAATCTGAAATCTGAAATATCACCAAAAAGATTTTAATTTTAATTTTCAAGATTTTACTCAAAAAGAAACATTAAGATTCCAAATGTTCGTTAATGTATTCTAGTGTGGTCATACAGTAAGTTACATTAGGAAGCACACAATTTCCTTGAATCAATAAAATTCATTTGAAGAAACATTAGAAATTTAAATGTTCCTTAATGTATTCTAGTGTGGTCATACACTAAGATACACTAGAGAGCACACTTTTTTCTAGAATCACCAAAAACCACAAAAAAAAACATTAAGAATTTAAATGTTCCTTATTGTATTCTAGTGTGGTCGTACACTAGGATACGTTAGAAAGAACACATTTTCCTAGAATCTTGTGTGTCTCTTAGTGTATCCGCGGCGAAGCTTATATCAATATCTGTTATCATGTTAGTCACTCAAACCGTGCAAATATTCACCTCTCCTTTAATACCAGATGGGGATTCTAGCACAAAGGGACCACGAGGCCCACGTGCCAGCGGTTGTTCATTTACAACCCTCCTCATATATATATAATCCATAATCCATAGTGTATCCTAGTGTGTTATTCTAGGAAAAAGTGTGCCTTCTAATGTAATCCTAGTGTACCTACATTAGGGACTTGGACCTTATTTCCACCTGGGATCTTAATGGAATTTCTTTGAAAGCTTTAGGTATTCTACGAAGATTTCAATGTATGAAATATATGTTTTAGTAAAGGCACCTAAAAAGTAAAACTGTTTACCACAAAATGTATTGATGGCGTCAAAATCGTTTTAAATTTTATCAGGCACAGAAAACAAAAACAAAATATTTTTTAATCATAAAACGTATATTTTCAGTTTTTGTGTAGCAAGTTTAGCAGTTCTCATTTTAAAATATATATTCTTAATTATAATACGCTTATACAGCAACTGTTCCTCAAATCTATTGCTACTTTTGTCTCAAGTTTATTGTTCAGTTCGGGTTTCTTAGGATGTTGAGTATATGTTATATATATGAAAATGTAATTTGGCACCTAGAATTCTACCTTAAATCTAATGGAAGCGAAAATGACCGATGATGATCGCACGTGCTAAATCTTTTCTGGTAAATGGTACAGTATACTTTAATAAAATCTTTTAGATACTTTGAAATTAAGGGTATACATAAACCAGCTAAAACTTTTCTATCCCTATCTTATCCATTAATTCACCACCAAACCCTTGAATAGTGTCTCAAATATTAACAGGAGGCAAAACCTGAGGATTCGTCAGGATCGGAGATTGACACTTTGCCAGCTCCATATATTGGAATGGAACGTGTAAACTAACACCATGCAAACTCTCAACTAATAAATGTCCTCGTCTGTGCGAAGCACCAATAACAGTTACAGCTTCACCTTTGCGCAATTGATCTGTATTTGATTGGGAGTCTTCAGGAAAGTTCATCTTCATTATTCGAGTTTGTGGGTATCCAAGTTTTGAGTTTCCCGTTACTGTATACGATCTTGATGGTGGTACTGGGGGAGGTCGCTCCTAAAATATTAATGATTAGTAAATTCATTTAAACACATAAGCATCTTTTAATATTTACCAAGTCTAAGCCAAATAAGGTGCAAGTCTGCTGAATAATCTTCGAATCACATTTCTCATTAGGCTCTGGAGGTGGAGTTCCTGTAATTGGTTGTGGTCTTGGCCGTGTGGTTGCACTTGATTTCTGGTGAGTATTTCCAGATCTCGAAACTAGAAAAAATATCATTTTAAAATTTCGGATATGTATTCAAATATTTAAGAAATACCTGGCATAGCCGATGGAAGAGTATTATTTTCCTTCCTACTTCTATGTAAAGTCCCCAACCTTCGTCTCAACTGCCATCCTCTCCACGCTGCTTGGATCAAAACAGCACTGTGATTTCTGATCTTTGTTCGCATGTTATCAAGATGCTGTCTAATTCCTTCACTTAGGAAAATATGTCTTTTTCCAGGTGCCCATGATAAAATAACTGACCCATCTAACTCGGGCGGTTGCTCAAGAGCAAAATCTAATATCATTTTACAATCGTCAACAATTTTTTCTTCACACCTACGGAGCATCCGGAATGGTGCTAGCATTTTGTAACGACTGATGAACTGTTTGAAACGCATTCGATGAGGAAATCCGCTAGCCATAAGATTAACTGTCTCGAGTACCTGAAGCGCCCTGATCTGCTTCACAACGGTTCCTCTATCAAACTTACCCGCAGTCTCAGTAGAATTACTACGAATACATCTAATAAAATGTGGACGAGCATGAACTAACGTTCTCAGCAAATTGTCAAGTCTGGTATGAAAGTCTTGCGTGAGTGTTGATACCGGTTCATCTCCATTCAGCAAATCTGTGTGAGATGTTGGTGCAATACGAAAACTTAATCCTCGCGGCACATTTTCTTGTGCATACAGTGATTTTAATTCTGTTCCAAATAGGTGTGTTGCAAAACCAAAATTGCACGTGTGCTTGTAAAAAACGGATACCAAGTCGTCAGGTACAACATCCCGGTTTGTGTCTAAGAAATCAGTGGCATCATATTCAACTCGCCCAGCAAAATGTCTTATTACAAACATTCTGGGATCAAAAGGTTCAAGATTTCGCTGTTCAAGTCTCTGAGACGAGCGATGTTGAACTTTTATTTTTGAAACATAGCTTTCAGCGTTTCCCCTCACAGAACATTCAGCATCCAGCATGCTCAGCAATCCAGTGCGTAAAGATGAGATGAGGTCTATACATGGAACCTGTGGCTTTTTAGAAATAATAAAATCAAATTAGATGAATTCGCTAATAAAAATATTGTCAAGTAATAAAATATTTATCAAATAACTTGCCAAGTCAACGTAGTCCACTTCGGTGTCGCATATAATTCCTTCGTCTCGGCAAGATTCCACAGAGCTTTTAAAGATGTGCGTATTATAAAAATGTTGCATTGTTTCCGCGCATAAATTAATACATAAATGCTCCAACTGAGCAGGTCTGGGCTCTTCAAACCCAAACATATCCAAGATGCCTATGAAACCATCTGTTGCATGTCTCACTGCATTATTCAAAGCTGCCATAGATTTCGATCCGGCATTTCCTCCTCCAACTGTCGATGCGTGCTGACTAGCAACCTCAGCCTGATTGTGAACAGATTCGTTTGAATCAGAACTCAAAGTTCCGAGAGTAGATCCCAATCGCTTTAAGCTATTAGCTCGTCTCACGATTGTTGCAACTGTTCTGCAGTATAAAGCTTTTGCCAGAGAGTCCCGGGTCAAATTTGACATATTTGCATCGCACACAGACTTGACCAATTGTCCACCACGGGCATTATGAGTACGGGTAGTAAGGCCCCGGAAAAGGGCAGCTGGTGGCACACCAAGTAGGTTTGCTACAGCATTCAGTTCAGTTTCACCACTCACGTCAACCTCCAAGTTTTGTCCATCCACAAATTGCACGTTTCCTAACAAAAGTACGGCTGCAAGAACCTAAAAATAGCAAAAATGTTTTTTTAATAATGTGAAATTGAGATTAAATTTAAATCAGTATTACCCTGACAACATCCAAAAACGGAATTCCAAGAATACCTAAACATGCTTTCCATGCTTGAAATCTGGCTGAATCTTCCTGTTCATCTTGTCTTATGTCTCCATTTTGCAGATATCTTAGATTTGCAGTAGTATATCCCTCCAAATTGAGCCTCGCTCTTTCTTCTGGATTCAAGCCAGAGAGCATCTGGTAGAAAATGTGGTAATTTTTCTCATTTGGTAGAGGTCGGATGACTCTCGTTTGATCCAAAAAGTAGCAATGTATTTTTGTTCTATACAAAGCGCCATCAGTAACTTGAACCTCAATAAATTGTCCAATCCGACTGGATTCAGAGTTTGTTGTGGTTTTTGCCGATCCCAGAGATCGCAAAACAGTAAAAGCCGCAGCTAAATGTTTAAAAGCATCAGTTTCAGGCCCACCGCCAGCTACCGCAAATAACTGCCGTAAGAGCAACATGGAACAATGTGTTTTGCCCGACCCAGATGTGCCAGATAATATTATGGCTTGTGGATACCCAGTCTCAGCTTGTTGGCGTACAGCTTCTTGGACTATGCGTCGCAGCTGAGGAGCCAAAGGAACAGATCGCGTGGATGAAAGTGTTAAAGGGTTACCAACATCATGGTATGGATTCACTGATAGTAGTATTGGACCCACATTCGTCTGAAAAATAAATAAATAATATTCAATCATGAAAAGAATTTGTTTTTGGAAGGTGCTTCATCCTCTTTCAGCAATTTCTTGATTTTTTATTGTTTTTGAATATTTTTTATTATTTCTTGTAAAGCAAATTATAGAGCGCTACTAAGATGGAAGTGGTGTGAGTGTTCCAAGCTAAAGAAAAGTATGCAACAAGCAACAACCAAGATGCTTGTAAGTTGAAAACTGGTTTTGTAGCATACATGTTGTTTTGGGAATTTACAAAATCATTGCATTTAAGTTAGTTATTCTCTTTTTGTTGTATTTGAATTTTAGCTTGGTTCTCAAAATTGTTGTTCATATTGAATAATAAACAGAACAAATACAGAGAGGATGTGATAATTAATCTAAAAGGATCCTATTTCCTTTTAACGAGGCTTAAGATTCAATTGCACAGATTAAAAATTCTTAACGAATTCAATCAGGTAATTTGCAGAAGAATGTGCGTTTGCTTTTGATTGAGTAAACAAATATTTACACTGTACAGAGAGTGCTTGAAAAATGTGCATGAAACAATTTTAATTGAACTTTTATTAGCAAAGCGAGAATTCTAAATTGCGAGGTAAAATTCTTTGGTGCAATTTGTTGATGGTATTTCTGAAATAGTTTGTTATCTTTTCAGCAAGTTTTTGTGATTTTGAGATAGATGCATATAAAATGGCATAACGAACTAAGCATAGTGATTCTTCTCATATTTTTCAATTCATGATTTAATCAACTATTTACTGAGCATCATTGTTAAATTATATATGTAAATGAGTGAGAGTTGGTCAATTAAAGCGATTAAAAATGGAAATTTGAAAAAAACTTGGTAGTTTGTTGTCTTTATGATTCAAATGTTTCTGAAAATATCATAAAACTCTCATGAAACTCGTAAACTGATAAATGCTTAATATATTCCGTTTCAAAGTCTGATATGATTGGTTTTATTATTTTCTGACATTTTTCAAGACTTGCAATTTAAAAATTATTTGAAGTGAAGAGTTTACAATGTTGCAGGATCCCGTAATACCAATTGTCAGAGGAAACATTTAAGGTAAAAGACTATATTTAATATTTCTCATTTTACTGAATATCTAACAAAAACGCTAAAGTTTTTCTCATGCGATTTGTGACAAAAACAAGAAAGCGCGACAAAAGGAAGCGAGAAAATCGTTGAAAGCATTTTAAGTTTCAAAATATTGGAAGATAACCAAACCTTACTAAAAATCACAAAAAAAAACTTGAAGACGGTCACTCAAGCTCTTTTTGGCGCAAATTTTATGACTGCATTTTTGCCAATTAAACTGTTTTGATGCATGAATTTGAGAATCTGTTGTTTGTTTTGGAAATGTTGAATACTTTCGATGATTTAATGGTCCTTGTTGTCTGATGGGATTTTGAATGACTTTTGTTGTTGAATTTAATTAGTTTTGGTTGAAGTTTGTGCTATGTGAACCATCTTGGAAAGAATAGGAATCTGAATTCACGATCGTAGCTCAAAGTCAGAATAATGATTATCTGCATTATTCATTCGAAACAATTTAAAATTAGAATTATTTCAAAAATACTTACAAAATGTTTCTTATCGTCAAATCTGAAGTGGAGCGTTTTCATGACGGCATCTTCAGTAAGCGGGCCGGACATATGAATAAGATCTTCCATGTCCTTCAGTTCTAGCTTAGATGGCTGTGTAATTGCATTTCCACCTTTCAGAGCCCCACCAGACTGCGCTGAGAAACCCATTGCAGGATGATCAGAAAAGTTTGACCGCCTTGGTAAGCTTCCAACGCAAATTGGGGCATCTATTATGATCAAAATTCAAATTATCTTAAAAGTTGTAAATTAAAGTAAAAGTATGAACTAACCTCCATTCAGGACATTTTTGGGAAGGGGTAATGGTATTGAGGTATTCCTGGAGGAAACAATTGTGTTGTTGTAACTATGATTGTTGTTTAAACTTGATGTGCTCAAGTTCTGTGCAGTGGCGTGTGCTGGATGCACCTGAAATAAAACCACCATTTACTAAGTTATAGTAACCAGTTTTACAAATAAATAAATGTTTGTCTAAGTAAGTCGAAGTTACTTTTATAGATTTACATTGGGTTTAACAATGAAATGCAATATATTGTGGGTAAATTAAATAATTTCCGCTTACAGACGCTTTGTCAATTTGTGGTTAGTTTGAAATAAAATATATAATTGCCAGTAACATAATGTGCCACAATTTGTGCACGATGCATCCAATCATAGATTCTCTTCACTCACTTTGGACGAATTGTTGATGCTATGGGTGCTACCATTCACTAGGTTGGAGTTTGGTGAGGTAACTGTTGTGCTGGCACTGTTATTCGTCCCCGCAGCGACACCACTGCCGCAGTTTGATGCAGTAGCCCCAGCCACCGTGCCGGAAGATGTCGCTGTTTGTCCTACATGCAATCTATTCCGCAATGTAACAAGCTCTGTGCTGAGACTCTTCAATCGCTGCTGCAGATGCACTGCTTCATTGGATGAAGAAGCGTCTAACAAATAAAACAAAAAAATACTATAAGCAATTGGAATTAAATACAATTGAAATGGATGTATGGAGAAGGTTGGAACTGTAACAGCAAACTGGCTAAAAAAATGTGTAATTGAAAACCGTAATTGACAAATTAAGTATGAGAATCTCGTTTGCGCAAATATAGAGTTATTTCTTAAAGTAAAGATTTCTTCAGTTAAGATTGATTTTACCCACCAAAATAAATAATAACTTTAAATCAATTTTCATGCTTTTGATGAACTCAAAACGAATTTAGCAATTAAGCTCTGGACAGTTTACTAAAATTTAAACATTCATAATTCTTTAAGCTGTTTAGCCTTGTTAATGCAATAAGCATCAGCATGCTCTGTGGTTCTGTAATTTGTTATTAACCAAGTTGCAGGTATTATGTGATAAAGGCCTGATGATACGTTAAAACACGAATAAAACTCGTTACGTTCTTCACGTGCATCATTCTTGGAACAACATTGTAAAAATATTAAATGCAAATATATAGCTTCATAATAATATGTTAAGCACAATCTTTTAGAAATGATAAAGTGAAATAAAGACAGAACTGCACAATTTCTTGCACATGCCAAATGGTAAATGATATGGAAGTAAAAATTTATAATTCTTGCTGGATGCCAATTCAGCGTCAAGGTTGAAGAACTTGGGCAATTAAATAATTATGGTACTGTTTTGTATCTTTTTAAAATACAGAAATTTTATAAAGATTTCGTTTTTGGAAACATTTTTGGAACGTGCTAATCAATATATTAAGGGTCATTCAGGAAATATAAATTTGGAAAAATTCCCCGTCAATACAATCGTAATTCAAATAAAACTTATTAATTTGACTATTAACACAAGTATGTGGATATTTTATCGTATAAGATTCATTTATAAGATAGTTTACTTTATTATGGTTAACATACTGTTGATTTAAGTAATCATAATTATACTATTTCCATCTATCATCTCGCAATTAAAGTCTTTATAGAGTATAAAAACCATTTGAAAATACAATAGAAAAAGCAGCTAGGTGATGACCTTCTCAAGTTCATTCAAGTGAGTTTTGCTGTTTTTGAAGAGAAATGATAATCCACTCAAAAATGTTGATATGTTTGTTTTCCGAAGATATTCAACAAAGATTCGACCAAACAAAACATACAACAAAACGTTAAAAAACTTTCTGTTGACTCTTTAAGCCTTTTGGGGTCTTTCTTTTATGATCATCTCGATCAGCTCGAATGTGTTTGAATAAAAATCGAATGTATAAATATTTTCTCATTGAATTGAATGAAAAATATGAAAAATCATTAGCGGCTGGCAGAATGGACATAACTGTAGATGACATGAAATAAATTGTGAAGCTTATTTTATTTGTATATGATTATAATTATGTTTTTCTTCATCACCAACTTATCATTATTATAATTTTTGAAATCAACTTTGCTTGAATATGTCAAAAAATATTTCCAAGCAGCTTACGAGTTACAGAGTAACGCGGTCACTCTGCGCTAATCTATCGAACACCTGTCCGGAGGAAATACTTGAAATATCTTCGCAATGTTTGTCTGTTTTCATCGTAAATGACTATGAGAGTATTTTGTGCAAAAATAAATTTTACAGGGCAACAAAGCTTAGTCACAAAGTTATTTTATTTTTTATTTTTATGATTAGAGTTATCGATATCGGCAACTCTTGATGATAAAAATTTAAATAACGATCAGAGTTAGTTTCCACAAGCATTATATAGATCTGGTCAGCTACGTGGTTCGAGTATAATATAAAACCATAGAAATATATTAAATAAACGTTATCTTTCAAGCCCTTCAAGCATTAATTAAAGACACATTAAAACTACAATTTAACATCTCAAAGATTTCTTATCTGTTCAAATGTATATCATCATAGAAACAACTTTGTAGTTTGCTTTAAGCCATTAGTAGTTTAGCGACGTGCATGGACATTTTCAGGGAGATATCAAAAAATCAGAGCTAAATTTAATTGAACTTTTTATCGTCATAAACTGTCTTTTTACATTAATACTGTCGTAAATAAAAATGAAAAATTGTATTCAGCTTAATATATTTTATTTATTGCGCATAAAATGTTCGAATATTCCAGATAAGTCTTCAAGTTGAATCTCGTTTTTAATTCAGTTCGTTTTTATATTTGAAGAAAGAAACCACCTGAGGCAACATTTTGTGGACCACACCGATCATTAAATAAGAATTTGAAGCGCGAGAAAATTCTTTGCTCTGATTTTTGGATTGTTGTTGCAGAAAAAGTATTAATGTGAATAATGTGGATGGCGGCAAATATTAAACACAATATTCAAAAGTAGAAACACAGAAAGGAATCCACCAGAGTCTTATATAAAATCAGTTTCAAATGCAGACAAAAGAAAATCGGAAGAAATAGGAATATTGGAAGGCTGTGTTTTATTATATCTTAGATTCAATAGCTTTGATTGGCTAGATTTGGTTAATTCAGAAATTTCAAATTATAATTTCGGAATTTCGACTACATGATTAATAACCTCCCAGTCGAAAATTAATCAATTAATATTATGTTCGATTAAAAAACAGGAAATTCCTGGAGGCTCAGCAGTGTGTGTTAATTTGTTTAACGAAATATACCTGGAAACACTTGAAAAGACCACAAGCTTTTATCGAAAATGGAGATAAGTTTTTTATTTTTAAAATATTCATGTCATGAGTTCAGTGACTTGGAGGCAAGAAATTTAAGAAAAAATTAACCAACTCAGTGTAAGAATGTAGTAAAGCTGTAAAGAAAAAGGTACTATAAAAACAGGCTCTCTACCGCGCACTTCTTTGTATTAATACATAAAAATTTGTTGTTCATTATTTTTATTTTTCATTTGTTTCTTTTGTAATAATATTATTGCTCTTTTATGAACGAAAAATAAAAACAGGCAACCAGCAACGACCCATACCAGTCTACAAGTATTTCGTTTACAGACATTCTACCTTTACGTGTGTAATAATAATTCATAAAAATATCTTAAACTTAATGTAAATTGTAAATGATCAGTATGTATTCAGTTACACAATCCAGCCATTTGTATCCAATGGTTTCGTTTCTCATTTTTCATTCTTGTACTTTCAACTTGTACAATTGGTTTTATCTGACCATATAATAGAGAATAAATAAGTTAGTAAAAAATGTGTTCAATCTTCTGGCTGAAGTGAATCTGGGCCATTTTAATCTGATAGAGGTTCAAGTTTCTTTTCAAGATTTTAGATTTGAGATGCTCTCAGGCAATGAATTATCACATCTAGCGAAGGATTAACATAATTTAATATTATGCTAAAGATCATTTTTGGCGAATATTTATTAAAAATATTTAATATGCAACAATGTTGTAATGATATTTAAACATGTAAAAGAAAGTTTTTTCTTTCAGCAGTCCTAAGATTAATATACTAAATGCTGGAATAATAAATTATCTTTAACAAGAACTGAAAATATGAAATTTAATTAAATTTAAGTTACATTAATTATTTCTTGTGGTATATTGGCATTCATATAAAATAGACAACCTTCTCTTTGCAAGTAAAGTTCAATAAGAAGAAAACTAATAAGTCATGAGACATTATTTCTTTATTATGTAAACATTAATTGGATAAATTGAACTATGATCTCCATGACATTTATTTTTACCGCTGTCCGTTAATTGATTATTTCAGCCATAAAACTTCAAGATAAACTTTTATAAACTGCAATGGATTTTCAGTGAAGGCAAAATCAATTTCCAAGTGATTAAGTCTCTCTCTGGAAAAATCCATATATATGTTTAAATTTTCGAACATACAGAAAAATGTTCAAAAACTTTAACTGAAAAAGAGAAAAATAACGAGAAACAACAAAAAACAACATATAAACTGGTTTTCTTGTTTTTGTGTATACCCGGTTGGCCATAGGTAGACATAGGCGATTTCAGACACCTACCAAAAGGAAGTTTTGGCTAGCAAAAACCCCCCTGTCTACTTGGAGGGATACTTTCACCCTAAAAGCAGACATCCGAAACATCCAATAAGTAGACATGCCAAAAAATCTGAAATTCCAACCCTGCTGAACCCTGCAACGTGATTTTTCCGAAAAAAAAACTGCACTATATAAAGCTTCAATAGTCTCAATAAGTGTCCTCCCAAAATTAAAATTTATATTACAATGCGATGATTATGCCATGTTCCCAAATTTCTTCAAGACTCTATTTCTTAATTGAAATTATTTTTTGTCAATAAGTATAAAATTAATTTATACCTATATTTTCATACATATAACATAATATATAAATAATATATATCAATATATATTTTAATATATGCGAATATATAAAATTTCCCCTCAAAATTTTAATTTTTCATTGTCTACTAAAAGGCGAAAACAGACATCCGAAACGTCCCATAACGGACGCTACTTTGGCCGTCTGCTTTAATGTCCGAAACATCCCACCAGACGTGTCTCACGCTCAGAGTAAAAACAGACAATTTGTTGACACCCGATGTTGCCTATGTTTTGTATGGCAAGTCCCTGTCTGATTACCAATAAAATGCCAACCGGGTAGTATTTAGTTTTTCAAATCTATTTGAGGCTCATGGTGCTGCTAGCGAGCTAAAATAGGTTTTTATTTGTTTTACAAAAGAAATTCTTTTCTTTGAATAAATGAATTAATGTTTCAGCAATTGAGCTTTATTCACTAACGAATTATAATGTTTTAATGACTTGGTCGTTTAAAGTTTTCCCATTTAAGGTGCTGGTTCAAAAGGCAAGCTGGGTATTTTTTAAATGAGTCGATCCAATTGTTGGAATTTCTCTGATCGTTAAGCTGAAACTTGTATTTTGTTTGTGATCATCAAATCAGATGAGAAATGGTTTTAGTCGTCATAACTTGTGTATTCTGTATAGCATATATTAAACCATTTAGTTTCCATTTTGTGGTCAAGCACCTTTAATTAATGCCTCCCAAACCTGTAGATTCGACTTATAGAGCAGATTTTAAATTCTTTATTTCTTTAGAAAAAATTAAAAATTTCAAATGGCTTTGCTGTCGTTTGACCATATACTGTTGACATAAAATGCTCGCTGTTTGCGAATAGAAGATGAACAAACCAGCTTAATAGAATTAAAAGTACTGACAATTTCAATTTGATTTTATTTACAATATGCAATATGCATAGTAAAAGCTATTTTTTAATGCCATTTTTCGTTTTGTTATTGTTCAATGTCTTTTTAGGTGAGTATCAAAGGATGAAAATTTATCGCGTGGTCAAAGAAAATGTAAAGTGGTAAGGCGGTCATTTCAATTGAATCAATGTGGTTTGAAACTGAATGACAATTTCTATCTCATCAATATTAAAATAGAATAAAATTTTTTGACATTACAGATTGTTTTGCTTATTCAAGTGAATTATAACGATAAAATTTTCCATCCGTTGATATGTCTGATGAACATCCCGGTTGGCATTTTATTGGTAATCAGACAGAGACTTGCCATACAAAACATGGTCAACATCGGGTGCCCACAAATTGTCCGAAGTTGCTTTGAGCGTGATGGACTTTTTTTAGGGATGTTTCGGACATTTAGCAGACGTCCGAAGTAGCGTCCGTTATGGGACGTTTCGGATGTCTGCTTTCGCCTTTTTGCGGACATTGAATTTTTGAAATTTTAAGGGGAAATCATATATATTGGGAATATATTGGGATATATTAATTATATATTGATATTATATTTTATATATTGGTATATATTGTATATATATTATGATATAGGTATAATAATATAAGTATAAATTAATTTTTATACTAATTAACAAAAAATAATTTCAATTAAGAAATAGAGTCTAGAAGTAAATTGGGAACATGGCATAATCATCGCATTTTAATATTAATATTAAATTTTGGGAGGACACTTATTGAGAACCATTTTCATTTAGTGCAGTTTTTTTGAAAAATCACGTTGCAGGGTCCAGCTGAATTTTGAATTTTTGGCATGTCACTTATTGGCTGTTTCTGGGTGTCTATAGACAGGGACGTTTTTGCTAGCCGAAACTTCCTTGTAGCAGGTGTCTGAAATCGCCTATGTCTACCTATGGCCAACCGGGATTACATATATATGAAACCGCGGATTTGCATACTAGCGCACGTATTTTTGTGCTCGTACCTTTTTCTTATTTCTTGATAAATAAATAAGATAATTTTTGTGAAACAAGGAAAAAGGCAACAAAACACAGAAACACAAAACTACAGAAGAAATAAGAATCGTGACTGATATATTTTTTCATATTGAATGTTGTTAAAGCAATGCTGAATTATTGAGTTTCTTTCGCTTCTTGCAAGTTTCAAGTATATTTGGGTTTCTTCTTGCTCGGCGAGCATTCTTTTCAAACAAAATATTCAATAAGATAATTTTGAATACGAAATACTGATGACGGTTAATTTGCTTTTTACCGACTTTTTACTCTGTTTTAATTATATTTTCTACTTGCTTCTCTGCTTCGCTTGCACAATGAAAAACACAAAAGTGGTCAAGAACAAACGCGAGGCATGTTCATAAATTAAGAATTGTTTCTAAAGTATTCAGACTTCATAGTAAGTATTAGGTATTCTCAATCAATTCTCACATTCTTTATAATAATTATAATAGCCCACAAAAACATATTTTTCATTATTAACATCATTGAAGCCGAGCAACATGTGCTTTCAACTAACATGACTTGAATAAATTTGTTCACTAAAATTATGGAGATAGGAAACTTGGTGTTTTAAAAAATTTGGCATTCTAGAATTTATGGTACAATCTCCCGATAAACATGTAGTGAACAATCATTTTTCTTGTGTTTAATAATAATGCTTTAGTCAATTCTGGAATACTATCCATTTTTCAAGAGAATCAAGAGATTATTTATATCAGTAGCTGCCAAAGATAAATGTAAAAATTTGCTTATACTTATTACCAGAAAAAAGCTTTTTGCACTATTAAAATAAAATTGGTTGACCGGGTCAGTTGAACTAAACACTGGAATTTGGTTTATTAAGTTGCAAGGAGCGATTGATTAACAAAAAATTTGCTTTTGCAGCAAAAGAGCGGAGAGCAAAAAAATATGAGGAAAATGAATTAATTTTCTTACGTTAGTCTTGTTCTTAATTTTTGGAACTAACGTATAATTTAATCATTTATGTTTTCGTCTCTCCACTGTCTTTTCTTTTTCTTCATCACTATAAAAATTTTGTTAATATTCTTCTTTTTTTTAATGAAGAATGTAATGTAAAAAAATAAAAATATAATATAAAATGGATATAATAAACATTCAGGTTCCTCGTTTATTCAAACAAGTCTCTTGTTTTCTTTACTTTTTAATATTTTTAAGTATTTTTCTTAATATTTTTATACTTCTTGTTGTGGTAAACTTAAGATTTCTTGTATTAAGTTTATTAGTAAGATAATTTATTCTATGTTATATTATCGTTAATTACATAAACATGGCTTATAATTAATATTTCATTGAAGAATATTATGGCGTTACGATTGAATGAGAGAAACGAATAAAATTGATATAAAAATTTAATAATTACCCTGCAGTTTTTTCTCGGTCTCCCAAAATTTTTGCAATTCCGTAAAATATTTATCTATTTGATAAAAAAATCTGTTAGTTAAGCGATCGTTGAATGGGTTGCCATATCAAGTTGGTTCTTAGTAAATCAATTAATATTAATTCAACCATTCACCACCTCAAACAAACATTCCTTAAAACGATCGTTTAACCATGATATCTATTTCGTACCTAGAATGAATACTTTGGAGAGTCCCAGTGTTGCCATTCTAATCTGTTTAGGACACCTTAACGCGCAACAAGAGGCTGAATTCTCTTTTCAGTTGCTCTTTCATTCCACTGTGCACCAATTTTTACCAAATTGTAAAATGCTTTAATATATTTCAGTTTAACCGTTCAATTTTAGTTTTTTGATTGCAATTTCACTATTCTCCGACAATTATGATAAGTCTTTAATCCACAACTTATTCAAAATGTATCATTTTATCAAGTTTTCAGTTCTTTTTCATTCAAAATAAATAAAGTTTTTGCATTAAATTCCACTTCAAACCACTCGATGTAAAGTTTAGCTCAAAACTGAAGAAAATCTCGAGTCTTCAGAAACCAACACCAAATACCATTTATTTTTCATTCATCTCTTTCGTTAATACACTATTTTTACAGTGAGTAAGCGGAGAGTTGGATCATATTCCATTTTTTACATGAAAGAATCGTCAGCTTGAGGCCTATTCTGTTCGCTCCCTCAAGTATTCTTTAGTGGTATGCATTTCTTATTCATCTCTTGATTGTGTTTGGCGAGTATTAAAGGTAAGATCAAGAGATTTTCTGCTTTAAATATGTGTGGTTCTTTCGCTTTTTATAAGTGATCGTACATGCCGATAAAGACATACACTGTAGTGCTCAATACTTGAGCATAAATGCACTATAATTTCTTGTTGCATTATCCAATACTTGAAGAAAAGGACTCGCTTGATATTTTTCAACAATATGTAGAAAAAACAGGTTCATTTTTGTTTTATGAAGTCGCAAGAATATGGGAAAAGAATTGATAATCTTAAAATTTAATCCAATTCTTCGTCTAACTTTGTGTTGGAGGTGGACCAAATAATATTCGAAATTAATGACTTATTTACCTTTTCCGATTTTCTTTCGTTCGGATACATTTGGAAGGTTTGTTTTTTTATGAATGTAATTTTATAGGTTTAGAAAAGCTTTTTGGTAAACTTCAAATTTTAAGCACATAAAAAATATATTTGGTTAATAGGTTTTGTTTAATTTAACATAGAATTAACCTAAAAAATTTTATGTATATTATTCAAATTGCTTTCCGTGGGAACAGCCATATCTGTGATTTTAAATTTTATATTGATTATTATTATTAGAAAATATTTTGGCTTTCATCGATTTGCTTAATGAACTGTAAATATCTAATAATCTACTAAAATCGTTCAGAACTCTAAATTTGTTAAAACTAGTTATTTTGCTTGAATAAAATTGTGATGGCAAAATTATTAGTTTTGTAGAGCCCCAAAAAGCTGCTGAACTTTCAAACAATAAAAATTTATATTTGTAAGGTTTTTGATCCGATGGTAGTTCAGACTGAATTTAAAATAGGTTTCAATAGGGATGTTTGCAATCACTGATGGGATGTTCACGCAGTGTTATTTAAAATGTATTCTGTTTTAATTTTTAACAGAACATTTCTTAGTATCACAATTTTCTAGAAAACCGTAATTTTTATAGAACAACAAATTAATTACCTTTTCTATATTTTTATTTAATCCAATATTCACGACACTACAAAAATTATGATTGATTCAACTCACTCGATGACCCACAAACAGTCAATAATAATTCACGACAATCTGAATTCTTTGAAACATTTATAACTTCCATTCATTAAAGCTTTTAAAGCTGCTGAACTTTCTTCAAGACTAACTACTTAGCTTTTGTGTCAATTGCACATAATTGTCCACTTTAGTCTTTGCACTTTCACAGCACTACATATCTAATGTTCGATTTTTTGTCACATTATTGAATCAAAAGTGATTGATTCAATAAATGAGCATCCTTTCCTGCTACCATTGCAGCCACTCAATTCACAAATCATCAGCAAACTGCCAGTTGCGGAGCATCAAAATGAAAATTTTAATTGCACATCGCATCGATCAACAATCTAAATATAAACTGCGCTAATGAGTGACAACAAAACAGATTTTCATAGAGACTTGTGCAAAAAAGTGTACAAGAGCCATACACTGTATTGATTTGACCACCACGACATGCACAATGGCTGCGATTGTATGCCCAGTCTCTGCGACTTGCAATGACAAACAAATAAGTTTAATAGTGTCTTGAATGTAAAATGGGAAAAGCAGAGAGAAATGTAACATTTTTATTGTTTGTATGGGACTGAATGCTGGAATATTATAATGTTATCGTTTTCTTTACGCTTAATTTAGTCAAAACATCTCGGCAGCCAAACAGGCAAAAGTCAGTTTATTAGTGCACACAAACGCGTATTTCCTTTCTCACAAATCACTTTTCGCTTGGCCAGAACTGGTTCTGCTTGCTTTTCGCAAGAAAATTGGACTTTTTTCGGGTTTACAATATCTCAACAATTTTACTGTAACTTTTTACTGGTCATATGTATATAGTATTATATCTTAAGTGGAGTTTGAGCACCAAATATATAAGCTTATAAGAAAATAAGATTTGAACATTATGATTTGACCGCTCTCGCTTGTCAATCTACTTGATATTAACTTTTTAAATATTTTTGTTATTCTATTTGATAGAAAAAGTGAAGGCTGATTAAGGTTAATTAAATTCCTAAATTGCGATCAATCTTATCGTTATCGCCTCTCTCTTTTTCAACAAAAAAAAAAAAATGCGAAAACTTGACAAACACGCGTAAGTTTACAGTCTACCGATATAAATCATTGACAGTTCAGTTAATAGATTGTGTGTATGGCAGTTTATTGACTGCATAGTAAATAATTACAACTTTATAAATTTAATCATAATTTTCCATAATTGATACATCCTCATCCTAAGTAAAGCCACTTATTAAAATAAGAACAATGCAAAGTTTATCAGAGGGTCGGATTAAGAATTTAATGATTTACTAAAATTCAATTAATATTTTTTTTTCTCAAATATCCAATTGGAAGAATAAATAAAATTTTTTAAGGTGATCTTTGATATTAATACAACGTGAAAACCGATGAAAATTCTATTTTGGGCTAAAAATATACTTATGCTAAGGAAAAATTAACTTGCAACGTCTGAAGAACCAATAATTCAAATCGAAAATAATCGTTACAATCTGTCCGCATAAGCTTATGGTTGGAAAAAGCACAGCTCATGTGTAGCTTTTTCTTCGAAAATGATATTTGTATGGTTCTTATGAAACAACTGCGAGAAAACTCACCTGTTAGCGATTTGATCTCTCTTTTCTTTTTTAAGTTACGATTTGGAATTGAGTATATTACTGCAGCACTTTTCTGCATTCGCTTTACACGCAAACTGGCTCTCCTTGGAATTGGTGTGGCTGATTTAGATTTGGAGCCGGGAGATGCTGAGGAGCTTTAGGGTTTGGAATTAATTGGATTGAATTTTTTTAATTTAAAAACATATTAAAGTTGAACTCACTTCAAGGCACTTTTATATTTACAGAAAAAGTCCGGACGAATGCGATTTTTAACCAAGAAAAGCTCGCACGCTCGGAAGAGGTCAAAGTTACTGCTGCCACCAACTCCATCATTCTTATTCGTCAGAGTGAATGGCAGAATAGTTTCGCCTTGAAAGTCGGGGATGTTGTTGAAGAATTCCGTGGTTTTGTCGAAGTTCTCGTGACTGTATTTAACATCGTCCATTTCGCTCGTGAGTTCGTCATCATTAAAAGATTTGTTTTCTAGCTGAAGCTCTCTGATGATGTTTAAGGCCGCCTACAAGATGAATTTATATTTTTTATTTAATATTAAATTTAAAGGAAATCTTGGAGATGCTGTCAAATATATTACCTTCGAGATGAACTCATTTTCAAAATTAAAGGACTTTTCTCTAATAATCTGGTCAATGGACTGCTGGTGATGATTCCTAAAGTTCTTATCGTTCTTTGCTTCTTCATATGTTTGGTCCGGCAGCAACATGGCTGAGTATCACTTCATCGTAACTTGCAACTACAATGAGAAATATACATTTAAGAATAAAATTATCTCCACTTATTCGGTGTCAAATGATTTTGCATTTTTAATTAAAGTTTTAATGCAGAGTGGTAATGAATCTTGCACGAAAATCTCGTTTTTTACATCTGATTACAGCCCAGACAATGCACATGATCTGAATTTTAAATTCTTCACTTTGCCAGGTAAGAATGTATTTTTTTTTTAATGAAAAACATTCAAACGATTTAATCGGTAGTGGTCAGAGGTTAACTGCTTAAGATTTCTCTGTCGTAACAAGCATTGTTCTTTTAATATAAAAGTTCTTTTATGTGTTATTATGTATTGTATTTTTTTTTTTGCATGAAATTATAGGCAATTTTAGAGTTTGTAGAGAAATTGCTTAGAAATTGTATGAATTTAACTTAGTTTTGGATTTTTCAAGGAATCAAATCATGAAACTAGCAATATGGTTTCAGGTCATTTTTCATAAATACTGTTCAATATTGAGCTTTCTTTATATCTTTTTCATGAATATATAATTATGTTTTGATATGATTAGTTAATATCACAATTCGTTGTATCTGTGATTGTAATGTTCAAATTTCCGAGAATTTCCATTTTTTTATGATTAAATACTGATAAAAATTTAAATAGTTTATATTGTTTGTAATTTGAATAAAAAATAGAACTACTCAGAATTTTCTTAAATGTGCTACTCATATTAAAGAGTAAAAAAGCACAATGGAACATAAAAATTAGGTACTTTTCCATTAGTTTTATTGCCTGTATTATATTTTTAATTTTATAAATTTTCTGGTGTTTATTGTATTAAAAGAATTCCCGGGAGATATTGAGCAAAAATCCACTTGTTCGTTTTTACAAGAAAATCCAATTCTTTACGTACAATCATATCTCCCATATCTTTGATTTATTCTTGTAAAAACATAAATTGTTTTAATATTTGTTGTAGGAAATTTCTTTGAAGAATTTAATAAATTACTATCGAGGTGTGTTTTTAACATCACGATGTATCAAAATGCTTTTACAATAATTCAGAATCGGCTCAATATTGATTAGTGGCAAAAACCCTCCGAAGGCATCGTTTCTTCATAATTTTGTTGATTTCTGATAACGAAAATGTACATTTTGTTCTCAAACTGGTTTTAATATAATCTTATTAAAATCCGTTCATTAAAAAATTATAAAATTGAATCTATGTATCGGCACTGTTTATGTGGCATATTACACAATAAAAGCGTCTCGATGTAAACAACCTTGTAGTTTATTTCTTAGATTTTCATCTATATTTTCTTATTTGTCTATATTTAAAATTCTGCAACGCAGTCCATATAATATTTCATAGAGAATTTGTATCCATAATAATTAATTATACGCATTCTTACTCTGTTAATTTAATCTCAATAAATGCCATTTAAAATGCAAAAGTAGGTTCTTGTGTGGTCATTTGTCTATAAAAATTAAAAGTATTCCAAAAATTTCTATTGAATATGGAAAATCAAGATAAAGAACAATCCTACGTGTTTCTGCCCGAGAATGTTTAATTAAAAGTGAAACTTTTGTAGATTTTCGATTTCCCGCAGAATTGCAAAATTATTTCCCATATCAAATTCTACAGCAACAATTGCACGCTAAAGAATTGCTAAAAAGAAAATATTTATCACAAGTTGCAATTTACTCCATACATGATACTTGGTGCAATATCCTTCCAATGAATATAACTTCATAGTCATATTATATTTCAATAATTGCACTTGCACGATTTTCCAACTTCTTCGTTTCCAATACCGTGCAATTAATTTCTTATGTTTTTCTGGATTTGCTTCAGGCTCAACAACATCGGTAATGATCCAAATTACTTGGCGTTTTAAATCTTAAATGTATATGAAACGCAGAAACTTCATATTGAAGAAACAAAAGAAAAGGATTTGCGCTTGAAACTTCATTGGATGAACGCAGCGATAAGTTTTCCGTGTTAACTTTATTTCAACTTGAACGTAAATATGATTACAGTATTTAAGTTTAAGCCCTATGAGTATTTGCATACTCTAAAATACGGACACCTTCACCTGCTTTCACAGTAAAAACTTTAAATTTGAAATAATATTCAAATAATTACGTTATACGTCAAATTCAAATATTTCATTAATTTGATCCATCATATTCGCATCATATGGGAAATTTTCAAAAAACTTTAAAAGCATAGATAATTTTATAATATTCCAGCGATATTTCATCTCTCGTCGGTTCAACTGTGCAACTATACGAAAACGCGTAAATCACGAAACGCCAAAAGAATCTTGTGCATAATTTGCTGCGTGGGATATTTTTACATTTTCCTTTTTCTCTGATCAACTTATTGATTTGTTCAAGGTACAAAAATCATTTTTATCAGCTTAATGTAATGGCCAGCAGGGAAATTTAAGTTTTAACTCGCATTATCTTTGGTACACTTCATATTTAAATTTACGGTGAGAAAACATAATGTTAGTACGCTGCATTTTATGATTAAACATATTTTTGAATATAATCTTTGTTTATTTTTCAGTGATTGTTAATATCCATTTAATTGAACTGCTTGATCTGCAATAATTGACGTTTCAAACAAAGTTCTTAAAAAAAACTAAAAGTTACGTACGTTTGATGGAAAAGATCAAAGTCAATTATTTTATTAGACGAGATTGTATAAGCTATTTACAGATGATCGATACAAAACAAATATCTGATGAAAACAGCAATCAAAGGAATATACTGTTTCCACTTTTTTTGTCGATCATCAGAACATGTACTTTATTATTTTTCTTATTATGTTATTGCTTTGCGGTTTTCGGTCTAGTAAAACCAGAACCTATTCTTGAAGTCTATTAATTTATAATTTTGAAGAAATTGGTTAATGGTGAGAAAAACATAGTTCATTGAGATTGCAAGACAAAAAACAACTCCATTTGAACATCATAATTTAAAAACAAATTTTAATTAAATCGAGATTAAAAATTTGTTCTAATAAAAAGAGACAAGTTGCTTGTTGTCAAACAAGTTTCTATTTGCTTTGAATATTTAAAATACCTTCATGACCAAAAACTACAACCTGATGCGAGATATTTAACAAGAATTGAAAAAAATAGTTTGAAGATAAAATCGAATAAAAACTAGTATTAATTATTTAAATCTTATTAGGAGTAAATTATGAATCTGTTCGGTCGTGTTTATCCATCACTTCCTTACAAATTTTTCAAAGATTGTTGTTTTTTAAGTGTATCAAATATATGAGCTAACAATTAGTAACGAGTGATCTAAAATCACATAACAATCAATTAGGATTCTTCAAATTAACTGTTTATTTAACGTCATAAATAAACATATTTTTTAATGCTTTTGGAAATCATAAAACATAGTAATGCTGACGGTTTGTGAGTAAAAATAACATTAATGTCGCATTAATGAATGAAAAATACTATGAAGCAATGCTCATTGAAATTATACGTACTACGTACTTTAATTAATCAAGATAAAAACTAAGTAGTTTTCACATATCATAATATTATATGTAGTTTTTCTGAAAACAATAAAATCTTGTAGAAACCTTATTTTATGCTTTTACATCAATTAAAATAATTAAATTTTGTTATGATTTCACTATGATTTCCTTTTTGTTTGATCAATATTTTCATTCATAAAATAGATTCTAGTTTGATAAGATACCGGCAATGTTTTCAATCAGTCAACATAAAAAAGCTATATTTCAACTCAAAATATCTTTCAAGAATTAAATTTGGTTTCGTTTTTAATATACCTATGGATCATATATGATATTATGCCAAACAATGACATCTTTTTTACAAACTAAATAAAACTATATTTGGGCACAAAATATTTAGGGCTATAAATTATAAATTGATAAATTAAATATCGTGTATAAAAATACTTTGTTGCATTTTACATCATAATAGCTTGTAATATTTATGACAACTGTTTGTTCATTTCTCACTTACGTCTGCTAATATAACTTTTATTGCCAAGTTCTGGCTCTAAATTTACTGAAACATTTAAATTTCCTCGATCGGGAAGTACACAATGATGTCAGATTAATAAAGAAAAACATTTGTTTACAATATTTCTTTCACCAAGCTTGGATATTAATCGCTGGATACAATAATATAAAACTACAGGTGATTTCATTATACATTTTTTTAATCTCTTCCACTGATGGAGTTTATCGCATTTTTATTGATCATAAAATTTGGACCACACCGAGGGAAATCACAAAACCACAAAGTTTGTATGTAGAAATCAAATGACAGAGAGTCGTCATAAAATTTAATTTCCAATTAATAACTGGTAATATGTTACATGGATATCTTATCTTTTATTTATTTTGCTCTCTTCAGTTCAAATCAACTGCATTTGAAGATTCAAATAATCATTAATCCGTGAAATTACGAGCTCTTGGTTTTTCAAAAATATCAGATGAGGTGAGTGTAAATATTAAGGCGGTCAAAACAAAAAGAAATTCTTAATTACAAAGCACGCATGTATAATTCCTACACAATTTACAATGTATCAGATTATTTGAACCGTACAAAACGAAAGAATGTTTATTCTACCATCCAAAGGAGCGTTCCAAGAACCGAAATATGTACATATTGTTTCATGATAACAAATCGCAAAATCATTTTGTTTTCATTAAAATTAAAATTAAACCGGAAAAAAAGTTAAAGCAAACATCCACTGAACTCCCGAATTGACTCATTTTGTATTAACTTTTTAACAACTGAATATTTCACAGGTAATTGTGGAGCTTAATTGCTCGTGTAATTTGTGTTGATGTTCTGAGCGTGAATAATTAATTATCAAATAGGCATTTCACGTACATGCCTGTAATGTTGTTATATGTTTGCAAGAACAGTGAGCATAATATGAAAGAATTCTGATAATATAAATGTTCAAGAAAATTGCTGGTGTAGAATATAAAACGGTGAGAGAAAATTGAGATTTATCGAGATTTAAATTATTTAGTCAATTAAAATCTCACTTATTAATTATTATCGATAATAACAATTATTAGCTGAAGTAAAATAAATATAGCTAACAGTTTAATTATTATTATTAAGAATTGTCTATGCATTTGTCTATAAAATAGATAACTTACTATTTTATTGAGAACATGTAAGAATTCGAACATCAATTATTTTTAGATTTAAAATACATAGATTAGAAATTATGCTTATTTATTTTTCATAAAAAATTTTAAAATCATGTAATAGATTATTACTAAATTCACGAACTTATTAACTTAAGTCCATAAAACATTAATACCTCTAATAACAAAGAACCTAATCCCTCAATCAAAAATTATACAACACTTTGCGTGTAATATTCTGGATTGATTCGATTTCATCTGAAAATTTCAAATCTTCACAATCGAGTTATAAAGCATAAAATAGTTATTACCTTAGCTCTTAACCGATTTAGTTTTCACGAAAAACACGCGCAGATGTTGCAATTAACGTGATTACTTCCTCAACAAGTTCTTTTAGCAATTTTCTTATAAAACTACAACCACAATTGGCCATTTTTAATATTGTTTATTGAATTTCTTCCATAATAATTCTACAGATCAAACAAGAAACTTAAAATAGCTTTACGAAAGAAATACTCATTGTTTTCAGTCAAACAAAAAACCTAGTCGCTTGAAGACAAAGATTACCCATATTTGAAATTGAATTAGTTGCAATATGGATCAGAATTTATATGGTGTCATATATAAAGCTGTAACTTTTGCGCAATAAATGTAACGGACATGCTTTAGGTGCTAGAATAGGAATTTTAAAACATTTTTCTCATAAAACTCGCACTTGTTACTACAGATTCTTGGGACTTGAGCCGCGATTTAAGTATCATTTATTTTTATGAAGATGAATTAGTTGCATTTTATTATACTGTTCCGTATCAAATGTCTGTTCCATTTATCTTTTGCGGAGATTTTTTACAATGTTTTTTGAATCATTTATTGTTTGCTGGAATGTGCATCATTCAAAGCTCGCAACGGAAAAGGGGGTGTGTAAAGATCGTGATACACATTTTACTTGCATTAATTTTTTTCTTAACATGAGAACATATTCTTTATTGAGTTTTGAATATCACGCCTCCTGGCTGCAATAAATATTACGTTTGGTATTATATGTGAGCTATATGGCTAATTTAAAAACTCAACCATTTTCTTATCAAAATTTTCACAGAATTTCTGATCTTAAATCAAATTCCATGTCTTGAAAATTGATGTTCTTTGCGTTCGAGTAAACTCAATTTGAAGTTTGAAGTGTCCAACGCATTTTTGTACGGTATTTTTATCTTTATAGGCTTCTAAACCCCAAATATCCAAATTTCCATAAATAACCGATAGAAAACAAATTTATTCAAATATATTTCAGTGGAAAAACAAATTAATTTTACATGAGTTTATGAGATTATTTATTTATGCAAGTTCAAACCCACGATTATCTATCAAGCGTGTATTAATAAAATATTTTTTAATGCTGCTAAAAAGCGATAATAATCATTTTTAATACAACACCACTTTAAACCTTTTCTATCTTAAATCGTAGTGTTTAGCTTTAATAGAGAACATAAAATGATTAACATTTATTGAAATGCTGAACGATCGTCAAAATTAATAAAAATTGCCTTAAAAGTATTTCATTCATATTCATGTGGGAAAGCTGAGATGTAACCTAAAAGACACAAATTAATAAAATTCTAATTTATGCATCCATAAAGTCCGAGATTTACAGGTAAGCTGGTCATTTTTATAGCAATATTATTACAATCACTGAGCAATATCAATAAAACAAATGACTATTTAGTTTAAACACATTAGCCAACAGTTGAATATTGAATATCAAATCAACTCCACAGATCAACCAACTGTGAACAAACCTGTGTTTCAATGAGTAATTAAATTAAATGTCCAATTGAAGAGTCGGGCGGCACCTTGCATACAAATATACGAAAATTAATTAATATAGTTAAGATCCTCATCATAGTTTTCAATTTATAATTTTATTCAAGTATTCCAAAACAATCAAGATACAAGATGACGTTGTATTTTTAAATTGTGGAAACCCGTCTGGTATGTTGAAATTATGTTTTATGCTTCCCGGCCCTCAGACATGCTATTAAAAGATTTTCTCAGTGTTCCAACGTTTCGATCCTCATTTTATTGGATCTTTTTCAAGGATATGAGCTATAAAATACATAAAATACATAAAATACATAAAATACATGAAAAAATGTTTAAAACTAAAAAGCCCGTAAAACATGTAAAGCATGTTTTTATGGAAAAGTTAAATATGTTGGTTGACTTACATTATTAGTTAGTTATGATTGTAATTAATGAGGTGACTTAATAGATCATAACAGATGATGCTTAGGTGCAATGCTAAAACTAATAAATAAATATATATAAGATGCGTTCACACATAAATCACAGTTTGGTAATTACTTATTTCTAAATTTGCGAACATTTTGTTGCCAATTGGCTCTGTGAAACACATCAACATGGTAATAAAATCAAATTTCAAATTAAATTTGAAATATCATGACAATTAAAATAAATATCAAAACAAACTGAAGTGAACTGTTCACTTGAGTATAAAAAGTAATATATATGGGGGTTTCATCATCTGTTATGATCTATTAAGTCACCTCATTAATTACAATCATAACTAACTAATAATGTAAGTCAACCAACATATTTAACTTTTCCATAAAAACATGCTTTACATGTTTTACGGGCTTTTTAGTTTTAAACATTTTTTCATGTATTTTATGTATTTTATGTATTTTATGTATTTTATAGCTCATATCCTTGAAAAAGATCCAATAAAATGAGGATCGAAACGTTGGAACACTGAGAAAATCTTTTAATAGCATGTCTGAGGGCCGGGAAGCATAAAACATAAGTTGTATTTTTACAACTATTTTTGACTTGTTTATAATCATTTAGCATTTTTGATTGAAATAGTGAGAACCCAACTAAATTTATATTCAAAGAGTCAAGCAGGTACATTATATTGTATTTATATGTTTTTTCTTTGGTTCAACCAGGTTTAACTGTTGATTAGACCACACTAAAGAAATATATTAAAGTATAAGAATAGATTGATCCCTATGCATATATACTTCTTCTTCTTCTTGTTGTAGCGTTTTGACTTGTCAGGCCATCACGACTTGCGTATATGCATATATATATTATTAATAAAAGCTAACTAATAAATATGAAGGTTCAGCGATTATCAATCTGACCAACTATTTTATCATATTATTTGACTAGTTAAATAAAATCAGGTTAAACGATTTCAAAGTATTTTATGTAAAATAAAGGGAATTTGAATTCCAAGAAAATGTTTAGGAAAAAACATTATTAATATATTAGATTCAAACAGAAGTAGGAAATCAGTCGCAACAAACTAGCTTTTTAAAATATTCATAAAATCTTTTTCTAGATATGAAAGACAAAATGTTATTGTCTTGCAGTGACATAAAATTTATAATAACAAACTAAAAATTACAAAAAATTCCCAGATTAATTATTATGGATAACAAATTTTTCTCGAAATTTTATTCATTTGTATATTCTACTTCTGTTTTGAAACGAAGAAGCACCAAAAAATAAATCAAGAGAAAAAAGCAACAAGAAGAAAGTGTTCATATCAACCGTTTATATTTATTTATTTATTCAAAAGCAAACTTTGCGTTAAGTTCTTAACTTCATCAGTCATCCAGTATTTCATGATTTGTGTTCAGCAACTTTTGCACTAATTGTCGACATTAATAACGCAGCTATTATAACAGCCGTAAAACTTAATGGCGGTTAACAGTTAAGAATCGAAGGTCGTAAATATTTTTGTTATATAGTAGCATGAAGCAAATAAATAATTTTAATCATCTCTTGACTACATTGCTACATTGGTCTTGACCCAGGCACTCCAGAACAATACCATATTTTGTTACTGGTGAAACTTGTTACATCTTAACTGTTTCATTGTATCAATTTTTATGGACGATCCTCTAGACAGTTTCATAATTACTGTCATCATTTTGTAAACTTTACCAACAATTTGTCTTCTTCCTGTTGATCGATTTCCATTTGATTTATCGAAACTTTTTTTATGACTACTTTCCGCCAAATTCTCTCTTTTTATTACTTTCCTTTGTACTTTTAGTATTTTTCAAACATTCATATGAAAAACTTGCAAAAACTTTACAAAAAAAAAAACAGCAACTTTATATCAAGAAAGTTGAAAAACTAATGGTCATTTAATTGTTTAGCCGAGCGTCGTTTCTCAAATAATTTGTAACTCAAATTTGCGCTTTAAACAAATTCTGGAAACTTTTAAGTATGTTAGAGTGAAATTTTCTAAAAGCAGGGGTATTAAAATAATGTTTTTTTACACTCCTCATATGTTATAAATTAAATTTTTGTTCAGGAGCAGAGATTTGCATGTTATGCAATGCTCAAAAAGATGATCAAAGTTTTATGTGATATTCATAGAAACATTTAATATGATTAACATTTCCTCTCAAGACTTGCCTGCCTAATACAATGTTCATAATACCTGGTAATACCTTTAATTAAATGTTGATATTTGTCATAAATTGTAAAATAATGAGCTATAAATTACACGAATTATACACTTATAAGAAACTAAATACGAGATAAAACTGATTGTTAATGTACATGAGTTTAAGAGTTTGTTTCGGATTAAATGAAAATTAAAGCGATAAAAATCTTCAGTAGCTAATTAGGAAGGAAAGTGATCGGATTCGCTTGAAGAACTAAAACTTTCTGTGCTCTGACCTTTTTAAAATTAAATCAGCTCTTTTTATCTTTTTAATTATTGACCAAATGTTACCAACAATTAATTAATTGGCCTCTGAATATTTTAAAATCAATTAGTTGAATGTGCAGTAAAATTCAATGCTACATAATTGCAATGAATTGCATGAAATTCGCTTCAAGAATTTAGTGATGATATTACCTGATTATTTGCACACTTGTTCTGGTTGGCCAAATTAAAGATTTATGCAACGGTATTTGAAACATCTTGAACACAATGTAATGAAAATTAATTTCTGTATTTAATTACTATTATTGAACCATTTGAAAGTAATTACAGAAATATTATTACAGTAATTCAGTAAACTTTCTGTCTAACAAAATTAAGTCCTTGTGTATTTTTCCGCCACTTTAATTTCTTTCTAAAAAAAATTAGCATCAAATACAATTGAGAGCATACTTAAAACGTAGATTTACTGTAAAGTTATAATTTCAATTGAATTTTGTGCATATCTGAATGCTATTATTCTAATTCACTACGATGAAGGCAAAAAAGGCGCCCAAGCTTGATTATGAGTGTCATTAAATTAGAAACTGTTAAGCAATTTCCATTCGCTTTCAAAACGAAAAATTCCTTGAGAATTGTCTCTTAAAAACTATGCATTTCTCAGTAAAATAAATATGCTTTTGAGTTCCTTTCATTGCGTTCTTTCAGTTTTTGCAATCTTACATAAGAAAATAAGATGAATACAGAAGCAAACACACGCTTTTGTTGCCTGACATAAATGTTTTATACCATTTATTTGTAAATTAAATCAACAAAAATAATATATGTAATAAATGAGAAAGACATAAATCAATCAGTGAAGAAATTCATCCATCACCTGGCTTCTTATTCTTTTAGTTTCAGTCTTTTCGTCATTTTGAGATTTCGTCCAGCGAGTCTATAAATGCAATTGTCTTTTGTGTCTTTCAAGACATTTTTGAGCTTTTTGTTTTGTTTTACATTTTTTTTGCATCTTTTTGAATGGTTGCAAACGTATGCACAGGAACAATGGAAATTAAATGATCATTGGACGTTGAAGAACTTGTGATTTTTATGCGAAAAAAGGTCTCGAAATCTAAAACAATCAAATTTGAAATGCAAAGTCAAAAAGGGTTGCCTTTAAAATTGTCTTTGGTATAGGAAATAAGTTTTTGAAGATAATTTTTGCTTTAAAAAACCTTTTCAAATGTTTGATTTTATTTGTTGGTAATTTATTATTTCACCAATATTAGCTTAAAAGTCTGAAAGATGATATTTGATCTCAATTTTCCAGTTCTTTTTCCATTTCATTCGAACTGATAAATAATATAATTGTTGGGATCTTGTTATGTATATCTTTTTGGTCAACTGCCAGAAACTCGTTAGTTTGACACAATTTCTAATAAATCTTGAACTGTATCTTTCGTCATATGTGCACATGCTACACATCATGTGTAACGATTCCATGTGATTTAGTATTATTGTATTTTGATGCAATTTTGTGAGACTGTATAGTAAAGAAACAAAAACTCACCTTCACAATTGATTGCAAATATCCCTTGAGCTGGCAAATCACGATTCCAATGTTAATTATCAATCCCATCAGATTTTGAACGACAGATTTCATTAAAAAAATTCCTTTCAACAATAACTTTTTGCTCAATTTTCGATCTGTTTGCAGCATTTCTGAATGTCGTGATTGATCAGAATATTATTTATTTAATATTTTTTAATTTTCACTTGTGTACATTTGTACTTTTTTCAATACCCGCTATTACACTGAAAATATAGAATAAACTTGTATGAGCTTCCAGCTTTTCTGTTTTGTTTATGCTTGGTTTATGCCTTCATGCATTGTTGGACCCAAATTAAATGATTTTTTTCCTCAACAGTCAGAAAGCCAACACAACAATCGAAATTCACCTTTTAAGTTTTTCACAAATCATTGAGTTTGATTGATTTTAAAAAATTGTTAAAATTTTTTTACTTATTTTTAATCGCCAACGGATTAAATATAATTTAAATAATTTAAAATTATATTTTCTTCAAGCGATTTGATTAACAACAAAACAACGTAACAACACTTCATGTCAGACTAATCCTCCTTTATAATTTCGTAGATATTTCAACTATTCAACGAGAGTTTCTTTGAAAGCTTTGCCAGCTATATGCTATAGTGGGAATACTCGATTGACGGTCTCAAAATCAGCAATTTGTAATTCGTCGGAAAAACTTCTTCTTAATCTGATATTTTGTAAGTTTTCAGTTTTGTTACTTTTGATTTAAAAAAATTGTCGTACGATTGCTTTGAATGGAGATCATTTAAAAATTTACACATATATTACGATTTTTTTAGTTTAACTTTTAACCATCAGAATTCCAATCAAAATGAAAGTATCTATTTCCTTCTATAATTATATAATAGATATGGAGAATATCTAGATTTTAAAACTACCTGAATAAATATTTTTATAAATTGAAACATCTCAAAAACCAATTTAAAGAATCAAAATTCAATTTTACCGACAATCTTTAAGCTCAAGTAGTTCCAGCAGTCAAACGGTGATAAGTTGTTTTAAATATTTCTCAACTTTTCACACTTCAGTTGATACATCAAATCTTTTTTTGTTTTGTTTCGCTCATTTAATTACTTAACGTCACTATCAATTAGCCTGTGTGATTAATTAATCCACCATTCATCCTAACTCAATGCATTTCATTTAATTTTATATTGTCAGTTTGTCGATTTTATGAGGATTTCTTTTTCACTTTTAGATTTTTCATTTTTGCGGCCAATAAACGAAATTTTTCAATTTAATCAAATTTCATGGATGCAATCACTGTGAGTTTAGAAACTTGATGCCGCAAATTAGACAGGTGAATTTCAAATTGCGTTTAAGCAATAATTGTGCACCATAAATCCATAAACTAATCTCAAACAGATGAGTCTTACTGTATATGGTAAATTTGAAGCATTTCACCTAGTTTTGCATTTTACTCGATATATTCCACTTTATTTGTATTTTTTCAATTTTACCGAATTTCCAAACAATCAGTTATTTTGTTATTTTGATTTATTTTGCTATTCGCAAGATGTTGCGCAAGCAATTAAACTCGATTCTGGATATCATTCAAAATCACTTTGAAAAAATAAACTATTGCCGATAAAGTTGTTATAATGTTTAAACACATGGTTTCACCGTGTAAACTTAGCTGAGCTACGTCTTGCTCGTATCAAGTCTTTTTGCTTTCTGAAGAAAATGAAACACTGCTATGTTGAAAATGTCGATTTCTGTGTTTTATTTTCCAATCTGTTTCATTTGTTTGTTTCGTGCTAGCAAATTTTGGGATCTTACTGAAGAAAAACTAGTTGTGTAGCCTGTGATCTGAGCAGGACTTATTCCTACAAATGGTGTTTTTAATCTTTTCTTGGGAAAATTTTCTGCGATTTTATATCAAGTTTAGGCGGTATTCAATTTGCTAGAGAAAAGTCTATGGTTTAATTCAATTACTATTTTTAACAGCTACATTTTCATTGATTTCCCGATTTATTTCGCTCAAAACCACTAACTTTTTATAATAAAACACTTTTCTATCTCCAACTACACTTATTCCGACTAATTCCACTCTATGTTCAGCATAAATTTCAAAATAAAACATAAAACTTCCAAAATGTCAGCGAAACTAAAATTCCAAAGCTTGCACTAAAAAAAATTGTGGTAGTTAAAATGTGTTTGAGTAGAAATTTGAGGGTTTTTGGTGATTTTTAAGAAATTTTTAAAATTTGACGTTTTTGCTGAGAAGTAAAAAAAAAAACAGAATTTTCATTCAATGTAAGTTTATTAAAAAATCATAACAAAAAGTCATAAAAAAACATGCATAATAGATTTAAAATAAACGTATGGTCTAAAAAATTGAGTTAAAACAAAAATTAAAATGCAAACGATTTATTTAAACCTGTACTTCCGATAAATTTGAGGAAAAACGGCCTCGTTGTAAAACTCCAGAGCAACTTCAATCAAATCCATAACATATTCCTCTTCATACGGAATCCAGATCTGAGTTATTTTTCTGGTTGTTTCGAAATCTATAGCAGCGACTCCTAAAAGTGCTTTGTTTTTCTGTGTCATTAGCATTTGAAGCTGAATTTGTGCAAAATATTTTTTGGACAATTTCTTCACGTCAATGTAATTTTCATGTGTATTTTTGTTTGCTGGACATTTAATTTCCAAGACAAAATCTTCACCAATACCATCTGGTGAGGCGCCAAAAAATGGATACTTTGAGTCCAAAATTAGTCCACACTTTTTCAACGACGGATATTCTTTTTCGAGCTCAGCAAAAACGAAATCTTCAAGGATAGTTCCACGTTGCATAGCAAAAGAAAATCCACCTCGCTTGCCCATAATTTTATCAACCAAGCTTCCGTTCCTCATCATACAGCGAGTAACTTCATGCAATCGAGAAGCGGTTATTCTTCCAATACGTAAGTCGTGCCAAATGTTTGTATCGGCTTGCTCAACTGTGATGATTTGGGCAGCATTGCAATTCTCTTTCAGCATTTCTTGCTCGCAAAAATTGTTAAACTCTTCAACAGTTTTTCCTTTGAATTGCTGCATAAGCGTTTTAACTGAGAGTCTAGAAGCTTTCTCGAGCATTTCAGGATCAAGTTTAATTTCTTTCTTTACCTTCTTGAGTATAATTTTTTTGTTGATACCATTTTCTTTAAGTGGTGAGAGCTCCTCTTTAATATTTTTTTTCTCTATTTTCATCTTCTTGGATTTTGGACCTTCGAGCATCTCTCTTTCTTGTTTTATCCAAGTAAGGAATATTTTAGTATGAGCGCATTTTTCTAATAACAATGTAAATAATTAATTATGTTTTTTAAAATATCATTATACGGATTGGATTACTCACCTAAGCAAACACAATTAACGAATTTTATCGAATTATTTTCGTCATTTTCATTTATCTTAGCTTGAATCTTGATCTTCTGGTCTTTATTTGAATCAATCATCATTGCATCAATAGAGCAGATTCCTTTGGTTCTACTGATCTTTTGAATCAATATAGTCGCATCATCTGTTTTGTTATCATCTTGGAAACTCTTAATTTGTCTGAAATCATTAATATTTAATGTTTCCATACTCCCAAAATAGCTGAAAATACTCACGATCTGGTAAGCCTCCTTTGCTGAACATTATTAAATCGCTCAAAGTATTCCACAATCATTATTTCATTGATAAGAGGTAGAGATTCCACTTCAAGATTCATTTTTGGTGTTTATGTTTTTTTTTTATTTTTGGCGGGAAATTGTGCTCTGGTTGAGCTCACGAACCCCGATCAACCAAAATTTGTAGACATGTTTTTGTTCTGCAAGTATCCAGGCGTATTGTATACCAAATTGCCGACTGGGAACTGGCCGAAATTTGTTATGATTTTAAATTATATTGGCCGAAAAATTTCCAATTTGAATGTTGTTTTCGGTATTTTGTATTTAATTGCATAGTATTAAGAAGACATTATATCAAAATGACTATAACAGGAGGAGAAGATTCCTCTTCGAATAAATTAAGTGAAGAGAACATGCAAAACTTATCCGATAAGAAGAAAAAAGATGATAAGAAATGGGTAAATATTATTTATATGTTCTTAATGTGGTTATTTTTGCCTGAAACAAGAACTCTATCTAGACAACTTATTTCTCATAATTTTTTTAGGGGTACGATCTTTATCCTGAACGAAAGGAAAATGGTAAACCTAAAACCAGCTGGGGTAGGGTTCTTCTTGGTCTTGAAGGAACGGAAAATATTGATAAACTCAAATGTGAGAGAAATGTCTATAAATGTATTTTAAACTCACCATTAATCAAACTGATGATGGGTGCTTTAAAGAGCTCTGGATGTGAAATTGACATTCGAAGACACATATCTTGTGAGATGTGTGATACTTCCGTTAGCGGTGGATATGATCCGGGTAATTATCAATATTAGTACGCGGTAATATCGAAACATCAAATAAATATGATTTTATATTTTAGTTTTAAATCAAGTTGTTGTCTGCCAGAATATCGCTAAATCAGAAGGAATGGTTCAAGGAGTGCTTGCTCATGAGATGATTCATATGTAAGTTTGAGCTTTTATATTGATTTGCTAGATTTTAATCATGATTTTCATTCTTTAAGGTTTGATTATTGTACCAGTGAGTAGAAAAACATATAATCCAGTTTTGTAGCAAACAATTTAAATATACTTTTAGATGATCTGGATTTCAAGAACATTGATCATTTAGCTTGTACTGAAATAAGAGCTGCTAACTTAACTCATTGTTCTTTTATGTCTGCTTGGAGCCAAGGTAAGTTTTTAAAGTCTTAAATAGAAATTCCCTTCATACAAATTTATATTGCAGGCGATGCTTCACCCTTCAACGTTAGGAAAGCTCATCAAAACTGCGTTAAAACAAAAGCACTCGCCTCTGTACTAGCAGTACGTAAAGTTACACATGAACAAGCAATAGATGCTGTGGAGCGAGTTTTTCCAAAATGTTATGCAGATTTGGAGCCTATTGGCAGAAGACTAAGGAGAAATTCCAACGATATGTTTAAAGCTTACACTGAAGCTCCTTTGTATGGTTATGATGTTTATTGACCGAGCCTGGTGCTTTTAAATTATTAGAATTTTTAAGGGTGAGACACTAAATTTTTTTATTTTGAATTTGGTAATTTATCTCTAGGCGTAATTTGAAATATGCTCTTGAATTCCGACACTATAGTTGGGTCGAGTTCAGCACAATCTGGTGCATTTGAATAATTTTGTTGAAACAAATATTCAGCCTGAAAATATTATTTTAGAAATCCAATATTTGTAACAGATATAGGTAATTAAGCTACCAAAAATTCGACAGGATTTTCGGGTCGCAATCGAACTAACTCCACTAAACCGTCAGTAATATTAGGCAGAACATATTGAATCAAATATTCTTTTACGGGAGTGCTCTTTCTTTCCGTTTCCCTTAACTCCTTTTTCTTCAGCTCAATCATTTGCAAATTCTGAGAATAAGGAAAAAACTCATTTGAAATTTATATATTGATTTTTATTCTATACAATATCTATATTAAAACTATTTAATATTTAAGTCTTTAAAATTCATTGAAATATCAGGGACAAATCGAGCAAAAAACCCAACGGAACTTTTTACCCATTCGTTGAATTTTTGTTCACGTTCTTGCTTTTTGAGCTGATTCTTTTTGCGTTGCTGTTCCAGATCTTCTTGTTTTTCCATCTCAGCTATCTGATCCTTTAATGCTTGAATTTCAGCACGCTCCTTCTTAGTTAATGCGTAAGATTTCGGTGGACCAATGCGAGCTATGATTTGCTCAAAAATCACATTTATTTCAGAAGAACTCATTTCTTTGTTAATAGAGATTTCAACTGGAATGATGTTTTGATCCATGAAAAAGTTTAATAACGAAACATCTTCTTGGTGCTCATCACTGAGAAAGTAGAAAAATATATATTTACAAATTGCAAGTATGTTTAATTTCAAAATTTGCTTACTAATATTTCTTGAGCTCTCGCTTCATTTTATCCTTTTGAACTTCTTCTTCAGTCTTGTCTTCAAACTCCAAATTATCTTGCAAGCTCTCCATATTATTGCAGATACCAAACCAATCGCCAACGCGATCCATAATGATCACATGATCTGGCTTTCTCTCAGTATTAAAGACCATTTGTTCAGATTCTTCACTAGTGTTCTCAATGAATAAGTTTGTAGCCATTTGGCGATCTAACTGGAAACCTGTTAGAATATAACCTTGATGCTTAGAGGTTGCACTTGAGTTTAAACGATCCAATAAGTGTCTGAAAAATTTAATTAAAAACCACACATTTTTCATCTATAAATGAATAATTTTTGTACCTTCCAACTAATTCAATTCCATCTTTTTCACTTGAGTTCATTTGTGCTTTGATCTGATCAATATGTGTGTTCCAGTCTTCCAAGTTACTCTTAGCTTTATCCATCATATCAATGTAATTCGGATCCTCACATGATTGCTGCTCTACATGTGATATGAAATCCTCTGCTTTCTTCACTTTTTGCGCCTTAAATTTCGAGTTGTTAGTAATTTCAATTGAATCTCATATTAGAAAGTACATACCAATCTCTCAACACAATTATTTAAAAATCGATCACTCTTGATCAGATGTAAGCCATAATAGTTCGCTAATAATTCGGCTAACTCCATTTGAGGAGTGAATGGTGCTCCATCGATGAGGATTTTGATAGGCTTCAAGCCTCTGGTGTTGTAGTACTCGCCAGCTAATTTCTCGGCATTTTCTTGAATGCTCTCTCCAGTAATCGAAAAATTGAAATTAGTGAGGTACTCGGACTCTAACTTCTGGTTCAAGATCAAGTGGTCAAACACGCGTTGCTGCGAAAAAATAAATATAAATTATCAAATCAGTTGAAATATTAATAAATCTTACGGTCATCAATGAATCCTGTGACAAGAAAACTTCCTCTTTCGGGATTATTTTGACTCTAGTTGACTTTTCTCCAACAGCTTCAGCCAAAACTGAGATCATACGGAACATTGTTATTGGTTGAGGCTGCACAGCCAAAATGTAGCGAGTTTTAGGATCAGGAAAGGTTTTAATAGCGTCAATCACAATCCTAGAAGAGTTATATAGTTTTATAAATAGTCTAGACATAACTATTTGAATCATACCTAACGAAATCCTGAATGTAAATTAGAGGAACATAATTATGACCAGGAGCAAAAATGTGCAACTCACTCTTGTTATAGTAAAGTTGCTTGAAGAAAATGTGCAGAATATCCACGCATCCTCCATAAATAATTCCGGGACATATAACGACAGTTTTTAGTTCTTGATGACGTTTCTGAGCATTGATCACTTCCCGTTCAAGTAGCATATGGTCATTGTAGCAGCGATGAGCACGGCGCTTACGATAATCAAAATCAGTTAAGGAATTCTCCGAAGTTTTTGATTGAGCCCAAGTCATAATACTCGAGATCAAAATGAAACTTCTCTCAACATTCTCCAAGTTTTCCAACTTTTTTAAACATTCCATAGCTTCAGTAACCTGAGAAGTGTCGTGGTTAATGTCGTAAATGATGATATCACAGTTTAAAACTTGTTGCCAAAAACTGTTGGCTTTTGGATCAAGAATTTCAGTCGCATAAGTTGGATCCTAGAATTAGATTGTGCGATTAAAAAAGTATTTCTGGAATTTTAAAATTTTACATTTTCATCAGAATCATCATTATCTTGAATCGTTCCATAAATTTCAATAAGTACTTTAGAGCCACGACCTGTTGGTTCTGGTATTTGAGCTGTGTCTTCAACGATCTCTACAGATTTCCATTTTTTTAGATTTTCACTCAGGATTTTCTAATAATCCAAAGAAATTGTTATTGAATGTTCAATTTATTTTAAAATACACCGAATTCTTACTTGAGCCAAAAATTTTCCATGATAGGAATTCACATAGTTCATGAAAATCGTTTTAATCGTTGGGTCATCTTCCTGTGTTGCGTACTGCTTGTTGATTCCATTTGAAATGTTTTCATTCACCTTGTTGAGATTGAGATCAGAATTTGAAGCCATTATCGTGGAATGGAACAATTATTCTCCAATTTAACTGAAATTTTCGGAATAAATGATTTTTCTGAAAATTTCACGGATCAAAAGTCACTTAGATTGAAAATATTTTTCTAGAGTATTTAATGATGTTTTTTGGATTTTTACGTACTTGGAAATAGTTTTGTAATGGGTTTTAAAAATGAAATTCCTGATAATATTTTATGATAGTGAACAATGTTTAGTAATGTGAGTTAAAACAAAAAACCGCTTGAAAGAATATAAATATAAGAGCCTTCCAATAAAAATATTTTAGTTGTACTGCAAAGTTTGCATCATCACAAAGTTTGAATCATGGATGAAGTAAATCAGTGTGATTTTCTACCTCAAATAATTGATATGATTATGGGAATATTCTTCCCAAGTAATTCTGATTTTAAACAATATTTTGATCAAATTATAAAAGTTATCAATTTAATTTTCAGATGATGATGAAGATTACGAAGGATCAGAGGAAAATACGGAGGCGCCCTAAAAAATTCACATTAACAATGTAAAGTTTGCGTTCCTATTTTGTTATCATCCTTTAAAAAGCAGGAATAAAGTTATATTAGCATTTAGAAATTGCTGTAATAAAAATCGGTTGTCTTGTTTCAAATTTGCATTGTTTTATAAGTTTTTAGGTAAGGTATTAGAAATATTCAGAAATCGCTATGCATCAGAGACTTTTTCCAACATCATAAAATTATTTAATATGTAAGTTATCTCCAATGTGCCATCTAGTTTTTGAATGAAATTCACAAATTTTATGATATACGTTTCCTGTTTATTAACAATACATTTTCTGTCGATGATGACATCCCTAACGAGACCAGCAAATCTCATCGTTGACTTTCAAACTTTATCATCATTCAGTATGTTAATTATTTAAAAGTTTTTTAGGCAATAATTTAAGTTACAATATATAAACCAGATTTTGGTGAAATTGGTGTCAGTTGAAAGCGCCACTATCTCTCGCAGCGTATTCGAAAAGGTTGTGTTTAAAATGGAGGATTGTGATTACTTACCACAAATTATAGAATTGATTTCAGGGTTTTTGTTTCCACGTAATTTGAAATCAGTTTTTAATTTACCATAATTTTTTTGACTTTTTGAATATTGAAGGTGGAAACTCTGGACCCGGAAGATATGAGGAAGCAGAAAATCAATAGTGATGATCTTTATCAAAATTTGTTTTTAATACGATTTTGTTTATAACTAAAAAGGATATCTAATAAACAACAATGATATAGATTGAAGGAATTTGTAAATATATAAGATTTATTGCGTTAATAATACTTTCTGATTGCGGTATACAAAATATGATTCAATTATTTTTCATGTTATCTATACATATCATAAAATAAAATAAAGTGTGACATCTGAATAGTGGTGTAGAAAATAAGTTTTGATTTACTCAAAAAAGTTTATGAAATTTCTTAAGTTCAACTTGTTTCCACTTGGGCAGCTTTTCAAACTCGTTAAACTCCATTTTAAAAACATAAACAAAGTCATCGTGTGTTAAGTGAATCTAAAAGTAGTAGAAGTTTAGTTAAGTTACTATTTTTAGTTATATGCGAGTGAATATTATTTTACCTCTTTTCTGGTTGGAATAATATAAGTGGGTAACATGGCGGCATCGCCTCTTAGCATTTCAAGTGGATACTTTTGGTGTTTATCAAATTCATTGTCAATTTGCTCATCATTGATCGAAATTCTTGGTGATGGAATCGGTGCACCTGGTAACTCCATTTGCTGACGTAGCTTTTCAAATGTTAAATGATTCTGTAAAGAGTAATGGTAATGCCTGAAGATTCAGAACAAGTATAATCATAGATGAACTAACCTCAAAGTACTTTGAGTCCCACGTTTCAAAAAATCCAATAAAGGTAATTGGCTCGTACCCTTGCTTAAGTACAGCCACTGGCAAATTGATGTCTCTCTGAACTGGATGAGTGGATATTAAATGCGTAGCCATCAACCAAACAGCTTGCCTGCTTTCCATGCTACACATTTGACCGGTCCAAACATAAATCATGTTACCAACGTCCAAAAGATAAACATTTTCTGGTGATAAATCTTTCTGCTGGAATGCCAAGATGGACTCTAGTATTATTGTCCCTTGAATGAAGGAGGCCAAATACAGGCCAACTCTAGATTTATCCCAAGTACCATCTAATAAGGCATCTGGAACTGTTCCAGTCATGGCTGATTTTTTAAGTTGTTTAATACATTTTTCACCTACAGAACTATAAAATTCTTCAGTTTCATGACTTTCCATAATAAGGTTGAATTCTCCAACAATTGAAGCTATCAGCTTAGCCATTTCTCTTGTGTCTCCATTGGAATACTGGGAACACCAAACCCAAATGTCTGTGTCTGCCTTTAGGATATAACAATCTTTGGGCGTGTAAATTGTCTTATTGGAGACCTGAACAGCTTTTGCATTATATGAAGAGTTGCCGATAACTTTTAATATAAAGCTGTGCGGGTATTTTTTGCCAGAGCCTGATGGGTCCACACTCGCACTTTTACCATTAAAAACGATAAGTTTGCCTTTAAAAAGTTGCAAAAAATGTGGTGGCTCAAACCCCTCAGTTACACGAATTTGGAGCACGTGTTTATTGAAATGATCAAACATTTCAGTTAAAAACAGTTCTCCGGTTGTTTTATCTGCTTGAGTGCATTGTCTACCAGACCACAAATAAATAATATTTTTGATGGCGTTTCCTGGGTTCAAATTTCCACCAGTTGTCATAAGCTGGTAGTGAATGATGTAACAGTTCCCAGAATATAAAATTGTTCCAAATCTTTTTGGAATTTCAGTGATGTCTTCAAAGTCAATTCGGTAGACTTTTAATTCCCCTGAACCATCATCGATCAGCTGTGTTTGTGCTGCTAGTTTTGGACGCTGAATTAAGGTGAGGGCATCAAATTTATCAAGTACTGCTTTCGTTGAATTAGCATTGAAATCTTGGTCGTTCCATTGTGGGAATAATGCAGAAAAATCAGATGGTTCATGGCCGTCCATCACTCGTACCACATTTATGGATGATGGGTAGTTTTTCTGTGAATAATTGAAAACATTTATAAAACATATTTTAGATCTATTTCTGAAGAAGTTACCTTTATAACATATCCTCTTGCATGCCTCATTGCCTCGGCTTTGTCTTGTTTTGTTTTATTCCGACCAATCCAAATCCAAACTCCTTTAGGCATGCAGTCAATAATGTAAGCAGAGCTTCTATTAAAAAGATCTCCTTGCACGAGAACATCTGATTTGATCATTTCTACTCGGAACACACCACCAATGGAATCACAATGATAAAGTTTAACTGATTGTGGTTGGAGAGATGGTTGTTTAACTACCAAAGGATGAACCAGCCGTTGACTTAAATTCAAAAGTTCGTTCCATTCCGTCTTTTTCTGATCGATCATTGATTGCTCATATCCATCATCAACAACTGCCATTTCCGGTATCTTTAGATCTTCTTTAAACTTTGTAGCTATCTTAAGACCATTAATTCTTTCTGTTGAGCTGCTAGATCGTCCTACCCAAACAAAAATTATCTTGCTTGTTTGCAAGATCATCACATTACCAGAATTGAAGTGTTGCCAAGTCAAAGTTTTCTTTTGAATGCAAATGGGACAAGTTTTTCCAGCAATTTGGTAGAGCCTTGGAAAAACAGGACTGGACTTGAAACTGGTACCCGAAAGTATTTTGAATCCATTTTCTTTGAAGTATGATAGATACCGCATACTTTCATGGCCTTGTGTCTCACGATACTGGCAAGCTGTGTGGTTTAGATGGACATCCATCTCAATGATTTTTAGGGCTGCATTTTTTGATTTTTCAGGTGAAGTATTTTCACCCAGCCATACATGAATGTATTTCTCGATTGTGATTGGAGTTTTAATCTCACGGGTCTAAAAATACAATTTTATAATTAGAAATGTATCTTTTAGCAAAATTCAATGAAATATTTCAACTTACAATCGTGCTTTGATCAGAGAATGTGCCTTTAACTGCAGCAGCATAAATAATGTAGGTATTTTCATCATGGAAAATACCAAATTGATCTCTTGGCAGAGCTTCTATATGATCGTGCTGTTGGAACATAAAAAGTACTTTTACTAATTTTTATTGGTTGGTTAATAGTTTCCCATAAAATTATCTAGGACCATCAAAATACCACGTGAACGGCTGTGAAAATTTCAATAGATTTCTAAAAACATTTAAAAAAAACTTACGTCTACTTTCCAGATGTAAAACCCCACACAATGTTTGTTGACTTTCCTAAATAATGTGTCCACTCGAATGTCATCATATATCGGCTTTTTCTGATCCTACAAGCACAAACGAAAGTGAAATTTAAATTTAGGTTCAATCTATTTTAGTATTGGAAGTGAAATAAAATGTTTTTAATGCAAACATTCACGGTTAATAAACCAATAAAATCAAACAAAATGCAATAAAATGTTATAAAATGTAGTAGGTAGAGCAAAAACATAACATTAACCAACATAAACATTTGCAAGTTGTTGCAACCGATAAAAACGTCAATAAATAAAGAATTTTTTTGTTGGTGTTGCATTTAAATTTGTAATGTTAAAGTGAAATCTAATTTAGAGACAGTTTGCACAAACTATTTTCTTCTGGTTTTTTTTCTTTCATAAAATAATTTCACTAAATTTATGTTAGAAATATTGTAGCATGTTAAAATTTAAAATCAGGCTGCTAGAGTTAACTAAACAGACTGCAAGCATATGATTCATACAATTTTCACAAATCTGCATGGAATCTGTATGATCGTGCAACACTAATTCTTTCAATTAATTGAGCATCACATTTTGCAAAATAAAAACTAAAAATTGGAATGCTTGAAATTTCAAATTGAAATGTTTTATGGAGTAATAAGATTAACTTGAATAGCAATCTTTACAGCATCAAGTGTAAAGAATTGAGTTTTGCATAAACAGGTAATTACGATGATAGAAATTATACCTCTTTCTGATGAATGAATTTTTGTTTTGGAGCTAATTAATGATTTGAACAATGACCAATCATTACTATCACATCTCATTAGTGTTGAATCTATGCTTATGGCTTAGCGTATGCTAATAATAATTATGGGATTGTTTCTCGGACTTACATAATCATTATTATCCATTTTTCAAGTTCAATTTGAACTGTCGGATTTGGAACTTTTTATTCGACTTGCAACTCTATTTTCCTTAACTTAAATATTAAGTATGATCATATTATTCAAATTTATGGCAATAGTTTTTTGAGCTAATGAGAACTCCTCAATTTGGATCTTTAGCAATGCATTTAAAAAGGGACAAATAATTAGACGACAACTAAATATTATCTGCAAATCACAAATTTTGACGGTTCTTGTGATTTTTCAAAAAATACATCATAAATGGAAGATTTTCATTCTGATATTGTCATTTATATTCTTATTATGCAAATTTGTAAAGACTCGAATAAAAGTTTTCAGGTGATTACTATAATATATGAAAGGAAATGGAATGGCAATCTCCAACATTTTCTCACCAAAATAATAAATAATAATAACTAAATTTGTGGGAAACTGGGAATATCAAATTTTCTGTAAAACTATTAACCTATTGGATTAGTATCATACAATACAGAAAAAGTCGTGAATTGATCATTTAAAATTAAATGTATGATATCCAGTACTTTACGTCAATTATTGGAGAAATTTTCGAATGGCTACGGCAAAAAATTTCTTTAAAATATATTTGAGTTTGAAATATCATATTCGTTCAAATTTAAAGAAAACATATTATATTAAGTAGTTCTTAAAATGAGCCATAAGACCAATTGCAGTTTGGTGGCTTATTGATGGATGATTGCGGTTGCACAACATTAAAATTAATGACTATTCAGCTTTTTTGCCAAGAGTTGCACTTTAAATAAAATACAAAATCATCCCAAATTACTACGGACTATTAAACTCATTACTGATTTATTAAAATACCAATTATTTACATAATCTTTTTGTGTAATATCCAAAATCTGCATCTTTCCGCCAAATAATGGAAATATCCAATATCTTCCTCACTGTGCCACAATAATAGCAATTATTATCACTTTGATTTTTTTTTTACACTTTCAGTTCGTCTTTTTTTCTCTTTTCTTGAATGGATTTTATTATTACATAGATTGTTTTTATTTGGCGAAAATTGGATCAAACCAAAAAAGTATAGAAAATGGTAAAATACTCAATTATTAATCAAAAACGCTGGTAATTACGAATAATTATCAGATACAATCATTCAACACTTTACGGTTATTGATTGGGAAAAAATATCAAAATACTCGAAAATCACTTTGAGATTGTAGAAAACCGACAAATAATACTCAGCACAGTCGTTTTATTCAAATATTCAGAATGTTCAATCCACGATGTTGAATAGGCAGAGTGTAGCAGAGAACTGAGCTAGGCAACTGAAAACTTCGCGGCATGAACAGCGCATAGTAATTTACCAAAGCCGCGGGAAAAAGAGAGAAAATTTTCAAATGCACTTGATTAATTGGAAAAGAGAATTGCCGCATGCATGAACGTTAGAGTAGACTGTAGACAATGCCTATCTACCTAAAGTTATCGCAATGCACATCAAATTAACCGATGGAAATTTGCAGTTAAACGCATTAAAGTTTATTTAGTGTGAAAATATATGGAAATATTTGGAAAATATTGTTCAAATAAAATCAATTCAAAGTTTTGCATAGTTTTAGCAGATTATTCCCTATGATTTTACGAATATCAAATTTATTGTATATTCCACTCTTATGTATGAAATTAATAATAAAGTCTGTTCGTTCTATCTTAAATTTAAAAGTTACAAGACTTTATGAATTTATATAATAAAAATATCTATGCCATATCTATTAATTTGATTATTGCACTAAACCAAAGATCATCCATCCAAGATAAGACTCGAACATCTTGCACATAGCTTTAGTTAACATTCAAGCAGATTTTATTTGTTTCCATCCATAAAGTTCAAATTTTTAGAGAGTCACGCTTCGGGTACGTTTTGCGCTTTAGAAAATGAAAAGAATGTTATTTTTTATTTCACTTGCTTTCTGAGTCTTATTTGCCAGCGCATTTGGCAGAAACTTAATTTAATTCCCATTTTTAAATATTTTTTTTTAACTTGAAAAACTGTTAATTCAGCACACCAACAATATTAAAATTGAAAAAATTTCCCTAATGAATTCATCAGTTCAGATAAACTCGAGTGTGCACATTATGTTAATGCGGGTACGATTTTTTGCGCCATTAATCAATCCAAGTGTTAACGAGGAAAATATATTAAAATAAATTAATATCAAAATAATGCAATTCTTAGTCTACAAAGTAGAGCATTTCTAATAAGAATCTTTGAGTGTTAGTTATAAAAGTATTAAAGAGAAAGAACTAATTTAGCTTTTATTGAAATTCAAGTACATACTTAAGATATTCATTAATAAACTCGAATTTGAAACACCTCATCATTTTTCAATTGTTTAAATTGATTACTTCAAAAAAATTTAAAAATTATTTCAAAAAAAAATTCCTTAGTTTTTTTACTTATTTTTTACTTATAAAAAATAATAGAAAAATCTAATAGATAATCTGCGCTTTGTTCATCAATAATTTTTTACATACACGATTAGTAATTAACAAAGGCCTAATTTCAAATCGTATCTTGAATATTTATTATTTTTATCAAAAATTAATAATTCAACAAATATTTAATTACATTTGCTGAGCATTTGAAAAATTTTCTCAGATATAGAAATCTACATTCATTCACTTAGCGAAGATTTCAGTTTTTCAATTTTTCAGTTTTCCATGTCGAACAATGTGAACTCGCATGTTTTGCTAATTAAGCATAGTAAATATTTCTATAAGCTTGCAGATATTTTCGCTTTCTTCTATGCATATTTAACTGTTTTAAATTTTAACAAAGATTTTGCTGGGAATTGCATAACAATGTGTTTCAGTGAATTTGCATGAAAGGTTAAGAGAAAAGGTTCGTCGCTTACCATCGCTTTGAATTTTGTGCTTTTTCTGCAGAAAAATAATAAAATTATAATCACTACTTAAGAAAGCTGAAGGCATATTCACATTAAAATATTATAATTCTTGCAATATCTTCGAGTACCTAATTACTACGGACGATTAGTCTAATTATGTTGTGATTTTGCTTCATTTGGTTCTCTATTCAGTTTCATATTTTTTATATTTCATTGTTTTTGTTTATACTTTGGTTTAATGAAAATGTATTACATTTTCCAACTGACTGATTTTGCGTGTTATATTTTTTTTTCAAAAGGCACGACAATTAAGTTTTGGGCCCGCTGATATTTGTCACGGTGGTGATGAATTCTAATGCAACGGGAACTCAGAGGGATAAACATTCACATGTTAGATATTAAAATAATAATAGAACTGTGAATTATCAATAGGCTGAAAAATATACAGTCAACCATTGAATCGTATTTAGTGCTATGTCAGTTTATTTATTTTATAATGTCTATATGTTGATACAAAAACCACTAGCTCTTAATTTGTGTCATCGGTTTGACCTACACAAATCGTGTAGTCCGTTGCCAGAACCTTCAACGGATTGAAAAAAAAATGTAATTAAGAAATATTTGCCCCTTTGACCTCTGTTGGCAAAAAGAACAGACTTTAACCCAAATGACTCTGATGCTCTACATTTTAATTTATTTGCATTTTAACCAAAACAATAAAGTTGGTGATTTTAAACAAATAAAAGGAAATAATAGAATTTTTATAATAATTATTGCTTGCGTATTTGACAAATTAATTAGTGAATTAAATAGCAATTCACTTAGCGTAGAGAAAATTGTAATAGCGAACTCGTAAAATCGCAAAGTGACAATAATTCGGATTTCCAACAAAAACCATTTCATTTTAAATTTATCTAATTTTTTGTAACTAGCGTGTAAGCAATTTTCCGTTCGTCGAACTCTCGTCTGTTATGCTGTGCGGCCATAAAAGATGTCTTTAACTTTTTAAATTTTATTTTACTTTTTCTCAGTTTTTCCAAAATTCATATATACTATTTTGATGGCTTTCAATTTGTATGCCATTGAATGTTGACGTTAATTTGAATCTAAAATCTACTAAACAAATATATTATTCAATCTTTGTAGCCGCAGAAAGAAAATTATAGAATGGTATAATAATTTGCGGTTTCTCTAGAAATTTGAGAAAACTTTTGCGAATAAAGTTATAGAGGAAAGAACAAAGTTTGCTACAATTTTGTTCAGGGTTTCAAGTTTCCTTTTAAATCAAATTATTTTTAATTTATGTTGCTTAAGAAAAAACTTTATACAAAACTTCATAAATCATGAATACAGATTTCCAAATAAAGTTTCTAATCATATCTTTAAAACTTTATACAAATAAAGGTTATTTTGATTATAATTTAAAACTATTTTTTATACGTGAAACATGAATTATATTAAATTTTGTTTGTAACAATAAAAACACTTATTTTGTTTCACTAATCGTCATTTATTACGCAATACGTATTTCAACTGCCATGCAGTCATTATCAAGCTTATATTGCTACTAAAGTGAAATTGGAACAAATCTGAAAACCGAATAAAAATTAATTATTTTTCGGTTTTTTCTACGTTAAACAATTAAACATTTAAATAAAACAAATACATCAAAAAATTTTTTAAGAAAGATGTCATAGCAAAATCAAAAATGTAATTAAAAATTTTTGGTGAAAATCACACTAAACCAAGTAAAACAATGGTGATGGGCAATTTCCTTCGGTGTTTGTGTTGCAAATTAAATCTTTGTGTTTTGGATTTTAATCATCTAAACGCCAGCTATCTATCACTTCTTTCAATAAGATTTGGCCACCAAAACCGTGATTTTCATCCACCACATGATTGGCGATTGCTGAGTTTCCTTCTTTCTTGATTGCATCTTTAATATGTTCATCATATCTCACGTCTATTCTTCTTTTGCATTGGCCATAAAGGTTACTTTTACTTAATATTCGAAGGAAATTTTCAAGTAGGTTGAAAGATCTTCCAGGTCTGCCAATATTAACAAAAAAGTGATAATTTTAAGTTTTCAACAACCCCTGCTCATTAACCATCAATTTTGACTTTTATTCAAATAAGATGTTGCTCGATCGGTAATTTCTATCAAAGCAAAATCGCGAAATAGATGGCAAACCTACATAATAACACTTTCGGCTCAATTCTGGAGTTTCACGCTTCAATCCGACAGCCTTTCTGCTTCACAAACGAATATTAGATAATTCCAATAATTCAGCAAAGTGGAGTTTATATCTACTTTAACGTCTGAAATCGAATCAGTCGGATTTTTCCGCTTGATTAAGCCTAATTACGGAAAGCAATGCTTCGTGACAATATGCTAAGCTCTAATAGTGAGTGGAATTGATTTCCGTTGGAATCAAAACAATTGATTTATTACCTTTCGGTTGTCACCTTTTTTCATTCTGGTTTTTCTTTTATAGTACGTTTAGAATTCACACGGTTTTCCAGCTGATTAAACTTTTTCACTAATTATATCACTGATTTTCACTAGAAAAACCATCACTCTTTTTCAAAGCTTGGCTTTTTATGCAACCATTAAAACCATAAATCTTTTGTTGACTTTTGCAATCGTCACTTGTGCAATTTATTCAAATCTACTTCTGGCTAGATGGTAAATGAATAAAATTTGCATAAAATCAATAGAAAAGCTTGAACACTGACATTAACTCCCGAAACTATCATCACAATTTTGAATTACAAGTAGCACTGAATCGAAAATTCAAAAAATATCAAAATTTTACACATTGTGCCTCTATTAAAACAGTTTTTGAGTCTTTTTTTTATTTTTTTGTGTTTTTAATTTGCTTCAGCTTTTATTTGGAGTTTTTTGATGTTTTTCATCCACAGTCAACAGCAAAACGATTTTATGTCGGTGAATTTTGGTTTTCTATGCGGGTTTTAATCGGTGGAAGTGAATTTCATTTTTGGCCAATCATGTTGGGTATTTATGAAAATATTAAATGCTCTTTTGGATATGTAATTACTTTAATGACTGAGTAGTAAGAGAGAGAAGTGTGAAAAAATTATTGCAAGTTTGCTTTGTGAGTTTTTTTGATTTGATAAAATATATAAACAAATAAGATAACTTTTTTATCTCAATAGGAATGACAAAAAGTTTTATTTGATTAAGCAAAAAGTTCATAAAAATAGCTATTTAATATTTTGATATTATTTTTTTCTAACTTAAAAAGAAATCTCTTGTGAGTCAGATTAGCAGACAATAAAAAAATGTTAAAAAAACGATCAATTAAACCTTAAATTGACCATATAAAATAATCTACTTTGCCATTAATCAGACTTCAAAAACATCAACTCAAAAAAAGTTCAATCGATCGCAAAATCTTTAATAGCGCATAGAATAATACTTCAAAACCTCACCAACCATAAACTCACTTTATTGGAATTTATATTTATTGCTCTCTTTACATCACAGAAATTACAAAGCGTTAAACATTTTTGACAAACGATGTGATGTTATGGTCGTAATCAATAAATGGAAATAATGATTTGTTCTGATGTCGCACCCACCTCTGCAGTTACTCAGCTGTGCTTCCTGCATTGTTTGGTAGACAAAGAGCGGATTGTGCTTTTTGAACAATTTCCAACAAAGAAGCGTTCAATTACAAGCTACAAGTTCAACGGGCAAGTTTCGGAAGCGATCGGTGGGAATTTGAATTTATGCAAAATAAGCAGGGCTCTGTCTGGTTAATTTTAATGATGACTAAATCACAACACAACAATATTTTGTTTCATTAATCTCATAAACTGCGCAAAAATAAAAACACTTACATTTTAATTATTTTCTTTTTATTTTATTATCTCTTGTTTCAAATTATACTTTCAATTCTATACAATTACACTTAATTAAATAAACCTACATCATCGTTACAATATACTTTATCCTTATCCTTACTATGCGGACATTGCTTACAAATATTTGCATCCATATAAAAATGTGTAAACCAAAGTTTCAAATAAAATGCGGATATCAAACAATGTCAATGTAAACTTATATTGCTAAATAATCGATACACGCAACTAATTTCTACTACTAAGTCAACTAATTGATTCTGGCTAAGTATGAAATGATTTTGGTGTGACTACACGTTAATAATTGCATGAACGTTGTAACATCTAATTTAAGTGTATCATTAAATGTAGTAATTGAGACAATAAGTCCTGTCCTTTATTTGGGACTCATCAATTCATATTTTTTTGTGTTTGAAATGATTTTTATTTTAAACATAGAAATAAAAACAAAAAGCTTGGATATGCATTTACTGAGAAAAGTAATAAAATATTGATAAATTCTTCTATTTTTTCATATTATACAAATCTTCGTAACCAAGTTTTGATGGCAATATTTTGTGAATTTATGTTTCATTTAATAAATCAAATTTCAAATGAGTTTTTACACAAAAAATTTTTTAGTCAGCTGATATGGAGAATTTGACTCAAAATACATATTTCCTAGACAATTTCAGCGCTTGGGAAAGCTCAACCGCGTGGTTCAAACTAGAAGCGAGCTTTTCAGGTAAAATTAGCACATCTACAAATTCATTTGTCGAATGGTCACTGTTCGAGTTCTCCCAACCACGAAATTAATTCGCGACCTTTTCTGGAACCCTATTTACAACATCTTGCACATCTTCGTACTCAGTAAACTGTACAACTATTAGTTTCTGTACAATAATTTTCAAGCGTTAAAAATTTTACAAGGTAAAGAGGATATTTCTCTCCGGAATTCGATTATGCGTAAACTCTAGAAAGTTGTCCAATTGTTGCGTTAAATATTTCCTCAAAAGTTTAACATTAGATTTAATAGTATGTAGGCAAGTTTAAGTTTGGTTTAATTATTCACGAGAATATTTCTATAATTTGTTTTAACTCTGATTTTAGTTAAAGATTGCAAGATTGGTTTATCGGTATGTTCTTGGAATGAGTATTTATAAATTTAGTGTAAAGTGTTGGAAGTGACGACACACCATTGTAATCACCTGCAACCCAATACCTTGATTAATTTTTAAATAATAAAGTTTGGTACGCATTATAAACTTATCTTAGCTGCTTGAAGGTGATGATTTTTCTATGAATTGAACGGAATAATATTAATATAAAGTAAATGGCAAGACCTTAGACTAAAATATTAAAATACTAGGTACTTAGAAAGAAGAAGAATGAAATTGTGAATGTGATGTTAACCAAATGTAAATCAGGTAAATTGAAAACAATAACGTTCAGTCTTTTATTTGTCGGTTCACATTAAATGCAAAAACTAAAAAAGTTTCGGAAAATTGTTAAAAAGTTTCAATGTTATTCAACTGTTACGATTAAGATTGTATTTTCACGTTTTTTCTCTGCTAAGTTACAATAAAGTTTAGCTTAAATTCATAAAGATTTGAAGTAGCAGCTGTTAGCAGAAATGGTTCAATTTAATAGTTAATTAGTTTAAGCTGCATCTAAGTTCACTCACTTCAACAAAAGCGAGAAATATATGGACATTTAAAAGTTTAAAGTAAACATAAATATTAGTTTTAAAAAACGATACAACTTATTGTGCAAGTCTACCGTACAAAACACTATGGAGCTATTTTTTTAAATGATGCATTACTTATAATCATTTTAATATCAAATTTAACGTTCTAATTAATTTTCCAGTTGCCAATTCGGGTAGGATTCAATGTTTTTTATTATAAATTTCAGCTATTTCAAGATTATCCTAATAAGTTTTCCACGTTTTAAAATCTTTTACCTTGAAAAATTTAGCTATACTGATTGATTTCATACTTTTTATAAATATTTCCTAATGTTTTATGTTCAAATTCTTTACTTTTCTTCACTTTTAGAATTTCATTTTACAATATTAATAATTAAAATCAAGCAAAGTGTTTTATCAATTTCTGCACTTTCAAGATACAAAAGATCTTTTATGATAGCTGCAGGTCCGTAGGAAATGGTTCAACTTAAATAGTGGATGTGGTAAGACGACTGTTTCAATCAATCATTGTCGATAACGGCAGTTACAAACACAGTTTCTCTTAAAGACTACGATTTTTACGCTACAATAAAATCACAATTTCTTCGCGCTGATAAATGTCTGGCTAAACTCTACCACCTTACCAAAGATAATAGTTCTTTGTAGTTTGTTCCTTTTTTAACAGTGCGTGTATAGCTACACATTGATGTATTAATTCGCATAGTGGTCAAACGATCCAAGATACTCAAGCGCAGCTCGATAGCAGAATTGGTATTGATCCTTGAAGTAAATGCATCTATTAGTATTTTAATCAAAAAGAATTATTCTGAATACTTACTTCAGTTTGGACCATTGCTGGTCTTTGAGCTCGTAATATTCGAACGGTTTGGAACACATCCAATACACCTAAAATTTAAAAAAGTTATAAAATATTTAATTCTAAATAATTGTTATCAAGTATGTACCTTCATATTGCATTCGTTCTAAGACTATACTAAGTGTGATGAAGACTCCAGTTCGGCCAACACCAGCACTACAGTGAACTGTGATTGGTCCGTCCTGTCCAAATTGCTCTTTTGTTTTGTGTACCTGACCAATAAAGTCGATGAAACCGTCTCCAGACTTGGGCACTCCTTGTTCGGGCCAGTCGATAAACTGGAACTGTCTCACAGTTCTGGATGAACCATCTCGAGCATCAGTGACCTTCAATTAAAACATTGAATTTAAAAATATTCTTTGTAGTCAAATTTAGTAATCATTTACCTTAAATTCTCTCAGTTTATATTGTGGCATATTGTACTCTGCAACAGGATCAACCACATAGTATTGATACCGAACAGATCGTTCGTGTGGCCAGTATTGGAAACATTTTTCTCTTCCCATCTCTTTCAGTTTGGTTAACATTACAACAATGGTTGAGTTATGCTCCCACAGCATACGCCAGAAATCTTCTGCTGTGTCTTGTAATGGTCCTTGTGCTGCAATGTATGCCGTTCGGTAACGATATCCATCAATAAAACTAGCATTTATATAGTCACTGCCCTCCACTCCTCTTACAGGAGCTAAACAAACTCTTGACGACTCAAATGGTAAGATATGCACAAGTCGATTCTTATTCTTGTTGCATGGCAAGTTGGCGGTAACGAATCGTGTGGATTCTGTTTTAACATTAACAAGTTTTTTGAATTCCATTTCCATGGCGGTGATGTTTTCGGATGGCTCCATTTGCATAAGTTTTTGAATATGATTGTGCAAGTTTCGAGCGGGCACTTCTGTGTTTCCACAAATCACTGCCTCAAGCAGTGCATCATGGATGAAAATGTATTGATCCTCTGTTTGTACCATGTAATTGCGTTGAGCTCTCAAGCAAGTCACATGTCCATAGATATCAATCATCTTTTCATGCTTCATGCGCTCAAGCATTGAATCAATGACAATATAGCATCCTGTACGACCAACACCTGCACTGCAATGGACTAGAACAGGTCCTGACTCGGCAGGCGTTAGAGATTTAGTGCGTTGCAAGAACTGTAGGAAAGGTGCTGGATGATCTGGTACACCATGATCAGGCCAAGCAGTAAACTGAAGCTGTTTAACTTCACGTCGTTCATTGAAACCACTTCTACATATTTGGAAGGTTCGGATGGCATAAGTGGCCAGTTCTTGTGTTTCGGTAATTGTGACGGTCATCAAACCGTACGTTTCAGTTCCACGAGTTGGCCAGTACTGATCACACTTAATTCTTGCACGTTCTTCCAATCGAGTCATCATAACAATAGTGGAAGACTTTAGTTCCCAACACATTCTCCAGAAATCTGCACAGGTATCAGCTAGAGGACCTTGAGTGGCTACATATGCATTGTGTTTTCGATAGCCATCACAATAGTTTGCATTAATATAGTCAGAGCCAGGTACATTATCAATTGTTGTTAATATAACTCGACTATGATCATAAGCTGTAACATTGGCATAACGGTTTTTAGGTTTGTTAATTTCCATATTTGAGTAGTCCCATGTGAATTGTTGACCAGGCTCGATACTCTCATACTCTTGAGAAATTTTGCAATTATCATTCGCTTTGAGCCTCTCAATGTGATTTGATAACTCCGAAATTGGAATGGGTGGGTGACTTAACATTCCTGGTGTTTGGAAATTTAATCGACGCATATCCACTGGATCAGTTGGTGCAGGACCAGCTCCCAAGTCAGCAGCCATCAAAGGTCGCGTTACAGCGGCTTGATCTGGATGCTTGCATGGTTGCCGTTGACGTTTTACTATATACATAATGACCAAGCAACAGCACAGCAAAAAGGCAGCAATTACTGGTACCAACACCCAAATCCAGTTCTGTTCTGCTTTGTTAGAGTGTACTAAAACCTCATTGTCGTTTGATGAAGTGTTTGGGTTCGGACGATGTGGTGGTTCACCAGGAGGTGCTTCACGCATATCTAAGGCCAGGAACTCGGAAAAGGGACTTGATGTGTACAAATGCTTTTGAGGTGTGTCTACAACGGCTCGTACGAAGATTCGGTATCGTTTACCTCTTTCAAGCTTCCGGTTCGTGAAATTATGATATACATCTCCAGATCCTAAGTGGAAAGTGTACGGTATATTTCGTTGTAAAAACATTGCTGCAATATATGGAGCATTGAAACGTTCTGTTTTTGAAATCCGATTCGGTAGCATATCATCAGTGAGGAACTGGTCAGGTTGTTTATGTAAATTTGACTTATCTTCAGGCACAACAATCAGGTAATAATGAGAAATGGGACCATACTCTTCGGATGCTTGAGGTAATATAACCTGAATTTCTTCTCCGTTCACAACTCCATAAAAGTCTGGCTTGACCATTGGTTGCGGAGCTGCCATTTGTGTTGTGACTGTTATTTTTGTTGGTGGTCGATATGAATAGTCATTTGGCAATGCACTTACATTAACAAAGTACGTGGTAAAAGGTGATAGTTCATTGATGGTATGAGATTTGATATGTTGCTTGAGGATTAACTCACGTCTTGGAATAATCTGTGTCTGAGTGATGCCTTGTGAATCGACAAACTCTTTGATGGCATCAAAACTTATTTTGTAGTTTATTGGGTTCAAACGTATTGGAGGCTCCCAAGTCAATGTCATTGAATGTGTACTGACATCATGAGCTCGTAATTTTAATGGAACATCTTCTGGCTTTACTTTTACGGTTACCTTTTCACTGAGTCTACCCAAGCCATTTTTAAATCTTGCTGCAATAGCCACTGCATACTGTGCAAATTTCTCCAAATTTACCAAATCAGCTGATTCTGTTAATCCAACCATTTTTGTTTGCCATTCATCCAAATCTTCAACTGCAGTCATGGTATAGAATATTTTGTATCCAATTAATCGACCTCTTGATGGCACAGGTTCCCACCACACTTCGACAGTTTGTTCTGATGTTGCAACAGCTTGAACAGACATTGGAGCTCTTCCCATATCTCTTTCAGTTTCGATAATGATTTTCTCACTGAAGGGACCAGCTCCTTGTTTGGTGTAAGCTCTGATTCTTACCACATATTCCGTACTTTCTTCAAGATTAGTAAAAACAGCTTTTCTATTTGTTGTATTTCTTTCGGTTCCCAATCCATGATCAATTTTCTTGTGGTACTGAATATCATATCGAAGTATTTGTCCGTTGCGATGATCTCTTATCGGTGCGTCCCATGTGATGCAAAGAACGTCAGGAGTTTGGAATCGGTGCGTGATGTTAGATGGTGGCCCTGTTGGAGTACCTTCAGGTGTAATATAGTATTTGACTGTCTCCTGTCCAATACCAATGTGATTCATGCCAGCAACTCGAAACTCATACTCCACGCCACGTTCCAAGTCTTTGATCTTCTTTACATTTACATGAGCACCTTGCAAAGTTTCTTCGTGCAACTTTTGGTCTTTGACACCCCAACGTAAGCGATATCCTCGAAGTTCTCCGTAAGTTTGCGTGGGACGCTCCCATTCCAATTCAATTGTCACAATAGGATCCCGCTCAATAACTTTCATGCTAACCGTTGGACGTACTGGAACACCACCAGGTGTCTTTACTACTTGGGCATTACTTCGATCGCCATCGCCTTTGCGAGTTAAAGCTGCAACTTGAACTGAATATTTTGTATCAGGTTGTAGTCCGGAAATATTAAGCTCCAAAGCTTCTACGACATCAAATTTCATTGGCTCGTTCAGAAAACCTTTGCCCTAAAAAATAATAAAATTGGTTTTTTATAAAATCAATAATTCAATTTCAAATAATTTCGAAGCAAACCTCTTCTTTCATCTCATGGATGTGAATGTGATAACCTCGGATGATTCCGTTCTTGTCTTTTTCCGCTGGTGGTTTCCATGATACATAGATGGTTGTCGAATTGACTGCGGCTACCTTAACTTCCGTTGGTTCGCCAGGCACTAGATTGTTATTCGATTAAAATCAAAATTAACAAAAAAGAGAGAAAAAAACATGCATTACAAATTCGTCGAAGGCTCAAGCTAAACTGATTGCATGAAATTCAAAAAGAATCTTCAGGGTTTTCTGTATGTTGGCAAAGTAAATCAACAATGTAGTTAGAGGCTTCGGGGCCAGTTGCAGCATCATTGAAATATATTGCAACAATCTCAGAGCAGTTTCAGTAATGGAAATTATAAAACTCGTAAAAAATTATTGAACCGAAAAAAAAGTTTTCGAAACCAAAAAAGTTTTGAAAATGAACGGAAACGTATAAAATAAATCCTGATTTTTCTTTTCGTTATTCTCAAGAGTTTTTCCAGCAGTATTTTAGTAGTTTTTTAGTAGCGATTTTGTTAGCCATAACGTCAATATCAAACCTCAATGCTTTTCATACGACTTATTACATATTTTAATATGCATAAAATATTCTATTCTGTTCGCAAACTTTCACATTTGAATACCATTAAAAATAGTTTTCGAGCAAAGAACTCAATTCGTAATTGAATTTTATGTTTGGTCGAGAGAAATTCGAGAATAATTTCGAAATCCATTTTTTACCTGTCCTTGCATTGCATTTCAATTTAGATTAATTTTTAAATGTATTATTTGCTATGGTTAGAATCATATAAAAAATTTATGCTCTCAAAAATAAATGGCATTTGTGTGGAATTAAAAAGGAATTATTAAAAAATCCATTAATATTTTCGGTTAGTTTTCAGTATTTTCCAGAAATTATACGAGGAAAAAAAATTATTAGTATTTATTGCAGTCATAATTCATAAATTTAATAATTGTTGGTTTGCAAGCAAAAAATTAAAAAGTGTTTTAAGTAGACGATTATTGTTACATTCCAGTTATTACAGGTTCTCGCGTAGGGAAAAAGAACACAAATTATACGATTATTGCAATTATGTGAATACGAAATCCGATTAAAAAAAATTAATTTGCGTGAAAAAGATTTTAATTTCAAATTGAATTAAATCCGTGTATGGAATTACAATTCAAAAGTGGTACAAATGAAAAAATGAAATATAAAATAAAATGCAGATTTGTAGGAAATCATAATTAAAAGTTTTTTCATATTTTATAAGCCTGAATACAATGCCATTTTTACCTCGGTATGTAAAGTGAGAAAATCTACCTTCTGAATTAAAAACTCGACAGCTCAAGTCCTAGCTATATAAGTAGTTTGTAATTTAGCTTAGGGAGTGCTTTTATTTGCCTCAAGTAGACTCAGCACTTAGAAATTAAAATTTAAAGAGTTGGTAAAGGATTTATTACGTAATAAAGTATGGGACAATGACAATTAATTATTGAAACAAACAAAAATAAATTACACCTTTACATATTATAATTTCAAGCTTTATGGTTTTAAAATGTTGAAAATAATTAATGAATTAATGTTCTCTTCAAACATATCCTTTACATTCATTCTTTGTATAATGATTAATGAGCTTTGGGAAGTATAATTGAAAAGCTTCTAGAAGTATTAAGAAAGCTCGTTGTAAGTTAAGTAGGATCATCGACCCGATAAAAGCGCATTGTATTCAGTGACACGATTTCACATCAATTACTCTACAAATAAATGAATGTTCCACAGAAAAAATAAATATAATCTGGATCATCACAAAAAAATATGGTGAACATGGAAAAAATCACGTCCCATCAAAAATATCCGAAAAAATTGGTACAAAAAACAAAAAAGGAATAATCACACGTGTTTTGTTCGGTACTCACTCTTTTTAATTTCTGTGATTTTATTATTTTAAAATCCATTATCGTTGATTTAATTTCCAAAGGATTTTGCATTGGCGAACATTTCAGTGATATTATTTTTTGGGCAATGTGTGAGGGTTCATTTCAGTTATTTGTTAATACATTTTTTGCGTTTCGTTTGCGATTTGATTTATTCAACAACGTGTGCATTCGCATGCCAGTGACAATATTCCCCCGTTCAATTTTTGCCCCAAAAAAGGTATTCGGTATGGAGGAGAGATACAAGTACAGAAAAAAAGAACAGAATATATAAATATGTTTGGAAGCAAAAAAAGTTATTTCTCTGTTATCAAAAAATTTAATCGGTAAAGCGTATTATATAAAATAAATATATTTATTCATTTTTGGTGTGTTTGTATGGAAAAAGAGTATGACGAGCAAATTTTTTCTACGTGAATTTTCCTGCAGGATTTTTCTCTGTACAAATTAAAACATTTTTATAATAAATATATTTCCAGGAATATGAAAAAACAACTTTTTTTCCAAAAAAATGTTGCCCGTCATTCTATTGATAATCTTAAAGTTTATATATTGTTCAACAAAATATATAATATAAATAACACGACAACATATCTAAAAACAAAAACTAAAAAATATGATACTGATAGCAAAATTCAAACTGTCGCTTTGGATAAAATAAATTACAGTTCGATGCAGTATTCTGTGAATTTGGTTCGCAATTATGCAATTATGGAAAAATATGTTGTATTTTTTGGTTCGGCGTTCACTCGCACATGTTTCAAGTAAGATACATTATAGGCTCTTGGCTTTCGCTTATTTAATTTATTTAATCTGGCACTTAATCGTATTAATTGCGCTCATTAATGTTAAATCGTTGATAATCCCCAATTCATGTTTTTTACACTTTTTACTGAGTGAGTAGCAAAGTTTTAATGTATGTGAGTGTTTTGGTGTATCCTGAGGTTTTTCTTTGTTTCTCGTTTAGTGCTTCTACTTATTGAATGCCTGAGATGATTTTATTTTTGTGTTGGCACAATGACCAGAAAATTCTAAAGGAAATATATTAAAAATGAGCAAAACGTGTAGCAAAATAAAAATCTAGTTCTGCAGAGTCATGCATCTTATTTGGAAAGCTCTTGTTGAAAAATGTCTTTCTATTAAACAAAAGAATGCTCCAAAATGGATTGCTGTGAGAGAAATTATGAATGTATGCTTCTGCTTTGGTGCTGTGGCGTTTCTACTAATGAAAGTTCAGTTATTTATGAAAAATGTTTAACATAGTTTTGATTTACTGAAGCTTTTATACATTTAATGGCTTTTAGCTCCTTTTTAATGTTCCAATGAAGGCCAACAATTAGGAAGAATTTTATTTTTGGTATTTTATATAATGGTGCATTTATATTGAAGGGTTGTATTAGGTGGACAATTTGTTTTGCATTGAATCATGAAAAATATCGAGGTTGACTTCAATAAAAAAGAAAACATCAATGTCCTCGACCCATTGAACTTCCTCGTATTAATATTTAAAAAGTGTATGTTTCTGTTTTTGAAGAGTATTTTTGTTTCTGGTATTTATGGTGTGTTTGGTATTCAAATGTCCCTGGACAATTTTATGTATTTTTAAAAACTAAGCTGATCATTATATTTCTATATATTTTTTAACGGAGCGTAGACGATAACTCATTTTCGGGTTTCTGTATCAACAAAGTTGTTTTGGCAATAAAATTATAATAAAACTGTTTTTCTTCTCAACCATTCATTTATCCATTCACTCGACTTTCAGTCAGATAAACTGAAAAACTTGGAAAATCATATTTAAAAATCTATTTGTCTTGCATCACAAGAAATAAAAAGAAAAACTAATTGCTGAAGGAAAAAAACTAATCATTTGTTTACTCATAAAAAATATTTATGGTTCGCAAACGTGATAGCTTTTAAATAAATTCCAATCAAACAGTCAGGCATACGAACAATTAAATTAATTAATTTTTGGGGTGCAGAATGATGCCGGAATAACGTTTACAATAAAAAAAAGTACAATTCAAGTGCAACTTTGGTGTGTACATTTTATCGCATTTAAAATTACAAAACATAGTTAGTGGAAAAAAAAACATATTTTTTTGGTGCTCTTAACACAAACACAGTGGCTTTTTGGTGCTCATTTCATTTTAATTTGGGTGTCCAGCTGATTTTTAATTAATTGATTAATTAATAAATTATTAAGTGCGTGTCAAAAACTCAATTTATTATTATTATCAAACTACGACTGTGCTCTTTTTGTATTTTAATTAGCGTGAAATACAGTAATTAAATTATACAAACTTGAAACATAAAATTGCAAAAATTGCAAATCAATTTTTTAAATAAATAAGAAGTGCAATAAATTTTAATTAAAAAATATAATCATTTAAATTATAATGGAAAAATTAACCAAACAAATTTTTTGTTATTGATCAGAATTTGCAAAAAAATTAATGAGAAATATTTTCTGCAATATTGGATTGGATGTTTTTTAATTATTGAGCAAATATGCAGTTTTATTAAAATATATTTGTTCCAATATTTCACAAAATAAATTATTCAGTGCTTTTGCATTTTTTAGCGGTCCAGCAATGATTTTTTCTCATATTTTGGCCGCTGAAAAGGAATTTACATTGTACTCCATGGAGCGATCCAATAACGCCACTTTAGCTTGCCAATTTAAAAATATTTCAAAATTGATTTGCTGTGAAACAATATTAATTAAAAAACATTTCGCTGCATTTCAGATGCTAATTATGTTTGTTGATTGATACGGAAAAAAATTACGGCAGCTTCGGATAATTGCTTGTTCACAAAAGGATAATGGCAGCATTAACAGGATAATTATGCCATTGAAATAAAAACACACATTATAACATGTGTGAAATGAACGAAATATTCGCATTTTAGACAAAAGCTATAAAAACCGCTATTGAAGCTTTTCCATGGAAATCAATGCAAATGCACTTTTTATGTCTAATTGTTTATGGGGTGGGTTATGTAACTGGTGGAATAAGTTCACTTTAGCGGAGGCATCATTCAATGAAAAATATTAAACCATTTTATGGAAACATGAGATTTGTTCAATTTTTAGTTTGCAACTGATTCAAAAAGTATTCATGTAACTAAACTATTTAATAGATACAAATTCATGTTCTTAATGAAATTTAAAGTTTTTAAATTGAAAACAAAATTTCTCAGCCAAAATGACTCTTTCCACCCATTGACAACCGTCCAATTTTATTTCTGCGGCGAAAAGGCATTAATGAATGAAATTTTGCGGCGGGAAAATTTTTATGGAGAGAGAGAGAGTTGGCCCAGAGAAGCAAAAAAGATATCTGAATTAGCAACGGAAAAATATGTTTATGGCTTTTCTGTTCGCAAAAAAATGTTCACCAAAAAAACACCAGCCAACCGAAAAAATTTGTGGGCAAAAACTTTGCATGCAAAAAATAGTTTTTCTTTTCTCCCCAAAAAAAAATACTAAAAAATTATGTTGATGATAACTTTTTTCTCGAAAAAAGTGTTCATCATAAAAAGCTGCCAAAAATTTCAACACAAACACTTTTGTGTGTGCTGGTGGCCCAAACAAAAAACTTTTGCTCAATTTAGTGCGCAGAGACCAAAAAACAGTAGAATAAGAATGATTTGCATTCTTATCAAAAAACAAAAATAAACAGAGCTTTGTTCCAAAAATCTTTTCAAAACTTAACAAAAATATCACAAAAACAGTGCAAAAAAACTCGTTCGCTTTTGTTGATAAAAAAATTTAAGTGCATTTGTGTGCCAATATTATTTTGTGGGTGAACGTTTAAAAATTTGCTTTATTTTGCGTAAAAAATTACAAAAATCATATTTTCAATGATTTTTATTCAAAAAAGTAGCATTAGTTCAAAAATTAGTTCATATGCGAGTGTTGCCCAAAAACACTAATTAACATCAATAATTACATTACAGAAATTCAATTGCAATTGGGGTGGTTTCAAAAACAATAATCAAGGTAGTACAAAGCAGGTGATGATTGAAATACTTATTAATATTTTTTCAAAAGGTATGAGAATTGAATTCAATCAAAATTTAGCTTAAGTATTCACCACTTGCTTTAGTTACCCTTCAAAAATCTAGTTATGATACAAAAATAAAGGATGGGTTTTCAAAAATCAAATGCGTATGAAAAAACGTCGAATCCTTCATGTATGACTGCAGAAAGAGAAAAAAATGTTCTACAATTGCTCAAAAAAATTCTAAATTATTTCCAAAAAATACGCCATCTCAAAAATGCTGCAACAAAAATATTTGACATCAAAAAATTGTTTATCAAAAATATCATCCAAAGACATCAAAAATCCGATCGTCTTGGTAGCGGCACCTGTAAAAAATCCATCAAAAGTTTCACTCGCTTAGGAGTCAAAAAATCTAGGTACCAATTCAAAAAAAGTTGGTCAAAAAGTGCAACACACAAACATTTTCATTTTTCCATCAAAAAAATTACGTAAAAAAAATTCATCTTCAAAAATACACCAGGATAAGTTCCAGGAAAAATGCAAAAAAGTGTGATGCTTAAAAAATGTGCGGTATCAAAAATTCTTATATACTTTTGCACGTCGTAATGGTTGTTTTGGTCGCCATCTGCCATCTCGGGTTGCTGTTCAGATTTTTTTTTTTAAATTGGGTATCAAGAGGGGGTATCAAAAGTGCAAACGGGTTTTGTGAAGTTAAATATTTTCTGTTAGTAGTTTTAGACTAAATTGTCAGTGAATTTTATATAATTGTGCTTTAAAGTAAAAAGTTTATACATACCGTCCTCATGCGTTTTCACGGTGATTGGATATGATCTTGGCCCATCGCCCACAGAAGTGCCTGCCAGTGCCCATACTTTGTATTCTGTCCATCTTTTTAGCTCGTCTAGTACGATGTTGGTGATGTTCAGTAATAAAACATCTGCTTCACTATCTGAGCGTCCCGCTTCAACGAAGAATACTACCCCGCGGAAAAAGATTAATATATGCCCCTCAAATAACAAAAAGTGGCATAAAAAAAGATTTCTAAATAAAATATTTTAAAAGGTGTCTGAATTTACAGCAATAATTGCTGGTATCAAAAGGAAGCTTTATCTTCAAAATATATATTTTTTAGGACTTTTTTATAAAACCAAAGTCTTGTATTTATTTGTCTGACGAGATGAAAAATTGATAATTGCCCGAAATTCAGGTGAAATTGTCATGCATAAAATAAAAAATGTTACGTGAAATCTCATTTTTGTGGGAGGGGCATATAAAAAATATATATATAATAAAATAATATATATAAATTCACATATATATATAAATTTATAGGATATATATTTGTTATATACCTTTGTAGTAGACGATCCGACCATTGGCACGGTCACTGGGCGGTGGAAGCCAAGAGACGGCGATTGTTGTTGGGCTGGTGGCCTCGGCAGTGATATTGCGGGGTGGAGCTCCTGGTACTACGATTTTTTTGAGTTGATTTACAAATTGATGATTTGTATGACAAAATTCATCAAAATGCAAGTTGGGATTTTTCAAAATGGCAAGTTTCAAAAAATCATACAGAAATCATAAAAAGAAAAAAAAAATATAAAAAGAAAAATAAATTAATGGTCTCAAATAATTGAAATTGATTGAAATGAAAAAATAAAATCATAACCATGTAAATGTAATGTTGATATTGAGGTTCTAGCGAATACATTAAACTTCAGTTATTTCAACATCAAAATGCAATATTGACTATCAGGGATTGAAAGGTTTTTTAACATTAAAAATATAACATTATTTTTTTTTGGTTTTTGTAACAGTTTGAAAGTTATACATTTAATTTTGATAAAAATTTGGCAGTTGGGAGCTTTTCTTGAATATATTACAAATTTATTAAACATTTAAATAGATAGAAAAACGAAACAAAAATTTATCACAAAATAAAGTGGAGCTTAAAACCCTTCCCACCAGATTTAAAAATTAAATAATAATACTGTGAATTTTTGAACAGGTTCGTAAAAAGCTTTTAGTTGCAAAAGCTTGATAATCTAGCTATTTAATAATTAAAATTCAATTATGATCAGACAAAAAAGGTCCATTATTTCTTTATATTCATTATTATGTAAAAGATCAGATTATCCAAAAGAGTTTTAAAATTAGCTACATGAACAACATTAACAGAATTTTGCTTATAATTCACGATCCAACTACATAAAGAATGCAAGTAAATGCCAAAATGCCCAAAAATATTAACATTAAATTTACATCGACATACTTTCGAATCAAAAGAATATTTGTACGGTAGTTTTCAAACTAAAACTAAATAAACTAAATAAACTAAATATAAAAGAGAACCGAATATGTAATTTCGTATAATTGTAATCTCTTTTGGCGAAACGAAAAGTTAATTAAAATTTAAAATGTATAATCGGAATAAAATCATACTAAAAGGTATGTGGTCCTGAAATTTTGAAAATTATTTATGTCATCGCTGGTTGCTCGTTTTTAGAACAATTCACGATTATAATATTTTATGTAATTAAATTTTAGTGTATATGGCAAAAATTACATTAAGGCTAAAATTATTCCAATCTATGTGAAAAATAGACAAAACTTTGTGTAATACATATTCAGTGCTTTTGAGTGCTCACATAAAATTTATGGTGAAAAAGTCCAACAAAACTGGTGCATGCAAATTAGTTCAGTGTTCAAAGTAGTTCAAAAAGTTCCAAAAAAAAAACATTTTACAACTAAAAAAACATAAAAAGCTGCCAACAATCAAAAAGTTTATGAGGCTTTCATGCTTTGTAGAAAAACCATAAACTTTTCCTTTGTGGCAGCGCTTGGAAATCAAAAATTCACTCAGTTTTACACCAAAACACACTCTCATGAAAAGATAAATGTCGGTTAATTGATGGCTGGCTCATTAAACATGTTTTTTATAAGTGTTTCTGCTGTTATAAATGGTTTTTAATGACTTAACGCATAGCGACTCTTACAGCAAGCAGATATTAAAAGGGTCCCTTGACAATGGCTGAATAAATTATAAAATTTTGTTTTATGATTTAACTTGATTTAACCTTTCCAAGCAACGAAACATAAACAAAAATAGGCAAAGTTTCGTTTCTTATTGCGTCATGTAAGTTTAAACGCTCTGTGCTATGAAATGCTAAATTATTTTAATTTTATAAGAAAGTTGTAAACTTAAATTATCCGCTTGTTAAGATAGATATTTGTACATCCACCGTACCATACTTTTTAAGTGAAATAAACTAAAATTTTATGAATGGGTTTTTATGCATGTTTGCAAATAATGTACTTTTGCACGGAGTTTTCTTAAATAAACTTTTAAAAGTATAAAGATGTCAACAGAAAAGTTTTCTGAAGAGAATAATTCTATTAAACTTAGTAATTATAACCTTTTCATCAGAATGATATTCGTTGATTAATAAAAGTATCTTTAAGATTGAAAGTTTTCCGACAATATTTTGAAAAGATGACAAATTTTTTATCATATTATAAACTAATTTTATATTCTGAAAACACGTTTAAATAATATATATTATATTAGTCCTGATTTCTTATAAATAATATTCTAGCTGCTTGCTGCCCAAGATACCACCGTCAAAGTTCATCAGGCAAGTATAAAACTCAAAGAAAATGCAATTATTTACGTAAAATTAAAGACTGATTCATTTGTTTGTGTTTCAAAACATTAAAAATAGTTTTTAAACTCATAAAGTGATTGTAAGTATTCAGTGTTCCATCATCCTTTCACAACTATTATTGTAACTTCAATAACTTTTATGGCTCTCATTTTAATGATTTGATGATTACAATATTACATGGTTTGACGTAAGGTTGATATTGCTGGCCTTTTAGCATTGTTCATAGTTTGTTCTTATTCGCGCTCAATGACCTTTGTTACCTTTGGGTTCCACTCGGGCGAGCAGCGATGCATTTCTCATGCCAAAAAAGGCTGCCAGCAATCAATTACACTTGAACTTGGATGGTGCTTGAGGTTAAGCATTCTGTTGGCAGCCCCGATTTTTTTGGCCGAGAAATGCTTCGCTGCATAAATAAAAGGAAGATGTAGAGAGCAGATCAATTATTGTCCTTACCATACTGTTTAGTCCGTACAGGGATTGGTGGGGTGGTGGCGCCTTCGCCTTTTTGGGAACGGGCTGCCAGCCAAATGTAGTACAGAGTGTCGGGGTACAAACCACCAAGCGTATATGATTCTGTGTTTGGAATGCGTCTAAATTAAAAATAAATGACATTAATTCATGAATAAATGTTCTGCAAGGATGTTGTTAGGTTGTTGGTCAAACACATACTGGTGATGCTGCTCGTTTGCATACGTGTCATTCCAATACAGTTCATAATGCACTATATTCTCGCCAGCGTGAGTTGGTTTGGACCATTGCAATGTAACGCCTGTCTCGCCAATGTCAGTGGCGCGGAAACTGCTAGGTTGTGAAGGAACGCCTGTAAATTATAATTGGATTTGTCAACATTTTGAAATTTTGTGACTTTAATTATAGTTTTGTAGTTTTGTTATCCCGTAGTTTGAATTGAATTTTAAATTTCTGGTAATTTTCAAAAATGTTTCGCATTTCACAAATTTAATTAGATAGGATTTTTCTACCTTGTTGCGTTTTCACTTGAACAGGATTGGACATTGGTCCAGCGCCCATTGAGGTAAATGCTTGCACTCTAATCGTATAAATGGCATGTGGCGTGAGCTCAGAAATTGTGGTTAGCTCGCTGTTGTCGACCATCTGTGAATTCCACGACGCCTCGGGCTGACTGGGACTGGTGGTAAAATAAACTTTGTATCCCTGCGAACGAGCAAATCGAAAATGAAAATACATGAAAGCGTTCAAAAGCATTAAAATAAGCTGCTTACCGTCACTTGTCCGTTGGGCGTCTCTGGTGGCTCCCACGTGATCACCATAGTGGAAGAGCTGAGCGGTCGCACCTGAATATTTCTAGGTGCACTCTCCATTTCTGTAATATTCAAGTAAAAACCGGGCATACACAATTAGGTTCATGTTTCAGCAATTTAGCAAAAAAAAAGAGAAGAATATTCATGTTCTATCTTTAGTTGGTGCACTGCAGTGTCATACTCAAGTACTCAACAAAAACCAGGAGAACAGTCATAAAAAAAAGTATAAACCGAATATAAACACAACATTTACATAGATGGAGACCAAAATTACGGGATCATAAAAAATGTACATCAACTCAAAACACAAAAATATTTTGGAATAGGATGGGAGGATTGGAGCTGGACAAACATATAGAGGGGTGGTTTATACATCAATATTACTTACTGGAACCTCCATAGGCGGAATCACCTTTATTTATTCAATAAGCATGTAAAAATATACAAGGAATGTTTGTTTAATTCAAAAAAAGTCACACTCGGCTCAATGTCACAAAAATGTCTATTAACGTCTGATTAAAATGAGTTTGATGGAGCAGGTGCTGCATCTAATGCAACACAAGCTAGCCAATGACAGCTAAGTAATTATTTAGTTTGCACTTACATTTATTTTAACATTTTTGCAAAATCCGTCAAAAAATAGCGCGGGCAAGTGCGCGGAGTTTGATTAGTTTAGTTTTTTTGTAGGTCGAGCATGAAAGAAATTAGTTGGAAAAATATCTTCTAAGAAAAATTTGCACAAAATACAAAAAACATACAACTGATGGCGAACGTCTAGAGTGGAACTTATGGTGGGTGGTGATGGGTCGCAGAACATAGTAAGGGACTATATTGTACTATGGTTTTGGATGGATTTAGCAGAAAATACATTGTACAACTGTGTCGCAGAGCAAACACAAACATACACACGCACAGAAGACGTTGTGCTTCCATTATAAAATGTGAAGCAAGAAAAATGCTTGATAGATTGAGCTTTTAAGCGTTTTGGAACATTCAATGGAAAAAAGCTCTATTATAGATTTACTCAAATGCAGTTTGTGGTGCTATTTTTTAAAGGGGTTAGAGCTTGGAAGGTTTTCAAAGAGTTAATTATTGCTCGGTTGGCAAACGGGATTAAAAGGATTAAAAGTGTATATTTACCGGTTTCTCCGGTGGTGGTTGAAACTGGTGCTGACATGGGGCCACGACCAATGTTATTGACTCCAATAACGTGGAATTCGTATTCGGTGTAAGGACTGAGCGCTCGTACAACGTAGAACATTGTTATAATACCGCTGATCTCGCTGAAAGCCTGTAAATAAAATATGTAAATATGGGAAAATGGGATGTATCTTTGCTTTAACTGTACTTCTGGTATAATGGGAAAATTTCAAAAAATATAAAAACTAAACATTTTGTTCGTGTTACACTAACCTGATTAGCATTCTTGGGCTTATATTGCAATACATAATATTGCAGATCTTCAGGTCCTTTATAAGACCATTCAATCCTAACAGATGTGGCAGTCACTTCTGATATACTAACATCGGTCGGCGCAGTGGGGAGTGCTGAAAGCATAAATCACGTTATTCACATTTACCATCAATACTAAACCTTTCATGTCTATCTCATATAATATATCTCACATTGAACTTTAACCATAGCGTGCGCTTCAATAACCCCCAAACTAGAAGAGGCAATACACGTGTAGTTAGCACTGCTCCTAATATCAGTCAAATCGAGCACATTCCGGCCTATTGGCAACTCATCCTCGGAAGTCAATTCCTTGTCTACTCCTTGTCGCCACTTTACAAAAGGCATTGGTGATCCAACGGCCACACAAGTCAAGGTCAAATTTCCACCCAACATCACTTCATTTACCATGTCTGGAGGCCGAGAGAACTGAGGAGGTACTCTTCGCACCTTAACGTAGAGATTTGTTTGTTTGGAGTGCTCCGTTCCCACTGAATTCTCTGCTACACATTCGTATTTTCCTTGATCGTCAACTTCACTGTTGTCTATCTGCAAGGAGCCTAATGAGAGAAAAAATTTGAAATATTAAATACGATGTAATAAGATAATTTACTTTGACAAAACATGATCAAGTTGTATTATTATGAAGAATAGTTACGAATGCCTTGAAAAAGCGCCATTTATTGTTAAAAACAAATAAACCCTCTCAATTTAAAATGTATGTTCCTGTTATATTATATACCAAGAAAAACGAGCTGCTGCATAAAAAAGGTCAACCGGATCCGGAGATGCTTTTTGTTTTACGCCAAATTTAACTACTCTGTGAACATTCCGCAATTTATTTTGGAAGTCGAGCTCAAATGCCACATCGTTTAATAAATTATTCAAATGAAATATTGAAACAGAAAATTGCATATGCATTATTCTCGTGCTAGGTTCAGCACAGGGCTTTAAGAACTACATTAGTGGTGAAATAGATGCTCATTAATATGTTGTGCAAACCATCTAGCTTTAGCCCTGCCGCCTTTTTTTTGCTTCAACTGTGAGCATACAATGTAGCAGTATATTTTCCACCCATAAAGTCTTGAACATTGTTCATGTATCTTCCATCTTCTTGCTTCTTGGTTTCCCATTGTTGAATTCTGAACAGAATTTAGCTATAAAAAATAAATTCCTTGCCGAGCTCGGCTGCTGGTTTTCCGCTCCTTTTGCCAATACAGCCAACGTCGTGCTGTTGTTGTTGCTGCCTGCTATTAACCGCAATGCAAAGTCTTGTCATGTATATTATTTTAACAAATTTTTTCCGCTATCAAAATAAACCATGTATACAAATTTTTTTTTGGGTGAAAAGTATACAGTTTGATACTGCATAAAAGCTTCGAGAAAGGAGTAAGAAAGGCGTAAAGATTGTTTGAAATATTGGAACTATTTTTCAGTTTTCATGGGGTTTTAAAGTGTTTCTGTAGAAATCATAAATCAAAGCCAAAAGAAATTTATGTACAATATATTTATATGCTCTTTAATTTAAGTCTTTATAAAAAGTTCATAAAAATCTTGCAGAGCTCTTTTAATCTATGCTACTAAATTTAAAATACTTTAAAAACAATAACTTTGGTAAATGCGTCTATCAATTTACTTTATTGTTTCAAGGAATCTTTCCAAATCGATCATCATTCATTCTCCAAGTACTTAATCCATCATATTTTGTGTTCCTTGTTCGGTTTCAGAAGAGTTTTTGTGTGGAATACTTTAAGCTTGAAACCGAGGGTGTTCTATAAAGTTATGAATACTAATCAATATAAAATTTTGAGTGCGAATAGACCTTTTTTGAATTTCGAATGAATTTGTCTGTCTCAGTTTAATTAATTAGTTGTTTTTCTGGTTCAATATTGTGCAGGATCAATATCCAAACAACTAAAGAACCACAAACTTTATAAAGTTTGAGTAAAACAATGTTCAGTTTGGTGAAGCAAATGGTGCAAATGCTGCATTGTAACTAAAAATTGTCATAGCGTTCTAATAATTCGAGCATAAAAACTTTACATTACATTATAAATATTGCAGTTTGCTCCATCGTGGCAAATAATGCTGTGCAAATGCTTTAAATCGTCTTGGCTGCACTTGGCTGTGTATATTTAAATATTGAAGCTCCATAAAAAATATTAAAAAAACATGTTGAATAAAAGTGGGAAATAGGGAAAATAAGTTATGTCCATAGTTTTGAGGGCTATAAGGAAAGGCAGCATTATGTATTAGGTATTTCAATAACCCACATAAATAACAGAAATAATATGTATTTATGAGTCTTTTCTGTTCAGAGGGAAAATTGTTAACAATTTCGTTCAATTTTTCCGCTTGTATAACAGTTTTGATCTAATTCGAGACACTTTGGTTCAATCTTTAATACAACTATTTATAGACATCTTTTGTCAACTTTCCGCATATCAGTCATCGTGAAATAGTCTTGTTATCAAGATTCTTACATAAAATCATAGTAGCCAGAGCATTTTACTTGAGATATTAAACTTTAATCACTTGTGCTTAAAAATCCACGATCTAATCATAGACACTATATTAGCCGACCCTCAGAGCGCATATAAGCAATGAAGTTACTCGGTTTTTAGTTATCCGCTAACTTCACTTACTTCATTACTTCGACCCCGCGAAAAAAGGAAAAGTACTGAAATACATGTTTTAGTAGAAAAATCCGTGTCGCATGTATTCAAATTTTTTTCGGTCTTTTCAAATTAGAAATGTCAAACTGACAAACGGGTTTTGCTAAACTTCACCGGGGTAAATATCAAAATAATATAATTTTCCTCGAAAAAAAGATTGCTCCATATAAAAAATAGTCCTTTTTTAAAATCATTATTTTGTTCAAAAAAGTTGCATGTGGATTTTCTTTTATGGTGAAATATCAAAGATGAAGAGTCCAATTGAACTTCTGTTTCAACAGAATTTGAATTAGGCAACGCTAAAGTGGTATAATTTGAGTGTCTATTTTTAAATCGAAACACTCCGTCTAAAAATACATATTTCCTGTTAAAGAGTTCGATAAATATTATTTCGAAACCAATTTTTTTAAATACAAATTTACATAATTGCCCCTATTTTAAAATAAAATACCACTTTCTACTGGCTCTTTGCACATGCTTTGTTGTTCGTTTACAAGAGCCACTTCAGCGTACTTATTTACGGGCTTGTATAATAAATATTGATTGCATTAAAAATAAAAGAGCTATGCAGGCCTTAGGAGTTTGGAGTTGAGTTGAAGGAGAATGATAAAAGCTTTGTTTAATTTTAAATACAGACGGCGAAAGCTTTATTAACCTTTCAAGTGATTTATTTATCATTATAGTCAAACCCTAAATTTCCATTATAAAATATCAAGGATGGATTAAAACGGAATGGGAACAGAAATTGTGTATAGAATGTTTACCTTTAGGATAAGATTTTAAAAATCCATCTCAAGAATATTTTTTAAAATTGAGCTCAATTTCGAACGAAAATCCAAATTTAATATAAAGTGAAGCTTTTTTTTTTGATGTTTTATAATCAAAATATCCTTCAAATGATTTATTATTCTAGCAATACAAAACATGCTCGTTTACCCACAAACAAAAACACAGCAATAAGCTGTAATTATATCCTAAAATTGCATGTTATCATCGTAAATCAGGCAAGGTTTTAGCATTTAAAATTCAATTAATGATTTATTCTAATTTAATCTAGAATTGGATTTTGTTGGCCAATGCAATTTCATTTGGAAAATTTATTTGCGGAAGTTTTCAAATTTAGAGAATACGGTATTGTAGAAACTATTGGAATATCGGACAGTGTGGATACCACCAGAAAAACCAAAGAATCTACTAGACTTGATTGATTTGATGATGAGCTCAGTGAATTGGAAATTCCCATCTAATCATGTGCACCAGCAATGCCATGAGTGGAACTCGGTCATTAAATCAAGAGAAATTGGAAATGATTGGCAGACGGTGTATGCCAACCAAAAATGTGTGTGTGCACACTATACTGGCTAGTGAGTATATGGAACGACTTGTTGCCGATCAATAAAACTCAAATTAAATACGAAATTATCCTGGATGGGTAAAATCAGAAAATGCCACAACCAAAATTTTTCATCGAAAAGCTTCAATAAAAAAAACCAACAACTCCCTTTATACATACTTTTATGCTTTTTAAAGCTTTGTGGGAATGCACAAGTCATTGCCAGCCAGCATAAATTAAATTGTGTTATCAAAAAAACTTCACATTATTGATTTTGGCTGTTCGAATGTTCGAACACGATTCCGCTCACAAAATTATACGTTTTTAACAACATCATCAATAAATGATTTATTTTGCTGGTTTTTCGGGTGCAAAAACTGTTTTTATAAATTTTTTTTTTATTATAATGATGTGTCGATAAAATAAATTTTTCACATTTTACACATCGAACAACTTTTTCGAATTTCTCACACAATGTTTCAATTCGACAATTTTCCATTTTATTTTCCAGAATAAATATGAAATAACTACTGAAAATGTCTTTATCGATTGTATTTAATTTAAACAAAAAAACTATTTGTTCAGAAATCAAATGAAAATGAGCAAATCAGAGAACAAAAATGTTTAACACGATTCATGTGTCAAGCCAGCACAAAGCATCGAGTTTTACGGTTAAAAAAAACGATTTGCTCCCTGACCAAACTGTGTTAAATATTAATTGGGCATTTAATTGACGTGAAATTACAAGGATTGATCTACCAATTAACTGCGTGTATCACTTATAGACTTTGAAGCTTTATTAAAATGATAATTACAGTATACTGTGAAAATAAATGAAGCACACTTTATTTAATTACCAAACTTTTTAATTGCGTCAGTTTACAGAATAATTGCTGAGGAAAAAAATTGTGATTGACATAAAATTTTATGTCAAATCAAAATTATAGTTACAAAAACTCAAGAAGCATGTGTTTTACATTTAAATAATTAATTGAGGAAATACTTTCTTATACTGATTATATTTTTATTAAGTAAGACCCTTATTATCCAAATTATATTTAATCACAAGGAAGTAAAAATCACTTGGTTAAATAATTGGTTTAAAAAACTTAAACATTCAAGGTACTCTGTTATTAAATTTTGGTATTTTTAAAAATTTATTGTGAGCTTTAATGTTAATGGTAAACTTTCAAAGTTTAAGTATAAGTCCCACACAAAAACTGTTTATCGGAGAACTTGGTTTTCAAACTCTAACAATGTTAATCACGCGACAATTATCGTAGACAAATTTCATTTGTAACTATAAAGTTTCCATAAGAAATTCACATGAAATATCAGACAGGTGCTAATACATTCGATAATTGCTCAATTTGTCCTCCTTTCAGGTAAAAACTGTTAGGACATTGATTTTCTCACATGCTCCACTCTATAAAAAACCTCTGAAAAAAAACACTCCATACAGTTCTAACTTTAATTTCAGCTTGTTATTGAAACATCGAAAGCTGCAAAAAAAAGGACTCGACGTTCGTATAATGAAAAATAGCGGAAATTCAGATCACCCGAAATACAAACAAGGTAGAAAGTCAAAAGGAGCGAGCGGAAATAAATAACGGAAGAGGTATTACGTGCATAAAAACAGAGTATCCTTTACTGTACATGGCCAATTTATAGTATGCTTTAGATGGCAGCAAAACCTGCTAAATTATTGAGTGGAAGCACAGAAGAACATTTAAGCATGCAGTCGCTGATAGTAGTTTTCTACGGACAGTGATGTAACTACAGGCTGACTTTGTGGGCAATGCCGATTTTTATATATTTGAAAAAGAGATTAATCAGACTCGGACCATTGTTTATGATTTATGAGAATTTGAATTTATTGGGCTTGAAAATCAATTTAGCTTCCTAAAACCGACCATAAATCAAAATTATATGATTTAAGGCTTTTAGTAAGTGCTCGATAAAAAATGTAGAGCTCAACCTTAGTGATATTTCATCCATTCTGTATAAAGGTTTGAATTTGGGATTTTTGTATTCAAATATGTTCTGAATATTACCTTCGAACAATGTGCACGATATGAATGAAATTTGGATTGAATAAAGTCTGATCAAACCCTGATTATGATTATAAGTATCATCTACCTCAACTGCACCACTTTTAGGATATACCAGAAAATAATCGAAAATGTAATGTATTTCAGTGCCTGATATGGAAATTTCATTAAATTTATTGGAACACACGGCCAAAATATGTAAAAACACAGGCGATATGGTTGTAAACCATTTTTTCCTGATTTAATATTCAATTTAATAAAGGTTGCAGCTAAATATGCAAACGTTTTACATATTTTGTGATATAATTTATGGGGGTTGGACCTGGGGCTAAAGTTTGGTCGGGCAATTGTGACCGATGCGCCTCTCGCACTTTGATGCAGAACTGCAGAGCATTTAAAAATATTTTATTAAATATGGAATTTTGCTGTGGGTGCAGGCATTTGAGGAATTCTTGGTATTTGGATAGAACTGCTTTCATGTATGAACTACATGTGACTTGGCGAACAAAAAAGCTCCCGTTGATACGTGCATTTTAAGTATGCAATTTATTGTATTAATTTTAATTGCTGCCATTGTAGACTTTTCGTTCTTTTGCAACACATAAAATAAATTCGAAAAATATGAAATATGTACGGAAAGCCAATCCAATAGACTTTTATTGGGTATAGTTGCATGCCTTGTTTGTGCCTCAAGTTTTTAGCTTTGTGTGGAATATGAATTCTCATATTTTCGAAAATTTTCCTATTTGGAATATTTCGCCTCCGCATTCAAATGTGATTTGTTCGGGGGAAAATATATGGAATACGTTTAGGAAATGTTAAATACACAATTCCGGAAAATGCTAAAAACCAAATCACATAAAAAATATTTTTATTATTATTGCAAACAAGCAAACAAGAAAAAATCTGGATTTATTGCTCGAAAGTTGTGCATACTCTTTGTACGGCCAAAAGAGCTCAGTACGAGTGTGCTTGGAGGAGGACTTTCTAATGATAAAATTTAAAATAATAATATTCTGAATGAGTAATTAGAAAAATATGAATAGTATGTGCATACAAAGTGCCTTTTTTAGTGTTTTTTTTTTCGGGGTTGTAATGCAAATAGAAAATAGTGAAATATGAAAACGAAGGCAATATAGTTTTGCTGCATGTGATTTTGATAGCGCAGGCAAAATGCTCCATTTTCAATTAAAATATGGAAGTGAACCGAAATGTGAATTGTTTGCATAATTTTGCATATTTTCAGCAAATTGAAAAAGTCTTTGCCGTACAGCTTTTTTAGTCGCTGCAGTTTTGCAGATTCTATGGGAAATGCAGCAAATGTGGAAGAATTCTTGTGTCAACATCAACATCAATACAATTCGTCCCCATTACAATAGTATTTTGTATTTTGTATTTTGTATTTTATATTTTCGGGACTTGAGCTTTTCTATGTTTGTGAACAAGAAAGTTTGTCATTGAGCTCAATTACGTAATGTGAAAATACTTGAAAATTTTTGTTCTATCATTGAATTATATTTTGTTGGAAAATTTTAGTTGCTTTAAGAAGACTTTATACAGTAGATTTTACATTTCTATTTTATTTGCATTTGTGAAGGCAAACTCTCTTGAAAATTTACATTATATTTTATTTATGAATATTTCTGCTTGTATTTACAAAAATGTATTAAAAAATTTTTTCTGATTGAACGGAATTTTCCAGAAAAATTTCAATATATCTAGTAACAAAAGCAAACTTCATAGAAAAATTGAACAGAAATTAATTTTTCTGTTGAAACTTTAAAGCAATAAAGTAGATTAAAATTTAATTCTGGATACTTATTTCCAGGGTTGTAGAAGTGGGTAGGCGCGAGTAGGCGCGACCCCCTTGTTAAAATTTGGTTTAGTGCAAGTTTAGTACAACTTTTTAATTTTGTCTGCAAACACTCATCAACGCCTACCTTGTTAATTCACTACTTCTACACCCCTGCTTATTTCGCAAACTTTAGTAATTCATTCTTCATAATTCATTATTCAGATTTGCTTCAAGGATTGCATTTGATTCACATTTCAGGGTAATCGAAAATAAATCTTATTGTTTCTCTCGTTTGATTTGATTATTTTCGTTTTGACTTTTTTATATCATTTGCTGCCGTTGTTTATACTGAATGGTATCCAAACAATTTTCTTCCCTTTCTGCTGGAACAGTGCCATTAAACGTTCGCTCTGTGGAGCCATTTATTTGGTTAGGACAGCCTTTTCTATTTCAGCTTCGTCTTTCGCATTTATTCAATTTGGCTTTTGATACACATAAAATTGATGGAAAAAAGTCAAAGTCACGTTTATTTGCACAGCTTGTATAAGAGATGTACATACAGTGATAATAACAATACAACCAGCAGCCAGTCGAGGCGAGCTTAAAGCAAATCTTGGTGTAATTCGACTGTTTGAGTTGGCGTGTTTGGCTACCTCCTTCACGGAAGGTAAAGCTCCTTGTTTCTTGTTTTTGTTTTTACAACCAACCGAACACATACACAGATTGAGGGTCATTTTTGCTCCGGCAAATCTCAGATTTTAGATCCTTTAATTGAGATTATTGAATCATTTCTTGGATTTTTTTTTTCATGAGGATTTCTCGTCTGCCACAAGGTATATAAGCACAAAAACTGGAAGGTGAATTGTTTGAATTGTTGAATTTGGTTTAATGTTTCATAATATTATAGAATGTTGGAATAGAATGCTTGGGTAGAAGGAAGGCATTCAGAGACAATAAAAGCCTAAATCATTCGTTTAGATAAATTAATATAAATAAAAAAGCAATTTTTGTGATTGACTCTCGAGCTCTGCTGATCCAATTTCCCATGAATCAGATTAATCTCTCTTGTTGGGTAGGTTTAGATTCGGAAAGTGAATTGATAGCAGGTCTTCCATAGTGTTAATTTCACATTGGTTTGGATGGGCTTTAAAAGTAAGTATTTTTGTGATGAAGATTATATCCTTTATCAAACACTTTAATCTTAAATAAAAACAAAGTGAAGATACCCTGGAGGAAAAAATCTACACTTTACATTTTACACATCACTTGACTTAATATATGGCAAGAAATATTAACTCGCATTCCGTTAGCATTAATATTTCAATGGCATGTGCTCTTGTTCCCTTCCATGCCATAAACAAACATAAAAATTCTTTGCATTATTCGAAACCCCTGCGCCCATTTATTTACTCGGCATTTTATTGATGCAATATATCATAACAATCGCTCATATATTATTCATGTATAAACCGAATCAATTCCAAGCACTGGCTTACCGTCCAACAGCGAATATCTGGCGTTGTTCATTTCCACGCGCTTCATGTCCTTTAACCAGTGGATTTTGGGTTGTGGGTTGCCAGTTGCTTTGCACTGCATCACTGCCGTGTGTCCAATCTCGATGACGCGCGTGTTTGGAGACTGTGTGATGATTGGGAACCCAGCTGGCGTCTTTTCACCTGTAAGAGAGAGATCAAAAATTTTTTATTTTTATTTTCTTGAGAAGTAAAGAAGTTTCAAGAGGGGAAAATTTTTCGAAAATAAACATCATTTGTTCAAAGGAAAATATATCATGATAGAAAATTTGTGAAAAAAAATATCCATCAGTCGCCACATCTTACTCTCCTTGGTAACGGACAATTTTGCGTATCATTAAAGACGGCAGGTGTAGGATCAATTAAAAATTTAAATTTTATTTTCATTTTGCATCATCATCAAAGTGTCGGTGCTTACAAAAAAAGGTATCTCGCGAGTGAAAGCACCTCGTAATAAACAACAGTAGAAGCTTTTAGTAAATTAAATATGAAAAAGTCGGAATACGTTTCCATTAGAAATTCCTCGCGCGCGCAAGGAGGCGACAATTTAAATCCTCTTAGAGTGAGCGTTTTGTCGAGCCACGCAGAGTGCCATCAGCGCCCTTGTTGAAAGATGTAATAAAAAATAAAATTAATAACGTATGGCAGCGAGCTCAGGTGAATGCGATATTGTGATATTACATCATCCTGTTGGCATCGATGTCTGGAGCAGAAGAAGGCAAACTTTCTGCTTCCAAAGGATTGTTTCAACTTTTCTTTTCTAATCTTTTTGGCTGTCTGACCGAGTTTGAAGAGAAAACTTTCTAGAAGCTTTACGAAATGTTGTTAAAGCTTTATATCTGAGGATTTTGACGCTTCATTTGAAGTCTTTAGAAACATTTTCTGATTTATGTACGAAACAAAATACCCCTGTGGTATTCTTAACATAATACGAATGCAATATGATAATTAAAATGAGTTGAACCATAAAAGGTTTCATTTTATTTATAGAGATAACCAGGAAACAGTACGTATGGTCTGTGAAAGAATATAAACCTGTTACATTCTTGAACAACATGCTTTCTGACAACACCCACATTTTCTCAGAAACGCTCTGCAATCCTCCTCTTCAGTGCAAACACTTTTTTTGCAAACGTTGCGCCTTATCCCAAAATGTAGATTAGAATTTTAAACACAATTTCACATTATGAATTTTTAATTTTTGCTTCCCATCTTCTCAGTAGCGTCTTATGGCTCTATGGCTCTATGGCTCCGTAGCTCTGGCAATGCCGTTTGAGCGAGGATATACTTTGAAAAGATTTCTTTTTTATTCGTTGCTCAACAATTAATACAAATACCATTTGAATTTATGTAAATATGAAGAAAAAAATGAATCTATTTGTTTTGCATGAAACTCCAAAATACACAAAAAGATAAATTTGTGTAGGAAAAATTCTAAAAAAATGGAGTGTAATGTTAGGCCCGAGGGGCATGTGGTGGCTTTTCTGGTTGTTGAGGGTTTTTGGGCTGTAAAGCTTTTCAAGGAATTTTTCGGGGGTTTTGTTTGGATAGGATTTTTATTTTGAATTTTCATCTATTTATGACCAAATATGAGAAAATATTTTCTTTGATGATAGAAATTTTGGGGAATGTTTTGTTTAGTCAAACTTATGACCATTTTAAATTACAGAAGTTTAAGCTCGGTATCCGTTTTAATCATTATTAAGTGCTCTTTATAAGAGTGAAGACATGAACATTCAAAAGATTTACAGAATATCTATCTTTTCATCTGACCAAAACCTCTTGGGGATCCGTATATTTCTTTAATTTATAAGATCTGTTTCTGTATAGTTTGAACGAGTTCAAAGACAATTTTACTAAACACGCAATTTTCATAAGATATTTTTAGACAAAAGAAGATCATTCTTCTATTAGTTAACAGGCAATGATAATTATTCATCATCAAGAGCGACCGTAAAGTTTAACCCAAAAGTGACCCCTCGGGAGTTTCCCTTGGAAACTTCCACTTGGCAATTTTGGATACAAAACACGGTTGGGATCGCCACGCAAATTTCGCCAAATTAAAATAGCAGCCATACAGCAAGATACATTAAGACAGAACGATGACTTTGAATTTTTGTATACAGCTTTCATTTCTTTTTCATCAAGACATTAGATGGAAAAAAATTGCTACCAGTATCGTATTTATTAAAAAAATAATTTTGTCTTGTGATATTAATTTGCATAATTTTTCTATTATTCACGCCAAACAGCAACAAAAAAGTTACCATTTTACCATTTCACTGAGCATAATGATCCTTGGCTCGCAATTCTCAGAAGGATCGGAGAAACAGACTACTGGATAAATATATATGCACAATTTTCGACTCTGATACAACATTCAACATTTGAAATCGCTAGCAAGTTTTGCATGTAATTTCATCGTTGCCCTTTTTTTTGGTTGCCAAGCAGCAAAGAGAAGTTTAATGACAAATCATAAAATAATAGAACGCTGCTACTTGCCAGGCTAGAATTTATGGGTGTATTTAAAATTTTGCATATTGTTAATTCCTGTGCAAAACTTAAAAGTTCAAGCGTTGATTGGGGTTGCCAACCATTGGAGCGTTCATTGCGCCATTAAGTTTCCGAGTAAATTGGAAAATTTGAAGAAGGTTGCTGCCGGGTCCAAGTTCCAAGACACTTGAGCTATTTTAAATAAATTTAAATAAATAAGTTTTCTGGCATGGCATTTTGTGAACAATGAAGAGCTTTGCTTTGCGCCCCGAAAAGGACACATTAACTCTTTCACTCAAATTAACATATTAGCATGAGGAAGCATCTCAAGGGATGGACAAATTATTAAATCTTTTTGAAACCAAAACCACCACAGCAAAAAGCAGACATTTCATTGGTAGCATCATAATTAATTAATTTAACGAAAATATTATGGTTAAAAACTTTGAAAGCGATTAATAATATTTATTGCTTCAATTTAAAATTAACATATTCTGAGAAAATGTAAGGACTAGGGCATGTTTTGGAAAAACAAAAATTGACTCCATAATACTGAAACATAATTTTTCCACCCATGAAAACAACTCTGCATAAGCACTGTGTTAAATGTATCGAATCCTTTCCCGGCACAGCCAAAAGTTTAATTGAAAACTTTTTCGGTAAATATGCTGCGCCGCTGTAACAACAGTCACCAAGTGAATGCGAAGACAATAGCAAAACTTTTGCCACCACTAATTATTTCTTATTATATTAACAGCGAGAGACACTGCTCAAGATCTGGGGGAACATATCATAAACGCTTCAAATGTTGCATGTAGCACGGTCTTAGTTGCTCTGGTAAAAGTTTCAAGTGTGGGTGTGTGTTTGTTTGCACAAGTAAATATCTTATCTCCTGCCGAGAGTTTATTTCGTGTACGTTCCCATGCTCGTTTCTGCTGAAATTCCTTCTTCATTGTTTTTAATCATACCCTGAAAACATTCTATATAACATGGCAGCTATATTTGAGCTATTTTGCTACAATGTGCTCATAAAATAAATTTTGCACAAATTTTGAACTACATATACAACGAAGTGCGACTAAGTTTTCCAAAATATTTTCACTCTCTGGTAAAATACATGGAAGATATTTTCACATAATATGGCATGTTCTCGAATAACCAAAGTTTTTGCATCTTAAATACTGTGCGATCGCATAAGAGCATACATTATTTGCATTATAAATGGAATTGGAGATGAAGCGTTTAAACATAGAAATTTGAATTTTTGGAATTTTAAGGGTAGTTTGAGTTGTTATCGATACGTTTAAGAAAATAGTTATAAATTTGTGTGGGGAGTGTAGCTTAAAGCTATATCTTTTTAAATATGCTAAATTGTTTTGCAAGCATTAAGATAAACTGTGTGAATAAGCAAAACGAACAAATCTGATGATCTTGCAAATATTTTGATTGTTTAACTATGCAAAAACTCCTTACACACTTTCTGATTTATGAGAATCATAATCTCATACTCGTCTCTCATATGATGAGAATTAAATACTGTAAATTGTGTTATGAGCATAAAAGTGAAAACTTTTCCGGTTTAAGAAGTTGAGATGAATACCGTATGTTGTGTGAAGTTTTCATATATAATTTGATCTTTGATAAAAAGGATTTTAATAACACTTTAAATTTTTGAGGAATTTAATCAGCTTACAAGAGTTGAAACAAGTTTTAAAATGAAGATTTTGAAACTTAGCTATCCTTTATAGTTTGTATCCATTTTCGGAGAATTTTACAAAATCACTTGGCCGTTCAACTGTGAAACTCAATATTCTATAAAATTCATGGTATCTTTGAAATCTATAACATGGGGTTATTTCTTTTATGCAGCTAGCGCTGCTGTATATACTTATACAAATATATGCCAAACTGAAAACCACCAACAACAAACCATCAACCCCCACAAAACCATAAAAACACCAAAAACATTGAGCAACTGTTCACATTGTCCCGGAAAACTCTACATAAGTCTGCAAACTAAAACAACTTGCAAATTTTAATTTAAAATCTTAATAAAGCTGGAGGAAAAGATTTATTTCCCATAATAAACACTGACATAATTGCAAATTTGCAAATGGAATAGTTTTTATTGTATGTTTCTCTTCCATTTTAATTGCATCGAGTATGGTATGGCAGATTATAGTTAGTTATTATTAATGTGATGTGATCTTGCAAAAAGAGCTTTATTCAGATGCTTTAACCTGGAAAATTGCTGTGCTCTTGCACGCAGAGTTTTGTGGTAAGTTAGAGGGAGGAATTGGTGCATTCATTAGGATATATGTTACATTCAGCTTACCCAATTCAAAAATTTTGTCAATATTATCAGAGCACTAAATATAAATCCCCACCCTGGTAATCCTTTCCACATTTTTAATCTGAATATAACTTATTTTCCGAAGAATCAGCAAATTGTGTCGTCTGCTGTTTTCGCTATGATACACTTGCCACGAGGCGGGCCTCCTGAATGCGCTATCGTGCTACACAAATTCTTGTACATGCTATACATGCAATATTAAGTTTATTTCCTTGTAAAACCATTTCAATAGCAAAATTCCCAAGCTTTACATAGAGCCAACAACAGCAATAAAAGGCAGGTATATGCATATCATTAATTAAATATTTACATGAATTTATCATTTTTAATATCATTGTAGAAGCGAGCAGTGAAAGACGGAGAAATTTGTGAACATATTGTTCTAGATACGGTTGAGTGCATTAAATTGGAAGAAGGAAATTCATCAACCGAAATTATGTATGCAAAGTTGTCGAAATGGGAACTATTTCAATTATTTTGCCTGTGCCTCACGATTGCCATTATACTCGCTGAAAACAAGAATTAACTATGTGAATTGTTCGATTCTAATTGGTTGAAAGTTTAATTATTCTTTTGAATTGCAGAGCGTGATTGCTGCACAAGCTGAGCACGTGAAACGCAGCGGATTCTTTTGAAATTGCACATAGTTCTTAGCAAGTTCTACATTTTACTATTCCAAGGCAAATGTGTGGCAAAAACTTTAGCACTCAATGTATAAACCTGGGCCAGAAGAGTCAGTTTTTAAAGAATTCTACACAATATTTTCAAAGCCAATGTCTTGTAACAAGCCTTGAAAGCTTTATCAATTTAGAGAAAACACAGTTTTGCAAAGTAATCCCGTAAAAAAATGACTCTCCTGAGGCAATTGTTAGTTCTATTCAATTTATTAAAATTTTTGGTAGTAAATTGTGGGGCTGCTTATCAGATTTCAATTTTCATTTGGCTGTGGCATTTTTATATTACAAATTACGGAACAATGTAACGTGCATTTTGTAAGGAAAATTTCCTTGCAAACAAGGTAAATTTTCACCCATTTAGATTTTTAGATGGAAGTATGGAACACTAACCGCATAAATGGCAAAATACTGGGGAAAAACTGGGTTTAGTTGTGTAATAATAGTAATGGAACAGCACAACGTTGTTGTCTCAAACACATAATAAACAGTCATAAAGGTTTAATAGAAAACATGAGTGCAGAGTCAGTAAAAAAATAAATACTGAACGTCTAATCAGTGTAAAAGCCACTAATGGCAGGTGCGAATCTGCTATTTTGCAACTTTTTTTGCTTTGCAGAACGGATGAAATTTTTTAACCCAGGAAACCAGTCAGAATGAGTTAGCATGCCACTCAGAATGAAATTTCGGAACGTCAGAATTCTAAAAAGTATTCCACTTTGCATTCCGTTTGGAGGCCTAGTGCACAACAATCATACTGACAATCATTCTAAGTAGAATGAAATTCAGACTGAGTTTTCATTCTGACTTTCATTCTGAATTCATTCTAACTTTCATTCTGAGTTGAATTCCGAGTTCATTCTGAAATTCATTCTAATTTTCATTCTGAATTCATTCTAACATTCATTCTGAGTTGCATTCTGAACTCATTCTGAGATTCAAGGATGCAAAAAACAAAAAAAATAAAAATCGGGAAAACCTGAATATTTCCCCGATTTCCCAACATTTTCACTTTTTTTAGCCACCAATCTTTACCAAGCCTTGTTTTGTTCCGTTTATTACCTAAAAACTTCCGTTTAACTCTGCGAGACCCTGGGTCTCGAACCCACTACCTCTCGTTCGCGAGACGAGCGCCCTATGCCCTACACTACCCAACCTTTAAGGAAGCGATGGCTTAAATCTTACTTATAATGAAAAAATATCCAACAGGATTTTTCTACTGAAATGTTTCTACAAATTTGTGTTTTTTAAATTGCATTTTTAAATAATGAATAAAATTATTAAAGTGGTCGCAATAAACTAATTAAAAGATTTTTTTTTTGAAAATACAATTTATTTTGGGAATCAATATTTTATTATTAGCAAATCAGAAAATCATATCGGTGTTTTAGAATTTCTATTAAAATTTAAACTGTTCTACAATTTTCACTTGGTTCTGAAAATTGATACAATAACGACTTTAAAAAAATCCAACTAAAAAATTTGAAATTCATTACACACAAACTTAAAAACAAAAATAACAGAATAAAATAAATACATTTTCATAATAAAAGTTTGAAATATCTTTGCCGATCAATTTCCGAAATAGTCACTCTTTTAGACATTTTTTTAACAGTATTTCTGATTTTTACCAACAAAATTATTAGCATCCCAAAACTTCAAAATTTGATAAGATTCGTAAAACATAACTCGTTCAAACCAAAATCCTTTGTCTTAAATCATCAACATATATGCTATCGAGTAATTTTATAAGTTAATTTTTGTTGAATTCTGACTTTCATTCTGAGTTGCGCTCCGTGTTCATTCTAACATTCATTCTAACTTGTATTCTGAATTCATTCTAACTTACATTCTGGTTTGCGCACCGTGTTCATACTGACATTCATTCTGAGTTGCATTCTGAGTTCATTCCGACTTAAATCCACCACCTATCAAATATTTTAATTGATTCTTCAGTTGTTTATCACATTTTTAAACAGCTTATTGACGATTTTACACCTAGTAATACAGTTATTAATGAGAAAATCATTCATTTTATTTTATTTAAATTTCATTCTAATAATCATTCTAAGTTGTATTCAGAGTGGCATGCAGAGTGGAACGCAGTTGGAACGCTACTCTGAATGAATACTAGAATTCTAACTTTCCTTCTAAATTCATTCTAACATTCATTCTGAGTTGCACGCCGTGTTCATACTGACATTCAATCTGAGTTGCATTCTGAGTTCATTCCGACTCATATCGATCACCTATCAAATATTTCTATTGATTTTTCAGATGTTAATCACATTTTTATAGTTCAGTTTATAAAAATATGTCGATTTTACACTTAATAATACAGTAATTCGTTAAAAAATCATTAAAAAATTTTTTTTTCAAAATCATTCTAATAATCATTCTGAGCTGTATGGTTAAGAATTCTGAGTGGAACGCAGTTGGAACGCTACTCAGAATGAATACTAGAATTCTAACACTCAGAATGTCTTGGAATTCTGAGTGGAATGAGTTTTTGGCATGGCATTCCGACCTGGTTTCCTGGGTAATAATTCAAAAAAAAATAACAAAACGTAAAAAAATTCTTATTTTCATTTCAGCATTTTTTAAAATTCGATTCAAATAAAATATTGAAAATAGGTCAGGCATTGTGCCATTAATTTCTAATCAAAATTGTTGAAATTCAACCAAAATTTAACCAAAATATTTTTTGTTCGTCCATTTTGTGTAGCAGTGTATAGTATCGCATGGAATAACCAACTAAGTTGTTTGTTTTTTTGGATAAGTTGGCTGGTTATTACATTTTCAAATAAGTTTGTAAAACAAAACACGATAGAACTACACTTTTTATAGTGCAACTACAAAAACATAGAAATTTTCATCAAATAAATGAATGCAAACCAATTTTCACGCTGCAAAGTTTATAAATTAAATATTTATTGTAATTCAAACTTTAAAAATATTCTACCTGGGATTGAATCCCTCCCTGCATAATGTTTTCATGTTCATGTAAAAGAGATCAATATGAATATTATAAAATATGTAAAATGAAATATTTTTACTCGCACTCATAATAAAAACATATATTTTCCAAAAATGGAATAAATTTTTATGACATCTGTATAATATGCATGTCATAAATATTTCGCGTGTCTTTTGCTGGGCTGAGTTTCTGTGAAATATGACTGGCTTTCTAATGACTCTTATAAAGTGATAAAGTAATGAAATGGTGGAAAAGTGGAATTAAAAGATATAAAATGACTATTTCAGTTACCAAAGTTGTAAATTTTGAGATAAAAAAGTCGAGCGGATAAACCATTAAACCATTCAAGTAAAAGCCAGCAGAAAAGTCCGATTGCCCGTTACAGTGGGTAACCATCTAGTTCTTCTAAAAGCCACACACTCGAAGAGTTTTCTAGCAGATTAAATAAGTAATAATGTAGCCATAAAAATGTAATTTTTTTATCATAAAAAAAAAGTTTAATACAAGCAGCTCCCCAACAAGAATAAAAATGAAATTCTCGAAATGAAATAACCCATTCTGTAGTATGCAAAGTTCTGCAAAGCACATGCCAAAGTGCAAATTCACTCGGTAAAATGTTGCTGAGTAATTGTGAATATAATACAGTTTTTGTATCGATTTTTCCCGTATTTTGTATTTCCCTCAGCGAGTGTAACATTCTGCTCCCCAAGCAAATAAAAAATTTGCGAGCTTTCACCATAGGATTCTCACCACTCAACTCATCGGCCCCAATTTATATTTTAATTTATCATACAATTTATATCTTTTTACTTGAGTTTCCAAAACAACTTCCAGTTCGTGCAAGACAAAAGCACAAAAAGTATCATTTCCGAAAATCTTTCACATTCAATCCTGGGAAAAATTTGTGCCTGAAAATTTAATCAACCAATTTTTACAATTTTTTATCAGATGGCAATTGGTTGGTGGAGGGTCGCATGATGGATTGGCTCATTCATACTTAATGTTATTGAAAAATTCATACTTCAATGGAGTTATTTTTACAAAAATTCTTTTGCTGATTTTTCCAATGAACTTAAAGAAACTTTTTTTTATTCGCGTACTTTATTCGAACAAGAAAGTTAAAAAAAATAAATAAAATATCCACCACCTAAACATGTCCTTTATGAAAACACTCGATGTTTTTAGTTGAAGGAGCAACTTGAGCACAGAAAATTGAAAACAATGTAAAATATTAAATTTCCAAAATTTAATTGAAATTCATGATCGCCCTGCAGCAGTTGCTTTTTAGTTTTAGTAGAATATTTGCATTACATACCTTCATAAACGGTGAGTGTAGCTTCTACCGAAACTGCATCGCCTACTCCATTCTCAGCCACACATTCATATGGTGCATCGTCTCGACCAGCTCTCACCGGCTCAATCCGCAGTAATGAGACGCCATTTGTTTCAATTACTGAGTAACGGCTTTGTGTACCTGAAAGTTTTTTGCGGGTAAAGAGAAAAGGCAGAATATTAAAATATATTAAAAAAGTTTTTCTCACTATAACAGCTTCCAAAGTAGATGATCTTTTGTGTTGTAATCGGAAATTGTGATTGGTCAGAGTATTTAAATTTTTGGATTTACATTAAGTAAATGCTTTATGGAAGTTAGTTATAAATGGTAAGAGCGGTAATGAATATTTAATCAAAATTACCAGCACATTAAGCTGATAGTTAAACTTATTTATGTTGGGGTTGCTCACAGTAAGTTTCAGTGAGCAAATGTTGATTGTAAACAGACGGTTTACTAACCAAAATTGAATTATAAAGAAAAAATTTAAATTTTTTCACAATCAATTACTCGATTACCGACCCAAAAAATCACCATCCCTAGAACAGTAATTTCTTCTATTTAATGGCTTCATCACTAAATACTATAATAATTTCGGTATAATTCAAATAATTTCTATTACCCGATACTTTCTTGCCGTTTTTGCGCCAATTAATGGAAGGCTGAGGATCTCCTCTTGCGGCACAAAAGAAGGTGGCAACTCCACCTACCCGCACTCCTTGGTTGGCTGGTTTTTTCACGATTTCTGGCGGATCTAAATGGAGTACAGAAAAAATAGAGCAATTAGTTGATGCTGCACTGGGAAATTTGATTTTGCTTCATTTCCTTCCTTGGCTATCGATGAGTCGATGCCAATATGGTTTTTTTTGTGTGGCGCAGAAATATACTTACGAGTCAGGTATTGAATATATGGAAAATCCGAGAAATTCCCATCTGGTGTCCAAACAAATTATTATTTCGATATTTTGGGATTTTTCGGTATTTTCAGCAGTTGCAATGTTGTTGATTTCGTTCAATTTATTATATTTTTTTTTTATATTAATGTTTTTATATTTTTCATTTATTAATTTTTGCACATTTTTTTTGTGATAATTTAATTTATCAAATTGTTTTTGAATGAAGCACATATTTTCACCATCAATCAATTGCGTTGATAAGAATTCAAGGGAAGGATGGAGAGGGATGAAGTTGGTTTTTGAATCGATGTCAAGTTTTGTTCAATGAAGTGAAGCCAAGTGTATTTCACATTCTCACACATAACACTCTAACAGGCACACATTGTATACATAATAGAAACTATAATGCAAGCATAACGACGGAAAATCCTACTAAATCCATTAAAAGATTAAAGCGAAATCCTTCAATTAAAACAAACATATAAGTAAGAATTCGCACACGAATTTTCTCTCTGCCACCACGGGCGATTATTTAAATTCTGATTTTAATCGGTGGGAAAAAGTTTTGGGTATAATGAACGAATTTTAATTAAAATCTGCCACCAACCCGACACACCAAGCACACCCAGCAAATAATGAGAATTTCAAAATTCTCGTCGCAGCGCCAGCAACTCATGTAAGGCACAATTTAATGACTATATTCCGTAGTTCTCGACACATTATTCGGTATTCTTGTTTATAACTGCGAGTGAACTTGCCAAGAGTGCATTTGCTGCTTTTTTGGAGGACTTTTATGCAGTTGTTTGTGAAGGGAGAACAATATACAATCTATTTGCTATTTTTTATTTCCCACATTTTGGTCGGCTTTCAGCTTTTCCCTATTTAATTTTTGAATACATTTTAGTTCAGTTGAAAATATTCTGAATCAAAATTTGTGTGTTCGTTATGATAGCTTTTACGTGAAAAGCATCAGTTCAAAACGAAGCCATTGATCAATAGGTAAATGTACATTAAAAAGTCTTGAATAGACAGGTCATATAAAGCAACTTATTGAATCTCTGAAATTGATAAATAGACCAAAAGAGTAAGAAAAATATTATTTATTTTTCAAAAAAATATCCTAAAGAGTATAAGCTTACATTTGTAAATCTCAAAGCAACTGAAATATTATACAGTTCAAGATAAATATGCCAGAGAGATAGCTTGAAACAGTAAAAGCAGTAATAATATTTTTATCTTTGATGTGGGAGCTATGGTATTTTATCGCTTACTCAATTTCATTTTATTTTCCAATGGATATTTTTGTTTGTTCTATAAGAGAGTTGATTTTGAAAGTGTTGTGATTTTTCATTTTTCATTTGATATCGGAAGTTATTTGATAGAAGTTCATCAACAACTTTACATTGTAATTCTTCAAAGTTTATTTTTAAATATTTTCTTCTATTTTGAAAGTAATTTAGTAGCTAAAATAGAACATTTGAAATGAAAGTTCTGCAACAGTGTTTCGTAAGTGTTTTTAAGATTTAACGAATACAAAATACAATCACATTATGTAAACATGCACATTTTAATGATGTAAAATCACTTAAAGCTTGCAATATTTATTAAACCATACAAACGAATAATAAAAAAGCTTCCAACCCATCAAAGATTGTGAATATCATTCATACCCTTCGGGAAAATGCGAGTATTCATAAAAGCTGCATAAACTGCATCGAGCGTCATAAAAAAGCATAATAAAAACAGAATTCATTAAAAATCCTTTCATCTAACATATTTTACAGTTATTGCAAGTTTAATGGCTTAAAAAATTACAACTACAAATCTACGAGCAACTGCAAGCAACTTCAGTTACTGCCAGAGCGCAAAAAAAGAAAAAAAATGTGAAATATAACTCACATCATATTTAATAATGCTTGCCTTCCTTTTCCCATTATTATATAAGTTTTCTTTACAAAATTACAGCCACAAATTTTTTGTGTAGTGAATAATGTGCTTTTTTGTATTTACTGGCTTCCCGCCATTGAAGTCCTGTTTTAGTCCAACTCCACTCAGCTTTACTCTTTATATTGCTTCACCTCAAAGCTTTACTTCGAAGTTATACCTGATAAGCATTGCAATATAATGATCAAGTTTGGGTACGTTTCAAAATACTTAGAACAATGAGGTAAAGCTTGGTGAAGCTGTACTTCAGTTGTCCTAACATTTAGCTGCTGGCTCGGATCGCCGTCCAAAGCAATAATGATTCAAATCAAAATTAATGCTTTTACAGAGAAATTTATTATTATTACTTTTTTAATAATTTTCAGTAGAAAAATACAACGCAAATAAAAGTTGCAAATTACTACTGAAAGGGCTAATTCAGGGACATTATGGTATTACATTATTGCCAAGCATTATGTATGTTTGCTCAGTGTGCAGTACAACAACATTACTGTCAACCATTTTCCCTTCTTAATTGGTCGATGAATTAATTTTGATAAACAAGCAAAACAGTATGCTTGAGTCAATTGGGCCAGGGATTTGTTCCAGCTCCAGGGAATAGTAAATTAAGTTTCTAATTAAATGCTCATTCAACCAGCTTGCAGTTTGAAACGTGGAGATTTCACTGTCGATAGAATTTTATACTTAATTTGCGTGCAGCTGGTATGAAACTATGAACATGGAATTTTAGAAAGCTAACAGGAAATATGTATTTTTAGACGGAGTGTTTCGATTTAAAAATAGACACTCAAATTATACCACTTTAGCGTTGCCTAATTCAAATTCTGTTGAAACAGAAGTTCAATTGGACTCTTCATCTTTGATATTTCACCATAAAAGAAAATCCACATGCAACTTTTTTGAACAAAATAATGATTTTAAAAAAGGACTATTTTTTATATGGAGCAATCTTTTTTTCGAGGAAAATTATATTATTTTGATATTTACCCCGGTGAAGTTTAGCAAAACCCGTTTGTCAGTTTGACATTTCTAATTTGAAAAGACCGAAAAAAATTTGAATACATGCGACACGGATTTTTCTACTAAAACATGTATTTCAGTACTTTTCCTTTTTTTCGCGGGGTCGAAGTAATGAAGTAAGTGAAGTTAGCGGATAACTAAAAACCGAGTAACTTCATTGCTTATATGCGCTCTGAGGGTCGGCTAATATAGTGTCTATGATTAGATCGTGGATTTTTAAGCACAAGTGATTAAAGTTTAATATCTCAAGTAAAATGCTCTGGCTACTATGATTTTATGTAAGAATCTTGATAACAAGACTATTTCACGATGACTGATATGCGGAAAGTTGACAAAAGATGTCTATAAATAGTTGTATTAAAGATTGAACCAAAGTGTCTCGAATTAGATCAAAACTGTTAATTAAAAATACTTTTCTGATTAAAATTAACAAAGGTGAGGAGTATTTTTTCCCTTTTTTGCTACAATTTTAATATTTTTGGTTTCGGCCAGTAAAACGAAATGCGGCTGGTTGGTTGACCATGAAAATTATTTAAATTAATGCGAAAAAGAGAATCAGAGTTTTAACTAATATAATGAGAGTGACGCAAGGTTTTTAAAAATACAAGGACTGAAAATAACATTCAAAATTCACAAATAGATATTATTTTTGATTGTCTAGAATAACACATGCCAGAACACGGTTTTATTTTTTATTAACAAGTCAAGAAAAACGAAAAGATTCCTTAAAAATATGGTACACAAATAACTCATGACATTCCAACAAAAATGCTTGAAGAAAATTTAAAATAATTATTCAATCCTTACGCTTAAAAACTCTTTGATGAAGGTTCGTTTTGGCAATAGCCGCACATTAACATGGACAAACACAATGAGATTAATTAATTAGATATTATGAAGATATATGCATAATTAATACTTCAATTATGAGACCTTTAAGACCGTAAAGACGTCATCGCTCATTTAATCATTGCAGCTGAGTAGACATAATCAAAAGCTTAATTGGTTGATTGATCATTATTGATGCCTTCAATTTCGCAATTCAATTTACGAAATATCTGAAAAGTGCATGCGAAACGGTATGGAACAAGTTTTGAGTGCTATTTTTGGCTGCAGGGAGTTTCACACAATATTTAGTCAGCTTTTGTTTACCAGGTTTATATGCTAATAATCATTTAGATTAAATGGGATGTTAGTTTCTATTATCAAGTTTCGCATGGTGATAGAAATTAAATTCAATTTAATCATAATTTATGCTTGAAATTTTGAGAAACGCGATGTGTTACAAATAGAATGTGAAGCATGAAATTTTGATGCTTTTCAAAAGCTTTCAAGAACTTTTGAAAGCTTTGAATTTCAATACTGCTGGAATTCCAATTAATTTATGGATTAACGCATTTTATTTTGGAAGAACTTAGATAAGCAAAAAGCTCAACGTTATCGGGTTTACATGATTTGTCATGCTTTGAGCCGTTCGGAGGCACGAATAAGTTAAATCTACATAATTGAATATTACTTCTAATCTCTGGTTTAATCATGACGTTGTACTATATCACAATATAAACAATACATGACGTCAATTTACATGGTTCACGACAACATTATATAAAAACTTTGCTGGCACACGCCATCAACTTTGGTAACTTTAAATGGATAATTTCAACGCAATCATTAGTGAATCAGATAATACCTGAGCTTCATTTGAAAATGTATATTTATCATTTTTGTGAGATAAATTAAAGCTTTTCCATTAATGTATTATTTTAAATTGTTTACCTGCACTCCAACATATTAATACATTAATTTGCATTTTCCAAAAAAAACTTTGTTAAATTGGTATTACACAATTTTGTAAATATATTTGTTCATTAGTAAATTGATTCGGTATGTATTTATGGTTACGTTAATATTATTTCTATTTCAAAATATTACCAAAATAGCCGATCTAAGTCAACGCTCGACTGCACAGAAACTTTTAATTGATAATAAAATATAAATAAAAAACCAATAACATTTTATTGAATAAATGTGCCCTCTGAAAATTGCTGTGTATCCATTTTGAGCGGATATCAAATTTCCAAATCGAATACATAAACATTGAATTGCTTCCAAATCAAACTCAAAATTGATGCCCCGACTAGATGCATATCAGACCGGGTATACACAAAGGTATATGGCCGGTCGAACGAATAAAATTGTTTTTTGTTTTAATTAATAGAATTTATAATGTGGCTTTTATTTGTTTGGCTCATAGAGTGTGTATGGCTATTGATTAAACATTCACGCAGACACACGTGCAATAGAAGCCTCCGGAAAATGGAATTTCCGGCACATAAATTCCAAAAGCAGACAGCAGCAAGGCTCGTGCTTGGACTCCATTTGGATTGTCTGTCAACATCCCTGCCCTGGACATTTGGAGTATCGTTTTTTTGAAAATCGTACAAGCTTTTAGTTGTTTGAAGAGGGTTTGTATTTTTTTGGAGACTCGCAAATGATGAAAAAACTTCCATTATTAAAACTACAAATTTATTTTGAAAAACTGGAGGTATAAAATCAATAAACTATGAAAATAACAATTTTATTTTCTATTTAGATACTTTCAAATACTTATTGAATTTCAGTTAATCCAAAACATAATTTAAATAATTTCTTTAATTTATATTTTATTGGCTTTTTAAAATAAACCTGATAGACAATAGGGCTGATTAAAATGGACTCGAACATTCGAAAAATTTAAAGTCGAATAAATAGCACGATTAATTATATCATTTTCAATTTTGATTGATGCATTTTTGAAATTTTTGATTAAAACTGATTCCCAAATGAACATTTTTTTCTGTTCAATTTGTGATGCATTTTTCAAATATTTGCAGGGAAATTGAAAACTAACTTATTTAAAGCAAAAATATACATCCTTCAATGCAAAATTATTTAGACAAGTTGCAGGCTTCAAACTTGTTTGCAGAACTTTGGATACATTTTAGGGATGCTTAAAAAAAATATGTATAAAGATTATTTTGTTTTTATCGAATGTGTATAGTGCAATGAAGTATTTCAAACATTTTTTTTAAAGAAGCTTTTTCGATGCAAACTTTTAAGTTCACTTTAAGTTGATCTTTTCGAAAAACCATTTTACAAACAATATTGAACAACATAGCTTTTACGGGGTTTGAACTTTGATCGTTATTTTTAAGCATTTTAGAAAGGCTCTTCTCCTCCAATCTTTTCTCAATATAATTGCTATAAACTGAGTAAAATTCGATTTCATTTGTTTTCAAAATATCTAATCAAATTGAGACTGAAGTCACGTTCAAGCATAATTAATAAATAAATTGAATATATTTCCATACATTGCACTTTAAGGTAGATTAAAACACTTGCTTTGTTTTTTCAACGCCTAAATATCTCGACATTGTCTGAAACGTGCAACACTGCAAACAGATATATTTATGCTTCCTATAATGTGTTCTCCCCCTTCAATCACGCTTTTAGCAATTTAAAAGTTACAAACAGCTCTTGAAAACTATGCAGGAAAACAAATTGAAGTGCACTCCAATACAACAAACACATTAATGTTCCACTTCATCAGCACCGATTATTAACTTTTCTGCAGAGCAATTGTGTAGAAGCGATTGCGAAAGCGGCACAAAAAAAGCTTATTCACAACGCTTCGATCGAGCCAGCAGCTGCACCTTATATTGTTGCAGCAGGAACAACACTGAGAGCAACTGTCTTCCATTTTGTGAAAAACTTGAAAAAACTGCAAAACTTTTCGTTTCTTTCCTTCGCAAAACTTTTCAATAAAAGAAATTTTCTCGAATGAAAAAAGAACAGTGTTTTTTGGTGCATTTTTTTTTGCTTTTCTGAACACAAAACCAATAGAAATTGCAATTGAATCGAGCTGGGTATGGGAAACATTCGATTTGATGAAAGCACAAACAACATTTCCAATTAAAATAAACTTCAATTAAAACTCGAGAATATGACCATTACAATAATGTTTGCTAAACTTGCCAGGAATTGTCATTAAATTACAATAAGCATTCAAGTGGTACAAGCAGAGAGAGATTGTTGAGCACTCAAGCATCTCTGCGGCTGTAAGTATGGTTTTAGTGATATAGTCAATCGGCTGGATTGCGTATATTAAGAAAATTCAGGGGTTTCAAAGAGGATTAAATCGTTTTTCTAACAAGATTTACTTTATTAAATGGTATACACATTAATAGTGTGTCAGAATATCAGGTAGAACATCGCCTAATCCCCTTTACCACCCTGCTTAACCAAAAAATCAACAGAAAGTATGTTTGTCATTCCAAAATTAAATTGAGATTTCCAATGAATTCCAAACATTCTCCTAGCATACAAGCGGGACAGTTTGAACTTCTAGTTTTTTAAGGAATATATACATTTTGGCATCTAAAACATGTGAAATATCTTGGAAATAACTAACATATCTGAAACTCCTGGAATTTCTGAAAAGGGTTTACCAAAATCAATACAGAATAATATAGCAAATATACTATCTGCTCGTAGAAATGATTATATAGTAGAAAAATATAAAAGTGCCATGTATTCTGTTAAACCACTAATAAAAAATGTATGGAGTGAACTAACAGTTTTTGATAATAAAAATTAAAGTTTTATTCTTCATATCAAATACAATTACATCCTTTTTTGCTTTTGTAGGTTTACCAGGATCTCTAGCCTTTTCACCAGAAAAAGTTGAAAAGTTGAATGCTATGCTTGAATGTTGGCTTGCCTGATTTTATATCATGATCTTATTAGATAAAATTTTGTAGAGGAAGCGTCGGATGAGAAAGGTTGGCAAGTGAAATTATATCACCTAAACCATAATAATGTAACGTCGTTATATTAATATACACATATTTTGAATTTTTACTGAACATAATACAAAAATCATACCTTGGTAGTAAAAGTACAAAAAGTATTGCATATCATATGACAAGCATCTTTTTAAATTACTTTTTATCATTTTTCAACGAATTATATTTCTCTTCATTTTTGTAGCAAATCTTATAATTCGAGAATCTTGAAGTATTATCCCACAACTTTGAGACGTACCGCCAAATTCCAAACACATAATTTAAAAAAAAAGATCGCTAAAAATACGTTAAAAATGTAGAAGGAGCCGAGGATATAGTAAGACAACTTTTTGCGCGTTTATTCTTGTACAAGTACGATTTTCCACATTTTTTCTTCGGCTAAGTTAATATTACTTTATTTTACTCATTCATTTATAACAATTTTTTTCTTCACTCTTTCCTTCTTCCTTTCACTTAAAATTTATATTTTCTTTATTAAAGATCCTAATGATGGAAAAAATTAAATTTGAAGGGAACGCAATTTCGAGCTTTTATTGTTTTATTATACGGATTCGCTCGCTGTCTTTCTGGGTGATTTTGTAAAGGTTCATAAGTTTTGTGTACCAAAAAAAAAACAAAAAAATACTTTCATTAATTTCACTGAAGGAGATCCCTTCAGTCTCCAGTCCTTCAAAGTCGCAATTCATTTCCTTCAATGGCAAAATCAATTAGGCGATTAAAAATATTCAAATGGGAGCATGAAGCTTTGGCACTCAACGCCATAAAATATACATTAATTATCATCATTAATCAATCGAAAAGTGACAATAAAACATGCAATAGAAGATATTATTAATTGGCTTCCAGGCCACTTTTGCCCAAAAGTTCAATTCATTTAAAAGTAATTAAACAAAGACAATTAAAATGCCTCAAATCTGATAATTAATTGTTTTCTTCCGCTTGTGAAGCATTAATCTCCATGGACCTAAGTCTTCATGAGATTTTTGAGATTTTTTAAATTATTCAGAGTGGTTTATGCCCAGGTTTATGTTTGTCTATAAAATGTTCGAAAGACGAACAAAACGAATAAAACGAGCTGAAATTTTTATGATGCAAAGAAACTTTGATTGAAACTTGATAAACTATGTTCTCATAAATATTGTCGAGTGTGTTTCTTGTTGGAAATGTTCGAAAAAGTTCGGGTTAAACATACACAAGCTCAAATTTAATAGCATTAAGAAAAGCACTTTAATTAAAAACTCTTTTGAAGAAGAACTGCTTGCGAAAAAGTTAGTTTTTTACTCACAATAATAATTAGCAAGAAACTCTGCTTTAATTGAGAACTGCATATTATGACAAAACTTCTTGAAGACACAAAAAGTGCTTTAATCTGAATTTCTTATGTTGCAAATTAATTTACACTGATGCATAAAATATTAAACTATTTTTTTTGAAAAGTTTTAACTGAAGATTTTTTCATTCGATTTCTTTGGAATTTTTCAAGAATAAGTTTCACAGTGAAACTTTTTTCATTTAAATTCCGGAAAATATCGAATTCACTTGGAAAGTATCACATTTTTAAGGATGTATAAAATCGTGATCACTTGATTGGAAACATTTTTAGAACAGCTGATAAATTTATGTTAAAATTGTTAACAACGTGAAAAAAAATTCGATACGGTCAGAAAAGCTACGGTACGCCCAAGTAAAATAAATTATGATAAAGCTGCCGTCTTGTTTAAGGCTCATTTTAACTCGTGAAGATTGACCTGGCTTAACAAGGCGGCCCTTTTCTATGCGTGGGCTTTTAATTGACTGGCATATTAATTTTAATCAAGTTCCTATGCCTCAAGAAATTCAGTGGCAATTCAACTGAAATTCACCAATTGTAGGTAGAGTAATAACAAGTAATAATTCTCTAATATACCAGAATATAGAGTTTTCTATATTTAGAGAAACTTTGCAATATCATTCGCTGGCTGGTATATCAAGAGGTTAATGTGGTTTAGATTCATTTCTCGCTGAAATGTAAGTTAAAGTTAGAGTAATATAAGTTTGGAAACATAAATTGAACGCGGATCGCATGATTTATATTTTTGTTATAGCCGCAATTTACAGCCCAAAGAGGATGAAGGCAAATCCGCAAAAATTTATAGATTACACTTTTTCGCCCCGGAATTGAATTAAACTTTTTTTTATGACTGAATTTTATAAATCAGCCCCATGAATTCAGCAATTCAGCGCCATGGCAATATCGTCGCTTTTCGAGCTTTGCTACAGTTTTTTATTTTATTTTATTAATAAAAAAAATAACGTATTTCCGCATGAAACAGCATTTCGTTCCATTTGCGATGCTGCTTTTACTGTGATACCATTCAAAATTGAATAAAATCTGCTGCAAAGAAAATCTACTTGCAGCGATTCTTTATTTGTTTAACAATTACGCGAATTTACGAGCTTACGTGAAACATGAATGGATGAATGGAGCACAAACTGTGCACAAAGTGCTGAATTGAGGAATGTTGCAAATCAAAAAAGCGAAACGTAAAGCTATAAATTTGCTCATTTGTTGCAATTACAGAATATTTCAACTTATATATCGGTGAAACTTTTGCCTGCCAAGCCAACTTTACCGATTGAGCTCAAAGCAACTAGCAGTATAAAAGCTTAAACGAGGCATAATTAAACATAATTCGATTAAGCGTTGGAGAAATATTGGATGGTTGGTAATAATTTGATAATTGGCAATAATTTATGAGAAATGCACCATCTTTTGTGTTGCAGCTTTTATTGGGGGTGGGTATCAATTGGTAACCATTGTTCACTTTCAATAAATACTATTTTTCAGTATTCTATAATATTCTAGGGTAAATATTCACTTGTGCTTTTAAGTATACCACTAAACGGTATCCTCCCCCTTCTAACAGCATAAGATCCTTTTGGAATAAAAACATACATCATCACATTACAGCAAATACTAAAAATGCACATAATCCGAAATCTCCTCGAATTGAATATTATACATTTTTTTGTGCTTTGCCAAATTTATTATACGAGTTTCTTATAACGTTTCAAATATAACAAAAAGAATGAGCCAAATCATAAAGTTCGGTTCGACGTCTTTTTATTATTAAAATATTGAAATATGCATTCATAAAAGGGAAAATTTATCATCTTTGAATATAATATGTAGCGAAAAGCGGCGGAATTTACAATTGGATCGAATCGTATGGAAATAAAAGGCAGCCAAAGCTTTTGTCGTAATTTAAATCTTGGAAATCGGAAATGGGGAAAGACTATAAAAGCTTCATTTTTACTATTATTGCTTCAATTAAACGATTTTTCCCGGATCCACACTTTCGCGTTTCCAACATTTCTGCTTTCTCTCAAATAAACAGATTGAAAACAATAGATAGGATTTGAAATGCCTTCTCTCTGCAATGAAACATAAAAATACCTGTAAGTAACAAAAAAGGGAAACGATTCGGTTTTTGCAAGCTTTTTGTGTAAAATACGATTACTTTTATTGCTCAGCTATTAAAAGGCTCGCACTGAAATTGTCGCAGCTCTAAAAGCCGGGCAACAAAAGGAATAAATTGATTGCGACTTTGTTGGGATTTGGTGGGTGAAAGGGCTTTTCTAGCGTTGGAATTAATTTAGAATAATATGGTTGCGAGCTTTGTTGATTTTACTTTAATACTTTAATGCTCTGTTTTTACGGAATAAAGAGAAAACCTATTGTTTATAAATTTAATTCAAATGCAAATATATAGTGGTTTTTAAGGAAATTATGACTTTTCTATAGAACATAATTTTCGGATGCCGTTTAAAAAAAAATCATACATCTTTAAACAGTTTTCGTTTGTATATGAATTTCCAAAGAAACATCATAAAAACATGAAATCCAAATCTTCATTCAAATTTAAACGCTTCAAAATCCATACAGCGCCATTTTTGAATTCCCTGAACTTTGTTTGCTCAGCGAAGCCCTCAAAGGATCTGCTACAAATATTTCTTATTCCGCGCTACCATGCCAAAACGTTGCTTTCAGAAATTTTTGAGTGATTTCACAAATTTAGTCCCATTTACAGAAAATATTCCCAGCAACATTCAACGAATTTTTGAATAAAAGTCCTTCAGGCAGTGCTCGTTCAAATATTATCGAAGCACTCCAGCTACCACTCAATTAACTTTGAGGATTATCGTTGAGGCTAACGATCCGTCTAATTATTGATTTTTGAGGGCATGGCTGCAAATTAAAAATTAGGGACATCTTTTTTTACTCGTGTAAAAGTTTAGCTACACAATAAAAACCAAACTTGAGTTTAATTGAATGATTCCAGAATTCTGGGATCCCAGCGGTGATGGACAATAAAACAATAAATAATTTGCCAGCAAAATTTTTTGCTCTTTAGGAGCAAAACTTTGTCATTCAACAAGAAGCTGGAATTACACAATATCACAATTGACAGTTCGAAATGCTGAAAGATGACAATTATTATCATCGATATAATAAATTCTGTGAATTATGCAATTCAATTGTGCTCGAGCTATTGTGAGAATTGTAGAAATTGTGCAAAATGATCGCAAAATGCAATAAATTATTCATCTTTACACCATGATGAGGCAATTGAACCCGAAACGTGTGAATAGCGTAATGCTTAACTTAATACACTCTTTGTTTCCAAAGTAGTGCTGCAGAAAATCGATGTGATCGGAATGGAAGCTGTGCAAACTTTTGTGTGTTTACTGCTTAAAATAGTTTATAGGCTAAGCCCATATATTGAAGACCACAACATTTGATGAATCTTGTAGATAATTTTCATGCAAGAACTAATCCATTTCTGTGAAACATTATGCTGAAGTTGGTAAACTTTACTTTTTCCTATAATGCTTCATATTTTAATAATTCATAACATGAAGGAGGAACCATTCTGATGAGCCAAAATATAAATTATCAATGAATTTTATCAATGAAACTCATTTCACTCTATTGCACCATTTTTTTATTTACTACATCATTCAACACTGTATATCTATGGACTGTTATTATGTTATTGTGTTATTGTGGGTAGACAAGTACATCAAGCATTTAATGCTGATTATATGGGGCAATAATGGTCTATTTGAGGAAGATTGTTTGCTTAACATGGACTGTGGAATTACGGAAGCTTCAGCAATTAATTTATTTCCTAACCTAAAACCAATTACCAGATAAAGAAGAAAGTTACTCTGAATATATCTGAATATAGTTATATAAAAGCGGCAAAGATGTTGATTTCTTTATTTCTCTATTTCTCGAGTTTGTAAGCATTAAGCATGTTTCATTCATGCAAACGATGACTTTAATGTCAATAGAGAATACTAGAAATTTTTCCCCCATCGCGTACAACGATCAGATAAATCTTAAAGCATGCAGCCATTTATTCTTCTTCAAGGAAAGCACAGAATCTGTTCATGACAAAAATGTGATTTATCTGATTTTACCATAAAAACGACGATATAATAATTTATTGAAATTCTCCGACGTTCCGTGCTTCACAAAATGCAAATTTATTCTAAAATAATATAATTGAAATCTCTTTTAATGAAAGATGACGACCAATGCTTATTTACTTGGATGCTCTTACATGCCCATTTGGAAATGATTGAAATGATCTGTTCTTTGCAGGAATGCCTGGACTAATACTCATACATATTTATGAAGAAAGTCGAAATAAATTCAAGAAAAGCAATAAAAATCTAAGACGAACACATTTACTGCGCTCATTTGACGTAGTAGGGCGGTCTTTGAGTGATTACTTAACTAATAAGTTTTTACAGGGATTAAATTTAGATCGAACAATTGAATTTTAAAATTCCAAACAAAAACCATAAAATCAAATAATAGTAAATTTGAATAATAAAAACTATAAAGCGTTACATATTTTTTTAAATGATGCTTATAACAACACAAAAAATAATCTGCATTAAGGAAATGTAGAGAGGTTTCCGATAAAGTCAAATTGATTCATAAATCTCTACATAAATGTTCTATTTGCTAGACATCTTAAAAGACATCATGCCCAACCATCCCTATGTACATTATCATTATTATTATGAGAAACCCAACGAGCAAGAAAAAGACCAAGAGAAAACTTTTGAAAACCGAATAATAACGTCATATTTCTAATAAGAAAACACAAAAAGTTTGGATTTTGCTGAAAAGTTGTGGTTGGGCGGAAAACAGAGAATAATATATATTTAACTTTGGCACAACAAGCCGAAAAAGTTTGTGCTGATATAAAACAATCAAAGCGGAAGACAACCATGTTGACCAGGATAAAGAAGTAAGTCTGAAGAGCTGAAGAAAAACTATTTATATTAACGTAATATAATTTAAAATCCAATTTATAATATTAAATATAATTTTTCTCCTCAACAAGCGACTTCATAGCTCCTTAGTATATGGTAAAACAATTCTCCAAATATTGCATACTTAATGCACCACAGAATTTAGCATAATGTCTGGAAATCTTTCTTTTATGAGCTCTGCGATTTTGCGGTGAAACAATTTTTTTGTTTGTTTGTTGGTAAGCCAAAATTACATAAATAAACATGTAATATATGCATACACATGTCTAAACTCAAAATTTTATAGTCAGATATGACTTGATTTGCAAAACCGAACATTTATCTTGCCATGTCTCTTTAATACCCAGAAATGTGTATAATATTCTTCTTTTTGGTGAATTTTTAAACTCTACATTTACTTTAGCACACAGAAAAATCTATGCTAAAATCAAATATGTATGTTGCTATTCCACATCCAGGCGGTTGTATGTACACACCATATATGTATCATACAAGTACTCAGCTTCTATATGAAAGTAGGTTATACTTTAAGCATAGTTGACCGAGAATAGATGACATGGATTTTTGGGTTTGATGCAAATCATATGAGTCTTATGCATTAAAAATATATGAATACTTGAAAAGAGCAAACAGTAGATGAAGCGCATAAATAGCATATACCTACGAGACAAGAATAATGATAACTGCACTTTTTACTACTTGCTATAAAGTTAATGAGAAATGTACTTCAAAAATTACCAAAAATACAATATTGCCATAATGTTTGGTCTACTTGAAAAATAAAGCTTTAAACCCTTTAAACCCAAATCTGAATTTATTACCCAATAAAAACAAATTTCTAACCAAATTCGAGATATACTTAATTTTAAAATATGGCGCACATGATAAATATTTCATATATTTCATATACAGTATAACATGTATTAAGAAATCTTTTTGCCACAAATACGGCCACGCAAACTCAAGATTTGATAACAGATTTTATGCTTTTTTGAGTTTTTCTATTATTTAACACTAGAGCTAACAAAAAAACTTTATTGTCAGCCAGAACAAAAAAAAACATTGTGATGATAGAATAATGGAATTACCGCGCTGAAATTTATTTGAGATGACAGATTTTGTGCTATTATATCATAAATTGGATCAACAGAGCCAAGTGAGCTTTTTGGAGCAAACCGTCATAAAATGAAGAAGGGTCTCTGGAGGTAAAATGTCTTGTATTAATCACTAGATCCTTTTTCTGAAATATTATATCTTCAACTTTTTTTCGTGAAATACAATAAATCTTATGAAAATGAAATAATAGCGGTAGTTATTTACAAAAATAATTTTGCTTCCTATTTTGATCCATAAACTAGAAATTTTGCTTAAAGTTTTTTAATCAAGGGTTTATACAGTTCATAGTGACTTTATTGACACCAGCATCGCACAAACAACTTTTCCGGAGTTTATCTTCAAAAATGGCAATTTCTGGTGAATAATATTTATGCATAACTTTTTTCAGGAAACAAGAAAACTTTGTAGACAACAAACATTTTCTAAATATAAATGTTGTATGGAAATTTCAGGGCTGTTAACGTGTGAATTTCATCTGAATTCACTACAATATTTAAATCCTCCCATAGCAACACTCTTCCTAAAAGCCATTTAGTGCTTGATATTATATTAAATTGGCAGCAACAAAAAGGTGAATTCAGACAATTCAGACAACTCATAAAAAACGAAATGAATCATCCAATGAAACATGAAATTTGACTGCAATAAAGCTCACTTTTTGGCTTTATATATTTTTAGCTTTTGCTATTTTTACAAAACTCTTTCATTATGAGCTCGTAGTCAGCTCATAGCCTCATAGAAAATTAATAATTCATTCGGAACAATTCGCATTGTTGGCAAATGAGTGTTGATTTCATTGTTTCCAGGCACCATTCACAAATATCATATTTTATACACATTTTCTTTGGAAAAAGGGGAAAATAGAAAAAAGGATGAAAGCGTTTAGAGAGCACCAGAGATATGGTGAATTCCTTTTGTAATTAAAAATCTTTTGTTCCAAATCCTAACCTTTTCGAGATTTTCAAGATTTTTGAGACTTTCACAAATAACTTTACGACTATCGTACCATTTTATATACCATTATATTGAATCAAATGGCAGAAAGAGGAAATTCATGAAATTCTTAAGAGATTACTGCTAGAGTTTATTACATTTTTGAAATTTTTGGGTTTTTTGCTATTTTTGAAAAACATATTTCAACGCCAAAAAGTCGATAAACACGGAAATCTGGAGCAATTGCCTTGAAAGCTGCCTCCACAGCAAATGAAGGCAATGCTACGCTATTAGCTTTCTGGCTGAGCGCAAAATAAAAACTTTTTCGGCACAAAACTTTGCCGAGAGTTTTAATTCAGAAAAGATTTTTATCAACATCTGCTCGTTTCTTAATTTCTGGCGTTTGAAGTTGACTGCTTTCTCATAAACAATGAACCCTCCTTAATTTTTAAGAGACTGCTTATCTTGTTTCTGATTAGGTTAATTTTTCAGCCAAGCTAAAAAATTTAAATCGCTTTCTGGTTTGGCACGAAGCACAAAAAGTTTAGTCCAAATGATTTTGTTTCATGCTTTTCAATTAAAGAAAAGTCATAAGAAATGCTGTTGCCAATAATATTAATAAAGCTCCATCAACAAGTATCCAATAATAATAATTATAAATAGATCTTTTGTTGAACACACATTTCAATATGTTTTCTGCTTATTGCCCTCTGAGTTTACTTGTTATATCAGTCATTGTGCTACAACAAAAGCAGCTCGGAATCCGCCGAAATGCCAGCGGAAAAAAGCGCACGCCATATTATTCCATTGTGTTGTGAAAGAAAGGAATTTCTTTCTTAATTAACAACAACTCAATATCAATTGTGTCAAACGATATATTTATTGATTCCCGAGTTTTGCCAGTTTTGCCAGTTTTACCGAGCATTCCAAGTTTTCATTATGAAGCTGCCAGCATAAAAAAGAAATCAACTTTAGATTTTTTCCCTGCTGGCTCGTTTTCTATTGTTTGGCGAGCACATAAAAAACATAAAATTTCATACATAATACATAATCGGCACGCAAAAAGCTCTTTTAGTCACGCCATTCGACGCTAACACAAAAAGTACAAGAGGGGTGGTTGTTGTGACAATTTGTGCGGTTTGACGACAATGTCAAAATATTTGTACACTTTACAATAATACCGATAGATTTTTTTACATGAAAAACTTGTAGGACTTGATTTGTTTGAAAGAAAGACTTTTGATTGATGAAATAAAGTATTTCAAACAATTTTTTCAACCCTAAACTAAACATCATTCCCTCATAACAGAAAAACACAGAATTATATTGATACTAGTAGCATAAATCCCCTCAAAAATGAGGGGTAGATGACACATTTGAGAATAGAAACATAATATTGAATCATAATAGAGATAATAGAGATCATTCAAAATTCTAGCTATTTTTTCATATTACCCAGACGCGTAACTAAAAATCCACGAATTCCTTCAGATATTGTGTGAGAAATAAGGATAAACATTTTTAAGCAAAAAAAATCAAAATATTCCAATTAATGAACAAATTTTACACAGGGAACATGAAAATTTCACTATTTTGCATGGTTTCTGGATTTGTGTGGATCAGCGGTGCATGGTAAAAATCCCATACTCAGCTCAAAAGTTGTGTCTTGTACTGTTATATATGTTTCAGAGAAAAAATTTTCAATTTTAAGAGCCATGAAAAGTGTCATCACACAGTGAACGTTTTTTTTAAAAGTTTTTGTAAAATGGAATTTCGTGAAAAAAAATCCTGGACCCCAGCTGGTCAATATATCATCCTCAAAATCACTAATTTTCAATTTTAGATAAATTTTGAGTATCGTGTAAAAAATTCAAGATCCTAACTCTTATAGCAAGAAAGTTATTAAAGCTCAAAAAGTGTAACGCTCTTTTATTTTAATTTTCCTAATTACTGTGTTTTATATTACTTAGATGACGCGATATAGACGGTACTCTGTGTTTTCAGTTATAAAAACGTATCAGCAAATACATAACCAGAACAAAACAAATTATGTTCGTAAAAAAATGAAATTTAATGGCCATTTCAATCTGATATGACTCGCAAGACGCTTTTTGTCCACTATTCGTTTGTTATACTTTACGGGTGACACTCGGTTGACCGAAAACAGAAATAAAACCTAAAAACAGTAAAACAGTGAAACAGCTCAAGGATTTGTACACAATGAGCTTTTCCTGGCTAGCGCCGAGAAACAATTAGCCGGACCTTTCACAAATTGCCTCTAACGTTGCGCCTACGATGAAAGATCATTAAATTCAATTTAATTATTGATGTGTTGACTAACGACCGTCAAAGTTTCACTTGACCACTTTTTCTCTGTGCAAACCCTGAATAAAAACCGTCTCTAATGGATTGGGTGAAAATTATATACGCTGCTATTTAACCAAAAGAAATTGAATGCGAAAAAAGTGGAAGCACTATTGTTGCTGATAAAAAATGAAATGGGCGGTAATAGAGGGGAAGGTCCTTTGAGGTAAAAATTTGTGACATTATTTAAAATATGTCGTGTTTTTCTTTTGATTATTACGTCAAAGAGACACAAGAGCTTTCAACAAATTTTGAAATATATTTTTAGATTCTTTCTAAAATATTTTCGAGAAAAGTTATTTTATCCGCCTGAAATAAAACTTCTTTAATAGACCTCATATTTACGAATTTATTACTACAAATGAATGAAAAAACCATATGCCACTATGTGTGTTATCCTGGAACTGAGAGTTTTCTTTTTGCGGCTACTTGCTAATTAAATTTCAGTGAAATGTGTCAGGGCTAAAGTATTTAAAGCCATTTAAGTTTTTTCAGGTGGCTCGTGATGTGTTGCTGCCTTCAACATCTATATGCCATATAATTACAGGTAATTCAGGTACACAGTCATATATTAAGTAAAATTTATGTTGCGACATTAAAACAATTAACAAGTTTATTATTTTATCACGCAGTTTAGCTCTGGACACGTGCAGATTCAATTTATGGTTATTGAATAGTAGAATAGTACATTTATATCTGGTAATATTGTCATAAACGAAAACGTGAAGGAGAGTTTGGGGAAAAAATTTTTGACGAAAAATTCCCAAGAAATAAATATGCCGGACACCTTTCATGATTTATTTTTATGGCCATAAATCCTTTTTCGCTTTTTGTTTCGAGTTTTTTGACTTGCGAGCAATGTAATTTATCGAACACGTCCGGCCAGTTCTTTTTTGATTGACTCTTATATCAAAGGCGACCAATCAACGTTTGTACATAAAAATAAAATGTAGTAGTAATTATTTAACATACATAATTTGCCTACACACAAATTTCTACTTTATACTTTATTTAACGTTGGGATAAATTGTAATCTAATCAAAAATTATTAAATACGAAATAATTATGTAATTATTTCGGTGGAAACGACCATATACAAAATATACAAAAAATAAATTAAATAATTGAAAAGAACGACTTTTCTCAGATTTTCAGTGGAAAATGAAAGCGTGGAAAATTTCCCATTTTCTTGAATGTAATTCCTTGTAAAAATTGCTAAAATACTATTTTTGTTGATTCAAACTCTTTACACGATATGCAAATTATAATACACGCATTGTAATTTATTATTTTGTTGCTTTATTCTACGTTAAAAATTCACAATAACCACCGTTGAGTTTCAAATTACTCAAAATAGAAATTAGGTTTATCGAGCCAATTTGCCCATAAGTTTTCTCAAAGACTTGCGCCCGCCAGCCAAAGCAAAAAACTATAAAACACTCTGCTCTTTAAAAATAATTGCTCGAATTATACACCGGATATTTTATTTGGGTATAGAACTCACTAAATCAGAAAGCTAGCATATAAATGATAGAGCTCGCCAATCAACTTGATTCGAGAAATTAAGGGGTTTACGGGCATTACGATATTGCGATATTAGGCAATTTAAGAGAAGGAGGTGTTAAATAATTAAGCGAAGCTTTATTTCTTAATTATTTATGATACAAATCTCAGTGTACAAATTGGAAGATTACTTCTATATTGACACGGACAAGATACTCTTCTTGAGATACTTTACTTTAGATACTGAGAAAGGAAAAAATATTGGTCGTTACAAGTGACGCAAATGGAGGACAATAAATAAAGCTCTATGATATTTTTCTAAGGAGGTTAAAAGATAAATACACCGCTGAAGTGCTATTTGCACTGTAGGAAAATGTTTTCGGAATATTGTGATAATATGAGAAGCTTTGAGAATATGAGGGATTTTTATTGTGTTTCTGCTATTTGGGGCTTAGTACCAGTAGCAATTTATAAAGAATCAATTAACAACTTCATTTTAAGTCTAAAAGTAAAGAGCTTCCTGAATAATTTATTAAAGACCTTGAATATTAAAGGCTGGTACAATATTGTAAACGGAGCAAACCAGAACTTTCTTAAAAAGCAAACAATTAAAATATTTATGCAATTACAAAATGATGTTGATATTAATAATCTGTACTAATCTGTTTCTGGCTGAAACTTTATAAAAACTGAACAACATACAGAATTCTATTTTTATCAAATATTTCTTGAAAATTAAAAAACTGCTTTTTCTATACTTGCAACAAAAATATCCTAAGTGCACAAGATAATAGTTTTTGTCATTATGTTTTATATGTTTTTAAAGTTTCATTGTACGGTTCAACAGTAAATCATAAAAATTTTTAAATTTAAAATGTTGATTATACTTTTTTGCTTCCCGACAAAATACATAAAAGCTTTGATGAAACCATAATAAAGTTATCATCATGTTTGAGGTTGTGCTTTGCCATATACTCTGTGTGTTTTATGTGTTTTACTGTGCAATAATTTATTGACGATTTTCCAATGGAAAACTTGGCCAATTTTGTGCATTATTTGTGCCGATATTTCACAAAACTATAAAGCTATAAAAGTTTTTTTTTTCAATTTGGCATATAAAAACAACAAGAATAACAAAAAAAAAACTTTTCAATAATAATGGATGTTTGTGTTCAAGTTTAGCAAATTACCGAGTGAAAATATTGGCAATCAATAAATTATTAAAATAAATTAATTATGTGAAATTGTGAAATTGCTAGGGTGGAGGGTGGCAAACTATTTCCGAGCTCATAATCAACGAGCATGTCGATTATTGCTTCAACTTGGTAGACTAAAAGTTAGAGCCAAAAATAGCGTATAATTCCACTAATTGTATTTGGCCTAGCGTTAGGCTGATATTTCACAGTGGCAACGCATTTATATTTTAGATTAAATTTAATCGCATAAAATATGTGCTCGGCTCGCATATAATTACATTAAAAACTGGTCAGCCCAAATGTTTATCCCATTTATTAGTTGAGTTTTTTCTTTCTCTCTATTATTTGAGTGGCGCGAAAATTAATCTGAGCCCGTGTCCATGCCGCTGAGCCAGAGGTTTTATGTTTCCAATGCAAAACATGCACAACACGAGCCAGTGAGCATTTATTAACAAAACAATTAAACAAAAATGAAAAAAAAATTTAATAATGAACATTATTATGGGCCCAAATGTAATTAAACATTTTTGTGCGCCCATGTCTATTTTAAATTCTGGTATTTTTGTGGTTGAACGCAAAATCCACCTTTATTACGTCGTTTTTTGAGGGAAACAGTGAATATACTCCATATAAATATAATTTTGAACTTTAATTTAAAATCAAATAATATTCACGTTAAATACAGATAAAAGTTTTTTACAAACATAACTCATATAGAAAAGCTTCAATGATTATAAATCAGTGATACAGATTATTTTAGTCACTTTTATCACACTCCCCTATTATAAAAACCCAGTGAATATATCACCGATTTGCATTCAATTGAAATGTTATGTTTTCCACATAATCCCTTTTAGCAGCAATCGTAAAAACATACACACAAATTTAAAACCTATCCAACAAATCATTCATTCACACATGCATCTCCACTTCATTGATAAAAAACTGTACCATGGCCTGAATCTGACCATAAAATGCATTTTAAACTATAAAACATGTAAAAATAAAAGTTTTGTACTTACGAGACGCGTTGATGGTTTTCGGGATCCAAAGTAGAAATAGAATGGCTGCAAAAAAAACCGTAGCCGCTTGCAGCCCCATATTCTATTTCTGAGGGTCAGTCAATCAACAAAATTGTGTTTAACTGTCTATGCCTCTAATTCTGGAGGGACAAATCGGAGATGACGCAGCGGATGCAATCACCCGGACAAAGATGAAATGAATACAGAAAACTATATTATGTAAATTGCGGGGGGCCAGGGAAGAAAAGAAATGGAAAATTTGCCGAGATTATTACTTGGGGATTACCTTTATTGTCACAAGTCATTTTTGGGACTATTGCGATCAGATATGTGATTCATTTTTTGCGGATTTGTCGATAATTTTTCGGTTTAATGGCGATATAACGTTCTCTCTGTGGGTTTATCGAGTTTATCGCTTGTAATGGTTATATAGCTGTTTTATTTTTTTAAAGGTATGGTCACATTCTAATTTGATTAAAATTCGATTTTTTTAGAATATTAAAATTACATTGGACGATATTGATTTCGATAATATTTGTTGAATATTTTATTTTTATTTTTCGGAATCAGAATCGCTCATAATAAAATTATATCACCAATATCAATTTTAATAAACACTCTGTCATTAGAAAGTGCCCATACCAAATCAGTTCGATGTTCGATAAATTATTATGGGGGGAATTGGGGTAGGAAATTTGATATGACAATTTGTTAACTGGATAATTGCAATGATTGTGATGGGGGATATCATTTACAAACAGGAAAATTAAATGTGTTTGCTCAGGTTTAGGTTAATTAATGGTATTTTTATGCACAACGACAAAACGTGTTATTATTCATTTATTCGGCTACTTGGCCTTTTGAATTAAATTGTCTATTATGTTCAGTATAATTTTTATGCACATCCACCGGTTTCTTCACTGGCTGCTGGGGAGCATTTGGCTATACACGTTTTAACGTTTTTTACGTTTTTTAATTTTATTTGACAATATGCAATATACGATACAACACAGCAAAAGTCCTCTATTACCCAACTGGGTGTAATCATTTGTGTTTTAATGTATAATTTCCACAATAAAAAGTACAACAAACTGGCACATTATGCAGAGTATTCAGCTCGAATTCCGCTGAATTCAGCTCCGGAAAAATTAAAACAACTGAAACATCCTTTGTGGAATGCTTGCTGGTATTTTTTAAATTTTTTGGTATTATATTTTTTTTGTTGGGCGCCTTCTAAAAGTATTTATTGTTTGCTTTTGTCGGAGAGTCGAAATAACATAATCACATGACTTTGAAGTCCCCGGATTGTTGGATTGTTGAAACAGTAGCAAAAACAATGCAAAAAGCACTACAATATTTGCGGATTCGTTTTATGGAAATTTTTATTCACTTTATAGCTTTATACACTTTTTTGCATTTAAATTTTCTCTTTATTCAACTTTATTCAACAGCCACAACGATTTGACTGTTATATTTCAGGTATTTGGTATTTGCATTGTGTAGGCAAAATTTCTGCTTTTGATATTGAACCGAGTGGATTTGTTGGCAGTTTTTATATGCAGTAGGATTCCTCAGCTAACCAGCTTTGCTGTGATTTCAAATTACACAGAGGTTAACTTTATTGTATTTGCGGAGGAAAAACCCGAACTTCAAGTGGCGCTTGAAAAAGGTTGATTGTTGCAAGCCTGGAATTTTTAATCCACTTAGCGATCAAGTTTCACCCTGCTAATAGCTCGTATCATGTCGAGAAGCACAAGGACTTGTGTAATATCTCTTTTATGCTTATATAGCTTTTATGCTTTTTATGGAATGCTAACAGCTCTTCATATTTTATATTTTATATTTTTAATTTATTTTAACATTTTCATTTAAAATTACCATGGAAAACTTCACAATAGAGATACCGTTGTGGGGGAAAGCTTCACTTTACAAGAGTTCTTCACTTCAAACTCTTGTGAAATTGAAGGAGTTCACAGTTTTTAAAGTTTAATTGCTTATACTCGTGCACTTTGCCCGCAAACAAAAACTCGTCTTTCTTTTTGAAGCTCTTGTATATTTTATACTTTTTGAATATTTTCATTTCAGAATGGTCAACTGAAAATCCAATTCTGAGTTCTTGCCGAGATTTTCCCATGCAGTCACATTGAAAAGGGTACTCTGAATTTTCAACATCACATTTTTAGGAATTTTAACATTTTCAAGATTTTACACATTTTTGCGGATCGTCGGACCAGCGTATCAAGCAGGGAAGGGTGGAAATATTCATTTTATTATTAACTAGCAATTTCGCCCAACTGATTTCATTTTTAATGATTTCTTCCACATTACTTCACATTTAATGCTTACACGTTTATGTCACCCATCAAAAAATATGCTTGGCGCTACGCGTTTTGGCCAGTTTACCACTCATAATGTGTGCTGTAATACATATATCCAGATTATGTACTACAACCCGGGAAAGATTGCCCCACAATTTAATGTCTTGCTTTTCATCGCAGCGTGTAAGTCCTTCCCGAGCAACTTTTTGCTGCCTCCAACTTTATGTCCACTGAGTTTGGCTTACAAAAATCACACATTCAGAATAATGGCACGCGTACGTGTGTCGTTAAAGATATCGAAGAGAGCACTGGATACAGTTTTGGTTGAATTTAATTTGGTCGTTGGGGAAACATTGGAGCATTGTGAGAATTAAATGGGCGCATGTTGAATTTCCCCTTTTACTCTGTTATTGAAATCTGAGAATTATTTAATTTGAGGAGAAATGTTCAACAAGAGATTCTCGAAATTTAAGGTCGAGTGGAATTGTGTGAATTTAAATTGCTGATTTTATTTTGATTTGGAATGATAAGAACAGATAAGATTGGTTCAAATAGTATTTAATTTTGTTTTGCTTTGAGCAGCTTTAATGGATATAAAAAGATAACGGAATGTCTTAAAAATACAAAAGTTTTCACAGCTTTATCTTTAATTAATTCATTTTGATATAATTTTCGTAGTTGTTTAATTATCTTAAATTCTTTAAAAGAGAATTAAATTAATATAATTGGATCTTGAGATGAGATTAAAAGTTTAAACAGGACCAAATGGCAAATATAGCTATAATATCTACTATTATATACCTTTAAAGAGCTAATGTACAAATCTATGGTCCAAATACTGATAATACTTCAACAATATATTAAAATGCTCGAAAAAGCCATAAATATCAGATTTTTATATTAAATTCTACATCAAAACTCAACAATGTAATAAATGTAATAATTCATCAAATCATTACCGAAAATGTTTCTATAACTCGAAGTTGATTTATCATATTAAATTCAATCTAGAATTCTAGAGAGCGAGTTTTCCTCGATGTTTCCCCTATTTTCAAGTTTTCCCCTTAAGCTCACAACCCCTTAAAAATTTTCACCCTCAAACTCAGAGAGTGCTACAATATCCCAGCAAGTCTTTCATCGTGTTCGTCAGTTGATTGAATTCTATAGCGCTATGTGCACGGGCTACAGCTACCACGACTCGAGTGCTCAAGTATTTCCGCAACCAGCAAAAATATTACGAAAATGTGAAATTTACGAGAGTTTGTTGTGCCTGGCAAATCAGATTGTGAAAATACAAAATAGTTGAAATATTCTGGAAAGGCATGTTGAGGAATGTTCAAGAATAAGTGGTTCGAACATAAGAACATAGTAAAAAAAATGTTTTGGAAACTAATTACTTGGAATACTTTCGTTTTGATTTTTGTGGATGTTTTGGATGTTAGAAAGAGCTTTGGCAAATGTCTCAGAAGGTATTTAAAAGTTTTTTTTTCTTTCCTTATTTGCTTCAAATTTAATTTCGTTATTTCGCTATTTCTACTTATTGATGGTTTTTTGAGAGTATTTTCGCTTGGAATTTTTAATTTGTTGAGTATTTAACAATTTGTACTAATTTTGAACAAAAATGTAGAAAACAGTATTTATATTACTTTGCCCCAAATTCCAACTAGCATTTATTGCTTTTTCAGATTTCCAAAATATGATTGTGCTCACCGAGTTTTCCACTACAATTTTTAATTTGTGTATTTTTGTGGCGCGCTTTCGCCAATTTCCAAGATTTAATTAATAAATTTTCCGAGGAGATTTTATTAGCATTTATTCTCTGAACCCACAGATATACGATCTGGGTACATTTTATAATCTAGAACAATTTATACTCTGTTTTTTCATGTTCAGTGTCTGTTGTTTCGTTATATTTTGTATAACAATTTCGTCGAGTTTATGCTATAAAAAAAGTGATTCTAGCGAAAATTTGTCTTTACAGTTTTAATTAATTAAAAATGTAGGTTTCTCACTGAAGCAAACTATTTCTTTGTAATTATATCCCTTGAAAGCACAGTCCCACCGATTCATATTCATTTACACTCTCGCAGACTTTCCGTCGTTATTAGTCGAGCAAAGTAAGTTTTTGCGCCATAAATTAATTAAAATACTCCTTTCGCTCGCTTTTTGCATCACCCATGCAAAAAAGCTGTGCGGGAGGAATTTTATGGCAAACTTTTTACTTTAACACAAAAACACCGAATAAAATATCGTAAAATTTCATCAAACGCCCGTAAAAAATAAACTATAGAGCGATATAAGAAATATAAAGGAATGTGATAGCAAAATTGTGTGCTGATTTGAATTGATGAGGCCCGTCCTCCTGGTGAAAGCTCCAGTGCCTTCAGTGGCTCGCCAGGAGCTGCCACCGATAAATAAATAACAATTAAAATCTTGTTGAAATGTTCTGATAATGTTGTGGTGGGAAGTATTGCGGTTGTTTCTGGCTTTATTAATGCTGGCATACTACACAAATATTTGGTTTTGGATTTATAAGGATGTTATAAGGGGTGTTTTGAAAAGATTGCTTTCAGTGTTAGGGATTTTCTACACACAAAATTTATTTTTATTTCCATTACCATAAAGCTTTTTTAAAATAACTCAAAGGCAATGAAATGTTACCGCAAAAAAAGTTTTCTGAAAGCGCTCTCATTAAGCTAGAAACTAAATTAAATGAAAGTTTTACTTGATGATAAATTTAGTTTATAAAATAATACTAAATTTAGCATTAAAATACCTAACACACATTTTTGCGATAAAAATCCTGTTAGCACATACAATTTGATTATGTCCGCACCTTTTACCTTCAATATTCACCACAATCAAAAATCCTCCTGCGACTTATGATTAGCAAATATTCTGCAACACCCCTCAAAACAGACAAAACACATTTATTTAAATATTCAAGAGCGACTAGGCAAAATAAAATAAATACAATGGCAAAAAAGGAAATAAAAGTCTTGCATCGAAATTATTCACAAATTTATTTTCATAAATTTTCGGCTCAAGAATATGGCAGTAGCACAAAATATAATATAAAGCAAATCTATGTGGAACAAACGAGCGAGCGTATATTTGTATATTTGAGTAGATTTCACAATTTTCTTCCATATCGTAGCTATATTTTTATTTTTGAATAATATTTAATATTGTTATGTGTAAAACAAGAATTTCGCAAACTCTTTCCCGAACTCATGAATAAAAGATCTGCTCCCCGTACATTGTTGTGTGACTTGGAATCAGGCACCGAGATCTTTTTATTTAGCAGCAGAAGGAAAAAAATATGTTGTGTATTAAGAAAAGTATTATTATACATGAAAAAATCTACAGGCAAAAATGAAAGCAACCGGCTCTAAGAAATTGGAGCATGAGTTTTAGTGGTCGGAATTCCTTATTTTTATGAAAATTATCGACTTCAACTTTAATCAAAAATTTAACTGAATTTTATTTTCATTTTTAATTTCCAAAAAAAAATTCAAATTTTTTTATTTTGGATATGTTATTATTGAGGTAGAATTTTATGAAAATAAACTGTTCACCCATAAGAGTCACCCGTATAGAGTCTTTGAAACAAAAGAGTGTGGAGAACTTTCGCCTTGACTACGAGCAACTGAATAACTGAATGTATGAGGGTGGATTAGCAGATTTTTATCACAAAATGTGTGTTTATAAGTTTAATACGTACGCTTCACGTGCTTACTGGCTCAGACACAAGTTTTTCAACTTCTTAGTCCTTTCAAGCACCATGGAACAACGCTCTTTCATCAATTGTTTGTGCAAAAATTCTTGGTATACGATAAAAAAAGTTGTGTTGAACTAATAGTTTATGCACAAACTACAAAGTAATGCAAGTTCTTTGCGTTTGATGGCAGAGAGAATTAAAAGTGCCTCTTGCAATGCTCGAGAAAGTGCAGCTTTTGCCACTTCAGAATCATAAAACGAGCACAACCACCAAAGCAAACAACAACTTCAAATGCAATGTAAAGTTAATTTAGCGAATCGCTTAATTATTTTGTGACCAGTGTTCTGGATGTAAAAGGAACTTCAAACATATGTTTTTCACGACTGAAGTGTATAAAGCTTATTAATATAACTTGTACTGACCTAATTTCAATAAGTAGGTAATAAAAAGAACATTTCATCAAAATTTAAAAATTATTTTTAAACGGCTAACGAAGTATGTGCGGAGTATTATTAAACCCCTGATCACTTTTACCTGGCTTTCACAAAGCAAAAAAGAAAGGCATAAAAAATTATTAAATTATTAAAAGCTCGCTCGCCTGAAATATTATTATGATTTTTATTGTAATAACGGCATAATGTGGCAAAGAAGCTTCCAGATTCCACTTTCTTACTTTTTACGTAAGTACAATGGATTCTTAATTAGGATTTTGCTCGGTTTCATTTCAAAGATTTTTTCCGGCTGGTCGAGGAACAATAGAACATAATAATGAGCTATTTCTCACTTCATGATTCAGAAATACCTCGTCTTTATTATTTGCTTTCTTATAGACTTTTAGCTTTTCATGGACTTTTGCCATATTTTAAATTGCATGGATTATGAGAAAAATACTTTAAAATATTAATGTAGGAGTGCACCCACTTAGAATTTGAACTTGGAAATTTGTTTTAATTACTAGGAAATGTTGGCAAAACTTTTGATGCTCTGTTTTATCGTGGGCTGTTTGCTATGTGAATAGGCAAATGAATTTTCAGTAATAACAAAACTTTAAAGATTCAAGGCTTTTAGCTAAAATTTTAAACAATCAAAATTCCTAGTTTATATTATTTGATAGAAATAGAAATTAAGATTACCATTCTAGCTTGCAAATTATTAACATAATCTCAAAAGAATATGAAAGTTCTTAAGCAAAGTAAATTGAATTGTCTTAAAAGCAAATAGAACTGTAAAAGTTTAGAAAGAGCTCCATTAAATAATTGCGTAAATATATTACTCAAGAAGATTTCTCAATCCCTTGTAAAACAGTTTAAATGTGCCGAGCTCGGAAAATATATTATCAAGATTATAAAGCAAACGAAAAGCAAACGAAAAGCCAACTTCCTCAACATTCACCCCAAAAATATGAGAATGATAAAATAGACGCAAAGGTCAGCGTCGTTACTTTATATAAATCTGAGGAAACTGGAAAGCGCCCAAGAAACACAAGTTGCACTTAACTAACTCTGGGAAATCTTGATTTCTTTTATCATTTTTTGTGTGCGGCTTATTCATCCCATTTTATTTGCAATTATAAAAATGTACTTTTTCCTCATTCAAATTATAATTATAATTAATCACTTGAATCTTTCAAGTTTTTTTTATTCTGCTCATCTGCCATAATCTGGTTGTATATTTGCGTATTTGGAGGATCATTTCGCCAAAGCATGGAGCATTTTAATTACTTGCAATTACGATTAATTACCTTCGTTTGAAGTGCTCTTAGGCTCGTTATGGAAGCCCGAGAAGCCCCAGCTTCCAAGTTTGATGAATTGGAACGGAATTATAATAACTTAGGAAATATCCGGCTTTATTAACAAAAAAGTTTTTGCATCGTAAAAGCTTAACTTTTCAATTTTAATGTGATTTAATTAAACGCCCTTTTTACCCTTTCTACCCATACTTCAAACCCAACATTTCTAATATCTCAATTTTCGTGCGTTTTAATTTTTATGACTCGGCAACATATTTTCGGGTGCACGAATAACTTGAGAGTATTCACTACACTATAGCCCGGTGGTTTGTGATTGTTTTGATCGAATAATTTTATTAATCAACTTGAAAAACTATTAACCCGGACTGGTTCAAATATCCAATTATTTTATGTTTAGAATGTTCTCTTTGGTACTTTTGAGCATCTTTCAAACATTCTTGGTATAGATGAAATAATTTAAGGGTTTACATTTACGATATAATATATTAAATATTCTAGGATTCTATTTTTGAAACTCCACTGAGAGAAATTTATGTAGTAATAAGGATATAGTTTAATGCCTGGGGAACCACAAACAGATTTCTAGAACATAACAATATATTGCTCACTTTGTAACTATATTTATGTATGACAAAATAATGTAATCGGAATCATGTGATAAAAAATCACTCTACTAAACTTTAATGGTCTCTGTGTCAAATAGTCGAGACATATCTTTGATACTGTCGGAATATCAATTACATCGAGCGTCAATCAATGCTTTTAGAGTACACTCATTTGGCAGATTGCTTGACAACCAACCCATCAGAATTACAAACCAAATTATTCATCAAAGTGCAATTTCTATATAGCCGAAAGCTCTGCTCGCTGTTTGTTAGCATATACACGGAATATGTGTTTGATTTAGCAATCAAAAACTGTGTTTGAACGGCAACTTTTGCCTGTGACAAATCTAAAACGTAAATGTATGTTTTTGGGCTCATAAAATATTTATCCATAAAAAAATCATTCAACAAATTCGACAAAAATGAATATAAACGTAAAAGCATAATTTTTTCGTTGATAAACGTATAAATGTAAACAAGCCCGAGTGGCTGCCAGATTCCCTGAAAAATCAGATATTACCTACATTTATTTAAATATTGACATAATGCTATATCGAAATCGATACATTTATAATTCATATTTGGCCGAGACGTGTCAAGCGGACAAACACACCATTCAGCTCTCTTCCGATTCATTTTCGATATAATGGAAAGCAGTAATGTGGTCGTCCCGATTCACTTTCAGCCGGACACTCTTTGAAATTGATTCTAGGAATTTGTTTCAGATTAATTCAATAATACTTTTGAATGCAAATCGTTTTCATGAATGTGTGTCCTTTTAGAGTCCATTGTGGTAAATAGATGGAATCTAAATGACATTAAGTACAAATTAATTATAACCTTGAACGATTTGATTTGATAGATCTTTTGTTTTTTGCTACCTTAGTCTGTTGTGTTTCTTGATAAAAAATCATACATTCCTAGTAGAAAAGTTTACTACAGACCAAAACAGCATATAGCGAACGAAATTAGCTTATACAAACGATCTAGCTTTCGTAGTGAACATTATTAGCTTATAAAATAAAAATAAATCTGATACAAAAGCGCTATATTATTTTGTAAGAACTCATAAAAAGTGAATAAAATATCCCAAAAAGTCTATAAATTAAATATATATAAAAAAAGCTCTATCATAAAAACAGCTGCTCTATCCCAACTTGCTTGATGCTTCATAAATTTTTCAAAAGGCTCAATTTCCACATAATTCCAAAAAACCATTTTTCAGCAGTGACGAGTAAGCCGGTCAACTGTGTGTGTGGCAATGTTGGATATAAATCCGGATACAAATCACCGAATTAAATTTTGTGAGATAGGATCAATGGTTGTGCCCAGCAACAACATTTAAACATATTGAAATACTAGCACAAAGCCCCAATGTAGGAAGCAGCACCGACTATAGAGAGCGAAAGCCTCTGAATAACTGAAATATTAAACACAATTAATAATGCATGCTGCATATTGTCTCATTCGATATTAAATCATGGCACTTAATAAAATTGAATAATATCCAGCTCTTCCAAATGGCAATCACATTTTGCTGCTACACTGCTACTGAGATATAAATTTTTATGAAGAATACGAAAGTACATTTCTCAAGTTAGTTTGGTGCTGTTCGGATTCAATTGCACAGCAGCACAAAATTCTTGCAGACTGTTCGCATACCTTCACTAGAGAAATACTGAAAATTTCGAAAGAAAAAAAAATGGAAAACTGAATTTATTATTCCTGATATTATTATTTTCAATTTTTCATTTCGGTATTTTATGCCCGTTTGCTTGCCATCCGAGTGTACAGCTCGTAAACCCGTCTGCATTGGCACTCTTTTTTGCTAGAACATTTTTGTGAATTGTCTTTACTCGCATAGAATAACATTGCTGCTCTCGATATTCCGGTGCTGATTTTTTTCTGTTCTTCCAATGTTCCTTTGTAATGGTTCTGGAGGGATGGAAAATTTTGTTCCCTGGATAATAATTATTTAAATCAGCTGGACATAATATTTCAAAAGAATTCACAGCCACTCGAATCGAATCATTGAGTTTCTGGATGATTCATTAAATATGAATGATTGCACATAAGGAGCTTATAAAAAACTCAATTTGAAGAGCTTTTATTGATCAGATGGAATTTTGCAAAAATTTATTGCAAACATTTTTTCGTTGCAGGATTCTTTTTACTGAATGTAAAAATATGTATGTAAAAATAGTTGACGAGTCAATTGTGAAGCCATGTGTAATTTTATGCAGTTTCAAACTGTTTGTGAACCTTACCATCTAAAACTTGATAAATTCCACCCTTAAACACTCTCCGCATTCTTTTCACATTATACAATTTTTTTTCTCAAGATATATATTTAAAACTGGTCATATAAACGTGAAGCAATGATGTGTAAACGTGAGAAAAAGATAAAGAAAAAAGTGCTATGCTCTTCATCATTTAATAACTGTAGCTATAGTTCTTACGGCAAAGTTGTCACCTTCTTGTGCTACAGTACAAATTTCCTTCCCAAGTTCCCCCATAAATTTTCTGTCTTATCATCGCCATCGTTTTTTTGCACTTAATCAGAGGATTTCAAATTTGCAGATTAGTTTTTTTTATCGCCCAATATAAATTTCCGAATGAATCACATGATCTGACGCAATTAAAAATGTTAATGGATCACATAAAATTGAGAGTAAAGCTTACCTGGTTCAGCTGCCCAAATCCTTTTTTGGTGAAATTGTGGAAGTTATATCTGCAAAAAAACGAAAATGAAATTATTGAGGGTATCTAGGAGAAAATTAAAACCTGTTAAAACTGCTTAAAAATGGTTTTTCGTGTCCTAGCAATAAAGTTATCCTGAGTTTTTGCCTTCATTTCAATATTTTGTCGTTCTGTTACAGTTTTGCCATAGCAAAAAAAATATCACAATTTTTCGTCGATTTCCGACAATTTTTTATTGCAATAATTGAGATTGACTCGGTCGAAGAGATAAGACGAGCTAGACACATTTCCAATGCAATTAAATTTTAATTTGAAAGCATAACGGCATAACCGTGTAACTCAGAGTCCTTCATTGTGCACCCACAAATATTCTTCTCTTTTTTTGTTGGCTGGTCGACTTGACTGGCAGCTTTATTCATGGAATTTGATATTTTTGTGGAAACTCAAATATAAATTATTTTTCATTCGCCGTGGTTTAAAGATAATAGACATTTACATTTTTTACATTTTCATTTTTAATATTAAATTTTTAGATGAAGGATGTTTGTGCTAAATGTCTTTTTTCGGGGATTTTTTCTTAAATTGAAGAATTTATCAAGGAATTTATTTAAGGATGGAGACAGTCTTATCAAGAATATGACCTCTAGAGAGAAGAGTCGCATCCGTGATGAAAAGTCCAGATTTTCATTTTTGTTTGAAATTTCTGAGATTCAAATATAAAATTATTGGTATCTCCATTGCTTTATTATTTTCATTAGAACTTCAGCAAATCATTCGAAAAGTATAATTCTAGATGCCAGCTCAATTTTCAAGATAAAGATACCATTGGACAACCACCACTTTATATATTCTTTTTATTATTACAGTACACTTTTTGGCTTGCAAAAAAAGCCGAGCCAAAGCTGCAAAAAGTGGATAAAAAGCGTTCAGAAGCTGCGAAGAGATTAATTTTTATATTTATAACAGTGATTAGGATAAAACCCGACCAAGATTTCATCATTTAATATAAGGTGTGTTATTTCATAGAATGATAAGCAAGAAAGGAATTAGGGGCGACTTTTCACGCAGCGCCAAATTTCATGAAGATTTTCATTCTGCAGGCGAAAAAACCAGCAAAATCTTCTGTTATTTGGCTTGTGCTGTTCTTGGAAATGGGTTTTGGTGTTTTTTTGTTAAAGGTGACAGATGTTCACTTAAACATTTTCTGTAGGAAAGTTCTGGATTTTTGCATCAAGATCCATAAAAGCATTGAAACGGAGCAAAACCGACATTCCAGAACCATCAAATCTTGATGTCCTCGATTCGATAGCTTTTTGTCACTTGTATAGTTTTAGCTCTACGAGACAACTAGCTTATGCTTTCACCCTCATTTTCCACATTTTCTCATTTTCCACAACAAGTTAGAGAATTATAGCAATCGTACAGATTTAGTCCGGAAAAGCAGAATTTTACTTTTATTTCTTTTTGGTTTAATAAACACAAGATTACAATTTAACAATATTGGTTGATATTGGTGGATGGGAATAACGAAAATTAATGCGAATTGTGCATAAAAAAAATGTGATACCACCCGCAAGAATTATCCTTGATATAAAAATAAACCTAAATACACGGAATTCCAAAATCAGCGTACATATAACACAGCAGTACACCTCAGAAAAGGGCGCCAAAGAAAAGTTTTTCCCCACAACAAATTTCCAAGAATTCCATTGTTGCTTCACGAGGAAAAGGAAGTTTTGAGGCGGAATTTGAAGAATAAAAATTATCATGCACAACAAATAATAAAGAACTTTTTTAGCATATTTAATAATGAAAAAAAAAAGTGGAAGCACAAATTTTCCCTCAGACTCTCTAGCACTAAATCTGTATTATAAACGTATTATAATATTCTGAAAGCGACTGAGCATAGAGCGGCGCAAAAAAATGGTATATTGTACATAAATATAATGCCTGATAAAAAATTATACGCTAGAGCGCAGAGGAAATCAGTCCTGCCAGAATTACCGCCACTTAATCCATTGACACATTGTGTGAAAAATCGCATTTAATCTCCCAAGTAGATCCCAATTGTATTAAAAGTTATGTCACACAATTTACGCAAATGAATACATATTGCGGTGGCAATGTAGCATGCATGTAAGACGTTCGCTCTAATGCCAGTCATTTTTCTCGGGGAATAAAGGATTGCACGGATAATAAGCCAGGCAAAGGGAGGATGTCACGAAGGAAAGGCTTTAATGGGAACGAAGGGCTTAAGCTGTTAAATGTCAATTTTCGGATGGGCGGATTTTTCCTAAGATTGATCATTAGATGTCTTAAATGAAACGATTGCCATCTCTTCTTCGTTTAGAATGTTCTTGAAAAGCTCGTTAAAAGCTTAAAAAGCTACACTGACAGAAGCTCGTGTCGTGCGGAATAATAATTATTCTAAATAAAGCGACATAAAAATAATTGCAACTCGACTATGATTTTAATTAAAAAGTCTAAAGGAATTTTATTTATAATTCAGTATAAAATAACAAGAATGCGGCCATTCGTGAAAATATTCAGTTGACTTTGAACAAATAAATTCAGAAATAATGAATCCTTTAAGTCTATTCATTCCCCATTTTGAAATAACATAGCGAAACATGGAAATATTTCAAAAATCTCGCTCATCTTATCACTGCCGCCGACTTTTGTGTTTACTCGTTCTAACTGCCTATTTTAAAAAGAGACTCTTTTATAATTATCAATTATGGTCGTGAACTGGGAACGCGCGAGGTTACCCATCTATACAGCTGCTTGGATCATGCAACGATAACATTTCAATTCAAACAACATTTGTTTCATTCTGCTATTCATCATTGAAAGTGCCTCGTACACGATGAAGCAACATGAGCAACATGAGCAACATGCTTTTTGCAGCATTACACGCTGTACACTTTACAATTTAAATAATTAACCATAATGTTTTTGCACTGCCAAGTATAATCATAATAAAATATGTATACTTTACATTTAAATGAGCAAATATTTAATTGTGCTCATAGTTGTTCAGACGAGGAAGCGTCGTATGGTACTCATTTTAATAATTATTATAATGAGCGTGGCTTGTGTTTGTTTATAGAAGTGCACATTCATTAAAACAGCGGGAATTATATGTCAATACGTCCTTTTGTCTTTGTCATATATGAAAGATTACTGAGGCGTGAAGAAGCTGCACTTTTGATGAGTATTCATGACTTTGTTACTTTGTTATAGAAAACGAATCTTTAGTAAGGATTTTAATTATGATAAAAGGGGTGCGATAGTTCTGTATGTTCTTGTAACTCTGATTTGTTCGTTTCAATTGAAAGAAAATAATGTTTCTTCTCCTCAATTATTCAGCTGAGATATCTTTCAAGAGAAACAGTTCTACAGACAAGTAATTTGAAATAAGATGGAAAACTGCATTAAACTAATTCAAATAGAACTACATAAAATCTCTCTTTAACTTATATATTTACATTGCATTTGTAAAAAAGCATTCCATCAAATCTCCATTTCCCTTGTCACTAATTCCCAATCCCCTAGTCATTGCACAAATACGCGTTCCAGCACTAAACATAATTAAAATTATTTTATGCATTAGCTTTCATTTAAATGAATAGTTCCTGCAAAATTGCAACAGAAAATTGTTTGCATTTCGTTGGTATTTAGCCAATTTGAGTGCATTCAATGAATTTTGTGAATTTAGTGAATTCCATAATTTGCTGTAAAGCTGTTCTGCTATTTGGCAGATTTGATAATTTCATATAATTTCAATAATTTCCCATCAAAATTCTAAATAATATTTTAAAACAAAAATTTCCATATTTGCGAAATGATATTAATGTTTGGGCAAATGAAGAATCAGGACTTGTTGAATATTTAAACAGGGCAAAATGAATAATTATTAGTATTTTGCTACATTAATGGAGGCTTTTGCACACAATAGCTAATTTACCCTAATATTTAAAATTAATATTGTTTCACACAAAATCCGCTTTCCGAGTGAAATACTTAATCCTTTTACTTATATTTGCTATTCTCTTTCAACCTATTTTACCAACAATATTTGGCAAATGGAAGCTTTTAATTCCCTTCATAATGTACATATTAACTTTTAAACCAATTTTCCGATAAGTGAAATTAAAGTCTGCCCTAACAAAATGTTTGGCGCTCAAAAGTCAACTTTGCCGACAAAATGATTAAATTTTAATTCACTGAATAATGTTTCGCTTTGTCAGCTTTTGTATAGAATTTCTCTGTGCAAACTTTGCCCTGCCAAAGTGATTGTTTTTGTATCCAGAAGGATTTCCTGTTCAATGCTGCTCAATTAATATATTGGTTGGTGCCACTTGGTACAGATTTTTTTAAATTATTAAATATAATTTTCAATCATTCAAAAAATATTATTTAGATAATTTAAATGATATGTGATTAAATTTTTATGTAGTCAAATATTTGTATATAGCGTAATATGATCTCAAATTATTATTTTTCAACTCTTAAAGTCGTTTAGTTGTTGTTTCAATAAATTCATCAAAGGCAGTATTAAAAACATGCATTTTAATTAATAAACGGTATCAAAATCCACCTACAGAGAACTTCTCACAAACAACATGCAAATATAAATATTCTAGTGGAAAATTCATGTAAAACACCAAATATTCCAGCATCATTATTGCGAGTTGTAAAGCTCCACAAACATTCACAGCAAATAATAATGTTGTGTATTCATATAAAATGGAAAATGCTTTGACGCAAATTTCCAGATCAGCGATCAAAGTGAACAGCATACACCGACTATTTCTACCATTCAAATATATATTTTACAAATACGGAAAGATTTTACATTTCTGCGAATATAGGAAAGATGCATAGCATAAATGGGTTGAGCAGTGATTTAAGGTATACAGTTTTTGATGTTTTCGGGAAGATGTCATCCTTATTTTATTCTGTATACTCACCACATTAAATTTTTTATGGATTGGACGTTCCGTAATTGTATCATTAATACAATTTGGACAAAAAAATCTACATCTACCTTAATTGAGATCTGTCAAATAGAGGAATAAGGATCATGTCAAACTCATTCTCTTAATTTACCCTCAGTCCACTAGACTCTATATGAATTTTTAATGATTTTAATCAAGCATGTACATTGTACGTTGTACATATAAATAGAATGATAAATGGGCAATTTTAATTCTATTTTCTGAGCACAAAAAGTTTCTCCTTGTAACCTTTTATCGAAGCATGAGAACACTTTCTAGTTCAACATCCATAACATTATATCAAAACTTTCTAAAAATTATAAAACACAACATAAATCATTAATATACATGTGGAAGCTTTGTACATTGAAACCAAATTAAAACTAAAATACATTGACTGTATCGAGTTTCTCTGAAAAACTCTTGCTTAGTTGTTTCGGTTGTTTAGGCCTTGCCAATAAAATTTGTTGTCAATTTCCATTAAACTACAATATTTTGGCAAAGATGATAAAACCAAAATTTGTTCTTATGTGGAGAAAAGTTTGCAGATAATTTAACTAATGATAATGAATGTTTGCTTGGTCGGGGTAGCACACAGTAAACGGTATAGAAGCTATGTTTTTCTGTGGAATTTCAAAGGACTATCATTTAAATGTTGTGCTGCAGGCACTTAGAAAAATTTTTTAAAGCTTTTATTGAATTAAGGACTTGACAAAAAAGAAACTTCGCAGCTGACAGGACTCGAACCTGTGCTCCCATAGGGAATCAGATTTCTAGTCTGACGCCTTAACCGCTCGGCCACAGCTGCTTTTTCTACAATTTGTTCAAACTAGACCAGTTTTAAATTAATGCAATGGATATCACGACAAATGCTCGTAAAAAATATAACGATCATATTATTTTAATGAGCTTTTGGTCGTGCTTTTCGGTTTGAAATTTAGAAAGAACTTAAGCATTACAAGCAGCTGTGACCAAAAATTTAAGAAGGCGTCAGACTAACAATCTGTTTTTCTAAATATTTCTGAAGCTCTGTACTTGTAATCCTTTAATTTCACATAAACTTTTTGTTTTGAATTTGAATATTTCATAATTTAAATGTTTAATTTGATATGACTGCTCTAAATGACTTCAAAATGAACTTTTCCAAAGTGTACTTTAAGCACACAAAGAATATCATAGCTTTAAAAGCAACTTTATAACTGCTTCAACCAAATTAAAACATTTCAACTGTGGCCAGAGGAATTAAAATGAATTACTCGCAGACAAAACACTATTTATCATAGTCGGCAAAAATATTATGAAACATGAACCTTACAGCAACACAGCCAAACATAGAATTACAGCAGAAAACGCCAAAATCACTAATTTGTGCTGGGATTCGGAGCCGCAGATGGTCGGAATTCAACCAACTAATCTGCTGTTTTAAAATTTCATAATTTTATAATGCTTGTATTTAGTATACATAATTAATCTGTAGTTAATTCCCCGCGAAGAATAACCCCCATTTTGTTGTTATTAAAAATGTAACAACATAAACTCTTTCTAAACTGACTTAATTGCTTTAATTTTGCAGCTTCAACAATTTTTTCTCCCCGGATTCTCATTTTTTATTTAGGTAGAGAAACTCTCTAAAATATTATTAATAACTTTTGCAGCAAAAGTTTTCTTTTTTGGCGCAAATAGCTCCAACATTTAAGTTTACGAGCAGCATTTGTATTAAATATTTAAATACTTTGCCAAACAGAAGGAATGTTGGAAAATTGTTAATCAAAAATATATTTCACTTTGCAGAGCTCACTACAGAACACCATAGCAATTCAAGGACCTGCTGCCATACGCAATCGTAAGTATTTACAATATTACAATAATTTAGATTAGGAATTCTATGGGCGGAATTTTTTTTTTCCGATTAAAATTTTCCAAGATGAATATAAATTTTCTCATGAAATTCGTTGTGGGATTTTTAATTGTAATATGATTTGCATATTTTACAATTTATGAATGAATCATTGAATATGTCCCAAAATGATGAAATTTTAATTATCAATCAGTTCACAAATATAATTGTCATTTAACGGATTGATATAAATTATTTGTTAAAATTTCAATCAATGAAAATATATCAATGTGCGCACAATTTATATAGTCAAATTAATTTTATTATTGCATGATAATTTACAATTGATACTTTTGTAAAGGTTGAACAAAACAGCTAAATTTAGAATCACCTACCTAAAATGATTTTAAAATATTGATACTCTATCGTTATATTGAAGAAACTTAATTTTCCATAAAACGTAAACAACATTTAGCGGTTACTACACCCTTCAAATTTGCACAATTTTCAGTATTCCGATATAAATTGTAATTCATTTTGTTACAAGTTGAAATTTTTGGGGGATTTACCGTATGAATAATAATTATTTAATTCGGATAAATCACACATAATTATGCGTATACAATTCGAAAATGAATAATAAGGTATCATTTCGGTTTATATGACGAAACGATACGCAAATACAGGATGCTTTATTTATCAGCAATTTTGGTATTTCGGCAATTAATCAAACCAGAGATAAACAAGCTTTAATGGAATTTGAACAATATTCCGTTTTGTGTTTAATTTTTAAAAGCATGAAAATTAATCTGGGTACACAATTTGAAAGGCCCACCAACCAAAAAACCTGTTCAAAAAAGCGCAAAAAGCCCGTAAAGCACAAAAATCACACACACAAAAAAATGAGCATTATTATACATGGGAATTAATTCCAGATAAAATTGTTAATGCATAGCATTCCGCATTTAATTATTTATTAAAATTGAAAAAACAATTTTGCTTAAAATTTTTTGATAATTGAGAATTTTTCATTTCAGTTCAAATTTAATTGACTTTTTGAAACGAGGCATTTTTTCGGGGAAATTGAGAAGTGTTTTTAAGTGTCAATTATTCATGTGAAATGCTCAAAATGGGTTGGTCACGACTGAGAATATTTAATGGGATAATAAATCAATTGGGGATCAGAAGTCAACAGTTGAACTCTCTATGCTTTATTCTGATATGGAGAGCCACATTGAATTTAATGTCAATTTGTCATCCGATAAGAAAAGATTCCAAGATTTAATGGCCGATTCAATAAAGGTTCTTAGCCTTTCCAATGAATATTAAATTAGATTTACACATATTATGTGAATGAACTGCACTTTTGTCAATTTGATTAACTGTGACTTTAACCTACCAATTGTCTTGGATATTCAAAAAGATATTAACTCTATGAAATATCCAGTTAAAAGAACTTTATTCTCTTGCATGCTTCAAGTCATCAATGATTTATTTAGGATAAAGAAAATATGTATCATGGTAAAAATTATACAAAATATATCATGATATCAAATTATATCAAGGCTGTTTAATGATATATATTTTGTTTGCGTCTTTGATATTATTTTCGAAATTTGTGTCATAGTCAAGTATATTCTAGTTTTTTGAAAATACTTTACTTCTGAACAGGATCAAGTTGTAAAAATATAGCTTTTTGTGATTCCTTTGGCATTCGCTAAAATATCCCAACAGTATCATTTTACTAGAAATTATATTTTTCTACAATTCTTTTTAAAAAATAGAAAATATTTGCTTGACTCAAATCAAAAACAAAATTCGGACTAAAATGATTTCTAATTTATTTTTTCTATGCTATATTTATGGATAAACTAGAAAATGATAAAAATATTTAAAATGTTGAAAGTTTGCTACTTTTTTGGATGAATTTTGGATATTTTCAAAGGACGTAGCAAATTTTATCTATCTTTTAAGATAAAATAGAAATGTCCTTGAATGTGTCTCTGATAAGTATTGTCTTGACTTATAAGACTTGCAGTCAGAGAGTAGTTTTGACTTATCGAAGACATTTGCTATGAACACAAAAGGGATATTTTTTAAATCCTATTTGACAGGATGAAATATAGATGTCCCGTATTTTATATTAAAGCTACTCCCTTACAGATGGCGTGTGAGTTTGTAATTTCAAATTTCTATTTTCCTATTGGACTTTGATACTAAAAAATCAACTAAAACTTTGATAATTAATTTTGTAACCACAATTGATTATTTTCAAAATAGTTTATACATAATCTCATGCAACAGTTTTAAATAATTAAAAATACATTCGTTGTCACATAAATCATTTGCGTGTTTCCAACAGATAACAATTATTTTCTTGCTTCAAAAAATAAACTAAACTAGTTGTGCAGCTTGTGAGCTGAGCAGGACTTCTCCGCTAACGTGGAACCGTGTTTCAATTTTAAATTCCTTTAACTGAGATATTATATCTAACATATATCCCGCGCGGCATTTGTTGGTTTAAATCACGAATACACTATTTTTTCTATTTTCTGGACGAATCATGAGATTCTATACATTTCTCGACTCAACTCATCAGCCCAAACATTTTTTCTGAAGAAACCACAGCTGTATCTCTAGTTTAAAAAAAGAAAAGAATTTTTGTATGAAAAACCCGACTTTGGGTCACGGAAGTGGTGCTGGTGACCTAACATGTAAAGTCACCATCACCAAAAATATCAGGTGCACGATGGGAAGAGATATCAAGTCGATTGGCATCAAAAAATCCGGAATCGGTTCGGTGGGAGGTCAGATCGAGCGTTTACAGTAATACACCGGAAATTCCACCGGACATCCGGCCCTTAGTTTTTGGCATGGCACGGGTCAGGGGTTCAAAAATTTCCGGATTTGTTTTCACAGGAATTTTCTTCAACTCAATACGGACAAAAAAAATACTGGATATTTTTGAGATTTGTTTACAGGGAAGTCAAGAAAAATCAGATAAGGTTTAAAAACCCTGAAAATGCTGGGACGAAAACAATACTTATCCGCTTTTTGCGGAGAAGTAAAAATATCATAAAACGTTATGAAAGACCCTGCAGCCGAATAATCAAAATGTTCATACAAACAAAACAAATCTGAAATTGTTTGTACATTTACCCGATTTCCCTAAATAAAAAAACATTTTAAATCAATTCATTCGGAATTTTTATGCCATTAATTTACGCTATCTCCCGTAATTTTTCACTAAATTAATTAAATTTTCACAATATTTCATGCATGAATGCATCCTGCCAAATTATCTGAATGAGTCGATATAAAAAAACGCCAAATTTTGTAGGTGACGTCATGGAAAAAATGTAGAGTCATGTTGATATAATTTTCGTCAAATTACTATGAGCATCTCGGATTATCCCTTTATTGATTCACAATTCTTAAAATTACCTAATTCTTAAAAGAACACAGCTATTTATATTGGGCAATTTGAAATGAAGCTCGTTTGAAATCAGACATATTTATGGAACGTGCATAAACAATTTAGATTTAATAACCAAAACAACAAATTCTAAGAAAATTATTTTTGATGTCAATTTACTGTCATAATATTTACGGTATGGTATTCTATAATTTGTTGACTTTTAATAATTTGATGATTAATATTTATATTGAGATTTTGAGCTTTTCTCCGAAAAAAAATGTTTATTCATCTTTATTTACATCTTACATAAAAGTGCATAAAGCTTTTAAAATCTTTTAAGTAATTTTAATAATTGAGCCACAAAAATTATTTTAAGTCTATGTTCTTTGAATTCCTCATAACATCTATAAATTGTAAAATATGACTCCTTGCAAAAAGTTTTTACAATTTTCTTTCTCATATTTTTCAGAATTGAGGCAGTGGACTGGCCAGCAGCAACAATTAATCAAATATCTCAGTGACATGGATGAAGTTTCAAGATAATTCCAAACTTATCGTGCTAGAAAGTCTGCAAAGTTTCAACAACTGATAAAATTATCCTAGCACAGTTTTATGAGCACTAGGAGCTACAGATTGCGCTCGAAAGCCATTTTGCGAATATCTTCAAGAACTGAAGACAGAATATGAAATTTGCTGGAAAATGGATTCGCAAACAATTCAATGTAGTTTTGTTGTTGGGAGGATGAAAAGCAAATAGTGTTTGTACTTGTTTTTCATTTTTACACTGATAGAAGTTTGTGCCTTCTTGTAAACAATACTGCAAATATTCATCTATGTTATGGTTTAAGGTACTTAGGGACTTCATTCCAAAATTGTTATCAGTGTAGTAAGATAAATACGATAACCAGGAAAAGTTTGCAAGCAAAACTTTGAGCCAATAGAAAAATATTTATAGAGAATGTAGACTGATATTTTGATAAATATCTAGAAAGCAAGCATAATTAAAATATGATGATGCTTATAAATTGATAGAGCTCATTAAAGAAACTCTCTCATCTCAATATTTTCAAATTCACATATTTGCATAAAAAATTAAAGTTTTTCAAATAATGAATTCAATTCAAATTCGACAAAAAATATTTAAATTTTCAAAATTTCGTCTAATCAGGCAACTCGTACACACTCTACTCATGTAGAGAATAAATTATTTAAAATTGTATAATCATGCTCATTGTCGAATTTGCGTTCAAATGAAGATAATTCAATTAAAGTTGAGGTGTTCAGGGTAGTGACAAAACATAATTGTGATATGGCATTATAATTTTACTTAAGCTGCACAACGAGTTCATATTTGGATCACGCATAGAGGCCCTGCATAGTTTTATTGCATTTTTATCGCAATTTGTCACACTTGACGAAAATTGTTTATGTTTTATGAAAATATTAAATTTCTACAAATGTTTGTATACAAACAGCTCAAAATTATAAATACATAAATAATAAATTAAATGTATGATACATACCGGTATAAATATTTTGTAATAATTGTAATAAATTAAACTATTCGTTCTTTTGTGTATTCAGCTTGATTAAGTTGTTAACTGTTTCATCTTTTCACAAACAATCGAATTGTATTGTACAGCCTAAAACGAGAAAACGTGAAAAACATGGTTATTAATTACTATCAGATTTATCTCAATTATTTATTTTCGAAAATCATGAGCATTGGCAATTTGTTTGAAATTTCTCACTATGCAACCGCCAACAAACTGTATAGTATTCGCTAGATCAACAAATATATATGTGATTTTATTTTTAGACGACTTAACGAGCAAACAAACCGATTGTGCCATAAATTATGAGGAATATCTAAACAGTTTCTATTTAATAAAATAATTAATATGTGTCTGTGCGAAGCAGCACTTCATTTTATTCAACAATTGGTTGTGGCGCAGAGGTTAAGAATATGCATACAATATATTTTTTTATCATTTGAGAATGAACTGCTAATGGCGTCTCATAAATCAAGCGAGAGCGGGGAATTCAACACAATTTGGCTTTGTTAGAAGAAAGTTCAACTCAAAGTTTGCAAGTTCGCAACATTATATTTCATTGTCGGGTGGTGAGGTTTTGAAAATTTGGGATTTGGGTTTGTCTGGGGGATTTAAGGTTGGATGAGAACTGCTTCAATTTGATTTGTTTGAGTTATCTGTCAGATTATTTATTTGAAAAAAGAAGGTCAGGCCAACTCTAGTTTTATAGCAGCATAACTTTTTAGGAATTCAGAGTAATATTATTTAATGCACTGGTAAAAAAAAATTTAATTTATAAACTATTATAAAGCAGATAATGTGAAGAGCGATAAAATGATTTAACATTCCTTATCATTCTTATTTCTATATTTGAATAATTTTTCCAAGTAATAATATTTTAATTTGGAGCTCACAATAAAACAAGAGATTACAGATGATAATTTTGGTAACAAAATCAAATTCCAACATTCGATGCTATAAAGCGGAGAATAACATTTGATGACTATGTGCTAGACTACTTTTATACAGCAAAGCACTCTTACAAAATCAATTTTCTATTCCCTAAGTCCCCAGCGATATTCAAAGTTATTTAAAAAGAAATTGATTTCATTCGTCCCTCTAAGCAGTTTCACGTTTTTTACTTGTGAAAGAACTGGAAATTGGTTTTCTTGCTTGGAAAATTAATTATTGATTAATTAGCTTTTCTTGAATTGAAGTGAAGAATATTTACAGATTGTTCTATTACTAATAAGGCTCTTACTAATAGTAATAGGATTTCTAATTAAAGACTTTGAAAAAGGACTGAATTCTATATAATCGATCAAATCTCTTTTCATTCTAAATAAAATATTTTCATACCGTGACTCGGACAATTATAAATATTTTCATAAAATATTATCTTCTTAAATGTAATCTTCTTATCAAACAGACTAGAAAGTCAAAATAATAACAGAATAACAGATCCAGCTTACATTAAATGAGGCTATTGAGTACCGACCAAAACAAATACTGAAATATTTACAAGATCGTAAAAGTTCTGAAACATTTGTTTTGGCAGAATTGGCACACACAATTCAGTCAACAAACACATTTTCGCAATTAATAAAACAGTTTATGAATAATGCCATTTTAAATTTATTTAGAAATTAAAACATCAAGCAAATTGTGTGAAATTTTATGGGTTGTTTGAGAAATATGTCTCAAGATTATTTATTTTAATCAAACATATGACAACAAATTATTTGGATAAACATTGAAAAATGTTGTGGATCACTCATTATCAACTGATAAAATTAATACAATATTCTTTCAATTAAGAATAAATTCAAAATCCTTGAAAAGTACATTTAAAACAAGTGTGAAATAGTTAAAAGACGACTATAAATTAACAAATGCTAAGATTTCTCTAAGTTGAATGGTGTGTAAGACGACTCCATCGTTAAACGCAGCTTTGCAGCAATGTTTGCTCAATATATTTCAATGTTTACCTCACAAAGCAGCACAACTGATTTTAAAATCAGAATCATATTATCAAGTTTTTTCAAGTTATCAATGATTTGTTTTCAATAACATACGTAAACACTGATAAATGAAACTTGAAATCAATTACGAATATAATCCGAATATTGATAATAAATAATATTTTACTGATTTATTCAAACAATTCGATTATTCGATTCTATTTTTTATCCAATCATTGTATCTAACGTAACGCAAAATTGAAAAACGATATTTCTGTACCGAATTCAATCATTTTTTCTTAGAACACACTGAAATGCTATGTACTTTTTATGTACCATATAGTTTTCTTATTTCGATCTTTTCAAGACGAAATTTCTAATAAAAATGTGTATAAAACTACAAATGCATTTATACGCTGAAAATACTAAAAAACGAAACCGTACACAGATTGCCATATAGTTTGTTGGATATTCAGTTTTCTTTTCTTTTTGGGAAAAAATCGATAACTTTATGGTGCTGCTTTGGGATTGAGTGGAAGAAGGTTTCGGTGAATTTTCTGCTGTGGATCGCTCGTTTGCACTTGGCGTAAAAGAATTCACATAAAAAACTGTTGTAGGCGACGTCTCTAGACTGTTGTGATTTCTTCACCCGAACTAAAATGTTACTTTTTGCATAATGCTTAATGTTTTAATGCACTCATTCGTATGTGTATTTGTTATGAAAAATGACTACAAAAATTGTAAAGAGACGTTTTTGTGCTTGACGCCTACAATCAGTTCGTAGAATAAACTTCTTGATCGCTTTCTTAACAGTCCAGAATTGCCATTCTAGTTTCACGTAATATTTGTGTAGTATTCTTAGTTTGTTTGTACTCGCTTTAGTTGAATATTTGAGCGAAATTAATGACAAATCAATAGGCAACAACAACTCAACCTGAATTTGTTTTTCGTGTTTTTGGCTTTTATGCTCCTTCATGAGCTTCAGCCTTGCACTTTACGCCCGACACTTAAGTTTAATGTACTAATGAACACTGCTTCTAATTGTTGCTTGGTCAAATCACTCGTTTTAACTCATTTTTTAATAAAAACAACATCTTTTGATTATAAAAATTTAAGACTGACACATACCCATACTAGTAAAATTCTCTCAATGCTCGAAATATCGCGATATTTTGTTCCATTCTCAGTTTATGTTATTTTTATGTTGAGAGGAATTGCGAGAGCGATATAAGTCATTTTCTTTTGAACTGATTTTGACTGATTTGGTGAAAGATAAATCAGTACTAAAATCGGTGCCAATCGGTGCATCACCAAATCAGTGATTTAGGTTGTTCTTTTGGGAAAATCACATGAATATTCCGATCTGTTCTAAATCAGTACTAAATCAGTTGGCAAATCATTTTATTTCCGAAATCGATTAATAAAACAGATTATCACCTATTCTGATGTTAAAATTAATTTTAATTGATTGAAACCATTACAGTTATGCATTATTAGCCAATGCATTTTCATATCTATTGACGTCGAACAACCAAAAATAATTTGTGAATTTCAAAATCAACCTTTCATAGTTTGAAAGCAAACAGGGATTTAAGACAGTGATTTTTTGAGTTATTTGTTTGTTTTTTAGATGTTGAGGATCATTAAGCTGTCTCATTGAATTGCTTGTAACAAATAAGTATACTAGCGCCAAAATATATATTATTTTACTTTGAATCCCTTGAGATTGCTTGATAATTTTTGTCTGCCACTTAATTTAATCTGTTTCAGAAAGTCATTATTTTGTTTGTAAACAAACCAAATTTGAAAATATGCCAAAGAGCATACGCCATCTGGGCAATGTTCTGCAAACTATTTCTGTCAACATGTTCAAGACTAAAATGAAAGGAGGCCCAATAATGCAACTCGAAACAAAAATATTGAATTTTGCTTATTTAAAACATTTTCAGCAATTTTATTTAAATTCATGCAGAAAAATTTTGATATATTTTCAATTAAAATGAACGGAATATCCAATAGAACGACCAAAATAATTTAAGACGTTTTGTTGTCCCTTGAAAACGTTATTTCTATAGTTAATGCTATTTGGTTTCTTTTTCGTAGTTTTTAAAAATATGTTTAAAAATTATGACAATACATATTGATTTTTTACTTAAAAGTTATTAAGTCTTTAAGTGTAAGTATAAAATATGACATCGGACATAATAACAGCACGAAATAGAAAAACCGCGGAAACCAAATGGAAAACGGACTAGTGGAATGAAACACAATGTATAAAATATCGCACATAATAAAATTCATATATATATATTTATGCTATGAATATTTAATTTTATTATGTATTAATTCAATTATTGATTGCGACATCAAACTGTCGATCACTTTACGCCGGAAAATCAATTATAATTGTTCGACGTTATTTTTGAAATGTTTTTTTGCAGTTTTTGATATTTTTCACCCATCACTTTAATTCGATTTTGTTTTATAGAGCTAAAATATATTAAATGTTTGTTCATAATATTCATGAAAATATCCAGCTTTTTCATGACATAAATTTTATGAAGAATATTTATTTAATTCTGGTAAACTATAGCATTTGAAATTCCAAGAAAATCATTTTTAAAGCTTACATTATTCGTAATAATGCTGTGAGAAATAAAATAAAGTTTTAACATTCTTAGAACTAAAATACAAAGGAAAATGCGAAATGCATAAAAGGCGATCTTGTATGCTTTTAACGGAATGAAACCAATTCAGCTGAATTTATAAGTTTGAAATCTTCTGCCAGCACAGTTTTCTTATTTTCTTATATTTTTATTCATATTAAAAAGCACTGGAAGCTTCTGAAATGAGTTTTTATGTTTTTATGCATTTTTATGTCCTGAAATAGTAGGAAAGTATTCATTTTAATTTTTTCCTTAATAATTGAAATGCGGAATTGTTGGCATAATTTTTCCAAGCTTTTCTTTAGTTTAATTGTAATTATTTGAATGCTCCATGAAAACTGCAGGAAACCCGTAAGCAAACAAATAACAAAGTATGATAATGGCAGCATAAAAAAGGTAAAATAGCACCTACTGTGTAAACTGTAAGGCTTTGTGTAAAAAGCACTGGGTAATTAAACTTTTAAATGCAAAAAGGTGAGATTTATATTTGAATATATTATTTTTAAGTTCTTCAGGATTTATATTCGAGTATATATTTAACGGTTACTATATAGATCAATTAAACTTTAAAACAATGAAAAGTGCCTTTCCAAGTTTCTATAGACCTACAAATATTCTCAATCAATAGCTAAAGGCGTTTCTGAACAAATATTGAATGCACAAATGTTTAATTAATCATCTGAAATTCAGTTATGGAAGATTATTTAGAAAGTAAACAAGAAAACTTCGAGTTTCAGTCCTAAATTTACAAAATATATAACTCTAGAAAACTTTCTTATAAGAAACCGATACGAATCTTGAAATTCAATATCGCAAATAAATAATAAGATTCTACCAACATACAATATGATTAAATAAATGGGGCTGCAAAGTTGAAAAGGTCACCATTTTCAATTTACAAGCACTGATTGATTCCTAATTCACCAAGAGAATTACCATGTAGTCTCTAAGCAGAACAAGATGTACAAGATACGGCAAACCGTAATACATTACAGACTTGTCCCAAATATCCCTTGCTATTCAATAAATCGTAGAACCTTTACAATTCCTCCCTCATTCATGGCAAAAATGCAGACAAAACTCCACAAAAGTTGATAAAATAATAAATTTGTTTTTAATTTGAAAAGTTATAAATTTAATTAAAAATTCATTATATTAATTAAATGATGTTTTGTAGTAGAAATGGCTTTGCCGCTTCCTTTGCAGTTTTCCACTTTTCGTTTGCAGATAAATTGTGGGCAAAACTTTTCGCACCACTTTCTTTTGTTGTGCAAGCTTTGCAAAAATAAAAGTTTATGTGCCAGGAAGGAGAGAAAGAATGTCGAACGAGCCCTTTTCAGAGCCAAACAGGCAATAATGAAAATACTTGCGAAATTATGTCAAATTACAGGAATCACATAAACTTTTCGGAGAGCTCACATTACTTGGACACTTTAAGTGACTTCCCATCTGTTCAGATTTTTAGGGTTCATACTTGATACGGTATGTATGTAATATAAATATAAATAAAGCGGCACATTTTTAGCATAAATTTGAATTAAATAAGTGAATTTTCATTCTACTACGAGAAATTGGAAAAGCCTCAAGATATTTAAATTTCGTTTTACATTTTAGAATCTGTGATGGAAGCTGCAGGCTCCATTAATTGATTATTTTATATTGTTTAGCATCAAACCGGGTTGGAGCTTGATAAATGGCTGGTAAGTTGTGTTGCCTTGATTTATTAGGGGATATCTTTTTGGAAGGTTTCTGTGGCCGAGATTTTTAATGTACTTTTATGGCTCAGATTTCCTAAAAACTTTTCGGTCATTATTTGCTAATAAAAATCCGGGTAAGGGATATTTTCAAGGCAAATTTTTTTTGGAAGCTTTTTAATTTGATGTAATCTTTTAATTTTCAATATTTTCAAAATTATTAATATTATAACTTATTTAAATAACTTATTTAATCAGAATTACTTCGCAGTTAGCCAATTATCTGCTTTTCAATTCAAGCGATGATAAAGCGATTTCAATTCAAAAAGAGAAAAGAGCTTTTCAATTTTATATGAGCCACTTACGTTAAATCAATTTCAAGTGAGATTCAAGCATTTTCTTAATACATCTTTTAAATTTAATGAAGCATGAACAAGGTACTGAATACGTCTTTAAATTTTATTCGGATTCAATATCACAGTTGTGCTCTCAGATTTTTATTTCGATGAATTCCAAATTCTAAAATAATTAATTCATGATAAGCATCTAACAGAATTTCTAAAACCAGATTCTCCAAATTTTACCTATTTTACGGTACGTTGAAAATTTTCCAATCAACAAATTTCTCATCCCACTTCTAGCAAAATACCTAATCCCATGATATCTTCAATAATAATAATTCATCTCTAATAAAACTTTCAAGCCTTCACATCAGTGCTTCAGTACGAATTTCAATATTCTCAAGATTTCTTAATTAAGCAAATTCCCAAGAGGCTCTTCAGCTGTACGCTTCTTCAGGACTCTGCACAGATTATGAAATCTATGCAAATCACGATTTATAGAATATTCTCAAAGCCTGATTAAAAATGCATGCTTCAATCTGCTTCACAAACAAAAGCTCAACAATTTCATAGCAATTCCAGCAATTCAAATTAAATTTTATTGCAGTTTTTCTGCTTATTTTAATACAATTTCCACTTTTCATTTGAAATGGTTGAAATGCTCAATAAATATTCGAAAAGAGGTACCGATAAGCTTTTTGCTGGTAGAAGTATGGCAGACAGCCCTCAACGTCCACAATAATGAACTGCATTGAAAAAGAGTGAATACGTATAGCATTTTTTGAAAGGTGAGTTCTTGGTAAAATTTTTTGCATGTAACGTTGTTAAAATAGTTTTAAAATTGATTAAACTATTTTTTAAATTCTAAATTGCTGAACTTTGCATAAAATTTGGGTTATTTGAAAAAATTTAAATTCTTTAACATATTTCAAAAACAATTTTTCGTACGAGCACACTTTTAACAACGTAGAAAACTCAAATGATATATGATCAGTCTTCAAGCTCCCATTGGTGTAGTTTATCAAAAAATGCAATAAAACTCCACCAATTGATACTCCTTGCATTTTTTGTGTGATGGTCATAAATTCCTGTTCCCGAAGTTTATGTAAATTGTCAGTGCAAATTTATTGAAAAGCATAATATAAAAATATTGTGTCATTGTTTTTACAAGTTTTTTTTGCAAAATTCTGCAGTGTTGAATGCAATTTTATTTAAAACGTATCGAATTTCAACAAAATGCCTAATAAAATGTGAAATTTTGAATAAAATGCAATAAAAATATCTGAATAAATTGCTGTGAAATGAAATTAAATACTTTGGTAGCATTTGAAGCAACTAATGGCTGGTTATCTCTCCAGGTTGTTCAATTAAATGGCTGATAAAATGTTGTCTGTTGATTTGCATACTTTAAATATTAGAAAAGTTTTTAAACTGTTTTGTTAAGGAAAAGTTTTTGAGATATTGTGCTTATTTGAATATCTAAGAAATTTTGGAAAATGTTTCAAAACTATGTTCATAGCAAATCAACCATTCAAACTCGTTCTAAAAACATAGAAATGAGAACTAAAACTGACAAAAAATATGTTCTAGAAAAAAATTCTGTAAAACCCAAGAAAACGAAATAAATTGAAAACATCCAACGAAATCCCATTGAATTTTCATTGCTTTTAGAATTTTCAATTAAGTTTTCCAAACCATTTTCCAATCATTTTCTCCAATATTTCATTTACTGCTTTTCGCTGTTCTCCTATTTTTCTGCTATTTTTGCTATATTTAAAGTGCGAGTATTTGGGTTTCAATGGTCATTTTTCATTTAATGTCTATTTGCTTTTCGATACAATAGCCATACAATAATGAGGAAGGCAAAAAGGTTTGTTTGCTTTTGGTTCTTTGCAGTTGTAAAAACGTAAACCTCTTTCATATGATATATAGAATGTTTTGTGCCTACAATATTGGCAACTTGAAGTGGCACTGGATCCCCAGTGGATTATTTTTAGGTGCAGTACTACAGAAAGGACTTTTTTTTGTCACACCTTAAATTTGTTATTAAAAAACTTGTTAATACGAAATTATTTTGCATCACAACAAATTTAAATAAATAAACAATCTATTCAAAATTTTCAGAATGTTTGACATGTAATACATGATCCACCCCCTTCTATTTACAAAATATCACAAATAAGTATCACAATAAAGTCTACATCCCAGAAATGTCTATGCTCTAACCGATTTCATTCGTTGATGACAGCAACGCTTTATTGAAAATTCTGCTGAAATGTCGGAGAAGAAGCTGCCTGTTTATTAAAAATCTCAATCCATGAAACATCTATGAATTCTATATATATTGAGCATTTTAAAGCGAAATCGAACAAATTGAGTAAATTGAATTTATAAGTTCTTATCTAGAATTTTGTAACCGAAATTATCAATAATATATTGGCAATGAAATGAATTACAATTTACCAAATATTTCGATGGAGGTAACTCAATAAATGAAGCACATATTTATCATTTTATTTATAGTCAAGTATGCATTGATGCTACAAAAAAAAATATTCCACAGCAAATATGTGAAATTGTGAATGTTGTTATTTGCCCCAAATTTGCTCTTATCGTGCATTTAAAAAAGTTTAACAATGTAAAATATTTAATGACACTTTTTGCTTAAAAACTCATAAATCAAACTCCAAACTTAATATCCCTTTTTTGAAACAAAACGAAACAGTCAAGTGATAATGCAAACTTCGAGAGTGGAAATTTATGACTGTACACTGAAAATTGCGCTACTGGCTGAAAGTTGTTGAGCGAGTATGCAGTGAACATGGCAAATATGGTTTTCAAGCAGCGACTTGCCATCGTTGGTTTGGAACAATACTGAAAATATACGTACTCATTTCCTCACTGTTTATTTATTGAGCTTTCGGCAGTATTTCAAGGAAATGACAAAAATAAATTGAAGCTTTATGGTTAATTCACATTTTGGAGAGTGTGAGAAAAAGGGGTTAGTTGGTTATAGATCATACTCTTTGTTTAAGAAAATGTTGATGAAAGAAGGTCTAGAAGCTTACATAAATTATTTCGGTTTATATCTTCTAATTCATAATTAAATTTCCTGCAGCAAACTTTCTGTGTGTTTCAGTATTTTTGGAGAGATTATGTCACTTACATTTTCAATATTTTTTTCAGTATACCTCTAACATACCATAAAAGAATTCAGGAAGGAGTCGAGCTCTGTGCATTTATCTATACCATAATCTTCTTTTAAAGCTAAACGAACAAGCTACTGAAAAATATCATTCAACCCCTTTGTAATAATTTCTCCATAAATTTCATTTCTATCAAATATATTCATTGAAAATTGAATTTACTTCATATCCGACCATAACATACTCACAATTACATTTACTACCCAGGATAACCCTATAACTCCATAATAGCTTTCCCATGATTCGCTTATCCGTAGATTCCCATAAATGCTCAACTCACTTTAAGTACCATCTTTTACTTGTTAAATTGGCTAATAAAGTTGGACAAGTGATTCTTCCAGTTCATGAAATGTTCTGTTGTGTTATCCAAAAAATCCACGAAAGCTTTTGGTTGCCTGGCGTGAAAATAAATTGCCACTGAATGTTCTGATGTGAAAGTAAACTTTTTGTCTGCAATTACAGCACAAATAATTAAATAGTCTATTCCTCCATTCAGCTTTTGTAATTTAATCACGTATTGTTCCAAGCCAAATTGGAGCTTTCCAGTGGAGCACTTTTTTGTGATAACTTTTCGGAAATGAATAGAATAGAATTTCAATTAATTGTTAAATGGAGCTTTCAAAACAAAAGCTTCAAGTTTATGCTTTTTGTTTTTTTGTTTGAACATAAGAAAGGTATGGGTAACTTTTGTGCTTCAGTTCAATAGAAAGTGATTTTTTCAGTTTTTCAGACACTTTTCAGTTTTGAAAGTTAAACAACCAGAACTTGTATAGAGTGTAAGCTTTTATTGACGTTCATTCTTATTAAATGGCTTGTTGTTGATAATTAAGTGAATCATACAAATTTTAGAGCGTATAGATTATAAAATATAATCGGATTCTAGACTGAATAAAATTGAATGACAAATCAAGTACTGGAGCAAATAAAATGTTTGTGAAATTTATAATAAGTTGTTATCTTTAATCTGCTAGTAACATTGAAATACTATAAATACTGAATATGAAACATCAAAATATGCATTTCAGTGAAATTTATTTTTCAAATATGGCGGTGGGTAATTTGGTTGTTCAAATAATTGCTCTACAGATAGGGTTTGCTATAAGTCAGGTAATGTAATTTATTTTTTTAAATTTTCATTCATCTGTAAATTCTTATTTTAGGGTTTACATGTTACTGAGAGTCAAGTGAAAAATATCGTGCAATGCTTTGAAAAAGAAGGCATAACTGATCCTAATGTTGTTCAAAAAACACTAGAAACTGGAATGTACAAAAACAAATGTTTGGCGGCTTGTGTCCATATTGCATTTGGATTCTTTGATAGCAAAGGCAATGCGATTGTAAGTCTAATTATTTTTACCATAGCTTTTTAACTCACTGACTTATGTTCAACAGATTCAAAGAAATATTGATATTATTAAGGAGCAAAACAAGAAAGTTGTTACTTCTGATCAACTGATGAAATGTGTCAAAGCAAATGTTAAGGAAACAGACATTTGCATAAAAATTGAAAAATCACTCGAATGTATGCTTAATCTATGAATGTAACTTTTGATTAAAGTTTGAATATTTCATCAATTTAAAAAATTTTATTTTGAATAATAAATGTTGGTATTTTATAAAAATAATTTGTATTGCTATTCATGCATCCATTTCACAAGACTGACTCCAAAAAGGTGTTCAAATGAGTATATTCTCAACTCTAACGTTTTTAATTACAGGCAATTTTTCAATTAACACATTGATCATCATTTTGTCACAACTCGCTAAATTGCATTTATATAATTGCTTATAATATGAGATTAAATCGCACCTATTTTCACATATAAAATGAGTGAACATTACTAGAAACTTCATCAATTCAATGAAAAAAGCAATGGAGAAAAGTATCGCGCTCGTAATTGTTTGCTGCGTGCTCTTAGACTTGGGACAGGTTGAAATAAAATGTTTAAATCAAAATGATAAACTGAAAAGCACAGTGATAACTTATTTTTAGACATTCAGAGCTTCCACAGTCCAATACGAAAAAGCTTTGAAATGTTTTGCTGACGCTGGAATAACTAATCTCACAGAGATTCACAGTGTTCATAGGACTGGCATTTTTGATGATGATTGTTTGAGTGCGTGTGTTCACAAAGCTTACAACTTTTTTGACAGCAAAGGGAATATAAATGTCAGAGCCTTAATAATTCTAGTCAGTTTTCATAATAAAATTTTTCTTCTAGATTATTTTACATATCATAGCTTTCAAGACTTTGAATAAAACTGTGACAGTAGACCAAGTAGAAATTTGCGTTGAGAAGAACTCACAACTTACAGAGGAATGCAAAAGAGTTCATCAGACTGAAGAGTGTCTTTCTAAATTGTAAATAGACTTCTATTGACTTTTAAAAATAAGCAATTAAATCATATCAAGTGGACACACCAGGGCTTAGATTTTTCAGATTTTGAGTTTTCAGTTGAATATAATCAGATTCAAAACCGAATAAAATTTAATTATAAATCAGGCACTGGAGGAAATAAAATTTTTGTGAAATTTATAATAAGTTATTATTTTTAATCTGTTAATAACATTAAAATTCTATAAATACTATACGCAGTACTTTAAAATCTCCTTTTCAAACATGGTGATGGGAAAACTGGTTGTTACAATAATTGCTCTGAGGATAGGTTTTGCTATAAGTCAGGTGATGTGTAATTTTTTTTTAATTCATATGCTAATTGTTATTTCAGAGTTCATATGTTTATGGGAATAAAAAATAGATAACACAATGCTTCGAAAAAGAAGGCATAACTGATCAAAATGATGTTCAAAAAATAATAGAAATTGGTTTGTATAAAAACAATTGTTTGGCGGCTTGTGTCTACATAGCATTTGGTTTCTTTGACAGCAAGGGCAATGCAAATGTAAGTCTCTATTTTTAACAGAGATTTTTAATGTTCTCAATTATATTTCAACAGATTAAGAGAAATATTGTTATTATGAAGGAGCAATACAAGAAAGTTGTTACTTCTGATCAACTGATGGAATGTGTCAAAGCAAATGTTAAGGAAACAGATTTTTGCATAAGAATTGAAAAATCACTCTCTTGTATTCTTGAACTTTAATATTCTATGATAATATACAGGTGAATGAAGAAAAACCCAAAAAAAGTCAAACGTAACGATGTCAAATGCGGTTTTCACCGTGAATTACTACTTGATTACTAATAATTATTACGATAGTTTTAAGAATTACTCCTTGCCCAGGAAAAGCGGAAAATGAGTTTTCCTTTGACCTCTCAACTTCATTTAGAAGAAAAATGGCGACGCTGGAAAACTGCTTTCCCATCAACTTTTTGATCAAATTTTTGTTACTAATTTTTACTACTTATTTACTACTTGAAAGTGGTAAATTACAATGTTTAGTTTTATTCATCATAATTGGATAAAATTCATTAATCAATAAGTCCATAAAAATATTTCTCGAACTTTCATCGAGCTTTTATAGTATTTTTAGTATGGAGTCTATGAGCTCAAGATGAGTTTTGTTCTCGATTTCAAAACAAAAAAAAAAAAAAAATTTTAATCAAAAAACGAAAGTTCAAATAAATTAGATTATCCATGAAAATAGGTTCATGAATAGCAATACTTCGAAAATTTAATTTATGAATGTTGGGACCCAAAAATCCAAAATGCGACTCGCGAAACCTCATTTTTTAAGAATTTGAGTCAAAAAACGAAAGTTCAAAAAAATTATTATCCATGAACCTAAGTTCATGAATAGCAATACTTCGAAAATTTAATTTATAAATGTTGGGACCCAAAAACCAAAAATGCGACCCGCGAATCCTCATTTTTTTTAAATTTTCAGTCAAATAACGAAAGTTCAAAAAAAATTATTATACATGAACCTAGGTTCATGAATAGCAATACTTCGAAAATTTAATTTATGAATGTTGGGACCCAAAAATCAAAAATGCGACTCGCGAAACCTCATTTTTTTTTTAATTTTTAGTCAAATAACGAAAGTTCAAAAAAAATTATTATACCCAACTGTTAAATCCAAGAAATGAATTTGACTTATTTTTTTGTTGTTTTTGGAGATTTTCATGAATAGCAATACTTCGAAAATTTAATTTATGAATGTTGGGACCCGAAAATCAAAAATGCGACTCGCGAAACCTCATTTTTTAAGAATTTGAGTCAAAAAACGGAAGTTCAAAAAAAAATTATTATGCATGAACTTAGGTTCATGAATAGCAATACTTCGAAAATTTAATTTATGAATGTTGGGACCTAAAAATCAAAAATGCGACTCGCGAAACCTCATTTTTTATGAATTTGAGTCAAAAAACGGAAGTTCAAAAATAATATTATCCATGAACCTAGGTTCATGAAAAGCAATACTTCGAAAATTTTATTTCTGAATGTTGGACCCAAAAACCAAAAATGCGACCCGCGAAACCTCATTTTTTTTAAATTTTCAGTCAAATAACGAAAGTTCAAAAAAAATTATTATACATGAACCTAGGTTCATGAATAGCAATACTTCGAAAATTTAATTTATGAATGTTGGGACCTAAAAATCAAAAATGCGACTCGCGAAACCTCATTTTTTATGAATTTGAGTCAAAAAACGAAAGTTCAAAAAAAATTATTATACATGAACCTAGGTTCATGAATAGCAATACTTCGAAAATTTAATTTATGAATGTTGGGACCTAAAAATCAAAAATGCGACTCGCGAAACCTCATTTTTTATGAATTTGAGTCAAAAAACGAAAGTTCAAAAAAATTATTATCCATGAACCTAGGTTCATGAATACCAACAAACGAAAGTTCAAAAAACGAAAGTTCAAAAGATTTCGTGATTCATATTCCTATTTTAAAACAAAATGTTCATAAATATTAGAAAATATTTCAAAAGCTCATTTCTGGTTCACAAAATTTTTTTTGAAAAAAGGTACCTAAAGATATTTTCTTATCTTAAGGTTGTAATACTGATAAGATTCAATTGCATCTATTTTCACATATTAAAAAAGTGAACATCACTAGAAACATCACGCTTGTGATTGTTTATACAGGATAAATCAAAATGTTAGACTGAAAAGCACAGTGTTAACATGTATTTAGACAGTTCAGAGTATCAACAGTCCGATACGAACATTCTTTGAAATTTTGTATGGAATAAACTATGAGGAGCTAAAAATGCGAAGGATTAAAATCAATTTACAGTTCAAACATTAAATTTACACTAAACCTTCCTTTCCATCAGCTGAGCATTTAACGAAACCTCTATTTTCCGGCTTGCGGTTTGAAATTTCAGCAAAAAGTTTACTTCATTAACATTTAATCTTTTTACCATAAAAACCATAAAAATCAAATTCCTTCGCTAAAGGAAAGAAAATGCTCCCTACTTTTTGTCGCAAACTCACAACTTTTGTTGCTGTGTGGCATTGTTTGAAAATTCAGGCTTTCATTTTTTATATTTAGGCATTTATTTTCATGTTGCCAATTTTTATGGGTAAATTTTTCTGCTTTGATTTTTCTTTTCTGATACTGTTTAAGATTGAACAAATATGCTTCATTTACATAAATATATACATTCTAGAGATGTTGTCATCCTCATTTATTTGTTTTAAGTTTCTTCTTAGTTTGTGTTCCACATTGACAAAACAGCAACGAGAAATGAATACGTTTTTATAACAAAGAGTCGTCTATTGAATGCAATAAATGGGTCCATTCCATGCAAATTGAATTTGAATTCATTTTCAATTTCATTGTTAAGAATATAGATACAGACAACACAAGTACTTAGAATATCAGCACCTTTTTTTTAATCAGCACCTACAATCTAGCTGTTATTGAAATAACGGATCAAATTGAATTTGCTGTTTGGTAACAAAATATCAGAAAGCTCACTCGATCTCAGTTACAAAATCTTTCGTTGCTGGGGCAAAATTCTTACTTTTATCTTATTTTAATATTACTTATCATTGGCAAGATACCGACGAAACGAAGTTTGTAAAAGACATGTCTTTTTTCTGTTGTGTAATCCAATAAAACAATAGAACTTTCGCTGCCAGAAAATTGCGAAAGAATTTATTCAGAATGTAAGAAATTCAAAAAAAACATCATGTTTGTCATGTTATTTTCAGCTCAATTTTTCTAGTACTTTAAGTCTCAAAGCCATGTATCATGAAATTGAGCAAAATTCGAATTTATTTCATTTTCCACCGAAAAAGTTTTCGTCAGCATTTCAGCATAAATGGCTCGAATAATTATGCATTTTTGAAAACCGAGTTTTCCAACACCATTTAGAGAAATTCAATTAATTTCGGATGCTATGAAAAATTCAGCTATTTTCGACTCCCGGCGCCGGAGCAATAATTTCAATTAAAATTTTTTCCAAAAACTCACTCCAGCAACACTGCCGAGATTTATGGCAAACGGCAAAATATTTTAATTAAGCCATTAAAATCATGTGTGAAAGCTGAATGAATACCTAAAATGATAAATGATAAGTTTTCCGGCAGCCTCTTCATGACTTCAGTGTACTTCATTTGTGCGGAAATATTTAATCCCGAAAATTATGCAAATGATGTAAATAAATAATTTTGTCGGCGATAGAGCCAACACCTGGTGGAATTGATTTTGCGTTCCCCAAATATGCTACAAAATTATGATATCAATTAGAGTGAATTATGTGAAATTTTGTAAGGTGAGTTTCAGTGAGGTTCTCTAAGCAATATCAAAGATAGAGTGTGGAATTGATTAAATATTTGAGTTGGAATTAGTTCTACTACACTTTAACTAATTGATAGAATCAATTAGAAATTAAAATTTATGTATCACTGTAGAAAAGTTTTGTTTTAAAGTTTTAAAGAAGTGATGTGGTTGATAATTATAATTTTTCTGCTGAAAATGCGAAAATGTTTTCAATGCACTTTTGAAATTTTTGAAATTCAAAAAGATTTATTGAACGGAAACTTATAATTAAAACCATTTAGAATCACAAATTTTACCACAAACTTTATCAAACAAAAAAGTTTAATGGCTTTCACCATAATTTATTCACAAAATTTGCACAGTTGCAGATTTATTCGGATTCTATACCCACTTTTTAGTTTTGTGTTGAAAAGAGTTTGGTTTGGAATTTCGATGAAGGTGTGTTTTCAAATGAAAACTGATTTTGATGGTATGAAGTCTTTATTTCAGTTTAATTGAAATGATATTTTTAGTTTCACAATTAGAAAATTAGGGTACCTAAGTATAATTTTGTAATAACATTTTGTTACTAATGTTTGCAATAGTAAAGTTCATAAGTATACAATTAAATTACTCTAATTAGTAATTACAGAGCATTCATGCGTCATTTTTACATTGTATTAGAGATTATAGTAAAAACAAACAAACTTGCTCGAGACTTTAATGTTTCTTGTAAAACAAACAATCTCATATTCTAAAATCTCGATACAAACTCCCAAAGTACATACAAAACCCAAAAACATTCTGAATCATCAAATAAAGCTAAAAGTTCCATGCAGTGGGCACAGAGAGTGGAAAGCACACAAAAACATAATTGAGGAAACCAAAAATATGTAAATTAGTACAGAATGAAATGATTCAACCTGCCATCAAATTTTATGTTTTACAAAATTATGGTTTTTGTATCACCAGTTCTGGCAAATGGGTTTGCATCACTTTCAGCACCAGTGTTCAGCAGAATTGTGTTATTTCACCAGTTTTTGATGAAAAAGGTTGTATAGTTAATATTTAAAATGAGTGTTGAACGCCATATTTTTGGCAAGGATCGTGCTAAATCGTTTTCCAGATGATTTGTTATTTTGATATGATGTACCGACAACATTTAATGTACTTTAAATTATCTTTAAGTTCTTTGAAAAGTTTATACATATATTAACAGATCTTTACTTATGTTTGTATTCTACGGGCTCAAGAAAATATGTCTGCTATGATTGTTAAGCTATTCATAACGACAAGATAACTGAACATACATCAGAACTTTATTCACATAGCTTCAGCCCCTATGCTTGATAATTGTTTATAATTAATATACTTTAAAAATAAACATAGATCGCAGTATGAAAATAAAACCTACGCTGAATACAAAATATATGTAATGTTTGAATGATTCATATACGCCCAAACAGTTTCATTATTTCAATAAAACCAGAAAAAGCTACACAGCATTTCTTGAATCGTCATCTGGGATATTTTATGACTGATTCGGTTTTATTGTTGCCGTTCAGCAGAAGGTTTTTCAAAAATCATTGCATATAGTAGAGCATAAATATCATATGACTCTTATGAATATTCTCAATTTTATTATTTTATGTGTTTCAAGAGCTCCATGACTTTAGAGCTTGCGGTTCAGCAGCACATGTGTCTCAAGAAAAATCAATACCTCAATACCTCAATACACCCTGTTCTCTGTTCAATCCATGTAATTGTGTTAAATAAACTTGACAGGCTGACAAATGGCCCTGCTTTATTAAGCTTCTCTGAACACACCTTTTCGAGCTTTCTGTTTGGCCTTTAACATTCGTCAAAGTTTATCGAAAAAGATTTTTTGGCTAAAGAGAACTTATCGAGAATGGGCCAAAATTGTTACATAATGCTTTATCAACGACAACAGCCAAACATCCACGCACGAATCAATATTTTCGCAAGATTAAATGAAATTCTGTGGGTTCAAACTTTTTTAATATACTTTGATGACATAATAAACATGGTGGTTGCGGTAAATGGGTGAGTCGTTATGTCTGCTTGCGGAATAAATTTATATTTGAGTGATCAGCACAAAAATGGATGAAAAACTGAATGGGTGGTTCACATTTATTTTTTATGATGTATGAGATGTCAATATTTGCAGTAAGGATACATGATTGCTTTATTTGATGTCACAACCTAGTAACACTAAAGTCAGGAGCTTGATTAATAATTGAAAGATGAAAATAATTGTTTATATTTATAGTTTGACCATTAGTTGAGTATAAATAAAAAATTTTCATTAGATAATTGAGAGCAACAAATTTATTTAATTTTTGAATGTTTGTAATATTTTTGATGTAATTGGTAACAGCCAATGTAGTAATAACAGTGAAAATGATTATTTAAAAAAAAAAATTTAAAACAGAAGCTTCATCAAAACCCACATGGCCACTACAATCCAGTTCTCAACAAGATGAACAAACAGAATATGAAAAGAGCAATTAAAAGTATTTTTGATATGTTCTGACTACTCGGAAAAAAACTCCACTGAAGTGGTTTACACTCCACTCGAATTCCAAATGGGCTTTTTGGCATCCTCGACGTTGTGACACACTTGTGATGTGCTTGTCATCGGAATTAATTGAATGGAAAATATCTCTCAGGTATTTGCATTTCATACTTTTTGATGCTTAAAGAGGCAAAATTTGTGGAAAATGAGTTACCAAGAAAGCAAAAAACCAGATGGAGCATTAATGAAATTTTTGAAGAAATGTATACAGCATTATGAGCTTGTTTTATTTCCGAGTCGAATTGGTAGACAGCCGTTATGTGTTAATGTATTTTCAGAAATTGTTTAGATGTGTTTTGACAAGACCATCAGTATGTTTTTTGAATTATTTGAAGCTTATTTTGTTACAAGACCGACATAGCATTCGACATAACAAATTTTATCCGAAGACAACAACATTTTTTGACATTTAAATCAAGTGAATCATAACTAGAATGCTTTCAAGCATTAACAAGTAGATTCTGTATTTTGGATGTAAAACAAAATATTGGAACAATCGATATTTTAACATATAAAAACAAAATATTGAAGATAACGAGATTGAGCGAAGTCATCTTGTAGCAATAATAAAGTATATTCCATAACAACGAATAACGAATCAATTTTCAACAAAAGCATGGAATTTGCATAAGCAGAAAAATAAATTTTTGTGCATAATAATGATACAAAGCATTCTTCAATTGAGAAAAGAAATAAAACGATAGATAGATCCCTTAAGAACCTTTACCAACATAGGAAAACTTTTGCTTAACAAAAGAGTTTATCTCAATTCACAAACTACTGATGCTCGTTGGTTTGCTTGGTAGGAAGTTTGTTTAAACATCACATTTAAATAATAATCGGATCACAAATTCTAGTTCTGCATTTTGTGCAAGAGCTCAATAACTATTTATGAGAGTACTTCCAGTTTTCATCCAGTATTCCACAATGAATTTGAATAATTTTAAACAGAAAATTTCGTAATATTGTGAAGAGGACGCAAGTCATTATGCCAATTTGCTTACGAACTGAATATTGTGCAATATTCCAGATTTTTTGATTGTTCAGGAAACTTTCAAACAATAGGGAAACAATGAAAGTTAAGACGATTGCAGCAAAGGAATTATGCAACTTATTTTCAGTAAAAAGTTTACTAAAAGTTTTGTACGGTGGAAAAATTGAGGAAAATTTTCACATAAATTTACATTTATACATTTACACTGAACTAGAGGGCATGCCAAAAATAGTTCTATGAGCAGAACAATATTGATTTAGGCTCACAAAATATTTCAGCTCTAGTTAATAAAAATGTACCCGGGAAACCAACCGGTATGTCTGCAGAATGATCACAGAATCTCCGAGCAGAACGTTTTCATGCTGAAAGAACGTCTGTAAAGATTCTCTGAACATTCCTTAGAGCATTCAAAGTGCCCAAAAATACATTCTAAAAAGAATGTCTAATTAGAATGTATTTTTTATTCCAAGACATACCGCCAAAAATAAAATTACATTCTGTAAACATTCTGTGGACATACTGAAATTCATTCTAAATTATATTCTATAAAATAGGTATTAAGGGCAACATATTTAGAATGTTTTTAATAGTCTAACAAGTATTTATTTTTGGATACTGTTCGAATGATTGCTGGAATGATTGATGGTGGCAAAATAAAATTCATATTCAATTTAAAAGTTTTATTTCTGCTTATAATTTTATATAATGATATAAACAGTCTGACAAAAAAGGGATGAAATGTTGTTGAAAACTAAAATTAAGGTGCTGATGCTTGAAACTTCACGTTCTTGGGGATTTTCTGTGATGAGAAAAAAATGTTAGAATAAAATATGCAACATATTAAAAAAAATTTACCAATGAACTTGAAGTAATTTTTTACACCGAAAAGTCTACCACTCTGCGTACTCTGAAGCTCAACACATTAGGAAATCGTCGAAATGCCTAGAAAGATTAAAACTAAGTTAAAATACGAAAAATAACCTCAAATTATATACTCACCTAAAAATTCTAGTATCTACCAAAAGAATCAGCTGAGATAACGTCAAGCACCAGGTCAATCACCAGTAGATTTTGTTTGATTGTTTTGTAGTATGGTTGGATTGGTTTGTTGGTCGATTGGCACAAGATTAGAAACTCAAACAGAACATTTTCAAAATAACTTCAAAATTTGGATTTACATAGTTTTTCTCACTTTTTAATGCTTGATCTACACTTCATTCACTCTTACAGGTCACTACTGGTGTTTTAAGAAACAATTTCTGAATTTAAGCCCATTAAATCACGCAAAAAGAATTAATTTTACGAAGAGCTCTGCTTTGCTCCGCGTTTGTTTTGGTCTACTAAACATTCCAATAATTTATTCTTCATAGAACACTAACTGGAATCAATTTTTGATATGTCACAATATGTTAGGTTTTTTTCAGTTTTCCTTTCTGAATCTCATAAACTTCCTTTATTTTTACTACAGGCTATGTATTTAGTGATAAAAACGGTAAAAATAGTAAGCGTGATACTTATTTTCAACAAAATAGGCCAAAAATCTATTAATAATTTCAATCATTTTTATATTCCACTATATGATGCTCTGTAGAACGTTAATTACTTCTATCTCACAGAATCTTCGAACATTCTTTGAAGAATGCATTTAGCGAATATCACGAGTAAAATATTTAAATCTCATTTTCATGAAATTTGCAAGAATTTTTGCATTAAAACTGATGAAAAGTTATTTTTAAAAGTTTTTTCACCTATACATCTCATTTGAGCTCTAAAAATGGATTATTGCGACATATTACATATTTTACATTCCAGAAATCGTTCTTATTGGTTTTCTACGGAACATCCCAAAAAGACTTTAAATCAGAATGTTTTTCAGCATACCAATTAGACTTCTATGAACATTCTTCATAAAACCTTCTGCAGAGAGAATGAAAGTTAGATTATATTTGGAATGTTTTCTTCAGAATGAATTTTTAACCGGAATGTTTTGGTTTCCCGGGGTATCCATCCATAAGAACTCATTGGTTGTTTGCTTCACAAAAAGATTGAGAATGTTTCTAGGAAACTTTTGGCGCAAACAAGATTTTCTTCAATACTTGCTTTCATCTTTAAAACAAACTTTTTCAATTTGTCGAAAAAGGCTCAAATATCATCATCGTGAAACATTAACCATTTCGTATTTTCGGAAAATATGAAATTTCTCGTTTGTTCATCAGTTCCATTTCATGACCATGAATCAAAAAGATATTTATTTTCTTGGGCTTTTACAGAAGGTTCCGTGCCAAAAATGTAAAAAACTAACCAAGAACATTCGTTCTATCATTTTGCGATGTTGAAACAAAAAGCAGCAAAATTTCTATCAAGATTGCGCGCCATGAAATAGAATTATCTACTGTGGAAAATTGAAAAACTGGTATTATGCTGACCTAATGCAATAGTTGCATGTTATCGTTTCCGATTTGATTTAGTTTTGGTTCTATACGATGCTTCTAATTTCACTGTTATTTATTTTAGACAGGGATGGTCGGTCTATTCGAATTATAAATAACCCTTCAGTTCTTTATGTGCGAGTTTTAACACAAATTGCATTATTCGGTAATGTTTGGAACAACTTGAGTTTTTCAAAGTGGCTTGGCATTTGAAAAAGGTCAAAATTTCAATTATGTTGCCTTAAATTGTTTGTTTTACCAAACTTGTCTGTTATTTTAACTGAAAATAATTTTACCAACCTTCTCATCCTTTCGATGAAGCTTCAAAAATTAAACTTATTTTCGTGTGCACCAAATTTTTTGTTATTGTCTTTTTGTGTGCTAAATTGATAAATGGTTTGGAATAAACTCCATTAAGCTTCGGTAATTGAAGATTATCCGTTTTCAACCATTTAATTCGTTAATTGTTATCTGCGGGAACAAACAATCACCAAAAATAACCTTTTCATTTGTACTGCAACCAGCGATTCATGTTTTTTGAGCTTCAAAGTTTCGATGCTTGATGATGAATGTGTTTTCATACAATACGTAAAAATTTTCCGAAAACGTATTAAAAAACACATAGCAAACAATACAAAAAGCGGTTTTTGAGTTGTTATATATTGGCATTAACACTTTTCAGTGTCAACATTTGCTTAACTTGAAAAATGGTGAAATGGCAAAATGGAAATTTCCAAGGAAAAACTTCAACTTGGTATCACATAATTTGTTATTACTCCTCGGAAGATGTTCCATAATAAATTTATGATAAAATATTTGAGAAATTTAAAAATTTGTCTCAGATAATATTCCGTTGATGCTTTGAAACGTGGAAGTGTATACAAGAGAAGCTTTCAGCGGAACATTTCAAGATTTCTAGATTTCTGAACTTCAACATTTCAACAATTTCTTAAGCAGCAAAAAATGAACACGATAAGGTTTTCAGGATATAAAATAAATGTGTTCGTTTCAACAATGTGAAAGGATTTACAAATCACTCTATTCGCTAGTGGAGAAAGCAGAGTAAAAAAAATGGCAAAAGTTTCAACTACTTAATCTCTCAGTTTTCTAAGTTTTAGCATAATATATTTTGGTGCTTAAATAGACGTTGTATACTTACAATTGCATTGATTGCGAATTTGGGTGAGAATTTTGGGGATCTTGAGTTATTCAGCCATTTTCCCTGATATTTAATGTATTATTTGAAGCACTTTTTTTGAAGTTGTATTAGTCTTCAAGTTCTAAGATATAGTTTTGATGATGCTTCAACAATCATCTAGCTGCTAGCACCATAAAAGTGATATTATCATTGACATTAAAAATATACTGATGTTAAAGTGATTTCAATCGACATTATTGAAAGAAAATTTCAACAATCATTTTTCAATATCTGAATTTCACATTAAAAAATTTATATTGAGAAATATATGGAATCATACCATATAGTTGGAAAACAGTAGAGAACACTTATGTAAGCAATTCTGTATTGAATCAAATCGCAATCAAATAAAGCGAGACTTTTGCCTCAACAAAAACAAACAATAAAATAGAAAATACACAATACCAAACAAACACTCTAGAAATGGCTCAACAAATATTCCAGGCAATTGCAAACATGATAAAATTCGAGCAAGAAATTTTTTTGCATGCTCTTGCTCGTCCTTTACCTTCATTCTCAATTTTCATTTATGTTCAGTATGTGAGTCGCATTCATCTGACTTGATGAAATATGCAAAGTTTGCCAAAGAGGAAAACTGTTTTCAAACATCCAATTTCATTTACATTCGCTCATCATTTGCAAAACCTGCATCCTGCTACCTACGAAATGCAAATTAGGTGAGAATAACTGTTTCAAGGTTGATCATAGCTTCTTTTACTAAAGAGAATGAATCCCAATGGGATAAATTATCTTATAGAACTGAGAGCACATTTTTAATTGAGATCTCTATCAATACAGTACAAATACTAAGCAAGATTACAGGGCACTATCAAATGAATGAGAACTAATGTTGACAAAAGCTCTTCCAGCAGAAGACTGCAAATTAAATTAAATTGGAATGTTTTATTTGCGCTCCTTGAGCGCCCATCACCAGTCGCCCAACAAAACTGCAAAAGTTGCTTCTGCTTGTAGAACTTGCAAAACTATATAAATTTCAATTAAACACTTTTGAGTGCTGTTTTTAAAGCATCCTCGAGATTATACAACGAGCAAAAAACCATTTTAATTGAGCTATTAAAATTATGTGTTAAAATGCAGATTGAACAAAATGCAAGCACTTGGCAAATTGAATTAGGAACAAAATTTTGAGGAATACCAGAGGTTGGAAGCGATTGTAATTCCATGGTGAGAACGTGATGAAGATTAATTTATTACAATTTTATAGCTGGCATGGTTTTAAATGGATACTAATTAACGCAATGTTATTAAGGCAATGTTAATTACTGATTTTCAAAGAAAAAACCACATTGAAGCATTTTAATTAAAAGTTCATTAATTATGTTGCGTTTGTGCATGAATCAATTTATTTCATTCAATAACATTTGGCAATTTATTTTCATTTATGCTATAATGATAAAAAATTGACTTTATTAATTCAGAAAATAAAAATTCTATCATCATTTCCATTAAAACAAAATTGGTACACGCAAAGCAATGCAAATTTTGAGCAGTATAAAAAAATACAGCAAAACTTTCCTCATATTGAAAACTTTTAAGTTAATTTAAATCTGGTTATATGATAAAGTTTCGTAATCATTACTTTAGTCAAAGTTTGAAATTTTCATAGAGTAATTGTTTATTGCAACATAGTTGATAATTTTATTCAACAGTTCGTAGAAGCATTAAAATTGTGTTACATGTGATATAACATGTGACATGATGACTTTTCTTATGAATGCATCACTATATCGTTTCCGTGGTAACAATTTGCTACAGGATATAGACAATAGCTAAGGTGAATTTAATTGAATAAAGCAGGAATATTGTAAATCTCACTTCTAATTAAATATATAACGTTTAACAGGTGTGATAACAAAATATTCCGTATATTTTAAAGCAAATAATAAGGTAGATGTCTCATCTTATATCAATAAATGATTACTGTAACTTCTACTATAGTGTTAAAACTATATATTTTACAAAGTACATACATAGTATTTATATAGCTTTGAAGATGCTTTTGCAGTTAAAATACAATCCAGAAGTTCAGAACTTTGAACTTTTTCCTTTACAGTTCCTTAACTTGTGTAACCCAACGATTTATTTGGATTTTGAATACAAAGTTTTAGATTCAAGATGTATAACCATATAATATATTGAAGAGAAGGTTATGTAAATTTCAGCCCTATTTTCAATAGTTTTTTCAATATAAAGAGTTGATTTTAATAAATAATTTTAAAGTACTTAAGTTGAACATGATTATGGGCTTAAAAAACTGAAATGATTAACAACAACAAATATTATTATGGAATATTAAATACACCGAACTGTCATGTACTGTATTACTTAAATTGAAGAATGAAAATAAAAATCTCATTAAAAAAGAGATTGAACAATACATACTGATATAAAATAAAAAATTGATAAATCCCTTTCAAATACATTTGCCAAATATCACAAAATCTGCTTGTTAAACCTTATTATATTCATATTACTATTAATATTGCAGTCATAAAAACTACATGATTTACCTTCGTCATTGAAAAAATTCGTTATTCATTGTACATAGCTCTGACAAGCTTTCTGTAGTAAAATCTTTTATCATACTGCTTATTCTGTATTTTTCAAGTATTTTCTGTTGTTGAAATCTCAAACTCATGCGTTGCTGAACTGTTGTGCATAAAATGTTGTCGTCGGAATTTCGAACAAAGAAATATTTGAGAATATTTATCATGAGCCAAGCAGATTATTTTAATTCCGAGTTTCAGTTTGCGAGCTTGTGAGTTGAGTGGAATGCAGAAGGAAAAGGATCAAAAATGTTCAGTGGAATTTGCCAAAATATTTTCGCAAAAGAGTTGAATACAAAATAGACAAATAGTTTAAAAGGGAGCTGTAAGTAGATCAACCTTGCAGCAAAAAAAAATGAATAGAATTGGGTTTTTCGCAATGTTTTGCAGTTATTAATAATATTTTCCAGAAAACTGAATAGATTTAAGCTTTTCACAATGTTTTGTAGTTGTTAAAATGTAAACTGGATTTGTTCCAAAAACTGAAAACCGAATAGCCGGTGGAATAAAGTTTTCTGTGCTATATAGCTATAGAAGATGATCGTTTAATAGGAAACTCATCCAAACAGTAAGAAAAATCTTTTTTCTATTAAACGTAGGTTTTATGGAAAAGTACCTACCAGTAACTCTGACAGTAATTTAATTCTAAGGAAATTGTAAAAAATTTATTTTTCATTAAAGTTTCAAGAACTTTGATAAATAATCCAATTTTTAGAATAGCATCGCTATTTCAACGTGAATTCACCCATTCAAAATAAAAAGTTGAATTAAAGATCTGCAAAAATGTTATGTAAATATTTTTTAGCACAATATAGAATCTGCAGCGACCTTCATTGTACAATTTTCGTTTTAATTTTGTATTTGAAATGGAAAACCAGAAACTTTTTGGCTATTATAAAATGAATTTAACGATTGTATCTTATCCGAAGAAATAAACATAATTTAAAAATAAATAAAAAAGAACTGGGGGAAAGTTCGCCATTCAAAAGTCATTCTTTGCTAGCTGGCAGATTAATCAATGTTTGCAAGTCGTAATTATTTTGGGAACATCATTAAGTAGAATTAAATGAGTCAAAACCGCATTTAATTAAGAATTCAGGAATTTGGCTTTTTAGGGGAGACGGAGAACAGCCATTTAATTTTTTCGAATTAAAATCTAAAGCTCCGCAATTTCGTTTCCAATTGGTGAACACTGAAAAAGTGTAGAACATTGGTAAATGTTCATTATTATTATACAATTTCTGCTGTTCTGAGTTTTTTGAGCTTTTTAAATTAATGGAGGAAATTATGAAGTTTGTATGTAAATGATGTTGAAACAGATATAATCGTGCTTCTATGTATGCCTGAATACTCTTTCAATGTAGATGGCATAAAAAAGTGCAAATATTATGGCGGAAAAGGAGTACCATTCATGTGAATATAAAAGCAATTTTAGCAACTTTGTTCAGCGCACATGTCGTTAGTGGATAAAGTGTTGCAGTTTTTTGCAGGTTTTGTTTTTAAACCGAATCTGTGTGATGTTTCAAGGATTGTTGAAAAATGAGAAATTTTTTGAGCGGATAATGCAAAAGTATATAAAGCTTTGAAATGAGTAAATGTTTAATTGTCAAGCGTTTTTATTATTATTAAAGTTTATCCACTTTCTGTTATGTTTCAAGAATAATTTGCAAGTGGAGTAGTTATCATTTTTAGATAATGTATGAATAAAAACTTATTACGGTCTTTCTACAACTCACAGCCAAAACCTCCTTTGAATCATCAAAACTTTGCAAAAACTCAGATTTCGTATTTTTCAAAAAATCTGGTTTCTGTTGCCCAAAAAAGATCCATTCACTAACGAAATTGTAATTTTTTTCCACACGCTTTGCATCAGCAATATAAAATGAAGCAGCACAAACAACGTGAATCCATTTGGTTTTCATCATAGATTTGATTAAATAGAAAAAATTTTCTCTAACATTTGCGAGTGTTAGCGCGTATTTGCATCTGTAAAGTTTTCTGTCTGTATATGCACAATATCGTGAAACCAATTTGGAGTTGGAAGCAAACGTTGGGAGCTTGTATTTAAATTACCATAAAAAAGTCCTCGATTTTTTCGTTCGTTCCCGATTTACAGCCATTGTGCCATGCAAATATTTCAAACCCCATAAATTCTTTAGATATATTCCAAAATCCAAATATTTTATCAATTTTTAATGGAATTGAGGACTTTTCGCAAATAGATTATGGTTTGACTCGGTATACGTTATTTTATATTTTGCATTTTGTTATCCGCTGTGAATACATTGTAATTTGAAGACTATACAATATTCAAATTATTTAGATTTTAATAATAAAGCCGAATAAAGCACAATTTAATCTGTATGCAAAATTATTTAGTTGGCAACAAATTGAGGTTTTTTAACCTATTGAGGAAGAATTCAAGCTTTAAAGCTTTTTTAAAAAGGCGCTGGATTATAGCTAGTTACATGTTGTTAACTATGTAATTATTATTAACCAATTTTGCAAAGCACTAGATGTCATTACATTTTTATTCGAAAGCTTTTATGCTTTTAATTTAAAATTTACTATAATTTAACCCAGAATTTGCTTGTACGATTTAATTTAATTTACTTGTTGCATTTCAAGTTATAGAAATCCAAAAAACTATAGAAATTTTCAATTGGCTCACTTTCTACAATTGCACAAAAGCTCCACTATTTTGGTATTCTGTATTTGTTTCAATTTTTATGGAAATTGTAAACTTCTAATTGGTTTCGTTTACAAAATGTGTATGTACTTCATTTAACTTTACATAAGAAACTTTGTATTGCAGCCATATTGAACCAAACTTTACTTGAAAATAAACTTACATGGTATAGGAGCAATTATAAATTTCCGGAAAAATAGTTCACTTGAATATCGTATTAATTAAATTCAACCAAGCAGACATTGGTGTATGATATAATTTAATTAAGAGACCGCAGAAGATAAATGGATGAAGTTGTGGGAGATTTTGAGGCAGACAGATTTGTCAGTTTGGTTTTCACGTATGCTTGAAGCAGCTGTAATGTTATTATATTAGTATAGTATTTATTTTGTAAATTGTAGTAGCTAATCTAGGAACAGATTAAAATCTCTGTGGCTTTGACTTCATGGCCTCATTTATAATGCAGTAATGAAGAAGTCAAGTTGATTCATCATTACTGATTGTATGTATCTATATATTAATCAAATATACGTTGTAATGGTTCGAAAAATACATCAACTTCAGTCAAAAAACATATTCGATCCCTTCTCGACCTAGCCCAACGATAATTTGCATTTTGATTGGAGCTCTTTCTTTTACACCACAAACAAACTCAGATATAAAACGATGCAAAAACAAATATTTTTGTTTGTTTATGTATTATATGAATTTCATGTTAATTCCCATAAACATCCATTTCCTCATTTTCATACGCAAAAAGACTTTGAAGGACTTTGCAGCTCCTACCCCCATATTTGAATTGTTTTGTGGCTTTTCTTCTGTTTGTGCGGTTGTGAGTGGCTAATTTTACTTTATGTAGATAAAATATATCTCTTAAAATACATGGCCGGCGTGGGTTTAAGTGGGCAGACTTTTTATAGTTTATAAATTTTCTTGTGAATGTTTCGGTTTTCCTAATAAAGTTAGCTCAGCAAATATTTTGAATAAGCTAATAAAAGCTTGCAAGAAGCTTGTTGTTTTCACTAAATAAATGTTTCCCAGGTAATTCTAAGCTCATCAGCATTTCAATTAAAATCGCTTTTATTGCATGTAAAGTTCAAGAATAATCAATAGTGTAAATTTACATTTTCATTAAATCACTAAACCGACCAACGATACCCACTCGAAAACGGTTCAACTGGAAAAATGATAATGTTGTGTGATATTATGTGTTTTTGCTTACCAAAAGCATTGCCAGTTTTTTTATTATTTTTGTTTGTTGAGCAAGAATTGCTTGTGCTGTGTGGGACCGTAAGGCAAATATTTTATTTATGATGTATGTTCAGTAAATTATTTTTTTGAATCTTCTAAATCAGAAATTATCCTTAAAAGATGAAAGTCTGCAAAAAACTTGTGTTGAAAAATTGTTTCAGATTTACTGATTTCTATCATTTTTAACTTTTTCTAAGCAAACAAAATAAAATATAATCACAGTTTTTCTTTGTCATACATAAAAACTCCTACATGCGGTTTGCATCAAATTTTACAAGAGCACTCATGTTTTGCGCAATGTACATAATTAATGTATACTCTGTTATGTATGCTTAACTTGAGAATTATTCAATAACAAAACTCCTTCCAGACAGGTTACAATTACGAGAATTACCAGAAATTACGAAAAATTGCGAGAGTAGCAAAAATCTCAGAAAGGTTACGTAATTATCATAATTTACCCTAATAACCTTTTCGCTCTTAAACCAATTAACAGTGTTAATTAAATGAAATCAAACCAATTTACAAGTAAAGCTTTCTAATTGGATTAAGACTGGAGGCTTTTTGTAACATTTACAATATCATCCTATATTCTCGTAAATTGTCATAAACTTCACAAACTTCAGGTAAGATTTCATGTCATATACTTATAAAAAACAAAAGATGATCCCTTTTTTGACCATTTCTAACTGATTTGTATTATACTGATTGAGTGAGATGGACATTAGGGCATTTTTTCTATCTAAAATAATAAAATTTACCCAAAAAAATTTTAACAAAGAAAATGTAAAGAGCTTATTCAACCGACATTTGAAAGGCCTAAATTCTATTGAATTTAATAGCCAATTAAATTGGTCAAAGCTTTCATATATTTTGTTCTTTCAAGAAAAACGATAACTTATTCCAAGTTGCCCTCCACAAGGCCGCATTATTCATTTTTTGATCAATAATTCATAAGTCTCTGTAATTTCTCCTTTCCACAAGCAATTTACAAATCAACTAATTGAAATGCAGGACCGTTTCGACGTTTAAAGGCAAAACATGAATGATTAAATTGTGCGGAGCCCAGCCAAATGTTTGCACAATACAATTTTTCATTTGGAAGGAAACCAAAAATATGCAAATTACTACAAAATACATGATTAAACCGAGCAGAAAATTGCTCTCGCCAAAACGCAGCAAAGTGTATATGAACGTATATTGCTTCAAGAGGCGGAAAATTGCATTCGGTGCATCTCATGAATGATGGTACTCAGTTGATTTTAATTGGATCATTCATATGAATTTAAAATTTTCAAGATGTTTAAAGAAAACTCTTATTCACAAGAAAATTTTCAGAATTTTAAGATTTTAGATTAAAATTCTTGAATTCACAAGAATTCACAAGAAATAACTTTGGTATACATTATTTGGAAATAAATATTCCACTAATAAAACACTCTCTTAAGCACCGTACATTAGTATATAGATTCAGTGTTTGGATATCGATATATGCCCGGCAACACAACTCGGAACTGGGTTACAATATATTTCATGTCTGTGCGATATTTTCCCATTTTCGTCTGAAATATTTATTCAAATTCGACGTGCTTCAGCATTCAAATTAGCTCATGTATGCACATCTGGCCAGCGATTTATGTAATTTCCGTTTATAACTCATCCATTCGGAATAATGTATGCAGAACATTTACCTTAATTAAATATAGTTCCACATTATTTGTAGCTTACATCATGTGTGATAAATATGTGGTTAAGACGGTTAAATATTTGGCTGCTCGCCTGTCATTTACATATATCCTTTATGTAAATCTTTTATTGATGATAGATTTTTCTCTTTAGCATCAAGTTCACATTCTTCTTCTAATTTTTCACATTCTTGCTCGCTAGAAGAAATATTCTCTAGTATTTTAACTGGAATTTTTGCATAACTGTTAACTTGTACAATTTATAAAAGACAACAAGAAATCGATAGCAGAGAAGATAACTAGTCTCTCATTATCCAAGTGAATTAATGAGCTTATCGATAATGATGTGGATTTAATTGGAAAAGTCCTGACCACTGTTGAAATGTTGAAAGGATTCAATAATTCTGTAAACAACAAATTTTTTCAAATTCATCCACCAGAGATTCAATTCAATTTACAAATTTAAAAATTATTTATAAATCTCTTAAATATGATTTTGTTTTTCAATTTGATGTTCTATAATAAAATGATCCAAACAAATTTTCTCCAGTGCATTATTGCGCAAGTTACTTCTGAAAATAAAATTTATTATCTCAAAAACACTTTAAACTGCAATCAATGGGAAGTTTAAACGAAACTCTGATCTAATTCAGTGGGATTTCGGTTTTTGTTTCGGCTTTTGATTTATTAACTTGGAAAACTTGCCATGCAAACTTGGCAGCAAAAAGGCTGCGGTGCAGAAAAACTTTTTTGCAAGGAGTTGAAGTTTTTTGAGTGGGAAATTAACATAGAATGATGAATATTAAATTCACCCATTCAGGTATCATTGGCACATAAATCACTCGGGGGGCCGGGCAGAATTTATGGAACAACTTTCTCCAACTCTTTTTGCTGGTGATTTCGTTATCATATTCACAACCTGCAAGAATTATTACATCAACTTAACGGCACAATCGAGATCATTTGTTAAATATTCACGCCATTATACTCGCCATACACCAGCTTTAATACTTTATGTGAGCAGAGAATGGAGCACATAAATTGCTTTGTAAATGATATCACTTCCAAATGCTCTGCTGAAAGTATAATAAAGACTTGTGCAGAAAAATTCCGATGAAATGTTTTTCATTCGCAAGCAGCATAAAACCATTCCAAAGCCATAATACGTATGTATACTCGCAGTATAGACTGTTACGAATGTATTGGTAAAATAGGTGTTGTGATCACTCCAAAAAAATACACAAAGCTTTGAGTCATTTTATATCCTTGTATCAAGACTGTTGTTCTTTGTCAAAAAACATCAAGTCTTGTTTCAATTTAACAGGGATAGATAATATGAAAAAGATAGTTTCAAGGATAATTTCAACAATAAAATCCAAAACATCTTTAACACTCTCAAATTCGTACGAAGAATGTATGCTAAAAAATGTATCATGCAGAAAGCGAATATTTGCGAAATGTATCGCGATTAGAGCAGTGAAAAATGTATGAAAAATACCGTACTAAAAACAAGCAGGTATTTGTAAGGCATTTGTGGCCATGGCATAAAAAGTTGTGATAATAAATACTGCTTTTGCCTGTACTGGCTGTGCCATTTTACAAGTTGAGCGCCAGCAACAAAAAAAAATTGTTTATCAACGGGGAAATAATCTGGCGAAATTGAAAATCAGATTTGCGGATTATGCCCCGGCTATTTATTATTCAAATAAATGAAATTTCGTTTCTGGTTGAGCTACACGAATCATGTGGTTGTATGATTATGTGATTGGCACTGGGGTCTGTTTTAAAAGAGATGTGAGGGGGTCTTTTTTTGGAGACCGAAATGTGATAGATTTATGAGCTGCTTGAGGATTGATATTGGATATTTGGGAAATTTGATGGATAACACTTTTTGAGCGTGTTTGAATTGAGATATTATTTTGTGAACCGTGTGAATACAATACGGGTCGCGAATATTAAACCATTTCCCAAAACAAATATTATTTTTTTCAATTTTTCATTCTTGATGGATATTAAAAATATTTTAGAATGTATCTTCAAAAGAGCCCATTTCATATTCCTCCAAAATTACTTTCATAAGCAAGATTATCATATAATTATTTTACTTTACAATTATTTCAAATTACACTAAATTTCAATTTGATAGTATAATTTGTTAACATCACCTCATATTTGTTCATTACAAATATGAATTGCCTTGTAAATTATGTTAATATATTCCACATAACATACGCATTAAGTAAATTATCAAGACATTACAAAGTTTTCTTTTAAAGCCTTTATAACTTTTATAAAACTTTCCGCTTGAAGAACTAATAAGAAATTATAATCCTAATTCAAGTTGTAAATCAAATTATGTATGGGAAATAAAATGAAATTGAGGTTCCTGACTTCAAACCAAATAATTGTTCCACAATTATTTGCGCTACTGATTTATTTTATTGCTGATTCACAATCAAACGTCAAAAAGAATTACGAAAAGCTTATGTTCAGTAATTATTCTAATTATTCTAGAGCGACAAAATATTTGGAAAAGTCATTAACGCCATGTAATTTACAAGTAAAATTTCCATTTAAATCTATAATAGACACTTGCCAAGAAACTTATGTTAATTCGTGTAAATTCATGAAAGGATAAACAAACTTATTTTGCGTGTGCGAATTAATAAAATAAACAGAAAATAAACTTGAGTTTTACGATAAATAACAAATTCAAAGCAAATTTCCGAGAAAGATCCCTTCCATAATCCCCTTTTGAGGTTTAAACCTCCATTTTAAGCAACTTGAAACTCTGAAATAAATAATCTTCAAAAGACATTCTGCAATGGAAGAGGTTTTTTATTTATTTTGCTCACAGTCAAGGAAGCTCGCCTCTATTGCCTTTAAACCCGCACAGTTCAAACATTGAATTAGACAATAATCCAACGATATTTCCGCATAGCGTAACTGTAATCTGTGCCACAAATAATTGCGTTGACCTTCGCTTTATGATTCGTAAAGAAGCCGTCGTAGCCATTTAGCAGATAAGGCAAATCTAGATCGAGCAACCAAGAGTTTGAAAGGAAAATGAAAAACGGCAAAAAAATACAAAAATCATAAAAGAAAAAGCTCGGAAAACTCACAAACGGCGGCTTTTGATGTTTCCATTTTGATTACCGAAAGGAAAATGTTTTTAATGATTGCCTTTTCTAAATATTTGTAGAAGGCTCCTGAGGGGTGGTAGAATAATTTAACCATTCGAGCAAATTCTGAAATAGTTTTTACTTAATATTTTAAATTAAATACAAAGCTTCCGTAAATCCCCAAAAGCATGAGAATTTGTTCCACTCTTTGACGCACGCCGCTGCCTAAATTAAATGTACGACGTCTACGAAGCTGCACAATAGGAGAAGAGCCTGTACGAAAAGCGCTTTCATATGTTTCTTTACGGCTGCTTTCGCATGTAAATGCCTCACAATATCCTTAGCAAATGAGAAAATCCGTTTAAATTTTCGACGTCACGTGCTCAGCACGAATATGCTGAAAAATAAATTTCAAAGTCTCCTAAATTCTAATGGTGTAGCCTAGCTATATGATTGGCAATTGGATTAAAAGTATTAAAAAATTACATGTTTTATTCATCTGCCTCAATTTTTGGGGAATGTCGGCAGTAATTTTGCTATTTTCAAAATGAAATTTGAGCAATTTTAACTTTTTGGCATGATGGGGCAACAGCGTATTTCCATCAGAAGCACATTTCGCCTGGCAGATTATGTTTATTTGCTATTCATTAGTTTGTGTATAATAATTAACGCTACTATATGGCAGAACGTGCGACATAAAATTCCTTAGCATATGGTCAGGGGTTACAGAAATATTTATTGTTTTAATGGAATTAATTTTATTATCATTCCCCCAGCAGCTTCTTAATGCGGATTTTGATTATTTACGGTAATATACAAATTAATGAACAAAAGATAAAATATTTATGATCCCAGCATTATGTAAACCAATCCTTCCCCAAACCCCTGTCCAACGCCTGAGCTGCCGTAAAATGTAAGCTCACGCCCGCTCTGACTTGAGATTTCGTTCCACCCCGCATTACACACGGATTTATAATTAAAATATTTTTCCAAATGAAGTAGTTTCCCAATTTATCAAGGCATCTAGCTGTGATTAGAAGCTTTGTGATCGACGAAAGAGGGTCCTATATAATTTAGGGAAATTTAGGCTAAATTGCTGAATTTGCTAAATTGCTGAGAGATGTTTATAAAGAGAGGGATTGCGGATCTTTGCGTGTGAGCTTTCTAAGCTTTTGATATTTGGGATATTTTGTATAATGGAAATGAAGAAATGTGTTGGGAAATTGAGATCTTTTGTATATTTTACACGTGTCGCAGATAACGTGATAAGTATCACATATATTTGTTTTATTTGCGGACGGGGCTTTTAAATGTATATAAAATATATAATAAGTCTTATAGTTTTAGCAGAGAGCACTCAGAACAGGGTCCGCATTTTGAAACTTAAGATATATGAAGATTTTGAAGTATCTCAATACAAATATTTGAAAGCATCAGCTTGTAAGTTTAAATAAGGAGAAGACTACAAGATGGGTGTACGGAACAATACCTTGAGTTCTTCGTATCTAAGGAAATTTTATGAAATATTTACAACTTATATTCAATAATTCGAATAAGAGCAGGAAGCACTATAGCAGATTGTTTGCAGGCAAATTGTAAATATTTATAGATTTCTTTTTTAAGTTTTAGAATGTTACAAGAAATAGAAGACGTAGTAAATCTTTGAAATACTTTAACACTGATTTGAATGGACAAGGTTCATCAGTAAATAAAATCTCCAATATAGCGAACAATTGAGTTGCAAAAATATTGTAAATGTTCAAGATGGACCAATAAACCAGCAAATACCCAATAAAGGTTTTTAATACCAGTAAACTCGTTGGAATTATATTGTAAACATAATGCATAAATCAGATTTATGATCACCACTTAAAAATCACAGTATTCAGCATTGCAACATTCAACCCACCCCAAGAACCTTCCTGTTTATGATCTGACTTCCTTCTTATTTTGCGCCAATATACTCGTTCCATTTGTAAATTTCGTAAATCTCAATTTTATTATGCGTTTAACTTTTTTTTATTTTATTCATGATTGGATTGGGTCAAAAGCGGCAAAAACCCGCAAATCCACATATAATAATCCGCAATTCGGGAAATTCACAAAACTCTGATAGCTCGGAAAAATTCCGAAAAGTCCGAAAAAATGCCATTTATCATGCGACAGAAAAATTTGTGCCGATAAAAGCAAATAAAATGGAATGAGCTTTTAAAAGGTCAATTTGATGTAATAACCCTTCAGTAGAGTTGAAATGCTCCATCCATTTTTATACAAACTATGGAAACTGGAAGCTGTATTAAACTATTTGCATGAAGTTGCCATAAACACTGCTCACCAGTGGAAAGCACACAAAAGGCACATATATACTCATTTTGAAACATCCTCCTTGTAGCACTGCTAAAAAGGTGCACATGTTGAGGAGCACGTGAACAGTGTTTTGGATCGATATTACTAGAACAAAGCCATGGGTTCCACGAGCTGGTGAGTGGTTTGCGTTTCATGGAATTTCGAACTGGTGAACTTTTTGCCACCCGCGATATTTGCATAATGAATTCAGAGCGGGTAATTATGTGGAAACTAATATTTTTATTTGATGGAGAAAAGCTAGAGAGTTTGCTGACGTTTCAGAATTCTTCAGTCCAGCCAAAAGGCAAAAAATTTAATTAAAAATAAAATCATAAAAACAGTCGACTGACCAAAAGTATGCCAAAGCAACGTTATAATATTGTGCAAACTTTTCGGAAATATTAAAAACAGTATCATAAAATATATATAAAATCAAGAAAAAAGTTAAAAGCAAAATGCTCAAAGAGAAGATTGTTGTTCTTTGGTATCTATAATATTATCCGTTTTGCTAAAAAAATCGATGGAATGGAGTGAAACGAGAAGTAATTTATATAGGAATTTTAGAATGTAGCACAGTAAGAGGCGATCAACCGGAAAGGATTTTTGGAGCTAATTACGATTATTTACTTTCTGTTTTTTTGGCTTAAAAGAATGAGTTATTTTTGGCTTACATTTTTCTTAATGACAATTTGACAAATTCTAAAGGTTGAAAAATAAACTCTTTGCATAAATCTCTACTTTATAAATAACATTGAATAATTGAAGAAGAAATCACTGTACATAGGGATTTATTTTTTATTTACACTCATACAAAATTTATAAACTGAATGAAAACAGGATAAGCCATTCTATTATGCTTCAACATAAAATTTTGGAAAATAAGAAACAAAAGAGAGATGAGTGTGTGTTTGCTTGAGTTTGCTTCTAATTCACAAGTTTGTCTAGAAATTGTATTATGAATATTTTTAATAACACTCAAACTGACAGCAATTGTTTTAGGCATATTCCTTCAACTAGGGTCTTTTGGACTAAATTGTGATTAAAATATTTCATAATTATATTTTTCAGTGTTCGTTTTTTTAAAACATGTTATCTCTACATAAGAAAGTTTTTTATATAATGTATTTAGTTCTTGCTATAAAACCATAAGGAAGATAATTTTATAACTTACTTTAGTAAAAAGTTTATTGTCACTTTTTAACTGGATTAAGTTTGAAACCACAATCGGTGGTCGTTACTAAACTTTATTTCAAGTAAAAATATTATTAAGTGATGCGAATAAAATCATAAACCCTTAAACATTACGTTGGCCATGACTTCTGTCAGTTGAGAAATTTTCTACTCCACTAAAAAATTCCAATTAAAATAGCTTTGAGCTGCAAATCATCATCTATGCTAGCTTCATTGTCGTTGGCCTAGGACCTAGAACGTGTGTAAGATGGAGTTCACACAGTTTCATCAAGTTTGAGGATATTCAAAGAATTTTCAAACAAAATTTTCCAAAAATCTAAATTTAACGTCAAAATTTTCTTTCCCTGCTGAATAATTTTGGTTATCAAGTTATATGGGTGAAGATAGACGCCAACACTTTTAGTGCGGGTGCTCCTTTAAACGTCTATCATTAAAGCTTAACCTGAAAACTGATCGAGTTTGCAGAAAATGCATATGCAAGTTTTTGAGCCAATAAGTCGGTGCCGCTGTCATCTCCTCAAGCCTGTGTAAAGGGACCGAAATGTGAACACCACCAGGATTGAATCAAGATGGAACAGTAATCTGAGCTTCTACTACCAGAAGAGGAAGCAAATAAAATTTGTGGAGACTACTGAGTGTTTGAAGATGACTCAAGGAGAATGTGTAATTTTCAGTTAATTCATATTATTGCAATATGGAAATTCGTCAATAAAGAGCATTAGAAAGAAAAAAAAAAAAAAATAAACCCTTAAATTAAAAGTATCCTTACAGTTATATATATTTTTAAAAGCAAATTGCGAAATTCAAACTTTCCTTTGAAATTTTCAGCAGGATTAAAACCTGAAATAGCTCGAACAACAGAAATATCAGACAGAAAATCTCAAATAATATTCTCACATAAATTTTCTATGGAATACATTTCAAATTCTCTAGAGAATCCCTCAAAACATTTAAATCGAAATCAGAAGAATAAGCTTCCATTTTATTTGAGTTGAAGTTGAGCGAATGAAAAACAATTGATCATTGCATAAACTTTCAAAAGATCCTCACAAAAAATCTTTATAGCTATAAGTAAAATTCCCATAAAAATAGTTCGAAGAAAAATAGAAAATCCCATGAAAAGCGATCAATTTTAGTGAGAAGTACTGAGAAAGGATAAAATATAAAGATGTTTAATAACAACTCCATGAACATCCAGAGTTTCCATGAGATTGCTTATATTCTAGGACATTTTTCTTGGAGATATCCAGTTGATGGAATTTAAATTAAATTCAACAAGAATAACAAGCACACCAGAGCTTATATATTTATTAAAATAAATTATTGTGATTAAGGCAAGTAACTTCATAAGCTGCTGTATGAAGATATTCTTATAGTCATTCTGACATTGTGGTTGCTTGTCGCCGAGTTTATTAAAATTTTGGGTACTGGTTCCCAAGATTATGATTAATCGAATGAAAATCACTCAACAACCCAAACGATGATAATGAATGTAATGAATACACACAGCCGAGCGTACAATCAGATTCGAGTGTAATTTCTCACAGCTAATTAATTCAACGTGATTAATTTCAACGATTAAGAGATAAATTGTCCTTCTCCGGGGTAGCCGGAAAGCAAAAAAGGCTGTTCGCTAGAATTATCACCTTTTAAAGTACTCACATCTTAGTTTTAAGATATTTAACAATACATTATTCTCGTTGGACATTATTCAACAAACGTCTAAATTCAGTAAATATAAAAAGGTTGTTGATGTATTTTGTCACAGCCTAAGAGCTTTACAGAATTGATGAACAAAAATCATATAAATATTTGAAATAAAGGACTTGATGACATAATTTCCTGGTCACCCCAAAATAAGTGAACATTGTAAGCGTCTCTCCTAATTGCCAAAACACTCAGTGAATTACCAAAAAATATTCAAAATATCTGTAAAAATTGCTGTTCAACACATACCTTATAGCGTAAACTGTTATAGCTTGAATTTTTGATATCCTTTTTGATAATGTATTTATGTACACTGGCACTGGGTGTAGTTAGAAAATAAAACCAGCACAGAACCCCCAATCGATAAATGTGAGTGACGCTTCACAGCAATTCCTTGTTATTTCAGCATACATGAAATTTTACCCAAACCACAATTAATCATTCGGCTTTGAACATTGATATCCGCACAAAAAGTTTTAGTTATATTATATGCTACTTTTTTGCCAGAGCTTTTTTTTGCACCAATTAATCAAACTAATTGAACTTATTATATTTTTGCACCACACACACAGCACACACCAACATGCATTTATTATTTATAATTTTTGCCTTTATGATACACTGCAAAATTGATTCGCCGGATATACCCACAAAATACCCATTTGGATAATATAATTGCAAATGGATAAACCAATTAGCTCAACACACTCTTTTATGTGACTTTTATGACTTTTGAACATGAAATCATGAGAAACACACGTTTTATTGGAATGCCGTGCGCGGTTTACGATGTTACAGGACGAAATTCCACAGACAACTGAGATTTAAAGACAGCTTTTTGGGAAAAGGAGCCGACATATAGTTGCTCCATTTTGGCCACAACAAACGGAGAGCGAGTTGGCAGAGAGAGCACAACTGGAAGGATCGTTCCAGCGATACAATTATGTGCATGCCAAAGCATAGCATATCAAAAATGTGTATTCGACTATATCAGAAGTGGCTTTCAAAGTAGGCATAAGGCTGTTTCAGAGGCATTTCAAACATTTAGAAATTTTTTCAAATTATGTCGGTGATTGATGCTCTACACAATTTCAATTATTTTATGAAGCAATACACTATCGAGCCTGATAATTTATTCAACAATTTCTCCGGATAGTTTAGGCTGCTGGATTGTATTTGGAATGACTGGACCAAAGAGAATCAAAATGCAAGATTGATCAGAAATCATAAAAATCACATAAAATTTTATAAATTTCCATAAAATCACATTATTTTTGAGAGCGCAGCTTAAATCTGTGCTAAGCTTTTTTAAACACACATTTTTTCAGTCAAAAGTATGTTAAAAAGCACTTTCCCAGTTGATGATATATTTATGAAGATTATGATGATTTGAGCTTCAGGCGGTAAAATCTTTTAAGAAGGTAGTAAACCAACAGCAATTTTGACGTGGTTTGACATATATTTAAGTGTTTGCAGGGGATATAATTTTTATTATATGATAAGGTTTTATCGAAGATAATTTTATGCTGACAGGTACATTCAATTTTTTCGAAGCATTTTTATCACTGTAAATTAGAATGATATGGATTTTAATAAATTATAATTATGAGGATTTTGTTTCAAAAAATTTTTATATTCGTTTGATACTTCAATGTTTGATTTTCTCTGAAATTGAATGTTTACGTTGCAAAAGCATTAAACGATATACAGTAAAGATCCAAAAACAATTATCATAATGCTCAATTTAATCTAAAAATATAAAAATGTTTTAATATATCGACCAGTTTTCCTCATAAACTAGCCACTTTATTACCATAAAACAAATTCCCATAAAAATCAATCACCCATCAATTCCCCAACAATCTCACACAAAACCCCCATTTATCGATTATTCAAACCAATAATCAACGTACCATCCCAACTTCTTCCTCAACCAGCAACGCTTCAAGTGGCACTGAACTCGACAGCGAGAGCTAGATTCAATTTTATGCGCATTTAAATGATAAATTATAAATTGATGGAATAGTTTTTCGATGACTGCTCCTGCTGATCAATAATGCAAGATTTATTTATTTTAAAGATTTGCTTCCTTGAGGAATTTGAGGCAAAAGTTGAACAAGTTAGAAGAAAGCTTTGCGAGCCGATAAAGAACATAAATACCTTCTTAGTATATAAATTCAGATACACATGCGGTATTGAACCGAAAAGCATAAAATATGTATATGGCACAATTGATAACCCATGTTAAGACGATTTGTTAAATTTGTTATACAAGTTCTTATAAGCTCTTCATGGTTATGTGAAACAACACGGAACACCGAAATTTTTACATTTTTGTCCCCACGGACTACAAAAACATATTTATTATAGATATTTTTATGAATCTATGATGGGTGGATAATATTTTTTTTTGTCAAACTTTTTAGAAATGTATTACAAAAAAGCCTCTCTAACTCAAAAACATAAGTGTGTGAAAACGATATATTTGTGCTGATTTTAATATAATTGCTCAGGATCATAAAATGGTTGTGCTTAACTTTTCACATTAAAATCACAATAAACTTAATAATTCCACCCTTCAAGATCTGCCCTCCAAATACACATACTTTACGCTAACACAGAAGCATTCAGAAAAAAGTAATGAGCTTTATCGAGGATTACAATATATACTCCCTTCTAATATCTTTCTGCCGAGCAAGAATGTCAACTGTAACAATGTGGACTTGCCGGCTAAAATTCCCAGGAAAGAATTTACGGGCAAATTCTTGCCATGTCAAGCTTGTATATAAATTACAATGGAAATGCGTAATATTTAGTGTTGTGAAATGATAGGAAATTCAACAAATTATCAGCCGCTCTTGAGACTTGAATACGCTTCATTTAACTTTATTCGTTTTGATCTGATGGAAAATTAGAAATTAGAATAAAGAAAGTCGCGCTTTTTGATTTCTGTCGCATTTAAATTTCTACGTAATTTCAATGCGAAGAAGTAGAAAGTGAAGGAAATTGATAAGGAAATGTTTTATCGTTAGGAAGTATTTTAAATTGAGCTCTGCTTAAGTATGAAGCTTTGCAACACATTTGCTATAAACTTTGGAATTTCCTATTCAGTATTTTACAGTCATTAATCATATTTTTACTGTGACTTACATCGATTTCCAGTATTTATAGACTACCTAGAAGTAATATTCAAGATGTTCATTACAATTTATTGATATTAAAGAAATTTGCTAAACGTTACAAAATGATACAAAATATATATGAAATTGGATTTTCTTTTGACTTGCTCTTATCTGACACAATTTTAAGTGAAAGCTCTGAAGCTTACAATACAATCTTTTCCATGTTTCTGAAGGAATTAAAAACCAATTTAGATAAATCTGTGGAATAAATTCAATTAGTCACGCTTTGCCATACATTGCATTTCATTCGATTAAATGATAGTGAAGTTGAATGTACTTTCTGAAGAAAATTGTTATCATGTGAGTTCTTTATCATTTATTACATGAAAATTAAGATGGAGCGAATGTGTCTACAAAATAAAAGACACATAAAAAGTCTGACAATATCAAAACTCACTGACAGTTATTTCTTATCTTTAACTTCTACACTTTTTGCTCAACTCTGAGATTTCATACACTTCTCATACAAAGTGAAATACAAAAATTCTTTCTCATATTTTTTATTAAAGGTTTGATTTTTTAACCGTGATACGTCATGAATTATGCATAATTAATATAAGATCTATCTAACCACTTTTCATCATTTCAATAAATTATTCCAACTCAATGATGATTCAACAAACATGAAATAGAATTTAAATTTTCACTTAAAATTTAAAACAGCTCGTTTTCAAGAATTTCTAAAAAGATGCTACTATGTGCATTGAAAAGCTCTATACTTTTTTTATCCGCTTTCCAGTAAAGATCCAAAAATAAAATTACTCAAAGTCAAAAAGTGAAATCCTTACGGCATGCTCGTTACCCAAAAATTGACGCACAGACATATTGTACAGACATATTTATAAGAAACCCCACAGCAAAGTAAATGTCTGATCTTTGTCTGAGAATCTTCCAAATTTGGAGGTTGAATGGTGGTTAAAAGTATGATGTCGAGATATTTTATATCTTTACTTATAAATAATATGATGAATAAATTCAAAATCCTCTTAAAATTGAGTAAAAAGTTGCTCATGTCAACAATTTCAGAGACAAATAAAAATCAGTATTTTATGAAAAAAGTCAAATCAACAATTTGAATGTATTTATTGAGATTTTTATACAATTTTTATTAACTCGATTAAAACCATAAATTTTCTAAATAAAAAGCGAAAAATTGGGAAAAATTCTGAAAATTTATTTTACAGTCAAATTTATTAGAAGCCCCCGGTATTGTTTCTACGTTACGTTTTTTTTAGTTTCTACATTTTACGCTGATTGCGCGCAGTTACCATAGAAATTCTAAAATTGTTATTTTATTTCAGTAAAATACCAAAAACGCCAAAGGCTTCAAAAAATGGTCAAAAGTTTGTTGATTCGTGAGCCAACTCAATCATTGTTTTGATTAATTTTGTCCAATTAGTTACAGAGCAATTGATCCGCAAGAAGTCCGAACATAATGAGCTGATGATATCTACGCTGGAGGAGCTGAGTTTACATCAAGAGGATATCGATAAGATTGAACATGTCCATGATTGGTGCCGCGAGTTGAAAATTCTGCTCATGCAATCCAATTTGATAAGCAAAATTGGTAAATATGAACCTTTCTTCGATTTTATCCGAGTTTTATCATAACTTTCTTAATTGGGCAATTTCATCTTTATTTTAAAGAAAATCTAAAAAAACTGAAAAAGCTCGAGTATCTCAATTTGGCACTCAACAACGTGGAGCGTGTTGAGAATCTTGAAGGTTTGGAATCTTTGCAAAAACTTGACTTGACCTTGAACTTTGTGGGTGAATTGACTAGTGTGGAAAGTTTAGCCGGAAATTATAATTTAGAGGAGCTTTTTCTGACGGGTAATCCTTGTACTGACTATAAAGGGTATAGAGAGTATGTTATTAGTGTTTTACCTCAGCTTCAAATTTTGGATGGTACAGAAATAAGCAGAACTGAGAGATTGAAAGCTCTTAAGTTGTTGAAGGAAAATCGAGGCAAGATTATTCAGTTTCAAGTGAGTTTTAATATTCATTGAAAGATGTTGAAGGAAGATAAGTTACCTAATATCTTATTTTCAACCCCTTATCATATTTTATACTGGCTTTTTTATTTGTACCCAGTACTTCGATCGTTCAATAAATTTTTATTAATTGCAGGCAGAATACCAAATAAAAAGAGATGAGCAAAAGCGTCGAGTTCAATGTGAAATTGAGCAGCTCGGCGATGTTAATTTGGATGATGAAGACAAACTGAAGGAGTAAATCAAATTAATTTTATTTAAACGTTGAAAAAATGTATCAAATTCTCTCCGTAGATTCTGGGATATGAAAAGCGAACATTGTCCGGAAATGCGTTACGAAATGGCCAAATACTCGAAGCGCGCCGAAAAACAAAGGAATTCAGATAATGATAAAGTGACACCAGTCAAGTTCATGCCAAAAATGTTTGCGGAATGTGGCCGACCATACAGCTTGAACCAACCTAAATTGACATTTACTTTGAAGGATGAACGTGATCGATTTGAGCTCGATTTGCATGTTTACAAGTGAGAAGGATTAATTTACCTCTACATAACATTTTCAAAGTTTACATTTTTATTAGTGAGGTGTGAGAAATGGGTCGTAATAATAAAATGCCAGCCCATAAATTTTTTAGCTCTTTTTAATTATTGCATAGTTTTTATGCCATTTATTAGATGCCATTTAATGATAACGACTAATTAATGAACTGAAAAATTTTTCTATAGATTTTTAGACACTTCGCTCTTAGACGTTGACGTGCAAGCAAATTATGTTCGTGTTACAGTGAAAAAGAAAATTTTCCAGATGGCACTGAACGAAGAAGTTAAAATTGATGAGTCTACTTCTCAAAGATCCATGATAACTGGCCATTTGTTAATTGTGATGCCAAAACTGAACTCCAAAAGTGTCATAGTCCCTCAAACTGGAAAAACTGCAGCCATTCCCAAAGTAAACGAGGACAACAAGTAAATAAAAAAACGTATCCTTCGATTAACCCTCAACGTACTAACATGTTATTTTCTAGGCTCAAAGGCACCGTAAATTTGAGGTCGATTGTGCAGCCACATATCGATGAGTCAGAAATTCCACCGCTCGTTTGAATAAAAGTACATGTTCTTGCGCTCAGTGCACACGATAATAGAAAAATACAGTAATTTTAAACGCAAATGTTGGTAAATTCTCAAATTAAATGTTGTGGCGCTGTAATGGTCTGGTAATACTGGTATGTTTGACTACAGCGTTAGCGCCAACAGTACTAAACTGTTGCTAAAGAAGTCGTGAAATAATTAGAATTGTTGGCTTATTCATTTTAAATTTAAATAAAACTTTCTTTGAATAATTTTGTCTAGTTTCTTTTATGATTTTTGATTCGTATATAAAACTGAATCATTTTTACAGAGAGATATCATCTCAAATTTTAAAATGTTCATAATAATTTTCATATGTTCTGAAATTGAGAGCAATTTTTCAAGGTTTTCAATTGTGTCATGTTTCATCATTAAGGTAATTTATTAAGGTTTTAGGATCGACTGTTCTCACATTCTAAATTTATTTATGCTAACTGAAATATTTTTAAGTGACTTCGAAGGGTTTAGATATTGTGTTTCGTCTTCGCTTTCTTTATTAATGGTTTCATTTTATTGATTTCTATTTTTGAATATTAGATAAATAAATCAAAGAACATCTAGTAGACTGATCCCTAATGCGTCAAGTAAACTTTTGCTTCTATCCACCGAAGCCACCGCCCAAGTAACAAAAATAGCACAACTAAAGAATTTTAGCGCGAACTTTTCACTATTTTTATTCAATATGAAAATTTGTTTTCCTCTAAAATGATTTAGTCGTGCACAAAGCTTGTCGTAATAAACATGTATTTTGACGTGTCGGTGAGTCAATGAAATACTGCAGAAAAACGTTTTATTTTACAAAGTGTGACCATCAAATTAGCTGAAGCGAGACTGGTTCAAAACTGACTATTATTTTAGTTGTCATAAAAAGTACGAGCACCTCTAGCACTTTAAGTATGGATCAAGCGCGTCCGAGCCGTATCATCGAAGCCAACGAGTTATTGGTAAGCAAAATGATATCATCGCAGTATTGCATTTTATTGGTTTTATTGGAAATAATTTGAAAATAATTGGAATGGTCTACACAAATCGTTAAATCAATTGAGTTTTCAATTATTGTTTCAAATGTCACATGGATATGGGAACTTTAATCAATAGCCGTTGGTTTAATAAGTGAGCATGGAATAATTTAATGTGAATCATTCAATCAGGATTCATGGAGCAAATAGTGGAAGAAATGAGTCACTTGTCGAACAGTTTAAATTCCGTTTCCGGATGAATGGCAAAGAAACTGAAATTGATTTTTAAACTTGAATAAATATTCTATGTTGTGAATTGTTTTTGTTTGATTTATGTATTTTACCAAGTCTATGAATGTGTTAATTGTTTGAGATGATGATGCAGGGATTTCAAATGTAAATTAAAAATGTTTTGTCTAAATTAATGTTATTAAAACATAAATTATCATTAAAAATGTTCAATGATACTTCCCAAGTGTTCTCTCAACATTTGAATTAAGAAAACAATTGGTATTTACGCACAAAATGTATGTATGGGCTTGCTTATGTCAACTTTAAACTTGCCTTTGCTCCACCCTATGCACGGCATCATCAAAAATCTCTTGCCGAGTAACATCATCAAATGCTAACGATACCAATTTTTCAACGAAGTATATTGAGCATTTAATAATTGAAATGCCAGAGTATACAGCAGAAACGGCAAATATTTTTCCATTCGCCTTTCACACTCCACACCTATATCCTTTTGAGAGCTTCCCGTGACACCTCAAAGAAGGAGAAGCTGACATTCAAGTAAAATGTTATGTTATATCTATTTTTAGACTGACTACGACAAATTGGGTCACTATTAATGAGACATCGAAACATTTTTGAAATATGATTCGATTGTTTTGATTTTTGAATTTAATTGAGAGATTAAAATTTATAGGAATATTGGTCATACATTTTTCTAGCTAATGATCGGTTGATTTGTAACGTTGAGTTGCGGTTTAATTGCGCAAATGCAACGAATAAAGATGAATAAGGAAGTAAGAATCTACTAGAGGACCTTTAATAAATACTTTTTTCAACCTAAATGGATTTAATTTTGCTAATAAATGTTAAGTAATTTTGTTAAGAAACTAAAATTATTATTATATGAAAATAATATAAGTTCAAAAATCTGTTGTTGCAAAAAGTCTTGCCGAATACCATCCAATATGCCAAACACATTCTTAAAAAGCATACACATTAGTATATTTACAAGCAATTCTGATAATTCTTGTAGGGTTTCGTTGCTCGAACTTTTCATATTTATAAACAAAACAGTTCACTGTCTGATCTTGAAACGCAATGAGCAGTCTCAGATTTCTTTTGTTATTATCTACAGAAAAATATCTTGTTTGTTTGCAGTCAATATTCAATAAACAAAGCTAAATCCATTCACTGAACACAAAATAGTCAAACAATTGATTCAATTTAGTGACTTTGTGACATGCAATAAAGTGTAACTGTGAAAACATTTAAATCAGAATGCCATTAACTTCAATAAAAGGCCTGAATTTTCAAAACTATGCCATTACTGGATACATGAAGCAAATTCTGGAAAACGTTTGGTCATTTCGCAAGCTACAGTACGAAGTAAGTGGGCTTGATTAATTTGCTAATGAAGTGATAATGCTATTTAATTTAAAAATAATGCAACCATAGCCACGCGAGTATTGGTTGACTAATGTCAGCTAATTACATTAATACCTCGGTATTTCTGTTGTTGCATTGAAATTGTTAGAATTAATGTGCTAATTACATATTAAAGTCAAATTATAATATAAGCTATTCAGTGATAGTGTTTAAATATGATGCATCATCGAAGCTTATCACTTTGGGAGCTCCAGTTCATGGTCGTCACCTCAATTAGTATTCATGAACTCGTAACGAAATCAGTTTTATGTTCGCATAAATGTTTTTTATATTAGCTTTTTTAATTTTTTGGCATTTCTACTGCGTTATCTATTCAAAATTATCTCAAGTCAGTTTCGAGTCAGTGAGGGAATTGTACGTAAATTGTAAATACTATATAAGAAAGTAGTAGTTGCACACAAAAAATTTGCGGATTTTTGAGTCAAAAGCGTCACGTTCCGTTGCATCACTTTAGCCACTGACAAATTTTCTTGCATAAACATCTTCAGGCACATTCATATTTTCATACAAAATTAATTATGGCGGGAAATTGCGGATGATTATGTCAAACAAAGATTCAAAAGTGCAATGGATCTTATACTTTATTACATATATGTACTTTACCATAATGTACGTAGTTTAGCAATTAATCATTTTTGCATCCTTTGACGTTGTGTGCATGTTTTCATAATGAAGTTTTACAATTCCCAATACACTACACACGTAAGGTCGAGCCTTCGGACTAGAACAAGTTATTAATGTGACTCACGTACTATTATAAATAATAACTGAATCGACGCCATTTATGGTTCAATTTGATTAAAATCTTTTAATTGTAGATTTAGTAGTAACTCAGAGCAAATACACAAAACATGTTCAAATCTGTAATTTTTCATCACATTCATTTGTTCATATGAAAAATAGGCTTTGTTTAAAAAATATTTGATGATAAAAATTTTAATATTTCGTCAATTTTTAAATAATAGAACAGTTACCCTAGTAAAGTCGCATTATAATCAAATTACAAAGCTCAAATAATCCAAGCAAGAGAGGCGATTTGATTACAATTTTAATTTTTGTACATTTATCGTCACAAACAACAACACGAAGTGAAGTAAACAGGCAGAACCAACGGCAGCAGCAAGTGCTAATAAATCCGAGGCGAAATTGACTTTTCACTTTGTGCGAATCTCAGAAAAATACACTGAAATCTCTGAAAAGACAAAAAAAAGTTTTCGACGCGAGTGCTAGTGCACTTGAATTTGCAAGAGTCTTGTGAGATAAAATATTGTGCAACGAGCTAATATTCTGTAAAGAATTGTAAATTATCTTAGTTGGAGATTAGTCGAGCTCTGATGTCAAGCGTGAAGACATTGCCAGTCAATTTGCTTAAACGACGCAGCATTTTAATTAGAAATTAACAGAAGATTACTCGACCTGGTTGGGAGTTTCGCAACGTAATCGGACAATGCAGTAACTAGAAATTAGTCGAGTTGAGCGGTCTTATATCGTCTAAAAGATCGTTTAATAAGCTGTGAGTAGCTAAAAAAATTTTTTTCTAAGAAAAGTTTTTGATTTTGTTTTTGTTGCATTCAAATAAGTTGTAAAATTTGATTTTGGCATTGATATTACGAGAAAAGCTTCAGTTTATGGTATTAAAGTGAAAAACATCTGCGGTTCGTTTACGATTATAATGACGAAGTGTAAGATAAAACCGCGCAATTAAGAACGTTTGTGTGGTCAAAAATTTGACGCTTGTTATATATTCAAACTTTTATGATAAATAATAATAGCAAAAGTAATCGTACTAAATTTCCTATCCTATGGGAGCAAGAAGAATCACTAATTCAAAGTTATTTTTTCTTGTTTCCGAGATTCCTTGCGACAAGTTCAATTTGGTCATAACATTTAATTTTGTTCAGTCAATTCGGATATTAAAGAAAGTGGTCTTTGCAGTTCAAAAAGTAAATAGCTATACTCTCCTATTTATGATGTTGTATGTTTACATGAACGACAATAAAGTGGAATGAAAATAATGGATCATAAAGAAAACATCGCAGCGTAATGTGAGGATATAAATAGCGGGCAGGTTTATAAAAAGACATTCTAAAAATAGAATGATTAGGAATCGTAAAATTTCACTGATGATTCAGATATCAACATGAGATATAAAAAATTTAAGAGTCTTGTACTTCGATGATAAATTAGAATTTATGTAGAATCAAAAAATAATTTTTTTTGTATTGAGTACGAGATAAAAAATAATTTATGGAGTTTGTTTCAATTCGATCTTTGAATGAACTTATCACAATGGAAACAATTTAAAGAAATGCCGAAATAATTGGCAGCGATTTCAATTTTTTTCTGCGAACATTCGCCAACTCATACAAAAAGTTTCTAGAAAAGCAAAGCCGGTGTATCTCAAAAGATTGTTTGTCTTCTTCTGTTGCAATTAAAACTCAAAATTGACTGTGAATAATGTAAGCTTACTAGTTAGTCTATTGAATACAGAAGATTGAGTAAGATTTTACATCGCAATCGATATACTGTGCTATTTTTGTTGAAGTTTTAGCTGTTTGGCTGCATTCACTTGGACTTTTTGGAATGCTTTCTGTTTAGCTAAAGCAAGCTTATTAAATCAGTGAAGTGTTAACTTTTGGTTTTCACGGACGTTTCTCAACCATAAATTGCAATTTCTACATTTCTGTAGTTTTCCTTCGTCTAGCAGTTTTTCTAGTGCAAATTAATAATGGTATTTTTACTTACTAGTGTAGTTAAAGTAGTTTTCTTTGAAAACTACATAAATATTTGTAGCTGAATATAATTTAATACGACGATATTAATTAACTTGTTTGTTGTTTGTGACTCTGTGCTCTGTGAATATTTATATACAAATGCTAATTATTTGCTGCCTTGTCGCGCTGACACTAGAAGAATAGTAAAATTGTTCAGTGTTCTTTAACTAATAGCAGATTATGCAAACATTGACTTAAATATGCAAAAAATATTTTTAAAGCTGTGCAGATTTTCATTCAAAGAAGAGACAGAAGATGAGCGAGATAATTAAAAAAGCTTTTAAAAACCCTTTGGGTGACATGCAAAAAATCGATAAAGACTCTGTTGGGAACACTTCTGAATTCAATCGGATACTGGTTCTTTGTGTGCAACATTTAAGAAGTGCATAATTTTAAATATTTCTTATGAAACACAACAACAAAATTGTGAAACAAAACAGCGTAGATGATTTTGCAGTGTCGGTGTAATTTGTTCATTAAATGCAAATAAAATTATATCGCTTTTGAAATTCACAAGCCTTGAAAAATATATAAATTTTACGAATAAATTGTAGTTTATTAGCTTAATGCATTTTTAGAATTTTACGGTTAGATTGCCTTGCTTGCGAATTATTTTGAATTGTCTGGAAAAAAACTGCTGCAATTAAACATTCTGTTTTTTCAAAACATTCTGTTTTCCGTAGATTTACTGAGGTACTAACATAAGTTTCTTTCAGAGTTATTCAAAAAAGTTTATTGATACTCTCAGTATGATATAAAAAAGACTATGTGATTTTTGGCATCTATAAAATTCAAAAAAATAAGACTTTATTACTTTTTTGAATTGTTGCAAGTTGGGCAAGTTCGCTATTAATTAGATGGAATGTCCAATCTTATCATAAAAACGATTACATTAATGAGTAATGACTATCAAGCTCAAAAATCATGTCATCAGATAGCATCTTTTGCAACATCAGTCTTTTGTGTGTAATTGGCAAGTAACTGACAGGCAAATTCAAACTAGAATTTCGTAGAAATTTGCCAAAAGCTATGCGGGTATAATTTCTCAGAAAGTAAATACTAAAAGCAACATCATAAAAATCCAATTAACTTAAGATCTTAAACATAAAGGTGTAGATTCAGATGTCAAATTAATTTATCTGCTACTTCTTTCAAATAAATAAATTCTGTTTCTTCAGAATTTCAGAATTTCACTTCCGGCTAAATGTTATTTTGAATAATTAATCTTCCAGAAAGGCCAGCCTTCTTGAAGAAAACCACTGTTTATTGATTATTAGAGAACGTTAAAACTTTGCATTATCAACTTTAAAAAAAACCATTTTTAAATATAAATCATTAATCGTTTTTTCAGGAAGTACCAGATTCAGCTACAAATACTCCTAATGTTGGCACGTCCACAAGTACAAATCCACAAATAAATGAAAAATATGCTAACTACCATTCCACCTCAAACAATGAAGAAATCTCCCCAGTTATGATTTCCATAGATGTACCCTCACCCAGCAGAGACGAGCCCAGATTTCCAAAAGAAAAATGGAAAACATTTATAGGTATGTGTCTGATTAGGTTAAATTTATTGCATGTTATCATGATATTTCATTTGTTTTATTTCAGCATTCATCGTATTATCTATTAGTTTTTTCCTCTCAACACTCAGCTTAGCTCTAACACACGATCGTGTGCCAGATCGAACAATTGGACCGTTACCAGACATTATCCTTGATAATGTAGATGCCATTGACTGGATGCTCGGCGTCAGTGAGATTCTAATCATGTTTGTAGTCAACACTTGCATCATCATCGTTATTTTCCATAAGAATCGGTAGGCGGATATTTTGGCGGCAAAACTCTGACAGTAAATTTATAAAAATATTTCCTCCTTTTTTTAGTTTTATCGTTGCACGAAGAATATTCCTGATAATGAGTCTCCTCTATTTGATGCGTTCCGTGACAATGTTTGTCACCGTTCTTCCAATCAGCTCGCGAACATATTTTTGCAGTCCCAAATCAAACAGCACAACAATCTTTCAAGCAATTGGTCGAGCGTTTTCGTTAATTTCCGGTTTTGGTTTGTCCATCAATGGCAAGCAAAACTACTGCGGAGACTTTATTTACAGTGGACACACTGTAATGTTGGTTCTGGGCTATTTAGTGATATCTGAGTGTAAGTATCTACTCAAGGAACTTTAGTTAAAAGAGCTTTTAAAAATTCAATGTCCGTTAAAATCTAATAAACTTTCTATATTTTTAGACACTCCAAAAAAGCTGTTTTTGCTACATTGGCTGGCTTTTATTAACGCTGTTGTAGGTGTTTTAATGCTTTTATTCGCTCATGGCCACTACACGATCGATGTTATTATCGCTTATTATGTCACCACCAGACTATTCTGGACGTACCACACTTTAGCGAACAACCACTGGCTTCTCAAACAAAACGGACTCAATTACCTTGGAAGAGAGTGGTGGTTCCCAGCCTTTAAATACTTTGAAGTCAATATTCGGTGTGCTTTACCTAATGAGTTTGAAGTGCCCTGGCCACGATCTAATTCGCACACAAAACTGCCACACAGAGAAAGCTACGGAAAAGCCTTTGAATCTTAATTCTTGCTTGTTAGTCAGAATTTTCGTGATTATATAACTAGATCTTTAGAACAATTATTTTAGACGAATGCCATGGATGATGCAAAGAATACAAAACAATAAAAGACTCTAGTGCCTTTCAATGAGGGTTTTTAAGTATGTTAATTTAAGCCAAATTGCACTAATCTTGTTATTTAGAATTCATGCATGTTGCATGAATATTTTTGAATTTAGTGATGAACAAAATGTATTCAAAATAATTAACTTTGAATGGAAAATATAACATATATTTATAGGAAATTTATTAAATCGAGTAATTTATTAAAAATTTAAATCGTAAACTTAAATCCATGTAAATAATCCATGTAAAATTATTAAGATCTACAAAACAGCTCCTTTTCGAAATTCAAGAAATCTTGCTCAGTAAATACGGATTTGTTCTTCTCTGGGTCTTCCTCAATTCTCTCTACCACATAAGATCCTTTTTGGGCTCGCTGGATCATCTGAAAAAACAATGGATGATTAGAACCAATCTATAAATTAATATTTTCGATTTATTCTTACCAATTTGGCTGGTCTTTCTTCCAAGGTTGAAGAGCTAAGGAGAAGGAGTTTTCTAATCTTTTCATCGGTGGCATCATCATTTTTGATATTTAATCTTTTTTTTGCTTCTGAGACAGTAAATTTTTTGGAGGATTTGAGCTCATTGATGATTTCTACAAAAAACATAAAAGTTATTGATGGCTTTTTGTAAATTGAAAAGAACTTACTTTTGCTACCTTTCTTGCCGATAATATGCAGGGCTCGTTTATTTTCTGGGATCAGATCTGTTACCTTATTATGATTTCTTTTTTTTCCTAAATTACAAGAATGAATATAAAATCAATCTACAATATTCAAGATATGTATTCTCACCTTTTTTGGCATCTCTGTGATCTTCGTCGATCAATGCTAGACTCTTCTTGGCTAAAGATAACGACATATTCAATAGATTTTAAGTTTACCTTTAAATTTTAGAAATCAAAAGAAAACATAAACACGAGTGAAATCAGCACAAAATCAATTAATGAAAAATTGATTAATCAATATTAGCAATACATCGAAAATCCCAACAAGAACCTAAATTTTTCAAACTTTCAAGCTTCAATCTGAATTTAAACTGTAAACAAATTAGTATGCTTTATGTACTATCTTATTTTATGTGGAAATACGATTCATTCTCACTTATAATTACAATCAACATTGAAAATCAACCTCTTTGCGATGTTATGAATGAAGCTCCAAAAATATTTGAGCTCTCTACTCCATATTTTTCAAGATTCTATGTATTCTATGTTTTCAAAAATAGATTTTGGCGCCAAAAATAATAAAATATTTTCACGCATTCAATATAATTTACGAATGGATTAATGTACAATATTGTGATAGATTTTTCACAATATCTAAAAATAAGTCAGTAAATATCGCAACTATAAACAGAGTGTCAAGAAAAGTGATTGAAGTATTTTTTTTTAATCCTAGCAATCTTTTTTCATTAACTTCAAAAATTCATAAAATTTTCACATCTCCAAATAGGAAATCTTTTTCGCGAAAATTTTATATATTTTTTACATTTGTTGGCTTTAGTATCACTTTTTACTTACAAAAACCTTTAAATTGGATGATGAATCCTCCAAGTTAGTTGAAAACATCCAAAAAGTATCTCAAATTGATTTTAAATTTAGACTTTTTTGACATTCTAGAGAGCATTTTGAACGAAGCTGTAAATACCGTTGACGATGTATCAAAAAATGAAGAAAACGTTGAGCCTGCAAAAGTGGAAGTTTTAAGAGTTTCAAAATCTATTGGAGCTTCAAAAAGCAATGTAAGAATTTTAATTTCCCAAATTCTTTCACCTAATGATTTCATTTTTTTTTCTTAAAAGGACAACTTGACTACCCCCTCCAACCGTAAAGTCTCAAAGGTCCCAAAACCGTTGATGACTCCCAATAAGTCTATTGCAAGTGCAACTGCCATTAGTCGAGTAACAAGTCCAAATCGAAGCCGTCCTAAAACCGCTACAACTGATACTTTGCCCGCAAGAACCACTAAAATGGGAGTGGTGCCAGATTACATCGAAAAAAGGAAACTAGAAATAAGCTCCACTCCTAACAGCACCACTCCAAGTGTTTTAAGCCGGTCTAGTAGTCGTCCAGCTAGTGCAATTCCTCAGAACATTTTAAAGCAGCTTGGCACACGACCAGCATATTTGAACAAAACTGACCAACCGCCAAACTTATCACAAGAGTTTAAAGTCAAGTTTGAGAAATACAAAGCTCTTAAAAGCAATTTATTGAACGTCCAACGGAAAGTCATTGAATTGATAATGGAATGCACGAGTCTCAGCAAGAAATCGGGAGGAAAGATAAATTTCAATGAAACTTTCGAAATGGTTCAATTTAGAGGAGCTGAAGAATGTTCTCTTGATAAAGCAGTTCCAAGTGAAATTTGCCATAACGTTGCTGTGATTCCAAGCTGTCAAGTTGAAATTATAAAACAAGATTACTACAAGGCAGCTCAGAAATTTCTGGCAGAATTCAGGTCTCAAATGCATGAGGTTAGCTTATTTGTTTTAATCAATGAAACGAAAATTTTTCTAATCTTTTATTTCAAGGGAGGTGATCAAGCTGAAAGTACCATACTTGAACGATTTGAAGAAAGTCTGCAAAAAATCAACGATGAACATGTTTTAACTGAAGTTTCCGAGCAAAAAATACAAGAACAGGTTCCATTTGTAATTCCTGTTCAAGAAGAGCGTGCTATTACACCTCAACTGTTGCAAGATCAAGAGATCGCTTTCAACCAAAAAATGGCTGAAAAAGAACAAGTTTCTTTGGCTTTTAAGCTGGACGCGAAGCAAAAAATGGATACATTGAATGCTCGCAATAAGGACCTTCATAAGAATTTCACAGAGCAGACAAAAAATGTCCATGAGCTGAAAAAGACAATTGAAAACAATGAAAATACTATCAAGGCTTTGGAGGGAACTATAAAGGAGGTGAGCATAATAGAAACTAAAGTTTTCGATGAAACTACTAATAAAGATAATTTTCGTAGCTTGTCAACCGCACAAAAATTTTGGATGGAAAACTTAGCAGGTTGTCGGGTGAAAATCAGACTAGACTTAACTCTGAATCGGATAAAACAAAATACTTGTGCAGCGAAAAAGAACAGCTACTAAAGTTGAATCATGAACTTACTGAAGATTTCAAATCCAAAGTGGCTAAACTAGAAGTAGAAATCAGTCAACTAAAAGGGTCAGCTCGAAAACAAGAATGGTCAGATTAGACTTGAATTCTGGAGTAGTCTTGTTAATTTTTATTTTTAGTGAGCTGAATCGGAAGATGCTTTCAAAAACTGAATTGTCGGAGCAAAAGCAAAAACTGCAAGAAATCTATGAGGATAAAGAACATGAGGTTAAGAGATTGATGCAGGGTAAATTAATTAAATCTATTTTAAATTACATTTTTAACTTTACAACGAGGTATTTCTTGCTATTTCAGAAATTTTGAAATTGTCTGACGAAAAGTCTAAATTCCAAATGGAGATGCAACTTCTGAATGAAAATGTCATTAAAAACCACGAAGATCAAATGCGGCTAAAAAATGAGAACGAGGTTCTGGCAGCTGAATTGGTGAGTCTTTAAACCTTTGAAAACATTTTACTCAGAAAATTACTAATTCATGCCTTTTAACAGAAAAAAGCCCAAATTCTTCACAATAATGCTGTTCAAGTAAGAGAGCAAAACTCCAGCATTGAGGAGTTGAAACGGGAGATTATAAGCTTGAAGCTGGCCGAAAGAAGAGTACTTCAGGAAAACAAGGTGTTAAAGTCCAAATTGACGAGCGAAAAACGGGAAAACTACACAAATTTAAATATGATGCAATTGAGAGGTGAGCTCATCAAAACTTTGCAAGATAAAGATGAAAGCAACAAAACAAGGATCATCCTAATGATGAAAGACCAAGAAGAATACGAGCAGGATGTTAAAAAGGTAAGTGTTTGTTATTTATAGAAAGTACCAAGAATTTTGTTACTTCTCTTCAATGTGCAATTTTTTACCTAATCTCGTTTAAGCTCACAATGTTAAACTGTGCTAAGGAGGAAGAATATTTGAACATGTTGAACACCTTGAAATCTTCAGAAATAGAAAAGGAAGCTTTGATATATGAGTGTGAAACTTACAAAAGCGAGTTGCTCCAATACAATGAAAAATTTCATAGAAAGTTAGTTTAACCAAAGTTTAAAATTTCTTATGAAGCTTTCCTCTACTAACTAGCATAACTTTAATTGCAGAGCAATGAGGGCACGGGCAGATTCCTACTAGTGTTTGATAAATTTGTTTAAAATCAACTCAAGTTTACCTACCAATTGCCATGATCACTAAATTTCCTGTAAAGTTATTAAAATAAACGTTCCAAATTCTTTAAATTAAAAAAATCAACTTATTTTATTTTCTTTTTTAATTTATTAACTGTTTTGTTCTTGCACAATAATATTTAATGTTTAACTAATTATTTACAATTTTTCAATTTAAATTACCTCTAAAATCAACTAAATATTATCAAAATCATAAATGATGAGTCTTATCTTACAAAAAAATCTTAATTTTGAATTAAAACAATTTACATGAAAATTAAATTTTATTTGCATAGTAAAAAATTGCGTGTATCTCTAAAATACAAATAACTCAAGAATTATACTAAAGGAATTAATCTAACTATGTACAGAAATATGCTGAAAAACATTTGCTTGTTCTTACGCAAAACTTAAATTAATAAATCTATGAATTTATTTCCAAAAACAAATAAAAAATAATATAAAATCTCCAAAATTCACAAAACTAAAAAAAAAACTATCAAAATTTCAATCAATTAAATTTTTATCACCATTTTCCGTGAGTTGAGGGGATTAACTGCAGTTTCATTTGATAAATGAAGATGGCAGTTGATCCTCTGAACTCTTGAAAAATTATTTTGGAAGCCAATTGGAAACTGGGGAGCTCGACAAGTCCCCGCACTCTCATTCATATAGTTTTGGAAAAATGTTTTGTAAACTTTCATCTTGAAATGAAAATGAGTTTATACTAGGTTAATTCGTCATTTCTGATGATTTTTATTCTGAAAACATTTTTCCAAAAATAATTTATTAAGTGCCTGCAAAAACTAATCTTAATTAGTGTCCACTGTCCATGTATCTAGAGAATACATTGAACAAGTTGAAATTTGATTGAAATGGCGCAAATTGTTGATTGTGCAACTTTGTGTGAGAATGGGAATGTAAATTAACTGTGTAACTGGTTTGTTCATAAGTGTATCAATTGATAATAATTGAAGGCTCGCGTATGATTGAATTTAAGTACAAGAAACTGTATTATCAATTAACTAAGTAAGAATACTTGAGTAAGATTATATAAAGCGTGAGAAGCTCTATCGTTTCCGGCAAAGTGGAAAAGTTGCACAATCAGACAGTTGGCAGTCGCTTCCGGCGCAATCAGTTTTTACTTTTTATCGAACTTTTGCTTAAGATTTATGATCATTTAGACTATTTTGCTTTAAATTCTTAAAGTTCTTTGTTCTCTCCCAAAAAATACATTTTTGAACAAATTTTGAATTTCAAGGTTTTTGTAAAATATCTCTAGATTTAACAATTTTTTGTTCGGTTTCTCTTAATCTTATAAATTTCTATAAACTCTTCAAAGATTGGCACATGTTTATTGTATCAAATTGTGTTTCAACTGTTATCTTCACTTACACATTTAATTGTTTTTGCATTTATCACATGTATATACACTTTTGCTTGCTGATAAACTGATAAGAAAGGGGTTTTGGGGATTTGGTGTGGCACAAAAGATCTCCTTGCTAGATTTAATCATAGTTTTTGCGCAAATCTGTTGGCATATCCTCGTCTAAGTGATGGCTCTTTAACGACAGGTGGTTGATGGGTGGTGAAAGGGATGTTGGAGATGATGAAGGTGAGGACAAATGCAGTTGCTCCTGGTGTTGGCGCAGAAGTTGAATGGTGGTCAAGCCATTGGAACCTCGGATAAGTCTATAATAGGTAAATTATTAATTTAGATGTTGTTTTCAAAATAGTTTTAAGAATAACTTACGGGTAGCATTCAGAAGCTTCCCTGCTGGTCATGAATTTGCGATCAGTTGAACCAGTACTCAAATCAGTTGGCTCATCTGTTTCATGTTCAGCTTTGTACTCCAGCTTGATGTTGGCTACAGCATTTTGTTGTTGCTGAACGATTGCAGCTGCGGCTGCCGTCAGATGATGTAAATTTGTACTTTGTGGTAAAAGACTGGCCAGATTCGCCACATTATGCTGTTGAGAGTTGTTAGCAGACGTTAAGGAGGCTGCAGCGGCTTGTTGTTGTTGCTGTTGCTGGTTGGCCATCGTTTGCCTTAAGAGAGAAATGTTTTTGATGCTCTTCAGCTCAGTTGGATTTCTTAAGAATCTAGAAAAGAAGCAAATTTAAAGTTAGATATATTGTAAGATTTTGCTTTAGAATCTTAAAGCTTCATAGTTTTTAAATACTTACTGGTAGCAATGTCTCTCTCCTTGCACTTTTCGCAAAATATTCACACGGTAATAGTAACGCAGAGCGCGTGACATTTTGTCGTAATTCATGGACAAATGATTTTTTTGGATTCCCCAAAGTTTAGCGAGTCCTGCTGGGTCGACAATCTTGAACACTCCGGTATCACGACACTTCCAAGCGATATAGTTACTGTATCGCTGCTGGGGGTCATTCAGCAGTTGTTGTAAAAAGTCCCACAATAATCTACCGTCTATAAAACAATGAAAAGCTGAGGTCAGTATTTTTGGCTCAAATGGTAAAGAAAAAAGACGTTACAAAATTTATGTTAAAATACTCACTTGTGTTTGGCTCTGGTGTATCTGGGAAGAATTCTCTTTTGACGGGCATAAAACCTCCTGGAGTTGTAGGAGTGGATGGCGATTGGCTTGAATTGCTGTTTCCACCCGGACTGGAGATTTCATTCTGATTGAAAAACAAATTTCCACCTTTGTAATCAAGCTTCATGTGTTGCTGCTGATGATGGAGAAGTAGGTTAGCAGGTGCATCCTTGTTAATTGGTGTCAGAGGTGGACTCTGTTGCTGATGATGAATCATAGCATGATGCTGGTAGTGAATTGGGGGTGGTAAGAGCTTCTTGTGCTCATATTTATTGTGATTATCTTCATCTGAATCGCTTTGATTGCTACTTCCTGAGCTATTGCCGATACCCGTGTCTGAGGAGCTTATTGCTTCACTGCTATTATTGGCGCTTCCATTTACACCATTACTATTTTGTGTGTAAGCATGCTGGGCGGCTTCTGCTTGACTCTGTGGAGGACTTCCTGCCTGCGAGTCTATTGAGGGAGCAGGGCTAAGCGTCACCGAGTTAGACGCCATAAATTGTTGCAGGTGGGAGGCGTAGAAAGGATTCTCTGGTGGCGCCAGAGAGCTCCAATTAGGTGTGGGTGGGTGACTGTGAGGAGACAGTGGATATCTGCTGGTAGGTGTAACCGGACTACTTGGCAAATGTCTATGTAGCATCTGAGCGTCACGGATCAAAAGTTGAAGCACATTGTGAATGATATCTCCAGCACCAGGGCATCGCTCTGCCAAATCACTTTTAGTCAAGAGGCAAATTGCCTTACCATTCATTTGAAAAAGGTCTAACTCAAATTTAGGCAAATCAAATTCGCGCTCTGTCCAGCGCACAAAAACTGCGACCTCTTCTCGTCCCCATAATCGAGGATCTGTTGAAAGTTGTGGAGGCAATTGAGTTTTAAGCTCGGCTAACGGGCTAGGCGGAGCAGGCGGATAACGCCATAAAAATTCTGAGTTCCACATGCCAAGTGGAGGTGCTCCGAGTGGTGACAGAGGAATAGGTAAGAGCTTCATTTGTTAACTGGAAGGAAATAAAAATAATTTATTAGTATTTCAAGTCACGATAATTCTTAAGATTTATAATCCAAAAAGTATATTTCTAGAACTGTTATCACATACAGTGTAATTAATTGAGCAAAGACAAGTTAACGAGTTTCTCATAAAACTTATCCGGGATAACCGTATTTATTTAAATCATTTATATTCACTCGAAACACACAATCTCATACATGGTGAGAACGAGAACTCAATAAAGGTCACCAATGCATAAGAGCCAAGCAAATGCTAAGAAACTGAGATAAGATTTGCGCAAAGAAGACGAAGCAACAATCACATCCGCTAAAGCCGGTTTCGACCGGAAATCGATTTTTATTTATATTTCTTGTATTTTCTTGCGCTTGTAAATCATTTCAACTACATCACATTATCATCATCATTCACAGCATTTAAGCTGCCAAAAGACAAAACTGCACATCACAGCGGCAGAATTATTTTCTCATGGCCTTTTTTCGCACTTAATGAATCAGCGATAATCGGTGATGCGCATAGAAGTCAATTGATGGCAAATATAATCGGCAGTTCCTTCTCCAATAAATTTATTGTTGTTAATGAAATGTTCTACAGTTAAATGCCCAAATGATATTTCAATTTAAAAACATCTTCCATTCATGTAACTTATCGTTAATGCATCGAAAAGCGGCAATGTTCAACGAGCTTTGGCTTTCTGTGTCAATCAAATGAATGCTATGGTATCGAGTTACAAATACATTGTATTTAGGGATTTCATTTTCAAGCTTATGTTTAAGGAAATACCTATAAGCTTGTAGTATCACGTGTTTCAATATCAAATATTTTCTACAAACTTGCAGAAACTTCATTTAGATATTTTACATCAAAAGTTATGAATTATCCCCTTTAATAAAGTTTTCATTAATACGAAGCTTTTTGTATATGTTCGAAATTTTCTCCGGGTATTTTCTTATTCAGTTTTAAGGTTATGTATTCATTTCAAAGGGCACTTGTAAGCTTCAAAGGGGTGTTATTTCTCATTTCTTTGTTACACTTTGAAACAACGTTATAATGCTATTAAATTTCATTTATAATTGGTGGCTACTTGTAAGGATTCTCAAACAGCACAGAAAAGTATAAATACAAGTAAACATCAGGAAAAGAGTACAAGGAAATGTTCTATTTAATTGGATAAAAATCTAATTTGCGTTTAAAAATTAGATTTTGAGGTTATTCCGATTCCGCTAGTAAATCTTTCTCACTTCTGGAGTTGCAAAGCTCTTGAACTTCACAGCTCTTGAGTTTATTATTTAATTTTTTAACTGCAAACCTTTGGGAGGTGACCCCAATGCCTTAAACTTTGCCTCCGGTAAGCGCGCAAGATGAGTGGCTGGCGGTTTACGGTTCATTGGTTTCTTCGCCGTCTGCTTTGCTCGAATTCTTTATTGTTGATTCCGTCGCTTATCCAATTCGTCGCTGGCTTTGGTGTTGTTCGATTTACACATTCAGAATTATTTTTCCGTAGCCAGCCAAGAGGCTGAATATCTCTTCGGAATATCCATTTGTTTGTGAATCAGAAAAGAAGTGAAGAGCTCCAAAACCGGTCCAAACGGAAACTCAAACAATATTACAATAACAACATCATCAGCCATAAATTTGTACGTAGATTCTTTATGTTCTTTTGAAGAAGAAAAAAATCACTCATAATGTGATCTGACGACGAAACGGCCATTAAAGGCATTTAAAAGTGATTTTCTAACAATTTTTATTTCTTTGGCTTTGAAAGTTGTGTGTTAAATTTACTTGAACTCAAATAGGAAATGAAGCACTAATTTTTCCATTTTTCATTTTATTTCTTGTTATAATTTTTTAATAGATTTTATGAGTTCTACAGCACAAGAGTTCTAATAATAATTAACAATTAATGGATCAAGCAGATCAAGTGCTTTAATGTACTTCCTTATTGTCTCATTGATGTTTGCACTTGTTGTTTTGCATCAGTCTTCAAGTTATATTTACACTTATTTTCAAGCTTTAATTTGCTTTCCTGTTTATGATTTGATTATTTAGAGATCTTTTAGTTTAGATTAAAAAATGCAGCAAAAAATACTCTTGTGACGCAATTGTGGTTGATTTCTAGAAATACCGCTGACATTTTTAAGGAACAAGAATTTATTCAAATTTACTGGAATTAATCTTTAAGTTTAATAAAATGAAAAATTACATTTTAATTCCCTAATATATAATCCGTAAAATGATGAATAAATCAAATTTGCTGAATAAATCAAGTTTTGCTGAATTCCCCAAACTCTTTCAAAAACAATCGAACAAATCGGTTCGCAAGCCAATTAAACAGATAACCGTAAGCCAATTAAAACCTCAAGAGAGCAAAAAGTGCGTCTGGCAAATGTTCGTCTTCGTAGCCAAGGAATTGTAAGAACTAGAGGAAATATTGTGTTTATGCAGATTTCAAATGCGAAATTGTTACGGTTTGTTTATTTGTCTTAAAATACTTGAAACAGAATATGAAACAAGATTGGTCGAATTCTGGAATTCCAGAGCAAGTATTTTCTAGCTATAATGTGTTAATTGGTGTGATTTATATGAGGAATGTTTTACAACAGACTATAATGTAAATTATAAATAAAGCTGAGTATTCTAGTTTCCGTATTTCTTTAAACAAAATTTTGGTAATTCAATTTGAATCGAGTTTTTTGGTCTATTAATAAAATTCTTAATACAGTGGAGCTTATTTTGAGGAATTGAGCAGGCAGAATAAAATCTTATTTAATTATATTTAATTGCATGCCATGAAATAATTCGATCACCACCCCCTCACCAAAAAAAACACCGATTTCAGATCCAAAAATGAAACTAGCGACAAGAATTTCCGTTTCTCGTTTTTTGCAAAGAAAACCGGTATCTTGTTTTGTGTTTTTATCACAAATTTCAATTTTGCGGATATTCCAAGACATTTTAAGAAATCTTTAAAAAAAATATATTCAAGAACTTAGCGGAGAACAAGTAAAGACAGAATGGTTTTAAAAGATAATAAAATTTGGAAGCTCTTCAATATTACTCGAGTTCTACCTCACATAAATCACTTGAACAACGTGCTAATTTATTATACTAATAGATCAATAACTGCATATTCATCTTGCTTTAGTAAAATGAGACACTTAACCATAAAATTATCGGCAATTTATGTACGCAACGCTGCAGGGGAAAAATAGCTCCACGCAATTAGTAATTAATTGCAATTAATTCAATGCCATTGCCAATCTGCGGCTCGTTTGCCGGACAAAACTAGCAAAATGATTTACATGCTATGTTACAAGACAAGTTTCTCAGAGCAAAATCAGCAAATCTTCTCAAAACACGGCTGTGTAGAGTCGTGAAACCGTTAGCGTGAACGAAGGCGACCAACGAATGTGTGTACTGTGTACGGCCAAAAGCGGATATGAATAATTTTTGTATTTTACAGGCATTTAAGATTATTAGTATAGAAGTATGCAGTATACGTAAGATATTTTATTATTTCGTTAGTTCTCCAGCGTTTATTGTATTCAGATTTTAGGAACACAATGGAAACCCCTATGGAATTAAATTTTCAAGTGTTTATGGAAGAAACCATCAATCATTTCAAATAATCAATATTTCAAGCATTTCTATAAAATCTTCCATTAACATATTTTATTATTCTTTTAGAAAAGTAAGAACTCATTAACATTAAAGAAGTATTTTATAGTCAGTGAACAACAGGTTAAGATTATTCTACGACTTGAAGAATTGACGATGAATGATGAGTTATGGGACAAATGTGCTTAAATGCCCAACCATTTTAGTTTTATGGGTTTTTATGAGATTCCTGAAGATTTGGAGAGTTTTTCAAGTTTCTTGTTGTGCGGGACACGTGATTCTAATATTAAAATGAAATTACTATGGAAATTATAAGGATGTATGTCGTAAGAACTGAATTACTAATAAATTGGTTCGATCGCCAGTCAAAGCACCTAACAGCTAATGAGAGGAAGTGAATAAAAATTGATTGTTCTAAGCACGATAATAATAATCTAATTAAGTAAATTAACTGGTTATCTGGCAGGTAATCCAGTTTGTGGGTAAATTTGCTTCAACATCGACAGGAATGCAGATTGTATAAATTTAGCTAAATCTTGAAAAAACGTCGGATGATGAAGACGGTGCAGCAATTACTTTTAATGAAGTTCGTGAAATGAGTATTTTTTATGACTATAGCTTATGACGACTTTTGAGGAAATGGATCATTCTCTTTATCTTCTATCAAGCTACTTTATCTAAAGCTGTAAAATTCCATTTTATTAAAGTGTTTTAATAAAGGAAATTATTTTAAGAGTTGCTGAAGTAGTTGGGTAAGTTGGAACTGGTTAAAATATTTTGAAAAGAATCTGATTAATAATGTATGTTAAGTTTAGAATTTCATTGTTTGTTGAAATAATTCTTTGACTGATTAAAAAATTATCTAAAAACAATATTAAATATTAAAGACATTTGAATATATCAAATTCTCACAGTAATGCTTCCAGTTTTTTATCAATTTCAATTTGTAGGCTCAGAAATCAGAACATAAACTTATAAGACTGAAATAACAAAAGATAAAAATACTAACACTTGCCAGTATTCGAACTTCTTATTTCTCTTTTTTGTGCTTAAGTAAACAAGAAATTATACTTGAGCAGAAAATCTTTTTACACATTTCAGTATTTTTATTGTTATTATTCAGTTAAACTCAGACACATTTTGCCGAGGTCAAATTGCAAATAAGTTATTTCCGCTTTTGTGTACACAAATATAAATAAAACTTTTAATTTTGCGCGCTCCGGCAAGAATGTGTGTGATTTGTGTGATGTTTGAAGAAAACACGCAAATTCTTTGAAACTCTTCGATGCTTCGATAATTTTTCCGATGTTGCTCTGTGTGGCTTTTATAGTTTTCATACGATTGTGATGTTTGTAAAGCTTTTTTGTTATTTGTACAGCGGAAAAAAGTTAATTTCTGTGACCAATACGCAAATAAGATATTTCTTGTCGACGTCTTTCAATTTGTGCTGATTGAGAATAATTTGCTGATTTGATGGATACATAAAGAAAAATTATGTGAGCTTACAATGGGCGAGCGGGTCATATAAAATTATGTTATTAAATAAATAGGTTTGTGTTTGTTGGTGCTATCTTAAAAAGATTACCTAAACAGTGCTTTTATAATATATATTTTAGATGATTTATATTTTCAAACAAATAAAGTTTTTATATGAGAACAATACGAACTTCCTTTATAAAAAAACGGCATTTAGTAGCAAATCTGCCTCCACTCATACATCGCATAAGCGATTGTCCAACACAAACGACTCGGAATATTTATGCAAATAGCATAAATGCAGCTCAATCAATTAAAATTAATTGCCGTTAATAATGAACAGCAATTCTCGCTTCATTAATGCAAACTGTAAGTCTTTATGCACATATTAAAAAATTTCCATCATAAAGCTTTGAAGCTTGGCTTCATCTCAGGCACTGTTTTATTATAATTTCTTAATAAAATCAAACAAAAAGCAATTTATAATCGACGATTACAAATTTACAATTTTGCAATTTTTCACACACTTTAAATTTGCCGAAGTAGAAGTTCTCGGCTTTTGGTAATTCGTTCAAGTGTACGTATGCGGAAATAATGCATTTGTTTAGCGAAAATATTGATTCACAGTAGGCAAGTAACGTTTTCCAAGTCACTTTGCTCTGATATGCAACAAATTGTGCGCTGTAACTGTTTGGAAGTAAAGGAAAAGCACAGTTTTCTGAGATGATACGTTATGATGCTTTGCAGTTGCGGCTGTCAGAACACAAACTGATTCATGAAAATGTACAAGTGAACAGGTTTTTGTATTTTTTTTTACTGTCTATTTACATCTTGTCATTTTAATCTAGTTTCTCGTAATTATTAGTGAAAAGTTCATTGATTACAAGAAAAATGGCAAAAACATATAAAATATATTCCTCATAAGTTCATTGGTATAAAAAAAATCATAAACTTTAATCAACCAATCTCTGTCTTTTTAAGGAGATTTTTTATGATGTTTGATGTTTCGATGATCGCTAGATATTCTTTATAAGGCGAACTAACAAACTTTGGAAATGCCGACTAACTTATTTGAATGTTTGCTCATTAGGCCAACTTACATATATTGACTCACGTGAAGGTATTTCCTGTTAAAAATAGAAATAGGAAAAATAACTAGAAAAAACGCTCTTTTTGCGAATCACAAGTCACTTTTATATAATTGAAATTGAAGTGAGTCGAATGACAATTTTTCCACTTTACCTGGTTCCATATCTTGAATTTTTGTGATATTTGCAGCAAGTTCCATTAAAAACAATCGATATTATTTTTCTAAGAAAACTACTTCGAAACTGACTTGAATTAAAAAACGAGAATTTCCATATTTGTAATGAAAACACAAATTCGCGCCAATTTCCTTGAATTCGTTTAGCTTGGGGAGTTTTTCGCTTTTCAATTATTCTGGAAATTATTTAAATCCCATTATAATTTAAAGTATACCCTCACTATTCTGGCTATTTCGAGCGTTTTATTATTTTCTGTATTTGCATACCTTCAAGACATTCAGCTCTGTAATATTTTCTAAATTTCCTCTATTGTGCAAAACTTATAAATATTCGATGTTTCAAACACGATTTGCCTCTTAAACGCTTAATTACTTCAACCAGGTCCGCCATACATTCAATGATCATTGACGTAAGAATTGCGCAAATTCTTGCGTGAAATTAAGCAGAGAGTCAAGAGTGAGAGCACATGCAGTGATTTCCTCCACCGGCTCCTCGAAAAGTTAAAAAAAAATGTTTAAAAATTAAAGAAATAAGAAAAACTTTATGCTTTGCCGAATAAATCAGCGTCAGAATCTTCATATTGCGCATATATTTGGTCGAAAACTCCAAAAACGTGAAAATCTAAGAATTTTAAATTTTTTCATATTAACAAAACCACAAATTTGTTGTATTTGAAGTTTTTGGTTGAAAAAATGTGTGAAGTGGAAATAAAAGAATAAAGGTTACTGACATTTCAAGGTTAGCTCTTTACCAAGCACCACGATCAGCATCAATTTTTCGTCTTAATCTCGAGAATCAAATTGATTTTCTCGAGTTTTTCGTTGTTCGCTTTTTCTATAATTTGAAGTAGATATTGCTTTTATAGTTATTTAACATTTTTTTCTTCAAGAACCTTAAAAAAAGATTCCGAAAAAAAAATGAGAAAAGCAGAAAACTGAATATTGTGTGTATATTAAAGCCTTTTAACTCTTTCTAAGTTTTTCTCGATTATTATTTATAATGGTCACGATATTTAATTTCTTGCTCATTTTGCTTTTTCTCCATCAACTTTACAAATTCATAAAACTTTTAAGATGTTTGGAGCTGCGGAGCAATTCTTTTATTAACCTGGCTTTTACCCATTTTTCGAGTGATTCGAGTGATTTGACTGCTTTGGGGCAATAAAATTCTTTCTATTTGTTGGTACTTTAATGGGCAACGTATCTAGCCATCATTCCTGTAATTTGGTTTTATTGTACGATTTTTAAAAGAGCTTTGGCTACTCGGAGTTGATGAGGGGAGGAGGTTCTGTCAGTAGTTTTAATGAATTTATTTTAATGTTGATCATGGAGAAGTGTTTCTCAATTTCTGCATTTAAAAAAAATAAGCTTTTAAAAGCTCATTAATTTGGCTTGCTCCAAAATACAATTATTATTTGCCCCGGCACACAAGAACAAAACGACAACAACTTTCCAAATTAGACAAAACTATCCATTCTTCATTTGAGATGAAACTTCTTTTACTAATCTTTTGCTTAATTGCACAAAGAACTTTTTCTTCGCTTGCTGGCTTGATAAATTAAAGTTAATTATAGTTTTTTATATATATTTCACATTTTTTATAAAATTCTACAAAAAAAAAGAGATTTTAAAAATTCAATAGCCAAAACAGCCAGAAGTCTTAAAAACCAAAAAAGGTATTTTGTCTACGTTCTTAAATTTTATTTATTGATATTTGATATTTTCGCTGTTCGAATTACGAGAGTCTTGAAGAGTTGCTTTGAAGCATTTTCGGGAGAACACAATAAATATGGAAGAATACACAAAATCTCATTAGAATCTTTTCGAAAACATGTTTTGTTAAATTCTTAATAGTTTTTCAATATTTTTTTAACGCTTTCTGAGGATTTACAAATATTTGAGTTGGACTTTTGTTTTTTTTTACTTTATGTTTGGATTATTTTGGAGAGCATCGGATGTTGAATCAATAATCAGTCGATTAGCGTTTCCTTCAACATTCCTACAATTCACTATTTTAACGAAATTTTACAAAAATTTATAAAAATAAATACGATAAAATGTTTGTGAATCTGACATTATCTATCTGATCGCACTCTGTAGGAATTAATTGGTGAGTTTAATTGGCGTCAACACTCCATTTACAAATTTACTAGCAGCTCCATTTAGCTATATGTAAACCCGTTAGAGTTCAGCTCAAATGGCTGTTGAAACTTTAATCGATTCTGATTGAAACTAATTTCTTGAAGATTTTCTTAAATTTTTCTATTATTCCAAATATTTGGCTGTCTCAGAAATTTCACATACCAATACGGCAAGGTGTCAGAGCTTAGCAATTTTATTTTCTGCTAATAACTTAAAATTTTGAAGTTAAATATTCTTATCAGATGTAAATATAAATATTTTATCCCAGCACCGAGAGAGTCTCACTATAGAACTTTCAATTTATTCACTCACGTTGTCGTGTTACTTTGAACGATAAAGAATATTGTAGACTTGAATAAAGTAGGCTTGTAAACTTGATAAGCAATTCAAATATTTGTCAGTTCACCGCACACACTTGTTAGTTGTGCTTCCTCATAGCCTACTTGAAAATTCTGGTTAGGTTTTCCGTTCCCCGCAAAATAATAAAAACACGAATACATAAAAAAATACATTAAACGACTTCCTTGTCGAAAAGCTCAAGCTTGAGCCAAAGTTGCGGTCGAGCTCGAAATTAACAAATTAGAACATTTCAAATAGTAATGATGGAAATGGTTACAATTTGTGTAAACAAGTTAATGTTACTGTAAAATGCAGTTGCAATTATCGATTCAATTCCGGTGGATTGTATTTATTATTAGTGCAATGTAAATTTTCGGCTTGGCAGATTTATTTTTACAACATCATATCGCCATTTTTGCTGACGTCAAACGGTTTTTATGAGCTTTATCTTTTTGCTCGCAGCAAACAGTCAACTTTTGTGGTGTTTAGATAAAACGAAAATAAAAAAATGTCTGATTAAAACGCATATCAGCGGAAACAATTCCAATTACTAAAGTTTCCTACCAACTCTAGGGTCATGGCAAGCGGCATCAGCGAAATGATTGATGGGACAATTAAAAGAAGCAAATTGAGTGTTTTGGCTGCTCTTTTTAGAGGTTCCTGATTGTGTAAACTTTTGACAGACAATGCATTTACAATGTTTTTGAAACATGTGCTTTTTTTGAGGTTACATATTTAAATTCAAGCGGCAAATTATCGGTTTATTCCTTAAATATGAATAATATTAACTTTTGGAACTATAAATTAAAATTAAAATGTTTGAAACAAAGAAAATAATTGATTGAAACAATTTAATCGCCACTTGTTTGAATGCTTGCAAAATTTACAAACGGATTGATTGAATTGATCAATCAGTGAAAATGCTAGCGATAAGCTTTTTGAGTTTTATATATTTAATAATATATTCCGAGTGCTTGTGAGTAATTCAGCAACTCATCGAATCTAGTGGAACTGTGGAAGTTGTTATACCTATTTGATAATTTTGGGGCAAAACCAGGCACTTGAATCAGCCATAAATGGTTATCGTCCACAGATAAAACTTTTAGTTTAATCGCGCGGACAACTTTATGACACCGAAAGCCAAAAAAGAAGTTATATAATTTATACCATCAGAATGTGTGTTTATAAACGTACATCAGCATTTTTTGATAACATCAGAAACTCAGTTAGTTCCTGCTTTAAAATTAATTTGTGAATTTCTGTTTTCTTCCACAAACATTCGCTTTAATATAAATAACTTGGCTTTTGGGAAAAGATAAGAACGCAAAAAGATAAGACGGTGCAATTTGATTGAATCACAAATTATAAAAATATCACCAAATATATTGTGAGCGAACATGTTCGTGCGAAATTTGTTGACCCCGTAAATTTCACGGAAATAGTCGTGGCCTATCTATCAGCTGATAATGTTGTTTGTTTAACTTGCGGTGTTTTTAAATTAAGCAACCAAAATGCTTTCTATAAACAAAAATATGCAACTACTGGAATGGCATTGAAATTTAGTTTGCTTTGGAATTTTAAACGCTTCAAAATGTTCTTCAAAGTTTTGGAGCAGAAAACAAATGGCTGACCGAAAAGTTGGACGAAGAGAAACTTTAAAGGTTGAATACTCGATACTGGAATAATGAAATAAATTTCTACCTGTCGTTTGTTCCCAGAACTGCCTAAAGTTTACCTTTGAAAAGAAAACAAGAAAAGACCGAAGAAGACGATTCGACGACTCGGAGGAATTTAAAATCTTCACAACTTCACAAAATGTCTGCCAAAAAAAAGTTCTGAGGAATTTGAGTAATTAGTCGAAGCCATAGGATTTCCTGTGTCAATTTTATATTATTTCAGAACATCTCGTGAAATTACTCCACATAACAACAATTCAATAAAGTTAATTAAACTGACAGAGACACAGAAGAAATTTTCATGTCAAGATGTAGAGCCGGAAAAAGACTCCATAAACTTAACTCTCGAAATATTGTTAACACAAAACCTGACAAAACGAAAAATTTATTTTATATCTTCTCCGAGTTCTTAAAAGCTGTGGAGAAGCAAAAAATAAACTTAATGAAGAATCTAGATTTTATGGCCTTTTAATTATGGCTTATTTTATATTTCACGAAATTTCCACTTTTATTGCTTTTATTGTCGCAAAGCAACGGTTTTTGTTCAAATGTCTCATAAAGTTTTTAGATATTGTAGTTTTGTTTGTTAGTGGAAAATGTTTGGGATGTAGTTTTTGTACACAAATTAAAGATACATTAAATTATCAAGTTTATTGAATTTTAAATGCACTTCATTATGGAAAATAATGTGGTGAGCAAAAATCTGTTTCTTTTGTGAAAATACTATTTTTCTAAATTAATCCTAAAATTTTTAATTTTCAGAATCTTTGAAAAACTAAAATTTATACCACGTGATTTTTTAAATATAGTGTGTAGGCTCACTGAAGAATTAAATGTCAATGCACCAAAATGACTTACTTTTAAGTGTTTAAAAATTAACACACCGCTCTCAAACTAATAAACTATTTCAATACCGCAGTTTTTCAGATTTTCCACGTATATTCGGGGCAGTAATTAACGAAACTAATGGAAGCGTCGACTTTTTTCAATTTAATACCAATTTTATTCCACTTTATTGCAGAATTACACAATTCCCGCGCTTATTTAACTGATTTAACTTATTTAACGTCTTAGCGCATCCACTGACATAATTCCACCAAATTTATCGCGTTTGTCTATTGCATAACATCTATCAGCTAGTGTTGAATAAACAAGTCTTTAGCGTTTTTTTATATACTTTTACTTAGTGTTACACCGAAAGTCGTAACCAGACGATTCCACACAAGTTATGTCAATGCAACAGGTACCTAAAAATGTGCGCTCTCGATGTGCACAGATACTACAGGTTTTTTCTGTTTTTCCAATTTTTCACAGACTTTTTGTGAGTTTATTTGTTTGCTTGAGAAATAAACTGAAAAAGTATATTTAAAAAAATAAATCATCATTGTTGCGAGAATCGGAGAATGGCTTTAGAAAAGTAGAATTTCTAGGAAGATGTGAAGATGCTTGTTTGAACAACGCCGAATGATCTTTCAGTTTTTGTTATTATTTTGTTATTTCCTTTTATTACAATTAAGGACCCTTTCAAATTGTTGCATTTGCTTCGTTTGTTATACTTAAAGTTAGTTGGAGTGCTGGGTGTTTAATGATTTCTGGAAGAAGATCAACAGACACTGAGAATGTCCTTCCTTGTAAATGGTTGTTTGCTTTTCTCACTGAAATGCTTTAAATGTTTGTTGATCATAAAAGTTTTTCCAGTTTTTAATATTTTTTGAGAAGTTAAATATTTGCGTTTGCATTGCAAAGTTTGGAGGATCCAGAATATAAATTTTTGAAGTTATTCTTGAAAGCAAGTATAATATTTTGTGGTTCTTCCGAGATTTACTGACACTTTTTATGAAAGATTATTTATTGTTTTTGACTAAATTTATGTTAACTCGATGCTCAGAACAACTAAAAAGATTCTATTTTGCACGTGTAACTAATTAGAGCTTTTTGTTAAAAGTCAAAATTAATTAGTAAATAATAATCATTCAATAAAAAGCTGAAAGACAAGTTTTTTTGAATATATTCTACAAAATTGTTGTTCTTTTAAGATTTCATTAGAAGTTTAAATCTAAAAGCAGGCAAACTAAAAAAATTGAATAACAAGTTTTTCTCAAAATCTCACTGTTCTAGTGCTTATTGTTTTACCAAATTATCTTGTTTTCTCGAAAATTAAATATTGACTTAAATTGTTTGAATGTTTAAGTTCTTACTAATAACTCAAACAGGCAAACAACTCACTAGCTAAGAATAATGAGAAATTAAGAAATAATGTTTTTTAGTCTCACATTTTTCTCACACAAATTCAAGCGAACTCAAATATTAAATCCATAATAATCTGTAAAAATCACTATATATACCGAAAAATTCCAAAATTTCAACAAAGTGCAATAAAGTGCTCTAACGCCATAAAATAACAAACTAACAAAAATCTGTACAATAAAAATCAAATTCAATTTTGGACTCGCACTCTGATCATAATTTGATTCATTAATGAAATTATCTTGCGCATATGTTCAGAATACCAAATAAAAATCCAGCAATCTCTTCGATAGTGTGATAGAACCTCATAAATTTAAAATTGCACTTGAAGCGTTAAATGGAGAAAATTAAAAAAGGGATCTTTTATTAGGCAGAAGATCCTTCAACAAATACTCAAATAAACATTTATGGAGTTATTCTTTACAGAATTAAGCATTGGTTGTTGAATTTTTCAAGTTTTTCATGATTTGATCTTATCAAGTTCTAATAGTTTTTAGAGTTTTACAAGTTTTCCGAGATTTGTGTTTTGTAAATTTATAAAAGGTATTTTATTTTTAGCCGCTTTAGTGTTGCAATGTTGAAAAGTTACACCTTTATTTTTACTATGCAAGATTTTCCGAAAACTGGACAAATGCAGAAATAAATATAAGATAAAGTGAAGGGGGTCGTAAAGGTTTATTGCATGACTTTTGAGATGAAACCGTTTCATCATGCTCGAGTTGTGTAATTCTCTATTAATTGGTTCTTCTTTAGAAGCATCAATAGCGCCCACAATAAAATTTTCATCGAGTCATTAAATTTTAAAATTCAAATTATTCAAATTAATCAAATTTCGTTCCTATTCCATGAAATTCTTAATTTCCTAATTTCAATAAATCCACCGAACACCGACCAAAAATCTGCACCCCTTGCATCATATATGTATCATTTTATGGTTTTTCCACTCCGATTTTAAAGTTTCGGGAAATCCCTTTTTATATTAAAAAATTCTAACATGTTTTTTTATTTCCTGAATGTTCAAATGTACAAATGTATGAATGGGAGAGTGATTGAATGATTGCTCTTCGTAAATTGTAACATAAACGCTAAGACCTCTTGAGCTCGTGGATGTTAAAAAAGTGTGTTCGCAATTGTCCCTATCTTTATGCAGCACCAATATTACTAGTTTTCCCGCTTTTTGATTTTGATTGGGTCATATAATAATAAAAAGTGTACAAAAAACTTGATCAAATATTTCAAAACCAAAATAAAAGAAAATTCCAATCTGTTCTTGCCCAAAGTGAAAGAAAAATATTTGAATGCATTCTAAAATATTTGACAGCTTCACACTATAGATTTACCATTTATATGTCCTCCTATGCAACATTTGCGACATTTACAGTGCAAGAAATAGGGAAGTGCCACAATAAATAGGGAGAATCCCGGTTTTAATATGTGTTTCCTTAATCGAGGGGTGCAATAAAAATTAATGGCATTCTTTACACATGTCGTTTGCGAGGATAATCCCCTATAAGGCCGTGAAAGACGGGAATGGTGTTTTCATGCAAATGCCCTTTTCGGTGGATCAGGTGCCGTTTTCTATTACATGGCAGTAACATCAATCGAGAGTGCACGTGGCCGATATGAGAATTATAGATTCGCTGCGCTTCGCAAATTATTTGGAAAAATACTTTGAATTATGGAATTAGCATAATTGTTTGAGTTTTGCAGTTTGAATAGGGCATAAAATGCACCTTCCCCAAGGATTTGAAGTTTATTTGCTATTTTAGGCTATTTTAGCCATTTTTAAATTTCTGCGTTATAGAAGATCACTTGACGCCTTACAAAGTATTTTCTTTTGGGTTCTCAATAAACGGCTAATCTTTATTTCTGTTAATTGGGGATCATAAAACTTCATAAGACCCTTAATAAGGACGAAAGTTTATGTAGATTTTATTGTTTTTACAAGAGGTTTCAAATTTTCACTTTGCCGATTTTCAAGTTTTTGTTGGTTTAAGGAACGTCTCTGCACCGTTTTCTGCAGAAATTTAGAAAACTTTTGTCCCTCCTCTAAGTAACAAGTGAAATCACTAGAATTTTAAAGTTTTTGTTGTTTTATGCTCTTAACTGTTCTATACTTTTTATTGTTTTTCAGTTTATGCAGGTTTAAGGATAAAGGTGGAAAATAAGCTTCAAGGAGATTAAAATGATCTTAAATGTTTTTTAAATGCTATAAAATGTTGTAATGAGAATTTCTGGATTTTGCCTCACAAAAGTTTTATTTTAAATATTTTGTAATAATTCCACTGAGCTATATAGTTTACTCTTTCTGGTTAGTTCTGAGCACCAGCTTTCAAGCTTTCAAGTGCTTTGAATACTTTGAATATTTACGAAAATTAAGGTATTTTTTGTACCTGCAACTTGTTGAGAATATTTCTTATGAAAAACGGAATTAGGAGCCACTTTGACTGGTTATTTGATTTGATGTTATTGACTTTTGATATATATATAAATATTGTCTTTTATTAATTTAGAACATATTTTTATAGCGTTAAGCCAGTTAGAAAAGGGAAAATACGGACGAATAAAGATTAATATTTATAATTGCTTTTGGGGAAAATAAATGCTTTGATCAAATTCAAAGAATTCAATTCATGCAATAATCTTGCAAAACACTTCCCATAGAATATTAAATCACAAATGAGCTCATAACGTTATTCAAAAGAGAATTTGCATCTAATTAGTAAATCAAAAGATCACGCCACAGTGCAGCAATAAGAATTTCATCAGATTCCACTTCCTGAATAAATTGTCAGTTTGCATTTCTTAATCTTATTCGGTTGATTTGTGTTTCTTGAATAATGTTTGTCGTCTCAATTGTATTGGCTGCAGCTTCACAAACAGAGACTCATATTACTTATATTACGTTAATATTTTACATTTATAGCATTTATAACATATTCTTAAGCTCTGGTATAATGTATGTAAAGAGTACGTATTCGACACAAAAATTGAGCGCTGGCTCGCAAACAGGCAAAACACACGAATAATGTCTTATTATATTTCTTTTAGTTTGCTAGCTGCCAGTTTTTTAATTTTTTATTAACTTTTTCACGAGTAATGCGGAAGTTGAAGTTTTTTCTTCGCTTTATAATACTTTTATTGTAATTGAGTATTCTAGAAGTTATATCTGTAGAGGTGTAGAACTTAATTAATAGTTTATATTTCTACTGAAAAGTGTGTTGGGATTATTTAAGCTTATTAAATCTAGATTAGATTTTGTTAGCTTTATTTGCGATAACATAGCGATGAAGCGAATAAATTATATGTGACAAATGTGATTAAGAAAACTTGCGCGACAAATAAAAGTATATTTAAGTCATTTCCGCAATTTAGAGTTAATGAAATAATTATGAAGTGTTTACCTTATTTAGAGATTTTTATTCCAAGCAGAAACTCTTTGAAGATTTACAGATGCTTTGTAGAATTGTTGGCAGACACTTTTGAATAAATAATTCTAAAAACTGCTCAATTAAATAATCAATAATAATAAAAACTTTTCTATTGTCTTCTTGCAACGAATTCACTGTTAAACTATTAAACTGTTTTTTAATTATTTTTGTCAGGGTTTACAATACATTTCAACTGTATTAACTATTGTCGCTAAGTATTCTTGAGTAATCTTTTAATTAGACTATTTTTCAAAATTATTAAAACTTATTTAAGATTTCAATAATTTAGCATTTGCACTTTGAAATTTGTTGCTTATTTTCAGGGGTTTTCGTTGATTGTGATGAACTTTGATGGATTTACTAAATAAAATCCCTACATTAATTCCGAATGCATTGGATTTGTTATGCAGAACTTTTTTTTGCTCCTTTAATTATTTTATTTTTGTCTGTCTTTTTGCAATTTTTTGTAATTTTTTCAAAAATAAATATGTTTGCCACCATCAACTTAACATCACGAACTGAACTCATAAAAGGCAAAAACTAAACTAAACGAACGAGCGCAAGAAGCATGTACCGAACCAACAGAACACTAGAGCATGCGGAGAAAGAGAAGCCAGCCGAGAGAAATGTATAGCCTGGTGTACGGCGCTCACTGTTTTGCAGGAATGCAGTAAGTGCGTCGAAATGGTTGATTTAAATTTTTCGTTGTTTTGATAAAACTTAATGGTAGCAATTTTTGGAAATTTTTGGCATTATTTTTTTTTTGTGCTAATATTTTTGAAGAATTATTTTTAGATTGTAAATTTATACTTTTCAGTTTGAAGGTATCTTTTCTTTAAAATTAATAAGATTAGCTTATAGTTTTTTACTGCAAATCATCGATTTTTTTCAAAAGTTTTGATCGTCAACTCTTAATAACTTATGATGAGGTGCGAGAGGATTTGTTGAAATGATTTATGGCATAATTTTCTGATATAAACTTTTAATTTATTATATTTTTGAGCATAATACTCCAGAACTGGCGTTTTCTTAAAAATAATTTTATATTTATTTCTTGATTTCTTGATTTCTTGGCAAGTGGGTCCAATTTAGCAATTTGTGAGCAAGCTCGGCTATAGAACATGCATGAGAATTTCAATTAACCGGTCTGATGCGGAAACGAAATATATAACAAGAAAGAAAAAATGAAAACAAGAGTCGAAATATGAATATATACTGTATTCGTCAGTATCAGTTAAAACCAAGTGCTTGAAAACTTAAAAAATTTGGCAAAAAGGAAACTTTGCATTGATTGTTTGAAAAAATTCAGATCATGTTGGCTCAAGTGGCTTATATTCCGATAAAGCGCCAGATTGCAAAACCATTGTTTCCTAGAATACACAAAAAAAGTTAACGAATTTTTGTGAATTGGTGGTACTAATCACACAGAATAAATTAATCAACTCTGCTAATCTTATCTGTTGATGTAATTGCTTTTGTTCCTACTCAAACATCAGTTATTGAGTATATATGAATGTGCAACGAAGTTTTTTGTCAGGTTATTTTGGATTTTCCATCTACTCTGTTTTTGTTTGAAGTGTTGAGATTACTTCTTATATGAACCAGTTTTTTTAATTGAAAAGAAGTAATTGGTTGTACGGAAGATTTATAAACCAGAACGTCATATCCCATTTTTAGGTCTAATAAAAGTCACCGATCAACTGATTATAATTTTAGAGCAAAACGTTGATGACTCGTTCGACGAAAACTGCAGTTTCTGCAGTTCTACATAAAACTGAAATATTTAAAATAAGCAAAACACTATTGCTCTGATTACACGAATTGAATGCAAAGTTTAATAACCAATTTTGTGCAATCCCACGATTATCGTGCAAAATCAATTGCTAGTGATTATTCAATAAATTAGCCAAAGTGTGTTTATAAAAAGTGTTTATCGTCACTGACTTTTGCGTTTTTGCATATTTTCATCAGTCTAATTGTTGTTGCATAATTTGTAAAATAAAAAGTGTAATATTTAAAGAAACAAAAAATGTTTGAATAAACAGAATCTTAATTTTCGATTCACCGTCTGTATTACTTTTTGCGCTATAATTGCTATGATATAATATATCTAATACTTTGTGCTGCATAAAAAATGATCGAAACCGGTTATTTCGGAGCTTTGTATATTTGTTTGTTAGCATTTCTCTCGCTCATATTATTTCATTTCTCTTGAGATTTTTACTAGGAAGCTTGAATTTTGAGTTACATTTTTCCAAAATTGCTAAACAATGGTGTGTTGAGAGCTTTTGATTTTTTATAATTTGACTGACAAATCGTTACAGTACACAAATAAAAATGAATTTCATTATGCAAGTAGGAAAATTTTATTGAAATTTAATATTTTATTCTTTACTAATGCTTGCTAAAAAATCTCAGTTGGTTAAAAATAAGCAATAAACTCTTGGTAATTCAGCAAAAATGTCCAACCTCATGTTCATCACTCTGATCTTTGTAAATTCCTTGCTTAATCAAACATTCACCTCATAAAATCAATGGAAGAACTATTTTGAATTTACGAAAATTTCTTGTTAATTACTACCATTACACTTTCAAAAATTTGTAAAGAAAGAAAATTCAAACGAAATGAAGCGAAATTGTAAATAAATTGAGTGTAAGATGTTATACACACCGTATTTTTCATTTTATGGCGGCCAATTCGATGATATAAGAACTGGCGGATTATTCAATAAACAATTAAAACTATAAAGCTTATGATTTGGCTTGGAGGCGCGCAAATAATTAGGTTAACTTTACAAAATGCTCTCTTACCTATGCTTTTCCATGTGTTTTCATATCCATAATGTATTATGTGCATTAGTCTTTTGAGAAAAAACTGAAGTAGTATATAGAGGATAATATTTTGTAATTCTAGAGTATTAAACACTAAATGGAGGTGGGGACATAGATACTCCAGATTCCTGAGAAGGTTAATAAATATTTCGCAAGTATTCTGTCGTATTTCATTTATTCCAAAAGTTTTTTCGGGAGAATATTCTTGCTTTACTAAAAATGGAAAAACGTTTCATTTAGGTTTATTTATACTATTCAATAAGGCCATTTGGTCTAGGTCTAGAATTACTTGGTCGTATAAAAACCATTTTTGCTAACTCTCCTTAAAAATTACACACATAAAGCAACTAAAGAGTTTTAATTAGTGTAGCGAAAACTAGGCAAAAACAGTAAAAACGTGTATACGGAGTTGCATGACTTAAAATGTTTGGGTGTAAGTTGCCGCCACGAAAAATGCATGGCAATTAACTTTACATATTACAACATGTTATAAACCATTTCAATGCATCTCAAGCATTCTCCCGCGCAATCAATTATACATAAACGTTCTAATCTTCCAGCACCCCATAAATCATAAGTTTAGTGGAAATGTTCAAGTGATTTACACCACATAACATAACTTTCCTGACGAAGCCAATAATATTGGTGGCAAGTGAGTCAGCGAGGTGAGCCGAGAGGCACTTGGCACCAGCGAAAAAATGTTATTTCTGAACTCCTCCGAATGCGCTCTGTGAAATATCTTTTTCGTAAAGTTTAAAAGCACTTTTAAAATTAAACTTTTATTTCCGGTATATATTTTGGGTTCGCTGTATGCGTTCTATTTGTGTGTGCTTCAGCCAGAAACACAACAAACATTTTTCTTCACAACCAGTAACAACACACGACATGCATGAAATAAAAAAATTAACAAAGAAAAATGTGAGTTGTTCGTTTTGAGATCTTTTTTGTTTCTACAAATATGCGGGAGTCATATTTTTCTTCTGAAAATAATAAATTTGTACAATGCGATAAATTTAGCCCTGTGAGTTTGATGAGTATAAAAAACCCGGTCGATGATGAGATGTTCAAAAAATTATAGAAATTTGGTGAATACATCTAAAGGTTTTTAAAGTATTTTGAAAATTTCCTTAAAAATCGTACAGTGTAACGATCAACTATTAAAAATTATATTTTGCACTGATCATCTGATCTATTGCCTTTATAATGGCGTTGATTAAAAGGTTACCACCAAAGACATATTGAACTTTTAAAAAATTCAGCTGATCAAATGATTGCATGGAACTTAAAACAATTCTCGCGAACGACCAAAATCGTACTTAATTAATCATTTGACCTATTGAATCTAGCAAAATTTTTAATTAAATGAATTCTCCAATCATCAATTGTCGCCCAACGGGCTAAACAGCTCCCTATGTGTTTGTACTCTATGCGTACCAAATGGCTCAAGAATTTATGAATATGTAGCTGTAAAAATTAATATTATGAGATGAGATTTGTTTTTCAAATCTAAAGACTTGAAGACTCGAAGAAAAACGGATGAAGAAGAAAATTTGAACAAAAACTCACAAGACTCACTGAAACTTACAGACAGTCGCACACCAGCTCAAAACCAACAAATAACTTAAATTGAAATAAATTGAATAACATTATAAAAAAGAGCATCTCTTGAAAAACTCGTTTTAAGAACACGGAATCAGACAGAAAACACAGAAATGATGGAGCAACCGAAAATTCGTTTTGTCAGGAGAGCACAACGAAAAAATTGCTTCTCGACTAATTTCAATCAGTCATAATTACACAAGTGGCTCTCGGTCATTTTTATTCGCTTTTTACACTTTATTCTTTTTTTGGAGGCTTGAGATACTCAACACAACAAAAAAAATGTGGGCATCTATCTATTTTTCTAGCGCGAGATTAAATTATTTGATAAATTTGTCATTTACTCGATTCACAAATTTTAAGACGAAGATGTTTAATTAAATTTATCATTATATTTGGTTTTTGGATGACGTCAGTGGCGCAATGAGTTCTTAAAATCTTTAGCCAAGTTAAACAATGAATAATATATATTATTTAATTTTTAAATATTTTGTTTTATTGAAGAATTGCATGAATGTTTTATGTAAGGGATAAATATTATGTAGGACAAACAAAGGGGCAACGATCGAAAAGGTGAATTTAAAAAACAATCCCAAAAAATCCAATTGAATATATTGCAAAAACCATAATTGAGTTATATTTTCAGAATATACAGTAAACATCAAAAGTTAATTACTTTTCAGTAAATTAAACCTGAATTTCAAGAAATCGGCAAAAAAATGGAACTTGTCACATATGAGTATTTAAATCAGCTATTATTATTTTATCGCATAATTTTTGGTGATACTGAAAATATATTCAAATTTGTGTAGCATATGTATAATTGGTGAATACATTTAATTTTTGATCCACAAATAAAAATCCAAACTGTGCTGTGGAGTTTTAATAATTTTAAACTTTAAATGGCATCCAAAATAAATTCAGTTATGGGAGTTTTTGCTAAATCACAACTATTATGTAATTGGAATTAAAATACCATTTTTGCTATTTTAACTATTTTTGCGGAGCTTTATATAAGTTATTTAACCAAACAATAGATATTTATGCTTTTTTGAGAATTTTGTATGATAAATGGCACAAAATTATGAAAGAAGTTGAAAGAAATTAAAAGTTGTATTATTTAATGTGCATTGTCTGGATTAATAGCATATTGCAAGTGCTTATGCATCGCTTTATGCTATAAAGTTGAACTTTAATCGGATATGGAATTGTAAACTAAAAGTATTTGTTTAATTTTGCTGTTCTACTCTTATTTTGATTTAATATTAAATATTTATATATTAAAATATCGATTGTGGTTACAACAGCTAAAATTTGTTGATTTTACAATTTTTGACATTTTTCGATGAATTGCATAAGAATCGAATATCGGAAAAAAAATGAAGCAACTTATTGGTGTCGACTTTTCACTTGATCCGAAAAAAGTTAGACTTTGATTTATATTTTGTATGTTGGATCCAATTTTTGAACGAGAGTGTGAAATTTTAGTTTCTCATGAAACAATTCTTGGTGCTAGAATTTTTGAATTTTTTAACCCAATATTTATCAACATTAAAAACTTTCATCCTTTAAAGATCAAACTTGACCAAAGTTGCTTAAAGTTTTCTATACTTCGACTGATGCACTCCAAACTTAATGATTGTAATTAAATTTGAAAACTAATCCTTTTGTGCCACAATTAATAAAAGAAATATTTCACCAAGAATTTTACAGCATATGAACATTTATGCGACACTTGTTTATTATGAATAATTTTGTTTAGCAAGTAAATCTCATATTCTTTGACATATTCATGTAGAGATCTGAACAAGTTCAAGAGGATCATATTGGTGGAGTTTTTGTTGTATCACTTTGAATCTTAGTTTTCACTAACTTCTCGATTTCTTCTTAGATTGAATTGCTGCAATGATGAACCAAATAAACCATTATTCCACCATTCAGTACACACTCGTCAATTTGGGAAAGGGGAGATGTAAATGAAAAATTACACTTTGTGCTGATGAAAAATGTGGCCTCGTATTCAGTTTCATCTCACTCCGTCTTTTGTTGTGTGTGGATACTCTTTTTCCTTCATTGCACTGCCTTTGTAATTATTTTTCATTACACGAATGATGATCATACATTTTTCAGCTTCACTGCTCGAGAAAAGCAGCGCATATTCTGTAAACAAATTTTGTCTTTGCTTGAAAAGATTTTTTATATGTTTTTTCTATTGATAAGTGAAGCACCAACAAATTCTTATTTTTCAATAATTTTTCACATTTTCATTCTGAATAGAAATAAAGAATTATAATTCTTTGCATGATGACGGAAAATGAAGTTTTACGCTCAATGTAACATTCACATTAAGAAAATTGCAGTTTAACCCGGGATATTTTGAGTGATTAAAATTTGTAAAGAACCTGGAACTCTCCTTGAGCTACATGGAAATGAGAAAAGCGACACACATTAATTTATTTTAATTGTGGGTGAATAAATATAATGTTTGCTAACTTTTACAGGTTTTTTACACATTGAATTGAATTAAATTAAGCGTGAATAGGTAAATTGTGTGCTGACTTATTTTAATGACGGTTTTTATCAAATGAATGGTTTTATGAAGTCAATTGAAACAGTTAAAAATTCCACATAAAATTCGTACACAATTTTTATAAAGGATGAAGCATGATTTTAACATATGAGTTGTTATCACTATTTATAAGGTACTGTATGGTACTGTTGTAAATTTACATATAAATCGTTCATTTTGGCTCTATTGTCAACATAATTTCGATGGTCACTTGATGGATACTTGCTGAAATTACGTTACCGCTTGTTTTGGTTTATGTTTCGCGCTGATTAAAATTTTTTTCTATACGATACATGAAATGTTTTAACATACAAGATCATAATTGGTTATTTCAACGGAAACAATAACGTAATGCTCTTTTGTAATATCTTCATCTTGGAGAAAATTCAAAAAAAGGTTAATCTGAACTTAATGACTACTGCAATTTTGGATAAGCCATGATGCAAATCGCTCTTGCGGTTCATTTTGCACAACAATCTTAATTTCTTTTGTTATATTTTCCATAATGCTCATGGTAAAGCGTTCATTTGGATTCTATTACGATCACACAAAATATATATGTGTATTTAAATTTAAATCTAAGAAGATCTTCATCGCATTTAAAATTCACAAGAATATCACCCGAAAAACGACCATGTGTGAGTAAAGTGTGGTTTTTGTGAAGTTTGCAAATGCGATATTTTATGCATAGTAAAAAAAATTTAAAAGATTGGTCAGATTTTATGAGTTTAATGCGAGGTTTAATGTGATATTACCAAGAGTTTTGAGGAGCTGCAGGATGATCATCAAAATAACATTTATTATTAAAACACTGCTCAGATTCATTCAGATATGGTTTTTTGATTATTTAGGGACATAATTTGTGCATCCTTCTATGTTTAAATCTTTAGAAATTTCTCTACTAAAAATGAGCATCATTTCCATTTTTTCCTTCGGCATTTAAATGCGACAGATGATGCGTAATATCTGAAATAGCATTTTTCTTCTTTTCATCATTTAATGACAACAAGATGTAAATATACCATCATCTTTTTGTATTTTTTATAAAAATATTTTACAAATGTTCAGTAACATATCGGATAACAGGACTGAAATAATAAAACATTAAAAACCGTAGAAAATTTGTATTCACTAAAATTATGACAAAAAGACGAGACAAGAGGAAGATCAAAATATTGAATATCATTAAATTCCTTGAGATTTCTGGCCTCATCTTGTTTAGGAACGATTTTAAAGGATCGCATCAGTTGACAATAGACAATATGCTTGATCCCAAAATTTAAAGGTATCGGTTGACTTAAAATGAACATTACGTCCAACAACCGCAATTCTTTTGCAAACTTTTGAATAAACCAGTGATCTGGAACGGTTTAAGAGTAGTCAGAATTGGTAATAGAAGATACCCCACAACAGTAAATTTCCAAAAGTAACAACAAAGCTCCATTAAATGATTTTTCGTTATGTCAAACTGACCTGATCCATATCACTGAATTCATGGCAACTCATCGCAATTAAATTATTAAAAGGCGCTCGTCATAATACATATTTCTATTCATCTTATAAGAAGTAAAAACTAACAAGAGTACACAAAGTACAAGAAGACATGAAGGCTCTTATATTCTTCTCAGATCTTTTGTTTTCTTTCACTTGGATCGCAAGACACCTGCCTGAAAGTTCTTATGATTTTTATGATCTTTCTTTTGAGCTCAAATAAAGTCTAATAACAAGAATATATGAGAATCTTTCAATCTTAGCGTGATGGAATTTATTTTCCAGAAACAATAAATGAATAAAGAATAAAGACAAAAAGGTAGAAAATTTTAATTTCTTCAGTTCATAAAGCAGTGGCCATTAGAAAAATTCTACAGAAATGCTAGTTTGTGGGCTGGCTAGTTAAGGCAGATTATATTAGGATATTATTTAAACATACAGAGCGAAATTAAAATAATTCACTCTAATTTTGAATTTATAGAAGAGTATTCTCAGGTAATTGTCTTTAAAATCTTACAGACGTTTCCTAAAACAACATCAGTTATACGGTGTAACCTGTAATATAAACGTTTATTAAGCGTTTAATCGCATACTTCTCTAGCTCTTTAGTCTTTAAGGATGCAGCAGGTATTTTCAAAATGTCCCCTTTTGTCTCCCTAAACAGCTCTAAATGCACCACAACGCATCAATGTCATCTTGTTTGAGCCAAAAAAGTACAAAAGTGAAAAAGCAGCAAAAGCACGAAGGATCTTTAACAAGAGGGCAATTTTGCTGTTTAAACAAAAGTAGCTGTTAAAGTATATGGCCCGTTCAGACTTCACACCACTTTGCACATTAAGCACCTGTTTTAATTTGTTGTTCTTGTACCAAAGAAAGCATTTATTATTTTGTGGGTGTTTCAAGGGGTGTGATCTTAAACCTAAGTAAATTTCTTTAAAGTTTCTTGATTTTTTAAGGGCATGGAATTTTTTCAAAAATATTCTTCCGTCAAGTATCAATTCATATTTAAGACATTTATAATTTATTGCATTAGAGAGGATTTTTTAGTCCTTTCTTCAAGTATTGCAGATAATAAATTTACCATAAAACAAATATTTCGCCGAAAGAGAACCCTCTTAACTCTTATAGTACCATTAGGTTTTTAAACTAACAAACCTTAAATCGCATGAATCACTTGTTCTTAAGAAATAGCACAAAAGAAAGTTAAAGATTTTCACCAAATCATTTGGCTTGATTGGAAAAATAGGGCTTTTGTTGTTTTGAAACTTTGTAAATTAAACCGTTATTATAAGATATATATATAATATAAAATTGAAGCATGTTAGAAATTTAGAGGATGCTCTTGATAGGTACCTGTTTTAAAATCTATCATTAAGTTTTTTGTAAAAATATCAAAATAACCAAAGAATATCAAAAGTAAATCATTACAGGTTCAATATGTGTTCCCAGCTAATGGTTTCCTAAGTTACATTTAAGTGCACACGAAAACCTTTAAGTCATAAAAATGAAAGTTTGGTTATGTTTGTTGCAATTAGTTGATGGTTCCAGATCTTTTTATGATTATATGTTTGATTGGATATTTTTAAGAAAGTAATCCGATTTAATAAGAATCTTTCAAGATACTTTTAATTCTTTTAATTATGTTTTAATTCGGAGTAGGAAAGAAAAAGAGTAAAGAATCGATTATTTCATGGTTTTAATGTTCTTTCGAGCTGGAGGTCAATATAAATTTAGTTTTTGATCAGGTTTTGGTGCGTGTACTAGGATTCTTACCGAATTTAAAATGACCAGTTTTTATTCATAATTTTAAGTAATTTGTTGTCCAAGTTTGCATGATCCAATTCTGACCAATCAATTTTCGCAATAAATATAAAACAATTATGTATTTCATGATAAGAGCCGTCACAACAGACAGACATCCAAATCAACCGAATTGCTGCCGTAAATAGAAAGAAGCATATCGAAACTCTTATTATACTTTGATTACTATTCAAACAATGTCACGGATAATGAACTTTTCCATTTAAAGTGATTTCAAAGAATTAAATAAAAAAGCCACTAAATACTCAAACAAAGCAAATATTTGAAGAACGTGAATCGACCAAGCAAAATGAATTTGAAAAAATGCTTAGAATGGGTAAATTGAATAAAGTGGACACATTGCGTTATTAGAATATAGAAATATAGAAAGAAGTATCCGATAATTCCTGCTAATTAAAAATTCGCACATAATCCTCCATTACTCATTCGCGTTTGTTCTTTTGTTCAGAAAAGAATGTGTTATTTGATGATGTTTTGTCATAACTGTAAAGAAATTTCAATTCTTTTCTTGCCTAACATAGCATTAATATCTCGCCAGCAGAAAATTTGCTAACATCTACTTGTTAAAAATAAATATATTTTGAATGTTCTTCAAAAAAAAAAGCAAAAGGGACTACTCATCCATTAACCATTCAACAAAAATACAATTTAGATTTTCTCTTAAATATGAATTTTGAATTATCTGTAAAATTTTATATCAAAGATTAGTCACAGGGACCTGCATTAAAATTAAGACAATCACAAAGAGATCTTGAATTCTTCGCAAAGAAGCATAAAACGCATAACCAGCTCACCAAATATGACTTGGCGTACGGTAACAGATGATTTTGGGTTAAACTGCCGGAAATGGAACATAATTCAACAAAATTAATTCAGCACACTAAAGTCCAAGCCTTGTTGAATATCTTTGCTGATTTAAAAGCAGAATTTATTTTAGCATCACCTGTTGGTAGAAAATCCAAACGAAAAAAACTGTTTTAACTACAAGGCGAAAATTCGAAAATTACACATTTCAGTGTAGAGCAGCATTAATAATATGGGGAATGAAGTGAAATAATTTGAAATAATGTGGAATAATGTGAATGCAAAGGTGAAAATGTTAAATATAAATGAATTTTTTAGTTTCCTGGTTGCCAGTTGATCACTCACTGGTCTTGCTTGTGTCTTAGGTAATCCTTTTGGTTGCTTGTGCAAAATCTGATAATATATTTCTATTTAGTGAATTGATGCGGGTTGGTTTTCTAAGGGGTGAATGAACTTTAAAAATTATATCGAAAGTTGGTAAAATTCGATTTAAAATTTTGCTTACTCATGTATGTAATTCTTTAAATAAATGTTTGAAAACATTTAATGCAAGAGATCGATTTTTGTTTTTATTTTTTCAAAGTTTCCATCCACAGAAACCTAGCCTAAACTTTCTACAACGAAATTAAATCTTCAAATTGATACCTCAAAGATCTAATCACAGATTGGATCACTTTCGAAAGAATAATTAAGTATGATTGGGTTAGTTCATGAGAACCAAAAAAGCAAGTGCATAATTACATAGTTCAAGACTTTAATAGCTCGGACAAAGTTGTATAGTGTGCAACAATCGCCAACCTATATTAATTTATTGAATTATGATAGAAACTTTCCTTCATGAAAATCTGGAAAATTTGAAAGCCACTTTGATAAATGAGAATTGCACAACTCTTTAGGGTTTTTAATAAAATAATCAAAGAATGGATTTATTATAAAAAGCGATTGATTGAGATTATTTGCCATCAGTTTGTTGTTTGATAAAGCATCACAAAGTAATAGCAAAATGTCTTGGAATTTGGTAAGGAATCAAAAATATCTCAAAGATCGCGCTAAGATCTCAAAAAGAATATATCTGAATAATGTTTCAGGTTTTACTTTTCAATTTCGCCGTTCTTATGGCAAATGTGAATTGTCATGATTCTGGAACAACAAGCTTGAAACCAGTGAACATCATTAAGGATCAAGTCAAAAGAGGCTTAGATAATTTTGGATATGGTGCGCCACAGAACGACTGGTCCGGGATCTCAAAGTTTTTAGAATGGAATCCTTCTTCTTGGGGTCCAGATGGGTTAGTTTTTTGATTGCCCAAAATTTCATTCAATATTAAAATTTAATCAATTCATTTTAAGCGTCAAACCAATCGGACCAAGCCCAGCTGAAGTTGCTCATATTGTTGCAGCAGCAAAGCAAGCTTCTGCAGGAGTGCTTCTTGCTCAACAACATGTGAATGCAGCCAAGGAAGAAGTACTCGAACAACAAAAGCTTATTAAAGAGAAAGAAGCTCTCGCTCTGATTGCCCAACAAAAAAGTGAAGTCTTGGCTGGAATTTTAAGATCAGAGGCACAAAATGTTATCTGGGCTCAACAAAAACTGGCTAAGGCAAAATCATTTGTGGCTGATCTTCAAAGGTAATATGATTTATGCACAAATTTAAAATTTTATTAAATATTTATTTTAATGTTATTAAGATTGGCATCTGCTAAAGAGTCTGAAGCCGCCAGTGCCATACAATCATCAGCCCATCACGCATCTGCAGAAATTCATCGAGCTGGTAAGCTCATCAAAACTATAATTATTCTTGAGAATAAATAATTATTTCTTTATAGAACAAGCAGCCAAATTTGAAATTCTTAAGCGAAATCACCATGCACTCGCTCCACCTCATCTTCTTGGCCACAAGGACTTTTCTTCTCTAAACCTGAACCCAAAATCTCTTGTACCACACTTCAATGTACCACAGTTTCCTCACTATGCATCCGCTCGATCAGGTCCTTGGAACTCTCATGTTCCACACAACCCGTACAACTACCCGAAACCGTCTGGACAATGGCATCAGTTTTAAATATTTTGAATACTGATAAATGCTAATATAAAAGAATCGAATACTAAACTGAAAAACTTACAAATAAATCAAAAAGCATAAATTTAAACTATTTTATTACTCTAATTCCACCGCACAGCTCTTAATTGTCTTCAATAAATCATTTTAGCTACGACAAATCGTTTGCAAATTTGCTATCCAACTCTCTATAAACAATTTTTAATTCATTATGTTTTATAAGTACTTCAAAAAAATTCGGCCAAAAATATAAAGAAGCAATAGAAATAGTTTATTCAGAGCCGTCAATGTAGCCTCAAATATTTCAGCTCGTTTTTAACTTTCAGCCGTTAAATTTAACCATAACCAACCAACTTGCGCGTATTTTCGAATAACTTAGTAGGTTATTGCAATTCAAAAATCAGTGCCAGAGAGTAGGATAGCAGAAAACAAACGAAATGCAAATTTGCACAATATTATTTCCGCAACTCTAAAAATACATTGGCGAGAATTATGAGATCTAGCATGCGCAACTAAATGTAGACGAGGATGCGTATGGCTAGTTGAGAGCATTAAAAAATACGGGTTGATTCTGCTTGTTGCGATTGTCTATATTTTACTTTAAAAATATTAATAATGCAAAAGAATTTTAAGAATTTAATGACGTGCGCTCAACTAACGTCATGTCATGCCACCATAAAAATACCGTATCAGAAATATTTGATAAAATTGAATTAATCATCCAAAAAAACGTCACAACGACAATTTACTTGCTTTTTAAATATCAACGGCTGCCTTTATGAATCCAAGTTGACTTCGCTGACTCGTTTTGGCGGCCTTTAATCTGCAAATTCATTTGAATTATCATCTCTGAGTATTTTTGAGTACATTAACATTCATGCTATAAGGTTTCGAACTGCATTAATCATCGAATTCCTCCTTAATTGATCTATTTTTGTAGCATGTAAATACGCAGTCTACTTGCACTGCATAGGATGCATAATATTTATTTATTTAACCAGTGTTTTTCTACATTTACTAGATATGCATTTTGATGGCATTTTGTCTCCTATAATTCAATTTATTTATTTACCAATTTATATTTACTCTCGACTGTAATTTTTGCAGTATTTTTAGCCTCTTAACTAAAATAAATACAGAAAGCACAGTAGAATACTCTGAAAAATAGAAAACACACTCACCACAAGCAATTACAAATTCTTGCATATTTATTTACTTTGAGTTTTTAATTATGAATTTAAATACGTTCAAAATTTAAATACACATGAAATCTCATGAAATCCCATAAATTCTCATAAATTCTTGTGAATTCTTCAAAGTACGATAAATATTTTTGAAATAAACTTGCTCGGAGAAATTTGTACAAAATTTCCCGATTTACAAATATTTTGACATTTAGTCAAGTGAGTTACAGATATTTTCAATTCCTGACTGATTTTCTTTGCAAGACGACACGAATGAAAATTCCAATGTTTTAAAAATGTTGAGGGGGTTTTAGATGTTAGAAGTACAACTTTGTGGGTTTTAAGTGCTGGTTTTTATTCTGAGTGATGACTAAATATTTTGGCCAGAAAGTCCATACATCATAATCATTTAATTTTTATTAATATACGCATGAATAACGAGTATTTTTAATTATTCTACAGAAATGTTTTATTGTCCAAAAAATATAAATCTATTAAGTAGTTTTCCCTTTCCGAATGCCAATAGATGTGGGCAAAAACGTGAAATCAAAATTATGCAACATTTCAGGTATATTCATTCAGCCAGCGAAATGAATGATGACGTTTGCTTCCTAGAATATTTTTAACCTGCTTTCAAAACAAACACACTTAATAAAAAAACACATAACCATTTAATTTTGTTTTTCTTTAATTCCATCAATAAATTAGATTTCATTTAAAAAGAATAAGGTATTTTGTTTACATGTTTCTTTCCGGTGAGAAAAAATCTTTGCGCGTTTTTGATATCTAGCCCACAGAATTACGAAAAACTTCTCAAAAAAAAAATATAAAATCTTTAAAAACTTAAAATTCCAATCAAAATTGAATTCAAAGATAAACAGGCTACAAAGTATGTGATATCAATTAGAATTCTGCGAATTTTTGTATATATTTCTAGATAATTGACGAAATTCTAAAAGTCAAGAATACATGAAATTTTCCTGAAAAACCATATCAAGTTAATTTTTTGCTATGTACATCACATGATGACGAGTTGACAAAAATACCAAAAAAAAGCATTCGTTGTTTTGTATTTTTTCCACTTTAGATTTAGTTTGGACGGCTATTATTAAACATATTTTTGATAAAAATAATTGTATAAAAATACATTTAACACCCGGTTTTCAGGGCCGGCTTCAAAAATCTAGTTTATGCAGGCTCGTCTTAGAAATAAAATGCAAATTCAGGCACCCGTCAAAATGGCGTCTCGAGAAAACCACACGTTTTTATCGCTGCGCGTTGATGAACAAAGTATGGTGGATTCTTGAAGGGTCCTCCTTTGCAGGACTCCTGGCTAGTGATCTGGCTGGTGGGTCATGAAATGCAAACTGATAAAATGCTGTGTTATCAAGCTCTGTATCCTGGCAAAGCTGTTATGTTGCAAACGATTAAAGAATTCAGTGGAATATTTTAAATCAAAATTATGGTTTAAAAATAGCCGTTGCTGTGGAATAAACGCGACTCGTGTATTTAAAACGGCACTCAGCTTCCTTTACTACCCGCCGAAAAAAATTATTTAATATCTGGATATCATTTGAATGTATTCTGACTACTTGAGCGAGTCAGTAATAACAAAATCAGCGGCTGATTGACGCGCATTTGCTTTTGAAATCAGATATATGCACGCACTCGACGAAGCGATAGGCTGTGAAACTGAAATGGGATAATTTCGATGATTGAGGTCGTTATTTCTCAACTGTCAAAGTGCATCTTAGAGATCGAGCTAGAATCTCCATTTCATCGTTTCAACATTTCAAAAAGACTAATTTTTCATAATTTTAATGCTTTCATTTGCCACAATTTACACAAATCATACACAAATAACTTTTTCTTTTGACGAGCATCTAAAAATCGTGGAGCAAGGCATTATGCGCCAATTAAAGCAATTAGATGCAATTAAGACGAAGTAACTCAGACGCGATTTTAATTGATTTGTAATTATGGAGTATTTGAGCTTATGAAATGGTTGTAAAGCAAGTGTATAGCCAAGATACTTAAGGTTGAGAGTTTTTATGATTCTGTGATTTCATATTTTTATGTTCTTATGTTCTAATACTTATCTTTATGCTTATGCGTGTTTGCGACTTCAAGGAAGATACTTGGATGGTTGGATAATGACGGCTTGGAATTACAACATTACACCATTTCTTCCATTTCTTCGACAATAAAACACTCTTCTCAATGCCTGAGGGCTGATGCTTTATTCGTAATTGTTTTAACGGTAAATAATTCAAATAAATAATAAAATGATTTTATATTTTCACTGGCGAGTTTTTCAAGATTCTGGTTTAGTTTTGACGTTTTTGCGAGCCAAATGCACAGAAGTATATTTCAGTTTTAAGAATAGTTCAAAAACTAGAAAAATCAACAATTCAAATTAAATTTTATTCATCATTTTTCCAAGAATCTTTCACACCTAAGTACGTTTATGTGTAGCTCTTCAATACTTTAGTTCATGAAAAAGAATAAAGGTCAAACCAAAGAGTCAAACTATTGGTGCAACTTCATGCTCTATTAAATAACTTGCTCTTCAGCTCATCATCTTCTATAATATTTTCAAATAACAAATCATAAACACAAAACAATCCTCTATTTGCTTCAATACGAGGGTCACTCACCTTTTCTAATGTTTTGTTATTATTATTTACATTTTTTGTGTGTTTAACATTTTTTGTTTGATTTACTGCGTAGTAATTTAATATTTCTTTAGAATAAACTTCAACAAATAACTCTTTAAAGAATTATTGTTATGATGAAGAACATAGGGAACATTGGGAATAATAAGAACATTGGGGATTGTCTTTGGAATGCATAAAGGGCAGATCATTTTAATACTGAAAAATTGTTCCTTTGTTTTGTATTACTCTGGTGAAAATGAAGAATTAAAAATCCAAAACGAAATGTAAATCATCAAATTCTCGTTTTTCGACCAATGATATTTTGGGGAATTTACAAAATTCCTATTTTTCATAGGAAATCATATTTATTCCACAATTATCATATAATTTTTTTGTCGACATAAATAGTCAGATTAACAATTCTATAAATTTTTTAAGAGTGTAATGTAATGGGACTGAAACAAATTTAAGAAATTAATACTTCTTTTAAGTTGTTATCTAGTTGGAGGTTTTCTAGGGAATTGAGATCAGATTTTGTTGTTTTCAGAATCAAAATAAATTATAATAGTACGTGATTTTTTCTCTAAGAACAAACAATTCTAGTATTTAAATTCTCCGAACCAAATATGATTGAAATAAAGCGATAAAATTTATAAATTGTACGAGGAAGAACATGTTAAATTTATGGAAATTGTTTTTGCTTTCAGCTGGTTCATTAAAATTAATTGATTAGGTTGAATACTCTCAATCTAGAATCAATTGTTAAGCACTTTGATGAATTGAAGATGCGTTAGAGGGCTTCGTGTTGGAACTGTTGATTGATCAAATCTTTAGAATCTTTAGATCTGCAGCAATTATAATTTATTATTAAGAGCTAGAACGCATCTCAAACATCAATAAACAAGTAACGGCGTTGGAATATTCTTTGGAGATAAAAATCACAAAATTTGTTTTAAATGATACTTGTTTAATTCTCGGTAATTAATTCATATTTATTTTATTTAATGGTAGACTAGTTAACTGCAACGTAAAATATGGAAAACCATCTCGATCAAAATGTATTTTGCTCCACACGAGCTTTGATCTATACGTATCTAGTTCCCAGAGCTGTGGGGAATCCCAATTCAATCCCAATTCAATACTTTCTCAGAATTTAGATTAAACAGAATTATAATTTAACAATTAAAAATTAATAATTTGCGTTATAAAGTTAGCAGTGATCAAAAAGATTTTTTAGAAGATGTTGAAATTTGATTCTTTATTCTAAATCTATAAATCTAAAAATCTGAAAATCTATCTTTCCTCAAATATGATTTATTCTCCAACACATTCTTTAGCAGCTTTGCACAAACTTACTGGTCTGAAATTAAGAGTAAACTGCAAAATATAATTTCAATGTGAAACGCCAGTAAGTGAAATATTTACGCGGAAGAAGGAAAATGCATAATTGTAATTATACTTTAATCCAAATTCTCATTTTATTCCTGTTCTTCAAAACACATAAATATTATATAAATGAAAACAAGAACGAGTATGATTTTAAACTCACAAATTATTATTAAGTTGGATCTAATTTAGAATTTGCACATAAACAATTTATATCGTTTAATTAAAATTTATTTAATTTTACAAAAATAGAATAACTGAGCAGTTGTGCACTTTCTTTCCGCAAAACACAAACTAAATTGCATTTTATTATACTTACATGAATTTTGTGTCAATGTTTTTTTAATGAATTCTATAAATGTTTTCAGTGTTTTCAGTGTTCTTAGTTATATTCAGCGCCTTGGATTCATGGAGGTTAAATTTTATGGACAGTTTAATTTTTTTGCAGATTTAGTTTTTCCATCATTTTTGCTTGCTTGGCAAAATTTATTGAGTGCGCTGATCTTTGATTCTACTGCACAATTAGATTTTCTTTATTTTGAAATATTTTATCAATATTCAGTGGAACAATCTCAATATCTTACATGTACATCTTTTATAATAAAAATCAGGTGCTATAACATGATTTCTCATTTACAAATAAAAATTAATTATCAACGACACCCCTGCATAGTGCAGCATACACTTGCACTGAAAGTCTTGCAGTTAGTTTCATATTTACAATTTTGATATTATGGAATATGGTTTTCATTATAAATATAGAATGTAGTTCCCTCTAAAGAAATAATTTGAACTTTGAAGACCTTTTGTTTCAATTGAAAAATTATGCTTATAAATTTATTTTTATTAAACGTAATATACTGCCTCAGTGTTTTAAAAGAAATATTTAAGCTTTTGTTATAATTGAGAGTGTTTCCATTTCGAATAATTCAAGCTGATTTTATGATACCAGCAACAAAATTAATTTACGACCGCAAATTTTGCGATATCATTGAAGTTATTACACATCGAGCTGATTAAATACTTTTTTAAACTCCAATTGCAGTTTGGACTCAATGTCTTGGAATTTCATGACATTGTAAAAATATGGAAAATTCCAGTAAATTGAAACAATTTACAAAAATCCATAATCGCTCATCAAAGCATTAAAGTACTAAAGCGCATTGACCTAGATATTTGCCATGCATAGCATAATTTTGATGGCTGCTTGAACAATTATAAATGACAGGCAACGGAAACTACTAAGAACTTTTTGAGTGAATTCGCGGAAACTGTTTCTTCAGTCTCTTTTAGATTTCTTACTTAAATTCATGTTTATTATTTTATCACATCTTTAAGATTAATATCAAATGCATTGAATGATTTGAACACGCTATGAATTTTCATCAGACATTTATTTATATGTACCTGATTTTGACAACTATACAGTTTAAGATGTTTTTCGCGTAAATAAAACGTCTCATGAGAAATGCTGTTCATACTTAGTCTAGAAAAGAATGAAGGAAATGAAAGATGCGAATACTGCAATTTAATAACTAGTTCTTTGGATATATGTTTATTTGTAATTAAATTTTAATAGCCCCTATCAAAATTATTTAAGTTCATTTAGATGGATAAAATATCGAAGTATCTAAATGAATATCTAAAATCATTGTAAAATTCTAACATTCGTTCAGTGAAATACATGTACCATATGAATTCTTGAGAATGAAAATAAATGCACAGCAAATTGACATTTATGGACAATTAGGTAAAACGATATCTGAAAACAAACTTCTACCGCTTTTCACATTCTTTTAAACTTGTTCAGATTCTTCACCTGAAAGTTCCTCAAACGAAAACTGTAAAAATTTCATTATAACATTTGTTTTAACGAACTGACTGATAATGTGTCTGATAAGATATATAACACATTTGTTTCTACTCTATAGAATTGAATATGCTTACACACTGAAAAGCTGTAAATAACAGTAATTTGCGTTCACCTTATACTGTGATTTATTGCAGTTATGTTTTTAGATTTTTAGTGGATGCGTCATCGTCTTAGATGACCCAGTAATGTAATATAGTATTATGACGCTTTAATTATGTTTTTGAGTAAAATTTTTTTTCAGTTTCTTCTAAGATATTTAGTAAATTATTGTTTTGAATGATCGATTTAAATTGAATTTGATTTGATATTTACTATCAATAATCAATTTAACAGCAGATAGACAAAAAAATTATTTATTACCCGATCTACCTCGAATTGCATGTTTTGTAACATGTGTGCTCCAAAGGTTCGTACTTACACAGCAACAATATTGAATTGATGATCCCTTTTCGTTTCAATTCAACCATTTATTCTATTATGTTTTCAAAGAAATTCTACACTCCCTAAAAATTCCAAAAATCATATAATGAATAGCAATAATCATATAAAATCATAAGTGGTTCAAAATATGTTATGAATGTGTTGGAAAAATATTTTGTTTAACACATCCCGGACACTAAAATATGAAACTATCGGATGAAAATACATAATAATAGAATTTTGACTTCAAATCTCCAAGGAGTTGAATACAAAATGAAGGCACGTTAATTTTATTTTCTAAAAATAATTCCGTAGTGAAATATTTAATAATGGGCTCAAGGCAATTGCTCAATTCATAATAAAGACCATATAAAATATCAACCGATGGCCAGAATCAAGAAGAACCCGACCTCATTCTGTTCCCTAATTTTTTTGAAGATGCTGCACTTGTTTAAGAGCACACTTCTCGATCAAATGCAATTACACAACATTGTCACATTTCGAACACTCAAAGACCCTCTGCTTCACTGTTATACGATTTATCTCTTTCACCCCTCACGCAGAGCACTGAAAACTGCTGCTATCTCTGTGGATATGGCACATTAAACTTGACAACAAACTCACTTGTTCATTTTTCCGTATTTTCCCAGACAAAAGTTAATCAAATTTTCAAAAGGTTTCTGCTGGATAAAACAATTGTAAAAATCGAAATGATTTAAATTTTTTTCTGTTCCCTTTCAAATCTCAAATATTTAATCTCACATTTGAAAATTCAACAAATAAGTTTTTAAAAATTCAAAATAAAGAATATTCGTCACCCAAATATACACCCTTATTTGAGAGCATTTCCCTTTTACTCACGCAACTCAGCAATTGAAATCTAAATTTTCGGCAATTGTTAAAAAATCTGTTACTATTTCTGCTCAAAATGTTATAGCCTGCCGCATATCCCTAATCTGACAATTAAAAGACCAAATAATAAATTATCTATGGTTATTGTTCCATATTGTTGAAACTGGATTTGCTGTAAAATTCGGCAATATTTGCTATTCTAGTTGTTTTGGCATATTTTTGGTAATTCTAGATCTGAAATATCGGAAACATTAGGATATCGGGTAAATTTGGTAAATAAAATTTTGTCTGCCCTATCCTATACGGACCACCTCGATGTTCTACTTGATTATGCTATTTTCATATTTTTGTAAATCCTACAAAATCAATCCTCAAAAAGTCTAAAAATTAAAACTGGAAAATTTAATGTTTTTTCAAGGGTTTCCTTTTGGATTCAGGAATTTTTAGGATTTTTTTGTAAACTTAAGTGTTGCTTGCAGCGATTCGGCATAATTTAAAATCACGGCCTCAAGCTATTTTCCAAAAAATCAGGTAATCCTTGTTTGCCAGTTTTAAGTTTTTCTGTCCATTCACGTGTATTATATCTCCCGAAATTATCTCAAATTTCTTTGTGTAATGGATTCAATGAAAACCTTCTTCAATTTTAAACTTTTGGTATTTTAACGTCTTTTACTTTCCATCCTAACCTCAGCACATACAACATTTACGAATAGAACATTTAAAAGAATCGTTCAGGCATTTCATAATTTTTTAATGGAAATAATCCACTGTTGCTTCATTGCTTGATAGTAGGGACCTGCGAGCCCAAGATTTTCGACTCGAGCCGAGCCGCGAGTCGAGTCCACAAAAAAGGTCGAGTCGAGTCGAGTTTCGAGTCGAGCCTTGTTATTAAAAAATTTTAAATTTGAAACTTTAGACTTACAAAATTACAAGTAAAAAATTGTTGTATACATTTTCAGGGTTTTTCAACCTTATCTGATTTTTCTGACTTCCCTGTACACAAATCTCAAAAAAATCCGGAAAATATTGACCCCCTGACCCGTGTGATTCGAAAAACTAAGAGCCGTGTGTCCGGTGGTTTGGTGGATTACTGTAAACGACCAATCTGACCTCCCACCGAACCGATTCCGGATTTTTTGATGCCAATCGACTTGGTATCTATTCTCATCGTGCACCTGATATTTTTGGTGAACTCCACCGGTCAGGTCACCAAACCACTTCCGTGACCCAAAGTCGGATTTTCCATACAAAAAAACTTGTGTTTTGAAAAATTAGAGATACAGCTGTGGTCTCTTCAGAAAAAAATGTTTGAGATGATGAGTTGAGTCAAGAAATGTATCGATGTTTGGTCCACTACCTGCTGGGAGTCATCTGGGGGTCATCTGGTGGTACCAGACAACTTTTTTTTGAAAAAGTCTTAGAATCTCATGATTCGTCCAGAAAATTCTAAAAATAGGGTATTCGTTATTCAAGCCAACGAATGTTGAAAGATTTTTTAATTATCACACCATTCCACGTTTGTTTTATGTGTTGGTAAAACAACAAGCAATCTGTTTGCTGCATTTGAGCTCATTTTTGAATAAAGCTGCCAAAAATTAAATGAGGACTCGAAAAGTCGAGTTGAGATTTTCGAGCCGAGCCGAGTCTCGAGTCGAGGCTTGACTCGCGAGTCGAGTCGAGTCTCGAGTTCTCGCAGGTCCCTACTTGATAGCTATTTAGACTTAAAACCTACCTGAAACTATAAAAAGCTTTAAATTTTATCACGCAATTCCTGGTAGATTTCTAAAGAAAACCGGGAATAAAATTTCAATAAAACTCACATTTGAATAATTTAAGGATAAGTATGTGTCTATTAATTTTTCCTTAGAACCATCCAATAAATCGTCTCGTAATTTTATAATTAATAGAAATTAATGTCGTCTTGAATTTAAAAGGATGCATTCCTTAATGATCTATGATATTAATGCAGTATTCAAAAAAATGATTGTCTGTATATTCATATTATGAAAATTTTTACTTTTTTAGAAAGTCATTCAGAATGTTTTTAAAGAAATTAGACTAAGCATATTTTGTAAATACATAATTTACTTCATTAGGTATGATTTAGAAATTATAAAATTAAATCATAGGGTTCACTTCAATAAAACATTTAAATACATTTAAAAATTTGGGATGTTTAACAACTTTCCAGAAACCCAGAAAACCTAACATAAATGTTCAAAGTAAAACGAGAGGAGAAAACATATCCTTAAAAATTAAAACCATTTCCTTTAGAAAAATATCAAGACCAGCCACATGCAAGATTATATCGTAAGGACCTTTTTACTGTTAAATCACTCATTGATTTGTTATTTTCGTTTTCATTTTCTTTCTGTTTTTCAGTCTTTCGTCTTTCCAAATTGATGCAATGCCCTTTTTGGATATATTATACGTTTTTTTAGAACTTGTGGAGCGTGGGAACAGAATCTTAAGATTTCGAAAAACGCTTGCATGCATTTTGTAGGTAGACAGTTTTCGTCTTTTCATGTTGTAATTTTTTTTTGCTGCCAGAGAATAAAGAAACACATTTCTTTTTTAACGGTCGTCTTTTCATGGATACAAGGATATTTGTGAAGGATGCATTGTGTTGCAAATGTTACGCAGCAAAAATAGGATCGCAGTTTTTTTGGGATTAGAATTCAGGTTTTATTAGAACTTTATGTTGGGGGAAGGATAAAAATATGGAGATTAAATTTTGTTGGGTTGAAAGTATCCTTTATTTATAAAATATATAAATTTTTGAACTTCATGATCAAAAAGACAAAATTTACTTTTAAAATAAAAATATAGATTGCAAGATTTGATAATTCCATTAAATTAATATTGATGTTCAAGAAATATAATTTTTAAGGAGCTGATTGATTTATTACCCAATCATATTATAAACTATATTATGCATGACACAAAACAGGATCCTGCAAGTGAATCCTACTTTTGAGTGACAGTTGCATTTATGAGAAAATGACACATTTTACGAATAATTTAAACTTAAAACGGAAATGGGAAAACTCACGAATTTCTTTGAATAGTAAATGCTCATAAAATTCGATATTTCTGATTAGAATTCTTAATTTGACAATTTTTGAGAGTTCAAAATACTTCAAACACAATAAAATAATTACGTGAATGAAATAAGTTAGTTTAGTTTATTCATTTAAATAACATTATTTTGCGAATACTTTATATTGTACAATGAGAAAAATTTTCTTAATTGTAGTGTAATTAAATAAATGTTAGCATACCTTAAAGCAAGAAGCCGATATCAATAATTCATAAATGGTTTATTCAATTCCTCATTGTTTTGTTAGCTTGTTATATTTCGATCGGCTCCTTATTAGTAGTAAATAATGTTCTACTTTAGCGTAGTACATGCTTAATTTAAACGAGTCTGGTGAGTATTGCAAAGCAAGTTAACAATTTGTTAAGTATACAAATTCTTGAAATTTTCTTTTTTTCTCATTCATCCTGGTGAAGTTTATATATATATATTATTGAGGGTCAGGCAGACAACTTTATAATTTATTTTATTTTAAAAATCTGTAAGTATTTAATGAAATGCTTATAGCTTTATTTAATTGATTTCTCACTAATCCATTACATAATATAAAGAGCAAGTTTTGTTTATTTATATATTTATATATTTATTTCTGCGTAACGCTAACTGAGCTCTAATAGCTCGAAACCCTTAAGACTTATGTATGGGCATCTTAGTCTCAAATGGTTCATTCGTGTCACAGAATTTGATCTGTATAATTTTTGGACCAGTTCCACAACCCTCCTGGTCACCAACCAAGGTGCAGCAAGACATGTTTCAAATATATTTCACTTTATACTGAGAGTTTGGGTTGAGTTGGAGTTTTGGTTTCATGGGAAAAAATGTTCAAAGTCACAAGTTGGTCCATATGAATGAGTTCACCAGCAGCTGGTGGCATGATCTGGTGGCTAAGGACAATTTTTTTTGAAAAAACCTTATAATCTCACGATTCGTCCAGAAAACCAATTGAATCTTTTTTGCAAGCACTTGGACTATTTATCCATGTGATCCTACCTGGTGGTACTTTCAAAACTTGAAAACTGTTTAAGATACAGCTTCTGTGTCTTTGGAAAAATTGTTCAGGATGATAAGCTAAGTTTGTTCTTATGTCACGGGTTGGTCCAGCACCACCTATTAGCATGACCTGGTGGCTTTAGATGACTTTTTTTGAAAAAGTCTTAGAATCCCACGATTTGTCCAGAAAACCAAGTATACCATTTTTGGAAGTACTTGGACTTTTTATCCAGGTGCCACTACCTGGTGGTACAACCACAACTCGAGAACGGCTGAAGATACAGCTTTCGTATCTGAAGTGAAACTGTTTGAGATGATATTCAAAGTTTGTTTGTGCATAACGGGTTGGCCCAGCTCCATCTAATGGCATGACCTGGTGACTTTGGACTTATTTTTTAGAAAAGTCTTAGAATCCCACAATTAATCCAGAAAGCCAAGTAAATTATTTCTGCAAGCACTTGGACTATTTATCCATAAGCCACTACCTGGTGCTACTTTCAGAACTCGAGAACAGCTTAATATACAGTTTTTGTGTATTAAGAATAATTGTTTGGGATGATAAGCTGACTTTGTTAGAGTATCACGGGTTGGTCCAGCTCCATCTAATGGCATGACCTGGTGGCTTTCTGAGTCTAAACATTCATAAATTAAATTTTTATTTTCATTTTTGTTCGGAATTATAAACAGAGTTGTATTTTGTAATACGGGTTGGTCTAAGCTCCATATTTTGGCATGATCTGGTAGCTCCAGTCCACAATTGAGAATTTTGAAGCTTCAGATTAACACTTTATAATTTGATTTTATTATTCTAAGCTCCATCCATTGAAATAAACCAAAAAGAAAACAATAACGACTTTGATACTTTGTGCAACAAATCCTGTGATCCTTCACGGGTAATACTCTAGTTTCTGTATAAAACTCAAATCAGTACCACAAAACTTGTACATAACAAGGGAAAAGAATTGAAAAATGAAAACCACTTGAGAATTCCAGTTCCTAACAATTCTGGTTCCGAGAAGCGAGTCCATATTTCGTTTGCAAAAGTACATGTAAGTGGAATATGAATTATCTGGTGACAGAAATTAAACCGGAAACCTGTTAAATTAATAACTTTACTTAAAGACCTACTTTCAGACGTTAAGGCTTGAATTCACTTGAATGTTTCGAGTTTGTTAGCCCAAATATACAAACACATGAAATATAAAATGTTAAACATACATGAAATGCATAATCGATATAAAAATATGCTAATTTTTTGAACGAATGTGTTTATTGCTTTGTTTATGTAATATTTTGGTAGCATGGTTTTAAACTGAGCAGCAACTTGTTACAAAATAAATTTCATGTGATTTTATAATATCGCTGCTAAAATATTCTTTTTAGTCTTCATGGATTACCATCAGTTTCAAACAAAATGTATTCACAAGAAAAATATGGTGTCAAAGTTTAATTTGTTTAACTTGTGTTTTATATTAATTCTTCTGCATTTAAATTATTTTAAATGTATTTGTCAACCTTTCCAAGTCATTTGATAACGACTTGGTATACTCTGAAAATTACTAATTGCATGATAACATGCCTATTATGAATCAGGAAGGCCATATATTTATTTGGAAAGAAAAGCACCCACTCAAAACTGATCTACCACGTTACTCAAATAAAATTTTACAACTCAAATAAAATTTTACAAAACTCATAAAAAAGGGGCAAATCCATAAAATTCTCCTAATAAACGTTTATACAAAAATAAGTTGAAAAAGTTAAAAATGCATAATATTGTATTTCAAACAATTTCCATCAGGAATTTCGCCACATTTGTACATTAGACTACATTATCAAGATTGGTGTTTTATTCAACATTTACAAAAATCATAAGATCGTATTCATTTTCAAACTCACAAGCTCACAACTCGCGAAATGTATGAAATTGCAGAAATTGCAAAATTCTTCCGCCTAACATTTTTATTTTAACTTATTCAATGGAATTAAAACTTTAAAGTCTGTTGCAAAATTTTGTATAAATTTTATAAGTCTTTGAAAATCCATGTAATCCTTTAAATGTCACTTTCTTTTGCTCGGAGTTGTTTGGAGATTCTTATGCAACCGCGCAACTGAAAACTAAATTTTGCATTTTAAAATGGAATTTGCTGAATTTTATACATATTTTTAATTAAAGCTGTATACATAGACTATATCATTAATTAATCCACCTACATTAAGGTGGAGGAGATATTAGAATTTGCTGCTGTACAGACATTTAGTTTTCTTTAATACTCGATTTATAAATTGTTATGACATTGTTTCGTGAGTAAAATTATTGATTAGTTGAATTTTATGTTGAATAATACAGAACATGCCGATTTTCTTACCTTTTAATGTGCAATTTTTATTTTACATTTATTGTATCATATTTCTTTTGTTTCCTGTCACACTTTTTCTTATCCAACGATAACAACCGAGCTATTAATATATTAAAGCGTTGTAAATATATCGCAGCTGATTTGCTGATTTATTGCAGTGAAGACCATCATATAATCTTTTTGTGAGTTCACTAAAATATGAAAACAATGAACCGATAAAAATAAACTTGATAAAAAGACGAGTTTAACGTCCGCCATTAATAAATACTGGTAATCAAGGTATATGATACTGGGTTCCGATTATCTTTAACGCGCTTTTTTGAGTTTCCTTTAAATTTGTGTTTTTATGTAACACAAGGAAATGCTATAAATTCTTGATCGTCAATAGTTTTTTGAAAACGTTTAAAAAAAGTTTTTCAAAAGTGTGCAAAATCTAGCTCTATAATTTAAAAAGAAATATCGTCACTAACACATATTATTTAGCACTATGACCTTGAATACCAAAACATGTGGGGAAACCTTTAAATAAATGTTCTTAACTAAATCAAAGATCTTCTCCTGTTTTATCCGATATCAAAGCTGCAAAATCAATGTGCTACAAAATTGACAAATCTTTATAGTGTTCAAGAGCTATATTTCAAATCGAACAACATATTGTTCATAGTTTCTTACCAAGTGCTTAGTTCAAGTAAAGTCAATTGAGTTAATCAAGTAGAAATTTTTTTATTGCATACATAGTTTAAATATTATTATATGGTTAATTCTAGATTCATACAATTTACTATATTCATCAAATAAAAAAGTTTTCATATTTATATAAGTGGCTTTAAGCTGCAAACCAAGCAAAAAGCAAATAAAAATTCTTAAATGACGCAATTGCAATCAAATTCCCCCAGAAAGGCTTTTTGATTGAAAGAAATTAGAATATATGTATATAGCAATAAACCCATAAAAATTATGTTCTGGAAGCACTGATTGATGCAAGCCAATTGAGAATGTTACAAAATCCAATTCAATTCAATTCAATTGCTTCACATTTCTTTGTATTATTGTGGCAAATTGTGCACCAGAAACTCAACGAAATATCAACAATTCAAACTCACTCAGTGATGACGTCGCTACTCAAGACTTTGGTATTATGCAACTTTTGGTCTTCTTGTTGCCTTTCCGTTGAATAACATGGCAAAAAGGCATATAATAAATATCTATGTCAAACAGCAGAAAAATTGTAATTGTTTATTGGGTTGGCAAATTTTGTGCCAGCCGACACAGTTTTGCTTTTTGTAAGTCGCTAGCTCGAACAATACAAAAAATATAACTTTCACCTTTCACGTAAGCTTTCCGTATTTGGTAATAAAATGTAAGAGAATAATATAATACATAATAATATTTGTGAGCACTATGTCTATGTAATCTTTGTTGTGCTTTTTGTGTGCCTTATAGTGTTACACATTGAACCAACAGATCGGAGTGCTTATGCCATTTGCGAGCGCAAAAATGTTGAAAGAAGAGCGCGTTTCCATCTTTCCAAACGGCAACATCTCATGGGCCATAAATTATTAACATTTTATAAAATGCAGACAATCCGAATGGGATTTCCACCAATTTTTAGCTTTTAATAGTATTTTAGTAGTTTTTTCATCCATTTCTCAGCTCTTTTCCATGTTGTTAAGCTGATTTTTTATGAAGTTATACAAAGAAATGAGGAATTGCATAACCGAAAACTGTGATTGTGTTGCTCGCGACTTTGTGCAATGTTCAACTAGCAGTTTTTTTTCTTTCTTTCGAATTTAGGTTAGTCTGATCAATTTCCACTCGATGACATAACTGATGTTAAACTTTGGGTTATATATGTAGAGGTAGGCCTGTTAAATAATTATAAACTTGACGGAGGGTTTGATGATGTATATTTGTGTCTTTTCCAGCGGTCTCCTTGTAAAATAACCTTTGAAAGTATACATCTAGACAATTTGTGTTAAATGAATTATGAGAGTGATAATATTTAAATAAAAAAATAAGTAAATGAGTATGAACTCAAATATGAACTCAATTGAATTTATATTCTTCCATCTTCGTTGCATTTTTATTTTGGAATATGTTTATAAGTTCGATCACTATACTAAATAAAAATAAATCAACAAGCAATAAATGTGAACAATCAGTAAGCAATACAACATATTATTGTTTATTCCATCTCATAACGACATTACCAAAAATACGTCACTTAACAATCAACATCACAGTCATTGTGATTTATTAAAAATGAAATTCTCAACTTCCTCTTTCTCTCTTCATATTTTTGGTGTTTACCCAATTTCAAGACACTTCAAATTTCATCATAATAAGATGATGTATTAAAATGTGCAAATATCTTTAATTTTTTTACTTTTCAGCATAATGATTTGCATTAAATTATATCGTTACATCGAAATTGAGGCATAAAGCAAAATGCTCAAAAAAATTAAATTAGTGTGAGAAAAACTGGCAAGTTGTAGCTGGAATAGGCGTAATCAGATATTTTCAGCTATTAAATAATTTAATTGGCAAGCGAGCACTCCAAGCTGACTATTTTAATTTTTTTACAAAAGTAGGAAAATTCTGAAAGCAAAAATAGCAAATATTACAAAAATAGCGATCGCGCCTTTGCAACGTTGAATTTAATGTCGCACATATATTTCTATGGATTACATTTTTTATTAATTTTTAATACACTCGACTTTTTTTCAACATTTTTACTCTTTCTCCGATCATTTATTTTCTTGGCTCTGTAATTTTCATGCTGACCTAAATTTTATACATTTACTTTTTATTAAATAAAGAATTCACTTCCTAGTTTTTTTTTTCGAATAAAAACGTGTATCCACACCGTGGAAAAATACTTTTCTTTTAATATACACAACTCTTCAGAAATTGGGAGTTTTAAACGGTGGAATTTTATTTTATTTAATGTTCATTATTTTAACAGACGATATAGTTATTAATCCATATATAAAATTATACAGGTATAGCGCTATAAATATAGTGAACCTATCAGACCCCATCTCTTTTGAAATCGATTCAGCTTGATACCTTGATGTGTTTGGCTGGCAAGCATATGGAATATAGTGCTTACAATGAGGCATAATTGAAAGAAACGTTACATTGCACCACGCTAATGTGTAATAACGTAACAAACTAGTAAATGCCTTCGTAGAAAATAATTTTGCCCGTGCAATAATTGCAGTAATTGATGATTCTAATCACTTTTCCGACTAGATGCTAGCAAAGCAAACGGTGGCGTCCTCTGGGAGGATATGCAGTGGAATGGTGGGCATGGAAGTCAAGATTAAAATGTTCTGATAAATTATCTTAAAAATTGCAAAAAATGTTATGTAATATTCCGTTTGCTATTTTGCAGCAAAAAGTAACAGTTTTTTATATTACTAAAGAGTATAGAGTATAAACTATGTGAAATAGTTATTCAAGAATTGCAAAACTCTACTAAAAGAAATTTATTCCAGGCAACGGCAAAACGTGAATGAAAATAAGTTGCTTTAATTTCAGTTTGATGATATAATTAAGACATTTTTATTAAATTAGCAATTCTGAGCGGGGCAACAGTTTACAGCTAATTCATTTAATTGTAAAATTATGGAAAATTGTCTATTATATATGTTAAGTATATATAAATTGCAATCGATCAACTCAGTATTATCAGCAATCTGTGTGTGGTCGTGTGATCGTTTACTTACTCAAAATAACAGCTTTAACTCGACAAGTGGTTCAATTTATTGCAAACATATTCAGCTTTATTGTTGTCATGACATTTTTGTAAAGCTTACGATTTTGGTCAGAATTTTGGCAGAACAGTTAAAGTTCCGGTAAAGCCGGAACTTTTTAACGGAAATAATTTGCGAATAATTTTTAAAGGGGCCCGTTACCAAGAAAATACTTCCTCACATAACTTAAAGACGAGAGACGCATACCGATGATGATTTTTATTTGTTTTCGGCTTTTTGGGCCATTATATCATGATGTAAAAAGTTTAAATATGATATTTTGTTAAATATTTTTCGAAGAGAGTTGATACTTTATTATTTGAATATCTATCGGTATATTATGCTGAAAATATTAAAGAACGACTCCACTATTAACGCTCACGATTTACGCATTCAAATTTTTTTAATGCGAAAACTAAGGACATTCGAAGTGTGCAAATTGAATTTTAATCCGTTATTGAGTGCTTTATTTGGACTGTTGGATTAACACTTCTGGTTACCATAAACAACAAATGGATGTATTTTTAAATGAATGTTTTATTAGGTTTTAGATCGTAATTGCATTTAATTTAATTATTTCATGAGAATTTTGTTATTTACATAGATACCATGGCTAATGCCTAATGGCAGAAAAGCGATCGATTTAATAAAAAACAATTTTATTTATATTGTTATATGATTATTTTCCGTCATAATTTAAAGACACTGCATTTATCACACAAGCATTTAACCATCATTTAACGCATAAATTTGCGCTCTTGAAAATTCCAAACGAAAATTTCTCACGACTTGTGCGTTCACAAACAAACAAAAAAATGACAATACCACCGACTCATCATACATAAATAATTGTACTTTTAAATTAAACCCATAAGTAATTTTATTCATCGAAAAGTTTGAAACTGGTAAAAATGTCTAAAGGAAGTTATAGACCGTACTCAACTTCCTTTACTTTTTTTCGTCTTCCCAAACAATCAAAATGAAACAATTGGTTGTGTTCACTAATTCACGTTACGGAATGTGACCAGAGAAATCATCGTGTCGAGAAGCGACGCCGTGAATTAAGAAAATCAAGAATTTAAGAATCCAGAACAGAACGACAAAGAAATCACGGGTATGGAGGGAATCTCCATGCATACCGAGGAAATAATTAGGCTTTTCCGATTTTCGCATCAATTGTCTGAGAAAATATCATTGAACTTCGAAGTTGGGTAGTTCTATTATTTGTATGCATTGCTTTAATCGTTGTTAATATATACTGTACAGTTTTATTTACTACTATTTAAGTTTTATTTTGTTACTTAACAAGTATTTTAAATAGGCTCGGCTATCATTTGAAAAAGATTCTTCAATTAGTTAATAGCCTAGAATCTTAATCAATAATATTATTCTGTCTTCTACTTCCAAAGAATATATCTAGAATTCGGTAATAATTCAATTCCATTAATACTACTCGGGCTCTTCTAGTCCATTGTCAAAATCTTACAAACTAGATCGATTCTCAAGTCACAATTCGTCATTTACATGTCAATGGCCATTCGCTTCCTCAAAAAAAATCCATTTCAAATCTTGAATCACTGAAGGCCTAAATTAAAAATAATTTAAATACATTTGCAGTCACAGTGATTTCTCACCCATAAACTCTTCTTCCTCACCAGCCCAACTTACATACACATAAAAACACATCAAAATTAAGAAAAACAGTGAATCGAAACATTTAAAAGGCAAGACTCGAAAATAATGTATACAATTTAAAATAAATACGAAAATTTGTTCAAAGAATATATTCCACAAGTTTATATTGTGTTTTTCTTGAAATCATTTCGTTTCCGTTTAGCGGTCAATATATCCGCTTTTGTGAACCATCCTAGCGTATCTTTGGTAAAAATATCATGCTTTTAAAGGTCTTGTAGATTTTCTTATAAGAAATGATTGTTCGTTTATATGTTATGGACATATGATTACATACATGCTTAAATAATGAAAATGTGTTGTTTTAGTTTTGATTTGTAAACGTGATGACCTGAGGTATAATTTATTAATTTATTATTATTTTCCAAAAAGAAGACACTTGCTAAAATCATAAGTAATAGTAAAATAAGAAGATTAAATCTTTGCATGAGTAAAGTTTTTTGAGAAATGACTTATTAAAACGTTAATTTGTGTTATACAGTCAAAAAGTCTCACATGAAAAACCCAGTCAGACATCAGAAATGCCCGGCAGAAAAAGAAGATTCTCACATGACTAGAACGGCAAAAAATTTTAGGTGATATGGTTTTGTGAGCATGGCTTCTTTTCATATTTTTTGTGTTTTTTAACTCATCAGTGATCTTTCTTCCATTTGGTCGTTCTTATTGTATAGTTTTCATGCAAATTTAAATTTGTCATTTTCTTTGCCATTGATTTCTATACTTCACATTCATCGAGTTTATGAGTAAACTCGGGAAATTGGGCAATTGAGTGGAAAATTATGGATGCCAGCTTATGTGCAATTTGTCAGCAACGTTCATTGTTGTCCGGAAACTGGGTTTCTTTGAGCAATTATGCTATAATTATACTTTGATGTTTATAGCTTCACAAATGATGTTTTGTTGGATGATTCGTGTGATTGACATAATTTGCATAAATTGTGCTACACGTTTAAAAAAATTATTTTTCTATATAGTTTAAGGGTCAGAGGTTAATTTTTAAATAATTATTTTAATCGATCTGTTAAATAACTTGATAATTCTGTTACCAATTTACCATTCTTCGTTTTCAGAAGTCTGGAATCAAATAAACCACACAGTAGTATATTTATTTTAAAATCTCATGTATACACAATTAAAATCACAATAAACAAGTCCATAGTTTTTAATTAAAATACTCAGCCACAATAACTCTCAAAACAATTACCCAGTTCCAGGAAGAAATGTTTAGCAAGATGAATTGTATTAAGCAATTACAGTAAAAATTAATGAATTCAAATTGATTAATGACGGAAATTGTTCTGTAAACTTAGCTCAAACTCTGAGAGCTGATCGGGAACAAAAACTAGCAATAGATAATGGGTAAATATTTTAACACAAGGTCAGCATTGCTTCACAGCCTGTTTGCAAGAAATGCTAACACTTTGCGGCAAATGATTTGTCGATCAGGTAACACCTGATTATTTCACTTAAATATAAATATAGGAAAATGCTGTGTAATAACAGAAATCTATTTGCATATTCATGAGCAAAAGAAAGAACTTTAGCATTCTTTTGGATATCTCTACTTGCATACGTTGGTTTTAAAATGGTTGAATATGTTGAATTTGTTGAATTTAAATTTCCAGCAACAATTAAATAGAATTTACGATCAAAACAAGGCATTCTCCATGATTCTATTAGGTGAAATAATGTTTCTTTCCGTAAAATGTTTCTTCCCTGGTGAACTTTGTTGTAGTATTTATTCAATTAGAAATGCAGAAAAGCAATCAATTGAGTAATTATTTAGAATATGTAATTGAAAATTCTGGCATATAGTTTTGAATATGAAGGAATATTTTGTTTTGAGCAACTCGCTTAAATATTCACAAAAATATTTATAATTCTTTAGTTTTAAAATAAATATTGCCCATTTGCTACCATAAACTATATTATTATATGGCAAATTTGTATCAGCGACACGTTTGACAATATTTTGCAGAGTGCAAAACACTCTAACTGCTTTATAGAATCGAAGCATGTTGAAATGGTGGGTCATTACTTATTTACATCACATAGCGCATAAACACATAATCACATACAATTCTTGAAAAATACTTTATTGAAGTTTTCAACCATCAAAACGAAAAATACCTTAAAAAATTCACGTAACAAATTTCTAAATAAATCCTGTATAAGTAATAGTGTCAAAATAGTATTTTATTGTTATTTTTATAAAGAAAATACAATTTTTGTGTACATAAGTTGAAATCTTAATTCTAGTGCCAGTCTTTTATGACTTTAAGCTAATATATAATTTGTCTTATTGTAAGTATGTTTTATATACATTGTGTTTATGATTTATTTTACATGATTATTTTATTTGTAGAAAATTTATTTAAAAACTACATAGTTTATCCTTGAGAAATTTTTGTTAAAAGATAAATAAATAATATAATAGAGAAAGAAAATAATAAAATAATAATAATAAAGAAAAGGAAAACTGTACATAAATTGAAATTAATAAACATTTATTAATTATATTGGGATTTCAATAATTTTCAAAATTTTTCTCCCATTTTCCTTGGAAGTCTATGCTTAACTCTAAAATTTACAGTGTTTGGAGAGTAATCATCAAGATTACTTACAATATTATAGTCTGAGTATTTTGCCTTACTGTAAAATCTTAAAGTCAATTTTTTAATAAATTCATCAATGTATAGAATTTCGGTTTCTTCATGGAGTGAAGCAATCCTGGTAACATAATTTTGCAGTTTTAAGAATCATTTGAGATTTTTGTTTTGGATGACTTGAAACTTAGCTATATGAGTTTTAACAATTTATCTGAAAACTGGACAAGCATATGTTAAAATGCGAATATATGATTATATAAAATTTTTGGAATCTACATTAAGAAAACTATTTTTTCTTAAAGTGGATATATAGCAACCATAGATTTTTTGGCTTTTGAAAATTGTAGTCAATATTCTGCTTATAAAGTAGTTTTCTGTCGAGAATTGTCCTAAGTATTTGACTTTCTCCTCCATTCCAAAATTGGCCGTTAAAATTTATTTTATCAGTTTCCCGCGTTTCCATTAAAGTGGAATGTGTAAAAAGTATCGCTTCGGTTTTTGTGCTATTTAATTTGATTTTCCATTTATCAAAAAGGATTTTTAATTCGTAGAGACCATTGGTTAAAACTTGAGTTAATTTTTGGCAGATTACGCGGATTTTCAACTTTTGCAATTATTGCATTCATCTGTATATATTCAGCTTGCAAGATTGTGGTTTAGGTAAACTTCATTTATAAAGTTTCCATGTTGAACAATTTGGGGAGACAAAAGGGACCCTTGGGGCGTTCCAGCTGGAATGTCATAAAATTCTGATCTTGAATTATTTATTTGTACAAAAGATCTCCTATTCTTTAAAAAATGATTGAATTATTTTTTAATAATATGTATTGGGTAATTATAATGAAAAAGCTTATGTAAAATCGCATTATGCCAAACAGAGTCGAAAGCCTTCTCGATGTCAAAGCAAAACCATTCAGTCGATTTATTTTTATTGAAATTTAAGGATACATTTTTGGTTATTCGCAAAATTTGGTGGGTGGTTGAGTGCTGTGTACATAAAACCCAAATTGTTCAGCAATAAAAATTTTATTTGATGATTCGTGTGATTGTAAAATATTTGTTTTTCAAGTAATTTTCCTATAGAAATAAAAAAGTAATCGGGCGATAATTCGAAGGGATCTTAGGATCTTTCCCAAAATTGCAACAACTTTTCCAATTTTCCAAGACAACACTCAAAATATCCAAGCCTCAAACATGAATTGAAAATTTTGTTAAGTAGATTAAAATGAACTGGTTTTTTTTAAGAACTCTATTTGAAATGTTATCAAAACCATTGGCTTTTTTTGCTTTCAATTTTTTCATCATTTTTTGAAGATCTTCTAAACTAACATACTTTTCTTCAGGAAAATCAACGATGGAATCATTTATTAAATCGATTGAGATATTGACATTTTGTTCCTCGGAAGAAGTAAAAGAAGATGTAAGTGTATGTGAACTGTGGAAAGCTTTTGCAACAAAAGAAGCTTTTTCATCATCTGAATAAGCTTTTTCATTATTATCATTGATTAGAGGAGGGAAGACAGTTTTTTTATTTTTCAAAGCACCCGCAAAAGAAAACATAGAATAATCTTTGTGGTTCAGTTGACTAATTTTCTTATGAAACTCGGCTTGGTTGAATTCAGCAGTTTTTTGTTTGATCATTCTATTCAACTGGTTAGTATAAGTAATAAAATTTATATTTTTCGTGTTCCCGCAGTCAAAAGTCGCAGAAAATGCATTTATTTATGAGACATGAAGGAATCGTTTTTTGATTGTTTATTAATTGATGTGGTATTTAATTTTAGCGTTTTGGTATTAGCCATTCTTACGACCAATCGGGATTGAGTCAGCGAACTTATTCTGGTGTGAAATGTTGTCAATCGTGCACGATATCATAATATGCCTCGGCAGGATACACGCTTAATCCACAGCCCTTATTTATCATATTCCCGGTTGGCCATTCGACGGAACATTTGCCTAGTTCTGATTACAGTTATCAAAGGTTTTAAAATTACATGCTTGATCCCGGGAAATGTTACTAATACGGGATATGTCTGCAGGAACTTACTAGAGTACAATTTATGAAATGGTGCTGATAAAATGTTTCTATATTGAAGGTACAAAATACAGAAAATGAGTTGACTGAATAATTTTTGTTTTTTGATTAAAAAGTGAGTAACGTTGAGCTTTTTATCGAAATTATACTGATTTTACAGTTTTTTCATGAGTTGTCACAAAACAAAAAAAAACACGAAAAAAACATAAATATCCTTTAAAGAATTATTATCTTAAAATATGAACAATTACATATCTAACATGATAAAATGATTCATCATCGAGTAGCTCACACGTCATATTATTATTTACAACTCTAACCGCAGAGACTTTGAATCAATTCGCAATAGAAATATTTCTGCTCTATAATTATTGTTTATAAAATGTTTGTAGAAATATTTCCCTTTATAACCCTGGCTAAATAAACAAACACAATTTACAACTAAGTAAAAACTATTTGCATAAAAATGTAAAATCTCCTTCAAGCAAGAATTGCTAGAAAATAGTGAAACATAAAATAATTACTGCTCAAGTACTTCCGCGTTTGTTTTTCTTAATGGCACACATAAAGCCACTTTTATTATTACTTTACTAGGCTGGATCGCAATTTCACGTTTGGCACAAAATTGCATTCATTTAATAATTTTCTAGCTTACATTTATGGTGACCTTAGACTCGGCAAACACTTCCATAGCTTTATAGTTTCCATAGTTTTCATATTTTTCATAGCCAGCCCAGCAATACATTAAATAAATAATTGCCCTTGTGTACGTTCATTTTAAAGAAATATATCTTCTATTTTGATGTTTTTGATGTTTCGCCTCCAATCGTAGTTTCATTGAGTAGTTTTTTTAATGGAAAAAGTGCAAAAGAATTTATTCAATTATTCACGTTGCTTCTAATTTCAATTCTTTAGGTTCAAAAGTCAACTCATCTAGTATATTTTCAGTTCAGTTTCTTGCTGGATCAGTAAGATTGTTTCGGACGTGCATTTTAGCGGATAAATTAGCAAAACAACGGAGTAATTGTTATTTTTAGTTGCTTTTCTTCGGATGTTTTTCTTTAGATGCATATTTTGTTTTTTATTTATTAATCTACGTTTCTGTCAAAAGTTCAATCACAATTCGAATATTGATTCCCTAAAACACTTTCATAGAATAGATGAGACTCACCAAACACACCGAAACACTCAAAATTACCTGTTAAATCACTCTTGGCTCAAGAAGTCTATACTTTTCCAAGAATAATTAACAAAAGCATTGTTGGATAGCATATAAAAGTAACCAAACCAAAGAGAAACTACATCCTGCCCTTTTGCTCAGTTTACTTGGGTCTCGGACTTTTGTGTCTAATTTTCTTCACTTATAATTTCATAAAGATTCCTTTGAGTAACCCAAATAATATATAAATGAAATCAAATAAATCAAACAGATTTTCCTCAAAAGACGAACAAAAGTGCAACAGAAATCAGAATCTTATCGACTTTTCAAACTTGAAAGAGAGCAAGAGATTGATTTAATTTGATTGGAAGTTGGAATGGACTTTTTACAACGAAACAATGGAAGAATGCTCTTTTATTCGAGTTTTTCTTTATTTTGGTACATTCATGGATTTTGGTATTTATTTTTTATTTCCAGAACTCAATGAAATAATTTTTTTAAACATTTTTTATACTTTTTATTTCAAAAAGATCCGATTTTTTTCGGGAAATTCTATGAACTCGGGAGCATGATTGAGTGCTTTCTGTTTTATTCAATATTTATTCTGGTTTTGGTGTTAAATTACTCTCTAATATTTATAATGCTTACTTTTTGAATTTTTTACTTTTACTAGAATTTCCAGGAATCAATAAAAAATACTGTTGAATTTTTAATAATCTCTGTCAAAACACTGGATACCTTGACACATCCTTGAATTTTTTTGGAATTTATAAGGCAAACGATCAGAGAACAATGAACTTAAGAAATGCAGGGGGTGGTCATCGAATTTTTTATGGAATTTAATATTACTGAAATGTTTTCTATATAAAAAAATATCGAATTAATTCTTTTAAGGAATAAACACATTTCAATGAAGCATAATTACTTCTTTAAACAATACATTTTAAATTGAAAAAATAGTTAAATATAATTTATTTTAAACATTTTCCCCTTTTTGATCCCCTGCGCAAAATTTGGTTGCAAATAATCTCAAAAATATAGAATTTATCTTTTCAACCATACAAAATTGATTAAAAAGTTGGCTATAATTTTACCTTCCTCAGTCTGTCTGTCATCGGCAAATTCTGTGAGTTAAAAGTTAAAATTTTTGAAACATGTTATTCGAACAAAAAAGAAACTCAAGTATTGATGACAATAAAGTATCATGTTTTTTTGGACTTTGCTTTCGTTTTGAGAAAAGAGACTCAGGATTTACGCTTGAATTGGTCCTTGAACAATCGACACCACGACCACAAAGCAAAATTCCTTAAATATCCATTAACATAATCTGCTCTATCTTAATTCCTGAAAGGTGTGCTCGTTTCGGGGCCTTCTGAACATTTAAGCATTAAAGCGCAAATGAAAGATCCTTAGGCCAGATTATAGATATCTTAATTCGAAACACTGAAGCAAACTGAAGAAGAGATCTTCAAACAAAAAATAATCTTGAGTTTTATTTTTATACTCATTTAATTGTTTCATTTGTAATCCTTAACATCAATTCTTCAATTCCTTTTATTTAAAAAGTGTTTAAAAAGTTTTGAGTTGCTTACTGGTCTATCTGTGATATAAAATATGTTATTTCTTACCTCAACTCTTAAAACGCACATTAAGATATGTGTTAAATCTTATTGGAGTAACTAATTTATAAAAATCAACTTTGCTTTATATTATATCAACAACAAAAATCTATAAAATTGAATAATTAGCATGATATCTTCGAAACTAAAAACATTTCACAGGGACCTCACTTTCACTAAAAATCTGAATAAGTGTCATAAAATGTGTGTAAAGAAGATTTCTCGAAAAGATTCAGTGGAATAAGACGAATTGGGAAATGGCTGCAAATGAGCACAGCACTCCCTGCTGAGACCTGAAAGCATCTCAAGCACTTTGTTTATGGCCAAGAGAATTTTTGGAAGATATTCTCGACCGATTGTTCTATAAAATAATAAAAACGAACACTGGTGTATTGTGTTGCTTATTGATGGTGTTTCTTTAAAAACAGTTCGGCTAATGGTTTTTAAGAAATAACCAGCAAAAGGAATATAGTTTGTGCCATTCAGGATGTTTTTTGTATTCTATCTCTTTAGGGTCAGGCCTGCATAAACTTAATCCTTTTATGATTTCAGTTCAATTGTGGAAGATAAAAGTTAAAAATCGGTCTGTCAGGAAAAAGAACCAAAAATCACAATTTTGCCAGTCCTGGCAAACAGCGAAATCTATTCAATTTCACAATTGTAAAATATCCATAAAAATATTTTGTAACACTTGAGAAATCCTTTGTGTACAACGCTCGTTGTAAAAGGAAGTTAATAATTTGCTGGGTAGAATGCATACATATGGAAATTTTCAAAGGAGTTCATTAATGGTTTGGCTTTTAAAAGTTTAGCCTTACCTTTTTGATTTTTTACGCATCCTAAGAACTGACATATTGTATCTTCCTTTTGAGAAAAGGTAAAGGTGTATTTTTATCTGCTGATTTTTAATCCAAATAAACATGGATTTTTGAAAAAGAAATTGATATTACAAAGGTTGCACTTACATTATATTTAATAGAATTGGAGTTACAAAGACTATTAATAAATTTGTTGAAACTTAAATCATACACTAAAAAATAGATCCACACTCTTGCATTGAAAATAAAACACTAAGCATAAAAAAGGATTGAAATTTTTTCTACATGATGTTCATTTATTGCAGATTAATGTCATCAAACCAAAAAACAAAGACCCATGAAACTAAATCTGCACATTTTTTATGGCTTCACAAAAAAGCCAAAGAAAACGGTTGAAGCTGGATTGAAGCCTGAAAATCTGGAATGTGTAATTAATATCTGGCAACGAACTTCATGTACAATATTCTGAATATATATTTTCCCTTAAAAACCAACAAGTGTTATTTTTTCATGTTTTTGGATCGCTGGTAATTTGAATAAATTCCTTTATGTCTTCCCGTTTGGTTGTTTGGATGTTTTCTTTATTCCACAGTTTGTTTTCGAGTCCTTTTTCGTATCAATTTCCATATTGCCGCTCGGCAATTTAGTATAATCACGTCGTTCGAGCTGATTTGTTTTTCTTTTTAATTTGACACCGTTCAGCAAAGCGTGAAGTGCTCTTGTTGGTTGCTTGTGGGAGACACTTCTCCACTTCTCGAGAATTCCTGCGGCTAATGAGCGTAATAGACAGAACGTTTTCCGAATTTTGGGTGTAAGAAATACCGAGAAATTATTACATCTTTACAAATTTATTTGCTTGTCATCTTTCAATGATTTATGACGAATCAGGAATTCCGTCTTTTCAAAATTTACTAAATTACTGAATTCACAGATAGCCGTAAGATGAATTTCTCCGGCAATTATTCCAAATTATTTATAAACTGTGCTCGTTGTTAATTTTAACAAAATAATAACTTATCCCATGCAGAGATCAGCACCAATATAAACAATTTGATGCTGCTTCAACATTTCTAGATTATGTAAGTGGGTTCAAGACTTTTGGCTGCTGTTTTTTTAATAAAGGTACTAAAGAAATTCATATTTGAATCCCTATGAAAATTGATCATTTAAATAATCTCAGTATATTAGAAGTATATATAGATTAAAATGGAATTAACCACTTTAATCATAAATAATTAAGTATATCAGCAAAGCAACAAAGTTTCTAGTAAACCATCAACATTCACATATGTTTTTTATAGTGCTATGTATTATGCTTCTTCTGAATCTGAATAAACAAATAAAAATATGAAATGTCGGATATTTTTTAAGAATTAAATGTTACAACAACACAAGCAACATAATCATATCTTTTTTTGGAGAACCGCATAAAATGAACACAGAGTGAACAAAAATTTAATGAAAATTACGAAAAATGTAAAACACGTGATCGCAGACCAACAAGAAGAATTTTAACTGGAAAACGGAGATTCTGATAATTTTTTCTTATAGTTCCATGAAATTCTTGGCAAATTTGCACATGAAGTAATATTTCTCTCTGCTCAATTAGTCATCATCAACAACTGCGTTATGCACTTTCATCTGCGGCAACGAGAAACTGTAGAAGCTGCATGTGGAAGCAAATACTAAAACTAAAGAACTAACAAACTGGTAGAATGAATTGCAAGAAGCCACTCAACAGTAATTTTGATTGATTAAAATAATTCTTATGAAAAATTCTCGTCACTCGGATCACATTTCACATTTTTCAGTTCATTAAATTGTTAATTTACTCCGATAAATTAAAAAAAATTCTTGTCTTGAATAAAGATTGAAATTCTCAATTTTTCATGCATGAAATTTAAAAATTGAGAGAAACCGCAGGTTATTGCGCCCTTGATCTCGTAAAACTCAAACATATGATCAAATATCCTTTTTATCAATCTCTGAAACTTTCCATATTCTTCTTTATTAATTCAGTATATATTAAATCTGAAATAACCAGACACCGGAAATGGTGAAAATTTCAATAAAATATTATTTTCTTTATATTTAATAATTTTGTTGATAAAAATCTCTGAAGTGGCTTCTTTTGCTGCTAGAAAGAAAATATGACAAAAAATATTTCAAGAGATTTCATAAGAATGTCTGAAAGAAAACAAGACGAATTTGAACCACATGTGATCTTTTGTTAGTCCCAAGCAGAGATTTGTAATTATTATTAAACCAGTGAGGAGAGAATTGCCAGTAGGCAACTTTTGTTTGGAAGAAAGTAAATATACTTTGGAACGTTCTGAGTGGACGGACGGACACATTGAAAACATATGCGTATTTTTCCAAAACACAAAAAAACGATAAAAATTCCTAAAATTTTGTCAAAGTATTTCATGTTTTATATTTTTGTTAGGATGCAAATTTAAGAAAAATACTAATCTTGATGCAGAGTCTACACGCATGATATAAATTTTCAAAGACCACATAGGTCTCTGCAATTGGCTCATATATATTATCAATATGTAAGCACTTAAGAGGAACGCTAGGTCACACAATTACTATTGCTTACACAAAGTGTCAATAATAAATAATAAATAATTACTTAAATTAATTAAAATAGAAAAAACCAGATATATCTTATCTGTTGCGTCAACCATCTTTTCAATAAAGTAGAATTAGTAAAGTTCCTTACTGCACTCTTCAAGTATAACTAATTTATAATATATATATTAGTACCCGTAATAAAGCAACAGAACATTGACTGCTACATTTCGCAACTGTTTTTAAAAAGTATATTGGATTTTTGCTTTGATGATTAAAAATATAGTAATAATTCATGATTGTGAGCTAAAACAGCTTCTGTACTTACTATAGCTGGTGAAATGCTTCTCCAGTTCGGCCGCTTTTGGAAAAAGTTTGATTTATGGATTTACGGAAAGAAATCTTTTTAGTTTTTCAGTTTTTATTCTCAACTGCAATTTAATATCATAATATTTACTTTTTCAGTTTTTTGATTATTTTTTTGCAGTTTAGTTCACATAAAAACTGACTTGATTGTTTGTATGCAGTGAGTCTGTTGTATTTTGGCCGTAAATTTATCTGTCTGCAAATGTACAGGAAATAACATGATTCGCATACCTAACTAAGCCCGCGAGAATGTATTCAAGAATAAGATTATAAGGAACGAAAAAATTTGCGAGAGAATTCTTTCCGCGTTTGGTTATAGCGCGATTTGGAGGTGAATAATGCAACTTCTGAAGAAAAACTTTATTTGTTTTACAAAACATTTGCTTTATTTTTTGAATGACTAGAAAGCAGGAATTGCTTTGTACCTTGAGCAATATTTTGGTAAAATAGATACTTAAATTCATACTTTGTTAATAATCTAATATTTAAAATTTCCGAGCTCTATTGTCTGAAAACTTTCCTATGATTAATTCTGATTATAATTCAATCGGTTTTGCAGTTCTCTGATGTAATCTAGAGCTTTCTTCAAAGTCTTGACCTTAGACACCCTTTTGTTCCTTGCATTGATTGTAGGTATTAGCTTCCTCAACTTGTTATAGCTCTCATTGACCTCTTTGACCCGCAATCGCTCCCGTTCATTTCTTTTCTCCACAAGCACTCCGGTGTCATCAAGTTTCAGTAGTTCTGCAAGAGAATTAAGTTTATTTATAAATAAGAAGATCGAGTCTCACAAACTGAGCATTGGACTTAGTAAAGAAGAGACGAAGTAAAGAAAAATGAAGAGTATCTTAAAGTCAAGATTTCGAAAGAGAGGCAGAAAACTTAGCCAAGACATTTTCGAATGAAGTCGAATAAAGTAAAACAATTAAAAACCGTTGAATTTTCAAAATCATATTTATAATGTTTGAAACAACATCTGAAACAAACATCTTTGAGGTATAGCAAATGTCTAATGAAACCTAGATACAGGATCATGATAGTATAGTTTACATTTTCTTATTAATTCAAAAGAGAGATCACCCCGTTCACATCTTCAGAATAATTGTTAAATTCATAAACAATGATATTTTCAATTTGTCTTTATTCAGTTAATGTAATTTTATGTGGATTTTATTAAATATTTTTGCTATTAAGCCACATTTTTCCAAAATCTGGCATTCCGGACAAATTTTGCATTGTTCAACCCAAAAATTTAAATTACCACTCACTTTTCCCAGCCACTCTGCTTAAAGGATCAAAATTATCTTCTTCATAAAAAGAAGAAAACTCATCATCAAACTCATCCGACCAAAATTTTTGCTCAGAAGCTTTTGAGTTGGAGCTCGTGCCTTCACGATATATAAAATCATTGTATACACTTTTCTCCACCTCCGTTTTATTATGTGTTGATTGATTGTAATCATAATTTTCCAACACATTTTTGTAAAAAATTGCATTTGCTTGAAACACTTGATGTTCAGATTTCACATCAAAAACTATTTGAGATCGATTGTTTGCAGTGTCCATTATCTTTTCAAATTAATTAAAATAGCACGCACTTTTGGAGATTTTTTAGTTTTTCTATTCAGTTAGATCAAACCGTTCCATCCGATTATGGTGAGGACTAATTATGAAATGATCGTCAGTTTTTGTTTAAACACAATTTTCAACCCAATAAAAGTCAATGAGCTGCTCTGCAAGCAGCACGTGGATCAAAAAAACACCTTTAACCCATCGCCACACAAGAAAAAATAATATAAATACTAGACATGTACTTATGAGGGTTTTTAACATATTAAAACCAAACGTTTTTCTGGTTCTGGACGGCAAAATGGAAATACATGAGCATTTAAAAATCTATATGACACAAATTATGGTGGTTTAGTGGAAGAAGAACTCAAAAGTATTCTAGAATTGGGTGATTAATTATTGTTTTCCTACAGAGCGCGCTTTGCAGGATATTGTTATCGCAGTTCAACAAAAAAATCAGCCAGCATGTCAGATATACTCCAAAAGTTCACTGCTTTCCGGATTCCTGGATCCGCTCCTCTTCATTCGTTCACACAAATCTTTTCATGTTTATATCATGGAACTAGAAATTTTTTATTCATACAAATTAATTCATTACAAATTATTGAGTAAAGCACCATACTCTACAATTTACATCTGCAGATTCAAGCAGCTGAATTCACCCATTTCAACAAAATATAATACAATAATTCCCCATTTAATATTCATCATCCAAATTGTGAACATATCGAGTCAAATAAAGATCATTAAATTAAACTTTCATGTTGTGAAAAACTTCAAAGTCATTAATTAATTTCGAACAAAAATTTTATGTGTTGTTATAATTGGGAATTATCTAAATTTATAATTTAATGGTTTGATCAAAATTTTTGAATAATTGTTGGTTTGTTCGATTGAAAAACAAAGTAAAAACATTTTAAAAAATCGGAAAAGCTGAAGCTTTAGCAAAAACATTTCATTAGAAAATTCAGCTATAAAATCCGAAATTCATGTAAAATATTTATTTATTCGATGTATTATTTGATAATTCTGTTGAATCAAATTTTATCTGAACTTAGTTTAGTTTCTTAACGAAAACACGTAAAACTTGTTTTGATATAAAATTTAAACAACATTTTTTTTGATTCTTTGAAAAAACACAAGAACGATCGTATTATTTTCAAAAACTCTTCGTAAAAATTTTGAAAATTTGAGACCAACGGATGGGTTTGACATTCGAAAACAGAAGTTTTTTTTCCAAAATTTTTTGTAAGCATCTTGGTCATCATTTCCATTTTGGAATTGATCATTTTGGGCCAAATAAAATTCAGAAAAAATTTGAAAAAAAAAAATTCATTTTGTATTATTATCAAAAACTTTCGTAAATGGTTATTATTTTGAAAATTTTAGATCAAATTATTACGAAAACAGAAGTTTTTTTTTTCCAAAATTTTTGAATGACAACTTGGTCATGGTACAATATTTCCATAAAATCTTCTGGAATTGATCATTTTATGAATGTTCGGATGTTTTTGAAAAAAAAAAATTTTTTTAAAATGGTATTTTTTTTATTTTATGCAAACGCGACCGTCTTATGGTTGAAAAAACTTATTCTGAAATTTTTTAATCGGATTACGAATAAGAAGTTTTTTTTCCAAAATTTTTAAGCATGACAACTTGGTCATGGTACAATATTTTCATAAAATCTTCTGGAATTGATCATTTTGAGGCAAAACAACGTTTTTGCATATTCAGATGTTTTTAAAATATTCTCAGGAAAAAAAAAAAAAATTTGTATGGCAAAATTTTGCACTACAGGTACTAGATGGCGCTGTAAATCAAAAACTCTTCGTACGTCGCTGCTTATGGTTAAAAAGCTTATTTTGAAAATTTTAGATCAATCGGTCGGATGGGTTTTTACGAAAAAATTTTTTTTTAAAATTGACAACTTGGTCATTACAAAATAAAATCTTCTGGAAGATTTTACAAAATTTGTTTTAAAATATTTCAGGAAAAAAAAAATTTTGTACATTTAGATGGCGCTGTATTATTATCAAAATTACGTCGCTGCTTATGGTTAAAAAAGCTTATTTTTGAAAACAAGATCAACGGTCGGGTGGGTTCTGAAAACGCAAACAGAAGTTTTTTTTCCAAAATTTTTGTAAGCATGACAACTTGGTCATGGCACAATATTTCCATTTTGAGGCAAAAACAACGTTTTTGCATATTCTGTTTTGAAAAAAAAAAAAATTTTGTATGGCAAAAAAACTACAGGTACTAGATTCATTATCAAAAACTCTTTTAAAAAAGCTTATTTTGAAAAATTTTAGATCAATGGTCGGATGGGTTCTGAGATTACGAATACAGAAGTTTAGAAGTCAAAACCACATTTAAAACCCAAAATTTCGGGTTTACCAGATTTTTTGTTTTGGAAAAAAAACAAAAAGTTTGGATGAAACCAAGACTTCACAACTTTTTGTTGCCGAAGTAAAAACAGAAAATGTAATATACTTATATTTATTCAATGATGACGGATTTTTATTTAATTATTATACTACTGAAATTAAACAACTTGTTGGAACGTCGTTATCAAAAATCAACTTTTCATCAACAGCTATCTATCATCATTTTTGTCACAAAAATTGAAAACAATTTATTCATTTTGCAAAAATTTTGTAAAATTATGTGAAATTATTTAAAACTTTTCCAAAATGAATCACGACAAGGTGATATGAAATTTGATTTTTTTTATTTTTTATTTTATGCTTAAAAACTTTTTTAAGATTAAAAATTAATATCATTACATATCATTCAACTTCATATTTTCAGGTAAACTATTAGCTCGATCTTTTTAAAAAATATGAATTTCTTAAAGAAAATCAAGATTACAAAATTTAAAATTTATTGCATACATTTAGGCGCAAAATGTATAAACAAGTCAACGCTCTCTAAAAGAACGCTGCTCTCCCACATATCTTGAAAAAAAGTTCACATTTAATGATCTCAGCAAACTCATTAAAATATTTACAGATGGAAAGATTCACAAATTATAATTATTATCCAGTTATCCTACTGAACATGAATTCTTATAGATAATTTACCTTTTTTAGGAAAAAATCGTTTCATAGAGATTTGACCCATGATTTATAAATTTATCGAGTAGAGTTTACATGTTTATTATTATAATTTTGCAAACTCACACACACGGAATAAAATAATACATGATAATACATTACAATTTATCGTGACGAAGTCACTGAACAATTTAATTATTTTTGACCCGATGCTGATCAAATGAGCAAAAGAAATGCGATGAACCCTATTCATCAATGATAATTTGCAATAAACTGTTTGTTTGTATTGTGTTGCATTTATTACGAAAATATAACTGGATACTAATATAGTAAACCGGTTCTCATACTGTAAAAGGATTTTCGTGGGCAGAATATGTAAATCGTCACGTATCACCATTGAGTTATTATGACATTGAGATGAATTATATGTTAGTTAATTATTCAATCAAGGACTTAACTAGGTGGTTTCATTCATAAGAGCGTGTTAAAAAAATAGCCTTTATTAATTAAAAACAATTAAAAGGTGTGAAAGAAATTATAATGCCTCCAGCTCTTTATTAAGCTTTAAAGTTACGATCAATAAATAATTTTCAAGGACGCTTGATTTTTATTTGTACGTAAATTACACATAGATTTAGTAGATTGTTAAGTTGAATTATTTATATGGAGTCTTTAGATACGCATACATTGCTAATAATTATTGTAATGTAATTAACTGAATGAACACTTATGCTAAACTAAATTGAGTATTGAGTATTCCGGGTGCATGTAAATAAACTTTAATTAAATCCAAAAATAAAATACACACATTCTATTGCGTAACATCGTAATGTATGTGAATAAACTAAAAAGTAAAAAAAAATCGGCAATACAAAAAGATTTGTTTGTAATTTGGAGAAAAATATTTGCTTGTTTATTTATAAAGCAGGACTTACATGTACAAGTTTTTTCATTAATCATACATTTTGTAATATCTGAAGTGAATAAAAGAAATTGATCAACACAAACTCAATTAGCATCAAATATGACGCATCTGCCAAAAAATCTCCCCCATGTAAGTTAACCCTCTGTACAGCAACCTTTGCATGTGTATTCTCCGATTTATTTCATTTTTTGTAACACGACGACCACTACATCATAGTAAAATATTTTTGTATTTTGTTTCAGCTTGGGAAAATGTTTGCTCTTTTTATTCCAACAGTGGATTTGGCCGGATTTAGACGTATTTCCAAACCTCGTGTCAGTAGGTTTGTTAAATTACAAACAATAATACTTGATAGTTCGTGTGCGCTTTCTTGTGTAACAAGTTTTTGAATTTTTTGGATTTTTTGAAAGAAAACATAAAATAAGTGGATTTTATTTCATGAATTTTGAAATTACTAAGCGAATTTAAAAATATCAAAAACATAAATATTTTCGATAAAATGTCTATAAAGTATGATGAAAATAAAGTACCATACATCGATATGGGTGGTGGCTATCAAGTGCGTCTAGAAACTGAAGACGTAGACGATGATCTGCATAAGGAAAAGGCAGCGAGCGAGTTGCGAGAATCTCCAAAAGTTGTTCAGCAAAGCATGCTCGAATTAAGAGAACTTTTGGCAGGTAAACAAACAACTTTAAGTTATTCAATCAAGACTATTTGGGTTGTCTATTTATATTCGACTAATTCCTTTGTGTTTTATTTCGGCGATTTATGGTAATAGTTTTATTTTGGTGTTCGGTTCGAAATGACGCGATATTCCCTTGGATGACGACTTCTTTTTAACATTAAGGTCTAGATTTAAAAATGTATTTTGTTTTTGAAACTTTTCCTGATGTCAAAGTGGCAAACTTATGAATTATTTATTCGTTAGTTTTTACAATTGTCATCAAAGTCAGTTCATTTTCAATTTTGTTCTGATGTTTTTATTTGAATAACATCAAATCATTTCTCTACTTTGTTTATGTTGTGAAATACTTTTTTATAGAATTCTTACTTCCTATAAGTAATAAAATGATAAGCTACAATGATAATTTTCAAAAAAACTGAGAGTGCTCCAATTCCAAACACATATTGAAAAGATTATACGGAAGCTCACACAAGTTATCGTCTATTCAACGCAGAACAACGAGAACATAATTGATAAGTTCAATAGACTTTGCTCTGTGGATTATTGTACTCGAATTAGACTCCAATTAGAAAGAGAAAAAATTTATAAATATTAGCATTCAATTCGATTGAATAATATTTATGAATGAAATTTATGATATGATTGTAAACACATGTCATGTAAATACTAATAAATCAAACATTTCACCATGTCAGCTATGATATGATTCAATTATAGATTCAAAGAATATTAAAGAGTAAAGGATCGGATCTAAAACAAAATATCTATATCAAATTTCAGCGAAGTTAGAACCAATTTGAAAGCTTTAAAAAGAGAGCTTAACTGATAACTCATTTTTAAGATTGTATATTAGACATTGATACGGTTTAATTTATCTGACAATGATGAATTATTATAAAATAATCTTTGAATTTGTCTAATCTCAGTACTCACACTTCTAATTGAAAGCCCATGAAAATGATTGTTTACTATATAACGTATCTATAATTAAGATTATGAAGTACTTACTGATTAATGTTATCCATGAAAAATCTTGTTGACTTTAAACTGCAACACTGAGCATAAAATGCGCCAATGACCTCAATCCTATATTTTCAAATAATATACATAAAATCGACAATTTTCACACAAAATATTTATACAAAATACTTTGATCATTTTGAAAATTTTATGTGTCAGTCCTGGCCTTTCCTATTGTTTCATTTTATTCTTGGTAAATAATCAAATGAATCAAAAAACTTAGTGTGGACACGCTACTTACAGAAAAAAATTGAATGCTCTGGTTGTGCGAAAACTTAACACTCGAATTCCATGTCAAAAAGATTTCAAGTTGAAGGACATCTCGTTCAATAATTTGAAGCATCGTAAACGCATTGAAAGAGAAAATATCATAAGACGTTAAAACTATCACGTAGCTTATGTCAAGAGCTTTTACGATGCCTTCTGATTATTCAGAAAATCATATAAATTTTCAATGTCGTGTTCCAAAAATCTTTAAATGATCTTTTTACTAGTTTTTCTGTTGTGTAAATTAACAAACCAGTTTGAAAACATCTGTGAGCCGGTGTTGAAAATAAACTTACAGCAAAAAATAATAAAACGACCATTTATTTATAAAACAATGAGTCTTTAAGAAATTAGTTGGAAGACAACTGCTTCTGGTAACTTTGTCAGAGATTTTTTGTTTTGTGTGATTAAAATACTTGTTTAGGAACACTAAAATAATAAAATGAGAATAGAACTTGACAGTTAATAGTTTGCGTATTAAAAGTCTCTTCAGGAGTACTTGTTTGCTAGTTAAATTAACATGGTAATGGGAAAATAATTTTAGACTGAACCACGACCAAAACGTATTTTATTTTTTTTATAACAATAACAGTCGAGCGTCTACTGCTATTCTCAAACAATCAAAATAATATCTAATTCAAGAATCAAGATAAAGTAAACTAGGAAGTTATGATGTGTAATAGCGATTCATTAACATTGCTTGATCTTGAAATTTCTTTGAAAAAATTTTAAGATTTATTGATATAATGGCGTTCTTGCTAACCTTCACATCCTTAAGTCAAACACAGTTTTGAAAAGTGAATCAAGAACAAAACTTGTTGAAACTTTCAAAAAATTTTAACTGCAATTTGCATAAGGCTCTTACTAAATTGATTAATTAATTATAAGAAACATTGAAAAAATTAAACAATTAAAATTACTACAATCAGTGCAAGTTCACTGGCAATTATAGGTGTTTTCGAATGTCAGAACACTAGAATTACTTTTAATTGGAATATAATAAAGTATGATTTGATGCTATACTAAATAGAATTCTCAAAAAAAATGCATTCTTTAAATTAGATTACTTCCGTAATTCCTGATCAGAATTTGACTGAATAATTTTTGGAACTCATTAAAGTTTTAAGACTTAACGTCTCTAGTGTTTACAAAAAAGATTAAAAGATGAGTTATAACGCTAAATAATTTGATTAATGGTTTTACGGAAAAATATAAAATGTTGTTCCTGAATTGCGACTTGCAGAAATTTATTAGCCGTTTGAAAAAATCTTTTTAACATTTCAACTCCACAAAAAACCTCTTAGATCTTTTGCTAATAGTTTCGGTCGAATATTTAATGAAAATTTAAAAAACATGATTGAAGAAGGTTTGCAACAAAAGAATTCGACTTTAAAACTTGAAAGTCATTCAAACTTGATGTTTATATTTTTGAAAAAAACAATTTATAATTGCACTTTAGTGTATGAATTCGAAGATGGTATCTCTTGTTTTTTCTTTGTTTCTTCAGTGATATTTGAGCATTTTTAAATCTAATGTCGACCAACTATTCATACTTAATTGAATTTTTTCTCAATAAGTAGATAACAATCGAAGCTAATTATCTGATAATCATAGGTTAATTACTAACTATTACACAGTCAATTAAAAGAGTTAATTTATTTAGCAACTTACACCACAAAACAATGTTCAAACAAATTAATACGAATCGTTGTAATTGAATTTTTTTTGGATATTTATTGATTTCTAGTAATTAGCTGTAATTATTATAAATATGTGATTTCATTTGCTTAAGTAAACCTATATTACAAAGAATAGCAAAACGTTTTTCATTTAAATTGTATTTACACTTTACAGTACTTAAAAATTCCTCATCTTTGCGGCTCTCAAATATCTAACCACCATAAATCTTTATTGAAGCATAAAATTACTTGTGATATCAAGTTCACATTTTAAATATCATAATTGAACTTGAATAGATCTTATTGCACTTTTATTGGCCGCCTGTATAATAAAATTCAAATAAGTCCTTAGTCGTGTGCTCGTTTGTTTAAAATTGCAGCAGCCACTGCGAGGAGAACTTGTTTTAGATGCAGTTTTTCAACTAATAGCTATGTTAATTTACTATATAGAAATGTTTATTTTACTAACGGGTTTTTTATTTTTCTCGCCAAAAATCACATGTGTTTTCGTTTTTTGTCCATTTGTTATACAAATTTTGTATAAGCTTTATAAATAAAAATATCACACATTTTACTAAAATGCTTTTTTCCAATTACAGCTGATAAAGACTTGAATGTTCCAGCCGACGACGATGGGTTTTTGATAAAGTTCTTGCGACCTTGCAAATATTACGCTCCCAGTGCTTTTGAACGCGTAAGTGTGAAATTCTTTAGCAAATAGATGACGAATAACATTTATCAAACGTTTTTCCCACAATATGCAGATGAAGAAATATTACAAATTCAAAATAAAGTACAAGAAGGTTTGTGTAAAGTTGATGCCAGAAAGTGTAAGGCATGTATTTGAGCAGGAGCTGGTATCTTTCCAACCTCTTAGGGATCAACATGGACGAAGAATTTTGCAACTGGAGGCTGGCAGTAAGATTTGCTTAATTGAAATTAATAAAGTTTGATTGATTAAATTTCATTTATTTTAGAAAAATGGAAGCCATCGAAATGCTCAATCAACGATTTGTTCAGATCCGTTCAATTGGGCTTGGAAGCTGGAATGATCGAGCCCCGAACCCAAATTAATGGAGTTATTGTGCTTTTGGATATGGAAGGATTAGCTTTATCTCAAGTAATGCAGTTTACTCCCAGTTTTGCTGCAATGGTCTTGGAGTGGGTTCAAGAGTGTGTTTCTGCTCGTGTTAAAGCTGTACATATTGTAAACAACTCAATGATCTTCAACATGCTTTTTGCCATCTTCAAACCTTTTATTGGACAAAAATTAAGACAGAGAGTAATGATTCGAAATATTTTATTTTTATAAGCCATAATTAATTAACAATCTTTTACAGATTTTCTTCCACAATAAAGACTGGAACTCATTGATTTCTCATGTTGATAAAAAATGTTTGAGAACAAGATATGGAGGAGATATAGATATTCCAGAAACGCCAGGAAACTTACAAGCTGATTTGATGGCTCTCTATAATGAAGAGTTTGAACGTAAGAATGCATTTGCTTTATACTTCCATAAGAAATATCTTATTATCATCTTATTTATCTCTTAGTGGCCAACTCCTTCGGATACACCAATGAGTCCAACAACAACAAATAAAATTATGTCTTTTAAACTAGTTCTTTATGTGTTACTTTAGACTCTACGCTTCTACTTAAAAGCATTCCAAAAACTCTTGAAAAATTTAAATACTCTACTTGTTGTTTCCAAAGAGCTTTCAATCTATAAAAAAGGGAAGCTATAGGATTCATTTGTGAATTTGTGATAATGATTGAACAATTTTTAAAATAAAAAGTAGACTATGAGCCAAAACTTTCAAATAATTTGAAAATCAAAAAGTAAAGTAAATTGTATTTTCCAATTTATTTGCTTCAACTGTAGATATAGCATATATATTCATATAAATGTATTTTGAGTGTTTTTGAATAAAGGAATATGAAAAACTAAAACTAATTTTCATGATTACAGAAGGTTAAATTTTTATGATACTGCTGGATCTTAAAAAATGATTGAATGGATATACCTAAGAATTCAATGTTCATAATCCAAGCAAAACAACGATCAATGAACAAATAAAAGAAGGAAAGCTCTACAAAAAGCTCTTATTTAAAAAAGCTTTCTGAAATACAAAAATACTTACAACTACAAGTTGAATTGGAAAATTTCAAATTGCTAAACGGAAATCATTTTTTCATTATAAATATTTATGAATATATTTTGCCTTATAAAATCTTTGATCATTTTTTGGGGGATAACAAATATTAAAACATTTAAATTTATATTATACTCTAGTATATGAATTAGAATATTAGAGGCTGGAAAAGATTGTGCAGATAGATTAGTTGGAGCTGGCGAAACCATAATCGCTCCATTTAGAGATGTGATCTTGGTAATTATCTACACATGGGTACCAGTCTTTTCCACCATAGTCTAGTTTAGGCATAGTACCTCCATAGTTTTCTGGCAAAACTTCCGGTTTCATGTGCTTATGCAAACTCTTCATATCATTACCGTGGAAAAACATCTGAAAGTAAATTATTCATTATTACTACTCTTCAGTCAATGAATTTCACTAGAACTCACCCTTCCCTTGAGCTTCTCACGGATGAAAGGCTTGAACAAAGTCCATACCATGTTGAAGATAAAAGGCTGCTTGACCATGTGCACTTCTTTAAGACGCAGTGGCATGGCATCCTGAATGAAAGTCAGCAACTTCTTGGAGAATGCTGGAGACAAAGCTTTCACTTGCTTCAAAGACAATGCGCTGAAGTCCATGATAACAACCACTCCACAAATCTGACTCGATGGTTCTCGAAGAGCAATCAAGTGAATAAGATAGAACAGCCTGAACAGTTGATCGGATGAGACTGCCTTTGTGTCCCAGCTTCCTGCAATTTGTTTGTTAGAAAATTAGTATGTTTTGTAACATATAAACGTCCAAAATAAATACTGAATATTGCATATAAAGTTAAAACAGCAAAGATATTAATTTATAGGATATAACTTATATAATTCCTAAATCTAGTCTTACCACCGCAATTTACTATCAAAACTCTGCGTCCATCCACGCGGTTGACCAAAACGTTAACAACATCATGGTCCGAGAATGCTACTTTTTCATCAGCTGGCATCAAGTTATGCAATAGTTTTACATTATCCTTTTTGAATTCGGCAATTCTTCGCATCTGTAATTAAAATAGAAGCATTTTTGTAAAGAGAGATTAAAAATCAAAAGTACCAAGTCCAGAAAAGTTCATTAAAGTCATCGCATAGCGTCACAAAAAATGTTATCTTAACTTAAGTTTTTAAACCTTTTGTGATTTAATGCCATAAAGAAATCAAAATATTTCTTGAACAGAAAATATAATTCTATTGACCTTTAAAAAAAGCCGATAACAGCTGATTAGTGACTGTCTTGCGTGAAATAAAGGCAACAAATGTGTCAAACAAGTTGATAAGCAAATCGGGAATAAATTGAATTGTTATTTTCTGTCTAAAGTTCAATGTATTCTATGTGAGTCGGTCTGATTTTTCTTATAATTTCATTTATGGAGATAAGTGTATTTTCAATTGTGATAATAAGGCACCTGATAAACCAGGCAATTATGTTTCAATCGACAGGATATCACCTGATAATGAAGTATTTATTAAAAGCTTAGGAATTTAATAATCTATGATGCATCTATTTTTACTATTAAATCTTCAATAGTATAAAATTTTGTATTACATTAAGCTGATAGTAAAATTTTGGCCAAATGAAAGAGTCAATCAAGAAGTTCCTAATAACATTTTGGCTACCAACAATCATATCTGATGTGGAAAACACTTGTAAATTGTGGGAAAAACAATTTGGAGCCAATGATAAGCCATAAGCACATGTGAAATTTTGCTAAATAGATTTCCCTCGCATAAACAAATTTTATTGATTTTTGCACGATGTTAAGAAAAACTCAATTTTATTTAATATTCGAAAAACGTGCAATCCTCTACTGATTTTTTAATGTGAATTATTGTAGTAAATAATTTGTTTAGAACTTAAACTGAATCACATATTTGAAATTAAAAATTCAAATCAAATCCAAGTTTATTTGACTATGAATTATTTTATTTATTGACAATTTTGCACTTTGAACATTCGAAAGTGAATTCACTGCCAATTAAAATTTGTTGTCAACGATTGATAAGACATTGTCTTTAAAATATATTTTCTTTGTTCGATTAATTATCGCCAATATCACACACTTCAGATATATTATTACAAATTGCAATATAGTATTCACCAGTTTGAGTGCACTTTCTGGATACCAATGACAAGGTCTTAAGAAAATGGTCAGAAATTCATCATCATCCCTATAATGCAGATCTGTAGCTCCTTGTAAAAGCATTCGAAGTTCTTTGAAAGATTGTTCCCTGACTTCTGGGGTCTCACGCAACTCCTTTTTGGCAATTTCTAGTAATTCTTCCGACTCGGGGATTACGTCGACATCAAATGGAGAAAACTTAGACATTTTTTTGCTATTAAGCTTATGCAATTAACCGAAATATAAAAAATTTATAAGTTCCCGAAAATTTTAGTACTTTGGGCTACTCAAGCTTGTATGCCAGCCAACGGACGATTAAAAACTGAAAGTTATCAGCTTTTTTAAATAATTTACTTCCCTCGGCTTCGTTTTAGGAGTCTCAGTGTATTAAGTATATTTTGTGATATTTATAATTTTCTGATTACTTCTATTATCTTGAAAAATAATACACATAGAAATGAACTTGATATTTGTATGGATAGATTTTGTTGCCGTGTTGGACAGCTTAGGTCGCTACCAAAATGTGTGATAAAATTGCACTGTTGGACTGAACAGTAATTTTATTGAAAATTTCTAAGAAAGAATTAGCAAACTTCATAGATTAAGTATTTCAAAATTATTTTATTTCTAGAGTCGAAAAATATTCCACTTCGAACCGAGGCTTCAAATACTTACAATCATTATTCGAAGTCAATTTCAATAAATAGAAAATTGATAAGAAACAAAGTTGCGTTCAAATAAGTGATCAAAGTGCATGTTGCACTTGACAAGTCGTGACTTTATTTTTGATTAGATTTTCAATGATTTTATTACACAATTTTTATTATAAATAGTTTTGAATTCCAACATAGCGATGCTACTCATAAATTTCGTTTGAAGTCGTGAACTTTGTATCATTATTTCACCGTATACTTTAGATTTGAATCATATCAATGGAAGCTTAATGTTTGATAACAAACTAAAGGTATCAGTAGGTGAAAATATTTAATTCTATTTCCGCAACTGATAAAAAATTATTTATTTCACAAGGTCGCCTCAGCATACATTTATCAAACTTTAAATATTCTTTCGATAAGATTAAATTATCTTCAAATCAATCTGTTTACCCAAAAATATTATTCTTCTAGTATCTGAAAATAAAAGTTTTCCTATGATTTTTATGAAAAGTTAAAGCAACTTAACTTTAATTTGCCAAATTTTCGCAATAAATTCAATCAATCTGTTTCTTATCAATCAAACCAAAAGTTATATTCCGTCAGGTTCATTGCATGCAATACAATAAAGAAATTGATAATTGATAAGAAATGTATTTTTTAATGACTAATGAGTGATTGAACAATGAAAGCTGCTTTAAGATACAGATGTTTTAATAATTATTATTCGAAAAAACAAAAAGGTTATTGTATTCATTTCTTAATTTTATATTATTGTTAATTTTTGAGGTACAAATTTAAACATAGTTAAAGTGTAGTTACTTCTAACTTAACATAAGTGTAATAATAATCTTTTTAAACAATAGCAGTTGACAAAAATTATAAAGTTTCATCTATGATATCAACTTCTCCATTTCTTTCAGATGTTTCTTCTGTTTGAGAAACAATTTGCTTGCCAGAAGCTTCTGGTGTATCAACGGATTCTGGGAAGAATTCATCAAAAGTTCCTCTTGCCATCACGTCATTGGTGATATCTTTGAAAATGAGAGCTAAGTTCTTCTCTAGCCCAGGAATAATCTCATCCAAAAATAATTCGACGTTGTTATTAATAAATTCATTTCCAACTTGGCCTAGGACAGGATCTCCGTTGAACAAATTATCCAACTTAAGCTTGGCTGCTCCAACTTTAGCTTTTACAGTGAAGTCGCTAAATTTGATGTGAGTCTCTCCATCTTTTTGGTATTTTTGGCCACGCATACGAATTTTAGCTCTGGTGTCATCTGGTAATAATGATAAAATATTTAATATCGCAATTTAAAACTCAGATAATATTTGAGAAAACTTACTGAAAGATCCATGAATAATTCCCTTTCCGTTAATTGCGAGAAGCAACAGTTTAATGTTCAAATTGTAGTTTCCAGTATAGTCTAACCGTGGAAGCTTAATGATAAAATCAATGCTCACATTTTCTTTCACGTTAGCTCTATTCAAAAATCAAAACATTAGTTTTTGCTGTTATATTAATTTTCATGTTGATAAACTTACTTCAACTTCTCAATGATAAAATTGCTGGGACCACTAATTTTCAAATTTGAGAATGCCGCTTTGAACTCGGGTCCTCGGTTAATTTTAATGTTGTCCAGAACAAGGGGTTCCAAAGGTATGATTGTGAAATTCTCAGCAATTTCCCCAGTCTTCAAGAATGGCTGAAGTTGCTTTACAATCCCAATGATACAATCTGACAAATTTGGATCGTTACGCGAGCATACTCTGAATCCTGAAGCTGTAAATCAAAAAATGTTATTAAACAATTGACTTCTAAGAAAACACTAAACAAGAGACACGATCAGAATTATATATTCAAAATTTCTAAGTGACCTTGAATTTGAACACTTTATGGATGCATGTTTGTTGAATAAAAATTGAAGGCAATCAAACATTTGGGATGGAAAATGCATACGAAGCTTTACGGTTGCCAATTTTTTGCAGGTTATTCAATTGATTTATTGGATATTTTAAAATAATTAATTGAATAAGTATCTAATTGTTTATTTAATTTTAATTGCCGTTTTTTTTGGGTTAATACATTTTTAGGGATGTATTAACTGATTGAAAATAAAATGTAATTATTGTTAAGTTTATTTTTTAATGTATGGAGATATGAAGAACAATATGTTATATCTGAATAATTCAAATAGTTTTTTGGTCCAATAAGGTATGAATTTGGAGAAAATACTTTTTTAAACTTGTCTTCTTGATATTGACCAATGATTTTTTTTTGGAAAAATAATTCAAATTAAAATTCTTTCCATTTAAAGAAGTTTCACTTTTCACAAACACTTGACTTAGTAGTTTTTTGTTCTTTGATTTATTAAAATCACAGTTCTAACCAAACAAATCTGATATTCTAAAAAATTAGCAAAGCAGTAAACTCCTCAAACATTAACCAAAAATTTTTTGCATATTAAATTTTTTAATGTTTTTTTTCCATTTGCTTAATATTCACAAAACACTCATCTTTTCTAAAATCATTGTTTTCTTAACGGACATGCACTTGAAATTTTTCTAAAATTATTTGAACTTACGCAAAGCTCCACTGCATAAACTCAAAGAAGCCAGTAACAAAACTCCAGCTAACACAAATTTACTTAAAGTTTCCATTTCTATATTATTGTACTTGGCACTAGTAACTGCCTTTAAGGAATTACAATCAGATTGATTTGTCTCACTTAAAAACAGATTACAGATCGAGAACGTATCAAAGCACGTCGCAAATATCAAATTGAAACTAAACAACACCAGCGATGTGAATCGCTTTATATATCATGGCTTGATGCTAATTGTGTTCTTACCTCACTTATGAAAAAACCAGGCAAATATTATTTCTATGACTTTAGTAGTATGCAAGATATTCCTTAATTATAAAACGCACAAAAAACCCAAGAGTTGATTTCTTCAAAGAATTTAATTTTATAATGTTATGTGCAGATTAATTCTGTAGCGATAGAGCAAATAATATATTTTTCAAATCATTACCTGAATAAAATAATTACTTGAATACTTAACAACTTCAAAAGACCCAACAATCATTTTCAAATTTATTTAACTATTCTTCAACTATTCTTGGTTTTTCGGTAGCCAAAACATTTATTGCCAAATTTGAATGCTTTTCAGAAGATTCTTTGTGTATGAGGAAGTGAGTCATTTCAAATTAAAGAAATTTGGAACAAATAATTGAATTAGGGCCTAATTGTTCTATATAATTCTTTTATTATTCTACAAAAATAAAATCCGATCTAAAGAAGTTAATTAAATAATGTTTTTTACCTTTAAAATTGTATTTTGTTAAATTATCAGATGTTACTATTTCAATCATATGCCCTATTGAGAATCAATTTCATGGTAAGCTCCTGTAAATTTATGGTGATTTTTGATCTGATATAAGAGAAAATACAGGCTATCAATGTTTTGGAATATTTATAGAAATTGAATCAACTTTTCTACCATTTCAGTACTTTTATGTAAATTTATAATTTATTTATTAATAGCTCGTTTTGATAGATGTTAAATATTTAACGTAATAAACTCTTTTGGTAATCATCATAATGAACTCAAATAATTTTTAAACATACCAGATCTGAAAAACTTATTCAATAAAGCACACAATAAACCATTCTTTGTTTTGTTTTTTTTTCTTTAATATTCATACAAAATTGCTTTACCAGAAAAAATGTGCTTCGCATCATGGATTTTAATTTATGTATGAAACTTAAGAAGTTAATTGAGAATATCACATTTTCTGAAGTCATGCTTACGAATAATATATTAACATGATACATGACTAAAAATATCATTAAATACGAGCAGGTGATGATATACTTTAAATCATATTTTGATTGTGTGTTTAGAAAGATGCAAGTATTTCAAAGAGATTTAGTAAACTCACGAACTACCGAATCTTCAAAGTATTTTCGGAGAAATCATATCTGTATTTGGCATCTCTGATATCTTGATAAGAAAATAGGTTCAGTTGCTCTCAATTCGTTCAGCAGAAGGTTCGCGACATATTCTGAAAATGAGCTTAAGATGGCTTTGTGGAGCAATTTTTATCATATTACATATTTTTGTAGTTTTTGGGGAGTTGCGTAAGTTTTGACTTTTGAGAATATGTGATTGAAGATTATCACAACATAGTTGCAAAATAGTGATATTATACAAAAAATCCAATGATCTATGTGATATTCAACAATTTAGTGAAATTCCCAATCAATATCAGGAAATTTTTAAACTCTAACCTGGACTTTCCCAGAAAAACGGAAAATGAAACGTGAAAAGTTCAATTTGGTGACCCAACAACTAATGCCGTAAAAAGAGCGATATGAATATTTATTACATTCAAGAAAAACCTACAGCTCTGTGACGCTTCAGAATTTTCAATCTTTTGTTGTTTGATTCAAGCCGTTTGAGCTAATTTCAAGTGTATGATCTGTGGAGATTGTTTGATTGTGTTACATTCATATTTCGAGCAAACAAATTGATTCGCAAATTGTGCTATATATGAATTTTAAATGTCTTTATACTATAATGGATTTGAGATCACACATAGATGTTTTGTTGAAATGCCGCAACACGCACATTTTATGAGGAAGGAAGTGAACTGACATTAATTATACTTAGATTTTTTGGAACCAGTGCTTAATATTTTAAGAGAGCCTTATAAGAACAAATTTTTTTTGTGTTAGTTTATCAGTTTTGTTAATAAATCGTGTGTTTAGTAAAGAATTTTTATATTTAAATTTTACGTACGGAATACATAGTTATTCTTTGGTTTATGAAAAAATCCACCTTATAAGACAGGCTCTGCTATTTTTTCACAACATTTAAAAGACTTACTAAAAACAATTTACACCAATTAATTAATACACAAGTGAATACTTATTATCAAATATTATCATAAATTATCTTTTTTAACATCTTAAGTTGGCATGATGTTAAAATTTTTAAAAAAAACAACTCAATTAGAGGCTGTTCATAGAGTGACAAAAATGTTTAATTTTTCTACTTCGAATAATTTTGAACAGCTAAGTTTAATGTAACTTGATTCCATACATAATATTATCATATGTTTTATGATGTGGAAAAGACTTAAGTATTTAAATGAAATCATTCATGTGACGTCACTAAACAGGCTAGACCTTGACGTTAAAAAAATTAGTTAAGTATTTGAATCGGTAGCTAGTACTTGCCTGTAAAGTACTTCCATGTATTTTATTTAAAGTAGTATTTTCTGATATAGTTTGGTGCAATGTGTATTAAAAGTAACAGTATTTTGAGAATACTCAGCAAATACGTACAGTCATTAAATATAAGTGACGTTTTGTTCATCAAACATATTCAAGTTTCACTTTTTAAATATATATTCTAATAATAATACTTCGGGAATTCCCTTTTCAAAACAAAGTTACTTATTACTGGATTTATTACTTATGTAAATTTGAATAAATATAATTATAAATGTTTTTTAATAATTTATTCATTTTGAACCACGTGTGTTTTAATACTTCAAACTGTAGTATCTATACATACAACCTTATTTTTATTTTTCTAGTAAAGTTTAATAACATTGAAACTTTCACATTATCACTAATAATTTTGATTAATAAATCATTTTAGCCACAATGATACAAACATGCAAAAGAGCTGATCCAAATCTCAATGATTGTGTTACAAGATCGGTGGAGCTACTTCGTCCAGCATTGACTTCTGGTGACTTGGGAGAAAACTTTCAGATCCCCGAACTTGAGCCATTGTTTATAGATGAGATTTTAATGAAACGCGGAGATTTTTTAGCCAATTTCAACAATTTGTTGGTCAGTGGACCGAGTCAGTTTGTTTTGAAAAATATGCAGTGAGTTTAAAGTTTTTTTAAAGTTTTTTTTAGAGTTCACTTATAATTTTGCTGTATTACTATTTACAGGTCAAACATTGCGAATATTTCATTTGACTTTGACCTTGGATTTCCTGTGCTGAATTTTACTGGAAAATATTCATTGAAGCTTTCAATCATGTTTATGGATATAAATGGACGTGGTAACATCAAAGGAAGCTTCAGTATGTCAAAAAATACCAAAAAGTTCTATATTTATTTATGATGGTTTCTATTCCAGAAAACGCTAAAGCAAAAGTACGTGCAAATGGTTTCACTGAAACAATAGATGGCAAAGACTTTGTGAGATTTAAGCTGAGCGTAAAGATCAGGATCGACAGTGCTAGATTTTACATGGATAATTTATTTAATGGAGATTCAACATTGAACGCGTTTGGAAATCAAATCATAAATGAAAATCATCGTCTTTTTTTACGTGAGCTCACGCCTGGGTTGGAGGAAAGTTTAAGTAGAATTTTTACAAAAATCATCAACAATATTCTGGAAACAGCAACGTTAGATGAGATGTTCCCTGAATAGGCTATTTAATGTTTACCTTAACTTTATCTAAAGCTCTAAGGTTTAGAATACATTTGATCAACAAATCTTTTCTCTTCACTTTATACGCCTTGTTTTTTTTATGAACTTTCATAGGACTTCAAGAAATTTTTGTTGATGCAAAAATATCTAAAAAAGTACATTCGAACTACACTGATAAATTGCTTCCTTTTTTTCTTAAAACTATTCTATATTGAATAATTATTTCCACAATAACATCTTTGAATGAAGATTCCAAGAAAGCAATATCTAAAATTTACAGAAGCTATACACGTTTCTTTTTTTACATATTACTACACTAAATTGTTTAAATTGGCCAGTAATTTATTATATTTTGTTTATAAGTATTAAGGTCAAAGATGGTCATCGTCCAAAAAACTTAGAAATTCTAGGAACTTGGCACAACAATTCACCAGAACTGCGCTGTAAATAAAAAATTTTCATTTAATGCTTATTACAATATAGTTTTGATGTTTGTGTCAACATTTAAACCTGACTTTGTGTTTTCTGAGAGCAACTTCGGAGCAACCTATAGATAATTAAACAGCAGTTTCAATTTCATAGTGCTCCTAGTCCAATGACTCTTCAATTTCATGCTCAATTAAAAGTTTAAATATTAAAAACCTGTTAATAACAACTGTGGTAATATATGTTATGATAATAAAGTCATTAATATACATAAATGATTTTCTGCCTACTTTTCGTTGACCTTGAACTTGTAGCAATTAAAACAAAGTAAATTAAAAAGCTCAAAAAAGAATAGTTATTCAAAGATAAAGTAAGTAAGATATAATGGACGATTGATAAAAAAATGAGCTCACTCTGAAGTCCTTAGATTACAACCATAATTGTGGAGAAACACGCAGAGATGAGCAAAAATTCCATTAAAGAAATCGCAAGAACTTGGGTTAGTACTTTATGTGTTTATCCTAAATGGAATCTCGAGTTCAAAAAATAATACGAAGGTATTGACGGTTTTTTTTGTCCGCCTGAAGAACCATCCAGCTAATGACGTGCAAACAAGCTACAGATCTTCAGTAGAAAAGAGAGGAAAAAACAGGAATATCGAGAACCCACAAAAACTGTGAACTTAGAGCAGAACATATGATTTGGTGATTCTGTTTGGCAGAGTTTTGCATATATAAGGCAGAATCTGGACGAGTTTAGCTTTAGTCAATGTCGGCCGTTAAACTGCTCAGTTAGATAAGATTGGATTTGGAGTTAAAAGTGAATAGTTCGGGATTATATTTGTCTTCAGAAGAAATCAACGAGAAAGTTCGATAGCATGTATAAAACGTTAATTCCTGTGTTGTTTTTGATCTTGATAAACGGTTTTGCGGATACCGCAATTCGTAAGTTATTTATTTTGAAATTTTATGTTGAAACTTTTTCAAAAGTTTTATCGATTGAGTTTAAAAAAATTAATAGAAAACAGTTTATTTCATTGCATAAAGTGATGCACCAACTTTTGTTGCTCTATTTTAATCATTGGTTGAATGTTCACCAATTATATTTGAGTTGTATAAAAATTGAAAATGTTCTTTTCCAAGCGGAAAACTAAAAATGTTTAAACGTCATTTACATGCTTTTATATTCAATTTATAATTCTTTTAGTTGTTAACAAGAATTGAGCATGTTTGCGACAAAAAGCGCTACAATAAACATAACAAATATTATTATGAATACTAAAAATATCAGTTTATTGAACCTGTTTACTAAATAAGTACATTTTCCATAGCCAAAAGTATAAAGCTTTGCTCTCGAAAATCTAAAAACTTATCAAACTGCGTGAAAGAATCCGTGGAACATTTGCGGCCTTACCTGAAAACTGGAGATCTTGGTGAGAACTTCAAAGTATTATCTTTTGAGCCTTTTTTGATTGAAGAAGTGAAAATCAATCCAAGCCAGGACTTTTTGGTAGACTTGAAGCAATTGCAGCTCAAAGGAGCTAGCAACTTTAACATTGAGAAGATCAAGGTGGATTTGAAAAATACGACAATCGATGTGCTTGTTAACTTGCCTGTAGTTAAGTTCAATGGCAAATACAATATGGCAGTAAAATTATCCGTTCTTAACATTGTTGGTGAAGGAGATTGTAATGGAACACTAAGTGAGTATAAACTTTGTCTAGGACCTCAAAACTTTGCAATCTATATGATATCATCTAAATTTACAATTTGAAGTGAAATTCATAAAAACGTGAGAACATTCAGGCTATAATCAAGATCAAAATGAATTAATTTGCATTCTTGTTATTAAAGACTTTTGCATCGCTTTTGTTTCGAGAGTCTATTTCTCTTTCCATTTCTTTCGTTATCCTTTCAAAAATGAAAGAGCTGAGCAAAGTCTTGAAAAATACATCCAGGACTTGAAAATAACTGAAGTTGCATCACATCCGTGATAGAATTGGAGATCTTCATTCTTTTTTTTCAAAATTCATAATCTTAAAACAAACAAAGAAGTTTCAGTGAACTTTTTCTCAACAAAGATTTTTTCATACTGTACATTAAAAAATTATTGTGTAGCTATATGATTAAATTTAGAATAAATTTGAATAAAATAATATTAATTGCTGAAACTGAATTAAAAATGTATTAAAAAGATTTTGCTCGGATATTATAAGTTTTTTCTCATCATTTGGCATTATATGGTATTTTTTAAATATATATCAAAACTCATTCAGATAAACTCAAAGTCTCTACGACAAAAAAGATTTAATTTTATGTTTAGTAACTTAATGTTTAATGTTTTTTACTTTACTCTATAGCAAACTCTCGGACCCGTGTTCGAATGATTGGCTCTAGATACCAGAAGAACGGTGTCGAATACATGAAGATTGATAATGTAAACCTCAAAATGAAGATTGGGAACATTACCATTCAACTGGATAATTTATTCAACGGTGACAAAGCTTTGGGAGCTGTTGGAAATCAACTTGTGAATGAGAATGTTGACATTCTGTTTACAGATATTGTACCTTCTGTTGAGAAACATTTGTCTAAGAAATTCAAAAATACTGCTAATGGTATTTTAGACCTTGCCAGTTTCGACGAACTTTTTCCAGACATATAATAATGAGACTAAATAATGTTTATAAAAAGTTGTATTAAAAAAAAAATATTAATAAAAAACATTTTTTTTTTGATTCAGTTTGAAATCTTAAAGCGTTTTTCTTTATTTATTTAAATATAATTTTAATAAAATCGGAATAATTTATTTATTATGTTGCAAAAAAACGGAATAACAATACATTTTTTGTTGCTTTTCTGATGATAACTGGACAATTTGTAACTAGAATGTTATTTAATGTGCTCTGTAAATAATCTTTAGCACCTATTTTGCTATTTCGTTCACTGGTTACATCATTTTAATGAGAATTTAGTCGTGAGCTTCGAATAGTGAAATATTTAAGATTTGAAGTGTAGTCTATTATAAATATTTTTCATCATAATAATCATGAGAGATGAGTAAAAGTATTTTTTATTTAAATAGTTTATCTAAATATATATTACGATTTATCAAAAATACTATATCAAACTATTTAGCAAAAATATTTTATTTAAGCCTACCCCCAAATATCTCTCAACATTCTCGACATGATTCTTAAATTGAAAATGTACGGATGTATTCTAATTATTCAAAATACAAACATTTCCCATCGACAATTTAAGAAACCACTAGAAATAATAATTATAAACTTCATATTGTAAAAAAATAGTCTCACACCATCAAGATTTAAAATAAATTTAGACTCACGACCAACTCTCCACTCCACTTAATATTTTGGAATTGCCAGCTGTAAAAATGTAATTAATTGAAGAATCTAATAAAAGCACAGAACACTACTCGCGCAAACTGTGGAAGACGAAGCATTATGTAAATACTAGTAGCATAAATCCCCTCAAAAATGAGGGGTAGTTGACACACTTGAGAATAAAAACATAATATTGAAACATAATATAGATAGCAGAAATCATTCAAAATTCTAGCAATTTTTTCATATGACTCAGACGCGTGACTAAAAATTCGTGAATTCCTTCAGATATTGTGTAAAAAATATGGATAAACGTTGTTGAGCAAAAAAAATCAAAATATTCCAATTAATGAACAAATTTTACACAGGGAACATGAAAAATTCACGATTTTGCGTGGTTTCTGGATGTGTGTGGATCAGTGGTGCATGGTAAAAATCCCACACTCAGCTCAAAAGTTGTGTCTTGTACTGATATATATGTTCCAAGGAAAAAAATTTCAATTTTTAGAGCCATAAAAAGTTTCATCACATGGTGAACGTTTTTTATGTTTTTGAAAAAATGGAAGTTCGTGAAAAAAATTCCTGGACACCAGCTGGTCAATATACCAACCTGAAAACCAAAAAAATGGGTACGGAGTAAGATTATGAGTATCATGTAAAAAAATCAAGATCCTAGCTCTAATAGCAAAAAAGTTATTAAACTTCTAAAGCGTTAGTTTCACCCTTTTCATACAAAAAGTCCGTATTAACACCAAACATATATATAAAAACACATCTTTATTCAAGTTGATGTTATGGTGTCTTATTCAAATTTTTAAAACATTCAAAGTAGTCGGCATCAAGCACTTTAACAGAGTTTTAATTCAGTCAGTCTGAATGTCTTCTTGTACGTAAAATCCAATACTCAAAAAACTGTGAGCTCGCTTTGAACGTTTAATTTTGTTTAATCTCTTTGATAAATTATTTAAAATCGTTATTTGTCGAAACTGTCGTAGATTTTTTATAGTCATTTAGGTCAATAAATAAACATATCTGCAACTGTTTAAATTTATTTAAATTAAAATTAAATGTAAAATTTATTTTAAAATACACTAGAGAGGAAATATGGATTGAGCAGAAAACTTGAGGAGCAAAAAAATTTATTGAGTAATAAAAGCAGGTAGTTGTGATGATTGGCGCTATTCTGCACATATGATCTTTATATTCAAATAATATTGTTCTACAATTTTTGAATAATTAATATATGATCATATGGACAAATTACTATCATCGAACTTGTTTTTTGATAAATTATGGCAAAACCGAAAAGTTTATGTTTTTATCATCATCAGTATTACTTAAATTTGAATGTAAGTTACTAGTATTCACAACCAATATTTCCTCCCAGTGCAAAAATTGAACTATAAAATTAACATATTAAAAAAATTAAAAAGGTTTTGGTTGAAACTTCGCAAAACAAAATACTAAAATTATATAATTCACGTGAACAAACGAATGATGTCTTGGGCAAGCGTGGAATTACGTATTTAAAAAAACTAATAATTAATATTAATAAATATCATAAAATCTTGTCTTGCTTGCAAACGTACTCGTCCGACTCTCGGTCTCCCTTAACTCTTTAATTTCTTTAAATCTCTAAAATCTTAAAGTCCTAGACTTATTTAATTTCATAATAATCCAGTATGAGGTAGCACTTGATGATGCTTGGGTATTTACGCGTTTTGGTGTTTCATTTCAAACAAATTAGCGGTTAAGCTTTCACTGATCGTCGAATTTTCCAATCGCTGCTCGTACTCGATCATCTCGAAAATCTCTCGCTGCGATTCTTTAGCCTCCATGAAGAAAACGCTTTCCTAAAATGGTGAGTTAAATTGATTGGTTAGAGAAGTTGTAACTTTTGTAAGCAGGTACTGGCAAAATCAACAGCTTAAGTATTTTATCGACTGTGCTCCATGAATGAATGGACAATGAAATGTACCCCTCTGAATACAAGTTTTTGAAAAATGGCGCCAACAAATTTTCACCAAAAAATGTGCCAAAAGTTGAAAAGCCCTACAGAAAAAGTAGGTACATACCATAAAACATCAATGAAAAACTTTCAAAACAGCATTGATTCTTTACTTAAAAGACACAATAAAAAATATTAAAAGCTGTTACTAGGGTTTTCTAAGATTGAAACATGTTTTAAGCCTAAATTCGATCAAATTAAACAAATTTTGTTAAAATGTCTAGGAAGTACTTTCACTATAGCGCCGCAAAAATAGAATTCTAGGGGCTAACCTTCAAATAGGTGGGCTGGCGATTTGGTATTCATGAGCATTGGTGGATTTTTATTTCGAAAAAAAGTTTGTATTAGCCCCCCATGCTGTGCTCCTTGTTTAATCATAATATTTTTTGTAAAGTTTTATAATCTTTGTTTCAACAATCTAATTTAAAAAACGTATTACAAGTTTTGGTAAACTAACATTTCTGTGACAAATTAACATAAATATTCGCAAATACTACAAAGTGAAGTATATTTTAGGTTATCACAACCTATTTTAACAATCTCTCCCTTTAAAATCTACTTTTACTCCTATTTAATCATTGGTGCAACATAGATTCGGAAAATCTTCTTTTAATATCAGAAAAGCTTAAAGCTTAAAATTTTATCGCAGATATACTTAATTTTAGGGCAAAGCCTTAAATTGAAAATATTAGATGTCATAATTATTTTAGATTCTATAAAATCATATTAACAGCCAATTTAATAAAATCTATTCTTCATTAATATTCTTGGTTTCGTCGGATTCTGTAGCCTATTAATAAAAGATAAATTTAAAAAGATCATCAAAATCTATTCATTGAATTGATTACAAATGAACAAATACTGAAGCACAACTGAAGTACTGTATGGAAAAGGAAACAGAGGCAACTGAAAATTATAATCATTGAAGTTGAAAATTCAAGAAAATCTTTAGTTTTTGAACTTAAGTAGTAATTTTGTAAATGTTGTGTTTTAATTATGTGCAACATAGTGAGCATAAAATATTGTGGTGATCATGAGTTAAAGAATATTATTTCAAAGGGAACTAATGCATTCAATGATATGTAACTAATTTAACAGATATTTACCTTCACTCCTTTGCTGGACAATATATCCACTTTGTCGTAAATGATAGCGTGGATTCCCAAACTCTTTAAATGCTTAATTGTGTCCTTGTCATTGTTATCGTCACCCCAGCAGAAAAGTACGAGGCCTTGGTCCATAGCCAAATTGATCTAGAATATTGTCAATGGTATAAGTTAGAAATTAATTACTCTCAATCAAGTATTAAAACCAATAACAGTGTACTTACTTGCGATTGATCCCTGAGCAAATCTTCGGTGTGAGCAACGATCCCTAGCAACTCATTTGCACACGCATTTTTAACAGCCATCTCAATCTGGTTACATCTTGGATCAAGGTAGCTTGGGTATTTGCTTGTAACTCCCAAAGTCAGGAACATAACCGGATACAAGTTCTGTTTACTACGCAGCATAGTGCACACGTCAGGGTCAAAGCATGAGAAAACAATACGGCGATTGCCTCCTTTAGCCAACACAACGTCCAAAATGCAATCTACATATAAGTTCTTATCTATTTGCGATTGAGCCTCTTGCGATCCATCCACTAACATCATGGACCATTTTACTTCAATATTGAAGCCAACATGAGGATCAATGATATCCAAAGCATCGAAAAGCGTTGGGAATGGCTGGTGCTCGTCCAAATCTTCATCAAAGAACTTGGCTTCACGAGATCGTCCTTCCGCTAAATGGTAGATCTAAAAATATTGGACAATTTTAATAAAATTTCGTGAAAAATATAAAATCACTTAAAAATAACAATAAAAATAAACGCTTTAGAAATTTTGACCCAATAATTTATTTATAATTAAAGGCAAGCTCACCTTCAAATTCTTGAGTTGTTCTAGAGTAAGTTCTCTCATTGGCAGTTCCAACATATCTCCAACCTCTAACGTCTTCTTTTTCTTGAGGGAAACATACACTTGGAAGTCGTGATATATTACAGGTACCAAATCTTTGCTCAGCTGGACATCAAATTCAACCATATCCGCTCCAGAAGCTGCTGCTTTTTTAAGGGAAGCAATTGTATTTTCACGGATTACACTGCCGTCACTGGCTTTGAAGGAAGTTCCAGATCCTCTGTGTCCAACATCTAAACCAGACCATTTCTTATTCCAATGGCGAATATAACTAATCTTCATGTCACATTTTGGAGATTCCAGTGGAGTAATCTAAAAATGAATTTAAAGAAATATTAAGAATCTATTTTTTTAGTTTATTTAATAAGTAAAAAATTGTAACGAACCTTCATGAACTCAACCTTCATCATTCCGAGTGGTCTATGCTTGGAAGCGCACGTAATTGGAAGCTCTAAATTTCCCTCGGATTTTTTCAACAAGTTTGGCAACAAGTAATGATATCCCATATGATAAGGCGGCTCGCCTTCATACGCCCTTGAACTATATGAGTACAAGTCTATGAGATAAGCCACATTTTCCGGCTCTGTGACCGTCACGTTAAAGATAAGTATGTCGTCAAGATTGTAGGATCTGCCAAACTGCTCTTGCTGCTCGAAAAGGTAATGAGAAGTATTTAATGTGGCCACTTCAGTCAAAGCATATGCCACCTCCTCAGAACCATTATCTTTGGTGTCATTAGATAACGATTCTTCCATGTTACTAATGCTTGAGCTTTCTGCGTTGATTCTAAGGTTCATGGGTGTCAACTAAAAATTAATTTGGCTATCGTTTTCGATCTTTATCAAAATTAGTTCAAGGGCACTTACTTTTACGAAAATTTTCTTGTTTTTTATGCGATCTTTCAAGGCGAATGGATTGTTGATAAATTTAAATTGCAGGATCGTCTCGTTTGTGAGCCAACCTTTGTCAATCTTCTCCACGCCATTAACAATGCCAAACACATCACTGTTCTCTTTGTCTTGTGGCGTATTGCCAAGTGGAATCATTCGTGGCTTCAAATGTGTTTCCCAACGACGCACATGAATTGCTTGACTGGAAGGGTCAATGGAAGCAATGAAGTAGCGGTATCTGATGTTTACGTCACTTGGAATGTCCTGATCAGCGCTCCACACATTGGTTCCTAAAATAAAATTTTGAGAATAGCTCAGTGTAGTTAAATTTTTCAAAAGATTTTTAAAAGTTTTGAAAGAATTTTCTTCTCGAATTTTTAGTTTCTCATAGCAAAAATAGTAAATGATAGAGCTTAAAACACCAATAAACAATTCAATCGGTTATGAGTAATATCCATTCATTCCTACATAAGTTGCTGAAAATTCAAATGTTGAATACAACCTTCACGGCAATAAGTTTTCTATACGGCTTTGCATGTTAATGAAATCATTTTCAGGGGCTTGTTTTACGTTTGTTTTTGTTTTTGCTACAATATAATCGATCAGATGTTCACGACGCAGTATACTATTTCGTCATCATGCAGTATTATATTTATAAAACGGGTATTAATGTAAGTATAATTTAGAGAAACTTGGATTTAAAAACAGGTTTTAGATGTGATCAAAATTCGTGGCGAATTCTTTTGATTTTGTTTAGAAAATTTAACGACGGATTAATTGGCGAACTTTAGTTTTGGATGCAATTCAAGTTTGTTTATTGTACGTATTTTATGAAATTAGTTTTAAAATTTTTTTCTATGGCAATTTAGCTGCCAATTTCACTAAAAATATGTTTGTTTTGATACAAACATTTAAAAGCTAACTCAGCTGGCAAAAATTAGTATAAAATCCAATAAATGAAATAATTCGAGAGCAAGCCGCTTCTCCTCTTTTAAATGACTCCAATGTTTGATCAAAAATTGAGTTATTTAGGTGATAACATTTTAAATTTGTTTCAAATCAATTGAATCAATATATCTGAAGCAGTTCGACAAGATATTTATCATTTTATGAATAACTGAAAAAATAATAAATAAACATGCACAGTGCAAGGTCCAACTTTGAAGCCAAATTGCCTTACAATTTAAAATTTCACTAAATGAAAGAAACGTGGTTTATTGAAAAAAAACTCGGTAAATTTTTTTGCGATTTACGAGTTTTTCATGAAAATCACTTTTGTTGTACTATTAAGCTAGAGCTGAAAATTTTTTGTTTTTGCAAGCCGGGAGCTTTTAATTAATTAAATATACTTAAAAAACAAGTTTATTATGCACTAATTTTACATTTTGAGTTGACATGAAGAACACAACACGTCTCAAAAGCAGGTATTGCTTGAAATGTACAACAATGTCTCGGACTCCGCAAAATATATTTTAAATTCAAAATATTTTCAATAAAGTTTAAAAATTGAAAAAATGTTGGTATTATGACTGTGTCAAAATTCAAATATATTAAAAATACTGTTATATTGGGCATGTGAAGGTGTAGAGTTCAATCTAATACTTTAAACATACAGTCAACAAGCTAGAAAATGCTGAATTTAGTATTTGGTTGTTTATTTATATTTTGTCAAATCAAAATTGAATTGAATCGGCGACATAAGTGGAACCAGCAATCTAACCAATTTATCCGAATAAGCATTTCATTTATTTCAATTATTTGTTTTACCACGAAGGCAAATTTTGCGGAACTTGTTTCAACCGCTTGTCAATATTCATTTAGTTCTTGAGCTTCCCATTAGATCGATTAGCTTCAATCGTTATTTGTGGCACTTATCTGTCGCAAAAAAAAACCAGTAACACCGAGCCAGCATAGATCACGTGCTTTTACCGTCTGTCGGTATTTTTAATTTTTGTTTATTTGCACAATGGGAGAGCACTTGAAGCACTCTCGGTAAATAGTCTAAATTTAAATATTTGTAAACGATAAACAAGTGATAAATAGCTGTGCAATCGTTCAGTGCGCGCCGCCATATATATTTTATTTAAATACCATATTTATCTAACAGTGATTTGAATTGAACTTTTAACAAACATTCGAAATTAAAAATAAACTCAGTCTCTTATCAACCAAAATTAGATTAAATTCAATACATATAGACGAAAGAACTCGATTTTGCACAAAACAAAAGATTATTTTTCTCGACAAGCATTTCTGAATCTGGAATACCATAATAGAAAAGAATGAAAACTCACCTTCTATATTCTGCAGAATGACGCAGTTGTCGGGATCCCAGTTGCCTAATGCCTCACTATCACCAGTCATAGCAATTTTTTCATACGAAATTAGGTTCACATTGGCCAGCACACTGAAATTCCACTTTTTATCGCCGACATCTTTGCGCGTGGAGCTTTTCTTCGACTTGTTCTCATAGTGGCTAGGTCGGTTCTTGTCCTCCGAAATCCACCAACGCTGCATTTCAATTTTTGGTTTGTCTTTTGGCTTTTGAATGAACTAAAATAAATATTTGGAAAAGTTACTAAAAATTTGTAAAAATATTAATTTTAAAAGCTCAACAATTAACTTCTTGAAACTGTGCCAGCTGTTCTTCACAATATGTTTGTACATGATTTATACTCTATGTGGTGTGTAAGATTTACAATGTATAGTGAGATCAAGAAACTGTTCGCACTTGTTACTAAACTTCAAAATTGCCATAAGAATAAGAAACTGACTTTTATTTCAAAGATTACATAGATAAAAATGAAAACTAAGGTGAGAATTTGGAATTAGATATTAGCACACGGAACCACATATATTAACTTGAACTTTATCTATTTTATAAGTTAGCAAATATTTATTGTATCTAATGACCTTGATAGTTAAAATCTTAAATCATTCATACTGATTGTATTGGATACCTTTGGTTCATTAACTCTTAAATTCATTATTGTCGAAAGACTCACTAGCAATTTATTAAACTTTAACTTTTGTGTCGATCCAACTAATATTTTAACAACCACTCAACAATGCAAAAACTGTATAACTGAGTTTTTAATCGGCTGCTGTTGTGTTTTATTGATTGTATTGTTACTTGTTCTAAAAGATTACTTTAATTGCTTGCTATTTGCTACATTTTCTTTAACTGATAACAAATTCGCCATAATATCGCCATAAAATAAACTGTAAAGCACTCGAAAGTCGAGAGATCAACATGTTTGTGTTGAACGAACACATGATGAGAGAACAACAGAAAATTCTTTAATTAGTCGTCATTTGATTCTTCAAGCATTGAAATATTAAATAATCAGAACAAGGATAATACTGAGTAGAATAATGTTTTTGCACTAAATGAAACATTCAAACTTTGTATCCCTAGTCAGATTACAGTCCATTCGCCATAAATTGACAATAATTACACGCTATAAAGAAAACAAAATAATTTTACTTTGTTTTACTGAGAAATTCTAAATTACAACGCATTGGACCAGCTTGGTTTACAGTCTAACATGAATAAAATTCACGTAAAACAAATGCGGGAACCTTGAGCAACCAAACATTATTATGTTATTGCTGTTAAAAAGAAATATGCTATTGATTTTCAATGTTTAAGGCTGAAATGAAGTTTTAATTGAAAAAATTAGAGCTGAACGACTTTTTAGAATCGACAAATTCCTGATAATAAAAAGCTCAAACAACATAGTATTTATAAACAATTAAATCCGAGCCAAATCAGCATTTTTTATTATGATTGCTCAGTATGTATGGAAAGTTTGTTAGTTTTTTGAGCTGAAATGATTCGTATACTTTATATCTGAGATTGATTTATTACAAAAACAATCTTGTAAATTTTGCCCCATTTTCTCAAATACGGAAATCACCAGACTTTCACTTTCACCTCGAATGTCACAAAATACAGTTTGACTGCCACGAAGATAACTTACCTATGAGATTATCTCTCGGAAAATTAGGTCAGATGGTCTGGCACAATTTTCACTAGATACTTAGAAGTTGGTTGATTATGGTGTGGACAGCTAGTTACACAAATAATAAAACACTACGAAGAACGAAAAGTTCCAAAAATAAATGGGGAACTTTCAAGATGTTCGATTATAGAAAACCAATGTTTTCTGTTAACTTGTAATTATCATGTATCCATTGTCTTTGGATGTTAGCTCATAGTAATTTCCACTTAATGACCAGTATTATTCACTTAAATTATATTTTAAAATCTGAAATCACAATATCTCAACAATCACCTCTTAAGTTCACTGCTACAATGAAAATTATTTTCCTTATGATTTTACGTTTGGCATATTGCTGTTGTTTTCATTGCCATATTGAAGCTCGTTTACATTGCAAAGTAATCAAAATTGAAAATTGTAAGTTGGGCAATTTTTGAGCACAGCTATTTTCTTGAGTGTGGTACTAATGTTGAAATTTTAGAGCGGTTCATGATATATTTTGTAAATGTATCAGACTTCACTTTAGGGATACAAATAAGCTTTAATTCATGAATAAATTTTCAATCTTGTTAAATTTTTGATTAAAAACTATTTAATTTTGTATTATATGCTATGACAATTAATTCAGCTTTAATTAATAGAGTTTAGGTTTTTTAAGAATTATGCTGAACAATTAGCATAGCTTTTTGATATTATTCATTGTCTTTGCAACAGAATCTATTTTCTCATCTCTTTTAAATTAAATTCAAGAATCCTTTAAAAGTTTCCGTTATTTATGTTCGAATATATTTTGCAGGTTAAATCTTCGAAACAAAATTAAATCTTTATAACAAGCAAAAAAAAATGTATATAAGAGTAGAGGTGGTTTATGAAAGTTGTATTATTCCTCAAAATCTTCTGAATTGATGAATTTATATGGAGTTTATAAGATCCAATGCCGTAAAATCCAACAACAAATTGCGGTTTTTTGCGGTTTTTGTACACCCTGTGAAATATAACCGCTAAAAGAAAACAACAACAAAAAGTCAACAAAAGAGAAAAAATATTTAAAATTCGGATTTTTTGCAAAATAAACAAATTAAATAGATTGTGTAATGGCTAAAGCAAACAACAGTACAGAGTGGCTTGCTAGTAAAGTGTAGCCTGACTGTTTGGATATGAGCTCTTGGATTTATATGATATATCAAAATTTGATTTTCCTTTTGGGGCCCTTTTTGATTTTTGAAGCTACTTTAACAGCTGGTCATTTTGGTACAACTTCATCTTGTGATAAAACCCGAAAGGTTCTTATTGATAGCTATGGGGAGATCAGTGATGGATTACACTCCAACTATACTCAAGTGAGTACATTTTTGTTACAGCTGGATCTTTTTTATTTATTTCATTGTAATTTAGGATACTACCTGTGAGTGGTTGATAAAGGCCCAAAATAATAGCCAGTTCATCACTCTTAAGTTCAATAGCATCAGAACTGAGTGTAGCTATGACTATATTTTCGTTTACGATGGGAATTCTTACCGCTCGCCACTTTTGGGTAGTTTCAGTGGAAAGACTGAGCCTCAAGAGCTGGTTGCACTTTCAGGATCGGTATGTTTTACAATCATTTACATTCTCTGAATTAAATATATATTAACAATTTTTTATTTCAGATGCTTATTCTTCTCTACAGCGATACTAATTATGTCCTTGATGGTTTCAAAGCTGAATACTCTGTATTTAACTGCCCAAGCAATTGCTCATCTCAAGGAAAGTGTCATAATCATAAATGTATTTGTCATGGTAACTGGATTGGTGCAGATTGTAGCCTTGAAGCGTGTGCTGATGGTTGTGGCTCTGCAGAAGGTCGAGGAGTTTGTCATGAGAACAGCTGTATTTGTCAAGAGGTATGTCTCATTTGTTTTTTTAAACATTCTTATTAATTAAATTTTTAGGGATTCTCTGGTCCAACATGTAAACTCGAAAAATCTAATCCAAATGCAAACAACGAATGGCACTGGATGTCCGATAATCATCATGGTTTATATCCTAGAGCCGCTCATACTGCTGTTTATATACAGAGTGCGGACTCGCTTTATGTATGGGGTGGTTTTAATTTAAACCAAGTTATGAGTGATATGCAGGTTTGTTTATCATATATTTTATGTCTTTGTAAGCAATGTATAGCATATTTTTGTTTTTAGATTTATCGTTTTTCAAGTAGCCATTGGGAGAATGAATTTGGCAAGCCATTAAAAAGTTCCTTTAATCTGAACAATTATGACAATGAGATTTTACGTGAGCTACTCCTGCATCCTTCAGAGAGAAATTTATTAGGTGTACCCAAAGATGCTTCCTTTTTCCGAAACTTCTTACTAACTTTATCAGATCCAAAAGCTGCTTTGAGAAAAGAGAGGTCGACTGGTAAAACTTTTACTGTTGAGCCGGAGCCTCGTTATGGGCATGCTGCTGCTTCGTTTGAAGGTATAAAATATAATTAATCTATGTTTTTATTAAATCTAACTGATTATCTCATTCCTTTTTAGATGGTTTTGCAATTTTTGGCGGAAAATTTTCAAATGGATCTTTAGGAAATGATCTCTGGCTGTATAATATATCTAAAACCGACTCAAAGTGGTCCCAGAGAGGACGTAAATCTAAATTTATTCCTCCAAGATTGACCAGACACACGCTCACATTGGCCAATGACCATTTGTACTTGTTTGGTGGAAGCACCGAAATTGGAGATTTTTCATCGAAGTAAGAACAAAATTTATCTGCTCGTTCTAAATAATATTGACGCATATTTTAAGATTATTCCGAATCAAACTCTCTGAAGATGAGCTTGAAGAACAATGGGAACAAGTAATTGAACATGGTGGAAAGACACTCGATATCAGAGTGGTTGCTCACACAATGATCTTCCATAAACAGATAAATTCTCTTATTCTTTACGGAGGTAAGTGAATTTTAAGCTAATGGATATTTACGGTCAAATAATTTTTAATTTATGTTAGGCATTCAAGTTGGTTTTGCAAGATTCTCAAAACTCTCGGATAAAATGTTTTCGTTCCATCTCGCTCATCGTCATTGGACAGAGATACTTTATCCAAGAACACCTCTCAGAGACGCTTATATTCCGCGAGAGCGAGCATTTCACACTGCTTCAGTTGTTGGAAATTATCTGATCATTTTTGGTGGTCTAGTACATAAACACAACAAAGAAGAAATTTGCTACGATAATCAAATGTATTTATATCATCTAGAATGTCATATTTGGGTCAATCAAGATGCTTTTGGTGCTAATGAAAATTCAAGGTATCCTAAGCAACAAGGTGTTTTTGCTCATGCAGCTGCAATAAGAAATGACAACACCTTAATAATTGTGGGAGGATATCATGGAAACGTTAACAATGATCTTCTGGCGTATACTCTACCAAAAATGTTGCTTGCATCACAGGACTCTGATGGTATTTGCTCCAAACATGCATCTGTTGAAACTTGTATAGCGAATCCTGAATGCGGGTGGTGTTCTGCTGACAATGTTTGCTATGGAAGAAATATAGCAAATTGTACAACTAATTTGCAAACAACAAGATGTCCAGGAATATGTGCATCACTGAGTGACTGTCATGCTTGTTTGATTCACTCCTCTCATAATGGTTAGTTTTTAATATTTTGAAAAAATCTAAAATTTAATATAAATTTCATTTTAGCTCAAACATCCTCCAACAAGTTGGGCCTTAGTCCATGTATTTGGTGCGTTCAAAATGCTCGATGTCATCAACGGAACGATAATTATGGTAAATTCCAAGCTATATTCAAGGAAACACATTTTCTTCATGTTTTATAATTATTACAGGTGCATGTGGTGAATATACTGATACTCCATCTCAAGATTTTGGGTGGTGGGGAGCGAAAGGTATGCTTAAAACGCAATTTGTCTGAAATATTCAAAATGTAACAATAAATATTTTATTTTTAGGCACTGAAATTGAAGAATTGCAACATTGTACTCGCCTTGATAAAAGAGCTGGTCTAGTATTTCTTAAGTACTTTCATCCGGTCAATTGGCAGATGCCCGATCATGTGTCAATTGTAAATGCAACCATGATTGATTTCAATCTGCCTGCACAAATAACACCATTAGAAAAATCTTTAAGCGGTGAGGTTGTAGTTCGGCTGTTGGGCTTTATTCGGCCTCCAGCATCCTGGAAGAATTCTGGTGAAATGCTGAGAATCTGTGCCAGTTATTCCGAAGTCGTTTTAAAAGTTTCAACCACTAGCGGAGAAGCAAATATACTGGCAGCGAATTTATCAGCTGAACAGACACAATGTATGTTAAGTCAGTGGCAAGACCTTGAAAGTCCAAGAATTTTAGTCGACTTACAAGCTAAAAAGAAGCCAAATTGGAGCAATTCAACAGGTGCAACATTCTCACCCTATCATCAGCAAAGTAAAGTTGGATTACAACACAATCGCAGTGTAGAAACTCCAAAAGCTTTCACCTTTGAATACTTGGAACCATTTTCAAATGGAAGTTGTGGGAATTACAAGAACTGTTTGCTTTGTTTGACCGACTCTCTTTGCGGATGGTGTGATTTAACGAATAGTTGCTTATCTCGCGATGTAAATGAAACAGAAGTTTGTGTAGTCGATGATCATTGGAGATATCTCACCATGACTCCTAGTCAATGTTCAAATTGCAGCAACTTTATATCTTGTGAGGATTGTATTGATTTTGGTCAATGCGAATGGTGGGCTGCTGATGCTAAATGTGGTCGAAAAGGACGGTCAAAAACAGCAATTATAGAGAGAGCACAGTGTCCGATTCCTTGTTATATGCGTCAAAATTGTTCGTCTTGCTTGAACGATAAAGGTCGATGTGTTTGGTGTGAAGCAACAAGTCAGTGCTTTAGTTTTTCTGTTTGTAAGTATCATCAACTATTTACCCCCATAAATAATAAACATTATTTTTAATTTTAGACACTAGCGAATATCAATTTGGACTTTGTCGTGAATGGCTGGACCAAATCCCAGTTGTAATTCCACCAGAACCCAACTTCCCAAATAAAATTCAGCCAGTTCAACAATGCAAATCTTGCATGAGTCACACCAATTGTTCATCTTGTCTTCAAGCTCTCAGCTGTGGATGGTGTTACTTTAAAGAGAATCCAATAGATGGAGCGTGTGTTCATGGTGACTTCAACCAATCCGTCGTTAAGTGCGAACAAGTTTTAAATGCAGCCGAAGAAGATACTCAGTGGGTTTATGCCCAATGTCCTGATTATAATGAATGTAGTCTTGGACTCCACGATTGTCACGAGAATGCAAAATGCTATAACACTCACGGTTCTTTTAGTTGTCAATGCAAGAAAGGATTTATTGGTGACGGTCGTACCAGATGTGACAGAACTTGCTTTGAAACTTGCTTGCATGGTCATTGCTCTAATCAGCCAGAATTTGTTTGCCGCTGCTCATTAGGATGGACTGGAGTAGATTGCGGAATAAACTGTGGGTGTAACAACCACTCAACTTGCAATGAAGTTCTCGGAAAATGCGATCTATGCCAATTTAACTCTGAAGGAGATTTTTGTGAGAAATGTGTGCCAGGTAGTTTTGGTAACGCTACAACTGATATTGGATGCATGCCCTGCGATTGTAACAAACATGAGAATCTAAGCAAAGGTATATGTGATGAAGCAACTGGTCAATGTTTCTGCGAAGATAACACCGAAGGAATGAATTGTGAAATTTGCAGTAAAGATTACTATGGAGATCCAACAGAAGGTGGCCAGTGCTTTCTACAATGTGAATCAAGAGCCATAATTAAAAGTCAAAGTCAAGGATTGGGATCTTATCAAAGTAGTTTGAATACTAAAGAATGTTTATGGATTATCAAATTAGACGATCAACCGGAAATGAAAGATTCAATTATACAGTTAGAAATTGAAAAAGATGATATGAACCTAACTTGTGATAGTAATGCCGTGTACGTTTACAATGGTCTTCCTGATTTCTCTGGTGTGGCTCAACAACAGCAGCTGGTTAGTGTTCTTTGCAATGAAAACAGTTTACCATGGCTAGTAGAATCTAGAACTGGTCACATGACAATCTACTTCAAGCACGGGAAGAATAATCGAGGTTTCAATGCAAAGTATTCAGTTTTGAGCTGTGGTCTCTCCACTTGCTTACCACCATACGTTTGCGATTTTAATCAAAAATGCGGATGCCCTGATAGAAAAACTGGAATAAATTGTACCTTCACAATTTGTCCAAGTAATTGTAATGTTGAAAAACAGCAAGGTACTTGTGATGAAGCATATGGTAGATGCATTTGCATTGAAAACTTTGGTGGAGATGATTGCTCAAAGAAAATCAAACCAAATGATATCACACTTACGGAATTGTTCAATACAGAATTGTTAAGTGAATCCTTCCAACATTTGAAAAAAACTTTGCCAAGATTTGGCCACACTTTAGTTTTTGATCGCAGATCTTTATGGATGATTTTCGGATTTTCACTATCGCATGGATCTCTCAACGATATAAGGCAGTTTGATACCAGAAATAATACGTGGATGCAGGTTAGTTAATAAAATATCTTATATGTGGATCCAACATTTGAAATCTAAATATTTTTAGGTAACAATCGATACTACTCCAGAAGTGAAGATGCCAGTTTCCAGATATTTCCATGCTTCAGATATAAACCCATCGAAACAAACAATTTTCATTTATGGTGGCCTGAATTTTAACATTAAAAATAAAAGTGTAGAAATACTTCATGATTTCTGGCAATTCAGCATTCAAAACCAGCGCTGGAGCGAGGTGGAAGTAGCAAATAATAGTGAAGCTCCAGTTCCACTTGCTGGCCATACATTGACATTTATGAAAGATTCTAGTGAAAAGGAAACTTTATTATTAATTGGCGGGTACTCCAATGTTACGAACTCAGAATGGAGTAACGGAATTTGGGAATTTAATTTGCTGAGCAAGAAGTGGACTAAGTTAACAACCACGGGAGCTGCTTCTGTTGGTATCTTTGGTCATTCCACAGTTTACCATCAACAGTCCCAAATGCTTTACGTTTTTGGAGGATATCAGTTGATTAAGGGAAAGATTCAAATCTCAAATAAACTACATTCATTCCACTTCACAAAGATGGCTTGGAGCGAAGTACCAGTCTTTCAAGATGTTAACAATCCAGAAGACTTTTTACCCAGAGCACGCTTTCTGCACTCTGCGATAAGCACAGAAAACTACATGCTAATATATGGTGGACAGACATTCCCGCATAATTCAAGCGACGTTTTGAATGCCTATGTTTACAAGTGCAATGCTTGGATTCGGTTAACTGAAGATGCAGAGATTATTGGCATGTTTCCTACTCCTACATATGCTCAAGGTAGTATTCAATTAAATCTTCTACAAAAAAATAGTAAATTTACTTCTTTTTTATTAGGTATGATGCAAGATCCAGAAAGTGGTCTAGTATTTGTAGCGGGTGGTTGGGACGCAAGTTCCAGTTTTAAAATTACAAAAATTCACATTCCAGCGGATCTCTGTCATTTATTCTCAAAAAGTAAATATCTGTGCCGTCATTTTGTTGGCTGTAGTTTTTGTACAGTGAGTGAGTCGAACAATGAGAAAAAAACCAACTGTTTCACGAACGGACAGTCCAGCAGTGTTTGCGAAGCTCGTGAAGGATTCCTATCTTATAATCATGGCACGGCTTGCGATGATGTGTGGATATCAAAACGAAATTGTACCAGTTTCTTATCTTGCTCTTCTTGTTTGGCTTCTTGGCCAGCTCATCAAGAGAAAAATCCAATTTGTCAATGGTGCCGTGCTGAAGAGTGTGAAGGTGTTGGAGGTAAATGTGTGTCAGCTAACGCAGATTGTAGCAAGGAGACCCAATGTGAAACTTTCAAATCTTTTGGACTACCTGATCAATGTCCAGAAATAAGTTGTGCAGCTTTCGATTGCGAGAGTTGTATGGCTAGGCCTGGATGTAGCTGGGGAAGTAACGATGAAGGAATTAAGTGCATGTCAAGCTCCCAAATACTGCAAGGAGCTACGGAACAAAAAACTCCTAAAATTTTTACTAGTTGCCCTGTTAAATGCGGTAAACTTGAAGATTGCAGAGCTTGTTTAAAAGAAACGAGCACAGAAGGAGGATATTCTCAGTGCCATTGGTCTACTCGATTACATAAATGTATCTCGCCTGCTTACCAGCCTCTACATTGCGTAGGAGGAATTTGTGGATTGATATTATCAGCTGAAGAACATGAAGAGTGCCCTGAATCTTGCGAATCGTATGGACAGTGCTCAAAATGTTTGCAGAATGCTCACTGTGGTTGGTGTTCTGCTAACGGACTAGATGGAGAAGGAGTTTGTATTGAGGGATCTCTTGATCGAAGCTCGAATGATTCTTGCGCTGTTGAATATGCAATGCACTCTAATGTCTCTGTGAGTTCAGTAAATTTGAACTTCACATGGAACTACGTTAAATGTCCAAAAGAAAATGAATGTACTAACAAGTTAGTATATTGGTAGTTTTAAAAGAAAATAATTAAACTAATAATAATCTCTCTTTTAGACATCACGAGTGCATGCATCCCAAAGAAAAATGTGTTGATCAGCCGAATGGATACAAATGCATTTGTGGAGATGGTTTCAAGTCGTCCTCGGATAACCAATGTATACCAATTTGTCCTTTAGGATGTCAGAATGGAGAATGTGTAGAGCCAAATTTTTGTAAATGTGATTTTGGTGTAGTTGGATCTAATTGCTCCACACAATGTCAATGCAATGGACACTCGGTGAGTAAAACTTATATACTACGGTATTAGGGAAAGTCTAAGAAATTAATTGGTTCTCATCATTTTATTGCTCTTCATTTCGTATTTCGAATCAACAGAATACAATTTTAAATTTACTTATTTTTGGACAAAGTTCTTTGTTTTTCGGCAAACTCAACCAACTTTTTATCAACATGAAGACCCTTTCTTTCTCTAATTGCATCCATGTAAACCTTGGCTTTATTCACAAAATCTGCCTTATTCCCAAACTGCTCGAGTTCATCTTCAGTGCGTGGTGTCCAGAAAGGATCAATATCGACAATGGCCCAGTGACTAAATGAAAGTTGTGGCATAGCCAATCCTGAAGTTTTCACTCTGATTTCACTAGCTAGGTCCATGGATTCAATCACTGGTAACTCAGCTAAAACATGCATATCGCTGCTTCCTTCAATCATTTCGCAAGATAACGTTTTTCCACCACGCTTTCCTAACACTGATTCGAGTTTACCAATCACTTCTTGGTTGGCCACAATGAAGCAACTGTAGATTGGAGCTACTAGTCGTTGTGGTTGTGTTTGAAAAGCTCGCTTACAACCATCTTTAACTGCTGTAATTAGTTGACCTAAAAGATTTCATTGTTTAAAAATATTTCCTATAAAACTTTAAGAAAAATAGCTTACCAGAAAGTTGTGCATCCAACTGAATATTGCTTTCAATGGTCCAATCTTTAACTATGAAGCAAACTCCATGCACAGGTTCATGACATAAAGGACCAGCCTCTACAAATGCTTGAAATCCATTCACAAAAGCATGATCGTAGTTTGAACGCACATCAATTGAAGACTCAGCTAAATTTTCTGACGTCCAAAAACTTGGGTGCTGGTAGTCTGAAGCATTGAGAAGAAAGTTGGTTCCAGTTTTTTTCGATCCAATAGCCCAAATTTGTTCAACATTGTAAAATTGTCCAAACTCAGTTCGAATACATTCTTGCAGCTCTTGCCGGATGTCGCTTAGAGACTCTAAAACGTTATTTGGTACATTCGAGCGATCAGAGGTTTCCATGAATATCTGAAATTAAATATAAATATTTTTATTAATCATACCACGAATTTTTCAGTTTAAGTAAATCATACCTTTAAAACCTCCTTGTTTTTATCAAGTAACTGCACGATTGACTCTGATAAAGGTTGTGCCAAAATCTTAATAGAACAGGTATTATTGCTTGTCTGAATTACCGTGTCTTCTACTTTTTCGCCTTCCACAATAGTCTCCATAAACGGCACAATAGGATTCGATACACGTAACTTGATTCTCGCAAAGCATTCTTCCAAATCTTTTATGCACTTTTCTAAATGAACACCACCCAAAGTTAAAAGGACAAATTCTCCAGTACTTTGTACAAGCACTTGCACGCTCGAGTCTACTTGATTGAGAATTCGAAGACCTCTTCGCAATTTTGGAAGGTCTGAAGCTTCATGTGGTTCGATTGCTACTCGGAGAATTGGTTGAGCCAGAATAGGAAGCTCGTTGAAGGGTGGGCAGCTAATTGTGTTTGCTAAGGTGGCTGTTTTGGTTAAACAACTTTGTAAACCGCCAATTCCAATAACGTTACCAGCTGGTGCTTCTTCAACTTTTTCTAAATGCTTGCCCATCATCAGATAAAGGTGTTTTATTTTGATCTTAATGAGTGATGTTCCTAATCGGGGATCATGACTTTGGTCTACCAAATAAAGTTCTTCACCACACTTTAAAGTTCCACTAAAAACCCTTGCAAAGCCAATGAGTACTTCAAAGTCCTCTCCATCAACAACTGTCTCGTCCGACTCAAAATCTGCGACAACCAAAGAACGATCACTAGCTGCCAAGACTTTAAAAGGTACAGGGAACATCTTGGAAACAAAAGCGATTTGATTATCGCTATGAGCATCGCATGAAACTAAGTCGTTTAGTAGAATTTGGGTAGCTTTTGGGTAGGAGCTCACTTTGCTAGGATGAAATGCACTAATCAATCCATGTATCTTGGCTGCACCGACTTGGCTAGGATTAGGAATGTGCTGAGTGGCCATTAAAAGAATAGTTTCTTCAAGTGGCAACCACTGGTTAAAAATATTCTTTAAGGGTATATGGCAATCAGTATATGTTTGCTTCTTGTGAGTCACTTTAAGTTGCTCACAAATTTTTACTAAGTTGTCAATATCTTTTTTCTCAACCGTTTCATAAACTTTCCATATTGATCGTAGTACAAGTTGCACAAAAGCAGTTTCTTTGCCTTTATCAGCTGCTCCTTGATGAAATTTTTTGTGTTTGGCATCGAAATATTGATCGCCCCATAGTTGATCTTTAAGCTTTTCAACTGGAAGTCCACATTTCGCCTCATATTGACGGGCAAAGTCCATTAGTGTGAACCCCCAACCATCAATCGCCGATCCAAACACAACATTACCCAATCTCGGATCAAAATAGAGATTTGAATCATCTGAATCTTGAAGCGCGGACTGTTGATTTGCATTTTCTGAGATTTCTTCATTGGCAAGAACATCTGATGCAAAAAGATTGCCCATAACAGAGTTAACATTCTCCAGAACTCTCTGCAGATGCAAATACGCTTCCTCAACATTCATTCGCTTTTCAAGAATAAGTCTATCTATTTTATTGAGGAATAAAATTGTTTTTAGACGCTGATCATAAGCTTGCTTAATGCAAATTCTAGTTTGTGCACAAACTCCTTCCACTGAATCAACCACAATAATAGCTCCATCACATACTCTTATAGCAGCAGCAACCTCACTGGAAAAATCTACGTGTCCCGGAGAATCAATGAGGTTAATTAAGAACTCTTCTGTTCCCAATTTTGGTTGAAAATAAAGCGAAATTGAAGAGCTTTTCATTGTAATTTGCCTTAACTGCTCATCTTCTCTGCTGTCCATATATCTCATCTTTCCAGCTAATCGTTGAGATATAATACCTAAAATTTAGATAAATTGTTAATTTAGTTCAAGGTGAAACTGAACGTTTTTTACCATTGCTGGCAATTAAAGAATCTGCCAAAGTAGTCTTCCCATGATCTACGTGAGCTAATATACAAATATTCCGGATTTGTTTTGTCTGCTTTTGCAGTTCCTTGAGTTTATCGATGCCGGCAGGCATTATAAGTTTGATATTTTAAATATTAACACAACTTTTCGCAAGACTCAATTTTAAAACGAGCAAGTTAATATTTACATTGATTTCGTGCTAAAAATTATTCATTTTCAAACTTTGATTAATCAGACGGAAATATAATTCAACATTTTGGCGCGATTCATATGTTTTTTCGAAAGCTTTTAAATAAAAAACTAATTTAGATTTTATGTTTTTAGAATTGCATTGGCCCGGACAAACTGGATGAATGTGTAGAATGTCAGAACAACACGATGGGTGATCAGTGTGATAAATGCAAGCCATTCTTTGTGGGAGATCCAAAAGACAACGGGGAATGTATTTCATGTAATGATTACTGTTATGGTCATTCAGATATATGTGTAGCCAAGGATATTGAAGGAATAAGTAGAAATGCTTCAAGAAATGATTTGGAAAAGGACCTGACGGAAGGACCATTTGAAGATGCAGTTTGCTTGTTTTGTGCTAATAAAACTGAAGGTAATCGATGCGAGAGTTGTGTTAGTGGGCATTTTCGAGGAAGTAACACAGCTACAGACTCTTGCAGAGCTTGTGAATGTAACGGGCATGGAGACTCATGTGATCCAAGTAAGTTTTTATCATCTTTGTAAATATTTATGATATGTCTAACCTTTTTTCTTATCTTCTAGTTACTGGGGAAAAATGTAATTGTGGAAACAATACTGAATCAGATTCTACATGCTCTGCCAAATTTGCAGTAAAAAATTCAATCTACCTTTGTTGGATGTCACAATGCTCCAAATGCAAAGAAAGTTACTCTGGTCATCCAAAATCCGGTCATCAGTGCTACAAACATATCACCATAGATTCAAAAATGTGTCTAGATGCCAAATCTCTAGACGAATGCAAAACTAAACCTCAACCCTTGAAAGCTGGTCAAACTGTTTTCTTTGTGGTTCAACCACGTTTTATGAACGTTGACATTCGAATAATTATGGATGTCACGCAAGGAGAGTTAGACTTCTTCATGAGCTCCCAAGATGACTCATTTGTGGTATTGAACAACAAATCTAACGGTGGCCAAGAAATATACTTAGACAATAAGTATCAATACGTGCAAGACATCACAGATATTGATTTCAGTGAAAACTTAAATTTAAGTCCTTTGCTCAGCAAGAAGAGCAATAATTACGATAATGTGAGTACAGCAGCTCATAGCTTTTTTGAAGATCGTAGTAGTGGAAATTTGGACTGTAGATCTTCAAATGGAAAAGGTTTCTACGTGCAAGATAAACAGGCAGAAGGTTTGAGTACTTTTATCACGTTGAATCAATGTCAAACGTTGATCCGTGTTTTTGGCTTGAAGAATCGCTTAGTACTCACTCTACCACAAAATGTTCACAATTTGTCAGGAACCAGGTTTTTTATAGCTATTAGAGCCGCTCAGAGCTCAGCAGCCAACTATGGTTTACTGTTCTTCCGTCAAGATCAATTACACATTGATCTTTTTGTATTTTTCTCCGTATTTTTCTCCTGTTTCTTCCTGTTTTTGGCTGTTTGTGTGGTGAGTTGGAAGGCTAAACAGGCGGCAGATATGCAGAGAGCAAGAAGACTAGCTGTAGTTGAGATGCTGCACATGGCTCAGCGACCATTCTCAGTGATTATGTTGGATGTTTCAGCGGATAATGGTGGAGATAATCCTGTGAGTCGCTGGCGACCATCAAGCAGTAAAAGCAGGAAAAATGATCTTAAAATGCAAAGCCATCGATTGATTGCTCTGGAACCCCTTGCGGATGATAATGCCGCAGTTTGTACAATTTTCGTGAGACTTCCTGGAAAAAATAAATCGCCAGTATGTTCATTAGCGATTGCTTCCGCTCTTATAGTCAATAATCCAAGGGTCAACCTTTTTTCTAATCGATTGCAGCACCGACAAAATCAACAACAGCAATTGTTTTAATATTTGCGTGAGCTTTAAATTAATATTAATGGTATTTGAATAATTGTGAGTATATTTTGAATTAAAAGCTCAAATTAAGCTTTTTATAGCTTTGTGAATTAAATATATGGAATTAAAACTTTTACATCACAACTGTCTGGTTGTTGAGAATTTGTTGTGAATATCTTTTCGTATCTACTAATTTATCTGTAAAGTTGTGCATATCAAAGACTTTGTATTAAATACTGCATCCACCTTCTATTTGTATTATTTTTCAATGCTTGAAGTTTTCATAGTCTCTCAAATTTACAAAAAAAAATCTCTTACATTTTTATCAGAATCTCTCAAGCCTTTTTCAATCTTATTTTATAGTAGAACTTTCATTTGCCAAAAAAAAATTGTTAATTGAAACATAAATGAGATTTAAATTATCAGACAACAATTTGATTATAATGTTTTGTCCTTTTTCTTAAGAATACTAGCCACTTTATAAATTTAGTAAATTATATATAAACTAGCATTTTGGAATATGCTACTGCAGTAATGACTGATTTATAGAAAACATAATTAAAATGATCTTGAACCAAAATGACGTGAACTTAATTATATCGTGTAAACTGTAAATATTATCAGTAAGGGCAAAATACTAAAATTTGGATTATCTTCTAAATCAGATGTAGTGATTTTAAAATATGAAGACAAAATAATAGCAAAGTAATCACTATAGTTCATTAATTTTATCATGGAGTATTAATTAAAGTACTTGGAGTCACACTGTATGAGGTCAGTGTTTGTACAGAAAAATTGGATGTCCAAAAATCCTTTTAATTATTTCCTAGTGAATTTCGAAACTTTGAAGTTGTGATTCCTTTTTATTTAATAGATACTTCATGGGTTAAATGGTCTTTAACGGTTCATTGTGTAACAAAATATATTATAAATACATAGCAAAAGCTGGAATATTTGTAATATTATAGAATTAGTGCAATTTGTACAGTATTGGACAGCCAAGACAACTATATTAATTGTTAAAAAGGAAACAATAAATTATTTGCAATAAATTGCTGAAGTGTAGCAAAAGTATTTTTTTTTATCTTCAAGAAACATTAAATGTAACATGTTCTTATCGAGAATTACGTGTAAATATTTGCTTTCAGAAAATGTTGTTAAATTGTTATTTTCATTTTTACTAATTGATAATTGAACTGGAATGTGAATGACTAAATCTCTTCAGCAATTACCTTTTTTATTTACAAATATTGAGAATCATTCAATTTTATACAGATTAGTGTTAATGGATTTTAAAATGTTTTGATCGTATTTTGATTGAATAATACATTTACAATTTATGCATTGATTTTGTATTTTCATTTTGGTTATAAAAACAAAACAAGAGCCACTTGTTGCACAGGAAAGATATGAATGAATGTTAAAAGTAGTAAAACTCCTCGCCGAAAACCATCAACACATGGAAAATTCCATAATTTATGTAAATGATTCACGACAAGCACCTAAGAATTTTTAACGGTAACCAAGCACTGCATTTGAGTGTATGCTCGCAGTGAATAGTTAATTTTCCCACTAGCTGCTCATTCGACTATGCTTGTGTTGTTTGGCTTCAACATTTTCGTACACACATTATTTTATTTGTTCATTTTATTATTCCACGTCGTTTTTGCTTTTCAGTCGGATGGTAATACACCTTTACGCGAGTCGCTATTGAAACCTTCCACGTACAAGAGTTCTCTATGTCACTTTCATTGTTTTAATTAGATTGGTTGCTTTTAGGGCTACCAAGAACTCTTAAACTCAGTAAATTCTGGTATGTACAACAAAGTGACGGAATCTGTTCAAGTGTTGCAACATTTTAGTGATAATATCTGTTTAAAAATTGCATTATGAGCGCAAATTTGACCGGAGAGCCCAAAAAATCCGATGAAGTGGATCATTCAGCGCTGCAGGTGGTTGTGGCTGATCCATTGACTAATGACCTCAATAATAGTAATAATGGGGCAGCTGATAAAGCGTCAAAGTGGGTGAAGTTTGAGGAAGACGACGAGGATAAATTTAAAAATGTTTCGCTCAATGATGACTCGCGAAGTTCCATGAATAAGGTATGAGATTGTTTTGCATTTTGTAAATTTGCATTTATTGTTCAGATTTTAGTCGTAAATATTATGTAACTCGATACATATAATCAGTGGCAATGAAAGTAATAAGTCTGTTATCGGTGTTTCTTCAATAATTTTGAGTTTTAAGAAATTTAACATAAATATCCAAATAAAAAAACTTGTTTGCGGTTCTTGTTTTGACCGATTTTTGGGTCGATCAATTCAGTGCAACGAGTTTTATACATTTTAATGATAAATTTTCCATGGCTGATGTATTTTTATCATTCTTTATTGAGAATTTGTCAAATTTGATTGAAAAATGGCATGTTTTGTAGAATATTTACATGTTTACAGTTTAACATCACAATAACAATCTTGAATAAATTATAAACCGTTGCAAAAAATCAATTCGTCTCAAAGAAATAAATAAAAATTTACATACATTATTTAAGGATTCATCACCGAGCTTTCCTACTCGTAATGATGGTCCACCAGTTCTGGATGCCAGCGAAACAGTTCACGTGACTATTGACAATAAGCAAACAAGCACACCAAAGCATCATGTGCATCACAAAGCAAGCGTAAATAATAATACCAGTTCAGCAAGTAAAACATCACAAGCCGCTGTAATTGAAATTCAAACAAATGAACAGAGTCCGACAACGCCTGCTTTGCGGACCATTGAGCTTTCTTCGGGGAGAGTACGAGAAGGCTTTGCGAATGGAGAGATTATTGTTACTTTACAACCTGGTAAGTGATAATTAATTTTTAAGGAAATTTTTAAGTAAAATTTTTAATCTAATTTCTTTTTCAGTAAATGTGAATTGGGCTTGGATAACTCCTGCAGTATTCCGTCCAGAGTTGGTACCTGAAGAGCTCATGGCACAAGGACTAACGTTGACCGTCGAAGAATATGTTCATGCTATGGAGATCCTCGTGAACGATTACAGATTCACACTTTACAACATTTGTTACAAAAGAGTATTAGTCTGTTGGATTATTTTGGCTTTTTGTGTCCTCATGGGATTGCTATTCAGTGGACTAACTGGCATTACACTTTTCTCACTTGGAGTTGGATGGCTCTTCCTAAATGCTGGTGCAATATTTTTATGCATGGTATGAAACATTTTGTTCTGAATAGTTATTTTGAAATTATAAATCTATTATCTATCATTTTAGTTCGTCAAACTTCGATTAGCTCGAGGTCTGGAAAGATGTCTAGCTCGAGTCAACAAGCAATTAATGAAACACAAAATTTTACTAGCCTTGGACGATCGAGGCAATATTTCCTGTCACAAAGTTCACCTGATTTTCATGTATTTTGATTCTTCCAAATGTCGAGACTATTTGCACCTCTACTTAGAACGAAGTGAACAGAATGGCAACGCAATTCAGCCTGGCTGGGAGTCAAGAATGGATGTAGCTAATAACGATATTGTTATCCAAGGAGCCAACACCACTAGAGTATCTAGAAAACAGGTATGTAACATAATCAGTGTATTTAGACCGTTGAACCAATATTTTAGGTGCAAAAATCATCGCAGGCTTTAGCTGAAGAGTTTTACTTGCGCTATCTGCAACGATGGGGTAAAGACTTTTTACGACATCGATTGGACTGGATTTTGGAGGAGAATGGAAGGGAAGTTATTGCCCAACCACGTCATCTGCAAACTGCTTACTGTCCTTGTCAATACGCTGAAGAAGTTCTGATGAACAAAAAACCAAAAGACGACGCTAAAAAGTCTTGCTGCACTTCCTTTCACGATAGTTGTCGCAAATATGGATTTAGTCTATAAATTAGAAGCTTTTTTTTATCACAACATCACGTTTAGTTAACAATAGCATCACAACTATTTTTTATATTTTAGGAGTTAGTTTACAATTTTTTTTTGAATGTGGTGATGGTTCCAAAAAATCTTAAAATTATTATAGTTTAATTGCTTTCTGTCAGCTTGACTAAATGTTAAGGGTATTGTGCAACTTTAAATTTCTATAAAACTTACAGGAGCACGCGGAATTGTTGATATTACGATATGGATCTCGCTGGGGAAACCAAGCATTACGTGGGATGCTCGATGTCACAAACATGGATCCTGCCAGACATCTCGAAAGATATCATTGTCCTTGTCAATTCATAGAGTATCACTTCAAAGAAAAACCTGTAGGCAAGTGTTCTCCCATCATTCAATTCTTTATTTGCTATTAATATCACATTTTTAATTTTGTCGCTAATAAACACTAATTCTCATCCAAGGTTTAATTTTAGAGGTGGAGATAAACTAACGCATTCAAAGTTAAACATAGTTTATCATCACCTCAATCACAAAACCTTGCTTTCACAGTAATATTTAAGTTTTATAATCACTTTTTAATCACATGGGTCTTTGGAATTTCCTTTAATCTCAGATAATAACTCAAATAATTAACAGGTAAATATTTAACAGGCTGACTTTTAGGATATTAGACTATTAAAAATGATAATTACATTTAAAAAGTATTATTAAAAGAAAACTATAAAGTCATTAGAAAATCCACAAATTATTCGAGATAAGAAAAAAAACTTTATTCCACTATTTTTATCATAAGAAAATTAACTAATTTATGTTTTAAGAAAGTTTTATTTGTTGAAATATTTACACAGATATTTAGATAAGATAAGAGTCCGTCCAAAATACCATTTGTATCTTAAAAGAATGTACTTAAGAAATAGTTGAAATATACAAGAAAATTCTATTTTATAAACTTTAATTGTAGTTTGATTGCTTCTGGTCCTTCCATATCTTTTGGTTTCTGTTTCTGTTTTCTACATGTTTTCATATTAACCATTATTTATTAAAGAAACTCTATTAATTATAATTGTTTTATCATAGGTTCGTGCATGTGTGTGCCTTATACATCTGATTTGAATCACATGCATTATTACTAAGAGTGAAATTGAGTTAATATGGATGAGGAGGATCATTTCTGATCTCAGATACGCAAGCCTCGTGAAATTGAGTTCAAATCAATTGTTTCATAGGTCACACTTAATATTTATTATGTACTTAGACTATCTTTAATCAAAAAAGTATTACAATTGAGCATTCAAGACAATAAAGCGAATCACAACAATTAACGAGCTCGGATTTTTATTTTTAAAAAGCTTATTTTCTGGAACTTCCGGTTTAACGGCTACAATATTCAAACTTTATCAAAGCTTTTTGTGCTAAACCGCGAGGGTAAAATAATAATATTTAGCTATATTTTAGATAATTATTTAACGCAAGTAAATATTGTGCAAATCTTTTTAAGATTTTTGCATGTAGTTAATCACATTATAACAGTCTGGAGGCTCGGGCAGTAATTAAATAACTGTGTCATGAATATCAACTATCAGATTAGGTAAGTTATCTAATTTTATCTACAACTTTTATATGCAATTTTATCATACTTCCAGCAATGATTAGTTGAGAGAGAGTTAGAATTAATTGAACGTACTGATAAGATAGCTGATTCTTAATCTGCCAGTCATCGTCACCGTCAAGCACTCTTTCTACGTGCTAAAGCTGAACTAATAGTGTTTCAAGTATTTTTTTTTTTCGCGGAACAAAAACCAAGGTCAAAGAATATTCACATAAGAGGAAATTAAGACCATTCTAATTTTAATCAATCAAAAAACAATCGAAGAATGAGCAAGGCCACGTTAGCTATCATAGGCGTTTTTGCTGGTTGCTGCTTAAATGTGGTCTTTCTTGAGTTGTTGGTTAAGTAAGTAGTTTCCTTTTTAGGTATGAATAACTTCTAATTTTTTTTTTCATTTTCAGAAATGATCCAGGATCAGGAAATTTGATTACATTTCTCCAGTTTTTGTTCATTTCACTGCATGGATTTATATTTACCGCCAAGTTTGGAACTGTTAAACCCAAGATTGGTTTGAAAGATTATTTAATCTTGGTTGTTATGTTCTTTGCATCCAGCGTTTGCAATAATTATGCTTTCGATTTTAACATACGTAAGTTAAATACAATTCCTTGATATTTCATTTGATTATGAGTTTTTGTTTTAGCTATGCCATTACACATGATCTTCCGTGCTGGGTCGCTAATTGCTAATATGATAATGGGTATAATAATTCTTCGGAAGCGCTACGAATTCTCTAAATATTTGTCAGTATTTATGATAAGTGTTGGAATCGTGCTATGTACCATTATTTCTGGAAGTAATGTCAAAAGCACTCAAGTGAATGTAGATGCCGTCGAAGACCCAATGTCTGTACTATTTTGGTGGTGCTTAGGGATCGCACTTTTAACGGTTGCTCTCTTCATTTCTGCTCGTATGGGATTATATCAAGAGGTCCTTTACAAACGTTATGGAAAATTCCCCGATGAAGCATTGTTTTATACTCACCTGTTGCCATTACCATTCTTCTTCATGTTATACCAAAATATTTATGATCATACAGTAATTGCGACCAGCTCACCAGTTTTCACATTGCCTTTAGTGGAGTTTGATCTTCCCATTCAATGGATATATTTGATTGCAAACGTTTTAACTCAATATTTGTGCATTAGCTCTGTCTACGTCCTTACTACGGAAACGTCTAGCTTGACTGTTACACTAATTGTAACCTTAAGAAAGTTTGTCTCTCTGATCTTTAGCATATTGTAAGTTCATTTTATTGACCATCTCTTTTTTGTTTGTTTAATTTATTTAATTTTTAAGGTATTTCCGCAATCCATTCACTATTTATCACTGGATCGGAACTATTTTGGTGTTCTTGGGAACCATTATATTTACGGAAGTTGTACCCAAGATCCGGAACTCTATGAAAGCAGGACCAAAAGCTGTTGAAAATGAGAAAGCCAAGAAAAGCAACTAAGTGTGATCAAATAACAAAGTTTCTGTTTAATTTTAAGTTTTAAATACATTTTTTAAATCAATTCAAACTAGCTTTTTAATTTCAAGAATCCTTTGCAAGTTCTCTTCGATCTCTTTAGTAATTCCAACATGTTGCTCTTGCAAATCACTCTTTTCTTGAACTATTGTTTTTTTAAGTTTTTCTAAATTCGAATCAATAGTTTTTAAATTCTCAATGTCCATTTGATGTCGTTCAAAGTTATTAAACCATTCTGAAATTTGTAGTTGCTGTCCTTGTGGATCTTGTGGAATAATAGGAAGTCTCAGAGGTGGTTTAGAAATCTCAAACGTTGAAATGTCCTCCATAATTTGACTAAAAATGGATTCATTGCTCTAATCAAAGTTTTCTATTGATATTTGAATTACTCACTTGAAAGTTAATGCATCAGGCATCTTTGGTAGCTTTTTATTGGAATTAAACATCTTTTAAAGCGTCTTTAAAGAATTTAAAGATAAAATATTTATGAAACCGAGTTTGGAATATTATAACCACACACTACTACAAAGTGCATTGTAAAATGTGTGAGTTTTGTGTGTCACAACTAATCAATTATTATATTAATTTTAATTTTTCATAATTTTGCTCACAACGGTTCATTTGTTTTTAAATGTGATTGAAATAATAAATAACGAAATAAAGGAAATTGAAAATTGAACAGTTCTATATTTTGTTTTTAATAAATTTTAAAAATAGATCAGTTTTTCGTCGATTAATTAATTTTGATTTTTGATTAAAAAACAAAATAATTACTGGACCAAATTTAACAAAAATGAGTAAAAGAAAGATCCAACACATTATCATTGATGAAACAAATGTTAACAATATAACTGTGAAACTAGAGAGTGATGGTTTGTAGTTTATAATGAATATAAAACTAAATTTTCATAAATTCAAATTTTAGATGAGGAATCACAAGAAGACCCTAATACAGAATATTATGACCCAGAAGAGGATCCTGATGGAACAGCTGTTTATCTTGATGACCAAGAAGATGAAAACCAAGAATATATCGAAGAAGATGTTAAAATAGAACAAACGGAGAATATTTCCACTGGACTATATTATATTTTAGGAGTGAAAAATGACGGCACAACATTTTACGAAGAGAGTAATCTAGTGGAATCTCCTTTGCAAAAACCCACAACAGTCATAAAATGTCCTATATGTGGTCAAAATTTCATTCAATTAAAAAAGTTAAAGAGGCATTTCCTCAATCATAAACAGAGAATTTTCAAAATTTCAAATGTTGAGACGTGTCAGTGCAAAATCTGTTTCGATAGATTTGATTCTTATCCAGAGTTTATTCAACATGCAGATAACAAGCATCTGAGACATCATCTTAAAAATATAGAAGAGTATAATTAGCTATTGATGTTTATAATAAATTTAATATAATAGGAAAATATATTTTGAAAAATATACCGCCAAAGTTTAAAATTTTTATTGGACCCCTCTGAAAAAAGGTTTAGCACATCAAAAATATTTTGTGCTAAGAATAAATTTGTGCAGAGTTATTTTTGATTTATTAATTAACTTAGGTATCTAGACAATTATTAAACAACTGTACAACCTAGAAATGCTACGTAGTCGAATGCTAGATACCTAGCAAGTGTTTTACTTTGAATTGAAATGTTTAGATAGTGTTTAAAGGAAGGAAATTGAAGCTCTAATAACAACAACAAAATGAATCAGAATCACTTTTCGGCTCAGCTAAACAGCTTCCAACCTCCGCTTTCATTCGTAAATACCGACATATCTCGAGTTTAATCAACTATTTAAATAATATCTCTTTAGGATGAAATCATTAACTCGGCTTTGCAAAACCAGAATCAAGGCGTCAGAGATGTTGGAACCATAGCTTCAGGCAACGAAAGAATTCTGTTAACTAGAGATTTGATGAGCGGAAATGTACCAATGATGAACTATCTTTCACATTCTGGAGAATCAGACGGTATTTTGCAACTTTTGCAAAACAAAAATCAACATAATGATTATCAACAACCCGTCATTGTAGCAAATAAGGTATTTGAATTTGGTTATACGCAAGCTTCTGACATTAAAAACTATAAATTTTTCAGTCCAACCACACTGTTTTGCCAACGATAGGTTCCAGTTATCGAATGATACCTCAATATGAAGACAACCTTTATAGTATGGATGATTTGGATAGAGTAATAGAAAATATAAGTTGACAGATTTAATCAGAACTAACAATCTAAACAATTTTAGAGTGACATTGAGAGCAACAACAGCCTCAATCGAACCCCAATGAAAACAGTAAAGCACTTGAAACGGAATTTGCCGCATAAAAAACGTATCGCCAAGAAGCTCAATTCAAATCCACCGTTTGACGACGAGGACATAATAACTGAAGAAGACGCTGGAAAGACAATAAATAATCCCAGTTTTTCTTGTATGCTGTGTAGTTGTGTTTTTGCTCATCAGATTGAGTTTTTTTTGCACTTGAAACAACATTATGAGCCTACAACTCAATTGCAGGTAGATTTACTTCCTGAACCAATCCATCAACCAGATATGCAAATAATACAAGAGGAGGATTCAGACACAGAAAATAACGAAAACACCTTAGAATTAGTTTCACACATTTTCACTAGCGATGACATCAAACCAAAAATTGAATCCACTGAAGCAGAAGACCAAATGCACAACGAGTTTAGTGAAAATGAAGATATGCTGGATGACATTCGGAGTGTTGTTGAAAAAGTTCAAGAAACAATTGCGAATGACGAAGATGTTGATCATGTTTTAGGTGAAAATGAATCTGATTGGACTTATCATCCAATTCAAGATAATATGGTGGACAAAGAAGAAGAGAGAATGAAGTTACAACATGAAATTGAACTACATGATTCTCAACAGATGATTCAAAACAACCAGGTTCAGGAGCACATTGAAGAGGCGCATTACGGATCGTTAGTTGAGTACAACCAAAGTATAGTGCACGAAGAGAATAATGATCATCACAATAATGTAGAGGAACCTACAGATGATGTGGAAGAAGAAGATATGCCTGTAAGCCCAGATCAACCAGATTCAGATAGTTATTTTTCAGCACGTAAGAAGTTTATTTATTTCAAAAACCTATTAAAGCTACATTGTAATTTTTAGATCAAACGGAAGTAGAACAAGAAGCACCAAAAAGAGTGAGGCGAAGAAAGAAGACTCAGGGCAGTGAAGAACACTCTTGTACTGAAACCGAAGATGATGAAGTTGAGGAAGAATTGAACGAGTGCCTAAAGAAGTTACACACTTATCAGTGTAAAGTGCCACAATGCGGCAAGTCTTTCAACTCGAGAACTGCTCTAAGCTACCATAAACAGACTCATAGGTATTTACATTATTTGATTTGGTGAAAATGTATTAATTATTGCATTTCAGCACTGAGCGACGATTTATGTGTGATATTTGCAGCAAAAAGTTTTTAACAAACTCCGCCTTGAAGGTACACATTAGGCTTCACACAAATTCTCGCCCATATCAATGTCAAAATTGTGACAAATCTTTCAGACAGTGGGGTGATTTAAAATATCACGAAACATCTCTTCATTCTGGACTCAAATTGCATGTTTGTGAATATTGTGGTAAAGAGTTTGCAAGGTAAGTTGATGAGATATTTAAATATTTTAACAGATTCAAAAATTTCACTTTTATTATAGGAAATATAGCCTTGTTATCCATCGGAGAATTCATACTGGGGAACGAAGCTACAAGTGTGAATACTGCGACAAAACTTTCAGAGCTAGTTCTTATCTTCAAAATCATCGAAGAGTACACACGGGTGAAAAGCCTTATCCTTGTGACACTTGCTCAAAAAAATTTCGAGTTAGGGGTGATTTGAAACGCCACATGAAAATTCATAATCGAGTTAAGACTGAAACGCAACGGGCGCCACTAAAAGAAAACAAAAAGAAAAATGAAAATGAAATTCAGAAAAAAATTGTTGGTGAAGTTCTCGAAGCAAGTTTTGATGAAGGCCAAATCAAAATTGAGATGGAGGAAAAATCTAGCAATGATGTGGTTGATTTGACTTTTAAGGAGGAACCCAACAAATGTAAACTGGTGTACTCATCAAAAGAAATTGAGATTTATACACGAGCTGAAATGGAAGAAGTACCTAACGCACCATTGATAGGCAAAAAAGACAAAAAAATTGAAAAAGCAAGCAGAAAAAAAAGAAGCCGAAAATGCAAAGGTCAAACGGGTCAACTTGCTGAGGAACTAGAACAAAATGGAAATTAATTCAAGAAGGTATCAAGTTTGCTTTAAAAAACTTTCATTGAAAGTCTAAAAAATCAAAATTATTATATTTTAGATTAATCCGGTAAACCAACAGCCTAATAAATAGTTTTAATCAAACACCAGTTATACAAGGAGAAGTTATAGTTTTGCGTAGTATTTAACATTTAAGACTTAAATTTTCAAGTTTTTCGAGATATCTAAAATGTATATAAATTTGTATAAAAGCAATAAGTCTATTTTTTGAGCAATAAAAATCTTTCAGAATAATTTACATCTGTTAATTTGTTAATTCATATTAAATAATAATGATAGATAAAAGGTTCATCAAACAATTTTGAATTTGGCGCTAAATAATAACTGCAAGAGTATTAGTGAAATACAAAAATTTCATTGCACCCTGTAGTATTTTGATTTCAACTTTTTGTTTTCGATTTAACAAAATTTACCTTCGCGGAAAAGCTTCAAATTACAAATTTTAAACCAAATTCTCGCAAAATTCCCTTTGTTAACTGTGCAACGTCAGCATAAAATTATCAATGTCTCGTAGAACTTCTGTCTAGTGCTCGTCTGAGCAAATAATTATTTATTAACAGGAAATATGTATTTTTAGACGGAGTGTTTCGATTTAAAATAGAATCAAATTAAATTTTAGCGTTGCCTAATTCAAATTCTGTTGAAACAGAAGTTCAAACTCTTCATCTTTGATATTTTTAAAAAGAAAATCCAAACTTTTTTGAACAAAATAATGATTTTAAAAAGGAATTTTTTTTAAATCCGAGGAAAATTATATTATTTTGATATTTCGGTGAAATTTAGCAAAACCCGTTTGTCAGTGACATTTCTAATTTGAAAAGACCGAAAAATTTGAATACATGCGACACGGATTTTTCTACTAAAACATGTATTTCAGTACTTTTCCTTTTTTTGTAATGAAGTAAGTGAAGTTAGCGGATAAAACCGAGTCTATGCGCTCTGAGGGTCGGCTAATATAGTGTCTATGATTAGATCGTGGATTTTAAAGCACAAGTGATTAAAGTTTAATATCTCAAGTAAAATGCTCTGGCTACTATGATTTTATGTAAGAATCTTGATAACAAGACTATTTCACGATGACTGATATGCGGAAAGTTGACAAAAGATGTCTATAAATAGTTGTATTAAAGATTGAACCAAAGTGTCTCGAATTAGATCAAAACTGTTAATAAATTTGGAATTGAAATAATTTTTTTTGCATCGTTGCTAATAGTTCCTCGTGAATTTAACTCGTTAACAAGTTTACTACATTGTCGTGATTCTACAGTCAAAATGGCAAGAATGACTAAACCAAAATTCTCAGACAACTTGGAGTGCTGGATGAGTACATTACCTGATGAACTAAAAAATATTCCAATTATATACTTGGCTATTCCGGGAAGCCACGATTCCATGAGTTACGATCTAAAGAATGAAGTAGCACCTGATGCAGATCCGATCGTAAACAGTATCTATAAATGGATTCCATGTATAGTTAAGAAGTGGGCGAAAACACAAAAATACTCTATTACTGAGCAACTTGAAAATGGGATCAGGTTGGTTGATTTGAAAGCTGTGATTACCAACAAAGAATAATACATTTGATTTTTAGATACTTTGACCTTCGGATATCTACAAAACCAAATGATGAGTCACTTTACTTTGTCCATGGCCTCTTTTGTGAGCAGATTTCGCAACCCTTAAAGGAACTTCAAATGTTTTTAGATGCGCAACCAAATGAGTTTGTAATCTTAGACTGTCAACATTTCTACAATTTCACTGAAAAAAACCATAAACAACTGATTCATACATTCCTGGATCTGTTTGGTCCAAAGATTTTCGGGCGAGTGGAGAATCAGAATGATCTCAAGCAACTGACACTTAAGACTGCAGGAAAAAGTGGAAAGCAATTACTGATTGTGTACAGAGATGATGCTCAAGCCGTAGATGAATTTTGGCTCAGCCATTCTTATCCAACTCTTTGGCCTAACAAAGTCAATGTAAAAGATTTGAAGCAGTATCTTGCATCCAGCTTAGAAAAGCGGAATTCAGACACTGGATTTGTCTCTCAGTGTGTTTTAACACCAGATGTAAAGTTTATCGTTCCAAGATTTTACTCATCGTTGAGAAAAACTTGTGCCAAGAAAGTGGATGAGAAGCTTGTGAGTTGGATTCAAGATCAGAGGCCAGGGGAGTTTGGAGCAGGGCAGAGTGGGAAAGCGAATGTGTTTTTAGCTGACTTTATTGATATAAAAGATAACAACTTTTCTAAAATTGTGGTGGACTTAAATCAAAAACTTCTTGTCGCTACCACCACAGACGATTAGAGAGTCTTTTCTAGTTATCAAATCGAATTGATCATTATTTTGAGTGTGATTTTAAAATTATATTGTATTGTAAGTAATGTAAGCTCAAGGTAATCAATTTACAGGTAACAAGAAGTGATACTGTTTCATGTCTAAATGATCATGCCAAAAAAGATATCTTGTCACCTGTTAATAATTACCTTGACATTTTTTTATGCATTAAGCAAGAAATTACTAATTGATAATTCAAATTTATCCACAATATTGTCCGAATAGAATTTTTATATATTAGTATCCAAATTTTTACTCACTTTAATAGTATCCATTTCAAATTGCGTAAAGTTTCATATTATGAGCCAAACATTTACATCCAAAAACAAAATTCAAGGGACACAAGAAAAACTCTAACTTATATATATTTTAAACGTTTTTATTCGCTTATTATTGCAACATTGCTCCATACACAATGTATCTACGTTCCAATAATGTTATTTTTAGCTGAAGATAACATGAAAAAAAAGGAAAAATTATTTATTAATTAGATATCAGTTTTTATATACAAGTGTGAATAAAATATTCGAATGTAATTATAAAAGTAATAAATATATTAAAATCTTAATAAATGTAAACTGATAACTTACAATGCTTTGATTGACAACTGCTTCATTTTTGGAGTGGACTTCTTGGCCTGTCGTTTTTGTTCTTTCTTCTCCCATCTCTTTTGTTTCTCGGGATCTTCTTCAGCCTATTAAAATAACATTTCACTTTTACCTTTCCTTCTAAAAAAATATAATTTTTACTAACCAAGATCTTCTCCTTCTCCTGCTTGCGTTTTTCTTCACGCCTTGTTGCAGCAGCTTCAGCACGGACGCTGTGAGTATTCTTTAAGAATTCTTCCTCGACACGCAAGCGGTTCTTATCGGCTTTATTCTTGCCCTAAAAAAGCAATATCAATACAAGTACTTTTAAAAATCAAACATTATTGAAAGTTTACCTCTTTAGACAAACGGAAACGCTTTAATTTATCAACCAAATGAAGGACCAACTGCAACAATGGCTTCAAGTCTTCTAAATCTGTTTTGTCCGGAATGAAATAGCTGACAATCAGCATACGCTTAGTTTCAGGTTGCTTTATTTCCGTCGCTTCTGAATCTTGAGGTCCACTGAATTGATCAGAAATGTGAATGAAATCGATGAGAGTACTGTATTTATTGAGCATAGCGATCAGTCTAGAATCTATAATGGCAGCTGCTGCTTCCTGTATTTCAGAGAGCAGAGCAAAACCAGCCGGGATGTGATATTTTTCGTCGGGTTTGGCTATTGAGGTACAAAATTTACTCTGAAATAGAAAGTTTTAAAAATGATAAAATTAAAACGATTGAATAAAAACTCACGAGATCAGTCATTTCCTTGAACAACTTAACGGCGCTTTTTTTGGTGGCAATGGCTAACACAAAATTGTCCATGGCATCTTTGGAAATTTCTACTTTTATTTGCACTTGATCTTGAGTTTTGCGAATCAGTCCAATAACACCAGAAACTAAATCCTGCCGTTTAATCATCTTCAGCTCAACCAGCATTCCTTCGCAACAAGTCCGACCACTACACCAAAGAGCGTATAAGCTTTCAGATTCTTTAACAAATCCTATTGGACCTGCAGATGATCCTTCACTCTCTTTCTTGCCATCATCACCAACCATTGCAAAATTATCTACAAAAATTTATAAATTAATAAATTATGATGAACTGAACGAATTAATTATAAATTACCTTCAAGTAGTTGTCGATGAGCTGTAAGCCACATATTTGCAAGCTTAGAGTTCTTGTTCTTGCCGAAGAAATAGTTAGAGAAGTATGCAATCAAACCAGTTAGCATTATCATTTCTAACCAATAACTATCCCAGTGAGTGCGGAAATGAATAGGAATCTTTGCCATGGTAAGTTTAGGTTCAGTTTTCTTTTGCTCTGGAGTAAGAACTTCATCGGCTGGCTCTGCATTAGAGCCACCAAATCCTTCGAATTCCTCTTCATCCTGGAAGTGCTCAAATTCTTCTTCTACTATTCCGTCGTCGCTGTCATCCGACTCTACGAAATCATTGGCTTCGTTGTTTGAATCTTTGGCTTGTGGAGTATCTGCAGTCGCCCAATCATCAGTTTTAGGCTCATCTTCAAACTCTTGATCGAATTCTGCAAAGTCATTGTCCTCGAAATTGTCATTAGCTTGGCAGATAAGAGGAGCTGCCAAGAATAAGACCAGCAAAACTCCGGCGAATACTTTCATTTTAAATCTAAAAATAAATTGGAAAATTGAAAAAGTGTGATTTGGAAAATTTTGGAATTAAATTGCCGATCAATTAAAATGTTACTCTTTATGGGTAAAATAGGTATAAATGAGGTTATTTGACTTACCTAACTTATAATCTCATTAATATTAGGGGTTTTCCTCGATGAGTTTCTTGGGAAAAAGGTTAATTTAAAATATTTTCCGATGAAATGTCACCTCACTTTTAGCACAAATAATTTATTTTAGCACACACATACATCCATAAACACTAAATATTTTAGCTGATTTAGATGTCAACGGCAACTAAAAATTTAGCTGTTTCAAAAAGCTATACCGAATTTAATAAAAATGTTTCGAGCTGAATTTCAAGCTGCTGTCGAGAGAGATCAGAACAATTCTTCAAACATATCAACATATCAAACAGATGATTTGATTGAAAAGCTAAAGTTATTAAATTATGAGTCGTTAGTGATGAAAGGAACCAAACCAGTAATCAATAGATACTATTTTTTGAACAAAAAGAATGCTGGGGAGCAGTTTCATATGTTCACAACGATTTGTGCTTGGTTATTTAGGTGAGATTGAAGTTAAATTATCTAATTGAAAATGATTGTATTGCATATCATATACTAAAGGGAAGCGGGAAAATCGTTTGACCAGCCTCAGGAGTTTGATGACCCTAATCTCCTCATCTCAAAAATTACAAAGTATTTGCATGAATTGGTAAAAAACTAAATGTTACATGATTCATTAGCTAAATGATGAATTTGCAGGATATTCCCACGGATTTTCAATCAAATAAGTTGATTCAAGGCTCATCGCCGATTTGTTTCTTCATTTTACATTGCCTGGCAACGACCGTTATAAAAATAAAAGACACAAAACTTAAGAAAATCAATATAATAACTGACGAAAATGTATCGCTGGACATCCTGGAGCATGAATCAGAAGTTATTCTGGAAAAGGTGGATTTGCAAAATGCCTTGGATAGCGGTGATGATGACGAGGATCACAACTCTATGTACGATTTAAACATCAATGACAGAAAGATGCGAAATAGTAAGTTCAAGGCGAAGGATTACAAGGTTGAAAGTTTAGCTGACAATGAGAATTGGAGGTAAATAATTTTATTAGTGCTTATTAAAGAAAAAGATATAAAATGCTAAATTATTCAGGTTGGAAATGGAACGTGTCCTTCCTCAGCTTAAAGTGGTAGTCAAAAGTGATCCACGAGACTGGAGAACTCACTTGGATCAAATCAAAAATTTACGTTCCAGCATTGATTCGGTAAAAACGTTAAACTCTATGGTTAAACTTTCTTAAAAATTAAAAAAAACTCAAAATATTTTTTTATTTCAGATGACCGATGACCTTCAATCTCATCTTAAGAAACTCCAAAACGATATTGTTTTTGTAATGGATAAAATAGACAGTCGCGAAAAACATCTAAATAATGACCTGAAAGATTTGATTTTGGAATATAAAGACCTGTCTGTTGAACTTTCCAAGGCAAACAACGAAATAAAGGACAAAGATCGTGAGAAAGGAGACTTAGAAGAGGAACTAGTGAAACTTACTAATGAGCTGGAAAATGTCAAGATTCAGATGGAACAAAGGGGTAACTCTATGACTGATGGAAGTCCCCTTATAAACATCAAAAAAGCTGTTATGCGTTTGAAGGAGGAAATATCAGAGATGGATGTCAAGATTGGTGTTAAAAATCAAACCATCACCAATGAGTTGATTAAGAGAAGTGCTCAGTACAACGAGTTTGATTTTATGGGGGGCAATTGAAATGCAATTATCTGTAAATCAATCATGCAATAATCCTAAAAATATATTAAATCACAAAAAAACTTGGAATAATAATTTTATGATCTTACAAAACAAGAATTTTTAATTAAATTTACTTTTTATTTGTGTTTTCGTTTTTTATTTTATAAAATGTATAAATGAAATATTTTTATGTTGGTTTCTGAAGAAAGACTAATCGCTCAAACATTTGACAATATGGTGGTAGTATCCTCTTATTTGGAACATGGAAGTGCTTAATTGATTCTCTTCATCGACCCCAAAGTTCAATTTATATATTCGAATGGTTAATTTAAAAAATTTTAAACTGATCACTAATAAATTCAATTAGTCCGACTTTTTTTTCTTCCAAAAATTCCTTTCTTTTAGATGCATCCTTAATCTTATTTCGATTCGCTCCTACAAAATCTCTTATATCAAATCTAAAAAAAATCACACAATAACTTTTTTGAAAAATTTCCTAAAACACTACTGAAACTTTGTTATCTTACATTTTAAATCTAAAAAGAGACAAAATGAGATCAACTGAACAAATTCGCAGTCGTTTTATATTTATTTTAATTAACTGACAGGAACAGATTGAGCTTTAAGTTATTGTATGATTTCAATATCTCATTCCATATAGTTATCGCACAATGAAGAATAAAATACACAATTTTATTATGTCTCCAAAATAAATCCATTCTTGAACAATTTTTAATTTGATCGTTGAGAAAACTTTAGCTTCAAAATTTCAATTTTTCAGATTGTGAGTTATCATATACTTTACAATATGTATATATTTCCATAAAAAGTTCCATATAAAAGCTTATTATATAAATATGGTTTTACTTTATGATGCTTGTATTTACGTGATAGAGCTTTCTTTAAAGGGTACTAAGTCTTAAACTTATAATAATTATCTTATGCAAACTTTCTAAGGAAAACTCCTAATAAATATATAAGTCTAGGCAAAACAAACAAAAATCGGGGGAAAACAACTTAATTTTAAAAACATTTTCAGAATGCCAAGAGCATAGCTATTGGCATTCAAAAAAATCTTGGGTCCTCGAGTGATAACACATTCAGAAACACACACCAAATGCTATTGCCAGCATTCTCACCGAGGACCAGCAATCGTCACAAAGTAAAAAAAATTGTCTGAGTTAATTGATTAAAAAATCTGTATCAATTAGTCGAAATGTTTTAGAATTAAATGCAATTAATCGGAAAATACAGCAACACATCTACACACAAATACAATTCATTTATTTATGCATAATTATCAATTAGTTTACTATTTAGTTTTAAAATCATGTTTGCTATCGTTATGTCCAAAAGTGATACTTTAATATACTTTTAATTTTCTTTTAAAAAATGTTTAATTTTTTTTGGTATTTCTCATATATTTATAGTTTAACGTTAATCTCGATTCATATCATTATGTGTTTTTACGATTATTTAACTTATACGGATACTGGTTAGAATGATAAAGTGTTCCAAGATTACCAGTTCTAACTTAATCTCTCGGAATTTAATTTAAAGCACTCAACTGAAAATCAACGGGCCTTTTTTTCATTTTTGGGTTGGATATTTACTATTTTATTCGCACATAGGGCTCGTGAGCTCTAGGCTCGCTTGAATACTGTTTCATTATTTTATGTAGAATTTTAAATAAAAGTGAGTACAGATTTGTTACACAGGATGTTTGTGAATATAAAATTGCTGTATATTCAATTATATAACCACAAAACAACCCTTTTAAAAATTTGCATCTAAACAAATAGAATGAGTGAGTGCAGCAAATTATCAAATTTGTCATGAAACGAAACACAGGGTGATCAACATTAGAAATCATGACCACATGAATATCAAATGTGTGATGTGGAACGTGGGAATCATTATAGTTAATTAGCATTAAGGTTAGAGAATATTTAGTGGGGCTGCGATTTTCTATTATAATGAAAATTATTTTGTAAAGGCCAAATTTGATGAAGTGAGTGTTATTGATTTGTGTGAAAATTTCTATTTGAACGAATATAATTAAATGAAGCTTAGAGCATCAGAAAACTCATTCGACCACTCACTTCAAGCAAAAGCAATAAGTAATTGATTTATTTGCTAAAATACCACTTTTAAAATATTTTGCTAATTAGTTCCGTTAATTCCTTAATTTATCAAAAGATTTCTATGCGTGTAATCATATTTGCTATTCATTCGCTAGAATTATTTAGTAATTCGACATTTTTTTCCGTTCCTTGTGCGAAATTAGAGGTGATGAAAAAAGGAAGCATCATGATGACATTTAATAATACGATTATTTTCTTGACGAACAAGTTTAAGAGGTGATTGAAAGTTAATTGTTTCATTGTTTACATGATAAGATTAATTATCTAGTATTCAAAAACACCGCAAAACTCTTCCAAATAATAATTATTAAATTGTAAAGGCAGTCTTTTTCATTTTGTCAGAAAATGTTAATGATTTTTTGAAAACTTGAATATTTTACCTTTATTATACAATAAATAAATCGTTAAACTATTCCCATGCTTAATGTCAATGTGAAATATAGAAGAAATAACCGCACTCATAAAATCATCATAAAAGCGTATTTTTCCTCATCGCTCACTTAAATGAAAAATTACTGTGGCCGGAGTAATTTGCAAAAACTGATGTGTACCTACCAAGATGTGCCTAATATGCTATAGAGACAGCCAATTAAGTGCCATTTGCTTTCGGCAATGGTCGTACCAGATACAGCTTTTCGCCCTGCTTATTTGTGTAGATTGGAGCTCTTTGGTAATGATCCACCAACTGGTCTAGAGTATGGAACTTGCGCTGCCCGATGCAATACATGTTACCTTCAACTGACACACGGAAGTGCTTGTTACGGCCTGGAGCCTTAAGGGATACTGAATAATCACCCATCTAAAAAATAAAAAGAAAAATAGGTAAATTAGTTACGCATTGGTTTGAAGTAACTAAAAAGACTACAAGAATACTTTAAAACTCAAAAACTTACATTAGTTTCGCTGTCGCGTATGAGATAATCGCCGTCATGGCCGTGCGAGTTGAGCACCGTATCACATTGACTTCGCGTTATGGCTCCATAATACCAGCTCTTGCCTGTTAAATGCGGTCGCTCTGGTTGTTGATTGTTATTATTGTTCTGCGGCGGTGGCTGCGAGTGCTGCAAAGTGCTAGCGGTAGATGAGGGCATTTCTGGACGTCGATCTAGTGAGTCGGGTCCTCCTCTGTATGGCTGATTTAAATACTCTTGCAACTCCTGTAGATAATTTCTAGGCACTAGCCCAATTTGAGCTTTTTGGTTGCGTGCCTTGAACCATTCAGGGTCTGCTGGTGGCCGGTCAATAATTTCCAGTCGATCACCTTTTTCGAATGAAAGTTCCGTGTCATTGTTGGAGTTGAATGAATAAAGGGCGACTACAATGTCTAGTACGCTTTCCGCCATTGCGTAAGTATGTAAGCTCTCATCATTGTCATTCTCTTCAGTCGTATAGTTGCTTGGGAACCAGCCCGTTTGGACTCCACTTTGACCTCGCCACCAGCCATCATTCGACTTTTCTAGAATTAATATACGAGTGCCCTTTGTTAAGGACAGTTCGTCTGCTTGCTGAGCTTGGTAGTTGTATTTAACGGTAGCAGATCCTAAAATAAAAATATCAATAAAAATATGATTTCATATTAAGTTTGACGCAGAACACAAATATAATCACAATATGCTAGTAAAATCAAAAATGTAACAAATTCAATTTTACCAATAGCTTCCGAAGGATCAGGTGGAAGTTTCCTGCCCATTGTGGGACTGTCTACTTTGTGAGATGGAGAAGAACAATTGGGCAACGTTCTCGAGGTAGTTGTTTTTTTCACTTTCTTCTTGAAACTATCAAACAAAGACACAGATTTTTTCTCCTTCTTTACATAATTGCTAGGCACATAGCCCGATTGGTTTCTGGTGTTTTGTACGCGCCACCAATGTTTACTGTCATCAAGTAATAGGTAACGTTCATTTTTCCTCAAGTCTAGTTCTTGAGCACCTTGCGCTGAGTAATCGTACTTGGCTACTACATAACAAACGTCATCTGTAACAAAATGTAATATAGTATGATGAGCATTAGCATATTTTGAAGGTCTTACCTTGTTTCATATTCCCGGCCATGGTTTGTTGTCTTTTTGGATTTCCCGATTTATGGATTAGCTATGCACTTTTCTTACACAAAACTAAGCTACTTTCTGCTGATTCCAGTCAATTTTTTACCCTGGAAATAACATAGAAACAAGTTAAATACATAAATTTACAATGTAATTGTTCAGATGATGGATTTATTTACTTAACATTCTCAAAATCAATAAAAAACAAAAAAATACACCCTCAAAGAGCGAGCGAGACAGAAAATCCAGCGACAAAAATTAATTATTTTAATTAAGATAAAACTTTGTCAAGTTTCAGAGAATTATTGCTTGTTTTAAAGGTAGCAAAGTTAAAATTAGATGTTTTTGCAATTTGTTTGTCTCAAAATTAAAAAATATTGAAAGCGAAAGAGGAAAAAAGGAAGATGCTGCAAATATCAAACTTAGTCACTTATGAATGTAATCAGTGACTAATCTCTATAGTGTACAGTTTTATTTGAACCTAAGGTGATGTTGACTGAATTATTGATAACATATTAACTCTAGAACGTGTATAATGAGACAAACAAAAATTCAAATCGGCGATTTAACTTTTTTCTCAATATCACGATAACTTTCGATTTGCACTCACATTTTATGTATTCTCTAATCCTTGTCCTTTTTTAAGTGACCTTTTTGTCTTTTTTTGCCTTAAATTGGTCCAATTAATGCTGTAATTGATTCAGTAAAAAAATTTTATTTGTGCTAAACCAATGTCAGCGTGAAGTTGGCTTTTCAATTTTTGACAGCTTAGCGTTTTTAGCATAAATCGAATTATAAGTATTCAGGTTCAGTGGGAGTTTTTACAAGAAGGAAAGTAGTCAGTCCAATTAAAAAATTAAATTAACAGAGTTTCAAATCAATAAGCCACAACATAATCAAATATGACGATCGTCACTAAATTAACGGATAAGAAGAAGGAGAAAGAAGTTCCATTGGTTCAACATGTAAGTACACATAATTTGTTGTTGTTTTATGAGATTTGAAAAGTAATTAAGGTCCTATTTAGTGTATTATCTATATTTTAAACGACCAAAAGTTGATTGTTACAATTTACAAAGGCATAAGCGACAAGCACAAACAAGATTAGACTTGTTTTTTTAATTTGCGTCGCAATTGTGGGATTTTCCAATGTATTACTTGGGTGGTATGTTAATCAAAATTCAAAATACGGAATTTCACAATTTTTATTGTTCACTTAACGAAGTAAACTTTTCCATGTAAAAATCAATATCCATTTGCATTATCCTTTATCACTAACAAATCATAATTATAGTCTGCATGAACCAATCCATATTTCCTTGAAATACCAATGAAAACCCTTTGAAAGATTTTTACGTGGTCTACTAGTGCATTTGTTGCTTAACATTGAAATGAAAATTGGAAAATTTTATGTGTGCATGTTAATTCAAGACAGAAATGGGTTGATTTGATTTCACCAGCCGAAAACGAAAAAATTTAATTCGTTTGTTTGGTATTTGATTGACGATTTAATATTAAAATTTAAAATTTATTAGGCTGCAAAAACAAATTTTCCACTTCCTTTTTGCGAAGCTTTCTGCAAATTGTTCGTTTTAATGTGATAATTTATAATATATTGGAATGAATTTAGTACATTTTTGGCAATTTTAATATCAATCTAGATTTTTGTATTTCATGAAGAATGAATGTTTTGAATATGTGAAGAAGGGATGGCTAAACATTATGTCTACTAGAATTTCTAATCTACCAACTAAATAGTTTTGCCAAGCACGAGTTTCTTATACATTTTATATGAAAACAGCAGTAACAAATTATTATAATTAGAATCATTATTATTTTTAAACATATGGTGATAATAAAATGATAACGAATATGACTGCACTTTTGAATCACCACAATTTACAAATCAAATTCCATGACAAATAGAGAAGTTAATCCATCGCTTTGTTAAGAATTGTTGCCATTTTTATGAATATTTTAGAAATTTCAAACTCATCACCTTATCGAATTTTCTACTGCATGCTTGCTCAATTTCGACACAAAGCTTCACAGTACCAATAAATGTAATTTGAGTAGAAACCATAAATAAATGATTCCAAGCTAGATTCCTTATCAAATCGCACACAGATATACAAGTAGTACTTATTTAAGGCATTTATATCCGAAATTGTTCGCTTGATGCAAACACAATGTGATTCAATGAATAATCTGCAAATATTTCTATAGAAAATTTTGCTTTAATAACTTAATAGGTTTTTACTTTTAGAAATGCTTTTATGTGGATTTTGAGTTGTTTAGGTGTTCAAAGCTTTTCAATGTAATATATCAACAACTAACTGTAATTTGAATAATTCTTACATGGTAAATGCTTTTCAACAGAGTGTACTATTTTACTAAAAATATTTTCATGTGCTTTCAAATGTATTTCACCCAACCAGCTTATGTTCACTTAACAATAATTATTAATGAGTTTAGTTAAATAAATTATAAAAGATCGATATTTATGCATTACCAGCAAATAGCAAGCACAAAACAGAATTGTTTCAATTTTATTAAATATAATATAAATCGACGAATCAATATTTCATTAGTTTTGCTATAATGACATTTAATTTATATATTAATGATTTATTTTTCTCATTTGTTTGATAATTCAACATCTTACACTGAAAAAAATTTGTATTTGACACAAATACAAAGACTTTGTGACAAAGTTGAAAACTTTTGTCTTTGTGGCAAAGTTATTTAAGATTGAGGCGATTTAACTTTGCATCAAAGTTAAATGAGGTTGTGACAAACCCAAATTTGTATTTGAAGCAAAGTTTTCTACTATCTTTGGGGTCAAGTTAGATTCAACTTTGTGTCAAATAGATAATTTTAAACCGCGATCGATTCCCATCTCCCTTGACTTCTTTTTTGCCTCCAAATATTTTAACAATCTATCTACCAAACAATTAAATTCATCTCATTACTGAACAATTTCATCTTTTTTTTTATTCTTAAAGCGGTGCACACATTGTAAAAGTAAAACAGTAAAAGTTTGTTCTTTTTGGGATTTTTTTGACTTTTTAACATTTCCCTGTTGAAGGATTTTTTCCAAAAATTTGCTTTCATTTTTGAAAACATGTTTTTCGATGTCGGTTTTATTTTATTTAATTTTTTCTGTATCATTAAAAATTTTACAGCATTTTTCATAGCAAAAAACTCCATTGCATGACGTTTTTTTTAGTTTTTGATAGAGTTTTTCATTTTTAACACTAAATATTCGAAAACATCGACTTATGAAGAACATTTTTTGATATATGAAGCATAGATAGATGTTCCATGGGACACGTTTTCAGAAGATGACTTCCGCCAAATTAATTTCTTATAACAGTTCTATTTTGAAGAATTTTTAATTTAATAATTTTTTAAGTTATGGAAACTACTCAATCAAATATAAATTAAATCCACAAAAAAATAGAAATCAATATTATATGATGTTTCCTTATAATAACATTGAATCAACATATCTACCACGAGCGCGGTGGTCTACTACTTAGCGTTTCAGTCGAGCGACCGAAAGGTCCCGGGTTCAATCCTGGGTAAAAGCAAGACGTAAAATAGGGTGTGTGTGTGAACATTTTCAGACGAGGGAGGTAATAAGAGTAATAAAAGGGCCAGAGTGTGTTCAAAGGGATGTTAGGGAAATTAGAAAATCGAGAAAAATCGCTTAAATGTTAGAAGAAAAATTATTTTTTGCACTTTTTTTAAAACATATTTAACTTTGGCACAAAGACAAAACTAGTGTTGTCACAAAAACAAATTTAAGATTGTATCAAAGACAAGTTTAACTTTGCCACAAAGACAAATTTCACTTTGACATAAAGTTTACAGAGGATCAAAAGTGAATTTAAGTTTGTGACAAAGACAAAAAAATTTGATACAAAGTGAAATATCTTTGTAAGAAACATATTTAACTTTGGGACAAAGACAAAACTCCACTTTCTCACAAAGTTTACGGAGGATCAAAAGCGATTTAAGTTTGTGTCAAATACAAAATTATTTTCAGTGTATTAATTCACACAAATATTTATTTACATTTAAGGTTGCCAACGAACCAACATCTCCTGCCGACATTGAGGCTCACACCATAATGCTTATGCGTCAACGCCGTATCCCTAACATTCGTACCACAACTTTCCTGCTGTTCTTAATTGGATCTTTTGTGATGATTTTGGGCTTAGTTGGAGGATATGTGTTCTACAAACAATTCGCCCAAGAAAGAATTCACCGATTGCGTTACCATGGATTCTGTAGCATACCTTATGACTCTAATGCAATTGATGGAAATGCTATGTACTACATGAACAACAAATGGCGTGATAGCTCATCTGAATACTTTGAACCCATTTTGAAGGTGTTTAAGTGAGTATTTATTGTTGTTGGTAGTTTTGTAGATTTCTGAGTCTGCAGAATTACATCACTCTTGGATTTCTAACATAAGTGTGTTGATTAAAAATTGAAATGAAAAAATGATAAGCTTTATAGGTTTTAAAATTCATAAAAAGCTTTTAAAATTCTAAAAATAATCACAAAACCGCTTTAACGTCATGCTGAGTATTTTTGATTTTAATGTCGCCGGTGTTTGTGGTCTTACAATCTTGCTTCTTATGCATTTTATAGAAAAACATTCTTTAACCTGAATCTATTATAAAAAAAGTCTTAATGATTTCTGATACAGCCATTGTTATCAAATGAATTATTTAGTCACCAAATGAGAAATTCGTAACATAATAGTCATTCGGCTGATCAATTTTATGGGTAAATACCATGAAAATATACTTCTTACACTCATTTCCTTTGCACCATCTATTATTACTAATAGAAATATGAAATAGGTTTGATACTTTTAGCAAACCCTACGCTGATGAACTAAAGGATGTAAAAGATGAGACTGCAGAAAATAGAGATGACTTTTTCAATGAAGAGTTTGAATTGGACTTGAACGACGAAAGCTTCGCCAAGATCACTGTCCCAAATTTCCGTGATGGACGTCAAGGACGATTTATCCACGATTTCAAGATCAATCAGTCCAGCATCATTGATAGCGATGCTAAACGCTGCTTCATCTATCCACTTGATAGTGAGAATGTGATCAAGCCTCGCAGTCTCTTTGATCTCATCATGAAAATGCAAAGCGGCTTCTACGATATTGATACTGATATTGTCCGCAAAAATATGCGAGTAGTTTTGCCAGAAGTAACTGACATGTCTGATGTGTCTAAAATGGTGCAAAACGAATGCCAAGACATGAAAATTTATAAACTGGAGCAATTGGTGAGTGGTGTGTTCAAACGAGACATCTCTGAACTTACTGAGAACGCCAAATTTGCCGAATACAGTGGCAAGAACATTGTTGAGTTGAATTTAATCAACTTAAGCGCTATCGAAAAGATCGAAAAAGCAAATAAGTAAAGTATTTTACTTTATATTTGAAAATGTAAGAATATATTTAAACAATTATCAATTTCGAATATAGAAGAATATAACGTCTTAGTACAATAAAAATAATGTTTGCATAATTAATCAAGGTAGTGATTGAAGTAGGGTTAAAATGAAAAGGGTGATTACAAAAAAAATCAGAATAATTTTCTTAATCACAAAAATCAGATATTTAAAAATACTACAAAATTTTCAAAGTATTGCTGTACCAGTATGCATCATTCACTACCTTGTCAAAATCGCTGTAACAAGATATAGTTCAATAGTTGTGGAACTTTTGGAGAGTTTTCAAACAGAAGGATATTTTTCTAAAACAAGAATTGAGCCACTTTTGCCAGATTTAAAAAAGAACCCATGTTTAATAATTTTTATTGATGAATGTTCTAAAAAATAAATGTGGTTAGTAAGTTGGTAACATATTAACGATCTATTTAGTTTTAAATATATATACGCCATCAATTGTGAATGAAATGGCAAATTATAATTTGTAGCACCTTTTAATGATAATTTCTATCATAATTTTCAACATTAATGTTTATTTTGTGTAAATTTCAAGTTTATATTGCATTTTCAGTTATATTTTCTGTAATAAAGTATGTGGATTCTTATATATTGGAATATAGTTCCGTTGTGTTATTTTCGTGCAATTTTTGTCGATTCTTTTGCAAAAATGATAAATTTTATAATAATAGTATTTTTAATAATGATATGTAAAGGTTTTTTCTCAGATGTTGAAATAAATTTTGATTGTCTAATTAAACTCAATAAATGATAATAAATGGTTTAAAATAAAAATTTAGCTTTTTACTCAAATTCAATCGAACAAATGTGGTTCTTAATGGTAAAAAAGCTTTAAACTTTTCAATTACATTAATGATTCTGAATCTTAATTTTCACTTACAACTTCAAAATCAATCAATTTCTTCGATAAATACCATACCGTTGAAAGTCTGGATATTTTTGACATTTCATATCTAAAAAGCTCAGCTGCACCCTTGAGAAAATATTATGAAGCTTTGAGTTGAGCCGGGGAGCTAATCTATAAATTTTACAGTGAAACTACAAAAATTTACGCATTACAATTGATTTATTAAAACTTTATTTGAACTTTGCAAGGTTCACAATCATAAATAAAATATATTTATATAAATTACACAATAATTCTTATAAGTGAATCAGTCGAGTTTTTGGCCAATTTGGACAAACTAAAGATAAACTTAACATTATAAAGTTTGCACATTTCACATTGCAAATGCAAAACTAAAATTAAAACAATATTTAAATGAAGAGATTGCTTTCGTTTGTATATAAAAGGATCGATACTAGGAAAATGTATTTTTAATCTCATTTGTCTTTTAATTTTTTAATATAAAACTTTCAGTAAAAAAATATTTGTAAATGTGCAAATTAAAAGACTGTATAGTATGCTCCGGATGGAACGAAAATCTTTCTATAAATCTAGAAATAAAGCTATAAACTTAGGCTTCGCTTAGAGGAATTAACCGTGGCTCAGAGGATACTAGTGCAGTTCCTTTCTAGGGATGTGGATCGATTTTTTGACCCAAAACCGCACATTGGCACGTATCGCATTAAGCTGGTGTTGCTTTTGGACATTTCATTTCCTCGTTTGAGAAGTAATGGCTCGATTGGATTGTAAATGTTGTGACCATTTCCGTTGGGATTGTTAGAATCATCATGATAAATGCCGTTACAGTTATTATACGCTTGCTGTAGTTCTAGGAAATTGGTGGGTGCTGATCCTCTGATATCAGTTTGCAAGGTTAAAGTTGATGTAGATGGCGAAATTTGTTTTGAAGAATTGGGCTGTTGACTAGGTGTGAAAGAACGTTTTCGGAACCCAGGCAAAAGTTCCAGTTGATCACTCTCACTTTCGTGCATCTGAACAGCTGATAGTGGGACATCTAGACAAGGGGTAACTAAACGAGGATAACTACTGATGAATTCAGAGATCTCTGAGCTTTTAGGTCGCTTTTTATAGTCAGGATTCCAGCATGATTTCAATAAGCTAAAAATTTAAAAAGTTAATTTTATGTTTAAAAATTTCAAAAATGTAATATAGCTCACCCTTCTAGTTGAGGTTTTACTCCACGAGGAATTTCTAGAGTGTTGCCCTTTTTGACATGCTCCAGCACTTGGTTGTTAGTCATCCCTTGAAACGGAAATGATCCAAATGTAATTATTTCAAAAAGCATCACGCCATAAGACCAAACATCAGAGGATGGTGTGAAGATTCCTAGCTCAAGAGATTCAGGAGACATCCAACGAACAGGAAGCATTCCTTTTCGGTTGAATCTGTAGTAATCAGATTCATACATTGGACGACTCATTCCAAAATCACCTAACTTAACCACTCGATCTACAGAAACAAGACAATTTCTGCAAGCTAAAAATGAAAATAGCTGAGTAAATTAAATGACAAAACAAAATAGCTAATTCAACTAACCAACATCTCTATGTACGTATTTTTGACTAGCTAAATAAGACAAAGCTCTGGAAACGTCAAGTGCCATCATCGTCAGCCTTTTTGGATGAATATCCGAGTCTTCTGTAATCTTTTCGTTTACTAAATGACGACGTGCAAGTAAAAAGGTTTTTAAGTCCCCATAAATCATCAGCTCCATAATTGTGAAAACAGGCTCAGGTGTCAAGCAAACTCCCAATAATTTCACGATATTCTTGTGGTCAAACCTTTTCATCGCTTCTGCTTCAGAGAGAAAGTCCAATCGATCTTCTGTGGTGGATCCAACTTTTAGTGTTTTTATGGCAACTCCAGTCCATCCTTCATTTTCGTTTATTAACGCTTCACCACCATATACAGTCTAAAATAAAATAAAATGATCATAAATGCAACAAAAAAGAGATTAATGATCAAACTTACACCAAAAGCTCCGATACCTAATCTACGATTGATAACTACACGATCCTTTGGCAATTCAAATTTATCTAAACTATGACCGTTAGCAGCATCACCATTTCCAAACAAATCAATTCCAAAGTTCTTCATGATCTTGGCAGATCGTTCAAGCTTCTTGTCATATCTTCGTTTCCAGTACCAGAAGGAAAAAAACGAAAGCACAATCACGATGATAATGCAGATAAAAGTGATAAAGATCGTCAAAATGGTTTGACACTCTACGCCTAAAAGTTCTGGTAGAGACGAAAGAAAACAATGTGTTGTGCCATCATCAGGTTTGATTCCATCATTCCAAACGATCAATGATTCATCTAATCTTATTAATCCAGGTTGATCTTCAATTCTATTTCCGCTTGTTGCATTAATAGCAGGTTTGAAGGTACCAACCACTCGGAATTCCTCGTTAACCCACTGTAAAATGTTAATAACCGTTAATCTGGATCCACCTGGTCCAAATTTTATTCTGCCTGATGCGCCATTAAAATCAACTCCCCAAATTAATTCCACTAGTCGATTTGTTGTGTTTGGTGAATGAAGATCACTCAAATATTTTGAATCTTCTTTAATCAGCTGATTCAAACATTTTGCATATACCCAGACTGCGTCATAAGCATAAGCGCCGTAATCCGAAACAGGAATTTTAATATCAGTTATATTTTCAGAATTTCCTGATTCTAGTTGCAATTCTCGAAGATACTCTTTACGCCACTCATCAACAGTTATATTCTCTTGCATCATACTTTTGTCCTCGCCAAATGGTGCATGTGAAAGCGAAAAATGACCATTGAGAGCTTCGCGAATATCATCCATAGAGCAAGAAATTGTGTTGTTTTTTATAGAGGTTGAAGAGGCGTTTAGTATTTTCTCCTTTGTTATCCAAACAGGCAAAAACCATACGTAGTTATACTTGGCTATCATCTGTGAAATTAAGATTAAACAGATGTTATTATCAGTTATCATTATGAGTTTTAGTTTCAATTTTAAATTACAATGCACAATATATTAATTGAGTCGCAATTAAGCTTATCGATTGAAAGCACGCGTTGTAAAAATTTCTTTCAAACATCTAATATTGTATATTTCTACCACATAAATATTGCAGTGAATTCAATTCTAGGTAAAACTCAGATTTCCATTTTTTATAACAGCTCTGATAATTATTATACTTCTGATTATAATTAACTTTAGATTCAAGAGTTTTATGAATTATGATCTCTTTTGAAATATGATATTAAAAAAAAAACTTTCTTGTTTGAAAATATAACAAAATTTCCGTATTTCTGAAAAGTGTTTACTACATTTTTATGCTGACCCATCACAACAACAGATTTCGCAAAAAAAAATTGAGCATTACCTGTAACTTGAAGGCCTCACAGAGTATCATTTGAGCTGTTTGGTCGTTGATGTCAGCAATTATAATTTTTGCATTATTGTTTTTGAGCTCTAGTAGGTACTAGAATTTTAAATGCAAATAATTTTATAAATATACAATATTAAATTTCAGACGAATTGCTTCGAAAATAGAATTAGAACTGATTTTCAAGAAACTTTCACAATACCTGCTTCATATCATTTTCGCTTATATCTCGCGGGAACTTTCGAGTAGTGATCATATGAACATTATTTTCTTTAAGGTTGTGCTCGAGATGATTTATGTACTCGGTGTGTTTGCCATCTTCACTCAAAGCAGCTACACGATTCCATTTTAACTGCTTAAAAATATTTACGTAGACTTCTTCATATCTATCGATGGAAAAAAGTAAATTGTCGTTTTTAGACTACTTAAGATGTTCTATTGTATTAGATACTCACTGTCGATTTTCACCAATCGTTCGAAAGAAGTATGGATAAGTTTTTCGATCAGCAAAAGATACTCCTTCAGCTGAGTATGATATTACAGTCATTCCAAGATGCTTAGAGACGCCAGCAATTGGCTCTACGGTATCACTGCAAGCTGGGCCTAACACTCCAATCAATCGAGTCTGCTTCATGCTATTTTAATTTTAAAACAAATCTTAATTAGTTATTTTCAGGTTCGAAATGTAAACTTTTTAGGTAGTAAAGCAATTGATGAAACTTACTAATAATCTATAAACTTTTTCATGACGGAGTCCGCCTTGCACTCTCCATCATTTGTCAATATGCTAAGCTTGAAATTTGGTAAAATATCCGGATTCGAATTGATAGCTCTCTCAGCGAGTCTACTGGCTGCCATGATGCCTAAAATTATAATACTTTTTAATGAATACCATTAATATAAAATTATAGAAGATTTACCTGGATAATTGTTTCCACGAACATTAACGGGGAAAATACCCCCAATATATATCTTTTCTTCTGTTTCACCCTGGGGCTTCCAGTACTTTTCACTTGAAGGATTTTCCTTAAGCCATTCACAAGCAACTTTATTGTAAATTTCATCAGTGATCTTATCCACTTCAGTCTTTTCAGATTGTGATAATACGGGCCAATTGAGTTCATCTTCGTATCTTTCGTAGTGCGCTATCATTGATTTTAGAGCTTTTGTGCTGAAACCATACTTCAGTAATGAAACTTGAGCCATCCTTGCTGGACCAGATTTCAATTCAGAAGTATAGTATTTTAGGATTGGAATCATCTCATATTTGCAACCAGTTACGTTTCTGGTGACAATTTCTTCGCACCGAGGCATTTGCATGGGGATAAACTCAATGGAACCATCAATAATTTCAGAAGGTGTCCAGTGCAGAACCAGAAAATTTGAGGATTGCTTCAGATAGGTGGAGTTGGTTGAGTAAAGTTCTAACAAACTTTTAACAACATGTTTCAGGTTTTTATCCAGCCAATATACGTTCAAAGATAATTTTAATTCTTTGATGTGATTCACCACAAATTTCATATCATTGTAGCTGGAAGTCAACAAAGCTGCACATTTCGTAGTGTTTTGGCATTGATCTGGTTGATAAATGCCTCCAGGTTGACTGAATGTGCCATTATATTCCTTGTTCGTATATTGTATAAGAAATTGATGAACATCAGAATCCACTATGAACCTTTTAAACATTTCATAGTTATCACTTTCTTCTCGTTGAAATATCGTGTAAGGATAGATCTGCTTCTTAACCGTCACGGATTTTGAGAGAAGCTTTTTTGGTATAAAGAAGCTGAACCTCCCTGGGTTTGTCAATTGTCCCGCTTCTTCAATTTCTGGTGGGATTATGTGGTAATCTGGCAGCATAAATACTTCCAAGTCTATTGTTGAAATGGGCCATGAGTCCTCAGCGAGATTCTCCAATGTTAAGAACATATGGCGTTTTTCATTATCATTTTTGTTGGCAAGATTGGAAACTAGCTTCACTCGATCATAACCAAGAACTTCACGTAGGAAAATGGCGTATATTCTGGATACCAGCTGGTGAGTCACTCGATCAGAGACTTGAATACCGATCGAGTCCGTATAATTTTTGGTAGGGTAGCGAGGATGTATTTTATCTGTGTATAAACAATTTTATTCATATAAATTTATTTTTTATTTATTTATTCTTAATTATAAAATTCCGAAAGACGGTATGATAAATTCTATTTTAGGCACTCTTTCGAACATGCTACACGTTTATACTTTTAGTCAATGAAAATAATGAATAGACATGCAAGACGCACAACTGAATCTATGTTAAAACAAAAACAGGATATCAAAAAAAGACGCAGGACATTCAAACATAGTGTTGAACTAAATGGATTTTCCTGATTGGTAAATATTGAGGAAAATCTCAACTTTTAATAAAAAAAATTTATTCATTTTATAACGAAGTTTCGTCTAAGTTTGCCGGCTTTGAATTTTTTTAATTCAATATAATAAGTATGATGCAATAAACATGTTTTGTATTCCATATAAATCTATTGGATCTTTAAAACCAATTTTTGTTCAATACACCTCTGTGGTCAAACAAAGCACTTAAAATAAACTCAAATCATAAATATTGATGCCCCCATCGTAAAATTTTAGTTTGATGCGTGGTTTTTCAAACTGCAATAAAATATGAAATTTACAATATCGTAAAACAATGTTGCAACATTTTATTGCATATACCACAATCTAGAAAAATAGCAAAACAATGGGAACTTTGAGCAAATACTGAATGATGATTGTAGAAAATCAATTAATAAACTGCCATAATTATTGATTTTGTGTAACTGGTCTAAAAGCAACTACTTAGATGAATTTATATCGCTGTCAATTTGCAAATCCATTACTGTAATGCTTCTGGTTAATGAAACTTATTATTTGTATGCTGAAATATATAATCCTATAACTCAATCACTTGTGGCTGGAAAATTACGGAGTGCTTTTATTATGGCCTGTATATTTATGAAAGTCTTAGAAGGAAATGTGTCCAAAATACAGAAGTATTCCACAATATTTTTCAAGTTTCAATCTTAGAATATGTTAATTAAATTTTTTTAATATCTTTTGTATTCGGTATTTTTCCGGAATCTCCTATAAACTCTACATTTTTTATTAACTACTCAGAATATATTGTACAGTACAATTCTGTTTAGCTCGAGTTTTCTATTTTAAAATTTAATTTGGTTAAGTTTATTATTCAGTATCTAATATAATACGTCATACTTAATAAAATTAAAAGATGAGATTAAATTGATCAGTTGATTAGCAATAATTGATAGTGCACTAGTGAAAACATTCAATCAATATAAAAAAAGACATAACATTGTAAGTGTGGAATAAATTTCAACAAGTTTTATTTACAAGTATTGTTACAAAATAAAATTAATACGACATTATTATATCGTATTTCCTCGAACTCTATAGAATTCTCAAAAATAGATTTCTAGCAGGTTATTAGTATGATTGCTTCAAAATATTCATTTTAGCTCATAGTTCATTGGCTTGCAGTCGTGTGAAAATTTCTAATAATTATTAATAATGTTTTTAGAAGCTTTCAGAAAATGGAAAAAAGAATTAAAAACACTACAATGCAGTTTGTTTATTAAAAATATATTGTAACACAACTTCATGAAAATGCAAGAAAAAAAGGAGGAATGTGCAAAATATGTGAAATTTGGGTGTATTGAAGATTCAAAGTATTCTTTACTATGAATTAAAACTCCTTACCAGGTCTATCAAAACATTTGAAAGTAAATGTTTTTTGCTCTTGAATGGAACATGCTATAGGCACCACAAGCAACCAAAATAGTGGATTTTTTAAAAGGTTCATTTTCCTTTGTAAAATCAAGGCTCGTTCATTTCAATAATCTGCAATAAATTAAAAAAGACGCGGTTAATAAAACTGTATTGAATCCAAATAAAATGTATTATTATGGTAAAAATAGATATCCCATAATCTAATGGTGTTTACAATATAATAAGCATTAATGCTAATCTCATTCAAACCAAAAAAGAAACCACAATACCTAATTTGCCTCTTTATGATTTTATTATTGGAATGTCCAATTTCACCAAAATATTTTTATGAATCTAATAAATATTTATTAACATATTTATTTTGGAGGAAACTGGTTATTCTGCAAAACATGATAAAATTTTCTGCGCGCTTTTGAAATATAAATGCGTTAGCGTGAGCAAAGCTATACCAAAAACATACCCGAATTTTTGAATTTCACATTTGCTAACATATTTATATAAGTATTTTTACCATTAAATATATGTTTTTTAATGCAAAATTGGAATATAAACATTTGAGTTTTGATTTTACAATATTATACTTAAATACTTTGACAAAACAAAATTTCAGCTGCAAAAATATATATTTGACTTGGTGCAAAATTACTTTAGAGCTTCGACCCTATTTTGTATGAAAAATAACAATTATTTTTAATCCTCTATTTATCTATCATTAAATTGGATTATGCAGAGAAGAGTCAAAAGAAAACTCAAAATTGTTTCAAATGAATAATATCATTAAGAATCTAAAACTGGAAAAGTTTTATTAAAATAACTTTGAAAATTTTAATGCAGATTTGTGAAAAATAAACATAATAAAAACAAGCTTTTTAGTGGCTGCTGTTAATGAGGTCAAAATTTTATGGAATTGTACATTTTCCAGAAATTTATTTTTAACTTTTTGCTATGGAATCAATGAGCAGAAAAGTTTAAGACTCTAAAATTAAATAGAAATAGCATATTCAAAATTAATTTTCACATGATTTTCAGATCGTTTGACCTGAATTAACCTTATGTGAATGAAAACAAAGCTATGGAAAAATATCCTGTCAATTACTTCAATAACTTCTTAAGAGCTTAATCAAAATCTAGAGAAGCTTGTTAGTATAGAACTTAATTTAATAAATGAGTAGTTTTTGTCATCGATCAATAAAATATCAATAACTTTGTTTTCGTTATATTCAACCCAAGGTTGGATCAGCTAGAGTGCGTGCTGAATAGTGTTATTACTTTATACCAATTCCGTTGAAGCTTTTCGTCGTTCGACTATTAACTCACAAGATTTATGTTAAAATTATGTATACAGAATACATTCGCAGTTTATACTTCTCTTTGAAAGAAACTTGTGCTGGAGACAGTTTTAAAGGCATTTCTAGACACAATATTTGAAAAGAGATGAAATTGAACTTTTAAAAGGACTTTGTATTCATAAGCTTATATATAATGAATATGCTCGCAGTACTACACAAAAACGACCAACAATATCTGATGACGGCAAAGCCTCGACATGTTAAAAATCGTTTGCATAATTTGGTAGTTTCGTTCCGAAAACTTTAATTGAATTTAGCAGCGAAATCTCGGTAGTTGGGAATTATTGTTCAGTTAATTAATTTATTGGATGTTTGTTGGTTTCTTGAACTTTTGAATGTTTTTCGATGAAACACAAACAAAAAATTTTTGGAATTTGTTTTTGAATTGTTTGCAGGGTTTGTCAATTTCGATCTTGTATGATAATTTATTTTGTAATTTGGATAATTATTGTGATTAAAGGATATTAAAATATAATCGGAATAACAATGATTATCGAAATCACTTCATACTCATGCCACTTCTAAAAATTTTATTTTTAAATATATTTTTGGAAATGAAATTTAATATATATTTTACAATAATGCAATCAAGTATCTTAACAGTAAAATTTGATATCTCTAATAATTTTCCTGAAAGCTTATTTTAATAGTTTTGTTCTAGGTGTAAATTTTTCCTTATCTACTCAAAAAGTTACGTTTACACTTATTTTAATATAATCAACAATTTTTCAAAGTAAAATCTAACAATTATCTATTTGAAGATTATATCATAACATAATTAATATATTTCTCGTCAAAATATATTTAAATATAATTTTTCTCACATATCTATTTGCATGTTTTAACACAACATTAACAAATAAGAACTTAGCACACGTTTTTTAGATTTATCCTCAATTCTCATGCAAATCAACTTCCATCACTTTGATTTTAAATCTTTTCAACTTCTTTGAAATAAAATCACTCGACATGAGTTAATTTATTTGAATAACATGCAAAAGATGTTTATTTCAATATTTTAGCAGCATTTCATTCTTCACACTAACTTTTTTGATATTTTCTGCGGAAAGTGCCAATACGATTGCACGTTTCTGCAATTTACCCGTCAAATCACGTTGATTTACAATACGGTATGAAAGTCTTGCGTCGCTATTTTCCAAGAATCAGGCAGTTTATTTGTTTAAGTATCATATAACAATTAAAATATTTAAGTATCAAAGACTATTATCATCTATTATTTCCGTATTTTTTAACTACTTTAGGTTCTTTGGCTTAATTATATAATAAAATTATAGTTTTGAGTTTATGTGAGTTATGTTAAAATAAACTACTGTGCCTATTTGAAAGCAAACTCATTTATGTTTTAGTTATGTTGTTTCCAGAGGTTCTAAGTATCTTAAAATAATGGAAATTAAAAGAACTTTTAAGCTTTCAAAAAAGCACTTTTTGCGCACAAATTTGAATTTCCATTCAATAGAATGGATCAGTTTTGAATTGCGTCATGTAAATTAGATGACTGCGGATAGAAACATAATACTAAAGTGCATGTTCCTTAAAGTTGGAAAAGTTCTGATGGCTTTTTATTATGTAGAGTTGTTGAGTAGTGTAATTAAGCTTTCAAAATACGATTCACATTAAATAATTATTTCAAAAAAATTCTACTAGACATTAAAGAACTCTGAAAATTGACTTTAAAAAGTGTTCAAAATCAAAACATGTTTTGAATGGAGAAAAAATGCGATAACATTGCAATTTCAATTATTTCTCATCAGTTTCAATGAAAAAATTGCAATTTCTACATTATTAATTACATTTTCGTGGTGGGGTCAGCTATTAATGCAAAACAAACGATTTGTTGATAATGCGGATTACATTTTAAGCGCAAATACTTTATTGGAACTTTCAATGAATTATTTGTGAAGACTTGTTAATTTGAGTATAGTTGAATGAAAATAACTTGATGGTTGATTAAAAGTTATAAATATAATTATGTTGGTTACAACAATACAAAAAGTGGAATTCGTTTAAACAAGCAAAAAAAGTGTCACCAAATAAATCTGTTTAACCACTTTGTATATTATATTGTTTTTAATACATTATTAAAATGTTTTAAAATTTTATTTACCATCGAGCGACACATATACAAGTATACATCACATTAACTCAATTTATTATTATAACAAATTTAAGATCCTTCATCATATTGAGCAAGAATGGGACCACATAAGATTACTCTACCTGACTCAAGTATATGAAACCTGTTTTCCGTTATTTTTTACCATACCTAAATACGTAGAAAGTTCATTGAAGCAAATTAGTTTTAACATTTAGCTTTAAAACCTGATTCAATAATTTTACGATCCATGCAAAATCACATTCCACTCTGATTCTCTGACTCTGATTCTCGAGTCTCAGAACTTTTTTGATAATTACCAAATACTATGACTTAACTATATTAGACTAGTTCATTTCCACATAATCATTTTGATTTTAGAAAAAGCAAAAAAGAAAGATGAAGATTTCTTAAAGATAAAAAGCTCACCATAATTTATGTAATTGTCATGAAATGTTAAACTAAAGCAGAAACATGCTTCACAACAGATAAATTAATGAGCAGTCCGCCTTGTTTTGGTTCTTAATCGATGTTTAATACTTTTTTTCACATTGAAGCGAAAACTCTACAATTATATTATTTTGATGACTTTGTGGTTGCCACGAAATTCAAAAATGTTGATAATTTTTTTTTTATAGAACGCGTAGGTGTATTTTTAATTTCGCACTTATCGCGTGTTATTTATTTTTGTACAAAACTTGGTTAATCAACAAAAAAGTTTTAAGATTCGGGGAAAATATCTCAAATCACGAAATCACAATGAAACTTTTTGTGAGTTTGCTCAATTTGTTGGGAAGTGAAAAAAATGTGGGCTATGGAGATTATTATTTGAAGGAACATAACAATTTATTTGCAAATGTTTGAAACACAATAACAAAAGACGAGACAAAATTAAGAAGAATTTTCGGAAACCGCCATAGTTTATCAAAAACTTAAAAGGTTTTTGCGATGTTTTTGAGTTTTTGGTTTGAAAATGTCTTTAATGGTTTTTTGAAGGCTATCAAAACTTTCTTTGAGCTCGATAGGGGCTTTGGAATTATTAATTTACCGTCACTTACTGCTTTTGATTTAATTTTGATTGAAGGATTTTATTTATGAAACTTTTATTATATTTGAGAGAGAGCATCTCAATATTGCGTATTGGTTGTTTGCTATTTTTTATTCGTTCATCACGAATCTTTTCAAAATAAGTGAGGTGTACAAAAATATTTGCAAGCGAAATATGTGCACGCTCCCTAAAAATAACTGAGCTTATAATAAAAAAATTCATACTAGTAGAATCTTTTCAAAAACTCGCAGACAGATTAGATAAACTCTATAAGCATAAAAAGTTTGATATTTAAATTGTTGTTAATAAAAATTTTAAACTGAGAATTAGTATCAAGACATGAAATTTGTAGAAAACTGTTCTGATAATTAACACTTTTAAGTACAAAAGTAAAGAATTCAGTCAGAAAATATCTGAATAAAACGCTCGTTAAATACACTCCCTAAAAGTTAAAATTGGAAAAACCCGGAAGAACCCTTACAGTTTGCATACCTTGGATCGTTCAATCAACTCCGTATATTGGAAGGAGAACTGCTAGTCACAAAAATTCCAATAGATTAAAATTTTTCCAAAAGCTACTTTGTAGCAATAACTTCACTTATAATTGCACGTTGTTTATATTTTTATTCAAAACTATTACACTCCATATTACAATTCAATTCACTCTAGTTCACATGATTTTACTGTAATTGAACACTAAATGGTAGGATAATCTATTCAAATTCCAAATGCAAAATACTCCACTTATAAACTTCCGATATGGTCGGGACAAACAACTCTTTAGCGCCGGGCCAATCCCCGAATTTAAATTGTCTGATCTCACTTCAAATTAACCGGGCAATTCATTAGTCGCGACAATTTATTTTTTAAAATTCTTGTGCTCTACTGTTGACTTCTAGTTTGCTTCTAATTATTACTTCAAAATTCAAAAAAATACTCAGATATCGCAACAAACAAAAAAACTTAGACCGGCTTGATGAACGGCAAGTGACTGACTATAGTCGTCTGAATTAAATTCTTTGTCTGTAGTAGAAACAGCCAATAATAAAGATTCGCGCTTCTTCGGCGCAACTCATATTCTTGCAAAATACACTTAATGTGCGATAGTGGTGGTTTCGCGAGAATACTATGCTGACAGAACATTTTATCAATTATTATCAAATAAAAAAATAATAACAAAGTTATAAACAAGAAAGTGAGTCTACAGAAACATCCAAAAATATTGTGAGGAATTTAAACCACCACAAGAACAAAATATTTGCAAAAAATCTGCAACGGATAAACATTTGATTTGCCTGCGTTTTGTTAAACAAATATGCTCAAAGAAATATTTGAAATGAGATAATGCGATAACAATAATATTTGGATTTTGTTATTATGAATTTGAGATATGGCAATCAAGGTCCTTCTTTATATTAAAGTTTGTTGACTCTTGTAGAAGAGAGATATTCACGAAAATTTCGTCTGTTTTTTTGGTTTCTGGGTATTTTTAATGGAATTTTAGGTTCGCTAAAGCGGATATGTAAAATAATTTATTGTTCAATTATTATGTGTAGCATATGAGTTTAATTAAGAATAATTTATAATCATATAAATATTTTATGTAAGCTCTGAGTTCTTATAAAGTTTATTCAAAATTTACAAATATTTTTGATTTTGTTTTTTTCTTTGAAACTTTTTCCACCGGCAAAGTCGTTGAACTATTTATTATACATTTTAACTACTTTTGTAAATTTTGTTTATTTTGTAGTTTTGAATAGTTTTGTAATCATATTTATCAACGAAAATGTCTACACTCAAAAAACATTCATTCAAGTTTATTTTGGGAAATGATAAATTTAGTGATTTGAAAACACGTTTGATATTATGGTACATGTCTTGGTCTAATTTTAATGATATGCAATGAAAAAAATTCTTTTCAGGTTCTTTGACAATGTTAGCCATATTTAGTCCTTAGATATCATATAACACTTCATGGTTGTTTTTGTTGACAGCTCTATTTATTCTAAATTTTAAGTCTTAGTCATAGTTTACAATGTGTATAAAAATTACATAAAATATTCGATTCATATGTAAGAACTTTTGAGTTCTAAAGTTACTGAATATTCAATAAACATGTATCCGAATACATACCAAAAACCTTCAAAAGAAACTAAATCAGGCCAACTCATAAATGCCATGAATGTTAATTTCAAGACGCAATTTACCATTATGATCTCATATGATAGACAAAGCTGCAGATGTATTCAAATTATATAAAAAACTACTCACTATTACTTTAAGCTTTTTGAAGTTAATTTAAAGATAATTGTAAAGTGCTGAAAGCAATGGTTCATCACTTCTCTCACTTTTCTGTTATTTTTAATTGATTTCAAACTGAAACAAATGTGTTTTTATTATTGTGTCACTAACTAAAATCTTCTTTTTGATTTGATTCATTCTAGGCAAATTTCAATGAGCATTCAAATCGAGTTTTAATATTTTCACTGAATAGCCAACGGTGTACTCAAATTTGACCAATTGTTTCTCCATTCTATTCCCAATTTTTTATGAGTCTTAAATTGATCGTAGTTATACAATCACGCGCAAAAGTTATTATCGAAGCCTTTGAAGTTTCTTGAACCCTTTTGGCGTACAAACCTGTACGTCCAAACATAATATTTTTAAAAAGAATTAAAAAATTTATATTTTCACGACTTTTATGCTGTTGAATGATCGTATTAAATTTAATTACCGGAAAGCTTGTGCAGGTGCATAGTGATATATTTTCCATAGTTGTTGCTACATTACAACTGAGCTTTCATGTATCAGAATTTTAATTATATTTTCATTTTACAAGAACCTTGATGACCTCTCATTTATTTTACATTAAAACTTCGTTTTGTTCAACAACATTTTACATTGTGAGATTTAATCTAGATACTGATTTTAGCTGTTTTGAAGTTACAACATTTTATAAAACTGTTTCTGGTTTCGTTTGTTTTTGTAGTTGAAATTAAAATTTTTGTAGCAACTATCAACACAATATCAGTGATCCTTGGAATTCTATATCTTTCAATTATTATTTCTAGTTTCAATAAGCAAATTACTTGCAATTTACATAATATATTTATTTTCAATTTGAAAGATTTTTCATACAATAGTTTGATGACCATGTCAAAAACCAATCATGACGACAAAATGCTACTTGATCCTTTAAAATTTATCCCAATTTGTGTCATAGCTACATTAACTGTGCCACGTAGTCAAATTTAAACACAATTTCAACATATCTACCTAAACAGTTTCGTTATCCGAGCTACACATTTAAATTTACGATGAAGATTTTTATGAAACATAAATTTGTTAACGTTCAAACCTGAAAAAACTTTTTGATATTAAGTCTTGAATACAACGCTAACTAGTTGTGCAGCTTGTGAGCTGAGCAGGACTTCTCCGCTAGCATAGAATGGTGTTTTCAATAAAAATTGTTTCAAAAAAATATATTGATGAGATTCTAGGACCAGATGACTCCCAGCAGGTAGTGGACCATCCCAAGCTTTTTTTTCTGAATAGACCAAAATGCTATATCTAGTCGTTCTCGAGTTTATTGAGAGTAAGCGCTACCAGACTGATAATCCATAAACTTGATTTTTTTTTTATTTTCTGGACGAATCATAAGATTCTAAGACTTTTACTAAAAAAATTGTCTGGTACCACCAGATGACCCCCAGATGAATCCCAGCAGGTTTGGACCAAACATTGATGCAATTCTTGACTCAACTCATCTTTTCAAACATTTTTTATGAAGAGACCAAAGTGCTATCTCTAGTCGTTCTCGAGTTCTGGAGCTGAGAGTACGCGCTACCAGACTGATACTCCAAAAATTAGATTTTTCTTATTTTCTGGACGAATCATAAAATTCTAAGACTTTTTCAAAAAAAATTTGTCTGGTACCACCAGATGACCCACAGAGGACTCCAAGAAGGTAATGGACGAAACATAGATGCAATTTTTAACAGAACTTATCATACCAAACGTTTTTTCGGAAGAGATTATAGAGGTAGCTCTAGTTTTTCAAAATAAAAGTTTTTTGTATGAAATCCCCGACATTGCGTCCCGGAAGTGGTTATGGTGACCTATCAGTTTGAGTCATCATCACCAAAAATATCATTAGACCGATGGGAATAGGTTCCAAGTTGATTGTCATCAAAAAATCCGGAATCGGTTCGGTGGGAGGTCAGATCGATCGTTTACAGTAACCCCACCGAACCACCGAACCACCAGGCACACGGCCCTTAGTTTTTCGCATTTCACGGGTCGGAGGCTCAATATTTTCCGGATTTTTTTTTACAGGAATTTTCTTCAACTCAATACGGACAAAAAAAATATGAGATATTTTTGAGATTTGTGTACAGGGAAGTCAGGAAAAATCATATAAGGTTGAAAAACCCTGAAAATGCTGTCACGAAAACAATACTTCTCCATTGCGGAGAAGTAAAAAGAGTCACTTCAAATATGATCGTTTTAATCGTATAGAGGATTTATTTACATGTGTACAATGTTATATTTTTAAATTAAATTGGATTTGAACTAATTGTCATCAATCATTACTCTTAATATTTTTGGTTTGCTTAATTTAAGCTCAAGGTCAAAGCAAAGCGGCTGAAAATAATTTCTTCAGATATTGACCTGTGGTTCTTTAGAAGTTTGATTTCTCTAAAAATATCAAATGGAATTGGAGTGATGTATGAAAAATTACATGGTTACATTTGGTTACATTTTATGGTTACATGTGTTTCTAAAATAAAGTAAGATTTATGTATGAAATAAACTAACAAAGAATTGGCACCAAATTAATAATGTTAAATAGTTGTCTAGTATCGATATCAAATGAAAAGTGAATTTTCACTTTTAATTATAAAAACTGTAGTAACATCAAAAAAATTGACGACAACATACAACCAAACGTACTCGCAATATCATCGCCGTCAATCAAAACGACGCATTTCATTCAACGTAAATTTTTTGCTTGAATGAATAATAACTATAATTCGTTTTTTGCCTTAATTTTTGAATCATTCTTTGTTTGTTCTTAAAAAACAACAATAAAATGTCGATGTCTTGAATTGTTTGTCTGCGAGTTTGAGAATAAAAGAATTTAAGAACTTTAATTGTTTTGTTTGAAATTTGCGCGAGAATAGCTCATTAGAGCTAGATAGCTTTTTTAATTGTTAAACTTTGAAATAAAATTTTGTAAATGTGGAATCAGGTGCTAATTTGCCAGAATGTTAAATAGTCATGATTGCAATGAGTTGTAGGCATTTATCGCAAAAATACAGTTTTAACAAAACGATTTTGAATTTAAACCATCAAAGAAATATTTTTGGTATCTTCTTAAGTCCATTGAGGTTTATTACTAAAAGCAGCTGTCATTTTTATTGACCATTTCAGACTTTTAGACAGTGAACAAATTAGTTACATAGAGGTTGTTGACCCTACTTATCATAAAAAGTTAGTATATGTTAGTATATATTTTACATGATTACATGAATCAATTACGCTTTAAATCATGTATAATAGGGTGAGTTAAAATTTAACAAACTTCTATTAATTATTTATAATTCAAACGCACATAGACGTTATCAACATTAACCACAAATTAAAACACACAATGTGTATTAAAATAGGCAATGTAAGTGACTTATACAGGAAGTTTATTTCATAACCAATTTTTTTTTTTAAATACAAATAGTTTTTGACAAATATCCTGTAATATAAAGCAGGGACTTATAGAGCAACAAAAATTTTATTTATTTTTGTTTAAAAGAATCTTTCAAAATGGTTCAACATTTTTCAGCATTAAAATATTCCAGCCTAAACGTAGCCTAAACGTAGTTGGCAATTGAGTCTATATTCAAGATCGCAAACAATATGATTGAAATTTGCGCCGAAAATTCTTGCGCTAGTATTTAAATTTAAACTCTTTTTAATTAAACTAACACACCATGGGAACTTTGTTTAAAAAAAAATAACATTGAAAATGATAATAAAAATAATAGTCAAAACATAAAGTCGGATAATTTATTTAGTTCTTGAATTTGTAATAAGATTAGCTTGTCTTTGTGCTGATCTTTTCTTAAGTAGCGTATTTGGTAATATAGAGCTTGAATAGAGTTTGAAGGAGAAATTTAAATTTAAATTCCGAAAATGAGGTTTGCATGCTTGAAAAGGTGACAAGCTTGTTTGCTTTAGTTTGTTATGATATTATAAAGTCCTCACTCAAAATGAAACTATTACACAATACTTTTTATCAAATGCAAGTGCACTTCCTTTTTATTATCTATTTGTTGTAGGTATTTCCAGTAATCTTCTTTAATTTTGTTATGTTTTTGGACTGAAGTTCAATAGATGGAAAAAAAAATGCTTTTAATTATTTTCCTGTTTTCAAAATATCTATTCCATTTATCAAGGTTTAATGATAATTGATTGACGGTATTCAAACTATCTATTTGTCAATATTAATTTTATATACTTTAGTTTTAGTATTACAACTTAAATATTGAACTTTGTTTATCATAAATGTTGAAAATATTAATTGATATACCGTAGTATTATAAATTTATTATACATCTATCAAAACACTTTTGATATTACTTTTACTACTTTTGTGAAGTGAAAGAAGGAATTTTCCATTACTAACTTTGTCAAGCTTTTTTTTTACTCAACAGGAATCAACGAATTTTAAGCTGGACAATACTCATATCTGTTATCTTTATTTTAAAAGTTACTTATCAAAAATTTAATGTAATGAAAGTTCCAAATATTGACGTAACAAAGCCGACTTTGATCGACTCTTCAGCTAAAGTTTAGGTCATTTGAACTGTTTTTTTTTCAAACCAATGTTCGTAAATATGATCAAATACTTTTTTTGCTGAGCTTTTTATAAAATGATAAGCTCGAAATTGAGCTGAACTGTAGCTTATCTTAACTTTAGCTTTGTTCATCAAAGCCCTGCTAACTTAGAGTAAATGTGTGATATTTACAAATTTTCAAAATCAAACCAAATACTTGCTGAAGCATTCGCACGTTTTTAATCAACCATAAATTTAATAAATATTTTGAAATTTTAAAAGCATTCTCATATTTTCAAATGAATGCGTTGAAATGCAAAATAGATCTATTTCTGACTCTAATGATATGACTTCACATTTCAAATATTTCATACAATTTGTTGTTAATATTTTATCTGGAAAATTCCCGAGAATGACGAACTGTTTTCACCTAATTTTCAATTTCAAGTTATTGAAGATAAGCTCAATCATTATTTTATCGTGTCACTTGTTTTGGATTGCTGTATTGCATTGCAGGTCATCAATCATATTAAAATAAGTATTATAGATTTTATTCAGCTTTAAACTTGGAATCACAGTGTTTCTTGATTTTGTAAGTATTGTGCAAGCAAAATCTACTTATCATATTAAGTACGTCAATAATATTGTAACAAATAATAAGCAAATAAATCATTTGCACTTTGTATGCATAAATTTTTTTGTTGAGAAATCTTTCAATTTTTCAGAATGTCGTTTTGTCAAGGAGTGTATAAGCTCATCATTTAAAACTCAATTTACAACTATTTTTTACTTGCAATTGCAATACTTTCATTATTATTAAAATCATTACTTCATTAGCGTTTTATTTAATTTACAATAATGAATATATTGAACTGAAAGGGAAAAGTATTAAGATTGTTAAAGAACCTAAATTTAGGTATAATATGTCCAAGTTTTTTCTGCATCTAGAACAAATGAATGGTAAGTTCCGTTCATACTTAAATAAAAATTACCAAATAGCTCCCCCTCAACCAAATTATCTCTCACAAATGTTCAATGAAACATTATAAATATTTAGCGCATTTTATGAATGAAATCTATTAAAATCTAACTCACGAGTTCAAAAGTTTTATTTGCTACTCAAAACTAGCTGAACATTCGACATCCAGCATTATTATACACACACTCCGAAATTTCATGAATAACTGGCCCATAAACATAAATCACTCAATCAAGCATATATTTCACAAAAAATAATGGTTTTATTACGCGACAAAATATTCAAATACTGTATAATGCAAATTGTGCGCATTTTTTGGCGAGTTTTCAGCGAAAACAATACTGTCCAACATATTAAATATATAGATTATTTCTGTCTCAACAGCAATTTAGATTTACTTTCAACAAAAAAATACTTTGACATTCCAAAGTTCTGTCTCAATTTCACCGTTGAAAATATTTTCAATAGAAAATTGATCATGCAATAATATCATCACAATAACACTATTAATATTTTAAAAATAAGTTTGATGATAGTCATGTTTCCCTTAAATTTTCTTCCAGTGTTAGAATCAAGGTGACGTACTTAAAGCATTGAAGAAGCAAATTTTTTGAAAACGCTTTTAAAAACAAAAATTCGAAACGGCGCAAAACAGTAACGATAGGCATGTTTGTGATTTGTCTGCGAATTTCAGAAATATATCACTTTGAAAGTGAAAATTGCAATTTTTATTTTTCATCGAAATCAAAACAAAAAAGTTTACTTGATATTTCAATTTGTGACATTTATTGGTAGCTTCTTTCGAGCAGATCAAAATCATATTTTTTATGAATATGTATTTATGTGCAATTTGCGAATCTTTTGGATCGCCACTCACGAAATATATTTTGAAAGAAAACAAAATGTTGTTTTTATTATCAAATGACGTACGTTCACGAGAAAGGACATTGAACTTTCAATCGAATATTCAAAAGATCTTCAAGCAAATCGATCACTTCAAAACATGATCATACTTTTAATATTAAAGTTTACATTTGGACATTTTCGAATATCAGATCGAAAAGCTATACAATTTAGTTTCGAATATATATTTCGCAATTTAAATAGCACATTTGCATAATTTTATGAATTCATATTGAACTATAAAATTTTCATGAGCAATTTTATTAAAACTTAACAGTAAACAAATAAAACATTTAACTTTTTAGGAATTTGGGGAATTCTACAGTTTTTTTGAACATACAAGCATAGATACAATCATAGAATACAATTCTTCTTTAGAGTTCAGGCTATAGTCAATAAAGTAACTGTGCGAGAAAGCTATAGATGAAACAAATGTCCGAAGACCACATTTCAAATAGACTGACAGATATTTAATTTTTTTTTTGTAAATTTATGGCTATATTCGATCAAATTCTTAATGTCATTATCTGTTTGATTGAGTAAAATAAAATCGCAGGTGCCTAATTTGTATCTATTTAAATTCGTATATCTAATAAATAAATGTCCTTCTTAAAATTTAAAATATATAATGAATATTCAATCCAAACCACTTTTTTCGAATATTTTTTAATTAATTTATTCAAATACCTACGACTTTTTCAAAACCAAATCTTGCCAAAAGATTTCACAACATTTCTTATATTTTGATTTAGTAGTTGCCGCTCAAATATTGTTGTGATTCGTAATATATTGATGTTACATCTGGACATTCCTTCGCACCTCCACTTAATAATATCTTTTCTGAGAATGTAAAATTTTGGAGTTCTCACAATTTTTGCAATTGATGCATTTAAATACTTTGGAAATACTTATCTCAAAAATTCGTGCATTCTCTTCATGTACCGACCAAAATTAAAATTAAATTGACAATAATATATTGATCGATTCTTTTATAATTCATAATCATTTTTTTATTGATCATATATCTACAACATTTTTTATCTTAACGAATATTTCACTAGATGAAACAGTTTTTGAATAATATTTATGAGAATTAAGTGTACAATGATGAATGCAACAGTGAATTTATGAAAGAATGGACGTGAAATAGTTCAAGTTTTTTTATTTACATTGAATTTTTCGAAGCTCAATATATTTCAAGTTTTTTATATGTTAACTGTTCCTATTACAGCTATTTATAGAAAGCTATGCTCAAGTTATATTAGGTTTCATATTAATTTCAAACTTATTCATCTACCAAAAGCAAACAAACACCCAATAGAACTGAATATTTACTATGTTTTGTCTGGTTTTTCGTAATAGGAATCCTTTTTTCTCCACGATACAATTTTGTTCAAATAGTATGTATACTTTAGATTGATGCAAAGTATCGACTGCGAACAGATTTTTCAGATTGAAGAAATTTGATATTGGAAGCCAAGTTTCGAATTTGCAACTTAAAAATTATTTATTTCGTTAGTATTTCATGATTTAAGTATTTCAACATATTGGAATTATTAACTATGAGTTGATTCTCTAATTAGATCTTTATTCAGAATTCGATTGAAATATGATGATCTGTAATAAATAATAATATATTGGTAAAAATCAAGTGTTATTTATTATTTCAAATATTATTTTTGTTCTAATTTCCTTATAAAAGTGTCTAACAAAAATCCTCTCACGATATTTGTTAGCTATTTACATATCATAGAATAAATTTTTCATATTCAAGTCTTTTCAGACTAAACAAGCTTCATCTTTTTTTTTTTACAAAAGCAGTTTCATCCCATAATAAATATTTACGACCGCTATAAATTCATCATAATTTTATTGGTATTCTTGCATAAAAAGTTGTCTTTATTATGTTTCCTCAACTAATATCTAACAATAAAATATCATAACAAAATTATTACTCAGAATACTTTCATATAGTAACTACTGTTTTGACAAACATAAGCTAGTAAAAATTTGGACAGACTATTTTAACTTGTGTTTTTGGATATTAACCTAATAACTATCGACTAAACAAGGTGTTTTTTATTCATAAGCTTGTTCTCACGATCATAATAATATCTGATAAGACTTTATAGCTAAAAAACATTTCACAAGTCATTAAATCTAATTTAATACTTTTTAAAAAGTTTGTAGATAAGAAAGATCTTTGAACAGAATGAAGAAGTTTTTTCGAGTATATTTGTATGTTGAACCTGATCATGGACTTGGAACAAAATAAAAACAAATGAGTCATTAGTATTTTTATTTACAGACAAAAAATGGAGTCTTAAAGGTCAGCCTATTTTAAAAAGTAAATTATTCTAAGCTAGATCGCTAGCGAAATTTTAACTCACAACATATTAAAATTATATGAAATTTTGGTCGCAATCATTCGGTGCGTTGGTGTGTTTTGAGTTGTGATAATCGCTGTTTTTATTTGGTTATTTATTGGCGAGTAAACTCAGCACAAGGAGGCTCTTGTAACTAGATGGGTCAGTTTAAATAATATGTTTTTTGATTTATTTAGTTTTTATTAATGATTAATTATTTCGCAAATCTCAAAGTGCTGAGATCATAAATTTATTCAACGTCATCCAGGCTATGAATTTTTTTTTTAATTTCGATAATTTTTTCGAAAATATTTGAATTCTGATAATTCAGAGCTTAATGCATTTTAAAATGCTTATAGAGAAAATTAACCTAAACCAACTTTTACCCGCTCTGAACTGTACGATAACATAAAAAAATATCATTATAATCAACAATGACCATGAGACCCAAATTTAGTTTTAAACGACAATAACCCATACCTATAGGTCGTGAACATCGATTAAATGATAAATATTAACATCATAACGGATTTCCAACAAAATAATCCATCCTTCTTATTTGTATAAGATTCTTGATTAATCGCGAAAAAACAAAAAAAAATTGATAAAAATATATATTTTTGTCATCCAAAAAAACATTCATTGAAGAAGTTCACAAACATTTATTACAAAATAAAAACAGAAGTAAATTTTTTTCGCGAACATCAACTTAGCTAACTAAAGTTTTATTTACCTGATAAGAAGCGAGACTATACCAATATTGCCGTGAATTTCACAAAAACTGGTCAATTTCAAAATCAAAGTTGTTTTCGACTCACATGCAAATTTCCAGCAACAAGTTGGGAGTTTTTTTGTTGCTTACACTTGACACTATCTGTCTTCTATTTGAATTTTTTAGAATTTAAATCATTCTTCCATGTTTGATATGGGAAGGAGCATAAGATTTATATCACAGTAAACAATTTTTTTCTTCGCCACTTATTTTTAGAATATTAAAAAAAAATTTATTCTCTTGTTCGACAAAATATAGGACAAAGCTCTTTTGGCGTTGAGACACCTGTTTTAGTCGGTTTAATATTTATTTAGCTTTTCCACTGTATTTAAAAAAAAAACAAGTCGCGTATAAGTTTCACTTTTATTGTGCAAAAAAAAACTCTTGTTAACGTTCTACAAATATATCGAATTTAACAAAAAATCTCGTCAAAAACACTTTTCAGTAAATAATTTTATTTTTGTATCTTCTTTAGCAATGATCTTCAGAATACGTGAAATATTGCTTATTTTGCGAAAATTTTAGCCGTACGTTGCCCGTGCACCTCTAGAAACAAACTGAAGATTGTTTTCAACCAAAATAACAAAAAATCTCGCGACTTTCCGTTACAATCTTTTGATCATAATATTAACAACATAATAACATACACATTCGCAGTTTTTTGGCATATTCACGAAACTTTGCGTGTGTGGTTCGTTTTTGTTTGTTGTTTTGGAGCTGAAGTAATTTCATTGGGGTATTCTCGCAGCTAGTTATCAATCAATCATTCGTAAGGGATGAATTTTAAATAAAATTTTATTTTTTTAATGAGAATTTAAACTTTCACTTGTACCTAAAAACAATCAACAATAATTTCTACTTAATAATATTTAAACAAGTTTAAAACTTCCTTTTTAATTATGAATAGTAATGTGGATGTTTAATACTTACCCTTTGAAAAGAGATGGTGTTGGAGTCACTATTTACTCTATACGGTGTGATATAACATTTTGTCTGTGAAATTCAAACTGGAACAAAAATTCGCGGATGAATTTGAAAAGGTTACTGAAGTGAAGTTGTGCGAGTAAGAATTTGAATTCCTACAAAAAGATCGTTAAAGCAAAAAATTTAAGAGATAAGCAATTTTTATTTCATATCATATTTATTATCAAATATTTGTAAGATATTGTACAACTTATGACTACTCATTAAAGTTCTTTAAAAGTTTATGTCTAACATAATTGAAGCTGAATGAATGCTTAATTGTTAATTAGCTGTTAGCAATTCCAGAATGAAATTAACTCACATACAAATTATTTTTGATTAGAAGTTTGTGCAAATTTTTGTTCGCCAAAGTAGAAAAACATTTTTTAAGACTAATTGTATTAACAATAATATATTGTAATCATCTTAAGACACTATTCAAAATTCAGTATAAAATCAACAAAACTCTTCAATAAAATCAAGAACTAATGCTACCTTATCAATAATAAATTTGTACAATGACTAAGCTTCCTCAATTTCATCGAAAGGCTCTCTAACTTTGTAGTAAGTATTAATCCTGGCGTCTTCGTACGCTAGTAATTCTGTTCTCATGCAATTTCAAGTATTTCAGTTGCGTCAGTTCTCTAAAATTGATGCAAATAATTGCAGTTGTTTCCATTCCTACAATATCCTTTTACTTGATATTGTTTGCAAACATTTCTCTGATTTTGCACCCAATTTCCTCTATTGGGTGGTGGTGGTCCTCTATTTGGTGGAGGTGGGCCTCCTCTGAACCATCCGCCACGTCCAGGTCCCATTGGTGGTATATTTCTAGGTGGACCATTCTGCATCGGCATACCTTGCAAACCACCAGGTAGTCCCATTGGCATTCCTCCTTGAGGCATACCAGCAATAAATGGTGGCGGTTGAAACACCATTCCGTTATTAAAAATAGGATTTGGCATCATTGGTCCCCAGGAAGGTGCTCCAGGAACAATTTTAAAGCTGCTGGGTTGAGTGTTGAAAGGAGCGCCAAATGAAATATTCGGAATATTAGGGAACTGTGATCGATTAGCTGACTCCACTTTCGGTTCGGGCCATGCAACTTCAGTGAAATTATTTACTGCATCGGGATTACCAGTGAGATCATCCAACGGTATAACTTGAGGGTCTGTGGTCTCATGAAACTCTAGATCAGGCTCAGAGGCAGAATCTGGCACAAGTGCACGATTAAAATAGATGGCTTGGAGCACAGTTCTCTCGCGATCTGCTTGAATTTTGACTTCACGAGATTTGGAACCATATGCGAAAACAGGAACGTTATCAACCAATTGAGGCATTCGCCAAACAGTCTGCTCTACCATTTGATCATCATTTTGCTGTTTGCGTCCCATAACTACTAACTTTCGCTCGTCGCAACGATCCATACTGCGCTGTTCAGAGAAAGTCTTGGTGACATTAACCCTTTCAGTCTCGTCAAGCTCAAAGTAACGAATCTCAATTAATTCTTCACTAGGACGCCATTGGATTCGCTTCTTCTTTCCTTTGCGACGGTGCAACATCAACACGCCTGGTGGACCATCGGGACCACATCCTGGTCCTGGTGGCCTTGGTTCAGCTGGCTCATCTTCTTCTGTGCTATCTTCTTTAATATCCTTGACATTTTTTTCATCTTTGACTTCATCGCTCTCCTCTTTGCTACTATCATCAGCTTCTTCAATCTTCACGGCCTTGTCATCTTCCTTCAGATCTGAATCCTTCTTGTCGTCCTCACTTTCATCTAATGTGTCCTTATAAAATGACATTGGCTCCGATTTCATGATCTTTGGTGACTCCAGATCATTTTCCTTCATTTGTTTGGATGAAGAAGATTTGCTGGGAACTACAGATGTATCAGAGTTACTAGGAATTCGTTTCCGTTTTTTGACATCTTTTTTGGGGTTGGCAGAAGCAGATAAAGCATCCATAAACATGTCAGATTCCATCAGCATTGCTAAAAAAAAAAGAATAACATTGTAAAAAAAAATTCTGATTAAAATTAAAAGGTAAGAGCATAAAAGCTCTCAACGAACGAAAATATTGAAGCAGCTCCATATTTCCATAGTCAGCTGTTGAACGAATGAGTTTGTTGTTGGATCCTGCTAATAAAACGATCATAAAAACGAAAGAAAGCAATAAATGAAAAAAATGTGCAGAAAAAACTTTATGATGACTTGAGGGACTTAAAATCTTAAAACTTGATGCGTGAATTTTAATGTATTATTTTATGTATTAACTCTAATGAATGCAACGAGCACAAAGAGATTTAAATTTAACCAAATCGAAAGCGGAAAGCATAATTCCGATAATTATTATGCTTATTTGTGGAGGCATGTTTACATTCAATATACTTTAACTTAGATGCATAAAAAATTACAACTTAAGTGCGCTCGATTTAATAATAAGGTAAAATAATAATATTTCAAAATATTATGTCATTTGCATACGCTTTAGAAAAAATTGATGTAAAATGTTATACGCGCTTCTCAAATAAAAATCAGATTAAAACAACTCTTCTAAATATTAATTTAATTAAAATCACTTCAAACTTCTACAGCAACAAATTTATCGCTTCTGATATATAAAGTAAATTAGATCCATCATTATTACTACACAAGATTAAACTAAAATTCCTTATAAAATCCATCAATCCACCAGTATTGCCATCACCATAACATTATGAAATAGAAAATAAGAATGAATGCATGAAATTTGAGCGTGAATTTTGTGCAAAATAAAAAAAATCGATGGAAAAACTTTAAAATAGGAAATATACCAGATAGACATAATGCTATGTATTTTAGACTATATTAGACAAAAGCATCATCATCTTTCTTTGAAAAATTATATTCTGATCATATTTAAAAAATTTGATTGATAAATGTAGTTGTTGTTGTTAGAACATAACAGTTGGGTAAATTACGAAGAATAAATGAAATGCATGAACTTTAAGTGTATGAAAGCTAAAACTATCTTAAAATTAGAATAAAACGAGCCCCAGCATAGTCATTGCAGCAATGTGGCACTTGATTTGGTTAAAGGACGCTTTTTAGTTGAATTTACAATTAGAATTTCATGCGACTCATATTAAAATTTAACTGTTTTACAGTTTTTCTATGCAACTAACGAGTTTTCTGAAGTCAATATTGTTCAATTTAGGATCTCATGCATCATAGAACAAAGAGCTGAACACTGCGGGTTGGTTATACATAGGACGCCATTATGTAACATCAAAAAATATTTGATGCAACAGCCTTTTAAATTTGCGAGGTCAGCAAATTAAATGAAATTCTAGCTCACAGAAAGTGTAAATAAATCGCGTGCAGGTTGGAGCCTTGCTAATTTAAATATTGACCAAGTAAAGGCTTTAGAAAATTAGATTTCTCTGCATTTTTATGATTTCTTATTTAGAGAGAGCTCTCTCGTTTTCTAAGAAAAAAGAATGACTAATTTTCTTTAAAATTCTGCGAACGAATGATTCAGTTTTCAACCGTTTTTGTTAAAATATTGATAGGTTGATATTGGCACATAAATTGTGCAAAATAAGTGACGTGACGCTTAGTGAAGGTCACCAATATTGTTGATATATTAGATTTTAGCAATAACTACCTTGCAAACATGATGTGAGGCCATTTTATCGACACAAACAAAATGATTTGATGAATTATATTCTGTAGCCGACATTAAATTCTCAATTTTCAAGAGCCTGAATCATAATTATTAAAATTGAAACTTTTTATATTGAAAAATCTACAAACAGCTAAGAAATTTACATAGATGTAAAATATTTTTTCCTTAAGTAACCAACCAACAATGCCATAGATTTGATTCCAAAATCTCATTAACGGATCACAAAATTTCACAAAACATCTCTTCAGTACACTCGGCTGCGATTTTATAATTCCACATTGTTGCCATGACTCTGCTCCTTGTCATTTGTGGATTTGTGTTAAGAAAACGTTTATTTCCTTTATTCTTTTTTTTATTCAGCAAGGTTCTTTTTAGCAATTGCGGGCGACACCAGCCGCGCCACATGCACAGACCACATCATCTGGCGCAAGGCGCAGCTGAAGTGTCACATCATTTAAATAAAGAACACAGAATGTTTTAAAGAAATCAAGACATCAGAATAATAAATACTAAATCTTTTGCTGTAAAGAAAAGAAAAAAATATGGTTTTTGCACAAATCTTACTTCTGGATCCTAACAACAACAAACTCATGAAACATATGGAAATGTGGAGCAGCCATCTGAAATTAGACAAGCAAACCCGTTGATCTATCTTAATTCTGGGGTACTTACGCTTTGGTTTAATCAGCTTAATTCCACCCACTCGTTCGGGTGCTGCACCTAAATCTTCCTTAATTTTTTTTTCTGGAGGCACATCCTTATCTTTTTCTTTGTTACCCGTTATTGGAGTAGGTGACGAGCGTTTCAGTGAAGGAACTGACGAATTGGTAGTTGGTGAGCTACCAGGTCTTTTAAAACCTTTCCTGGAAGGCGGTGGTGGCACCTCTTCTAACCCGTGACTCCTAAACTGAGAATTTAAAGTTTTTACAGATTTTGGCTTTTCGCCTTTGCGAACTTCAATAGAAAATGATTTTTTAAGTGGAGGCTTGTCCTCCTTTTTGTCGGCGGCATCTTCAGCTGATTTTGGCGTGGCATCTTCCATCTTCTTTCCTCCATAATCCGACGGTTTTTTGGGAATCTTTCCCAATTTGTTTAAAGTTGGTGGTAAAATCTTTGCTAAAGTATCCTTGTCTTTTTCCGCTTGCGATGTCTTTTCCTTTTCCTTTAGCTTGTTATTGCTGCTACTGCTGTTGTTACTACTACTAGAATGCTTTGAAGATGAACGACTTTTTTCGCGGTCCTTATCTTTGCTATCTTTATCCTTATCTTTATCACGACTACTAGAACTGGATGAGCTTTTAGAGCTGCTTGACTTATGACTGCTTGAACTTTTGTGATGTGATGAACTACTAGAGCTCCTATGCGAAGAAGATTTGCTGGAGCTATTTGAACTGGATTTATGTGATGAAGAAGTTTTTCGTTCCCGATCTTTCTCTTTAGAATCTTTGGATTTATCGCTATGCTCCCTTTTTTTCTCAACTTTTTCAGACTTATCGACTACTTCTACAATTTGAACAACTACCTCCTCTTCAACACTATTTACTGAATTCATAGAATTTACAGACTTGCTCTCGACCTTAGCCAACACTTTTTTACCATCTTTCTGGGTAATTTTGAACACTAAAGAGTCATTTTTACTAGGACTGATTTCACTAGGTTTTTTATTGCTTTCATTATCGATATTGATATTAAAAGGACTGAGAGAATTTGGTTCCGAGAAAATGTTCATCTCAGAAGTTCCGTTGTTAAAAATATTGTTGTCTGCATTCTCAATAGTTTTCTCTGAATGGGCTATCTTCAGCCACTGTTCTACTAATTTTGTGGCAAGTACAAAAACTCCTAAAGAAATGAAATGAAATCAATAATTAGAAATTTTGCAACGAATGTCAATACTCAAATAATAGAGCATAGTTTAAATTTATTTAAAGTATAATGTAAAAATCCTTACCATTATCTATGCAGCCTTTGCTTAAATTTTTTACAAGTATTGGCGCAGTATTACTTTTAAGTCTGGTTGCATCAGCTGGGCACATCAGCAACATTTCTAGTAGTTCCTGCACAAACGCCCAGTTTGAACTTGTAATACCGTCTTGCAGCCAAATATAACTCAATGTCCATCCGCCGGCAGCCATAAATTCTCCAAGTAGCTCAGTTTCTGTGCGTTTCAAAATTTGAATGTAAATGCACTTAGATACCAGTTTTTTTGAGAACTTCGCCATCAAACTGTGAATATGAACAAAAATATTAAATAAATATAAAATTTGTTGAGTGTTGGTGTTTTCGCAATCAATTTTTGTTATTGTAAAAGGCATGAAATTTCATAGTGGGGATAGAGCGAGCCAGAAAGAGATAGAAGATTAAAAAAAGCGTGCCAGAATGAAATAGCTTACCTTGCTAGACGTTGTACTTCTAGCGAGCTGCGAATACCACCACCTGGAGCCAAAAGTACTCCAAGGCATGTCAGCAGCTTCTGTGGGTCGATACGAGGCTGTTGATAAGAAGAAATTACGATTAAAATCATTCAAAAAGCTAAAATAGTTATTTTACTCACCATATTTCCAAATGGACTAAAATAAATTTACGCTCAACTTCATCCACTGCAAAAAGAGATAAATTTTAATTCACTAGATTCGCTTTAGTTTGTTATTTTACTAGAATATTCGAAACGGAACAAAGTAAAACTCGCATATGGCCTTCAAATGACTTTAAAACTGGTTTTAACTTAGAGTTTCGATAATCCGGACGAAAAATTTCAGCACTACGTCGCATAATTGTCAATTTTCGAGCTTGTTCACAAATTATAACTCAATTACTTCAATTGATTGCTGTACAATACTAATTCACAGGTTTTATTGAGAAAAAACTACTCTAAACGACTTGAAATGAGTAATGAAAAAAGTTGTCCGCCATTTTGTTACGAAATTCCATATTTCAGTACCTATTTTTTGGCCTTTACGTGGCAATCTGTGTAATTCAAAAGTCCTTAAGAATAAGTATGTTTTTATTGCTTTGTCTAAGTATAATATTGTTGAAATTTCTTCAATTAAAATATCCACGAAAAATTGATGATCCGTTCTGCTCAAATATCTAAAGAAGACTGGAATATTCAAATTTAATACTTGGAAAATGAGCAACAAGAGAGTGAAATAAAGCAATCGCTATATGAGAGAGCGACCAACAGTAATGAAAAACATATGACTAATTGAATTTAATGGTTTTAAAACACATTTAGGTACACTTATTAACTGGTCTCAGAGATATTTTGATTATTTTACAGGTTTTAAGATTACGAAATAGATCAAATCACGTTGAAGGAGCCCCTTCATGTTTTGATCGATACCTGAAAAATCCAAATAAGTGGTTAATCGGTCCTATAATTACCTTTTGAATGATATTCCTTTAATTGAGTGTTATCACTGATTCCAAATAAACATAGAAGCGCTAATTAACTAGTAGAATATTCCTCTATTTCAATTTTTTCGAAGAGCTATTAAAAATGTGAATTGTTGAAATTAACTTTCCAGATTAGCTGAACTTTCCAGTCTGACGTTTGAAAAATTAGCACAAAAGCCGTTACTATGTCTTTAACCCCTCGAAAATTAAGCTAATGTTTTCATTTTTAGTTTAAAACTATACTTGATTAGTAAATAAATGATGCCAAAATTTTAATTGTTTTTTATGCGATATCAAATTGATCATCAAACGAATTAAACGACAATTAACCATAAAATAAAATCAAAACAATAAGTGAAATCAGTCTGACATAAACCTTCAATCCAAAATCCTCGAAAAATTATAGATTAATTAATATTAGCTGTTAAACAATGGCTAACATAGTGAAATCAGGTACCTAATATAGCCGATAAGAGGACTGACTAGTTGTCTAACAATGTAACTCTCAATTTTAGGATTTTTGGAGCGTTATCTGCCAACTTTAATATTCAAAAGATTTCGAGGAAAAATTAATATTCAGCGACCAAGACCACCTCATTATGACAGAGCTCGAGTGTTGGCGGTTACCACTCCTATATACCCGAAGAAAGAAAAGTATCCATGTGTCGAACTTGTTGATAAAGTCGCTAAAGTAAAGATTGAGAATCCATACGATAAAATTATTGCAAAGGAAGTGAGGAATTGGTTAGAGCACTCAGAAATGGTTGGCTTGTTCCACATCAACCCCATAAATGCAGATGACCATTTCAAAGCCCGAGTTGCTTTCCACAAGAACAACATGCAGTTAAAACAATACGGTAGACAAATTATGATCCAGGCGCTTGAAAATTCTAAATATGAAGAGCTGATCCCACTATTCGCTTCCAAAACATGCTTAGTGTTCAGTCCTGGCAGCAAGAAGGTTGCTACTATGCTTAAACTGGTGAAGAAAATCCCTCAAATGCATTTAATATGTGGAATTGTTGAAAATCGTTTGCTCAGCAAAAACGAATTTTTGGAATACTCCAAGATGTCAGATATTACCACTGCACGGGCTCAATTTGTTGGTGTTCTGAACATGGCTGCTAATCAACTAGTACAAAATCTTAATTCACACCAGAGTAGCTTTGTCAACATTTTGGACGCTCATGTAAGGGAAAATCAAAAAGTAGCCCCAACATCTACAGAACCAGCAAAAGAATTAGTGGATGAAACTAAACCATAAAATAAAAATCATGATTAATTATAGAACTCATTATGTACTTGTATAATTTTTAATGATTAAATACAAATCAGTTAATAGAATATTTTTCTTTTATTCAATATGACTTTGTCCAAACAATTTTAACACAGCACTATCATTTAAATAATTAAGATTTATGGTATGTTATCTCTAAGCTACGTATAATATTTCTAAGAAGTTCAACCTTGAGTGTTTTATTTTTAACAATTTAATTCAATCGAAAGTAAAATTACAAAGAATCTTCACGCTTTTCATGTTAAATGCTATGAAGATTTTTTAAACAAACAATTATGTAAATTACAGGTATATTTTGGGATTTCCACCTTCAGACCCACAGTTTGAAACATATTTTATATATATTTGGCCAGAAATAAAAAAAAAGCTAATGCAAAAATTAAGATGCAAACACTTGTTTGTGACAAAAGCATATTTCCGGAATCTAAAATAAACATTTAAACGATGTTGTAACAGTTTTTAGTTTTTAACTTTTCAAGAAGAACTGATATTTCCAGATTTATTTTAAAAGGGCTTTTAAAAATTAGAAGTGTTGATTTTCTCTGACGGCCTTTGTGAAAAGCCCCTATTCTTGAAATTGCTTGCAAGTCGTGTCAATGCCTCGGCAGCATCAAGTTCATCCTTCTCATGCTGTGGGATCACAAAATAAGTCTGGTCCATCTTCCCATTCCGCTTATTTTTATCACTTTGGAATCTGTAAGTATAGAGCCTTTAATTCTTAAGCGAAAAATTTTAATATGTTTTTAAAGGTTTTATCATTCCTTTTTTCAGGTAATAAATAAATCAAAAACTCAAAGGTTTAAATTTGAGCTTTCAAGTTTGTAAAAGCTCTTGAAAGTCTCAATGAATGTTTTTATTTTGGTTGTTAAATGAAATGTTTTTTAAACTCAATTAGTGAGTCATTCAATATTAATTATTATAAACTCACCTAGAATTTGGATTTCCTTCCCAATCAATATAGCTAGCTTTGCTAGGTGTGAAATTCTGAGCACTTTCAATCCATTTCGTCAATTCTGGTTTTCCTAAATTTTTTAAATCACTGTTAGTCGAGTCATCTAATCCACGCAGATACTTTTCCATAATATGGCTCTTGTACTTGTTTGAATGCATAAAATATCCATAGTTTTTAAAAGCTTCGTTCTTTCCAACGTCCAGCTCTTCCTGAAAATGCTGAAAATGAATGTCTCCGTTTGTAGAGGTAATCTGTTGAAATTTAAAAATATTCAAATTATTCTTTATTTCATTTTAAACATGGAATATACCTGGAAACATTGTGTGGAAAGCAATTCGGGAGGAGTTGAGCTACAACTTAAAGGCAAAATAATTTTCTGGTCACCAATGTCGTTTTCATACTGATGGCTCGATGCATTCTGATTATAATAAGTATTATAGTCTTGGTCCTGGGTTGACATAGCTGAATTTGATGATGATTTTGAAAGTCTAGATTTAAACGAAAGAATTTATTAAATGAAACAATTTAATTTCAGAAAATAAATAATTCTCACAAATGAGCTTCATGTTCCAGTTCTTCTTCCCAAATAGAGTCTCGAGAGCTGATAGAAAACTGTTCAACATTACCTTTAGCCGAGTAGTTGTAGTTTTTGACTTTAAACAAGAACAAAACAAGGATGAATTGTTTAATCAAAATATTTCAATTACTTTAATTTTAATACTTACTTAAATTTCCCCAAGTCTTTTTCCTGTTGGATCCTGTATTTTTTAATTTCCTTCTCCAATTTGCAAACCAATTGCATATTTGGCTTAAATAATAAAAACATGATTTGGGATATGAGCAATAACTTAATAAAACTTACATATAAGTCAGTCCTGTTTTCACAGCAAGCGCCTTTTTTTCATCTCTGCTAGGGTAAGGATTTTCACGTCTTCGAACTAACCAATCCTTCAACATGCGTCTTAATTAAATAAATCAATTATTTCTCATTTTTTAAATTGATGAATGAATATTTACTTAATTTCTGGAGTGAACAATCGCTTTGCCGGTCTATGAGAGTCATGAGCCCAAGTCTTTCTAAAAAATTTATTAGACATTTATTTTACAATATAAAACAACCATTGATTTAAAAAGTACAAAATTTCATGCTAAAATCACTCAAAAGCTTCAAACATGCAAAACACATGAGAAAATTTGTTAAAAAAGTTTCTGCTTCTCATATGAAATCTTTTTCAATCAAACTCCAGAAACTCGAAAACTTTTTTTTTCCTTCAGAAGGAATTGTTACACACCTACTGTTTCGTCTATTTCTTACAGGCCTAGACTTGTCCATTATTTGCTCAGTTAGTGTGCTTTTAATTCTTCTGCATTTAAAAATGTCAAAATTAAATTTGAATTTATAAAATGGTCTTGGTATTTTTTCGGTGGAGATTGAAGGATGAACGGTGTTTTTTTGTTGTTTGGAATTTATAAACACAGAAAAAATTACTTGATTGTGAAACTTTTCTTAGTTATAATATTTAACTCAAACTTTCCTCGTAATAAAATGTCTTGGTAAAAAACACGAAATTGCACAAATTTGTAAATGATTTGATTTCGCGACAAAGTCGCACAGTTTTAAATACATATTCCCACAATAATAATATGTTTTGCGCAAATGTTCGGTTTAGTGTTTGAAAAAAAAAAGTATATTTTTAAAAAGTATATTTTGGTAGAAAAAACAAGGATTTAGTTGATGTTTTCTTATATTTTTGATGAAATTTTTTGAAAAATTGGAAATCTTTTTGTTTTCTTCTTGAATTTCACGATGTATTCGCTTTCTTTTGCAAATACAAACATATGACAAAACGACCAAAACAATTAAAAGCGATTAAGACTTTATCGTCAAATGAATGAAAAATAAATAAATATTCTTCGTAGGTATTTTTAGCCTGAAACCACTTATTTTTAGAAATATCTATATTCAAAATGGCTACTGAAAAGTGAAAACTGTCGTCATGTATTTTGGAAATTTAGTCTTTTTAAGACGTTTATTTGAATATTTTCTTGCTTATTATTCAATAATTATCTTCCATGCACCAACAACTACCCAGAATTCATATCAAAGTACTAGGAAAAGTCCTCTAAATTTACAAAACATTACAATTTACTCGAGTTCACTCGAAACACCAAAACTTGTTCGCGAGCAAAATATTTTCTTTTCAAAGAATTACGTAAAGATGTCATTCAATTTTCAAAATTCGATACAAAGCCATGGCATTCACCGCTTAATTACAATATTTACAACATTGACTTCAAATCACCTTAGAAACACTTCAATTAATGATGATTTGTGCTATGACATTTAAATGAACTTTAAGTGTCGTTTTTTGGAGCGAGTAATTAATCAACTCGCAGCTTTTCAGAGAATATCTGAACTTGCAACTCACCAAAATAACTAAAAATTTAATAAAACGGGCACTAAAAATCTGTTTTCCTTTATTTTCACACCAAGTTCTATCCGATCAATAAATTTTCCATGAAAACTTGAAAATTGCTACTTCAACGACTTAAAAATTGTCCGTCAACCACATAGTTTAGCTATGAAGTGAAAACACAACGCGAAAAACTAATCTGTTCAGCCGAAAAAGTATCTGTAAAGTAAAAATAACAATTTAACCAACAAGTATTCGTTTTTGAGAAGAAATTGGAAATCTCGGAAAATTCGGAAAAGTAAGAGAAAACATCAAATTGCGATGGAACGATCAGGCACGAGGAAAATTATAGGTAGTTTCACGACTGATCAATCGTGTTTTAGAGCTTTCTCTCACAAAACACGGACTATACAACGATCTCTCAGTGATCTTGTTTTCTTGTGGAGTTTTCTTTTTAGTTTTCATGCATGTTTTCGCTAAATAGCATTTAAGAAAACTCACACAAGTAACATTTTCAATCTATTTATAAGTTCTTCACGAACGAAACCATGTTTTTGGTCACAAGTGGTTTTGTTAATTAATGTGGGTTTTTAAATTGAATAACATGTAGCAAATTGCACATTATGATTTTGCAATATATTTTGTAATAATTTAATATTTTTTTAGTTTTTTGAAAAATTCAAAATTTATTTTTTGGAGAATAAAAATTTTTGAACGTTAGCAGCGCATTTTTGAGGTATGATCCGCGAAGGGTAACAAAATCCTCAAAAAACTCAGGTCAAGCTGGTGGAGTAGTTTAAGTGCTGAGTACCAGTTGTAAATTCTGCTGCCGAATACCTCGCATTGAGCAATCGCCACTGCTAGTTGGTTCATCATCTTGGATTTATAAATAAAAATCAATTCTCTAGCTAATTGTTACTTTTATACTTATAAAAATGTTAAAGCTTGCTAATTATTTTTTTAAATCCTGCAAAAAGTTCTATAAATCATAAAAATAATTTTTCCTAAGAAAGGCTGAAAAGCTTCTAAAGCGAATTCATCGTAAAATATCCTCCATTTATTTTTCTTCTCTGAGTAAAATGGTGCTTTCATATCAACCATGTTTTGCGTTGTGTGAACAAAAAGCACACGCAAGTTTTCTATTCATTATGGGTGGATTCGGGATTCGGGATATGTATGTGCTTTTTTTGTTGATAAATATGAGAAGATACAAAAAATTTTGTTTTCTTCGAAACAACTTCAACTAAAAGCTAGAAAATGATTAGTAAATGAACCATTAATGTTGTATGAATTGATAATATGATAGACATTCTTCTAGATTTTATTGAAATGAGGAATTATTGGCTGTAAATATTTGGTAGAGCAAAAAATCTTCACTCGAAACCTTAAAACTTTAGCTAAAATCGTGTTTTTAATGGGAAAATGATTGATTCTATGCTTTTGAAAGCAATCATGCTTCCCAATTATATTCGTGGTTTTAATCAAATTTGTCAAAATACGTGCATATTTGTAGAAAACATTACTTATAGTTTAAAACCAAACTATCAAGATATTCAGAAGAGACCATTAAATCATTAAAAGAAGTGATACTTACATATGGAATCAATTCCTAAAAAAAATTTACTTAAAAGTACATTCAAAATGAAAACTGTGCTCAATATGTGTGATAAGTTTGTATCTGTTTTGCCCAAAAAACAGTGGAATAAAATATATTCTAAAAAAAGTCAATGAAGATAAACACAAACCATATGAAACAGAACAGTACGACAAGTTTTGACAAAAAAAATTGAAGCAAAACCATTTTTTATTTGAATGAAATTATTTTACCAGCAACTTAAAACTGACGACTTTTTCTTCGAATTAAAAACTTTAAAAATTAAATGTTCATTTTAACCTATTCAACAGGTTCGGTGCAACACTATCAATACCATTCATAGCAAATTTTATTGCGAAACTCGATTTGATTAAAAACATGGTCGATTTATTTATTCTTCCATCTTACTGAAATTGCTCAATGGGAGCCAAAATAGTGACTAATTTTCCACTCTCGCGCCACCAATTTTCCATAATCGAATTTTCTCATCCAAAATTGTGAGTTGTAGGCAAGCACAATTGTTCTGATGGCTAGTTTTCTGCAAGTTTTCTGCATTTTGTGGGGCATTTTGCAATTTTTCAAGAGCTCTCGCATAGTACCGCAATGGAATAGCAGAACTATTTTACCGAATTCCTGTACTTTCTCGGTTGCTGCTTGCGACTGTGGATGAGAAAACTTATGGCTCAGACTTTCACGAATAGATACCATCTTGCACAGTATCAGTTTGTGTTCAATTGGGTCTTTTGTATCAAATACTGTGTGTTCAGAAAATTGCCATTTAATAATTCCTCCATTGCTTAAGTGAAATATAACAGTGAAATATAACAAATACTTTTAAAATGGAAGAAAAAATGGAAATATGTAATGGCTTTCAGTTTTATTTACAACCAAGAGTTCAGGAATAATGGGAAAGAATTGCACAATTTTTCAAAACACTCTACTTTGCGTAGTAGAAATTGTAATTATCAAAACTAATTCTCGGAATTATTTTTTGGACGAAAGCAAAGTGAGTTATACCCGGCGTACAGCAATAAAGAGAGGCAAAGCCTGCAGCTGGTTCTCTCTGTACTCAGTATCGCATGGCAGCCCCAAATGAAAAATTCATTTCGATAACTTAAAAAAAAAAAAAATTAAAAAAAAAAATTAAAAAAAAAATAAAAAAAATTTACCAAGTGTCTGATTTATTTTAACCAAGTTTCATTTCTTTTTTTTTTACTTTTATTTTTTTTCGTTTGGTGTTTATGGCTCTACTACTGCTTGAAAGACAAAAAGATTGGATTATTTACAATTAATTAAATAACTTTTTGGTGAATTTTAATGAAAAATAAGAAATTTTTATCAACATCTTTTTTCAGATATTTTAGCCAAAAATATTTTTAGCGCCCAAAATTTCCATCTACTACAGGATGAAATCTTATCATGGCCAACATTTTAATTCTGGTACTTTACCAGGCTGAAAAAGTGACTCTGTACCAGTAGACCAGTAGCAAGAAAATCAAAGCAAAACTGGATCACTTTGGTTTGATAAAAGTGAATTTGTGGTTGAATTCAAGATATCTCATACAACTCAACTCGACAATTTGTGCCTCCGCTTCTACACAATTAAACGGAACTCAGTCAATAATGCTGGTAAATTATGCACAAATATTCGAAGCACTGTTGCTCAGCACCAAACTTCTTTTACCAGAAATAATTTCAAATCAAGTCTGAAACCAGGCGCACAGCAATTGAGAGAGGAGTATCAACAGCAAGTTAAACGAATTTTTGAACTTCATTCGACTTCATTCAACAAACGCGAACGAACACTTCATGGCGATAAATTTGTGATATTTTTTTGATTCATAGCTTGTAGCTTGTGCATTTTTCGAATTTATGGAGGGATTACAATTGCTGATGATTAGATGAGTGTTTGTTGTGTTGCTTGAGATTGTGGAGGACCAAATCATATCATGGACAAATCACGGCGGATTCTAACTTGTTTAACTTATCAAGGAGTGCTATTATTGCTTTTGTTTTTCATCGCCCATTTTGTAGTGTATTGAATAAACAATGTGTATTCAAATATTTTTAGGCATTAAATACAATATTTCAGAAGCGCATCAATCTTACCAAAAGTGTCTTTAGTTGCTTGACCAGCTAGTAAAGCCTTCCAAAGATGTCTTTCTCGGTGATTCTAAAAATTCTACCCAGTTAAACAAACAAATTTCATAAATTCTACGTCAAATAATTCAACTCATATTCAAACCTCATCGCATTCAATCGTTGTTGTTGGTATTTATAAAATTATTTTGTGCGCGTTGAATACTAGGGTAATATGAATCATGAAAAGCGAGGAGGATTGTTATTTTCGTATCACATTTGAAAAATATTTCGGAATTGTTTATATTTTGTGCTGCACACCATTAGCTGTCTCCCTCTTTTGCCGTGATATATGTGTACTCGCTCAAACCATGCTATAGCTGTCTCGGTTTATAGTAAATCTGAAAAGCATTTTAAATTCATTCATAACTTTTATGAATCGTATAAAATTAATTTCAATTAAATTTCAACTATCTACCTACCTGTTACATTTTAATTACGGAGTGAATTAAATGTATTTGACAATAAATTAAAGAAATTAAAATTTTTTATTTGTAAAATTGAACCCATTGAAATTATGCAATTTTAATACGTTACAATCCATCATTATAAAGTTCCTCACCCTTAGTAAAGATAGTGGTCTCGACTGATTACATCGCCAAATTCCCCATTGATGATCAAATTAAATTACAGGCATTTTAGGAATTTATTTTTACAATTATGATTTATAATTTGCATCGTGAGTTGTTATTATTTTCCAGACTTAATTGGATGTATTATATTTATATCTTATTAACTGCAGTTTATGCAATTATTTTATGCTGTAGTTGACACTGATCCAAGTGCATCTGTGCAGCATAAATCATAATTAAAGAAGAATGCATATAATTGAATAAGGTTTCTTACCATTTTCAAACGCCACAAGAACTCAAAAGAGCCAAAAAAACATAATTTAATGATAACCAAAAAAAAGAGTTCTTCGCCGCATTTTTCTACAGCATTTGGCAAAAAAATTTGAACGGAAACGAATTGTGTCTGCTGCCTTACATTTTAATACAAACATAATGTATGAATATTTCCAAAAATTACGTTCAATTAAATGTGCACTGTATTCAAAAATAAGAATTGAGAATATCAATAATTTGACAACTGTTATGACGCAAGAAGCCATCCTATAACTTGCCTGTAACAGTCAAACAATGTGTTATTTTGGTTATATTTTACGGTTGAGCAATTTTTTAAGAGAAGTTTGCTGCAGACACGTGCACGTTCTTGCTCAATTATGATACAGCATATACTTTGCATCGTGCTCTGATAGTTAGCAGTTTTAATAGATTTTCTGTTCTTGTTGGTTTTTCAATTTGCAAGGTGTTTTAAGTATCACCCAATGCATCAGTGCAATATATTTTTTTTTTCTACTGTTTGTGTTTCATATATTTTTAGTATATCTATTACGATAAAAAGTCAGTAAAGAATAAATTGCAGCATTTGATACAGTTTTAATTAAACATTTCCGTCTTTTGTAATTTTTATTTCATGTACCAAGAAGAAGATTTTATTTGAAGATTTTTTTTAAAAACTGTTTTTACAATTTTAAAGATATTCAAACGATATTTCAAAGTTAATAAAAGGTTTTTTTGTTGATATTGTTAAAAATTGTTAAAAATTCGTGAATAATTTAAAATATCATAAAACCATAACTATCTTCTTGCATTTTGAAATATTCAGCATATTTCAAAAATCAATTTGAATTTTATGCTTCGTTTATGAGTTTCACTACAAGGAATGCAATAAATTATGCACAAGTATAATCTTTCAATATTTCAATACTGCTTGCAGTTTACTGCTAAAAAACCACATCTGGTCAACACTTGAGAGTAGCTTTGATGTGACGATAATTTCTAAGAAAACTGAAAATTATGCATCGTTCGAAGGGTCATGAATATTTTTATGCAAAGTTTTTTTTTTATTTAGAATCAAGAGTATCGGTTTCTATGGTTAATGTGTCTTCCTGTTTTACGGCTACCCAAAGATTATGAGATGTAATGGAAGATGTTGTATGCAAAATATGTTATGATCTAGAGAGGGTGATTCTTAGTTAGTTATGAGAGACATTTCACTTGATTAATTTAAAAGGTCAGTTAAGATGATATCATTAGAATTTTTGTCTTACAAGTAAAATTCATTTATTTTAAACTAAACTCCAGTAGTATCACATGAAAATCTCATTTTTTAAAGAAACTGCTTCCGAGAAGCAATAATAATTTTATTGCCACACCACATGGATATTGCCTCGCTAAATCTTACACCCGAACAGCAAATGCAAATAGAAATGCACAAAATTCATTTTGAAGGAATCTCGGCAACATCTGGTTGTTTCAACTCCAAACAAACAACCATAAAAAAAAAAACTAAATGATATTTCCAATGCAATTAACATTCGTTTTATTGCCAAACGTTCATGTGTAAACAACTTCAGATTTACTTGGAAACACATTTTTTTTGAATACTTGAAACTGCTTGTATGTTATTTGAATTTTCCTTAGAGCATCTTCAAGTAGTTTTAACTTTACAGAAAAATGTGTTGGAACTTTTTTCAGATTCTTTGTTTGTTTGTCCAATATTTTGGAATTTTGGAATATTGACACCCACGAAGATACAATAACGAAATATGTTATGAGATTCTGCACAAATATTTGATTTCTTGAAAATTTGTGTAAATTTGTTTCATTTATATTATTATTTTTATTATTAAAGAATTCAAAATTACAAAACAAAATATTTTGATTCAGTTTGCTGAATTTTTACATGGATTGCGCCTGTTACAAATTTCTACCAAAACAATATTATGCAATTGAGGAGGAAACTCTCATTTCTGTGTAAGAAAGAGAGAACCATACTGAATAAAGACAAATATATTTTGCTGGACAGAAGCAGTCATCCTTATCTAACATAATGAAAAGCTCAAACAATAACAGAAACATGCTGCCAGACAGTAAATTAATATATCCATTTCATTCATAAATTTTTTCTCTCACGGAGCTAAAATAATTGATTTGAAGAGAGTCATAATTAAATATCTCATCTGCTGAAATTGATATCTCAGTGACAATACCAATTTTTATAAGTGAAATTATTAAGTAAATCTTGATTGCCACAACAAGGTGTAATATTTGGTTACTTTTTTTTGGGGTATTTTCATAAAAAGTTTTATTAATTTTTTGTTAATTGAAAGAAGTTTTATTGATTCAGCAATAAGCAAAAATTTAATAAGCTCCCCAAAATCCAATGAAATTTTTATTAAAACAATATATGCTAATGGGATTGCTTCAAAATATTTATTAAGAAATATTCTAAATCAAGTCAAATTTGTTGGATAGTCACATCACTAAAAGTGTTTAAATACATAAAAATCCTTCAAAACAACCACTATAGCTTTAAAAGTTCTTTTCATTATATTTTAATATTAAAAGTGACCAAAATTTAAAAAATTATTATTTATGGATTTGTTTGATTATTTAAAAGACCTGGGAAAATTTGAATGTTTTCTTGATAAAATAAAAATAACAAAATTCAATATTTAGAATGAGTATCTGAATGTTTTATTTGCTTTGAAAGTTTAGTATGTATTATGATCTTTAACATAATAAAATCTACACAATGAAAACATAGTTGTCATTTGAACTGCTTAATGTTTTGTAGACATGACTCACAGGCAGATATCTCTTGCCGAAAAGCAACAAGAGCTATACAAAAAGAGTTTTATTGCAAAATATCTAAATAAACTGAATGCTGCTATGGAGCCGTTGTGGATAAAAGAAAAAATATTAACAGGAAATATGTATCTTTAGACGGAGTGTTTCGATTTAAAAATAGACACTTAAATTATACCACTTTAGCGTTGCCGAATTCAAATTCTGGTGAAACAGAAGTTCAATTGGACTCTTCATCTTTGATATTTCACCATAAAAGAAAATCCACATGCAACTTTTTTGAACAAAATAATGATTTTAAAAAAGGACTATTTTTTATATGGAGCAATCTTTTTTTCGAGGAAAATTATATTATTTTGATATTTACCCCGGTGAAGTTTAGCAAAACCCGTTTGTCAGTTTGACATTTCTAATTTGAAAAGACCGAAAAAAATTTGAATACATGCGACACGGATTTTTCTACTAAAAACACATTTCTTCTTTTTTTCAGTCATTTTTTGCGTGGAAATGCTTAAAATGTTTTGATGTGCGGAAAGACGAATTGGATCAAAACTCAAAGGCACCGATCAATTGGACTCTTCATCTTTGCCGAAAATGCAACTCTTTTTTGAACTAATGATTTTTAAATATATATGGAAATCTTTTTCGAGGAAAATTATATTAAAAGAGTTTAGATTTGAATACATGCGACACGGATTTTTCAAAATATCTAAATAAATTTCAAGTAAAATGCTGCTATGGATTTTATGTAAGAATCTTGATAATAAGACTATTTCACGATGACTGATGTGCGGAAAGTTGACAAAAGATGTCTATAAATAGTTGTATTAAAGATTGAACCAAAGTGTCTCGAATTGGATCAAAACTGTTATACACTTTTGCTGTATCGCCAAAAGAGAAGAATAACAAGAATAAAAATACTAAATCGGCCAGATGGCGCCAAACCTACACAATTTCTTCTTCTTTCACATTTCCATATATGCTGTGGATAATATCAAAATGTTATGAATACATGCATTGGCCATATAGCACTCGCTTTATTGGATTATAAGCTTTTCTGTATAATTCTGGCCATAAAGCCACATTAACATGCTTCTGCAGACCATAAATATTATGGGCAATCTCACAAAAATATTTATTTAAGTGATTCAGTATGCTAGACTACTTGTAAAGTGGTTTTTGCTCGCACAACTTGCAAGTATCTATATGCTATTGTATTGTTTCAGGACTTTTATGTGGGTTATGTTAACATCATACATTATTATGATGCTCTCTTGAATTCATAGAAATTGTTTTAAACTTACAAATCATATATAAATATTATATCGCTCTGAATTCTGTTGTTTTAATTTAAAATTGTTACCGTTCATATTCCTATTCATAAGTACATTGTGAGCGCGTGTTGATTATGTGATTTAATATGTGATTCAACGAGCTCACAATCAGCCTGTTGAAGCATTGCTAGAGCGTCATCTCGTCCAGGCTTTATGATTCAATAACTGTTACCGTTTATGTTATGATATTTTTTTGTACAGCCCGCGATTACAAATCATCAACGAACGTCATTCTAGAAGTTATGCTCTAACTTTTTAATGAATCACATGTTCGACTCGAAACACAGATTCTATTTGATCTAGAATTATGGATCTAATTCAATAATGATTCAAATGTCACTGAGCAATCGAACTCATTTGAATTTCTAATGAAACAAATAATTTATAAATAATTGAGTAGGTGGTGTGCTCATAAGCATTTCTAATTCATCCAATTTTTTTTAATTATCTATTTTTTAAACGGTCTGTGTAATAGAAAAGTTATTTTACTTATTTGAGCGATCAAATTAGATTTCTAAAATCTAAAATGCACCATTTGGCGCCGCAAAAAAATCGGTTTGGCTCAATTTGAAATTTCATCAACTAGCTGGCGATGTCTATTTGATTCATTGAATGAAAGTGGAACTGCCAAAATAATTAAATTGTATTAATTGCTAATAGAAACAGCGATTTTATTTACTTCAAACGAGATTTTTAATTATGCTCAGCTGACAATCCTGGCATATTAGAGATTATTTTGTTTTTTATGCCAATTTGCCAAATTTTATTGTCAAATCCATTACATATATCCTTGGCATAAACATATATTGGACGGAAGTTGTATGAAAAAATGATTCGAAATAGATTCTATTCATCTTTGTCACACTATAAAAATGTATCAATAGATTTCTGAGATTTCTCAGACTTAGAACCCTCAATTAAACTAAACTTAATTGTTTGGCATTCATGCCAAAAATTCGACAACAAAAAAAATCTTTTAAATTTACAGTCCAAGACGAAAAGATTCTTCTCAGTTCAAATAAACTAAAGTTTCGTTGTGGTCTATTTTTAAAATGTCTCGACGTGTAAAACTAATTTCTCTCTAAAATTAAAATATTGGCATCAAACCGTTTTTGAAATGAGACGAAAAATTTGGAAAGTATGTAGGAAACATTCTTAAATACTTTTTTGCTCGTTTGCAACGAAAACTTCAGTAGATGTTGAATTACTATTCCAAAGGGGTTGTCTAGATGGGGGAATAAACTTTGCAAGCAGATTTCGAATGGGATCGTTATAAATTACCAAAAAAATATTTTTCTCAAATTTGTGCCACACAGTGTTTTAAATCAACTCAAACAAAATAGATCTGCTGAAGCTACAAAGTTCAATTAGGCAACAGAAAATCATGCGGCCAACTGCTAGTTACTAGATATAGAAAATTCATTTGTACTAACAGCAGAGCACTTGAACAAAACCAAAAAACACGAGCAAACTTAAACAGATTGCTTGCAATTAAAGTTACAATTATAGAATAATTAAATTTACCACCAACAAGAGTATTTTGATGTTTTCATCGAGAAAAACTGAAACAAATGGAAACAGTTTTCGCTTAGAGCGCAGATGTTTTTTAGATAAAATACTAAAAATTTAGCATGCAACCGAATTAGCTTTTACGTCTGCCCCAAAAAATTGAAAAATTAAATTTATATATTATTTTCATTGTTTTGGCAACGCCATGAATTCAATGATTTTAATTATACACATAATTACTTTTTATCGCGATAATGCCAAAATTCTCGATAAAATCTCAGACGCGATAGAGAATCATCAAGTTGGCTCATCATTCATCCTTCAGGGGTTTCTTGCCATCCAAAGTAATATGCAAAAATTCCTTTCCATCGTTTGGTACTTCGCAGGTTTCCATTGAGCAGAAGTCTTATTTTGCCACAGTCTTTTTATATAAAGTCAAAAAAATGTTACACCACATTTTTCATCCTCTTTGCAGCACATGAGAATATGCTTAGCAGGTGTTCAACTAAAAAGTTTATTTTGTGTTTTTATTTTTTAAGCCGTAAATATATAACGAAGAACGAGAACCACTAGAATAAAAAAAATGGTATAGAAATCATAAAAAAAGTCTTTCTTTTTTATCTGTATCCTTTCTGGGAAATGAAATAAAAAATCGAATGGTCTTTATCAAGAAATACTCGAGTAAGTCTTGTATCTTTTCCAAATATTTGTAATCTCTTATTTGCTGGACGTTTTAATGTATGTAGCATACTCGCAAAGTACACGCAAATATAAATGAAAATTTTATAGAATAATTAATTAAAAAAACTGATGAATAAACTGTGACAAATCTGAAATACCCTATCTACGCAATACTTTTAAAAATATAAATGACCAAGAACAGTCAGTTGACAAGAAATTTCTTGGAATATTGTAGATGTCAACATTCGACTACCTGGTCTAGAATCCATGTATTTTTTTAATGCAATATCAAAATTAAAAAAAAAATTGGATATTGAAAGAGAAAGATTACACAATTTCAATCTGCCCCGTATTTCCTATTCCAAAACAACAAACTAACAACCTAACAGCCCAACAACACCTTGCTATTCTTCTATATTTACGTATTTGAGTATTTGAAGCTTTTGTTGAATGATATTTCAGTTCAATTATGAGACTACCAAATGTTGAATTAGATAATTCCCAAAACAGGTGTATTTTAATTTGAAAATTTTTAAAGTTTGAAATAGGTTTTCGGAATTTTAATTTGAAATTCTAGCAATTTATTCATAGTATGCAATTATGATCCATAACTCTTTGGAAACATGTGTTTAACATTTGAACCATTTGCAAGTTCTCGTCATTAACTACTCATTTAAATTAATCATCTTTCGGGAAGGAATCACCTTTTGTGGTGTATTTAATGTAAAACATATTCAGTGCCAATTCCATGGATTAAAAAATTCAAAGTTAATTATTTAATGGAGAGTTTGTTATTCATTATAATAAAGTCATTAACTCTAGTGTAATCTAGTAATCTAATCTAGTAGATAAAACCTATGATTCTAATAATTGATGCAAAAATATCGTCCAAATGTTTGATCGATAAAGAAAATTTATAATTAACAATAACTGATCACAAAATTATTCCCTAATTAAATACTAAAACAGTTAAACTATAAATTTTCCACATTTCAAGTCATCCAACGCCCTAAAATGATATTCTCATTCTAAATTGATGCAATCAGATACAAGAGTTTCAAAACATGCACCTGCTACCTGCTCTTAAATGAAACGATATTTGTGCAAAATAATGAAACCACTTCTTGGATGTTGGAATGCATTTTCAAAGGCAACGTGTTTTTGTTTTAAAAAAATTGAGTGAGTATCATCTCAAGTATCAAGTTGAAATTTTTTGAACATAAAAAACGCCTGAGTTATTGTTCTTATATTCAGATTTCATGTTTTATGTTCGGCTTGCACTTCGGACTGAAATTTATTAGGTATGTGTATTGAATTCGGAAATGATTAATACTTTTTTGAATTTAACAAGAATTTTTGCTGAAAGTAAAAAAACAGAGTTTGTTCGATTGTTGATGCTAATCGGTGAGAAATTTAAATTTTAAAATGGATTAAAACATGATCATAATAATTTACCCACAATATATACACTACTTTCATTGGTTATGACTTTGGAAAAATTCTGAAAATTTATTTCTACATAGATTTTACTTAAATTAAAACTAAGACTATCCAAATAAGCTCCTTAATGCTCTTTATAAAAATTCTAATAAGCTCATAAAAATTTTGCATTATATACTTCAGTCCCATCAATTATAAACACCTGACCAAACTACACGTAATAATTAAATCCTAGCGCCTAAAGTTATTAAATTTATCTTAGTAATTAAAACAGCTTATTTAAAATGGTCGTACTTGCCATTGTGCGAGAAACAATAACGGTCGACTGATGAATGGGTAATTTGCATGGCGTTTTTAATCTTAATCGTAAGTTGTAAATCTGTCTAGCTAGAGAAATAAATTAAAAAGAAACTTGAAACGATATCAAGTGAGGTCTAGTATAATCAATATTCAAATCTGATGTAATTTGTAATAAAAGTTACAAAATTATCATATTTCAACTTCAATTTGCACTCATAAACTTTTTGTTTTCATGACAACAAGCACTATTGAATTTTTTTTTTATTATTAATTAATCTAAAGAACCTAAATAGGAAAGTAAGCGAAGCATGGATTGCATATTTGAATTGTTTTCTGACATAATCATACGCAAATTCCCGCCAAAATAAATTATGTATGAAAACAGGGATCTGTTTAGAGCGGCTTTTAAAAATTCTTTATGTCAGTGACCAGGTAACCGCGCCGGAAAGTAACGTTTTTGACTCAGACATACGCAAACTTAACCAAACTTTTTCTGTGCTTCGATTACTTTCCTATTTAGGATCTTTAAATTAATCATTGTTTTTCCAGTTAAATTTTTCTAAAATAGAGCAATTGTTCTTCATGCTTTTGGGTGTTCATTGTTTAGTATTCAGCCCAAATCGCAAAGCTTAAACAGATTATTGGTTTAAAATATAAATTTACCACGATTTCTTCTGATTTGCGATTTTTTCTAACAAAATGTTCAAGTTCCAATTTTATTTTTGTTTGCAATACATTTACAGAACCGAAAATTGCCATCGATTGCTTCCTATAGCAGTCTTAACTCACTTTTTTTGGTTTTAATTCTGTATTTTGTTTGGATTTTTTTTGAAACAATAGAAAATATTTACTGATTCATATTTCAAATGCTGTTTCAACATTCAATTCTTTTTTTTGTGACAGCTCATCATACATGTGGTTATTAAATTTTTGTTTTGCTAAAAATCATGCGCGACACTTTCTTATGGCGCCTATAATAATAAACAATTTTGGAATACATAACAAATCATTGTTTGTTACAAAAATATTGTATTGTGATAATTTCAAAAGATAATAAATAATCATATGCTAGAATTATTAGTTCAAGTTTATACAAAAACCTGTAATATGAAAATACAAAATCAACAACTCCTCATATTTGGGGTTTTCCAATTTACTCAATATTTAAATAAATTAAACAATAACCATCAATAATTAAAATTAATGACGATCGTTGCTTAGTTCTTAGTTTTATTGAAGCAATGAGCAGTTAATTTAATCACCAGTTATAAAATTAAACAAATGCTACATGTGCAGTCGTTATCAAAGTTTTATGAGGCAAGGACATCTGGTTTTTATTTTCACACTTGCATTAATAACATCATATTGAGCCCCGTTTAGCTGTTTAATTGAGTAACCACACAAAACAATAAAAATTTAATCAAATATAGAGTGAGAGCCATGTGAGCATACGAAAGCCATATACGTCATTCGATTTTTGAAATTTGATTTGAAAACGGAAGCAATTCTTTTTACACAAATGAATACAGATAATCGTCTATAAAGTACGAACTATACTTTATATTCAAAATCCAGATACGGTATAATACTTTTCAAATATTTGAAGTGTCTGTATTTTAAGCCCACAAGTAATAGTAATAAGATCTTCAAATAAGTTGTCGTACAGAAATATTATCGTTTTATCGTTTTTTCGTTATTTTTGTCATTTTAGTAAGAAAATTTATTATGCGGTTATCAATCAACTCTTTTATCCCACAATTTCACAAATACTACAGGAATAATAATGCAAATGTTCTCATGGCAATATCTCAAGAAGGTTTCCTGATTCACACATGTTTTGGAGCAAACACAATCAATAAAACTCATTTATGTTTACCAGAATACACAATCGTTAACATTTTTCGATTCTCGCTTAGTTTTTTGGTTGAATGACGCGGGGGAATAAAATGATACATCCTTTTTGTTTTTTGAAGAATATACCAGTCTTGTTAAACACAGGATAGAATTTAAATAGATAGAATATGTTATGCATGATAACAATAAATTTCCCTTTTATGATTTTTATTCATGAACAAAAATATAACTTTAACTAAAGGTATTAAATCTCTACATATCTATTTTTTAGACAAGCTCACTCAACTGCAGAACTTTTAAAACACATTTTAAAAGCATCAAATCAATTGAAAACATCAATCCTAACATTTTCCCGTCTGTTGACATACATCGATGGTGGGTGCTGAGAGATAACTCAGAACTTAGCAGAATTGAAAGCGTATGGTAACGTTTTTTGATAATAAAATCGACAAAACACAATTCCAGATGTCGATGCTTATCCAATTATACTATAACTGAATAAATTGATTTTTAATGGAAACTGATGATGATTGCTTTTTGTCTCAATCGACAAAAAATAGCGAATTGAAATTTTATGTCTAAATATTCAAATATTTTGCATATTCCGAGCAAATTGGAATAATTGAGCTACAATTATTTGAAATTGAAATACACATAGCATTTTCAAATTGTGTCGCAATCTTGATTAATCTTTATTTAATATTTGATATATTTGATTGAATTGAGGGTCATTGGCAAGCAAAAACATTTCCTGATGATAATGCCAGATAATGCTTTAGCATTCAAACTACATATAATACATGATATTTGTACAATTCGTTAGCAGGACTTCTCCAAAAGTGTCGTGAGTACTAGTTAAACAAGCAAAATTTTAAGAAGAATTTTTGAACATCTGAAACTGAATACATTAATTCAAAATTGAAAAAAAAATTGAAGTAATTAATAATCAATTTGGGAGAAGTAAAAAATGATATGAAAATTCCAAAATGTCATTTTAAACTTTATCGCATTTTCTTGAACAAATAACAGATAGATTGTGTTTGCAGTATTTGTACAAAATAACAACGATTAATATGCAAATTAGTTTATCATGTACGAGTGAATTTAAAGTACACACGGAATGTTTCAATGCGAAGCTGTGTCCTTATAATAATCAGTTAGCAGCAAACAAATATTGTTTTGGGGTGAAGTTCTCATTTTGCGATTTACCAGACGATTCCTTGTGAAAGCAAATTATTGTGTATGTTAAATTTTGAAAATAATAATCTTTAAACATGTCATAAGGTGTTTAATTTATATCAAAACAAGAATTAAGTTTGAAAACTATAACTATTACTTAATATATTGCTACAAATAATTCATTCAAGTTTTGCTTTACTTTGTTTAATATATATGTTGTTTATTTAACAAGTTGTTTAAGAATTATAATGCAATTGTGAATTTTTTCTGGATCAAATTGAATTTTCATTTATGTGAAATATCGAACTATCAAGGCTATCTATAAAATTGTTTAGTATCTTCTACTTTTCTGGTGGACAGACAGACGCTCAATAAAAAAAAATCAATAACTTGATAGATTAAAAAAGCGAATCATAATTTAATCAACCTGCAAAACTGGCATGACGAATAAATTAAAATTAATGTCGCCATATTGTAAATTCCGTTAATTAACTTACGAGGTGTTGGCTTCGTATGTTAACAACAATGTATGTACCACAAGAGATAACACGCTCAATATGCGCAACAATTATTTATTGATTTCATGTCTGATGCAACGCGACATGCAGGAGTTTTGAATAAATTTTAAATATCCAATATTCAATGATTTATCTTCAGCAATTTTACATAATGTAGAACGTATTGCAGCACAACTTTGTCGGCTATTCAATTGCTCTCTCTCTGAATATAATGGGATGGGTAAAAATTTATCAACAAGCTCCGAAACACAGCCAACACCGATGAACACCAGATGGTACATTTTTTGCAATTATACTAATGTGTTTGCCATAATATAAAATTAGATTAAAATTATTACAGAGCATAAATTGAATCATTAGTTTTTCATGAAAGCTGCTCTAAAAATTCCAACCGTTTTGTAGCCAAAGAAATTAGCGTTCAATTATATTTTCGGGATCATGATAAATTGTGAGTTTAAACTTTTGAGTACTTGCAATAAATGTTAAATTATTTTGTATTAGCGAAAACATTTCGCCATCAGCTGAATTGCTTTATAACTATTTTCATGAATCGGGTGGTGTTGTTTAATGAGTTGAATATGGCTGACCTATATACACTATTCAGCAGCCAGGACTGGCGTTTTGTTGAAAGGTTGATAGTTTTCAATGGACGGTTCGAACAATGAACAAATTTTTCTTGTAGCTTTATAATTTGTTCTGACATAGTTCTGTCATAAAATGTTCTGACTACGGATATGAGTGCAAACTTATAAAGTTTATTAAAAACATCAGTTCACTGTATATGCCTTTTTTAAATAACTTCAAGGCTATCCACCTACTTGCATCCCATCAGTATTATTGATTAGCACGGTATAACAGCTTTTTTAGTTTTTGCTACGTTCATCACCAGCTGAAATTTTGCTATAATTGCTTCACAATAATAATTTAAGATAAACAAAACTAAAATATTGTATCTGGTTCAGCACATTCTAGGAGCAGTTTGTTTATTTGTGTTGAACTCATTTTTTTTTGATTATAGCTAGAGAATGTTATTACCTCATTAGCCAAATATTCCAACATTGTACGCAAATTGCCAATTTGAAATACGTCAGCAGTACAGATTTGTGAGAAAATTCAAAGTTCTACATTGAAAACATTACATTGTGTGGTTTGAAGCTCATATAGACATAAAACATCATAACATGAGGACACATCCATACCACTTAAATATACATACCAGCTTGTCTGCACCTAAAAAAGATTGCGACATTGAGTTTGGACATCTCAAAGCTTTATTTTTATTTTAGTATCACGAGTTTATTCTCTTTTAAAATTTTATTTTCCACCCAAAAATAAACCATGAAACTAAACCATATGACTGGAATCGTAAGAAAAATGTAAGATAATTAGATTAGACATAATTATCACATTTCTCGTGAATTTTCATGTGGCTCGTTTGTGTGTTGATTTATCTGAAAGTGTTGCGAGTTCTTGAGTTTTTCATGAAGAAAATTTAAATAATTTATAACAAATAAACACATCTTAAAGAATTCGATCGCAAATTTTTTAAGTTACTTGGGAACTTTCTCTAATACTCGTTGAATTCAGGCTTTGAACATATCTTTTAATTTTTAAGAAAGGATCCAACACTCATTCTTAAACCATTCCAAAATGTTACTGTCATTAAAAAAATATATAATTCGATCCATTCACCCGAAAATAGACAACATCTAAATTTCATTAATTGAAGCTTTATTCCTCCAGAATATTTATGTTAACACTCGCAAATATCAGTAATAAGTCGAAGCCAGAAGCGAAATGAAAAATTGATCGGATTTTTTTCCTGACTGAGCAGAATTTCACGTACACCGAGTGTTAATTACAGTCAGCAGGTGAGTTTGTAAATTTTCAAATCGTAACACATTTACCTTTTTTTTGTTGAAAAATCAATTTCGTTTGAACAATAAATTAATAAGTCTATTTTTAGCTGTGGACTGAAATAAATGGAAAAATTCGAAAATATTCAAATAAATCCGAATAAATTTAGTTTTTTTCAGTTCGCCACTCATGTCCGATTAATTAGCATAAAAATCGCGTCCACTTAATTGTCTCAGGCTATTTTTAGTGTTAAAAAATGTTAGCAATTTGTACTAATTTTATCGCGTAACACCTGTGCTCCTGTGCTATGTTGGATTTGCTATATTGCCTTAATTCTCGCTAATTAATTTAGCAAAGTGACGTTGAAACAACAACCGACCATCAGCGGGATATTTAATCTGATAAATTGTCAAGTTGTCGTTGATAGCGCAACAACAAAGGCAAACAACTCGAGCAAATTAGATGATTAATCAAGGCTTGGGTGTAAGTGCTATGAGTACAATTGCACCGACCAGGTTTTTGGTTACAAAAAGCGCGTCTGCCCGTAGAATTTATAGTAGTTCACCAGTTGGTTGATAACAATATTTCCAAATCAAACACTTGAAAATAAAATTCTGATAAGAAAATGTAATTAAAACAACCAAAGCTAAACATCTGTTTTAAACATTTCGCTTACACTTTATACTTTTATTATCAAAACTGGGCAGGTATTGATGGAGATATGAGGAATCTATCATTTTTTACTGGGAATTGTATAATTTATTTTACGGTTTTTAGTATCAAAGATTACTTGAAAGATATCCAAGTGCATGTTTGAGTTCAGATGTTTTTCGAAAATATTTTGAGGAAGTACAGGTGTACTTGAATTAGGGATTGGTTGAGTTTGTACTTGATAATTCGTAATTATCAGATAATGTGGGCTTAACCAAATATTTAAGCACTTTGTAAACCTTTTAAGCTAAAATATCACTGAATGAAGACTTCAAACGTGGACTCTAAACATTTTAATTATGTATTTAATCTGGTTTTTATCACGATGACTTGGAATATTCATACTGACAAATGAATCAAGAAAGTTCATTGAATTTAATCAAAATTGGGATTCATATCAGTGTTTTACAGTGAGGAAAGAGATAACAGCTTATTTTTAGCATTCTCAGAAAAAAAATGTTTTTTATTTACTCGGTTTGTAGATGTTTTATGGCAAGCACGAGACCTCTGCGTAATTTTTACTAACGTTGAATTCAGGCTAGAACTTAATAACTTTGTGAAAAATAACAGCCTTTACAATAATATTTTGACTGACTCAAATTGTATTATTTACGTAGAGAAATACGTAGATCTTTCGATGTTACAATTACATTGTTTAAACAGCTTCTGGTGAATTATTATCTTTTTAGTTAACTATTAAGTTTACTTTAAGTAAATAATTTAAATACGATGTAATCCAAATGAAAGCTCTCTAAAAGATTATGGAGAATGTAGAATGTAGAAAAAATGAAATAGTGGTGATGAAAGTGTAACGAAAAAGGTAACGTTTTTCTAAAAATGCCATACATCCTGTAAATTCAATGTATTTTCCAATAAAAGACAATCTTGTTAATTTTTTTCTTATAAACAAAGAATCGTTTGTTTTATTCTTCATACACTTAGTAAAAATTATAACCTTATCACTAATTAATGTACATTCAAAAATGTGAGATGTTTATAAATATATAAAGAGTTAGTTTTACTTATGCCCTAAAGCTTCAATCATCACAAGTTTTTCATTCAAGTTTTGTCAAACATTTGAATTTTGTTCAACGAATCCAAATGAAGCTTTTTTAGGATTATTTTCGCAACAATCTAAATGACTATATACAACAACTACTCTACATTTTGAAACATTCCTGAAAGATTTGAAAATTTGGCTTGCATTTCTTTCAACATATTTTGCTTTTATGGCACGTCTGTAGAAATACCTTATTTAAGTTATTGTCTTCACAATTCTTTCAAATTATTAATATTTAAATAGTTTGTACTTCAAAACCTCTCTAAAATGATTTCAAATCAGTCAAGATCTGAAAACTACACTAGAAATAGCTTAGAGATATTTCCAGATTCCAATTCTATACAAAATTCCAACTTAAAGCTGCTTGATGGAACAGGAACAGCTTCAAATAGTTTATCAAAATATGTATATAATAATTTTACACATTTAAGAATAAATTAATTATAATAAGCGTGTCAACAGATCGTATCAAAGAAGTAGAATCTATCTACTCATCTTTTCTTTTCCTCAGTTTTCCTTCAGTTTGAATGGTTCTTGAAACGGCATCCACGCAGTCTATGATTGGTGGCTCACTAGAATCTTCACTGAAATCTTCTCCAGCAAGTCGACTAAGAGTTAAGATGTAGGAACAGGCCACTCTTAAAACGGAAAGCTTTGAAAGCTTTTGTGTATTAGAGTAAGCTGGCACAGCATTTCGAAGGGTGTCGTATGCTGCCGAGATGGTGTGAACTCGAGTACGTTCACGAGCATTAGCTTCTATTCTTCGCTCCCTGGTCATATTCTTATAATTTCGCTGACTGGACTGTTTGTTAGAGCTAGTTGTAGATGAGGTGGACATAGATCTTGGAACTTGCATGCCGTTAAATTGATTAAACTGAGAGTTCTTGAGAAGTGTCTCAATTGGGTTTGTGAAGAGTTGCTCAGTCTTAACGACTTTTTGCTGGAGCTGTTTGGGATTTATTTGAGGAATATCGATTAGTGAGCTGGTTGCAGGTGTCTTTTTGGCGACTAATGCCAATGGTTGATCCTGTTCTTGAATAAGAGATGCTCCATGGATGGCACGATGCAAAGTCGTGACTCCTGGATGTCTGATAAGGATATCGGCGGGATTTGGTTTTGACTCGACTTCAAAATTCTTACTGTCAGGACACCAAGGCCGGAATGGATTATTCACTAATGGCTCCTCTTTGATCTCAGCCTGGTGCTCTTCATATCGATAGCGTTTTTTGATTGGACCTAAATCAGCATCCGTAATTACTCGTAAAGGTTCCGAGCTTTTCCTCTTGTTCTTTGAGATGGGCGTAAATTTAACCTCAACGGAGTCTTCTGAGGCATCAGTCGGACTATGCAATCCATCTCGAGAGTGATCATCTTCATGCTCAGAACCACCCGAACAGAATCCTGCGTCTTTGTCCAGTAAAGAAGACATTGAAGCTCCTGGAATGAATAAAAATAAAAAGTTAGCTATAAATTCTTGAGATGGATATAATCAAATTCAAAGTTAATTTATGCGCCACTTATTTTTAATTTTCTAGATATTTGAGAAGTAATGTTGAGCAAGTTCACATATAAATATTTCAGCACAACCAAACAGCATTTTTGGTGGCTATTATCAACAAACGCCATCAGCAACAGTTTTTTAGTGTTTGCACTTTCGGTGCGAATGTGTTACATTTTTTCGCCACATATTGCTTATCAGTAACATTGATTTAAATTTTCTGTAATTTTTGAATGCGCCTGAATCCAACCAATTCAAAAGAATGTCACGCAACTCCTGCTATGGGCAGAGTAGATAGCATCGGTTTGCAATAAATTTTAATGCAAACGGCGCAAATTTATGCTTTATTGTGAAATGGTCTCATGAAAATAAATTCGACTCGTTATTGAGAAGTGGCGTTAGAAAGATATGAAAAAATCAAGGGTGCGATGGATCTTGATCTTTAGATAAAGATCAGATAAAGATCAGATCATTTGATCTGTATCTAAAAAAAATAAAAAAGATCAAGATCAATTGATCTTGATCTAAAAAAAAAAAAAAAAGAAAAAGATCAATTGAACTTTATCTAAAAAAAAAAAAAAAGATAAAGATCAATTGATCTTTATCTTAAAAAAAAGATAAAGATCAATTGATCTTGATCTTTTTTTTTTTTTAAAGATCAAGATAATTTGTTCTTTATCTAATTTTATTCAGATAAAAGATCAATGAAATTTTTTCAGATTATGTCTTAAGTTGTCTATTTTTCTCTTGTAACTAAATTACCATATGTTTCGCTACTGTTAAATTTTTGTTATAACAAATTTTATGATATATGTGGGACAAAAATAGAGCTCTTTGTCCCACATATCATGGAATTTGGTAGCACATAAAATTTAACAATAGCGAAACATATGGTAATTTAGTTACAAGAGAAAAATAGACAACTTAAGACATAATCTGAAAAAATTTCATTGATCTTTTATCTGAATAAAATTAGATCAAGATCAAATTATCTTGATCTTTTTTTTTTTTTTAAAGATCAAGATCAATTGATCTTTATCTTTTTTTTTTTTTTTAGATAAAGTTCAATTGATCTTTATCTTTTTTTTTTTTTTTATATAAAGATTAATTGATCTTTATCTTTTTTTTTTTTTTTTAGATCAAGATCAATTGATCTGGATCTTTTTTTTTATTTTTTAGATCAAGATCAAATGATCTGATCTTTATCTTTAGATCAAGATACATCGCAGCCTTGGAAAAAATGAGAAAAGTCGGCAAAAGTTTCAAATTGCATACTTAAGATTTATAGATCTTTTAATATATATATCGCGAAATGAATAAAAAGCAAATTCTCCATACCCTTGCACTCAAGGTATTTATTGATATCACATTACACCTCGCTAAGCTCAATTAATGATTTTACTTGAATCAACTGGTAATGCTCGAGTTTTATAATAATTATGTGAAGTAATTCATAATTGCCATGCAAATGATCTCAAGAGCCAACAAATTTTTTTAAATACATTAAAATTAGTAAATGCATTAAAAATTAAGCAGTCACTTCCTGTAGTAAATGCATTGAAGCGACATTTAAGTTTATTCATTTCAAACCAGTCCAGACGCCGACAAGCCGACAAATTGAAGTGAAAATCATGATTTCATAATAATAATAATTGTAACTTATAGCTAGGGTAAGCATTTAAAACCATATATGTTATCACCTGTCAATGCTATGCACTCATAATAAATCTAGTGGCTGCTCAAAAACCAATTAACATCAAGTGTGCAAGCAAGTTGGGGCAAGTGTTGTTATTATTTAATTGCTTATTTAACCTCAATTTGATGAAAAAAGCGATACATATTGATAATTGCCGCAATGAAGTGCAACACGTTTGCGGAATTTCTTCATAAATGCTATTTATTCGCGAAGAGTCGGCGTAAATCAATTCCATAGCTAATTTGCTCTATATTTGTCTATGCTCATATTTGTGCAACTCCATCGTTTTTCGTTTTTTTTCCCACAAAAAGTGATGGAAACACATGTTTTGCTGATTTTCATGTCTGCTCATTTAAACATTTGAAAAATGTGAACATTTAAAACATTTGGCGCAAATTTGATTTAAAAATGTTTTTTAGTTTTTTTACGATCTTAACAATTTAATTAGATAAATTTAAAATAGCTAAAGAATTATAATAAAATAAAGCTGTTTGCGAGAAGATTCATGGGTATTTAGAAGTAGTAAGTAGCCAGATTGCTTCAATCCACCCACATGATACGCAAATGAGTTGTTTGTGCAGCTAATACAACAACAGTTGTTTCAAATGCACATTTATAATTTAATTTGTGAGATTTGCATTTTCCAAGAATTTTAATATGAATCATTACTCATAATTAGCAAACTTGACGATCATGATGAGATTTTCCGGAATTTTCAATAACTTAGAGTTAGTTGAAAACTAAATTAGGGATCATTTAAATTTATTAATTAAATTAATGCAGTACATTAAAAAATAGCTAATTAGTCTGTATACCAGACTTTCAAATCTTTCGCCTTTTTAGCTAGTGCATGCAAAATAACTAGTTTTCACAGTAGTTCTAATTACAGACTTTAAATGACACCAAAAGCAACTGACAAATGTGACAAAACCGAAACAAATCTATGAACATGTGTTCAATAAAAATTACAATATTGAAGAAATTCTAAACTGACAAAATGAAAACAAGACAACTGCATGTGCAATATTAAAATATAATAAAATATTATTGTTCTTAGAACGTAAGTGATAATTCAACAGATTCCTCTTAGAATAGTTTTTCCAGAAATAAATTTGCAAACAAGTTCCCGCATAAATCAGATATGTTAATTGCAATGAATGCAAATCAACGATTGTGCAGCAATTAAATAAAAAGTGAAATTAAAATGCAAAATTGCTCAGTTACTCAAGTATTTATTAAATGGCTCCACGCCAGAAACCAGTTTAGCCGCATATTAGCTGCACATCTTTAATATGAAACTCATGATAAATTATTTAAAGTTCAATTAAACGATTTTTAAGCGATACTTGAAGCGATTGGCGCGCATTTCAAATAAATTCTCGCAATTTCTTTCATTGACAAGCGACCTTAATGGCTGTCACGTTGCGTTCTTCAATTCCCCAACGGCATTAGCATAAAGCAACATCAGAGTAATGAGGTTTAAAAAGGCATTAATAAAAGAGGCAAACACACTTTGCATTTATAAAGTCTGCTGAAAACTGAAAAGTTCGGAGAAGCAACGCATGGGAGATCAGATAAAAGAGCAAATGCTGCAAATGCAAAGTGTTGGAGCATGTAAAATGTTGCGGAATATCTTGCATTTTACCGTCTGAACGCTTTTTTATATTTTTGGCCAAACAACTTGACAGCCAGTTACAAGAACGAGCAAAAAAGAAAACAATTGCATCTTGGTTGTGCTGCTTGTTTTTTTGTTGCGAATCTTGTGCATAAGTAAATGCATATAAAATTTTGGATGGGATTAAAAATCTTTTTGTTTTAACATTTCCACAATTTTTTGTCAATCGATTGAAAATAAATTTTTATGAACTGGAAGTGAATCAAAAATTTCTTTAATTAAGAACTTTACCATCCTATTCACATTCCACTCTTCTTTCAGTGCAGTAGCGAAAACAAATAAGAAAAAACTAAATCACAGTGTATGGGTTCGGTGTTATTTTTATTTTTAAAGTCACGGCGCCAGATTGTGCTCAAACAACGTCGACATTCTATTCACACAAGACAAAACTGTACACATTCTATATATTCTACATTTTAACCATATTCTACATTGAGCACTCACACCAGCTGGGTACACCAAGGCAACAATGCAACATCCAATAAGGCGGAGAGACAACAATACACTTCATCCAGCAAGGCACGAAGCAGCCCAAGACTTTGGCGAAATCTCCAAAAGTCACTAATTTCATGCGATTTGAAACTTTATATCGCAAAAAAGCAATTTAAAGAATTTCTCTTTAAAGCGACTTGAAAACAACTTGAAAGGAATAAAAGCTAAAAATGCGTACCATAATCCATATTGACTCTTTTATTTGCCTTGGCTACATTTCGTATTGTGCACTTGCTTCATGCTTTGGTTCTTGTTCGCTTTGCTTAATTGCGATATGCCAAATTAAATCGGAAAATTGTTATCCCTTTTGCCTTTTCGTTGCAATTAAAGTTTAGTGAAGTGGGTAGATGCAAGGATTGTTTAAAAAGGAGGGTTGACTAAAACTGGTTTTTAATTTAGGGTTTAACTGAGACAAAGATCATTATGATAGCATGTGGCTTGTTGACTCAATATTTACATAAATGTCAAATGAATTAAAACATCAATCCTTTCACCAGAGCACTCCTTGTCTCTAAATGATTTATATATTTTGTTGCTTGATTTATTTGCGTGGAAACTCTCGGAATTTTATTTGACGTCAGCGCGCTAATCTTTTGGAATAAATCACCCAAACCAGCGATTAAAAATAAATTCAGTCAAAATTTTCAACAATTGCCTTATATACCCCATTCATAAAAAATATATTAGGACTCGTTTACATCAAGATGTTAAATATTATTTTTTAATGTTTCAAAGAACAAGAAACATATATTTTGAAAGCATTTTTTTTAGAAAAATGGAGTATTATGGAGAAGAAAAACCATTATGCAAATCCGCCTTCTAAAAACTCAACATAGTAAACCAGACGCCACCAGTAAGTACTAGACAACCATTTGCCTTCAACTTATTAAATTCTGTTAATTTTTTCTATTTTCGTTGCCGCACTTTCTGTACTACAATGTTTGTAGGCGGATTTTTTCTAGTTATAGATTTTAATTCTCAAAAATAATTTTGATATTTTTCAAATTTTTCAAAACAGATTTTTATTTGGAGGCAACTCACGGCGTTGATCGACATGACAGTTAGATTTTCTGGTATTGCTGAAACTGAAACGCAATTATTCAAAGTATATATTCGGTTGTTTCAGTATATTCCGATCTCCAAGCGTAATTACTCAAAAGTCTGTCCATCAGCAGCAACACCCGCTCAACAATTTCCAATAAATGAATAAAATAAGGCACAGCACACGATTGTTTTCCGCAATTCATTGCTCGACGCCACACAAAAGTGCCCGCGAAAAGAAAATCCACACCATGCTAAGCTGATGTATAGCCAATGTACTACGTATTAAAGGCAAAACATCTGGCAAAAGCGAACAGCTTTTTTTCAAAGCATTCGCAAAATTTGCAATGCAAATTATTTATGAGCGACGTTGCTCATTTTTTTTTCGTAAGGTGTAAACAATATTGAGTTAAATATGCGGGAAAAACAGCAAATTATTGCACTGCCCATGATTTATTGGAATTTTATTGATTTTAATTGCCAGATTGAATTTCGGATTTATGAGTGATTAAAAATTTAAACAGTTTTAAAATACATTAGGGAAGTTTTCATGAGGCCGTATTGCACTTGACGGTTTGCTCAATTGACTCCAGCCGCGAATTAGTTCCCAATCGTTTATTATTCAGATTGTGGGAAATATGCAATTAATCTGAATTAATTAATACAGTGTCTGATGATTATATTATGGATGCAGGAAACATTAATCTCACAAAACGTGCTTGGTTTTATAATTATTTGGTTTAAAACTAAATCACTGCGTACTTTTTTATTCAGAAATTTAAGGTTTTTCATAAATTCATTCAAAAGTAAAATTAAAATAATTGAAATTCAATTATTCCTCTACTTTTGTATCAATATTGAAATGTCATTTTCATGAGTGTACTATTTTAAAAACATGATATTTATTGGCAGAATTGTCATGCTTCAAAATTCCTAGAAAGTTTATTTTCCAAGCAACTGTGCATCTATTCATCATCTCATTAAGCAGTTGCAAACAACTGAATATCTTTTATCGCAAAACGATTAAAGAAAAAAAAAACCCTTTAATGTCAACTAGAGAACTGCACAACTTACAAAGAACAAAAAATACTGAAAGCATTGATGTATTTAAGATTATTGTTTGCAAGTCTAACGAACGCCTAGGACTATGCTCATATAGTTTATTGATATTGTCGACAAGAAGTCGGGGCATTTGTGTCTCGTCTGAAAAACCAGAAAATCAGATGGGTATTTTCTTTGAAGAATCATAAAGTCAACGATAATAAACAAATTGTGTTCGAATTCTCTATTTCTTCAATAGCCTAGTCTGTTCAGTCTGAAACTTTTTTGAACAACTAACTATTTATGTGATTAGTTAAATATAGACACATCATAAATGCCCATCAAATTCAATGACATTTAACAAGTCTTTTAAAAATTTTAAATGTTGTTACAATATTTTGTTTAAATCTATTGCGTTTTTGAAAAATGTATAAATTATATTTCAGAATTTACAACAAAACAGTCAGAACTATTTTAAAATCTGCATCAAACCAATTCAAACTAGTTTAGTCTAAATCAAACTAATCTGTTACAATAAATGGAAATAAGAAGTGTAAACGAACCTGAAAATTGCATCAGATTTTCGAGAATTGTATAAACTATTGTATAAATTTATTTATTAATTTCGTAGCCTTTTAAAAATTAAACAAACAGTTTATACGTCTAGCAATTTTGAAAACAGATTTACTATACACCGTAGTAACAAAACTTTGAATCTATTCACATAATTTTGAATATTTAGAAGAGACAGTAAATGCGAAAAAATTCATTAAGGTGAAATGTATTCATCGGTATAATTGAGGAATTTTGTTTTAAAATTTCGACAATGAAAATCAACAAAATTGAATTAAAACTGATTATTCTTGTATAATTTTCAAAAAGTAAGTGGAATGGATTAAAATATATTTATTTCATTTTGTACAATTTGTATCAAAGCCTCATACATTTGAATATCTATTATTTGCACAGTAAAACGAGCAAAGTGAGCAAACAAGTAACAGGTGTTGTTTGCCGTTTCAATATTTGAAAAGGTATGTTCTCGTGTAATGCTCGGAATGCTTGAATTGTTTTTAATCACTTGAATTGCTATTCAAAAAACAAAAAAACAAAAAAAAAATATCCAAAGCCCCAAACAAATAATTTTATGTGATTACAGGAGATCCACTAAATGGTTGCACCAAAGCGTTCCATGATTTATGGAGGATTGTGAAAATTTTTGCAATCAGTGCTGCATTATTTGCGGAAATAATTTAATTGAGGTCGTTATTTATAGCACATTGTTAGCAAACATATTTAAGTGACGTGTAAATTAGTTATTGTATTTTTTATGAGAACAATTAGTGGAGTTTATGGAATATTTGAATATTATAATTCATATCATGATAATAATTATAGTTATATTGCTCTTGTTTATATTACATTAAAAATGCGAGCCTAAAGATATCATTTAAAATGTTCTACATACTTGAAAAATAACCTATAACATATATTGCCTGCAGAAGCATGTTAATGTGGCTTTATGGCCAGAATTATACAGAAAAAGCTTGTAATCCAATAAAGCGAGTGCTATATGGCGAATGCATGTTTTCATAACATTTTGATATTATCCACAGCATATATGGAAATGTGAAAGAAGAAGAAATTGTGTAGGTTTGGCGCCATCTGGCCGATTTAGTATTTTCATTCTTGTTGTTCTTCTCTTTTGGTGATACAGAAAAAGTATATAATATTTTTCTTTTATCCACAACGTACGGCTCCAGTTTATTTAGATATATTCTGCAATAAAACTCTTTTTGCATGGCTCTTGTTGCTTTTGAAAGCAGTAAATATATATAATGAGTCATGCATATAACAGCTCGAATAACAACAATGTCTTGATAGTTTTCAAAGTTTGACAAAAGTTACTCTCATTTAGTCTTTCAAAAAGTGTACAATCTGTGAAACTTGAAAATGGCTCAGTGAAATGGATCAAGACCTTTTTGCCTCTACATTTGAACATGTTTTACTTTTTATTTTAATTTTTCGGCATCAACTTTTTTATGGCTCTTTGGATCATAAATTCATTTCAGGACCATATAAATGTAAGGGACGCCAGTTGTGTTTAATAGTTTAGGTCTTTAATGGCTCAATTTCGGCTCAATTCATTGCTTAACATGTTTGTGGAGAAATAGAAATAAATTTTATTTAATACATAAGTAACATATTCTATAAGGTGATTTGAAACAATAGTTACTATATTTTTGAGTCCAGAGACAATCTTAAAAGATCTTTAAAAGTTTTCAAACAAATATTTATTATCCAGTATTTTTTTGTGAGAATTGAGTCTCATCATTTGAGAATGGCTAGCAAAACAGTGGCGACTTTGCGACCAACTTTTATGGATTTTAGTTCTTTTACGATTCGCGATGGTCTCGCAATATAGTCGGCGCATTATTATTTTTCAAATTAATGAATCGAATCCACCAGATTTTTAATACATAGCTTTGTATTATTTAAATTTTTAGCGCTCATCTCAACGATCATGAAGTTAATTAGAAGTTAATTTTGTTTGTTTCTGCAAATTAAACTTTTTCTTTGGGTGTTTGAAAGTTTCGGCAGTTTTTTACGACAAACTATAAAATTAATTGATATCCCCGATATCCAGTTTCCCATAAAACATTTTCAAACCTCCAATTTCATTAATTTTTATTAACATTTGTAAATAATCAAAATAATCTGCGAAACCATAAAAAATTCCACATCTTGGATCAATTTATTTAATTATTGCTAGACAAAAAAAAAACGTTTTCCGAATTTTTTACGATTTTCACTGATGTTATAAAAACTCAATTATAGCTTTATATCGCATTAAATAAATTAATGAGCTTTTGATAATTTTATAGATTTCCTCACAAATTTTATGACAAATGTCTCTGTTAGACAAAACAACATGATTTTGCATAAATTAAAAGTGTTTGCGATTTTTCGCCGACTCATTTTTCTGATTTCTCAACTAATTTGAATAAAATGTAAAAATAATTTGTAATACCGTATTATTATCAGCGCAAGCCGCAACAAACTCAACAAATTTGTGTTATCATCTTGGAGTCGAACGCAAATAATTTGAAAAATTCTCGAATATATATGTGTAGAGTTCCCCCATTTCCGATTAAAACATTAAATCATTCAACAAATCTGTTAGAGCATGAAAATCGCTCCCAGATGTTCATTCTATAAACAGACAAATATCTTAATCTTGGAATCTATTTAATTACAAAACTTTATTCACATTTGTATTCGAACTTTGTTCAATTTTAGGGAGGATTTACATCTTAAAATATTTTTGAACTTATCGAAAATAAAAGATTTTCAGAATTTCAATATAAACATATTTTAAAGTGTAAATTGTCCCTTTAAAAGTTCAAATGTTCAAATGAGGGCTATAATACTTCAGCAAGATATTTCTGTGTTGGCGCTTCTAACTTCTACATTTCTTGTAAGAATTTCATGTTTCCATTTATCAAAGCAAATTATCATTTTATACAGCGAATTAATCAAGCGGCATTTTGGTCTTTGTTGCTCGTATGGAGATTGGAGATTTTGATCGAGAATACGAACATATGGTGTCTTAATTGAACGAAAATCTCAGCACAATGAAATCATGAATTCGTTGAATTATTGTTCTTTGCGGTAGAATATTTAAATTAATTAACGTTTAAATTTTAAAGTCATGAGTTTGTGAATATTATAAATCGTCGTCAATTAAACTCTTGATTATTCTCTAGCACTTGCAATTCGCTATATCTGCACGATCTAATAAGAATTTAAATAATTTGTACAAATTGAATGAATTAGCTATCTGGTAATTAAAGAGGCGACAGATTTAATTGTAATTTATATGAAAATGGTACAGTATCCAATATTCATTTATGATGAATTATTGAAATAATTAATTGGTGGCAGGTTAAAAATAATTGAATGAAAAAAATTACCTTTTAATATTAATTTTGATAGATCAGCTGCGCTCAAGTTGGGATACATTTTTCCTATTCCATTCATAGTTTTTTTTTTCCGTCAATATTATTTTCCACAAATATTTCTTTTAATTTTTTATTAATCAAGAAATTTTCACTTTTCAGTTGATTTTATTATTTTTTCACAAAAATTTGTAAAATTTCACTTTCAATAATATTCACAGAACTTTTTTAAAATTCTTAAGATTTTTTTATTTTGAACAAAGATTGAAGACGATCAAGACGTGCTTCCAGTTGCATCAACTTCACAATGAATACTTAAGATTCGTAGTTTGTCAGCTTTTGGATTTCGGTTTATTTTCCTCGTTGATGTGTTCTCAGCAGCTCTCAGAGAGTGCTGTAGAGTGAGACCAGCAGAGTCCTCGACCGCATGCTTTGATAATTCTGTGATGCCACCTGGTTGCAAGAGTAAGGCAGCAACATTTGAGCAAATTGATTTGAACAGCTCTTTGGTGTGTCTTTTGTTCTTTAAATATTTCTCACTTTCCTCGGGCCAATAACAACAACAACAAAAACATAACGAGTTTGGGACAATTCCGGCGCTTTGAATATACATATGGAATTTCTGAGACACCACTGATATATACTTAGTTAAAATGTACATATTTACGTTTTATTCTATTTAAAGATTTTTTATTACACTTCACATTTTTTCTACTTTAAACAATTAAATGATTATCTTTCAGTAGGTTTTTGTTGGTAAAACACTTCGACTTTGAAACATTCAGGCCTATGAAGAATATTTTGAAAAATATTGTCAGTACAAAATCAAAGCTTATGGTGCTTTTCTACAATATTTACTTAAAAAAAATAAAAATATTCAAATAATATTTTTTTTTGTTAAGTTTTGTTCTATTTTATATAAAAACTCTAACCACGATATAATAAAAGATAATTAAGCGAGCCAAATGCTTCAGATGTTCCATATATATTCTATCCCATTTAATATTAACTTCCATTTCCTCCCTCTCCTTGGAAGTCAGGCCAAATTTCAAACACTTGCCGTTTGATTTATCCCCCATAATATTTTTTCATTAAAACAAATTTAATGCAAATAAATTACATAATTAAATGACGTCACGCTCACAAATGTTGCACACGCCACGTGACTCTACAGTTGTTTAAAAATTTCTGCACATCAGCGTTCGCAGCCATTCAAATTATGTGGATAAATTTACCCTTTTGTGCCATACATTGATGTAACTCATTGAAGCAGTATTAAAATGAGTGAAACTTCACCAGAGTTTGTAACCGCAGAACTTATGAAAACACATGTGATGTTGCCGAATGACGTAAATGAGTAAAATATTTTTTTTCCCCGGAGGGTTGTATCACTTTATTTGGGCGCTTCATTTCTATGGTATCAATGTAAGAGGGTGGGTGGGTGCTTATGGTGACACTAATAAAATTTTAAGATTTTTCTATTTAATAGAATTTTTAATCTTAGAAAAAATTCCATCGACAAATTATTATATTTTCCAGGAAAATGATTTATTTTTGCAGAAAAATTAAAAAGGCTCGTTTTAATTTGAATAAGGAAACGTTATCATGCACGTGACTAAAAATTCCACCCATTTAAAAAAACACAAGCATGGAGGTTGGTTTTTATGCATTCACCAATATTAATAGCATTAATAGAATTAACATAATTTTCTATTGGGAAAGTATGACGTCAAACTCGAAAATTGACAAAAAAACGTGTTTTGCTCAACAAATTTTTCATAACAAAATCACGTTTACTTTCACCATTTTCCGCTAAAACAAATCTGTTTAAAGGATTATAGCAATACATCTCAATGGTGCAGCGCTTATTGTGAAACTTTCTGTTAGTTTTATGAGAAAGTGTGGGGTTTCAGGGAAATAATGAAAAACAAAGTACGTAGAAGTGCATAACATTAATATAATGAAAGTAGGATTTTGAATGGAAAACGCTGATTATTATGAATAAATAAGTTAACTTTATATTATGCTTTTATTTTTTATACGATACTCGTGGCGAGAAATTCTGCATTAAGAATTTTCAAAAGAACTGAAAAACTGTAAAACAAACATTTACAGAAAAAGGGTTAAGAATATCTTAGAATTTTTCAATAAAACACCAATTCTTTGTAATCCTGTTATATACAAACACTCACAACAGACAAATTGAGTGTATAAACCACGATGTCTACCCCACATTAAAATAAATATAGATATACCGTGCCGCACAATAATTGAGGGTGAAAAGTTAAAGAGGAGGAAAAAATAAATCTCCAGCCGGTGCTTTCCATAAAATACATAAAATACAATATTAAGTGGAACATCATCTGTGATATTAAAAATGGCTTGTTTTTGTTTTACAATATTTTGCTCAGGCAGTAACAGTAAAACAGTAAATATAAGTTTAATTGAAATATCTTGAAATTACCATAAGGAGGGGCGGCAGAGATAAGATGTTAAGGTTATTTTGTGATGAGGTTTGGTAATTAAGAGTCATTCATAAAAATAATTTATCAACGATTTGCAACCTCTGCCATTTTGCTAGTACTTTACAAACACAATTAAGATCCCTTCAAAGCCAGACTTCACGCCAAAAGACAAATCTGGTCAAATCCTTGGAAACAAAAGAGAATAAGGATTTTTAAAATTCTTACAAGGATTAAATGGCGACACTTGACTTGCCTCATTTTAAATAGCATTTATTTTAGTCTTACCTTGTCCATTGTTTGCTTATTTGTCGACAGACTGGCCTTTTGTTCTTTTGTGCGTACATTTTTGCAGGTAAAATGGAGGAAGAATTTTCTTGGAAAGCCCCATAAATTATCAATTAAATGTAATCCTTTGTTTAACGATACTTAAAGTGCCAGTTTTTCAGTCATTCCTCTTCAACACCTGTTAATTATTTATTAAAGTGCTTGGTAATTAACGAAAAAGGTCATAAAAACAGAAATTAAGAAAATATGTTGAAATATTGGTGTTTTAGTATTTTAAATTACTGCAAGCAGCTTTCTACTTTTCAGATGGCGAGCATTCTAACTTTTTGATCATTGCTCCCTGTGGCAATTTTGGAGCTTAATTTAGAAACTTCATTAATTTTAGTGTTCGGAACATTCTTTAAAAGTAAATATAAAATGTCTTTCAATAAATTGGTTCAGCTGCTGGTGGCTTTATTGTGTACACTTTGGTCTTTCGGTCTCTGGTGCATTTTCTCAAATAAATTTTTTAATTCTCTGTTTCAGTAAAGAAAACTCATCAAATGAACACAAGTCGAACAATTTTTCAACTCATAAAAATAGATTTCTGTTAATGCTCAATTTATGGTAATAGAACTATCGTAAACAGTCATCATTTTAATATATTGAAAACGTGCTGCACAAATACATTTATATGCTCTATTTATATTTTGCGTTTAAGTGGTTAAATATTTTCAAAACAATTTTTTCAAAATTCCAAAAATGTTCGAAATTATTATGCTATCAAACTATCAAACAAATTTTTTACCCTAAATAAATATTTTGTCAAACAAAATTTGAAAATTTGGAACTCACCTTTCCCCCAAAAAAGACGTTTACGCAAAATTAACATTTAGCACCTTTCAATTTATATAAGGACATTAATTCAAATAATGCAACTATCAGGACATATGCCGTATTGCCGTATTGTCATGTGCCATCATCGAGCCAGGCGTGATGTTGAAATGTGCATGCTGCACACGATATATTATGTTAATAAAACGATAATTTTGGGCATAAAAAACATATAAGGGATGAAGCAAAATGCTTGATTGCATTATAATATTGTTTAAAGCTGCGATTAAATTCTATTTACGGGACACATGGTCTTGTTATAATTTAAAATTAATAAACCGCCTGTAAGAAACTTTTATTGGCAAATTAGAATAACTCTTAGAAACTAAAACTGTTAATTTAAATGAGACTACCGTATAAAACACATTAAGTGGATATTGAACCATCAACTTGCTATTCTGCTCATAAAAAAAGAGTATAAAATCAAAAAAATTTAATATGCAAAAATGGTGTCAATGAAACAATAAAGTAATCGAATCTTGGTCACAAAATATCAAATATTGTGCTGAAAAATTGAAAATAATTGAATTAAGAAATTAAAACAAATTTATGAGAGTTTCAATGAATTCAGCGAAAGCAAGCGCATCATCACATGAAACAACTGTTCCGCGAGTATGCAGTGCGAAAATTTGCCGGACCGAAATATGCAAATTTGTGCCAAACAAGTCTTTTATTAAGTTTGATCAGCTCATAAAGTCTGCAACTTTATCGTTCAAGCGACGCGCTATTGCTTTATGTCAAGTGCCACGAACATATCAATTATCCTGCAGTACATATACATTTCACTGTGTTTCTTTCAGCCAGCTTCGCTAAAGGTCATTAATTTGAGGAATTAAATTGAATTAGCTTATAATGTATACGCAGACTGTGCGAGACATTGCCGAGCTGACAAATCCACCCACCACAATATTGTGCCGCAAGACACCAGCAAACATTTCCCGGGTAATAATTGATGTCTGTTGTCTACAAGGCAGAATTAAAGATGTTGTTCTAAAGTGGTTTGCGGTAAACACTTTTTGTTTGCGGTTTTTGATTAATTCATTATGTTTGCTCTCTTTGTGGTTGGCCATGTGTCCTGAGACTTAGAAACTGTCAACTAAATTTTAAATAATCTTTGTTTTGATTTTTGGGGCTTGGAATTATTGAAACAACTAAATTTTGCTACATTTTTGATACTAAAAAATTGCCAAAAGTTGTTCATTCTTATTGAAAATTCCGACTATAGTAATCCTTCTGAACTTATGGTTTCTTTTAATGAAAAACGCAGTGATTAAAAATGATATTGCACTTGCGAAAATTTGTGGCAGTACACATGTTCTAGTCATGTTATAGCACAATAATATAATTATAAACGTATAAAAGTTGTTATTCCTTGGGCTGCCAGCTCTTCAGTGTGGTTTGAAATGTAAATAATATTGAATTAATTCAAGGAATACAGTCTTTCGTAAGTTCTTGGAAAATGAATTTACAATTTATAACAATTTAAGTCCTTGCCTAAATACATTGTATTATTTTTTATTGAATATTATTATAATACAAAAAATATATGACCTTATGGGAGGATGTTGCATAAACTCTTCCTGAAGATATACTGGGCCCTAACATTTTATACACAACTGCTGGCTTGAAATGGGAACTGGTCAGATGCAATGCAGTATTTAAAAATATTTCCGGATTAAAAAAGGAACCAAAAGGAAAAGGATTTGTAATATTATAATTTGGGGTTTTTACTTTTTAGAGATTCAGAGAGGAAGTATTAAGAAAATTATGAAACCTGACCATTTGTTTTAAACTTCCTTAAATAAATAATTATGTTGGAAAATGCCAAGGAAGAAGAAGACGAGACAAAATTATAATCTGGTCAGGTGTTTGTACAATTTTACGGATTTTTCGTATTTGTTGGTTATGTCTTCGTTCGTGCCATCTTCATAACGAATATACTTATTTTTAATACTTTTTTCTCATCTTTACCTCTTTCTTGAAAATATTTGAAACCAAACTGAATATAACTTTTCAAATAACTCGGAATAACTCGAAAATAACTTGAAAATCTCGAGACAGGGAAATGTACAATTTATGAAAGTTTAAAAATAAATAGCAAAAAAAAAAAATAAAGCAAACAGATGTGATTTTTTAAATTTTTTCCACTCGCGGGTGCTTTCAAAACTATTAAAACTAATTAATGCAAATAAGTTTTATTGTTTCAAAAATAAAATAACAATTTAAAAAGCCAAAGGCTGCGTGCTTCTCGCCACAAACTGAGAGACAAAAAATTTGCTTTATTCACGCGTCTTGTAACCTTTTCACATTTTGTTTTGCTGTTTAGTTGAATTTGTTGGTGTTGTGTAGAGATCTATGGGTTTTTTCAATCGAATCTTTCTGGCTAAGCAAACAAATGTGTTCAAATATTATATGTATTTGAACATCTCAGCAGCTTTAGTAACACAATTAAAGTTATTGTTAGACATTTTTTATACTCAAAATTTGAATTTATTGTCATTTCTTTCTTGTTGATTGGTTGTCCGTTGGAGGAACGTCTGATTAATAATGTATTACTTCCAAAAAACGAATTAGTATACTCAAAATCATCATATGTATTTTATGCACAATATAAATGCATTTATTGTTCAATATGATTCAATTTTAACGATTTGAAATAATAATGAAATGCGGTGTAAAATTAACTTTTAAAAATTTCAAAAAACTACTAATTGATAAAAAAATTACAAATTCTACATTTCTAGAATGCTCTTAACATTCCACAACATATTTACACAATTTTCACTAACTAATCTGGCAAATGGTTATGTAATATTTAAATTGATAAATTAAGCATTGACAGTAATATTTAATTTAAAATGTTTATGTGTAGAAAACTATGAAAAACATATTTTTCAAACCCAATTTACTCAAAATTCAACCAAAAAATTATCAAAAATAAATGAACTTAAAAAACATATGTTTCGTTGCATGCGGGAATTTTGAATAGATATTACAGTTTGTACGTAAATAAATTTTCAAGAAATTTGTGTATTCATAAAACTTTTCATAAATTCTTGAACAGAAAAAGGAGAGGATATTGAATTAAGCAGTGACAAAGATCGGATCGGATCGATTCGGATTTTTTTGAAAAATCCGCAAATTTTTGCGGATCGGATCGGATTTTTTTTTAAGATCCGCAAATTTTGCGGATCGGATCGGATTTTTTATAAAAATCCGCAACTTTTGCGGATCGGATCAAATTTTTTTTTTTAATCCGCATTTTTTGCGGATCGAATTTTTCTGCGGATCGGATTTAATTTTTTTTTACGGATCGATTTGTGGATCAGATTTTATTTGCTCAAATTAATAAGAACAAGTTGTGCAGCTTGTGAGCTGAGCAGGACTTCTCCGCTCCGTGGAATTGTGTTTTAATGTTGCTTTAAATCACGAAAACCCTTTTTTTCTGGACGTATCATGAGATTCTAAAACCTTTTCAACAAAAAAAAGTTGTCTGGTACCACCAGATGACCCCAGATGACTCTAACAGGTAGTGAACCAATCATCGATACATTTTTTGACACAACTCATCATCTCAAAAATTATTTCTGAAGAGAATTAAGCTGTATCTCTAGTTTTTCAAAAAAAGATTTTTATTGTATGAGAAACCCGACTTTTCGACACGGAACTGGTTCTGGTGACCTAACCAGTGGAGTCATCATCACCAAAAAATATCAGGTGCACGATGGGAAGAGATAACAAGTCGACTGGCATCAAAAATCCGAAATCGGTTGGGTTGGAGGTCATATCGAGCGTTTACAGTAATCCACGGATCCACAGGACACACGGCCCTTAGTTTTTGCATGGCACAGGTCAGGGTTCAAAAATTTCAGAATTTGCATTCACAGAAATTTTTTCAACTTAATGCCGACAAAATAAATATGGGATATTTTTGAATTTGTTTACGGGGAAGTCAGGAAAAATCAGATAAGGTCAAAAAAACCCTGAAGATGCTGGGACGAAAACAATACTTCTCCGATTTTGCGGAAAAGAAAATATCAATATATTGTGTAATAAAGGTCATTAAAATTAGTTCAATGCATCAAAGTTCTATATCCAACATCAAAATAAACTATTTTTGTATTTATTGAAGCCGATTAAATGCATGTTAATATGAAATATACTAAATCCAGATTAATTAGACTAATTAAAACTGATTAAAATAATAAAATAATTCCTTTCTTTAAGTATTGATATATGTTTTAATTCAAAATTTAGTTTGTTTTTCAGGATTTAAATTTTTTTTTATGTTTGGCGGATTTTTGACGACTTTTTTTTTGAAATAATGGTTCGGATTTTTTTTTTCGAAGATTGCGGATCGATTTGCGGATCGAATTTTTTTTTTGAAAATCTGCGGATCGAATTGCGGATCGGATTTTTTTTTTGAAAATCTGCGGATCGATTCGCGGATCGGATTTTTTTTTTGAAAATCTGCGGATCGATTCGCGGATCGGATTTTTTTTTTAAGAATCTGCGGATCGGATCGCGGATCGGATCGTTTTTTTAAAACTCAGCGGATCGGATTTTTTTTTTGACGTTTAAAAAATCCGATCCGATCTTCGTCACTGGAATTAAGCAAACAGAAATATCGGTTGCATACAGAAAATGCTATAGCATGTCGTTTGCTGTCGTTTAGGATTGTTTATGCATTTTGTACCCATTTGGTGATTTTTGAGATGAAAATAGATGTATCAGCAAATACTTACTTAAATAGTTATTAATGTTCCAAACGTCCCACAGGTTATGAGTATAGTTTGCCTGATTGCTACGTGTGAGTTCGGTTCAAGTGTTTGACTGATTTAATGATGTGATATAATGAAATTGGATTTTAATTGGATTTTAATTTTACAAATATGTAATTGTGGAATATATTAAAAACAGGTACATGTAGTTTGAAAAGTTTGTTATACGATGTTGGTACAAAATATCAAATCAAAACATTAAATCATTTAAAATTTATTGTTCAGTTTTTTTCTAGAATAAAACAAAACATAACAGATCCTTCATTTGGTACTTAAAAATTTTTAGAAACGGTTTTATGAGTTTAAAAACTTTTTAAATAAAAAAATATTGTTCTTAAGAATGCTGTTCAACGAAAGCCCTTATTTTTTAAAACCAAATATTTTAGGATATTTGGTTGCAATTTTGTTACAGGCTTTAAGCCACATGTTTTCATGAGACTACGAATACAAAACTCAATTTTAACAAATTTTGTGCCTCAACGACTCAAACCATACGATAACTTATTTTACAGATGTTGTTTTGTTTGCATACTCAATGTTAAAAATGGGCTGAGATTTTTGGAATGCACAAATTGAATCATTCTGGCATACATTTTTTATTAAGCCAAGGACAAAATTCCTTTAAAATTTTCCCACAATAAATATCATAGAATATTCCATTTTATCGGCTGGAGTGAACGTGTGAATATGTAAAGTGCAGCAAAAATGCAGTAAAAATGAGTTAATGCATTGTCAAGTGCTCATATCATTTAGATTCAACATATTTTCGTTCAAAACACTTGAAAATTCTATGGGAAAAATATGGAGCGTCACCATATTTTCTTCATTTTCATTTCAATGGGCTCAGATGTCGGGTCAATTAGAAGCTCCTTAATTGCACTTAATTGACAAATTCTATATAGTCTGCTACTCAAAAATCTGGTTAACATCAATTTTAAGTGTGTGTTACTGTAAGTGTATAGTCTCATTAATTTTAGAGATTTTCTTGCACATCTTCAAATAGATGCTTCAAATATCTTCAAGTTTTATGCGTTTACTCAGTTTGCTCAGCTTTACTGTTGATTCTCTAAAGACACTATATAATTATGAATATTAAATCAAAAAACTAAACATTTTATCTGAGTTTGGCTGAGAAGATCTTTTAAAGGCGGCTACATTTAACAAAAAACTTAAAAACATCGAATGTAAAAAAGGATGATATTTTGCTTTTGATGATACATGTTGCTTTATTTGGAAAGATTTTTCAAAGGGTTTGGAATGAAAGGAAGGGTTAGTTTACTTTATTTCTTACTATCGAAGGTATAATCGATTACGCATTACTTCTAATCTCAGTAATTTTAAAAGCTATAGGTAAATTTATTATTATTGAAGAATCTAAAAATATTCACTAAACACCTTGTTAATGTGAACTTCCTGCATTTTCTTCTTGAATGAAATATATCTGGCACAAAAATATTTGATATTAATAATGATCTGTAAAATGATGTTTAAGATAGATTTTGATAGATTAATTATACGGTCGAATAATATTTTTTTTTTGTTAGAATTCATCCATTTTGCTTTCATAAATTTGCCAAAAACTAAAAGGCAAGTTTTTTAATATTTTTATTTTTGTTTATTGCTTTAATACTGTGTGATACAGGTTGATAATACTAGCGAATAAAATGTTTCATAAGCATTTCAAACCTAGCGCACAACGATACTTTATGAATTTATGAGAATTTTTACCAAAAATTTTGAAACCCAGAAAGTTTTTAATTCGCGGAAATAAAAAAAAAAAAAGTTTGAGAGCAAAAAAGCCAGGCAAGTTTCTTTACACAATTTTTACAATTTTGCACAATGCCTGGCGTCTCTTGCGTTTTTTTGGAACAATGGAACGAAAAGAACTTGCCTTACATAAATCAAGAGTCGGGGGAATGGGATCGCAAAATGTTGAATCGCAGAACAGGTACATGCTTTAAGCCATTTGTGCTATTCACTATTGTTCGCTTTGGCGCTATACAAGGAAACAACAGCCGAACAACTTGTTGCCAAAATACAACACAAATTTACCTCACACTTCAAAAGGCTATAGAGCTCAAAATCTCAATATAAGATTCAAGTGCAATTTAGCAATACAAAGCAGAATTACATGATCTTTTCTGTGTGGGTCTGCATGGGTGGTAATTGATTGGTTTCTGTCTTAGAAACTCAATTATATGAGACATTTTTCTCTCCATTAATACCCTCCTAACTACTCCTCAAAAACCATTTATAGCAGATCGGAACTATTATTATACTCATTTTAACTGAAATATTGATCCTCCTTGTACCTGTCAAAAGTTTTTCAATTTGCTGTTCTCTTTCAATAAATGGCTCTCACTTGAACACTCAAAAGTATGGTTGAATTGCAATATTTTTTGCATTGTCAGATTTTATTTGATGTTGCTTTAAATGATTTCTTTAAAATTGTAAAAACAATTTGTTACACTTCTTTGTTGAAAATTTCTAAATCGTTTCATTTGGCAGATTAACAAAAGATTTTGAGGGACTATGCGAATTTGTGTAATTTATGGACCAAAACGACTAGACAAGCGTACTTATCGTCTGTTTCATTTTTATTGCTATTATTTTATATGCGAAGCTAAATACATGTTAATTTTGATCGGAATAATCATATGTGATGACAATTTCAGCTTTATAACGATGACAACTTTACACACTTAATTGATAAATTATTAAAACGATTTGAAATAACATAGTTTTTTCAATTTTATGCTACACAAAAAAAATTAATATCAAGTTATTTTTCATCAAGGATAATTATATCATCTCCGATCATGGCAATCGATTAACATAATAATTGTCTTACAAATTAAATTAAAAAATTTGCAAGCTTTTGCTTAAACTAAGTGCATGACTTGTGGCAATTTGAGTTCAACCATTGTCCTCATAAATTAATTTTCACTGTTATTTTATCGTCGTAATTTCGATCATATGTTAAACATAATTTAAATTTTGTTATTTCAACGGGATACGCAATAAGTAAAAATGTGTCTTTCTGATCACCAATTGGTTACTCAGCTTATTCCGAAATCATGATCCCAAGTCGAGTGACTATTATTTGATAAGAAGCAGCATACCCCAAAAATCTAATATTCACGGCTGGCAAAGCTGTTAAGAATTTCTACGTATTTCTTAAAAATATCTGCTACAAATTTGCCACCATTCGTTTGTCCAACATATGTTCTTTTGAAAATTCAACGAATAAAGTCATTGGAGGAATTTATTACGCATATTGTGGTGGTGGCTGCTCAATTGCCAGTCCAAAAATACCTTTTCTACCTTCAGCAGGTGTAAATATCTCCGAAAAAGAATAATTTGAACATTATAAAATATTGTGTTTGGTATTTTATTATTTTAACAACGTTTTGGCTTGATGGGAACGACTAGACGAAGAAGACCCTTTTGCACAATACAAAACAATCGCAACAACAGAACACCGTTTTAGGATCAATAAATTTGAGTGAAAGAATCTACCTTTCTGTAAAAGAAAACAAGAAAAGGCTGCTGAAAAGAATTTGTATGGGTCATGGATGTATAAGGAACATATCGTGCAAGACGATCGACTGATCTTTGTAGTTTTTGAATAAAAAACCAAATATAAAACACAAATAAAAGAGTTCTATATATTTAAGCCTAAATCTTAATATCTATAAAAGAAAAATTCACTAATTGCAGATCACACATCATATATAACTTCAAAATATATGGCTTATAAAAAAGGCACTTGTTAGATCAAGAACAGCTCTATGCATTGTTGAATGTTAAACGGTCTTTGAAAAATAAATTGTTTGCCTATTATTTTCTATTCACATTGTGCCTTCTTTTGCTTATATGTTGACTATCTTTCTTTCACTGCAAAAGATCCAAACAAAAAAGTTTACAAAATATCCGATTGAAACCAAACAGCTAAACAAGTTATCCAAAACAAATTCGAAATATCATTCCATTTTGCCTTTTATATTTTTATAATTTATTAATATTAATACGCACTTGTTGTGCTCCTACCAATATTAAGGATAGAATACAATGCGAGGGATCCGATTTCAGGAATAACCCGTCGTGGGTTAGAAAATTCCAACTTTTTTGTGAAATATTTTATACAATTCACATCTGTCGTCATATGTAGCCAATTCCAAATATTTTTGAGTAATTCCAAGGAAATGTAGGAAATGTTGGATATACAGATAAAGTAGAAGACCACGTGATTAACATGGGATCTACCAAGATGTTATAGTTTGTGAGGTCTCTACGCAAGCCATAAGCATCTACTTAACATAAGTTTCCAAGCATAAATACAACTATCTCACATAAATCGTTAACAGTTTATAATTGTGTTCCACATAAAATAGAACAGGAAACAGAAGTTTGGTTAAGGAAATGAATATTTTTGCAAAAAAGCTAAGCAATAAATTATTATTTTTTTAAAACACTAAAACGTTAAACAGATACCTAGCATGAATATCTGCTCCTTACATAATTTATACAATGTTCTGGGAACTCTGTCGTCACATCAAAACATTTTAAAACATTCGAACGTTAAACATACCAAGTGTATTGGCCATATGGATCAGTTTTTTTCGTTGGCCAGCATTGTATTGAGGGCTTCTTCTTAAGTCAATCGCTTGCAGATACTTATCTTTATTTGCCATTCTGAGCCGAGCAACATCGACCTTTTCTCTGAAAACTGTTTTTGCCTTCCATTTCTCGGAAACTTTTCGGTTTTTGATTAAGTAAAGATGGTTTTTGGTTTTTTGTGCAAAAAATGTGCACAAAATGTTTCCCATCAAATAATTCTAGAGCGCGACGCAGCATCGGTTGATGATGAATTAAATGTTCTTGTAACAAGTAACAACACTGTCCATCATTTACTGCAGTTAGTGCAACATGAACAACATGAGAACTTGAATAAATAAAAAGAATTCAATCAATTTGATAATCCCCTGCAGCCATCAGGAGATTTTCTGCTTGTTTGATAGCTTGTATGCAACTTGCAACTTGTTCCCACAAATTATATTTTTAATGCCTTCAAAGGTCTTCAAATTATGAAATAAAGGAAGAACAATGGCCAATCAGTGAGCCGCATATCCTTTCTCAGTTATAGATGTATTTTAAAATAAATTAACTTAAATAAGGCAATAACATATAACATATTTAAACATCCTTTAAGCTGTTTTACTCGCAAATGGTTTAAAATCTATTATATTAATAGAGTCTGCAATATGTTTTGAAGTTGATGTTGGAATTAAAGATGAAACTAAGATTATGCTTTTAAAATGATCCGTTGCATCCATAAATGAGTGGAAAACAATTTTATCACAGGGCCTTTTCACTTATGTATTTCATGTTCGGAGAATCCCTGTTTTATGGCTTTATGGCATTTTACAAAAAAGTTTATAATTTGTTATGTGACCTTCTCAACTCACACTAGCTCTGTAACTGTATCCTAACAAATCATTTTATAATGAGATCCTTTTGAATTTTTTGAAAATTTCTCAAATAAATTTGAAATTTATGAAACATTAGATAATCTTAAAAATCAACAAAGCATCAACACAGCGAAGTCGATTCCATATGTTGAACAGAATCATTCAACGAAGAACATGAACGAAGTTTACTCAAACTTACAAAATTTCATCAATGTTCTTTGATGTGCCTCGAAAAACCTTCAACTATCCCAAAAAAAATTTCAAAGAGTCAATAAATATGTGTTCTTTCAAGTCTTCTTTACGCATTGGAATCATTTAAATATTGGTTCAGCATTCTTACGAATTTCACTGACAATGGATTTTTAACTTTTCGTGCCTCTAGGCCTCTTGGTAAGTAAAATGTAAGAAACTCAGAAAAATACAAAGTGCTGTAAAGTGTAGTGAAGAAGTTTGAACATATTTTGGCGCCATCGACACTGCGGGTTCTCTCATAAAAACATTTAAAAAGGAAATTTCAATGCTGCTTTAAATTTTTTCAATGCTTATCCAGAAACACATTTTTAACCATGAAGTTCAAGCACAGCCAAAATTTTCCAATTGAATCACAAAAGATTAAAAGACTTCATTTATATACAGAACGAGTCGCATACTCGGGCCTACTTGGTAAATATGGACGCGTTATAAGTTGACTAGAAATATTTTGATAATATGGTTATGAACTTTTGAAACATAATCAAAGACATGCTACTGTTTTACTTAGTATTAAAAAAAAAAGAATTCATACCATGCATAGTTCGTCTTAAGCCAAGTTGACTGGCATGAACGTGTAAAGAAAAGAATGTTTTTGGAGTTTTTGTAGATTGTTGGACGAGATTACAGCCAAAAAAGGATTTTTATGTTTTTCAGACAATATCTGCAGTAAATCATCAGACATCTGAGAAATTATTAAAGTATTGATGTGCAAGGTACTTTAAAATTTCTGTTGATAATATTGAAGTCTGTTGTTTAAATATTTTAGGAAAATCCGAAAAACTCTGTGATCAATTTCGTTATCTTATATTTTAAATAAATGTTTCCGGAGCTTCCGGCCTGAAACTACTCCTTTTAATTTAAAAATATTTATTGAAAAAATGAGTAACATTAAATTTCAGACACACTTACTTCAAACCTCCTAAGAATTCAAAGTAATTTTAAATTTAAGTGATTTTAAAATAATAAAAATGATGTAATGCATATAAAATTTAACAATTGCCCAAAAACCCTCAAATTACATGCATTGACATGCCCATAAAAATGTAAATTTTAATTGTTTGCTATAACTACTGAGTTATTACGCATTTGAAGTGCTCAAAAAAGTGCACTAAAACATGCCATTAAATGTTTCAAAATAATATTTATCAAATTTATGAAATAAGCGAAAGCGAATCATCAGCCACAAAAACACAAAGCAGAGAATATAAATGTGTAACAAAAACTCTAAGCAGCGGTATGTAAAAACACCTTGCAAATTTATTAACTTCTTCAAAGTCAAAACTATTCTATCCCCGAATATTTCTTATGTGAATGTATTTTAGGTGTATTAATTATAATTCAAAGGAACAAAAAACACACGCGTCTGTTAAGTTATTATGAGGTACAACTTGCAAGTAAAGTGTTCCATAAAATTGAATAAAGGAAATAACTTAAATTACACTTTGTTTGAAACATATAAAAATACATGTAAGGTGCATTTACTTACAGATGGAGGTTCCCGCAAATTTAAAGTTAGCTTGGCTCATGTCCATCATTCTTTGTGTAACAACAGTTGTCAAATTATTGGTTTGCATTTTATTTATTATCATACTCTTTTATATGGCACAAATAATTGAAATTTGTTTTATTGAACATGTTTTCCAAACTTCGAGTCGAAAGTATTTGCACTGTTAAGAACTTTTCCAATTTTAGTTACTGTTTGAACTTTTTCAATGTGTAACATTTAAAAATACATTTCTTTCAGTGTTAATGTTACAAAATAGTAACAAGAACGATCAAATGTTTGGGTGCCCAAGAAAATGTGGCAGAACCAACAGACGCTCTGTTTCCGCTCGCAACTTGTTAACTTGCACTCGGCTTTGAATAAAAAATTAATTTCAACTAAAATGTGTTTAATTTTCTCGCAAATTTTATTATTTTAGCATAATTTCACTCGCGTCTTTGGAGAAGACGCTTTTTTGTGTCACAGGCATTCTTTTTGGGCGATTAATAATCGTGTTATTTTATGGTCGTCTTCCTACAGATGCAACCAGAGCTGCCTGCAAATGACTTACATATTCTACTTAAATTATCATAAAATATGGTTTCTCGGCAGCATTAAATTATGTTTGATGACTTTCTGATAATTTATTAAAATTGAATGTTTCTAATGAAAATAAAAAATTTATGCATGTTTATGCAAATTCTTTGTTTCCACAGAAATTTATAAAATTTTAAAATTGATATTCATGAATATCGTGCGCCTGATCACTTAAAATATGGTTTGCATGTGTCAATCAAAACTTGTTTCGAACTATCATTTAACTTCTATTTGCTTCTATCGAAGAATTTATTAAAAATTGCATCTTGTTGGGTGAAATTTTTTAGCTCAAAAATATTTTTTGCTTGAACTGAAACTGTAATTAATTCACGATTCTTCTATAAGTCATCAAAGAATGTGAACATTTTCATCCAAAGTTCCCTCTACAATCCATAATTGCCCATAAAATTTTCTTTTCTATCTATCAAAGCAAATTAAACTGTTGGCATATGTTTTCAAGATCTCACCCAAAAACATCAATCCTCAAGTTTTCTCATCAAACAGCTTATCCAGCGTCCACTTGCGAAAAATCCAGCAAAAAATTCCAGAGTCTATGAAATAATGAGCTCGTGACGGCCTGCAGCATCCATAATTTCAGGTGAGCTGCTCTGGAAATATTTGCATAAATTAGATGTTTCATTCATTGTGTGCTGGTTCCCAAAAATTACATTCTTTTGAAAATTTTCGGAATTTCAGATTTCATTTTCGCGTCTCAATTTTTTGATCCACACGCAAACCTTTTTTGCTTGTTTTGATGCACAATTTTATCAATTATTAAATATTTTCTTGTTTTCTAGATAAAATTGGAGAATCAGAGAAAAGAAGCTAGCTCAACATTTATGATTTGGACATTGAAATACTATGGATAGTTTTACTTCAGGGACTTTTTTTAAATTATTTTGATGCATAAAATGAACTGAAAAAAAAATTCAGATGTTAATAAAATATAATTGTTCTTTGTTTTTCAGATTCTCAGATTCTTTCAGATCAGCTCCTTGTGAAAGCCCTGAGGATTTTTTTTTGAAGAGCTGAATATGTTTTTAAATTATTAACAAATCTTTACATTTTTGTGGAATCAATATATTTTCCCACACTTTATTAATCGTTTGGCTCGCAAAAAGTGAGAAAAATTATATAATATTCACGACGTTTGTATAGTTTTCAACATAATTATGCTAAAAAGTGAGAATTTGATAATTAAGAAGAGACAACTTATAAAACCAGGCCTAATACTTAATCTATCCTATATTCATAAAATAAATATCACAATATATCGATGGCCCAATCAGCAGCTAATAACTGTCTTCTTTCACAAGTTCACAGTAATAACTGATCAAATCTGCTGCATAAATTACAGATAAATAAAACGCTCTTCTCACATATTATTTTCATTCTCTTTCTCAAAAGAATGTCACACGTCTAGCCAAAATGTGTTTTTAATCATGAAAATAGCGAAAAATTTAAAAGTGTTAATATAAATGTAAATTATGTCGATAAAATTTGACGATTATTACCAGAGCGTTTTTTATGGTAGTATCTCAACCCCAATGTCTGTGATTTCTTGTGAGAATTCTATTTTTGATTCAGCCGCGAGTCGCATGAATCCTCATTTAAAAACTCGTTAAATTTATTTAAATACACAATATGCAACAAAAAATTGCATCAAGTAGTAAATTTAATTCACACCAATTTTATAATTTTGCTCTTGCTCTGCAAAATATTACTCACAACTTCTGAGCTGTCGCTATTTGCCAAGAAAATCTCTTTCGGCTACCCAACATCTCAACTGTGCTTTATGGGCAGCAAATAATTTAATAAAATAACAATTATTTATGGAATTTATTTTTCAGCGAATCTTTTGTGCAATTTTCTTAAATAAAAGGGAACAGCTGCAGATTTGAGTGCTACCGAGATGAACCAGGAATTTAATAAAATTTTCTAGAGAAAATGTTATTGTTTCATGACCAAGAGTTTAAGTTGAAGCTTGAAGGCAATAAAATTTCGAAATATAAAGATAGTTTTACTTCTTTTGAGCATATTTTATTTTATGATTTATAATTTATTTTATAAATAACATTGAAAGTTATACTTTCAGAAACAATCAATAAAATAACCAATAAAGAACAAAAATCAATACCATCTTGTCATAATTAAAGTAAGATCTGGAAAGATCTTTAATTGTTTTATTCAAAGATCAAGCTTTGTTATTGAATAATTATTATATTGATAATAATCGTTGAATTTAATTCAAAAGTCTTCAACTAAAGTTATGTGATTGTTTATAATGAGGTTAATTGACAAGAAAAACCCATTATTTTTCTTAAACGCAGTCAACGCAGTCAACTCAGTTAAATGTGAGTTAAATGTGAGCTAAATATGAGAAGTATGAAGCTAATAGGTTCAATTTAAAACATTTCAATGATAAATGTGGAATAAAATTTAATAATATAATTTTCCAGTGGAATCCCATAAAAATATGAACTGAAATAAAATGAATCAAATTGCTGCCTTGATTATTTAATTTTTGAAGATTCTATTGAAAATTTATTGAAAAAACAAAATTCGTCATGAGAAAATTGTAAAAAATTCACAGAACCGAAATTCTGGCGGCGAAAAGGCAAAAAATGTAACACAAGTAGCCAAAACCCAAATCGACCAAATTGCTTTTAATAATGGAAAATTGTATGTAATTATGTATTAAAACAACCAAAACTCTACGCGTTGGCAATAAACAGTTAAATCAGTTAAATTTGGTCTGAAATTGGATGTTTCGAAGTTAGTGCACCATTGGGTGTTATTTTTTTTGTTGTGAGAAATTTTGCGATATTTTCCACTTTCTTCTGAAATTTTGAAAAGTAATGATAATAATTTATATAATAATACTTCGCATTTCAGATTTGCTGTAAATAAATTTTTTAAAAGGATACTTTGATATAGGTTTAAAAAAAAATTCATCCGTAAGGATCCTCCTATTTCAAGTCGTAATATCAATCCATTAAAGTAAGCAAATTCTTTGTAATAAATTATACAGAAATGCAATGGTTTAGTTGTGTGTTGGCTGGTTGCACATTAATCAGCAATGATCGTCAAAAAACATCGGATTTCTATTGTATCGAAATCCCCAGAATTGCATAGAAAATTTGATTGAAAGCAGAATGCACGCCCTCAAGCCAACATTTTCATCCAAATCAAATAATTGTTGGGTCATAAAAATATTAACTATGAGCTTCGCGAATCCTCTACAGACTCACGATGTTCCTTAAGGCTATCACAACACGTCATTAATGATCTTTCTCGTTCGCTTTTATCTTTCAAAGATATTATGTTTTGCGAACTAATAATCTGGCCTTTAATACCCTTGAAATCTTGGAGATGGTGGGATGATCAAATGGTTATACATAATTTTCTTGATGGGATGCGCTGTAATGGTTTACTATGGCTTGGATCAAGAACGATCACCCATCTGTAATTCTGGCTTATTTTAACTTCAGGACACTGTTTGAAGATCCCTTTAATGTTCCATTAAAAAAATAATAATAAATAGATAATTTATTAAATATTTTAATTTAGAATTGAATACGCGTTATAAATCTTTTAATCCTGATTGGCAGACTAAAAGTCAAATATGAACACGTTAATTATTTTGTAATACAGTTCGACGAGAAGCACGTGGGACAGTATAGCATAGTCAAATTAACTAATTAATTTAAGTTCAAGACATTTTCCAAAAATAAATTTTGAACCAACAGAAAAATTGTATAAGAAAACACTTAACGTAAAAGTAAATCCATATGCAACTCCATTCATCAAGAGATTTTTAAACAAAAATAGTTTTCCGACATTCTGCGATAAAATTAGATGAAAATCAAATACTTCCTGTGCACATTCAAAACGGAAATAAAACATCTTTTTACGTTTGCCATGCTCAATTTATGGAAAACTCTTTGAAACCGAAAGTTTTCCTGTCGGATTCTTCTTAAAATAAGTGAAATTGTAAACATTGAAATTCTTCAGTTTTATGGAACATCTGAAATTTGATCGTTTGGATTTTATGTAAATCTCAACACCAATAAATTTTTTAAAAAGAAATGCAGTTTAAGATAATGTTCTCATCGTTTTTGAAGATGGATTTATATTTTACGTAATAATACCTTAATTTTTTCCATCTCATAACATTTGTCACCTTATTGTGTCTGAAGTTTTGTTTGGCCGGAATCTTTATTAGAGTTTACAAACTGAAGATTATTCACCAGAAATACTCATTCATCTGGTCTCTACAGCTAATGTGTTAAGGAAACATATGGACAATATCCTGATAACATTAAGACTGCTGTTGGAATGTTGGATGCAGGCATGCTTCAAAGCTATAAATTAAAGGGTTTTTTCCAGCTCTAATATGTTTTTTTTAAATGGAAATTCTCAGTAATCTAAGAAGGGGTTGACTTTGAAATTATATTATAATATCATTTTAATTTAATTTTAATGGAGGCGTGCATTTCCAAATTTGAAAAAAGTCTCTATGCAAAAATGTGAATTGATTTATTACATGATATTTCTCAAGAATGAATAAAAATTTATCAACAATTAAATCACAGCTAATTTATCACCATTTATTTGCTTATTTTTATATGAATTAAAACACATGTAAAATATTTTTTAAAAAGAAAATTTTTTTATTGTAACTTATTTTTCTATCAACAATTTTTATGGCTTAATAAATCCATAAATTATTTTTCTTATTTTCGTTTTACAAACGACACAAATTTTTGACACTTGCGACGTTCTTTTTGGATTTATCTGGACTTTTCACTTTGCTGAACCTTTAGCCAGAAGCTTGGGAGTCTGTTTTGCTTTATTGCAATATAAATTGAAAGAATTTCTTATAATGAATGCTCAAATTCGTTAAAATTTAAAAATGATAGAAAACCAGGCAGAAAAAATATGTTGTTGAACAATCTGTTATTTTAAGTGTATGTTCATCCCATAAATAATACTGTCATCTCCAACAATTCGAGCAAAAAAGTAGTCAAGAATAAAACTTTGACAAAGATTAAATGCTCAATGAATGTTTATTTAATTTTAAAATCTAAGAGCATTTTATAACCGCAGCGTTGACCTGACACACGAAACATCTGTATCAAACATTTAAATTGAAATAGATTTTATTTTCTATGTTTTTCTATGTTTTGTTTGAAACTTTGAACACATGCAAGGAAAACTAAACATAGATTGGTGTGCTGCTGTTAAGTTTAACTCTTAATTACTCCTGCTGTAGGTGGATAGAGGGTTTGAATGGTAGAAAAATTTTGCCATTGATGTAAATGTTTCTTATCTTCTAGTTATCATGAAACACAATATTATTCTACAAAACGGTTTTTTGTGGTCACTAAAAATATCTACATATCGATAACCTTCAAAAAAATCTAATTATTATATTTTATTATGTTGGCTAAGACATTGAGTGTCAGTAGTTTTTCAAATAATTAAAGAAAATATATAGTTACATTTTTAGCAGATGGAAAAACATTATAAAGAGATAATGGGTGATAAATTATATAAAAGAGACCATGATTATAAAACTAGTGAACTTCTTAACTTCGTTGATTGTAAGAAAATGACAAATTTATGCAAAAAGAGGACTCTAAAAGAAGACACCAATTTTATCAAATTCAGTTAATAATAATTAATTAGAAACATACATTATCAAAATTTATTCATGCATGTTTACACACATTGAACAGAAGAATCAATTTTTCAAATTCCACATGGCCTTGCACACGGCATATTAGCCCACAAAATTTATTTAGTTCCAGTCAAGGTGGAAACTTTTATCTTTCGTTATTTCAATACCAACAAATTTGAGATCCGATAAAAATATAAAAATGCTGAATAATTTTTATGAATTGTTATTTAATTCTAACGAGTATGCCAGTTTTGGCCAGTATCTTTATTACTTACAAGAATTATGGTTTGGACATGTGAGCTCAAGAGGTTGTAAAGCATACGAAGTACTCAATATGTACAGGCAAACACATTTTGGACGTTAATGCTTCTTATCGTAAGCAACGATGGCTGAGCATGTGCACTTTTTCGGTCAATCATTGGTTTTGATCTTTTAGCCATTCTTAGCACTGTTTTAGGTATTTTTTGTTTTTTTTTGTGCACAGGTTGAGCATTTTGTATGCTGGTCAAAAAAATGAAATTAGTCTTTTCAATGCATAAATAATTTGAAAGAACCTGCACTTCACTTCTAACTGGGTTTTTATAATTTTAAATATTAATATCTAATAACTTATAACCACGTTTTGAGATAAACTGGTTCGGTCAATTATTAACTGTATTAATTTTTTTAAAAGGAAATACACATATTTCAGGACGATTATAATTTCAATTTAAGACATCTTATATCTTGATGCATCAAAATCGCTAAGTATCATTATCGCCCAAAACATCTGATCAAACATCAACCGAAATCATCTGTTTGTCCAATTTTCGTAACCGAAACCATCAATGAGTTTATAATACATTTATTTCAAAAAAACACATTCGTCGCTTTCAAATTAACTTTTATCAACAGCTTCTGAAGTGACAGCTGACCATGTTCATAATTTTTCTTGTGATATTTTGTTAAAATATTTAAAATTTACGACGCTTAAAAAACCAAAAAATTAAAAGTTTTTTATGCTCTGTTTAAAAAAACCAGAGAACACATTTTAACATTTTTATTGCAACTGTGTGGCTCGTGCCGCTCGCGATATACCATTTGTTCCCAAGATGTAATTATCGCCGATACAACTTGCCTTTTTCATATTTTTTCGGCAACTTGGTAAATTTGTAATGCCAAACTACACGCACTTTAATGTTTATAATTGCAGATGTTCATCTGCAGTCCACAGTTGCAAACGAGAAGCCGTGAAGTAAAGCATATCGCGATGATCTTTAGCACTGCAAATTATCTCCCGTCTGACAATTCATTGACTTTGTAGAAATTGAGCGGAAGAGTTTGTCTTACTCAAGAAGAACTTCCCGTAATTATTCAATTAACGCTCCAATGTTGCTCATGTTTGTATTTTTGTCGCTACTCCCTCGCACTTACAAAAAAAAAAAAACAAAAATTCAAACATTAAAAAAAACGAAAAAGACAACAAAACGCAGCGCAAAGCATAAATTAATAAATATGATCTGTTGAATTAATTTTAGGCTTCCTTTCTTGTTAAAGGGCCATAAAAAAGGCAGCGTAGCAGGAATTGTTTTTGAAAACAGAGAAAAGTATTAATCAAATTATACATTTGAACTCACTAACTCGCATCGTTAATTTAATGGTACAAAAGCAAGATGTAATTTGAAAATTTAAAAATATATTTTTATTCAAACACATAAACTGAACTTGTCGTTTTAAACGCTGTCGCGTGTTTTACACATTTGAAAATATTAAAAATGAATTTATCCCTTTGATATATTTTTATTTATTATCAACAATCTGAACGAGAGAATTAATGTTTGTAGTTGTTTGAAGGTTCTGGTAAATCATTTCCTTCCTGTTTATCGCTTCGTTTATCGCTTGTAAGAAATTATAATATATGTTCAGATATTAATATGATTTTTCAATTTTATATTAACATAGATTTAATAAAATTATTTAAACGATTGGTGGTTATACGTATTAAATAATATTTATACAATTTTGAAGTTAAATAAAAATATTATTGTACCTTAACCAAACTCACCTTTTGCTTACCTTTTAAATCAACTTGAGTAACATGAAATTGCAAAATAAGATCGCAATATTACTTAAAATTAAAAATAGAACACAACATTGTATTCTTAAATTAGAGCCTCGTGCCGACACAAAAAATATTACTCACCTGACTATCATGACAAACATAACCAAGCATGATAACAAGACCAGTTTCAACCAAATACAACTAAATTAAATTTTCGAAGATCGTAAAATTGTGTCCAGATGTGCTAATCGACTCAAATTAAATTAGCTGACGTTTAGTCTGTTAATCAATCGACATCGAGATGAATGGTGTTTGCTGTCTCAATTCACGTCTTGGATTTTGGTTTAATAATAGATTTTCTTTACCAAAATAAATCTTCACGAGAATTGTAGCGTGAGGTGCTATAATATTTGGTGAATTTGTCAAATGACGATGAATGTGTCAAACATCACAGAATTAACACGCTTTTATTTATTCTAAGTTTCAGAATAACATAATCATTCTGTATGATTATTTGTTTATAATATTAACTATAACAAAAACTTCAAAGTAGCTGTTTAACGAAGTTTGCAACATTCAGCAAACAGATTGGCAAAAGTAGACGCCCGCTGTATGTATCAATTACTTTCAGCTGCTGTAATTTCGCAAACAGAATATCCCATAGAATACTGTATTACTTTATATAATCAATAAGCGAAAAAAAATAATTCAGTCAATTTAAATTAATTTATTGCTTCCAGATTCCGTTAAGATCAAAGAAATATTTAAAATTTATAATTGCAGTTTGCATCTTTAATAGACAATTCTCTCGCAATTCACGGAATTAAACGCGAACTGCATCAAAATATTTATAAACTCCATTAAAAAGAGATATTTTGCACCAGATTTTAAAATAGACATTTCATATAAAATTCCCAGACACAAGAAAACTACTGAACTTATAAAATATTTTTGATATATTTTCCGTACATTTCTCATAGAGAAATATACATTCAAAAACTCTTTTCCAGTTGGATAAATAAAATATTTTGTTTACCAAACATTTGTCAATTTCGATTCATATGGATCGCATTTTAGAGTTTTTTGTTGAAATTTATAATAATTTTGTGAATAAAAGAGCTGATTGAAAACTTTCACACATGCTCAAATAAACGAGAATTTCAATCTTCTTCCGCTTCTTGAATTCTTGATACAAGACAAATGATTGTTATTCTTTTGGAGAAAACAGATGGATGTAATTTGTTCAATTGATTTCCATAGGGGCTTTCGGAAGAAGGAAACGAGTATTTGTAGATTCTTAAAATAGTTTTATTGGGCAATCGATGCGTTAAATGATTTCTGAAGGTGGCTGAACTTTTTGTCGTTCAAGTTTTATGAAAATTAAGAACTTGGAAAATTTTATAATTATTTTTTGTTTGTTGATCATATTGAGCATTTTTATGGTATTGATTTATATATTTTCTTTTAAAACCATTCTTTGTAACATTAATCTTAGATCAAAAAGCTCTAACAAGAAAGGTACAAGCCCAGTTTTTATTGTTATCCAAAACAAATTCTTTCATGTTCAACAAAAGAAGCGATGTCTTTCAAAATATCAAAACTAACAAAATAAAGTGTAGAAATTATCTTAGAAAAAGTTTCGAGTGTGAATATACGAAGTGCGAAGATTCGACTCTACAGCATCCAATTGTTTATTTGGTTATATGGTTGCTTTTATGCGGCGCCAGAAAACCACGGGACGCGTTAATATTGATTATGTAGTTGATTCTTGTATTTCTTAGCGCTACATCTTGAAAAGAATTATAATTTGGTTTTAGAGAATCTCATAAATTTGGATAAACAGTCTATAAAATAGAAATTGGAAACTATTTGAGATTTTCAGTCGTGGATGGAGTGAGTGTGATTCATAATTTTTTATTAGCTCAGAAATCTGATTCAAATTCAAATTCAAATTAAAGAAAAACAACTTTTCAGTAAATTCTCCATTATTTTATGACACTCAGGTGTCAAACTATTTTAATCAACTTCTTGTGATTATTTAGAGAGGTGGTATTTTTGTGACAGAAGAACAACAATGTTATCAGATATTCTTTACAGTACTATTAATTCGTAATCTTGCATAACAAGATTTCCTTATTTTCAAGATTAATTTCCAATTTCTGAGAAATAATTTCTCAATACTTATTTTCCATTAATTGGTTTGCGCACTAAAACTCTCCATAAAATTAAATTCACATCGATCAGACCGTCAGCAACTTGAGAAACGTCTGGATGATGTATTTCATAAAATCTCAAGAATTCCCATTTAATTCTTGAGAATACTTTTTCATAAAAATCTGCACTCGTGACAGCCTGCAGCGGGCGTAATTTTAGATGAACCGAAAAATACCCCTCCATATTTGCTCCACAGAGTATATCTTCAGCTCTTCCAGTCACATCATTTGAAGCTGTTATGTTGTGATAAGAAATTAAAATGCAAATTAAAAATGGACTAAAAAATATTCATGAAAATTATAAAATAAAAATCTCATATAAATATATTTATTTATTTTTCTTATTTTGGGAATTCAAAATCGAATTTCCAGCACGCGAATTCATACTTACTGCATTTTGTTGGTTGATCTGTTGCATTTCATAATTATGTTTTGATATTATGGTGGAAGTTTTTCTATAATAAGTGAGTCAGTCATGTGTTGCTCTTTTGCTCTACAAAAAGCAGGGATTTGGAATGCAGACCAGATTATCCTAACATAAACCACATTAAACTCCATAAATAATTTTTCAACGTCTTTATCCCTGATCCTCACTTTTATCACTGCTGATTATTACTACTTTTTTTGTTTAAGCTTCTTTGTGAAGTTTGAAAATATGTTCAAATGTTTCAAAATTTTCCCACGAATTAAAAAATACTTTAAACCAAAAAAGTGTAGTATGGTGCAATCTGCAGTTCTGAGCAAATTGATGGTTTTCGGGAGAGCATTTTTTAATAAAGATGACATGAATACTTTGCGTGATACTTTGATGCAATTTTGCATCTATCATTCTGGGTGGATTTTTGACAAACATAATTTGCCTAAACTGTCTAGCCAAAGTAATTTTTTGATTTTTTCTGGCAATTTTCTCTACATTATTTTTTCTTATAAAAGACCTTGAAGAATTTAAAAGTTTCAATTGGTTTTGAATTCTCAATAAATTTGTAGATGCAAATAATTTTTTTATTAAGCTATTGCAAATTCTTATTCAGTAATATGGTAAATGATAATTGCTATTATAAAAATTCTATTCAATAACAATTTGATAAAATTAAAAAATTTACATGCGACAGAATAAGCTCTACATTTCACGCAGTCAAGATCAAATAAAAGTAATCAATCTTCTAACAAAATCAAAACCGAAAGGCCAAATTATCTGAATCAATGAAAAATGTAACACAAGTAGCTGAAAAACTTGCTCCACCATTTAATTCAATGGAAATAATATGTAATTATATGCACATAAATCATCTCATACATCAAACAAATTGGGTAAATTTGTAAAATATCGTCTGGTTCAAAATTCAAATAAAAATGAAAGTCTGCTACATGTTCTATGAATTATTAGTGAGAAATCTCAGCATTTACAGATTGCACGTAGAATCAAAGAAAAAACAAATAATCAGCAAAAATTTACGTGTTTGATGGGAAAACATGGCAAATAATATTTTTGAAACTTTGTGGAGACTTTTGCTGGGGATTTCATAAATTCATGAAACGCATTAGATTAATGATCGCGGGCAATTTGAAATCATAACCATGTGCTCAAGCAATATGCCTGGAGTCTCATCTTTCAAATGTTTTACCTGTCGGCTATCCAAAACCCATCATAATGCATCATTATAGATTATTTAACCTGTTCTAAACTTAAACAAACTATTTTTGATACGACTTCATGATCTCATGAAATCTGTAGATTATTATACGGTTTTCACTTTTCGGGTAAAACAATTTCTCTATGGAATCCTCTTTATAATTAAATGCTTTTTTGGTTGTTCTCGGCTCCAGAACGTTGGTTTATTTGCTGTGAAGTGTTTAAAAATGTTAGAAGAATAATGACTAAATGTGAGAAAAAATTATTTCGGCTGCGCTTTTTGGCGAATGCAACAACTTTTGATTTATTTTTGATGAAATACCAAAAATCAATCAAATTATTGTAACGGATCAATATGTTGGTAATAATAGGTTATTGAAATATCGATACATTATTGACTGTTATAGTCGTTTTGCAGAACTATATATTTATTTTTGAGTCTGAGATTTAGAAAAAAGGTTTAATATGGTTTAATGATGATTTTTTTATATAATTAATGCGGTGATGATGCAAATAGTCAACCTAAAATCATTTTATCTTTATTAAAAAAAATTTCACAAATGTTTATAAGGATTATTGATGTTAGTCTCTAAAATTTGAGAATTATCTTCCACATCAGTTTATTATTGCCAGAGTATATTTATTGATCAAGAATCGATGAATATAATATTTTATATCAATCACATACAGATATATACCTAATTGTAGATTAATTACCTCAAATTTCCTTTTTTACGATTTCACTAAAATATCAAAATAAATCATTTTTAAACGTGCAAACAGGTGTAGACATAAAAAACTTTCCTTCCATGAAATGAATGTGAATTCTTGAGAAAATTTTACGTCAAAACAAAAATAAATTGTCTTGATATGAAAATGCGAAAAATTTTAAAACTTAATTAAATAAAAAGTAACATATAAATGAATGCAAAAAATAACTCACCAAGAATTATTTGTTTTGATAAAGTATGTAAATTATTGCGCTTTGGAGTTCTTTTGAAATCATTTTGCTATAAATTTAGTAGGAGACAAATGTTACAATTGATCTTCAAGTGACCTGCAAGCTAATTTACAGAATGAATAATAATTTATCGAGGCTATTTTTCATATTTGAGCCATTAAGTGATAAGCAACTAATAAATCACAATTAATTTAACATATTTTATTTAACTAAATAAGCCATAAAACTTAAACAAACACTAAACAAAAATTAAAAATTTTATAACTCTAATAAGGATTGAAAAAATCGTAAAAGTATAACCTGAAACTAAAACTTCATGAGCTTTACACACAAACTTTAATTAAACATCAAACATTTGAGTATTAATAATTAGTTCGAATGGTACTTTTATCTGGCCAATAAAAACTATATTATATTACATTGCATTAAAAATGCAAATTTTTCTACATAAAAGCAGATTTACAAAATACTTATAGCAGACAAGGTGGAAAATTCCCCTGAAAAGAATTAAAAAACCACTTGCAACTGTAATGATGAGTAATGAATATTGAATATATTGCCAAATTAAAACTGCAATGGTTTTTTAAATGAAAGCATTCAAGCAGTGGGCTATAAAAATTGAAATACTGCGTTTACGCTGTTGCTTCTCTAATTGTTTTGTCCATTTATCAAACGCTGGTGCGACGCTTCAAAGCGCAATTGTTTAAACATGTGCTCAACTGTTATCCACTGCCTCGATTATCTGATAAAACTTGATGTAATAATATGTTGCCTGCCTTTTGCGTTTATGCTTTTTAACGTTCGATGAAACTTATAAGTGCTCTCTTTATATTGTATTTTGTAGTCATTTTCTGCTTTAAAAAAAACATCCGTCAATGCATATTCATACACCAGCGTCCTATTAATCTGATTAATTATCTGCAATGAGGTGACAGGTGAGTTTTTCGGGTCTTTTTGGATCAATTGTCAAATAACATCTTGTGGCACGTGCACATTTATAATTTGGAAAAACTTTCAACAGCTGAGCTTCATGCATAGTTATTTTTGGTTGAATTTGTTTAAAGATAGTTTCTGGTTGAAAAACGACAATAGAAGGTTTAAATTTGATGTAAATTATGATTATACGTTTACTTTGTAAAACGATTAAAACAATTTTAGATTACATGCAGGCATAATTAACTTCAGAGTTTGATGTCAAGACGTCACTTCTAGATAATATAATATTTTATACAACTTTGTTCACCATTTAATATGTGTAGGGATATTTTTCAATGAATCCCAAAAAAATCTCATGTAATGATATTCAATAAAATCTTAATTAAAAAACAATACTATATTTAACTAAACATATTGCTCAAACATTTCAACGAACTGATAATTATTTTATAAACGAACAATATATTATAAATTATGATTAATTTACTGAAACTCCTACAAAACACTTCATGCAGTTCTTAAATTCTCTCCTATAAACATACAAACATAGTTTTGTTTATAAAATTGTTTGTGAGTGAATTGCAGAATACTGTTTTGCTAGTGCAAAAAAATATGTCGAGACAGTTAAGCAAAAATCTGGCGCCGTGAGTCGGAAAATATATTAAACTCATACACAGAACATAATATATGTTCTTTATGTTTTTAAGCAAACTTGTTGTGCCTACTGAATCTTTTCTGTCTTTCTGTAATGTTTGCTTACGATTGCAGATTAACAGATGAGCATAAACAAATGCAATAATTAACATAACTGCAATTTACTGCGTGCAGATACATAATTTGACAAGGAATCAGAGACAATTGGACGGATAATTGCTTTGACACTTTTTTCCAGTTGGTCTGAGACTGAAAGCTTGTGTTATAGTTTTTTATAACGTATGTTTACAACAATTATAAAATAAAAAATTATTATTTGCAGCTTCTTCAAGTAGTTTAACTGTATCAACAAAAAAATACGTGGAATACGATTGCAGCGTTAACTTTGTTCACACTTTAAAATACAATGCCGATACAATTACCACCTCATAATTATACGTCTTGATTTCAGTCTGATCAATATACACACTAGGTGACTGCTGAGCCAAACTTTTAAATGGCGGAAAATTACTCCTAAAAAATGATGACTGTTAATTGACGCGTCATTAAAAAGCATACATGGCAAAATCACACTTATTAATATTATTCATACGTTTCTCCACAAAAGAAATTGCCATAAATACGTGTAAATATGTGATATGCACTTAAACAAGTTTATAATTCTCGACCAGTATAAAAGCATAAAATATGATTTGATGTTGTGTCAAAAATGCATTGCATGAATTTTTTGATGTGTCTGCACAAGATTATTGACAGCTGATTAGATATGCATTGTTTGCAGCCAAATAAGGTCTCGTATTTAATTCAATGGTAATTTTGTATGATAAGAATTTTCCCAGCAAACATTGGTTTTTACGCCTGTAAAATTCAATAACTCGAAAATCTTCAAAACTGCAAGAAAATAATGTTAACAAAAACTTGATGGTAAAAAACTTCCGATGGCGTTTGTCTGATATGCACATTAGAAGTATGTCTTATTGATGATTCCTTGCACTTGATAAATATTGAAATGTTGTAAAACACGAAAACGTGATAAAAACTGATATTTTTGGCCAAGTTTTGGAAATTTAAATTAATTCAATTTGGCTGATGTTAGATTTGATTATTTTATTTAGTTCTTATTCTGGTTTGCAGGTGATCTTCAAATAAGTTGAAATATTTGATTTTTGGTATAATAAGTTTGGCTTTGAAGAACTATTGAATTTATTTCATGGGGCGCATCTAACAATGCAAAGCAAAGCGGAAACTCTTTCGAGTAAAGTTCACTCATGTCACACCAACATGTGAATTGATCTGGTCTAAAATGTGTCTCGATAGTCCAGTATTGCAATGTCTAATATTTGTAGAATATTCTCAAAATTATAGTAAATATGTTCAAATGACCATTTTTAAGAGGTAAATAGTATTTTCTTATTAAATCAGTCAGAGCTATTTCACGCAAAATTCTACAGTATACTTACTCATAATAATTGATTATTCAAAAATTCTGCCTAAAATTACTGGAAAATATACCAAAATTTCTAAAATTCATCTGGTTGTTTGTAAAAGTCACATGTTTTTCCGCTTCAAAAGAGCATTCATCGTCATGGAAAATATTATGTGTGTTTTCCCGTGGTTTACTGCTAAAGCCATCAACTTTTTGAGAAAATTCTGGGGAAAACATTTATCATTTTAGTGAAGTTTTTGGATGGGAACAGATGGTATGGGAATAATATTGATAACTTTGCATTTGAATTTTGTTTTTGAACTTGCCATTAACATTTTCTCAAATATATCAAATAAATCTTTGGGTTTGATATCTGTTCTAGAATAAGGGTTACATTGCTTAAATCGTTTAAATCGAAAAATATTACTTCATACGCAACAAAAGTCTAGGCAACTGTTTTTGAATTCACAGATCTGTAACCAAACATTATAAATTGAATCATTCAGGCGCAATTCAATTAAATAAGTGAGCTAGCAATTTTGAAGTTTTCTAGAGTTTTCTATAATCAACTTCAGATATCTAATTTATAATCAATACTGATAAAAATGTACAATCTATTTTTCAAATAATCTTCAAAAATTATATAATAGAACAAATCACACAATTTATAGCCACGTCAGTTAAATTTAAGATATAAAGTGATTAATTTTGAAAGATACTTGAACAAAATGTTGTTACATGACATTTAGAAAATGCAAAAGATCTTTATTGTTAGAATTCAAACATGCTTACGATAGCCATATATTTATCAAAAATTCATTTATTCATAATCACGTATTTTCACTTTAAACTCAATCAATTAATTAAATTATTTAAGCGAATGTGCAAGTATCTTGATTTCCTGGAACGCAATCTCTGACCTCACGATTGAAAATAGTGCCATGATCACAACTGAATACAACAGCTTCGTTGATCAAGCAAACGAAAAACAGGGAACATGTATCGGGATGCTCGTTGACAGTGAAGAATTGATCATCGCACACATTTGGAGGCAACCATGGGCCTGGTGGGGCTTCTAAGCAGGTATCCCAGTTTCCACGTACGCATCTGAAAAAAAAATAGTTTTGATATAAATGCTTTTAACGGTATCGGTTAAATTCCTTACGCAAGGTTTTCGCGGTTGAAGATAAAACCTGGATCGCAACGGAAGTCCACTCGTTCAAACATCATGCAGAGGAAAAATCTAGAGCAATCATCGGGATTCGGACGAACAGCCAAAAATTCATCAGCGCACTCGTCTTCGCTTTGGGCTAAAGCTGGAGCGATCAGAGCCAAGCTCATCAGAGCCAGAAAGGCAATAAGGGAGGCTGCATGAATAAAAATATTTTTAATAAATTTTCATTCTATTTAAAATTAAGACTTAAATGAAACTTTCTTACACTTCATGATTTTAGAACTGTTTTACTGTGAACACGAAAGGGAACTGGTTATATGCACAAATGTCCAATAGTCTTATAAATAGTATTTCAACCATTCTTAATCTCCGTTATCACCAAAATTGTCGAGTGGTCAAATCATTGTTTTTTGGTTGGTTTCGATTAGATAAGATAAGATAAGATAGATCGACCTTTATATTAGTTATAAATCTTTTAAAGTCCCGCGTCACTTCCTATAATTAAAACGAAACGGCAAATTTCAAGTAGTAAAAAGAGGAAATCAAGTAAGATTATAACAAATACAGCTCTTAGAAAAAGCTTTGGAGACAACAAACAAGTTGAAAATCCTTTTATCAGACTAAATAATAGTACTTCAAATTAGTTTTCATTTCTTACAGGAAGGTGGTCTGTTGCAACAAACTCAAGCCATATATATACTCAAAGAGATAAAAACTGACAACCCCCGCTGATTTATAAATTGTGATTGAATATGATACATTAAATATACTAAATGACGTCTCATAACACTACAAACAATTTAAACATCATAACAGAAATATGTTTCCACGCTTCTGCATCGTTCATGAATTTTAATTAGTTCAGCAGTGCATCGTAAAATATCTATAATTTATCACGTGTTCTCGAAAATGCTAAAATAATATTTGAAAACAATTTTTCTAAAACATCTTCAAAATATCCATTAAAAACGCAAGAACATAAAAAAGCGAGGCCAAAGCATAAATTGATTAATTTTTATATTATGATAATCAGCTTAAAATTATGTTTTGTGATTGGCATACAAATCGATGCCTTCAAACTTTCATACATTTTGATATTTTTTTTAAGTCAACGAAGCTCGTCCAAAAAACGCTAAATAGATGGCAGTTTTTTGTCGCTGTTCTCAAGCGAAAAGCTAAATACCATTTTAAAGGACATTTAACCATTTGAGTTGCTAATGGAAGATTTTTTCTGTTGAATTTCGGCAGAAAAGTTGAGCTGGTAAATATAATTCAATAAATTTCTTCACAAACAACTTTTAAACATTAAATTTGGTATAATAAATCCATTTATCATTTTAATAAAAAATTGAGATTCTGACTGCTCAAGATGTATGGAATATGCTTGCAATTTGAGCGTACAAAAACTGTATTCCCCATAAAATTGATGGCCAAAAATACTTTTATGAGCTGCTCTTGCAAATTGCACTGGTTTTTGCGGCCCAGATGAATGCAATTTGTTGACAATACCAATCTGGAGACTGCAAAAGGCTTGCGCACTGGTAGATTTGTAATGAAATCAAAAAGGTTCATTTTTCAACAGACTTCTGGTTAAGTTGCGTAATTGTGTTTTTGTTTATCCTGCAATTGATTAAACAACATTATCGTCATTTACCTTTTCAGCCCGAAATCATGAAGCAAAAAAGAGTCGAGAAAGCATTGAAAAGTCATTTATTGCTCGCAATATTGCATTGAAATGTCTCCGAGTTAAAGTTTTACTTAAATTATTATACGCAATTTAAGAAATGAATCAGAACAATGTCATACACGAGATGACATTAATTGCCATATTGTTTTTTCCTAATAATCTCATTCTGGCTGAAAATGTTGTTAAAGGAATAATCAATGAACAACAAGCGCATAAATATATATTTTCAAAGAACAAAAAACGATTTTGAAATTTTTCGAAGCTAAAGGATTGCTTATTTTTTACTTCTCCGTTCTACATTCTTTGTTTTCTAATAAATTTGATAACGGAAGCTTATAATCATCTTTAGGTCTGCCAGATTTACAGTAAATTTACACAAACCTAATAATATTTAAGAAGTAGTAAAGTAAATAAATTAGTTGCTGGCTTAACTACGCGTCAGTAAAGTATCTGAATAAGGTGTTAAAAAGTAAATTGATAAAATATTGAAAAGATATACTTCTGCATGGTCCAGTTAGACCTGTATACCCGAAGTTCAACAAATGAAGAAGAACGAACAACAAAGCAACATAAATTCTGAACAAACATTATGAATTTATGATGATAAGGTGAAATACTTACGTTTATCAGTGCTAATTCAGTTATGTCAGCCACAAATATGAAAGAATGTGAGTTATGTTGCCTTTTAAAGAATGGGCGCCGGTTCTACCAAAATGTATAGAAGTTTAGCAAATTAAAAATGTGCGTCTGCACGTCTATAATAATAATTAAGCATTTTCAGCATTATTAAGCATAACGAATGGCGCGGAATGCGAGCCTTGTAGGGATTTTTTGCAATGATGAACATTCGATGGCCAATCATTTTTCAAAATAGTGTTTGACATTTCAACGTTATTAATTAGTTTTTAATAAATGTCCCATAAATCAAATTATTATTATTTTAATTATGTGCCTGATAAACACTTTGCCACTTCGACATTGCCACTTTGCCTTTGTCTTTCTGAAATTTTTGAAAGGTTTTTTTTTGGGATATCATTTTTTAATTAAGATATTTTTGTCGGCAATTTTGTTTAAAGTTAATATTTATTAATAATTTGACCAATTATAATATTATTACGAGAGATTAATTGAGGCATTTTTTTTTGGTGCCTGGAAATTTGAGAGTGATTTTGAAATATTGTGAACATTTGGAATTTGTTTTTGTGAAATTTACGATATTCTTTACGAATTTCACTCCATTTGATATCCACTCCATTTTAATTTGTTGTAGAGATTTAGAGAAAGTTGAAGTTTTTTATTTTAAATCCATTTTTCTATTTTTTAAGTGGCAAACTTTTGGACAAAGAATCCAACATTGCGTTATGCAAATTATCTCATCAATTATAAATAATCATCGGCATTTCGAGCATTCTTCACATCCTTAAAACTTTATAAAATCCTGCAAAACTTTTTGACCATATTTTCAACACGTGTTCTTGCCAATTCACCCTCAGATCAAAATTTACGAGCCATCCACAGATGATTTAGATCAGTATCGTCGCAATTCTGAGCTGAAGGATCAATTTTTGCTGTATAGATTGCCGTCTCTGTGTTTTTGAAAGAAACATAAATGTTGACTGTGAACAATTGAAATACATCCGAGCTGATTTATGGCCGTGGCTGCTTGTAAAAAGTCCCTAATCAATAGAAGGCAAACAGTTGCGACCACTTGCTATGAAACTTTGTAAGAAAGTCGGGAGATGTTTGATAATGCAATTTACTGATGCGAAATCTGAAGCAAATTAAGTTTTACGATCGGCAAAAAGAAGCGTTGTAAGTGATTCCATGCTCTAAAATTTTATTTTTCTTGAATTTTGCCAATAGCTTTACTTTTTGAATTTTTTGAAAGGCTTTTTATTTTTATGCAAGAATCCAGAAATATTTCGAATCGGTTTTCTGGTACATCAAGATGAGATGGCAATCGATTGATTACAATGAGCGAATCAATATATTGCGATAAGATCAATTTATGTTGAAGATTCCAGCACTGTTAAAAGTCTGGATTGATTCTTTTTTTTTCATCAAAAGGATTTAAAATAATTATAATACTGTAAATAAAAATATTAATAAAACATCAAAATTCTTAGATCTTATGTAACCTTGAGCTCCACCGAAATACTATTTCCAAGAGTGTCGCCAGAATTTTTCTGTAGCGCAAACATTGAAAGAATGTTGTTCTGAAATTACATAGTTTTGGTATTTTCGCTGGCCGTTTGATTTGTCCAGACACCAAATGAATCCCAAATGAATTTGCAGCAAAAAAAAGTGGAAGCGTATAAAAACACACTTTGGTACCAAAAGAAATCTGACGAAAATTAAAATAATTATCGAAGAACCAATGTCGCAAATTTTTCACAGTTTTACTTTCATTACTTGATTCTCTGAAGGTTTAAATGTCAGGGATTGGAATTTTAGCATTTTTTAAATTTACAGATCTATTCATCTTCAATTAGAAAAAAATTTATATTAGGTATTATAATTTTAAAGGTATTGAAAGAAATTTAATTTTTGAAGCTTCGAAAAGCTTGATCTAAGATTGTAAGGTGAGAATCAGACCCCTGCCTCAAACATTCTTCCTGAGATTTTTCCCATTTTATTATTTTATCTCGTTTTCAATGTTTTGATTCCAAATTTTTTTTAAGCTCCAAAAATATGCTCGAAGCAAATGAAGCAGAAAAGTAAGAATTGTGCTCTGAATTTCTAATGACTTCATAAATTTGCTACTCGCTATTGAACAAATTTCGGTTGCTTGCAAGATGTCTTCGGTTGCATTTTTGGTCATAAAAAATGTGTAAAACTATAAAGTTGTGTTTTTAAGTTCGAAAAAGCTGCTACTTTCAATAAAAAGATATAAAATGCTGTTGATAGTTCCACCAGTGAGTAGCCCAAAAATCAACCGATAATATATATAATGATGCGCGACGCGATTTGTCGTGGATTTTTACAGCTGCACTTTAATTGATTTTATCTAATTTTAACTGTGAACGATTCCCTTTCAAATAATTTAATTTGGAGTTTCGTGGAAATTTCGTGCTTCAACTAATTGATGATTTTTTTATTAAACGTTGCAGTTGTTAAATTAAAGTAAACTTAAATATATAATTAAGTGATTGCTGAGCTGTAAAGCTTGGGTTTAAATGACTTCATTAGAAGATGTATTTTTGAATTTAAATTTGCGTTGATAAATTGTGTTGAATGATTGAAATTGGAATTATTGACTAATTTCGATTATTAGTCCTTCTTTTAAAAAATAATGTTTCATCAAATATTTAGATAAAAAAAATTCACAAAATGCAATGCAAAGCTAGCCTCAAGGAATTTTAGAATTCATTTTAATACAGCAAGCTCTTTATAAAAGACACTATGGCACGTTCATATAAAATCAATAATCTCAATAACGAAACATTATTCTAAATTTATGGATAAAATTTATGAAATGTTATTGCTGTATTTCTTTGATCGAAAATTTTACGACCAATTTTTGAAAACTACTCTTGTAGAACATAGTTTTTCAATAATTGATCAATAATTCATCATTGATCATCTCTAGTGCTTGAAAATGTTTTGAAAAAATCTTAAGGATACAATAGTACTTTCTATCCACGAAGTTAAAATTAAATCTTATTAACAATTAAGCATCGCTGTAAACAGCAAAAATCTGACAAAAACAATCAAAGAACTTCTTGAAAGATTTTCGTTTGGACAGACAGCAACAATGCACGAAATTCCAATTGAAAAAGTATTTTATTCTGTATTTGGGTTAAATCTTTCGGGAAATTGAAATATGTTGCTATCTAATTGAATATGTTACTAAAAATGTGTAACAAAACATTGCGTTTTGAGCAGTTTTCGGAATTCTGTTTTGACCTTCATTTTCTGCATTATAATTTTTATTGTTGATATTTAACATTTCAAAACCTAAAATTGATTAAAAAAGTTAGTAAAATCATCTGGAGGCAGCTGATATATTTAGAAGTCAAACTGCCAAGCAACAAATAAAATATTTTGCTGCAAACACACCAGTCAATTCGGTATCATAGAAATTTGTTATTTAATTGATATAAAATGTGCACTAGACACCTGTTTTGAAACAAAAATGCAATCGTTACATCATTTCACATTCCCAGATCCTCAATTTCTGCTACCTGTGACTTTCTATAGAATTACAAAAAAGGCAAGCGTGTTTAATTTCATGAGAAATTGTGTTGTTTGATCAAAATCAATGATCCGTGATCAAGTGGATGTATTGTAAATTTTAAATCCTTTCATTCTTTCAGAATCTAAAATATTTTGGATTTATAACTTTATGGGCAAGAATTGATATAAAATGGAACAAAAAATTCAGGTAATATTGACTAACTTCTTTACTTTAAGATTCCTGTACTACTAATAGAAATAACTTAATATGAAACAGTAAAATATTAAAATCAACAAATAAGAACAATTTATTTTTCATAATTTTTTATTGTCGTCAAAATTTGGATGAAAAAGTAGACCTGCTGAATTTACAATTTTTACCAACAATGTCCTTCGATACTGCATCGATTACACATCAAAAGGCTAATAATTTGAAGTTATTGATACTTGAGAAATTTTTCGGCAATCCAATAATATATGTGCCCAAAATTTAAACAACAGTTCATCAATTATAATTTATGTTGACTAAAAATGTACAATAGTTTGCTTTCTTGTAGCAAAAATTTTTTCACTAGTTTAGCTCAATTACATTATTCAATGTTTGCTAAATAAATATTAGCACCTTTCATGGCTCTCAGGCTTCATCAAATTTTGAGGTTTAAATATTGCATCTACACGGTGCGTTACTTGATTTTAACTTGGGTTCGCGCTTATTCTCTAGAAGGGGAAGGTTGGTGGAGTTGAGTTCGTTAAAAATAATTAATTTTAGTAAAAAGATGTTGCTGCACGCAAATTTACTTGGCGAGCTCTTTCATGCGATTCAATGCACTACCAGCCTTGAACCAGGTGATCTGCAAGTCGTTGAACGAGTGGTTAAGCTTGATTTTGTCGGACTTGCCATCAGCGTGCTTGATTTCAGCTACCAGCTGCTTGCCTGGTGCGAAGCTAGACATTCCCAAGATGGAGATCTTAGATGTTGGTGTGATCTAAAATAAAAGTTAAATTTTAATTCTACACAAGTCTTTAAAGAAATCAAACTCACTTTATCGTAATCAGCTGGGTTGTCAAAGGTAAGTGGCAACACTCCTTGCTTCTTCAGGTTGGTCTCGTGAATACGAGCAAAAGACTTGACGATAACGGCATAGCCTCCCAAGTGACGGGGCTCAAGAGCAGCGTGCTCGCGAGAAGAACCTTCACCGTAGTTTTCATCTCCAACAGCAACCCACCTGATTCCTTTGGCTTTATAGTCACGAGCAACGTCTGGAACGCCTCCCCATGATCCAGTTTGCTGGTTCTTGATGTTGTTCATCTCGTTATTTTCAGAGTTTGTGGCACTAAAATATCATTATTATTTAATTGATTTTTTAAACGCTTTATTTCAAAATCTTACCCAATGAACATGTTGTTAGAAATGTTGTCCAAATGACCACGATATTTAAGCCATGGTCCAGCAGCAGAGATGTGATCGGTGGTGCACTTGCCCTTAACTTTAATGAGGACTGTCATGTCAGTCATATCTTTGCCGTCCCATTTATTGAAAGGTTCCAACAATTGCAAGCGGTTGGATTTGGGGTCTACATTGATGGAGACTTTAGATCCGTCCTAAAATTAAAAAATATAATTCAAAAATATTCTCAAATCAACATTCTAGGAAAAAACATAAAAATTATTTTGCATTGATTTAAATTTTGATTACGTAATGATGATCATTTCAAGTTCAAATAAAAAGTTTTTTGCAAAAACAAAATATTACGCGTTTTTGAATCGCTCTGTGTTACAAGCACAATTAACAATACGATCACATGACTTTTAGAGATAACCGAATTTTTTGAGACAAATTCAAAATATTGCGTTTCCCCAATGTATTTTTTAAATGTATTTTTATACAAAATCTACAAAGTGCAAGAATATATTGCGCGCAAATAGATTATAATAATCTGAAACAGAGCTCCCAATACGTTTTATTGACTGTTTATCATGGCAGCATTTATTTAGCCCAATATAAGCTTGCTAATTGCTATGAGATAAGCTCAAATAGATAACAATCACTCAAGTAACAAAAAACAGCAAATCATGAATGAGAAATTCCACGCGCTTCAAATTATTGGGCTCGTTTATCATGGAATCACCTTCATAGTTATCAAAAGATTAATATAATCTTACAGACTAAAGTTAACTTATAATTACCGCTGGTGGAGCCTGGAAAGTATCTTGACCTGGATCGAAACCAGAGGCGGGCAACTCATCTCCGAATGGAGAGTCGAGCTTGAATTTCTTGCCATCTGAGCCAGTCAACTCATCAGTCAATGGGTTAAAGTCCAAACGACCTGCCAAAGACAAGGCTGTCACCATTTCGGGGCTAGATAACAAAAAAAATTAGATTTAAAATATTTGATTAAATTAATTTTTTACTCACCTAGTAACGAAACAATGAGTGGCTGGATTAGCATCATTACGTCCAGTAAAGTTCCTGTTGTAAGATGTGACAATAGTGTTCTTGTCTCCTTTCTTTACATCAGTCCTATCCCATTGCCCAATACACGGTCCGCAAGCGTTGGCCAAAACAGTACCTCCAAATTGACGGAGAGTTTCAGCAATTCCATCACGTTCAATGGTAGCACGTACTTGCTCAGATCCAGGAGTAACGTTGAATGGAATCTTGGATTTGATGCCATGTTTCAAAGCGTTCTTGACGATACTGGCACAACGACCCATATCTTCATACGAGGAGTTTGTGCAAGAACCAATGAGTCCAACCTTGATATCAATTGGATATCCGTTCTTCTTGGCATTAGCACCAAGCTTGCTGATGGGATGAGCCAAATCGGGAGTGAATGGTCCGTTAACATGAGGTTCAAGAGTATCAAGGTTGATTTCAACCACCTAAAAGAAATATTGGATGATTAGTTATTCAAGATTTATAATTGAAAACTCACTTGATCGTACTTGGCTCCTTTGTCAGCTTGCAACAAAGCTTCTGAGAACTTGCTAGCTTCATCAGCAATAGACTGTCTCAAAGTTGAAGCCAAGTAAGCTCCCATGCGTTTGTTGTAAGGGAAAGTGGAAGTAGTTGCTCCAATTTCAGCACCCATGTTGCAAATAGTGGCCATTCCAGTGCAAGACATGCTATCAACACCTTTTCCGTAGTATTCAATAATAGCTCCGGTTCCACCTTTCACGGTCAAGATGTCAGCCACCTTCAAGATGACGTCCTTTGGTGAAGTCCATCCACTAATTTTTCCGGTTAAGTGAACTCCAATGACGTTGGGGCACTTCAATTCCCATGGAATATCAGCCATAACATCAACGGCGTCAGCTCCACCAACTCCGATGCAAAGACCTCCTAAACCTCCTCCATTGGGTGTATGTGAGTCAGTTCCAATCATCAACAATCCTGGGAAAGCGTAATTTTCCAAAATAATTTGATGGATGATACCAGAGCCCGGCTTCCAGAAGCCCACTCCGTATTTTGCTCCAGCAGTTTGCAAAAAGTTGTAAACTTCTTCGTTTAATTTTTTGGCACGAGCCAAATCGGGTCCACCTCCAACTTGAGCTTCAATCAAGTGATCACAGTGGATGGTCGAGGGAACGGCTACTCTCTTCAAGCCGGATGAGATGAACTGGAGCATAGCCATTTGAGCGGTGGCATCTTGCATAGCAACACGATCTGGGCGCAAACGCAAGTATGAAGTTCCGCGCTGAATATCTTGTCCTTTGGGATCATCCAAATGCGAATATAATACTTTCTCGGACATAGTCAAAGGACGCCCTAAGCGCTTCTTGACCACTTCCAAGTTCTTCACCAAATTCTCGTAGGGCAAATACACCGTTTGGTCGAATTTTGAGAGTGCCACCTTGGCGGAAACGGCACATGATGCGTGGAAGGAGCGCTGGTTGCTCTCAACTGCGTATAAAGCAGCTCTTTTTGCCTAAAATAACAAAGATCATAAAACCATAAATTAAAACAAAATAATAAAATTGTATCAATTAACCGGCATTTAAATTGAACCTTTCATTGACCCGGCTAGTTAAACCAAAATTCTAATAGATAATAACATTACGGATATTTTTATAAGAAAGTTACTTAATGGCAATAACCTTTGATGTGCGAGAAGTAAATATAGAACTTTATCTTCTTTTTCTAGATTTTTTGCAACTTTGCTATGTGCACTCCTTCTTGAAAAAGTTAATTAATGCATCTCACTTGTGACTTTGAGACAGAGAATGTATTAAATGAAGCTCTTGAAAATGTTAAAATAAAAAAAAAACGAAAAGGAAATTGCGAAAAATAAGAAAACAATATTTTCCGCCGATTTCTCATTGCGATTAGGTAACATTTTTGCGCAGAGGTGACCAGATATTTATTTAATATGCCATAAATGTGGCCGGCTTCATATTTTACATGATTAATTGGAACTAATTGAGAGCAATCAAGCCTTGACTTCAATTTTTATGATTTTCTCGAGAACTTATTTTTATTTATGAAAATTAGGGACCACTCAAATGTTATGTCACAACTTCCTTGATCCTTTTCTCAGGATGTCAGTTTTTATCATTATTGGTTTGTTCTCTGAAGAACTATATACTGTGACGTAACAAATAACTAGATACTACTTTTAAGTGGTTAGATAACTTTTTTGCTAAGAGAATTTTCAAACCCGATTTACTAGAACTTTTTACCGCGATTCAGCATAATTTTGAATTACCTGCGTTTGCAGAAGCTTCGTATAATTAGCCATCTTGTCGGTTATGAACTAGATGCACTTTTAAATGGATTTTCAATAAATTTAAACTACAATCGGACCCTTGAATCCAGACTGTTCAATTTTTATTCAACGAGGGGTAAACAATCAAAGGACTGACAATCGCAAACAAGCGGCGAGTGAAGTTAGCTTTGATTGCATTTAAATTATTTTGAGAAAAATTTCGTTAAAATTAAAATTAAATTAAATTAAAATTATCTTATGTATGATCTTTTTTTACAAGATTGTCGCAGGCTTGTTTTCAATGAAAATCAATTTAAAAAAAAATTAAAACTATAATATAATATACATACAATATCATCATCCAAAAAAAATCATGATTATATTAATACGTTCGTGATAAATGCTGTTAAATACTGGGAATCAATATCAATTAGGATTAACGATGATTAATTGAGATTTCTACAGATTACAAAATGATGACAACAATAATATGAAATTTCTTAACATTTGGATATTATACATTGGTAATCTACAGATCTGTTATGATTATGCTTCTGCATTTAATGGCTTTTCACTTGACAATTTTTTCGGAAACAATAGTTTGTACTTCCATTATCGTACTGAACGATCCTTGTACCCAAAAAACCAATTATAAAAAGCCTGGTAATAATTACTTGAGCGCAAAAAAATGAAATATCAAAGCCAAATTACTGGCTGATAATTACACGCTACAATTCATTTGAATTATAATTCCATTAGAAAAAGTTTGAGAGCTTCTTCCGCTCTAAAAAAGCTCCTCGAAGCCTGTCTGCTCATCTCATTATTTCCGTCTTAATTAAATTCCTTTTCTACAAATTTAATGAGATTCTATATATAACTCTGTGCATAATGCCATTCAATTCTGGATGACTCTTGTTGTGCAAATGATGTTATGTTTGTAAATAAAAATTGTGTTTCCTTCGTAATCAAGCGTGATGTATGTACATACATCTCGGAAAGCTGCATGAAAGTGTGGTTTCCGAGAATAAAATCAATATAAAGCGCTCGTATAGAGAGTTATATATTCTGTTAGTATAGCCATATGGCACAGATAAACTGAATAACCACATCGGTACGAAAGTTCACTCTTCAAAATACATGGATTTAAATTTCAAAAAAAAAAATTGGAGAAAAGATCAAAAGTTTGAAAGGATCAAGAGATCGACACATAAACTCTTAACACAAAGAGAGTCTTTAAAGATCTCTATTAAAAAGTCAGAGTACACATAAAACATAATTACATCTTTTGATGATTGTTATCAAGGAAAATATTTATTTAAAAAAATATTTAAGTGACGAGAAACTAGCGTCATTATAGTTTTGTTAAGGATACAAGAAAAATATCTTTAATTTTTGAATTATAGAAATCATATTTTTATGGAGTTTTTTTAAAGCATTTCAACGCATCATTCCAAAAACGAGAAATTTCATCAATTCGGAAACTATTTAAATGAGTGCATATATTATACAGACTGCGCTCAGCGCAAACTCGCAACGAAGCATAACTGCTGCTGCCAGAGCAATTTTCAGACTCAAACAGAGTAACAATATAAATATTGTGAATCGTCTGTCTTTCTCTTATATTGTGGAGCAATCTTATTCAATTTTGCGTGCAGCACAGTGTTGTAGCATCTTTCTTAGTGATTTGTTAGACGTAGCGCTCTAAAGTCGGACTATTATTCTCGCTTGAAAAGGGAGGCAAACTTTGAAATTTTCATTAGAATAGCAAATAGGTGAATAGATATAAAGTTTTGTTTACGCGCAAAATAATTTGTTTTGATATCTTTGATTCAATTTAAATAATACAATAAAAAAAGTTTTGGGTGTCGCTTTAAGATTTGTGAAGTTCTTTTGATTTCAACAAAAGCAACTGGCAAAAGGAAATACAATGTGTGGCCGAAAGAAAATTTATGCAACGGAGGATGTGGATTCACAAACACCCGAGGTAATTACGGCACATAGGGATTGCCTATCGATTTCTGAGCAGATTGATTTATATAATGGATATTTTATCTGAAAAGTTTGAGGGGATGGAAGTACTGCTATAAAGGATAAGTATCATTTTATGGCAAATTATCATTTTAATAGTTATTACAATCATTCATAAATGATGTGGAAATTATTTCGTTGGGATACTGAAGAAAATTACCTCATTAAAATATGATTCACGGATTTTGATGGTTAGATTTAATTTTAGACCTGTCCTTTACTTATGATATTAATAATTTGGCAAAAGCTTCATGAAGCTTCATTCAATTACATTAGATTGAAATCTTCCTTCATTTTCTACTTCGAACAATCATTTGAAATTAAGAAGCGATTATATTTCGAGCACCTTCTTCCAAAAATCAAATCTCCGCATTGAATTGATAATGAGCTTTTAAATAGTCTGAAATTTAATCAAATTCAAATCAAATTAAGTTCGATGTTAAAAAAATAAACTTGTTCAATCTTTAACTACCTGTTTTATAGTAGATGATGAGAAATAAATGGATGTAAAATAACGTTGTTCAAAAGTTGAGGAAATTATAATCCATAATGTAGAAGTTCAGAGACAATTTCATGTCAAGATTTATGTCAAGATGCTGAAGTACACTAAAGTTTGTCAAATTATAGGTTTGGGAATGTCTTTATACATTTGTTTATTGGAATAATTTGGAAGTGATGGAGTATATTTAAGCTACATGCAAAATCATGAAATATATAGTTAGATCCTCATGCGATTTGAGAAACTTTTGGTATATTCTGAATCAACAAATATTTCAACTGAAGGATTAGAATATAAAAGCACACATAACTTTGATTGCACAAAGAAAACTGCAACAGACTAGAAGTGTTAGAGTTTGTAACTTGAGATAAATATTAAGAGCTACCAAACACGATGAAGTTTACTAAGCTTAAACACATTTAATATGTTTCACTAATCAATTAGATAAAGTGATGTATAAAATTTAACGTTTCGATTTATGTTGATAAAACTAAAACTTTAGTTTGCACGAAACTATAAAATAAACAGAATAAACTTTAATTAATATGTTAACATTTTCAAATACACATGTTATGTGTTACATGTTATAGTTCCTTATTTATGTTAAAAATATAGTACAGTAATGAACATAAATTTTAAGTTTCACTTTATTTTCTTTCTTATACGGAAAGATTATTATTAGATAATTGCACTTTGAGCTTATAAGAATGATTGGCATTGAAAATAAATAAAGCAGACTTAACTGACATCTGTTTGCAACACTTTTAAATGATAAAAATTTAGCCGTCACTTGAATAATAGTATTTACTTCGAAGAAATAAAATCACTCAATAAAGTTCACTTTTTAAATTGTATTTGAAATGCTTGAAGCTTTTAGCTTGTATGATTCCTTTTCAAAGGAAATTTCAGCATTTTATTGATACAAATTCAATGAAATGATTTATTCGGTTTGACTGATGAATTGCTGATTTCTAATTTACCTTATATACTTTTGTTTGTAAAATTTACATTCAATGTAATAAAAAATGTCAAGCGATCGATATATTCTAGTGTAAAGAGCTTAAAATGAAGCATTTCATACTATTGATTTATATGTTGAATGACCATGTCACACTGAGAAAAAAGGTTGAGGTAGTTCGACAAGTTGACATTATTTCGTGCTATAGAGATATTATTCAATAATTTTTGAAGTGTCACGAGCATTAAGAAATAATTTGTTATTACTGCCAAGACATTAATGTGACATTATCCAATGTGTATAAAGCCCACATTTGATTGATTGATTGAAAAACATGTATTTTATTCAAAATTACATAGATATCATTGGTTAAATGTACCTCGTATCTCACATTCAAACTTTATGGTTGTTTATTTTATGTTTTGTATACAGCTGAAATAACTGAAATTTGTGCAAAATAGTTCATAGACAAAGTTTTTCAAAGAATTTGCATCATTGCAAAGTTCAAATTCTGCTAATTTTCATGAAAATTTCGTACGATGAAAGAACATTGAGGACAATGTAACCCTTTTGAAGAATTGATTAAATTGAAAATTGGCCAATTTCCAAAAGCTTAATGAGATTCAAGGTAAAATAAATCACTCTAGAATCTAGATTAAACTCCAGCTTAACTGAATTCTGTTATTAAAAATTTGGGTTTCGGTTTGAACTTCATGGGTTTGTTTATAAAGGATTTTGTCCTTATTTATGGTCAAGAGCTTTTAATCACAATATTCGCCATCAAAAGTTTATGGTAATTTTTCAAATAAAATCCAAACTACTTCTAGAATGAATTCGGGTTATGTCTGCACTAAAAACTAGAATTATTATGATTACGTTAAAGGCCTCATCCTATGAAACACTTATTAACTTGTGATATAAAAGTATGATAAGTACATAATTTGAATAATTTTTGTTATATAACTTTCACATTTTCCGTCACGTTTTCAAAATACTCCATAACTATGTTGGAAAAATGTGTTGCATCAGTGTCTCTGCTCTTACGTATATAACAATGTATAAGAGTACAGTCTATATTGTAGAAATATGACAAAGAGAAGAAATATACCATTTTGATGTAAAAAATACATAAAATAATAAGTATCTTATGATATGAAAAGAAAGCTTGATGTTATCAAATTGTAGTAGATAGTTCTTACGCATGAAGATATTCTTGCTTCAATTGCTGTAATATATTGCTTTCTAGAAATTTGTAGAGAAGCTACGATGCGAGTTTTTGTTGCTGAGTAATTTATATTCTTAACAGAACTACAAAAGTAAACAGCTTTGATGAGTCAATTAAGTAGCACAATAAAATTTATCAGTGGCTTATTTATGTAACTGATATAGTAATATATGGTAGTGGCAAGAAGAATTTTCACACCACTATATATAGGTACATGAAAAGACATTTTTATTGAGTCTACCGTAAATATAATCATTTAATTTCAGTGTGTCCAAAATTCACTTCACCTTTCTTCATTCAATTTATACACCCTTGTATATTGTGTTTTTGTCTGTGTATCTTATTAAGATATATATATCCTTATTTCTAGTTCTATTTTCTGTAGAAAACCCAAAAAACAATATTCCAATATCCGTTATAGGAAGGAGCCGCATTTGCTAAATCCCTACATGGAATCCGATAAATCTTTAATCAAAATCGAATCTAAATTTCGGATATTTTCATTTTCAGGTAACTGTGAAGACAAAAATCACCTACTCTTCCGATGCCACAGAGATGGATCACACAAAAATGGCTCCAGATACGACCGTCTTCACGCTGCGCTTCGAGATTCCACAAAACTTGATGGATAGTCAAATTGAAAAGTACCGCAACATTGAACAGAAGCTCCTCTATTTTGGCATGATTGATGAGAACGGTACCGTATTTAATTCCTTTAAATTTGTAATCTATTTGCTTTCCAAAGCCAGTCATGGTCAATGCTCAGTTACTTTGTGATAACTGTTTTGTAAAATTAATAGCATAATTAACCCATAGGTCAAAAGGGATGGGTTGTAAAGGACAAGTTCTTTATTGGTGTCAACAACTATATTTTTAGAGTCGTTTACGTGTAATTGGAAAACATATTTCTTTTAATTATCTTCATTAGCATTGAGGATTCAATTGTGAAATTACCAGATAAAATATGTATGTTATACATTATGTTTTTAATATCCTTGTTTTTCAAGTACTATATCAATTAAAGGAGTCAAGGGGTGTTTTCAAGTTACTAGCCTTCTTTATTTCACACAAGGAAAAAATTGATTGAATTTACACAGCTGGAGACTTTTAAATGGTTTCATTACCAAAATATAATTTTAAAGCTATAGACACAAAATATTCGTACTTTTTTTGTCGATTTTCCTGAACGATGAACGTAACTATAGTTAACATGTTTTTAATCTTATATTTTTCAGCCCGTAAAGATACGCAGACTGTTCAAGAAGAAGTGGTTATCGGGCTGTACAATTTATACTTAAATCGGGACCCACTTCGAATACCATTTGACTTCAATGGCCAAGTGAATATAATCAAAAAATAAGCATAAAATCAATGGTGCAACGTCAATGGCTTCCGATGTCGAAGAACACACACAATTTGAATTAGGACTTTTCTAGATCGCAGATGAGATTACTAAATAATGTAAGGATTCCATGTTAAGGGGTGTTTAGGAATGGTGACATGCTAAAAAATTTAAATTTATATATATATGGAAGTGGGTAGATAAAATTTGTTAATATTTTCATAAGGGAAATCGTCGTTTGACTGTTTCATTATTGATGGATTATTATTAATGTGAATTTTCTATATAATTGGAATTTTTTGTTGTTTTAAATTCGTGCTTTTGTCTAGAAAGCATTCGTGATTTTTTAAAAAGCTTTTATAATGTAAATTTCTTAATTGTCGTTGTGTTGAAGTATAAACAATAATTTTTTGTATAACTGAAGAAAATTTTTTCCATCATCTCAAAATGCTAATTACATTATACGCAAAGAAAAAAATCCTTTGTTTTAAATCTATTGTGAAAGTTTCAAAACTTTCATAACAATAAACAAAGACATAAATACAAAAGATGAACGGTATCTTTATCCATACCAATTTTGCTCTCAAATATATTCTAAAAATATTCTGTGTGAGACAGATTTTTCGGTTGATCACCTAGTTAAATAAATTAAATATAAATGTTGTGTACATCAATATCTTCTAAAAAATATTGTGAACCCAAAACCAATAACCTTCAAAGAATAAGAACAATTAACAGAAAAGCAATGATATAATTTTCCAGTTCAGAGCTTTTAAACGCATCACTAAGCAGAAGTGAAGACGTGCAAAAACTTCCAATAAAGCAAAATATATTTCTATAATTTTGGATCATTAAAAGATTTTTCCAAAACGTGACACCATTACATAACATCCCTAAAGAGATATTTTCATATACACTTAGCAGACGGTGTTGGGTGGTCTTTACCCTTGTTAACTTAATGTTTTAAAAACTTTTCCCAGAAAATGTGCTCGAAGCAAAAACAAACTAGTAATTGTCTGGGGTAAAGACCAAACACCAAGCCATCTATTCCCGACTTTTTTGGGCTTCGACAAATCAATTGTGATTTTTGCATAGAATTATTAACGTTTGAGCACGTAGTATTTCGAGATAAAATCAAAAATACCAAAATACACAAACAACAAAAAAAAAACTTTAGCTAAAACATGATAAACATGCGATAAAATGAATGAGGCAACTTTTTGGATCAAACACAGTTGGGCATTAACACGTAAAATATTCTAACCGTCAAATCCACCCATTTTGAACATTAATTACATTTAATAATAGTCTGTGGTAGTCATTTTATAAATTAAAAGAGTATCGAACCAATTATTCATTAAAAAATAAAAAACAAAACCAAAAAAAACTTTTTCAAACTTTGGAAACATTGAGAAACTTTGGTAAAGCGTAGGTAGGTGCGATTAAATCGTACAAAGCGAGGTAGTATTGAACAGGTAATGGTAAGCATTATTCAGTAGTGCTAATAAAAATTCAAGTTTAAAACGCACACATCAAAAATCCTGAATAAAATTAGATAAAACACCAATATTACAATTTTCATCAGATTTCAGATTATTCTTTGCGCGCTTCATTCAATTAATTAGATGCCAAGACAAGCTTCTTTGGTTGAATTCCCTTAAAAGCTTTTGTTATAAAATATTCTTTTCTTATTTTTCGACAACATTTTCGCAAGTCATTACCTGTAACACATTACAAATTACCTTGAATTCTAAATATTATGATGCTAAAAGTATTCCTACCACTCCGATTGTAGCTGTTAGGTACATCACAATTTCACATGTACACATCTTGAACGCTTTATAGATGAAAATTTTTCTTCATAACCTAGGTAGTATATAGAGTAGAATTGAGAAACAATAAACCTGGTATATTTGTAGCAAATAGCAAATGTAGCAAAAATTCCAATAAATGACTAGAAATGAAAGCTATATGAAAATTGCGATTTCAAAATCAAACACAAATATATAATATTAAAGATTTCCACAACAGAAACTTTTCCCTCTCTTGAGGCAGGCAGGGAGCAGGGGTAAAGGAGTGGAATGCTTACAATAGTTGAATAGCGAAATCCCGCACAATGATTTTCTGTTGCGGAATTTTCCACACAAGGAGTTTGAGTTCAAATGTGGTACAAGTGACATATTTATATTTACCAACAAACAACACAGTTACTGGTCGATTTTTACCAAGAACTTAACCAATAAAAAGAATTTAAATTTAAAATCAAATTGACACATTATCACAATAACTCCAATATATTGGTATAAATAAGTTAAATTCATCTTTTATTTGCTATGTTTGTTGGTAAATGTAAGCTAAAACCACATTTTATTTATAGGGTGACTAATTCACAAAAGCTTCTCTAAAGCCCTGCTCTCGACACAATGCCAAACAACAAAAGAAGCCAAGTAAAAATATGTTCAAACTGAAGGAAATATATAAAAGGACCATGATACAGAAATCACATTTTTATATATTTTTGTCATCTTTAAAGAGCCGCATAAACGTATATTCGTATAAAGTTTATATTCCTTCGTGTATAATGTCAATTTGCTGTTTTACATTATATAACATACAAACATTATATTATTACACCAAACAAGAAAGAATCAAAAATTACATTTTAAAAGTGTATTCTTAAATATAAGAACATTGTGCAGATAAAAATAAATATATAGCAATTTTACCCCCCAAGAAATATGCTTTTTTGTTTCATTCAATTAAATTCCTTAGCAAAGTTGTGCTGCTGTTTCGTGCGCTAGCATTAATGATGTCTCTGCCATGAGCTATTTGGTAACAAAAGAAGCAACAAAAACGTCGTAAACATAAAAGGTGAGATTTTACTGACAAATTCCCGGCATTTTCCGCTTGAAAGTTTAATCTACTTTTTGATTCTTAAATTATTTTTATTTGGGAATGTCAATTAGGTAAACTTTACTTGTGTTGAAATTATCTTTAATGAATTTATTAGAAATGTTATTGAAATTAATCATACTTTGAATATTTTCGTTCAAATTTGTCTAGGTTTTGTTTTTGCCTTGAATTCTCCTTAACCAAATATTTTTGAGTATTATTCCATTAAACGTGTAAAACTTCCAACAAACGTGCCCTCAATTTTGTTTCATCTTCAAGATATTTCAAGTGAACTTTCCCATTCAAATAATTAGAGGCAATTCAAGGAGAACAAAGAAGATTCTCCTAGATGATATAATTTCTAAGTATCCCAGCGCTAAATTGTGCTCCCAACCATCGTCAACGAGCGAGAAAATTGTTTGTATAATGTATTTTTTTATTACACAATGCGTCAGAGAGATGAGTTTTAGCGGAGTTGGTGGCAGGTGCGGTGTTTAATCTGTTTGGAAATTTATTAAAAAGTTTTCACTTTATAGAGCTTTTTTGCTGGCAGGGTTCTGACAAGTTATGGATTTATTAAAGAAGAGTTTTGCAGAGCTTTAAAGTTTGGATATGTTTAATAAGTTTGGTATTTGAAAAGTTGTTCCTATATGATGTTTTCTGAAAATTACAATTAATCACAAATTTTCTCTCATTTCATGAAGCATGTATGAAACGTGATATTATGCTAATAAAGCTCTCTCGGTAAGCTCATAAATCTTGAACGTTTAAGAAAGATATATGTTTATATATCTGGATCATGATGCGGATATATTAATTTTTGTTCCTAATCTTTTAAGCAGCAATATGAAACTTTGTTAAAGCTGACGAAGCTAATGAAGCTTATGAAGACGCGTCTTACTAAATGTATAAACATATCACAATTTAATCTTCACTCATCTTTCCCAGCTGTCTGTAACACTTAATAAACATATACACTTATAGGCTCACATTAAACAAACATTAAGCTGAAAAAACAACGATCATCATCATCACCCAAAGCATTAAATTACTACCCCAAAATTCTTTTTAAGCTTTTATCGGCTTTTATGGTTTTATTGGATTTATATTTAAATTTTGGACACTTCTGGCCATGATTTTGCATAATTCAGATGAAAAATACAACATAAGACTTCTACCTTATTTAACATATTTCCCGGTGTTCTCTGGTCATATGTTATACAATTTCACATGATGGAAGACGAAGGTTCAATATTAGGTTAAATGGGATTAGGCCGGAAAATCCTTATTTCCATAAAATACATTGCGTGACACATATTACGGGTGTTATGGCCTAAAGATGTTTCCTCAACTTTGTGTAACCTCCATTTTCCATCTAGCTGCTCATGGCGACCAATTCCATGTAAAAGGCAAAAATGTACATCTATACTGTTGGCAAAAGACATAGCACATACATATTTTGCTTCTGTTGTTATTTGTTCATTTTTTTTTCTGCTGTTCAAGCTCGTCCTATAAAACCATGATAAAAAAGCAACAAGTACATTTAAAAGCTTAATTTATGTGCATAGTAGCTATATATGTACAACACCAGCGCCGTTTTCTTTATGCCCATCCGTTCGCCACGGTAACTGGCTTGAAAAAGCTGTTTTGTTTTATTTTCGTAATAAATTACAGTCATTAAGAAGATAATGTATAGCCAGCCAGTACTTGTTGACTGCCAATCCACTCGATCATCCCTCGAGAGGTAATCAATAATCAATAAACGTTCCACTCGTTTATGTATGTATATAAACGAGACATTTCTAATGTGTAAATGACAACAGGGTCTTTAATATTTATAACTTCAAAAGCTTTTATATTTTCAAACTAAAATAAAAATAGTTTTTTATAACGCGAAAACACCAAGTATCCCAAACTCCCCGTAGCGAAATTTTCAAAGAGATAAAGTTTACTAGACACTTGAAGTGAATTATATGTATAAAAACTTTTCACAAAACTTTTTTGAAACTTTGTACAATTCAATCGTAAACTTATGTTCCTCCATTTTTGCCCGAAGCAATTTTATTTTGCTTTCCCCATTTATTTCACATCCATCAGCGTAAACAGAAAAAATCAAGGAAAGCCCCGCAGAGACATGAACAAATAAAGATAGACCATTTCATAGACCCTGCTCATACATTATATCGATTGAACTTCAACTCGAACATAAACGGGTACTTTGAGTGAGATTAGGTTGAGGGTTGACAAATGGTGACAGTCGTAGCTTTTCACTTTTCAATTCTCTGTGATATTATCAGGATTATACACAATTTCTACCCTCTTCATTTCAATTTGAATTTTTATGATCGAAATATTGCCCTATAATGCTGAATAATACAATTCGTCAGAATCAGGATTGTTTGGAGCATCCAAGAAATATTCGCAACATAGAATAGAGAAAGTCGAACGCTTCCTATAAAGAATAGGGATTAAAATATCTCGAAGGGAACTTTTAGAGCTTTTCAAAAACTCTCGGTTTTATCAAAACTTTTGCCAGCCTGTTTTGAAATAATATATTTAAGCTCTTCCAATTAAAGAAAGAAAACCTTGAGCTTAAATAAAGCTTTATTTTATAACTTTTTTATGTGAAATAATTTAAATACGCGCCATCATAGAATAAAAATAACGATTTGTTCCGCTTCGATCATAAAACGACAAAAGCACAAAAAAGCTGAAGCGGTTGATTTTTAGCAACATCCCAAACATCCGCACAGCACAAATCCACATAATTGTGTTTCCAATTTTTCATCATGCCTATATATCAAGCTAGCGTTTTAATGTATTTTATTTCACCTTTTTTTTAACATCGGTAAACCGAAATATCTACAGAAATTGGATTCCGATTCGGAGCGAATAAATTATTAAGCTTTTCATTTTCTCTTGAAGTAATATGATGAGATTAATGAGATTCGCTGTAACTTTCCGTTGGCTGTGCAGATTGTGCATAGACACTTGTGCATACTAGTGGTGCAAAATTCATTTAAATTATCGATAAACAAGCAATCGTATTGAAAATACATTTAAAATAGCTTCATTTTTGAATGTGCTCTTAGGGTGGTTCAATATGCAAAATTGTTGAAAAGTCGCGTTCACCGGTCAAATTTCGATTTATAATTACAAAAAGAAAATTCACAAAAAAATTCAATTTTTTTGATGAACGTTTAGAGGTCGCGCAATCCATTTGAAAATTTTGAGCTTTTGACGAAAAATATTGAGAATTTTTGGCGGAAACTCGGAGTAAATTTCGAAAAAGTCTTAATTGTTTTTTTAACACTTTTTATTGTAAAAAAATATCCCGAAATTTTTTCTTCATTAAAATTAACAACTTGGAAGTTATATGAATAAAATTTGTTTGACGTCAAGAGTGCGAAAAATGAAAAATCATTTAAAACCATAAAATATCTAAAATGCTTTATTAATACCCTCCAATTCACAACTACAATAATTAAAAATGTTTTTTTTTAAAGGAAATTTAAATGATTTGGATGTTCCTGAGATACTTAATTCTCCCACATTATTGTTAACTCAAAATTTTCAAATGGATTGCGCGACCTCTAAACGTTCATAAAAAAAATTGATTTTTTTTGTGAATTTTCTTTTTGTCATTATAAATTGAAATTTGACCGGTGAGCGCGACATTTTGATACTATAGCATCTCCATATGAAATTAAACCACCCTAATGTGCTCTGTATCATGAACAAGACTAGTCAGTTCAATTTTAATTACCTAAACACCCTAGAGCTTCAAAATATACCTCTCACTTCGTGTGTGGAATTGTATTAAATATCTGAACATGTTAAAATTGGGTAAAAACAAAAATATTTGGTTTGAACTTTGGAATTTTCAGGAAAATCCAAACGAATCCTTAAGGGATCAAAAAACCATTAATAAACCTTCAGCTTCGAAGCACATTAACGATTTCTCAAAGAATTTGGTATCACGTGCTGAACCTTTTTTCACCTTTGTTGTTATGGTGATGGTACAATTTGTTTTGAGGGATTATCTTTTTAAAATATATTATTAAAATACTAGAACCGTTAGTGTTCAACGGCTAGTAGTTTTTGAATTATGAAGCGGCGTTAATTCAAATATAGGAGCGGCTGATTTATATCAAAACAAAGTTTCAGCGGCTGCTTCCGAAGGAGTTAATTTTTCACCAAAAGCCGAGGGGTTGCTCTTGAGTCTGCTTTTTACCCGAGGCAAAAATCTGCTCATCTGATCTTTAATCTGCTTTTCTGCTTTTCAATCTGCTTTTCTGCTCACTTCATGATTTTCTGCTCTTTCATCTGCTTTTCTGATCTTGAATCTGCTCACCTGCTCACTCATCTGCTTTTCTGCTCTTTATTCTGCTTTTTTTGATTTTTTGCAAAATCTGCTCTTAATTGACAGAAAAAGCAGAAAAGCCAATTGAAAAGCAGAATAGCAGATTAAAGATCAGAAAAGCAGATGAAAGAGCAGAAAAGCAGATTGAAAAGCAGAAAAGCAGATTATAGATCAGAAAAGCAGATGAAAGAGCAGAAAATCAGATTAATGAGCAGAAAAGCAGGTTGGTGATCAGAAAAGCAGTCTGAAAAGCAGAAAAGCAGATTCATAAGCAGAAAAGCAGAATATAAAGCAGATGAGCAGAATAAAGAGCAGATGAGCAGAAATAATAATAAAATTAGGTTTCGGATGCATTTTTTTTAAATCCTGAGTTATTATTCTGTAAATGGCAGAGTTTCATAAAACTTCTGAAAGTAGGGAAAATTTCTGCTGGCGGACGAATTTGACATTTTGTATAAGATTTTATTGAGAAAAGTTGGGAATAATTTCGGAATAATTGATAATTCCTTAAAACGTTATTGTTGTATCAAACTGCGAACAATTATTTGGTCACACATTAGAAAAATATAAAACCCAAATAATAAAAGAGCAAATATTTCATTTTAAATTGCGACAAAAAAATTTTTAGCAAAAAAGTATCTAGTTGTCAGAAAAGTCTGAAATTTTGTATCCTAGTCTAAAAGTGGACCAATATTAAGGAAATGATGTCAACGAAACTTTCTGTCCACTCACTTTTGGTTTGATAAGGAATAAATTAGAACTACTTTTTAAAATCAACCCTTTTTAGGATCTTTCCAAAAATTCACTCAACTAATGTTTATTAAATTCAATTTTGAGAATAATTGTAAAAATTCAAAAATTCAAGATGTCTTCAAGATTTTTTAAATTAAATTTTTTAAATATTTAAAAAAGCCTTAAAGGTCAGCTTTTCAGCAAAAAAAAGTTTTCCAGTACAATGAAAGAAATCAGCTGGGAAGCTAGGAAAAAGAATAAAATTGGCGCTCAAGATGAATGAACACTATGCCGTCAAAATTTTTATACTTTTCATTACTTTTCATTAATATGAGTACTACAGGAAGAAGTTTACTCAGGATAAAAAAAAAATTGCATTCAAAACCTAATTTTATTATTATTTCTGCTCATCTGCTCTTTATTCTGCTCATCTGCTTTATATTCTGCTTTTCTGCTTATGAATCTGCTTTTCTGCTTTTCAGACTGCTTTTCTGCTCACCAACCTGCTTTTCTGCTCATTAATCTGCTCTTCTGCTTTTTACAAAAATCTGCTTTTTTCCATTTTGAAATGATCAAGAGCAACCCCTCGCCAAAAGCATTAATTGTAAACAAAACAAAAGGTGAATCCTAGATTAATCATCATTTATTACCAAAAAACATTTGTTTACATTGAATTAACATAATACAAACTGTAAGCAAGAAAAACCTTTAAATTACAAGTTAAATCAAATTAGGCAGTATATTTCAAACATCTAGTATCCGTGTGTGTTGCCAAGCATTTTGTAGAGCAATAGCGAGTTCCACAAGAAGTGCAAGTATAAGAAGAGCAAAATCCACAAACTGCACAAAAATGTCGATCAGGGAATTTTGAAGGTGGTGCTTCAGCAGCCCAATAACTTGGTCCATCTGGATTATTCTGTTTATCCTCTTCCAAGAACTGCATAAAAGATTTGCGGTACTTAGCCTTGTAGTAATCAGCACCCCTGGTTTTCTTGTTTTTACGCGAACGAGAAGAAACTTCCAAGCTGTCGTGAAATTTGGGAACTTTTTTGCTCATTACCAAATCTTTATGTGGATCATCGTGATAGTTGTCTTGTTCCAAAGCTTCCAGGAACTTCTTAGCTCTTCTACGCCGTGAAACATCATCTAACACTCGTTTTTTATCTGCTTCTTTGATCCTTCCTGATTCTCTTGTTGCCATCTTTATAATTTAAATTTTCTTTTGATTGAAGTATTATAATACGATTTTAAAGTTAGGCTTAGTTTTCCTTTTCGTGTAATGGGAAAGAAATTCTGTCCATCAAATCGTCAATCTTGACTTGCAATGTCTCAACAATATCGCTTGATATGAATAAATGTTTCTCGTCGAGATCCTGAATTATAAATCGTTTGCCCAATATTAGTTTTTCGTCCAAATGCAACAAAAATTGTTTCATAGCAGGATCACTAAAAATAAGAAAGAAATTTACCTTAATATACTTTTCAGAACAGCAAGATGTCCAAAAGGAAACCATTAAGTTTACAAGAAAAAAGGGAGAAAGTGTTAGAAATCTTTCACGAAACCAAAGATTTTTACCAACTTAAAGATATCGAGAAGATTGCTTCCACTGAGAAAGGGGTTGTGGAAAAATCAGTAAAAGATGTTTTGATAAGTCTTGCTGATGAAAATCTTGTGGACTCTGCCAAAATCGCGCAATCTACATATTATTGGTCTTTTCCCAGTGACAAAAAAAAAATTAAGAAGGATCAATACATGAAAATTAAAACAGAGTACAAGACACTTCAAAACAAGCTCATTGATGCAGAGGATAATCTCAAGAAAGCAAGAGTAAGTTATATTTTTACCAATTGAGTTATTTCTGATTTTTTCTTGAATTTCAGACAAAGCTAAATGGATTTTCTGAAGCTGAGCGTCTTCATGTACTTAGTAAGGTTGATCAGCTAAAAGCTTTAGAGAAGAAACTGAGGCTCGACTTGGCGCAGAACCAGAACATGGATGTTACTCAGAAAAAAGAAGAAGCCACGGTAATAAATTCAAGTTTTATAAAAACAAATTTGTTATTAACTTTAATTTATGTCTGCACAGAACTACTACAATGCAGCTAATCGATGGACTGATAACGTTTTTACAACAAAATCCTGGTGCAAGAAAACTTTTAATATGGAAGACAAACTCCTAAACAAACAATTTAAGATTCCAGAGGATTTGGATTATTTGTAGTGTAGAATGCATTATATTAAAAAAAACATTGTAACTCACCACTCGACTAGCACTCCTGTTATAATTTTAACCATAATTTAAGTTGAATGTGACCATTGAATATTAATTAATGAGTAAAGTGTAAGAAACTAATTTTCGGCGAATTTTCATCAAAACGTAAACAATATAGATTGTGCCATGAAGTTAGCTGTACAATGCATTTGAATAATATATATTTTTTTTTGCATGAAAATTTATAACGAGCAAATATATTAAATTTGAAATTAAACGGACAGAATAAATAAAGGACGAAAAGGCTGTATAATTTACAAGCTCTTTAACAAAATATCAAATTTATATTCACTCAGAAATTATGATAATGCTCAATCTTATAGAACATTGTAGGATTTTTATTCAGCTGAGTAAAATGCACATCAGGAAGAGGTTTACAGAAATAAGGCATTAAAAAAATTACATTATTGTACAATGTACATTAAAGTATTAAAGGCGAAAGGTTTCAGTAACATTCAAAATTAAGAAAGGAGCTCATAAAAAATAACCATTTTACTTGGTACGTAACAACAAACATAAAATAACCATCTTCCTGATTGTTATGCGATACTGTGAATAATGCAGTATAAAAATTATTTCGAAAAAAAAACATGATGAATTATTTAAAATGTATGCAAATACGCGTACATAATATAAAGCACAATTTTTTGTAACAAATTGAAAATGCTCGTGCCAAAACCGAAAATCTTAGTGAAACTCCCCAAGCGAATGAATGATGAAATATATATAACTGTTGTGTTCTTGTGCCATATTCAAATACAATGAGATATATATGGTACATTTCTGAATTAAATATTCGCCTGGTTTTGGCAAATTTTTATGAAATTTTTGTTTTAAACTTTAAGGACTTTCTTTGTATTGAAAGATTTTTAGAAAAAACAATCCACCCACTAAGCTTTTTTGGAATTTCTTGTTATATCAAATTGTTGTCGCATAAAATTTGAGTAAAAGGTTGAAAAGTGGGCAAGCATACCTTTTGCAGCAAAAACATTGAATATTTTTTTAATAAATTTTTTACATTAATAATATTTATGTATTCAGGCATTCCATGTCATCCAAACGAAAATATGCAAACATATTTTTTGTTGCAATAATTGAGAAAAACGTATTTGCAATTGGAGTTTGTCACGTTCAATTTTCAATGGCATTTTGTCATTGACAACAAAAAAAAGAAAAATCGGATATGGAAAATCTACCGTCTGTTATAAGCTGATAATACACACGTAATCGAATGTCAATCTTTTGTAAGATATCTGCCCGTAAATAATTGAAGATCGATATCGAGTGTCATCATGGTGAACTCAATTATTTAAGGTACAACTTGAACTGTGGAATTCAGAAATCCCCAAAATTACAACAACTAAAATGTCAAGTCGGCACAGGTAATGCTTTGCATAAAACTTGAGAACTTGAGATCAAGTCTTATAAAGCGCTTGAAAGTTGGAATCACCAATGTAGCAGCTTTCATAGACCATCAGTACTTGTGCAAACTTTTGCTAAAATTGATGAAGTACTTAGAACGTGCACTTATAGTATCGTTATAACGTAATAGCAACGGAAAGTTTTGCTGTTTCAAAACAGGGATTGTCGTTTTGAGGAGTATTCCAAACGAATTCATCTCTTATATGTTTTTATGATTAAGATTGAAGCTGAATAATTTGATCGGGTAAGTTTTCTCGTAAATTAGTTTTTCTCTGGAAGCCATAAAAGTTCATTCCATAGCATCCAATAATATTAATAATTGAAGGTTCTGCAATAATAATTCATAAAAACATAGCATGATTCCTAAAATAATAATTTGACAAAATCATCCAACAGTCATCATTTAGTTGACTACCTAAACAGAACCATGACAAGAGAAACATTCTCCAAGAAATTCAGAATCCTCATAAAGAATGTAAAAATTTCCACGAACTTCAAACTCACTCGGAATTCAAAAGTCAAATCATCAATTTTTGCTATCTCTCATAATATATATATCTCTACCAGCCGGATGAATGATGGAAGTGATTTTTTTATTAAGTTACAGTTCCACCAACAACTAGGTGAGAAAGTAAGCAGCAAAAATAATTTATTATAAATAAATTTTAAGCAAGTCGTGCTTCACCAAGCCAACCATTCATGAAATTTTGTACATTATATGTCAAGCATTACATGTCTCAAATAAATATTTTATGTGCACACGTAAATATTTTTTTGATGCCTTATGAGATTATCATAAATTCCTTAAAGAGTACACACTCGCAGGAAATAACACTTTAAAGATTTAAAAAGCATATTTTGCAAAGGTGGAGTTTGCTCATAAATGATTATTATGTACGATTTCTGAGCATTAACTTTGATCATTTGGGATCAGATGAGATCATTTGGGATCACTGCATGATTTTTAAAGAAAATCATTTTTATCTTGCGTTTTTTGAAATGTGTGTAAGATTATGACACTTGGAATTATTTTTGAATACTTGGAAAAGAAAAATAATGTAAAAATTTATGCAACGGAGATGACACCAATGAAAAATGGAAGAATAATGTAGACAAGCAGAAAATTGGAGCCAGTCTTTATGTTCTGTTTGTTGGTTTTATATTTTATATCATAGTAATTTAGTACGTTCTTCTTGAGTTCTGTCTTGGTGAGATAGCCTTTGTGTTTTTCATTTATGGGACTTTTCATTCATGATTCTATTGTCCAGTTTTACTGACAAAGTTTTGTTTGAAAGGAAGGCATTTTTTAATTGGTGTGTAAACTTTAAAACTTCTTCAATTTAAAAATTTTATACTGAGAGTTTCTAACAAAACTCGTATAGAAATGAATAAATTCTACTAAATTCAATATACTGGAATTATTAAAGCGTTACTTTATAATCGCATCAAAGTTTGAGGTTGTTTGTGTTAAAATAGATTACATTCATGGGAGTTAGAATTTGAAAATACCTTCATAATTTGTAAGTTGTCTCTTTAAAAAATATTCTGATGCTTAGAAATGAAACTGACATTCATTTGTTGCACGCGGCTCTGCCAAATAGCATACTGATAGCTTTAAGGTAAATATTCTAAGAGCATAATCTGTTTTTGAAAGCTGATGAATGTTAATTGTTGTTGAACCAGGAGAGTTGATTAAGGATATATATCACTTTCAGATAATATATTTGAAGTGATATCTTGTCCCTTGAGCAAATTATCTCAATATTTATAAAAAATCTTATTCATCCAAAAAAATAATGTAAACATAAATGTGCTTCAGGTAAAGAATGTGTTGTTTTAACATGGAATGTTCAATATATTTATTACTTGTGAAAACAAAATCTTCGATAGAAAGCACTTGCAAAGTACAAGACTTGAGTCTGGTGTAAATAAAATCTTTGGTATAGCATATCTTGCATGTGGATTAGATGCTGATTGTATAAAATATGTATGAGAGCCCATAAAATATAATTCGCAATTCTATTATAAGAGCAATAATTTTACAATAATGGAAATTTTATTATTATTGTTACATTAGGAATTCGCTCCCGATGTATTTATTTGGTCGTTTGGGGTATTATAAGAGTAATTTACAGCATCAAAGCTTTCAAACAATGATATTCTAGGAAGAGCTGCAATAAATTACAAGCTAGCTTCCTTTTCAAAGTCATTAGTAATACATCAGAAGATCGAGCTCAGTTGTTTAAACATCAGATTTTTATTCTGTAATCTGTGTATTTAATGCTGTACTATAAAATGTATATTTATTGAGTCCACACTTGATCACTTCAAGTAATCCGTCATTTATGAAATGTTTTAGTGTTGAGGACTGTTTTAAGAACAATATAAACAAATATATGATATAAAGGATTCATTGGTCGTGTACTTAAGGGCTGAATCTTTAATAAGTCCGAAAATATTCCTGTAAAAAATATTTAAGAAGCTTTAATTACAAAATTTAAGCACAAACATGCAAAATACAGCAATATGACAATTTCAAGCCAGAGCTTGACAGCTTCTTTCTAACATAAAACTATAAAAAACCAGCTCTAAGAGTAATTTAGAATGGTAAATAAAATGAAAATAGGGGTTTATCAGTCCAAACAATCTAAAGCTTTCTAACATAGTTAATATATCATTTTGAATGGCTGCATCAATATGTTTTGACAAATATACCATACAACCCTCTTTCTATCTTTGGTCGTTTATGCTGCAAACTCAGTTTTATTAGCATTAATGTAAAATTTATTATATTTCACAAGCCAATAAACAGAGTCCTTGAGCGATGAACGCATTAGTGGCATTAACGGCACCCCCGGCTCGAATTTAAGCTCATGTATACAAATCTCAATAAAACTTGAAGTTGAAATCATATATGAGCAATTGAACAATACATTGTATGAATGTCAACAACAAACATATTATACGTGATTATTTCAGGCAAATGCAAAGAGTCGGGAAAATTCCTAATTATTATTATCATTCCGCTGGATCATATTTTCGCATTTCATTTGTAATTATTATTAATCCTTTATGGTCTCTGAATATAAAACAACATTGAGGTTCATTGTGATTAAACATAGGACGAACCGTTGGGATATTAACACCGCATTCATTACCAATCCACATTTTCATTATAATATGCTTTCAATCATTTTCATCGATTTAAATTCAAACTGGTTATGAAATATGCATTTTCTCATGAAATCCAAAATATTATACCGTGGTTGATATAGTTAAATTTGTTGATTTAAATTGGAATGCATGATTTCAGACGAATTAACACAATTGCTGTGGCTTATAAATTACTCATTGGGGACTGAATTTACATTGATGAAATAATTGCCCTCATCCAATTAACCTTCTTTTCATGATTATTTTAGCTATATTTCTAAATATTTCTACATAATTTGGCATCTCTCAAGAGAAACGATTTTTCCAGGAAGCAGTGAAAATCCTGGCTTCGTTCAAATAAATAAATAATTTGTTCTAGGGTAAATATTTGTAAGTAGATTGTTCATACATCAGATATAATGAAATGAAGGTATGATACCTTGCGTACATTATAATAACGAAAATGTTTTGCTTTGAAAGCGTTTCGTCTATGCCTCTATGGTTTCATGTTTGCTACAAAATATTCAACAAGAAAAATCCTCCACAATCTTCATCATAAACTTTCCAAAAAAGTGATAACGGGAAGTGACTGTTCACAGCGCTTTTGACTTCATGGTACACCGAATATCAAACCATTAATTTTGTGCTGTCACCAGAAACATGTTACACCACTTTCAATTAAGTTGCGATAATTTCTACAAGATTTATGCTTGCCAACTGAATAACATTAAGTTTTCCACTACCAGCAGAATCAGCTTTTCAGTTTCTTTTGATCAAAACAAGAGCATAATGAAATATATGTACATCAAAAAGTATCAGAAGAGATTTCATCCAATAAAGCTTAAAAGCAGGAAGTTTTAAATAAACTTTCAATCAGATTGTTCAGAATTCTAAAGATCAAAGCACACATAAAGATACCAAAGAAATTTTAATTTAATGGAAATTAAAAGCAGAATGACTTTTTTCAAAGAAAAATCTGGTGCATCAGTACATTAAGTTGATTATAAAATGGCTATTAAAGTGAATCAAAGGTTTTCCTTTTACACTCCATATGTGTATCAACCGATGGAATTAAAAAATGCAATTTCCATAAGAACATTGTATATTTATTTGTGTTCTAGGAATTCAAATCTCTTCGACAAAATTTTCCTCGGATCAGAACTCATGAACATAAAATTTACTCTACAAGTGCACCATCAGGGCAGACTATAGCATACATGTTTTCATGCGACCGTGCTAATTTCTCTAAGTTTTTTAATTCAACCCCTGTGTCTCTGAAATCGATATACATACCATTCTGGCAAGAACTAGACTGAAATTAATTGAATGAAGAATTTCTAGAAGAGTACTCCAGATTGGTTTTCTGCTAAGTAAGAATTAATTTTATTCATTATGCTAATTCGAAAACGGTTTTGCTCTGTAGATCAAGCAGAACATTAATATAATTTTCTATTCAAACTCCCAGCCAGAGCAGAGTTTAGCTTCTTTGTGGGGTTCGTTTAATCATAATACACTTTTTTCTCATTTTAATTGAAAATAATTGAGCATTCACAGAAATGTAGATATTTTGAAGAATTCTTGTTCGAATCTTCAAAAGCAATAAAATAAATCATTCAGTCGAGAAGACAGACTAAAAGTTAAATAGAATATTAAAAGTTAATTTTCTGGCAAATGGCTCAAGAATTCCAACATACTTTTCATTGTGTAAAACTCTTTCAATGTTGTACAAAGATAAAGACAAAAGATTATGCAACTTTTTTGTGTCTGTTTGTATCCTTTGTATCTTCATGTATCTTTGTACGTTTTCCGATAAAATAGAATCGGTATTTTCGTATATTCTGGTCTTGAAATTTCAAAGATATTGGAATTTTTACTTTATGTACAGCCGAAAGAATTAATAAACAGTTGAATGAACAGATAATCTTTAAGAAGATTATGTTCTCAGAATGTTATTAGTTCAATGGGATGAAAACAAATATCAAACATTTGACAAATATTTATTTGCTTTGAAAGTCAAAAGGCAAAATACGTACTCTTTCTTCTTCTGTCACAAAAACTATACTTCCGGCTGTATAATTATGCTACACATTTCTTTTCAAATTCACGAAACATGTTTCAGCTAAAAGAGAGTGAAATATGCTAAAATCCTGTCTCTCCTTAAAGATTCCTTCTCACAATAGTGATATGCCGTAAAACAAGAGAGTAATACTTTGGTAAAGCTTATTTTGTATCAATCATTGTTTAAAGTACATAACAATGCAGAGATTTCCCTCATCACAATATGTTTATTTGACAAACATGAAGCATCGTTGTTTGCAAACCTAAATCTCTTATTAAAGTGTAAATGTTTCTTCTAAAATACTTTATGAAAATTAGCTCGAACATATTTTTAAGGAAGTTAGACAGTAACTCTTTATAATTCTAGAAAATAACAATTTACGAATATGTTTGGTTCTATTTCAAATCAGTATACATAAATTGTAATTAAAAAACAAATTTCAATCAAAACACCAACAAACACCAAACAAAAGAGTTTCCGAGAGTTTCCTGAACACCCAATCTATAATAGCAATATAGAGCATAGATTTAGCATAGATATAGGTAGTTTATTATGATTATCGGATCTCTATTGAATTTCAAATTTATTTTCAATTACTTCCTGTTAGCGTACTTCATGTGGCTATTATTATAACATAATTTATGTAGTTCACAGTCCATTGAGACTAGAAATTTATGCTCTACCTACCTGGCTTATATTGTAAAGCTTTTGTTTAAAGATATGAACTAACAAATGTACCTTCAGTGTTTCATTTGGTTTCATTAATTAGTTGATAAAGCTCCTAAATGTAAAGTGAGCATAATATTGGTTTGTTTTTTAATTTTATGAGCATATCATTTTGTTTTTAAAATATTCCATAAAACTCATTAATGAAAACGCTTCCAGATCTTAAGTGTTCTCATAAAAAGGTATGACTGTTTCATTTCCTGGAAAACATGAAGGATGTCTTAATATGAAGACTCTGTCTTTTTTTTCGCAAATGGCAAAGCTTTTAATAATGAAAATATTTTTCTCATTTTTTAATAAAAACCATAAACTTTCAATTTAAACTTGATACTCGAGTATAAAAAAACAAAATTACGGAAAATTCTGTTCGGTCCATTATTTTTCAATTTTGTTTCAGAAAATTTGTTATGAAATTTATTATAAGAAACAGGACAAGAAAATGCTATGCTGTAGTTCAAAATTGAAAACTTGTTAACAAAATAACAATAGATGGAATAAATGTTTTCTCAGTTTCGATTTCCTTTCTATCTATAGCTGAGTTGAACACCAAAAATACTTTTTCAAATTGGCACATCGGATTTTTTCAAATAAAAAAAAACCAAACAAGACTGGTGAAAATGAAGTGTGAAATTATATAAAATGGAATTTGCTGAAATAAATGGAAGACTGTCTTGTCTGGACGTGATAGAATTCTCCTTTTCAGAAAAGCACATCAATGTGAAGAATAGAAGAATCTAGCCACACAGAAATAATGAATGCTACATTGTTGGGCTCGTTTAGAAAACCTTTCTTGTTTAATTTGATTTTGAAATGAAGCTGAATGATGTTTCACAGGAAGTGATTTTTCTGTAAAGGTGCAATTTAAATTATGATTCCAAATCAAATTGAAATTAATGAAGCGTTCATTTAGATATAAACTTGTACTTCTGTTTGTTTAGTGAAGAAACCATGATTTTTTCGATATTTTGATATATTTGAGAATTGTCAACCTTAATTTCTAGATAATTTGTTTCAAGCATTCAAGCTTCCAAGAAAAATAATATAGAAAACAATTTTAAAATTAATCGAAAAAAATGTTGATTGAAAGAAATATTTTCCATCATATTAATTATTTAAGTTCTTTCGAAATATTGTTGAAAGTATTGATGTAAGTTTAATCGAGTTTTCCGTGGCAATGGTATATTATTTGAAACAATATATTAAAAAACATTCTGCATATGAGTGCATTGTTAAATTCAAATAATTACACAAGCAGGTATATTTTTGAAAAATATGTGCTCATTATAATGGAATGCTTGAATACCATTACATGTTGTTGAATAAAAAGTTTTCATTCGATTTATAGCGTAGTTTTCATGCATGAACATAGCGTTATAAAATTTTGCAATTTTATTTTTGAATTCTTTGTTATCCTTCATTATTATAGCAAGAAACTCAATTCAAGGAATGGTTTCAGGAAGCTTTAGTTGCAATTTCACATGAAAAATCAACAATGAAAAGTTTAAAAATGTATGTTCTTTTATATATTTTACCAAAAGATTCAAATTAATGTATTTAAAAAAATTCAAATATTATATAATCTGTAGAAATATATAATGTACCAGCGAAGTTTAAGCATAGAGTAAAAGCATAGAGTGAGAGCTTTTTCATATATTTTATTTGAAAAAAAATTAAACTTCATTTCCACTTCGCCTCTTTAGTTTCATCATAATTTTAGAAAATTCATAATAATAGTTTTCCATCGTATAATATACAATAAGAACTTCCCTTAACATTGCGTTGAACCTTTCCGGCTGCTTTATATCAACAATAAACTTTACGCTATTGCCATATTTAAATTGGAAAATTTCATCAAGCTCATGTGTGTTCCATTTTCGGTGTCCAAGTATTGTTAAACTTGTTATGAATATTTGAGTCATGTATATGCTATGTTTACATTTTCTATTTTGTAAAATTTCAGGTTCAAATTTAAGGTGAATCTGCTCAGAGTTTACTAATAGTGCAAATTATTAGTATGAATTTACTGAACAAATAAAATCTATTGAAAATTTTCCATGAATGTGCAAAAAAAGTGATAGCGAATAATGAGCAAATTTGTAAAACATGCCAAATTTGCCTGAATAAACAGTGCTTTTCAAAAATTCTAGATTTGTTTAGGCATAGCATGCATACCAAATTGATTTTGAATCAAAACATACAATATAGTCGATGAGAAATATAATTGTTTCGATGGATTTTTGTTGACTTAAAAAAATATGAATGGATTTTAATTACTCCTCAAAATAATAAAACTAATTAGTGATTACATTCATATTTTTTTAAAAGCGTACACATTCGATTTAATAATAATGATTGTATTTATGTTGATGAATATAAATCTAATTAAGCAACCACATTATTAAATAAAATTATGTTGATTTTGGGTATCGCGATATTTTTCCTATTAAATAATCAGCCAGCGCAATCAAATTAAAATTTACGTTATTAAAAATACTTTTTAAATCATTAAAATAATTAAAAACAATATAGAATAAAAATTACTGGTTCGTTTTCGAATCTGAATAAATCAGCGAAAAGTTTTTTAGAAAATTTTTTATAATCATAAAATAAAATTTAAAATTAAATGTTAGAGACAAATATTGATTCAAGTGTCAAACTTGTAAGTTTAAAAAAGTAAGTACTTTTCACTCTTAACCGAGGCTGCTTCAGTTGGGCTGACGACACAGCTTTCAATATAAATTATACAATTTCTGTTTTCGTTCAAAAACCGTACTTTATTCGTTATTCATCCATTATTTTTTAATAAAAATATCATCATCCCCAAACGATACTGCTACATGTTTTTGTGCGATTTTATAGGATCATTCGAGTGTTATTTACAATTTTTATTAAAAAATGAATTGAATGAACAAAAACGAATAATTTAGATTTTCATTCGAAAGAAAATATTTTATTAGATACATTTGGGCTGTGCTTGTTATTTTTATGAGTTTTCATTTGAATATGAAATATCATGAGTTGAATATTTTTGTTAAAGAAATGAATATATTTGTTCGAAAGGAAAATACACTGTAACAATAAAGAAGGAAACGAAAAGAAAATTTAAATAATTATCATTTTTTATATGTACCTAGCAAACTTATAAAAAGAATCAGGAAATAAAATTCTATCGTTAAGAAAGTGGTTATGGTTTAGAATATGGTTTAATTTCTCTTAGCTTAAATATAATGTTTGAATAAATGATTAATAAACTTCTTCTGGTAAAATAAGTATATAACAGTACATTAAATATATTTTTCTTCGTACATACTTCCTACAATATGCTTCCTCATCTTTCAAAAACAAATATTGAAACCAAGTTACATATGATATATAATTTTTTCTCATAAGTGGAAAGTTATAAGTTAATATATCAGATATTCTTTTTTTGTTGATTTAAACATAGAACTTTGCCTGCATTTTTCAAAGTTGCTTCAGAAGTAAAAAATCAGCTACGTGGTTGAACAGTTTAAAAATTTAAGCAATTGAAATGAATAATATTTAGAATTCACAGCATACTTTTAAAATATATGTTATAATATTTAGGCGAATATTTCAAAATTAACCAAAACGATGATCATTGATCATAAGAATATATTGAAAAAGTTTTGCTCTTTTAATTATTTATTAGATTGAACAAACATGTTGAAACAAAATTAGTGTTAATTAAGTGTTTTTACTCAAAAATGTTACTTGCATTTTAATAATATGAACAAACATGTTCTTAAAAAACCATTCCTAATTAATACATCTGTATAAAGCTCACATGAAATAATGATAATAAATTAAATTCATGTAATAATTGTCTAGAAAATTACAAAGTAGAGTTGATAACACGATATAGCTCAGAAGTTTTAAATGCACAAACCTTGTTCAAGAAAACTTCAAGAATATTAACTGACTATAGAATCATCTTGCTTAATGAAGTTAATTTGAAAATTTTCCATGGTTGGAAAAGTTTTTGCAACAATGTAACTATGTAAACATCACAAAAGTTCCACTCTATGAAGTTCACGTTTGCCACAAACTCTGTAGAAACAACAAAACTTAGACTAGCTTCTACTTGTTCCCTTTATAAAATTACAATTACACAAATAGAGAATCTGGAAGCGAAAACTGTGAAACATGAACATAACTCGGTCGGTTGAAATTAAACCGCAATCTGCAACTTGTTCGTTGGCTTTTGTTATTTATATTGCAAATATGTGCAACAATTTTGGCTCAAGAATTTTTTTGCAATTATGTTTTTTACGGAATTTGCTCGACAAAACATTTTATGGCTTTTTCTGGCACTTGATTTTATCCAAGAGGTGAACACATTTTATAAATTCTTTACAAATTATTTATAGAACCGATAAAATATTTTAAGTGAATAATTAAAATTTTGTTTACATTTTTGAAGCTTAATATTTGACTTATTAATTTTTGAATTTCTATTAATTTGATAAATATTCCACAATTTATTAAAAAGCTTGACATAATCTCAAAATATTATGAATTAATAAATGTTTTCTATTCACAAAACATTTCTTTGTCATTACCCAAAAAAATCCAACAAATTTAACATTTGTATAAAACGAAATATTAGTATACGAACAATCCATTTAACTTTGTTCGCATGATTTTTTGTTGATGCCCAAGAGATTTTTAAGGACAGTTACAATCTGAACGTCCAAGTCACCATCGTTCAGATGTCTTATTTGACAAGGGTCCTTAGATCCTTGAGCCTGCAATCTGAAAGTTTAGCATAAAAATCAAAACCTAAATTGATTTAAGAGAAATTTTCTAGGGAGTTTTTCCACTTATTCTTACAAATTGAGATTTCTTTGCAACATTCTGTCAGTTAATCTGAAAAAGATACATTTTTTTAACACTGGAAGCAGTTTTTGAATAGAAGTTTTGTTAAACGTTGAAGTTGTAAACAGAAAAAGTTTCAAAATTTGTTAAACTTTTATTATTCAATCCAATTTAATTTAATATGATTTTAATAATGTAATTATGGACTATACCGTATTTTATAGAACGCTTAAATATATATTAAAATAAAATATGAAATTTACAAACTTTACAATCTTGGTCATTATTCATTTTTACAACATAAAATATGTACATAAAAAATACTTTTTGCAACAAAAACTGCCGCTTACAAAGTAACTGTATCATTGAACACATGTTTTTAAACATATTCATTAAAGCTTACATACATGTGGATTATTAAACAAATCATCCTTAAGTCGTTCGTTATTTTGCCGCAGGGACTGTACAGATTAAATATACAAAGGATAGAAGCATAGTAGAAATTCAGCGTAAAATACTCATTAAAATATACATTTTATATTCGTTTTAAAAGCACATAACATATATTTTGGTTAAATTTTAATTATACCGTTGTACCAGAAAAACTAAAATAATAAAGTCGAAACTTCTAAAGATCATAATAAAATTAACTTTGAAAAAATCAAATTATAACTTTTTGTGCTTTTATTCATACCACTTGCATAACTGATTCATTCATAATAATTGGATCATTCAATTTCTCTGAATCTCCGGAGATTAAATTTTCCAATCAATTATTCCTTTTTTGCATTTTCGTTTTATTGCTACAATTTATTTTTAATTGGAATATCTTTTAATAACGAAACTTTTTAGTGAAAAAATTTTTATGCTGCAATAAAATTCCAATTAATGAAATCAAATGAAAATTTCAATATTATGAGTTATTCTTATTTGGTTAGTAACCCACAGTAATCACTTTTTTGGAAAATTTTCATGAATCTGGAAGATAAAGTCTAGATTAAAACACTTTTAGAACCATCACATCACGTAAGGTGTTCATATTTTTAACACTACCAACATTCTTGCAAAATTTCTTAAAGACGAAACTTTTTTACTACGAGCATACAATAATAAGCTTGAAAAACTTTTCATGGATGATATAGAAAAATGTATCCCTGAAAGTTGTTTTATTATTTCACATAAAATCACGGAATAGCAGAATCTAATTGAACATTAATGCATTAATTTCAAATTAAAAAAGTTCATCTATAAAAACTTGCTACAAAACAATTCCAAGAGTATAAATGTGGCTGGCTCCACCTATTATGTATTTAACTTGCAAGATTTGCAAAATTTTATTGCGGTATAAAAAGAAATTTATTCCAAAACAGATTGTGTCAGAAATATCGGAGAAAGAATGAACACATTATTGCTTGAATTGAAATCCAAGTTTTTCATGTCCTTATTACCGAAGAAAAAGTTCAAATAAAAACTATGGACTCATTTTTCATCTCTAGATGTTTTTTCCTGACATTGTTGTCTTCAGGAATGAATGATTTTGAATACATTTTAACTTGGCAGCTTTTGTACTTGTTTCTTCTTATTCTTTATATTTTGTACATTTGCAAAGTAACTCTACATGAAATAAAGATGCTTCATTCTCACTATCGAAAGAAATGTGAATCAGGGCATAAAAATATGTATGTCATCGTGACAAAGAATATTTCTCGTGCTATTGAACATTGAACTCTTAGAAGAATATTTCCAGAAGTTTTCAAGAAGGTCCGGATGAATTAATTGTTTATTATAGTACCATCTAAGATAACCTATTTTTTTTTTACTTAAGATCTATTGGTGAAATGCGCATGTTTGGAAGTAGCTTAAAGAAACCTGGGCTCAAAGTTTTGATCATAAACAGCCAAAATACAAAATATAAACTTAAAGCTTTTGTTAAGCTTACTTTACAAACTTTTTTGAAAGCTTAAGTGCTTTAACTATTAAGTAGTTATTTATAATTATTTGAATTTTATTCTAAGTACCAAAAACTGCTTGGTTGATTGCAACAATAAATTAATCTATAAACAAATTTTACTTTAACTCTCATTTATTTTTAAGTAAGTTAAATAAAATATTTGACTATCTAATTAAAAATTCCGCGTGTGTGTAAGCGATAAATAATTTAATGAAAAGCCCAAGTAAGGAAAATAAATGCTTTCCAAGAATTCTATAAACAGCTTTTATCATTAAACTCTTACAGCCGGCGCACGAGCTCCGGATCAAATTCGGATCAAGTTGATCCGGGATCAAATAAGTTGATCTGATCCACCGCACGAGCTCAAATTTTCAGTAGGATCAACTATTCAAAAGGATCATCTTTTTTTGTCCCAACACAACCCTAAATCTTTAGCCCCGCGATTTGACAGATAAATTGCATGTAAAATTGCAAAATATGCTGAAAAAAAAACAATAACATTGAGAAAATATATGGGAAATATCAAAAGAAAAAAGTATGAAAAATTGAGATGGAGCTTTGATGTCTTAAGCAAAAATGCACAAGATGATGAGCTTAATATAGATTATTTTGAAATCTGGAACCACTTGCTAAATTGGAGAAGGAATGATGACTTTTCATGAAATTTCAGATAAATCAGAAAAATCAGTGAAATTATGTGTTGAGGTGTTGAATCTCATGTCTTGTAAGTTTTTTCTCAAGCTGTTTTAAGAATTTTTAATTATGAAGATGAATATTTAAAGCAAATATTTTTATTAAGATTGGGTCCAGCACCAGCTCAGATGGATTGAATGGTGATTAATTTAGTTAAGATTCCTGAATATTGCTTTATTGGTTAACACGATTTTTTCGTCAAACGGTAACAGAACAATCCTCCGAACTTAAATTAAAAATAAAAAGAATTAAAGATGAAACTGTAATTTTTGTTAATTTGTATCAACTATCTAAACTCCGTTGATATGTTTGCTTACTTCTTTCCAAATACAGTCTATATTTTTTTAATTTAATTTAAAAAAATTCAAAAAAATTCAATATTTGCAAGACTAAACAAAATATGGGAGGAAAAAACTGCCAGCTGGCAAATATGTTTAGAAAGCGATTTTTTTTGAAGTCGTTAATACATAGAAATCTAAAGAACTATAGATGCATATTTTCAGCCATCTCTCGCCCCCATTTATGCTCGATGAAAAAATGTATTACTTATATTTCTCTTCAGATCTGATAGAAATACTCCTGGTCAGGTGGTGGTTCCATCTTCCAAAACATGAAATTGAAGTTTTTCTTAACGAATGACAATATTCTGAACATTTTTCAAAAAAAAGTGTCTGGAGCCACCAGATCCTCCCACCAGCTGGTGGAGCACCCACTCATGACCATGGTCTATTTTCAACTCATAATTCTTAACAATTTTGCTGAAGAAACCAAATCGCTAACTTGTACCGTTCAAAAGTTGATTTTGTATGGGAATGTTCTAAAAAACCAAAGAAGTGGCCACATCTCTTCAGCTGATAGACCCAACTCTACTAGTTTCATATTCAAACTATGGTTGTTATGGAACATTTTGGTATCAGGAATTATGGTGTGACTATCTATTTTTTCCAAAAATATCGATAGAAATTTTAAAAATTCCACTTAAAAATCTTTATAATAGAACATCATCATTCGTACTTCAATTTTTTTGATCTAATTATTTTTTTTATATTCACTTTGAATTATTCGAAAAATTTCATAATAATTTTATTTTTTTGGAAATTTGAATTTCCAACATTAAATTTCAATTAAATATTTTGAATATTTTTCATAATAACTTTTTTTTCTTCTTCTAAAATATCCAAAATTTTCTGAAATTTTCATACATTTTCGACTTGATCCCGAATTTGATCTACCATATAGCAGGATCAAATTTTGATGCCAAAAGATCATCTTTTTAGTGAAAAAAAGTAGCTCGTGCGCCGAAAAAGATCATCTTTTTTCCCATTCTTCTATTTCCCATACAAAATCCCACGGGATCAAAGTCGGATCAAATTCGAATCAAATTCGGATCAAATACGGATCAAATCATTGATCCGAATTTGATTCGAATTTGATCCGAATTTGATCCGAAAAAGAGGATGATCCTGAGCTCGTGCGCCGGCTGTTAAAGTACATATTTATGATTGTTCATGTAAAAAAGTTCAAAATACTTTATATTGTCTTGCATATGTTGAAAAAGACAGCAATAAAGTTCCATTTTTGATACGAGAAATATGCTCATTTAATGTGCTTCCTATTTTGTTTTAACTTCTTCTTCACATAAAATTTTCTCGTTTATAAAGCAAAAGCATGATGTACATTTTTGCATGCAAAAATTTCAAATGGATGCTAACAAAAGTGAATTCTTCAAAGTTTTCATATTATACGTGTTTTTGTGAGGTTTTATGAAATTTATATATGTTGGTTGAGATATAATAATGAATTTTGAAGTAGATAAAAAGTTAATAGCTTTGCATTTGTACCATCAACATTTTTAAGTGTCTTAAGTATTTACTCGCATGAATAACTTTATTCTCAAATTTAATGAATTTCGAAATTTTGTGCAATGTGCACGAAATAAATATTATTATTACTTCAACTTTACTACTTTTGCACACATAGTTCTTATTGTCGGAAAAGTTTGTTTTTCATCAAACTTAAACTCGCTGCCCATGTGAAAATTATTTGAAATAATACTGCTCATAATATATCAACTTAATACATTAAAATATCACGAAATTATGGAATGTATAGTATTTTAAAACACTGCTTTATACTGCTCGGAACACTGTTCATATGTGTAATTTAATGCATTTTGAACAGTGTTTTGCAGTGTTAAAAGAGCAGTATTTCTTATGTATTTCGAGCAGTATTTTGTAATATTTGGCAAAAAAGAAATTTTTGTATGTAGGAATTGAACTTCGAACAAATCTGAATTTTTTTGGGAAGTGAAGAATTGAACTTGATGTTGCTGGTGCGCGCGGCTGGTACTGCTGGGTGAAGGAAACATTTTATTGTAAAGCAACAGGCTTAGGTTGAACTTGAAAAGAATTGAATTTAATGTAAATATATTAAAATAATTAATTTTTAAAATGCTCACTATTAGAAATCAAACCACAAATCTAAAGTATTAGTTGAAAATAAATATTTTTATTGAAATTGAGTTAACTTTTGAATTTTTTTATGCGATACTTTATGTTTGAAGCAGGAAACTTTATTTTCTTGTTTTTATTGTCCGGTATCTAATTCTTAATTTGATTCTATGCGTTTTATATGGAGAACTCTTAGATGGGACGAAAGATAATCTTATTTCACCATTATCCAACAATTTTTCTGATAATTGAAATCCTGATCTGAATCAGGAAAAATATTTTTCTTGGGAAAAACATGAATTTTGGTAAAAGTTTTTTTAATAATTAATGAAAATTTTAATATGTTTTTAGAAAACTTGAAGTTTTGGTTTGACTTTAATTAAGTATTTTTTATATTAAAATATTATTTAAAAAATCAGTTAAATATGATAAATATGCAGTTTTTGTGAATGTCTCAATTAGTTTTAAAAAAAATGTCAAAACATTTAAAATTCTTTTTACTTTGACTAAAAAAGTTGTATGCATCCAAAAAACAAAAAATCTTTTAAAACTCACTAATAATGACTAAATATTGGTGTCACACACCCTAATATCAGTTTTTGCCGCATTTTGTTGCTCCACCATGTAAATCTTCAAACAATCAACCGGTTTTGATGAAACTCAGGTTTTGAGAATTATGAAATGTTATAAGTATGTCTATTCATTTTAATTGTGTTTTAACAACGTTATCTTGTAGCTCCAGCACAAACGATCATTCTTCATACAAAAACTTTTGTTTAACCGAAAAGCTTTAAAAAATTCGATTCATGCAAAAATATTGTATTTGTCTCAAAACACAGAATTTCAAAAGATTTTCCGAAAATATTAACCCTTGACCAAGTGGTCAAGCCTCAAGAAGTACAAAATGTCAAATTTGTATTGATGCTCCAATTGCTCAAAGTATCTGCATGATTTAGATTTAGCTCAAATTTTCAAAATAACCTTATCTTGACTATAAGCAAAGTAAAATGGCTAGTTTTTGTGATTGGACTGGTGCTTGGAGTACCTGTCATACAAATGTTTTGATATTTTTTACTTTTTTGCAATTATATAAATTTCAATACGGCAGATTATAAAATTATGTAATTAGGCTGTATTTGATGTTTGATGTGATACAACAAAATTATCAGCAATAATGCAAAATAATCCTAACGCGGCGCTCTGATCGGATATTTAAATTTCGGTTCCATATATTTGAATAGATCTCAGTTTTTATGTTGTCAAAGAGCCTGCCAAAGAACCGGAATTTTTTGATTTTTTATCTTACAGTATTGTAAAATGTGTCAATTCAATTTATTTTAATAAAAGAACATAATTTAAAGTCCTATATACAATTAAAATAGTTTTTTTCAATTAAAATTTTATAATTCAACTCTTGTAGATATTTTTTTAGTTAAATCATATTTATTTACTGAGTTTTAAATGATTTGATCATTTTACTAAAAAATCTTGAGAAAATCAATGTGTTTTACAATGTATAATATAGTATCCAAACAACTGCAAAATACTGTTTAAAATATTAAACATATGTGTTACATTCTTAGCAGTATTTTAAAGTGTGTTTTCACACATTAAAATACATTTGATAATTGAAATTTTATGTATTTCACACTGAAATTTGACATTATCAACAGTGTTTTGTAGTATTTTGCTGTATTAACAGTGTATTTTAATATTGAAGGCATACAGCTCATTTTCACTTGGGTGTCCAATAATTTAATGACCTGTAAATACTTATAGAATGACAGTTTTAATTACACTCCAAGACCACAACTCTTCAACAAAGACTATAAAATATGATAGAGAAATAACAATGAAAAGATTAATTGCAAGTCTATATAATAAGTCCCCCAAGAGCTGACAATGGCTCCCCAAATGAAAATAACACACAAAATCTAATGGCTGGTTTCAAATTTCAATTAATTTATAAATGAATTCAAACGATTATGGCAGCTTCAAAAGCAGTTTCATGGATTCAAAAATAGATTTGCATAATTATCCTTCCTGGAATGAAGTAATTACGCAATCGAGCTTATTGAAGTGATTTGTTGTATTTGTCTTTGGAGTGCATGGTTTGATTCTGTAAATAAAATTTTATTTTGGAACTTTATGTTTTGAAATTAAATCTAAATATGAGGTGTAATGAAATTTTTATTTAATGGTCGATTTCAATCAAAATAGGATTTTTAATAATTTGCAATAAAATCAAAATCTTGAGCTATAAAAAGTTCAAATGCCATCTCGTCAAAATTTGCCAGAATATTGAGTTGTTCCTCCTCAGCCAATAATTCATCAAATTCATCTTCAAATTCGCTATCTTCATCTTCTGCCCAGTCGTTGTTCCACCAAGTGCGTAAAATGAACAGAAATCTTTTCAAGTGATTGTAAGACCAGTTGACAGTAGAATAGTAGTAAACTCCGGTAAGCAATAAAATGGAAGGGAAACACACATTCATGCAGAAACCATTAGAATCGCCGTGTATTAAATATGCAGCCTTTACGAGCTAGAAACGTATAAAATTTTAATGAAGTGTTAAACACTTCCACGATAATTAAAGTTTCCATTACCTGGTGGCTGAGTACAGTTCCGAGGCAGGCAAACGATGTGATATTAACTATGGACTTGAAGGCGAAGTGAACTGGATACTCAAAGAACTTTTGCCAAAACAGCTTGTAGCATCTATAAAATAATTAAAAGCTTGACAAGTCCTTTTTGTGAAGCAGCAATTCATCACGCGTTACCTGTTTTCATTTGAATTGAACTTGAATCTCACCTTACAAATTTCACAAGCACCACTGTTGGCTAAAGAGGGTTGGGTGTTAGAATGGTAAGAATTCATATTAAAACTTGAAGCAGAATGTTGAGCATTGGTAAAATGAATAGCTATGAACATCTGATGTCACACATGTTAGTTAAAAACTTTTGATAATACTTCTACTCATTTCAAGCTTTTGATGTTATCATCAAAAATATAATTTAAAAACAATATGATGTGATTCCAATTACCATTCAAGTATCCTTTTCTCAAAACACGAAGCCACCTTTTCAAACACGTTTTATGCACATAACCTACAGAACCAGTACAATTACACGGAATTGAGACCAAGTCATTTTTGCAGAAACAAATTCGACACATCGGACCACTTGATTTTGTGTTGACAATGCTCTCGATCTATGGAAAGTGAAAACTCTGATTTTAGGCATTAATATAAAAAATCGGTTTACCTGTTGCTGGCTGTCTTGTATTACATTTGGTTTGGAATTCAAAGGCTTTTTCAAAGAGAATGTACTTGTTAAATCATCGTGGTAAACCTCATTTTGTAGGTTTTCTGTGGTTTCCATGCTTTATACTCGTTTTTTATACTGAAAATTTTGAGAAGGGTTCAAAGCAGTTAAAATTGGATATGTTGAAAATGTTTCTATGGCCACTGAGATTTTTATAAAAATTTGGCAATACCTTAATATGGTTAAAATATTTAGTTTTCTAAATGATAGTTTTAGCATGTTTTAGTTTATACTATATGTGTGTAATAAAAATGTTTTGGCTTTAATGAATTTTCGCGTGAAAAGTTTGAATCACCAAATATTTTAGTAATTGCTGGATATTAATTTACTAACTTAAAATTAACCAAGTATTGCAACTTTTGCACTGAATTAAAACTTTCACTGCCTGAATTTCTAGAAAATCTTCTGCAGAATAAACCTGAAATCCTAATGCAACAAATCATGAAAAATATTAAAATTCGTGTTTGCCTTTGTTTGTGCCAATAATACTCAATCATACGTTATGGTGCACTGTTCAATTTCCAATCGATTTAAATTGTCTGGCGAATTGAAATTCCGTTCGCTTCTAGCAAATCAAACTTTCATCATTTGAATCGATTCAAATCTAATGGATGATATGCTTTTGCATGTGACTGGAGATTGAATTACTAATTGGAGTTTTGTTTTAGAATTTCGGATTTGTTATCTTTTGCCTCGTGTCAGATTTTCTATCGAGAGATATTTTTATCATATTATAGCCATATTCTTTTTACATGAATATTCAGTTCTAAAATCGGTGCCAATCGGTGCATCACCAAATCAGTGATTTGGGTCGTTCTATTTGTCAAATCACTTGAATATTCCGATCAGTACTAAATCAGTACTAAATCAGTTGGCAAACCCCGCGAAAACTGCTAAGAAAGCGACAACATAGATTTCCGAAATCGATTAATCGAAAACAGATTTTCACCTATTCCGATGTTAAAATTAATTTTAATTGATTGAGACCAATATAGTTATGCATTGTAAACAGTAGGCAATGCATTTTCATATTTATTAACGTCGAACAACCAAAAATATTCTGAGAATTAATCAAAATCGGCCTTAATCATACTTTGCGAGCAGACAGGGATCAGTATGAGGCAGGGATCAGTATTTAAAATGAATTGCGCCAAAAATATTCAAATTTGTTTTGTTTACAAATAAATAATAAGATTTTGAGGATCATTAAGCTGTGTCATTGTGTTCCTTGTAACAAATAAGTATAATAGCAGCCAAAATGAGGTAGCAAACACAAATATTTAAGTGATATTAAGAATTCTCTTCGAATCTTTGAGATTATTTGAAAATTTTTGTCTGCCACTTGTTATTATCTGCTGGTGCACTTATTTTTAGCAAGGAACTCAATGACACAACTTAGTAATCCTCAAAATGTAATTATTTTGTTTGTAAACAAAACAAATTTTAAAATATTTTCGGCACAGAGCATACGCCATCTGGGGAATGTTCTGCAAACTATTTCTGTCAACATGTTCAAGACTAAAATGAAAGGAGGCCCAATAATGCAACTCGAAACAAAAATATTGAGTTTTACGGCTTATTTAAAACATTTTAAGCGATTTTATCCAAATTCTATATAATCTATACCAGAACGTAATTAAAAGCATTTGTTGATCGCTGAAAATCAGCAAATAATTGATTTTATTTAAATTATCCTTTATATGTAGACCAAATTAAGAGGAAATTTTGGGATGAACATGTCATGAACGGAATAGTTAAATAGAACGACCAAAAATATTCAGTGATTTTAGCACTGATTTTAGAACCGATTGGCTGAAAGTGAATATTAAAAAGAACATTTTCAACCAATTTAGCACCGAAGTGAAAGACAAAAAGAATATGGCTTATATTATCGTTTAAGAGTAATAAACAAATACACGAATATCATGTCTGAGATTTGAAAAAGTATTTTTGCCGAAATTAAAAAAAATCTGTAGAATTGGTGATATGATATCTCACCATTCAGTCTGTTGATGTAATCTTCCAAGTATAATTTTATTTCGAGCGCTTTGAAATCGCATGAATGCTCAAACTGAGACTTTGAAAATAAAATAAAAAGATTGTTTGCTCTTCTTTGAGCTAAATGAGGATGGATATATGAAATTGCTTTGCCACTGTTTATTTAAACCTATACCATAGACCGATCTGGCCTTTCCCGAGGCATTTCTAATGGTTATATACCGGAAAGAGACTATAAGCTATAAGTATATACACTACTATGGCAATTTGAAGCTTTCTGAATATTAATTAGCTTTTATCCTTTAAACTCAGATCTAAGGACAAGCTATAAAATCATTAGTCAGTGAATGAACTCTGAATGGAACTTGAAAAAAAGCTTGATATTTGGAAAACTCTCATTATAATGTGCAAACATTTCTTCACAACTAAAGAGACTTTATATTCTATGGGTTAATTTGAAATAAAAGGTTTTCACACTATGGTGAAACGGGAAAATGCTAGCAAAACATTTTATACTATAAATTTGTTCATTTTTTAAATTAAAAATCTTGTTTTAGAGAAAATCATTTGATAAACATTATCTAGCTGTGTAACATTTTGACCCTTTTTTTGAGGTGACTGTTTAAAAACATTAACAAATTTCCAATAAATATATACACTTTAGAAACTTTTTATCATTTATAATGGCGTTTTCTTTATCACATCTATAAATAGTTCAAGACACTAATTTCCAATTCAATGAATTGAAAATCACTCTTTTCATAATTTAATTGTAAAGAGTACATCATTTAGTATCCTTATTACACACAGCCCTAATATCAGAGAAACCTTACGCATCCGTTGTGCTAAGGTTCACCCCAAAAATAAAAAACACAAGCGCAATATTCCAAAAATATATACACATGAGTACCTCATATAAATGAGCTTAATAACGGCACGGAAATGGAGCATGTAATATTGAAATTTCACTCGTACACGTCTTCCAGTTTAAAATTTCAAGGATCATTAAATGAGCTTGTTATCAATTTTATCCGTATTTTCAGTTCTTAAAATCTCCTAATTTAATTTTACGGGAATCCTCTATATTAGCAGGAATTTCAGATTATACAGAGAATGTGTCTGAGCTTTTTTAAGGGGTTCGTATAAAATTTGTGTGGATTTTAATATATTTTTGATGTTTGGATATTGTCCAATTATTTTAGATTGATAACGAAAAAAAATTTTATTTGGGTGTATAAAAAAAATCTTACATTTGATTATGAAAATTGAGAACCTTCCTGTGTGCTTTTATATAAAAAGCTATTTTTGCATGATTTGGATTACATGATTTGCTTTAAATATTCGTTTCCTTCCGAAAAATGATTCGAAAACCAGAACAAAAAAGATAACATTGAAAAAATGTAAAAACACGTTGTTTTGCCATCTAACTCGTTCAATTTTGCACAGATATTATTGTGTACGATGAATGAAAGATGATTTAAAAAGCAAAAACAGCACGAATAAATATTTAATCAAGCATGAATTGGAAATCGATAGCAATACCAGTGATTGAAATCAGGATGGTTTTCACGAAAAACTTTGAAATGTTTTTGTTTGGGGTTAAGTTCAATCAGGATGTATATTTGGTCTCTATTTTATCATAGAATACACGAAAATTGCGTAGTCTCTTTGATTTACGAGTTTTCGATTTGTTTCATTGGTTTATCAGATTTATGGTTTGAATCCTATTTATGAGATTTATTTTTTGCGAGGAATCACTTCAGTGTGAAACAAATCTTTTTATATCACTCAGTTTTTCATTCACTAAAGTCATTAATTGAATTTCCTGAAAAGTAGTTTCATAGTTCTGGGAAATTAAATCAAACTGGTAACTAATATTCAAATTATTATTTTCATAATATCGAATTCCAGATTTTTTTTACATGCAGAAATGATTCGAATGAAATACAATAGAGATATTGCTCCAAATAAAATTTACTGATTCATCAAATACTACTTATCATTTCCATAAATCTAAATTCAATGACTCTGTATTTTGTGGAATTTGAAGGAATCTAGGATAAATGAATATTGCTTAGTCATGTCTATCAATTTATTTGAAACGATTGGAATAAGTTGTGCTTCCGCATTGGAAAGCCTCCATTGTTTTATTGAAATATAGTCTATATTCAAAAGGAATGTTTTCCAATTTGAATAATGAAATAATGAAATATTTGCCAAGATAAGACGAACAACACTCAATAATGGGGAAACCTATTTTCCGTTCTTTTATCATTTATAGCTCCACTTGTCTATAAAGGACACGCTGAATTGGATTTATTGTCTATATCACAGGGGTTGCAGAAGCTTTCACTTGTAGGGCTTTCTGAATTAGAGTTCTAGAATTGCAGTTGTTAAGAGAGGTATTTATGAAATGAAGAATTATTGTAGTAGTTAATCCACATTACTGCATAAAGGGAATTCTTGAACTCATCTTCATAAATCATACAATTTATGTGGTATAATATACTTAAGTACCGGATCTTCAAAAAAATCTATAATATATCCGTATCTCAGTCGAAAGGGAATAATCTTGAATTATTGATTGTTATATATTTACTAAAGGATGGACGTTATTACACTTAACGTAAATAATGCCATTAGAGAAGATATAACTACTTAAAGGATGATTTATTACAACCTGAAAAAGTCATATAATCTTAACATTAAAGCGCATCCACTGATCTGCTTTTTTTTTACAAGAATAAATTTGATTTATGCATTATTTAGTGTATTGAACTATTCAAATAAATAAATTTGAAGGAAACCTCATCTGAATTGATAAGATAATCGAATAATTCGAAAAAATGTAACCATATTGCATCTTCGAGCTCAATGAATTCCAAATAAATCAATCCTCAGAAGATGCTCAACAATGATTTTATTGTGAATGATTGAAATTTTTTTTAAAGAAGAATTGTAAAATGTGGAGTATATCAAATACCCGAGAGTTTATATGAAAATTGATTGAAAAATACCGAAAATAATCCAAATTTAAGTGTCGCTCCATTTTCGGAAATGTACTCAATCCATTAGACGATTCTTATTGAGCAAATGTATACTTTATGATCATTTATATGCGTATGAGAATAAATGAAAGGATTGTATCATTTATCAAAGTAAATACGTATTTAACATTGAAATTGTGCTCAATCAGCTTAATATGAGTTGATATGAGTTCATTTGCTTGAATATTTTCAATAATTTACCCGGTGTTTGCTTTATATATGACATCTCATTTTGAGTAAAATACTCTCAATACTTTTCTATGTGTTAATTTAATCAAGTTTTAATAATGGACAGAAATTGCTTTACTTAAAGAAAAAAATTGTAGAATTAATTTAAAGAGATCTTAAAGGTTATGCCAAAAATTAACGAGCTCCCTGACAATAACATTATTTTCCATACAAACTGTTGAAAATAAAAATGCAAAAATATGTTAATTAAAATTGCTTTTATTTCCAAGTGCCCAAGAGGATGAAACTTTTGGTACACGAAAATACTAAGCAGCTTATACTTTTGTATGTACTGAGATTTTATTTGCATTCAACAATTAAAAATGCTCAAAATTTAAAAATACATTATCATTTTTTGAGGATTCATTTATATTTTGGCTAAGTTTTGAAAATAATTCATCAGTTGTAGCATCAGTTGATAAAAATTCTTTAAAAATTTTAATAGCAGCTTTGACTTTCCTATCAAATCTTTTTATTCCTTAGAGATATTCTAGATAACTCCCAAATCATATTACCATCAAAAATTTGGACTTGCATAATAAAGGATGTGAAGAAGAAAACTTATAGCAAACAAAACAATTCCAAATTCCAGCTAACAAAAAAAAGTGGAAAATGTAAATCAAGCTCTAAATAAAACATTTTTCACTCAAAACTGTAACCGAAATGAAAAATTACTTATTCAAACTTTTTTCTCGCTGCCTCCTCCATACGCTTTTTTCAACTTTTCTGCTGTATATGTTCCTGTATGATGAATGAAAAGGCTGAAAACTGCACAAAAATGTGTTGAATGTAAATTAATTGTGAATGAATTGTCCGGTTTCTGTTTTTTTGTGATCTTTTTAACGACCACATATTTCTCTAGAAACATCAAATTTGCTTTCACAACACACAATTTAGATCATAAACTAGAAAAATAGGAGCAGATGCACATATTTTTAACCGAAACCTCTTTTTTGTCGTTTATTTATGATTCCAATAAATTTTGATGTGAAACAGGACATTTATTTTTGAATATAAAAATGGTTATTGTAAAACTAATATCTTTTCAGGAAATTGTGGGTTTGAAGTAATGTTTTGAATTAAAATCATTCATGAAAGCCAAAATTAAAATTACATTCTCAATTAGATGCTACTCTTAGAGTTTGCTTAACTAATGCCAACTGATTAGTATCAAAAGTGAAAACTCCAATTTTAATTGCACAAAGTATTTATATACACACAATTCAGTTATATCTCTTGCAAATCCTGTCTTTGCTTCTGTATTTCCATTTGCGTAGTTTCAAATGCGATATGTTTGCCAATTTTGAAATTTTAGCTTGCTCAATTATTCCAATTGCTCACAAATTCAAACTTTAAATGGAAAATGTGAACCCCGAATAGGTCATTGTTCATTATTTCCCTTGAACCGGAGCCAATTTAGTTTTAAAGTATTGAATTGACAAACATTTTAGAGCACTATATTTTCATGGAAAGTTGCTTTATCTTGCTTCAATAAAATTAAAGATCGACTAAGAATAATCGGCAAAAAAATGAACATTATTTAACGATAAGAACGAAAGAAAGTATCCAATGAAAACCCAATTTTACTTTATATCACGTAATTCCACCCATTAATTTGTAGGTCTTGTTCTGTTTCCACAATTATTTTAAAATTTATTGTTAACATTTTGTGCGCGATATCGATTCATTTCAGTTTCATTAGAATGATATTCTGCTCTCGTGCTTCCAATAAAGATATTTCCTCAATATTTTTAACAATTCAATTTCCCATTTTGGATTAAAATTAAATTGAATATTTGAGTGAGAGAGAAATGTAAAATGAAGCTTTTGCGAACTGCATGCAGTAAGAAGCTTATACAACATTAAAAAACACTGTAGATTATCTGAATTTTGTATATTGCGAATGAAAGTTTTCTGATACATTGTATTAGTTATTGTGAAGTTCAATGCATAACTTGTCAACAATAAATTTTATAGAAGTAATTAAGCCAATTTTTTAAATAGTTAAGAATTCCGTATGTTGTGTACTGGTAGCAAATTGTATAATAAAGTTTTTAATTTTTTCTGTTTTCATCAGAATCATTTTATTGCTGAGTGTAGTGTTTTAACATTGAAGTAAAATTACTCCTGCTTACTTGAGATTTAATCAAATACTTTGAATGTGAATATCAAATATGTTGAAGTTCAATTTTTGAATATGATAAAATCATATTTATCAGACAGTTTTAAATGGAAATTATGTATCAAAAAGTCTTATTGCATTGTGCGGCATCCAGCCAAACTAGGATAATCACACCATTCACGTGCTTGATGCCAGTGCTGTCCAGCTGGGCAGTGATGTTCAAAAGCAAGACCTTGATCACATTTGAAGAATCTAGAGCAATCGGTTGGATGTCCAAGATGAACGACATTACGGGTGACTGTCATTGGGCAACGTGCATCTGGGGTTCCAATTAACTCTGGCTGAGGCTGAGCAGGAGCAGATGGCTGACCAGTTGGTCGCACATAGTATCCTGGTGGAGCTCCTGGAATTATTGGCACAATTGGGGCATTTGGCCTTGCTGGATCAGCGGTTGGTCGAATGTAAAATCCTGGTGGTGCTCCCGGAATCTGTAAGATAAATTAAATTTTAGAGCTTTATTCAGAAGTAAAAAGCAAAGACTTTTTACGTGTCCTGGTCCTGGTACAATAACGTTTGCTGTTGGGATGTTAGATGGAACTGTAGGTACAATAACTGGCGCTCTTGGAGCATTTACGCTACTGGTTACCGTTGGAGCTGTTGGTCTAGTAGTTTGAATTGGTGCATTAGGGTTTGGAGAAGTTGGATTTCCTGGTATTGGTGGGGCGGGATTTCCTGGCATTGGTGGGGCGGGATTTCCTGGCATTGGTGGGGCGGGATTTCCTGGCATTGGTGGGGCTGGATTTCCTGGCATTGGTGGAGCTGGATTTCCTGGCCTAAAAATCATCATAAATTGTTAGAGCATGAGAATTGTATAATATCGAATTTATCATATAAAAAATTACTTACAAAGGAGGTCTTACTGTTGCTGGTCTAGCTGTTGTAGTACCACCGGGTCTTGGAGGAGGATTCTAGTTTTAAAATAAAAATAGTTATAAAAAATAAGAAAAAAGAAAAAAAAAAAAGTTTGGGTGAAATCAAGACTTCACAACTTTTTGTTGCCAAAGTAAAAATGCCTCAAAAAAGTTACAAAAGCTTTAAAAAATAAAAAAGCTTAAAAAAGCTTAAAAAAGTACTTTAATGATAAAAGTCTGAAGTACTTTAATGATTGATTTTAATTTTTAAATCACAAGGAATGAGGTTCTATTATGTTAGTTATTGGTTTTTCGAAAGCTTCAGATTTTAAAAGCTTCAGAGCTTAAAATTTTAAATAACTAACGTTTTGAACTGGGCGTGTTGGTGCTTGAGGCCTGGCTGGAGTTGGTGCTGGTAAACGAGTGGGTGCTGCAGGAGCTCCCTGATTTGGATTAGGTCTGACTGGCGGTTGAGGCCTTGCTCCTGGAGCAGGGGCAGGTACAGATCCACCAGGTCGAGCTGGAGCTTGAGGTCTAACTGGAGCTGAAGGAGAAGCTGCTGGTCCACCAGGCCGAACTGGGGCTTGTGGCCGAACTGGAGCTGAAGGGGATGCTGCACCTGGTCTGAAATTTTTCAGAAAATACCACTTTTTCAAAACATTTTCGAAAGTTTATAAATTTCAACTCAAGATTCATTGAGTATTTTGTTTGGAGTATAAACAAATGAGAAAAGTTTCCTTTTCCGTTCTTTTCGAAATGGTTCTTCTTATGACGTGAAGTGGCAAGCTACAAAATATCACATAAAGTCATTCTTATAAAACGTAATAAGTCGTGTCTCCAAAAACTGTTGCGACTTAGCGATATATACACGACTTTGTAATGGAAGGAACCATTAATTTCAGTGCAGTTTTTAATCTAATTTGCAGTAATTGAGTTGATTTATTTTTGATTGAATGCAAAATTAAAATCAATCCTTCAAATTATTTATTCACAAGACATTTTTAATATTTTCACAATTCACTATACATTTATTATTTCACTACCTTATTGGTGCAACAGGCCTAGGTGGAGCTTGTTGAGCTGCCACAATGGCAACTAAGGCTAATGAAGCCAACACAAACAGAATTTTCATTTCACTAATTGTTTTAATCCCTTTTTTTGTTTGCACTTTTTGCAATAAATTTGGTTCTTATTTAAACTTCTCGTTTTTATTATTCTTCACGCTTTGCTTCAAGAAACTGAACGAGGTGCTTGCCGCTTCTTGCCTTTTTATGTGGTTGGCCATTGTTATCTGTGGCTGTACTTGTTTTGCTGATAAATATTATTAATAATAATATTAATAATTGAGTTTTTTAATCTTTTTCAGGTAAACAGAAAAGTACATCATACGCGTACACTTTTTCTGAGTAGTTATTTCTCTCCGACTTCCTGAATGATGACTATACTATCTGTTTCTGATGATCTTTTTTTGTCACTTTTTAGTCATTTCCTATGTTTATTTGTATTGCGCTGGTCTTTATCTTAATTGGTCATAATTGAGTTCCACTGTAAAGAATGTATGTCCACTATCAAAGCAAGATCAAATATTGCTTGGCGGTAAAATGAACATTCATTAAATATAATCAATTATATTTAAAGATATTTCAATTCTTAAAATTTGTTGCAAAGAATTTAAAGTGTTTTGATAATGTTAAAGTTTACGAATCTGATTTACCACATAAGGTACTTTTTTTAAAATTTAAAATTATATTCAAATAATAATAACATTTTGTGCATTGTTTCAAGATGAGTAATATTTTGATCATGTTAACAAGATTGACAACGTGTAATTGATATTGTAAAGCGGATGTACACAAACAGACATCTGCTACACAACTTTTATCTTTACAGTAAGTTTTTGAACTGATGGTCTATATATATTAGTATATTATTATTGAATGAACTGAAATATCGAAAACAATTTTCAAATAAATTGTTGGCAATTCAAAATAAATATTTTTGGACACACATTTACAATTATTAATAAAATAATATCTAACCAATAGAATACATGAAAAATATAGCAAAATTTTAAATTTAAAAAAATGAATGTAGCTTATTCATTTGCTCTGGATGTGACTTTCAAAACATTTCTTGTACATTCAGAAATATTTACCCTCTGTATAAATCAATCAAATTACTCAAACGAACGGGTAGAGTTAATTAACTGCGAGCAAGTCAATCTTGTGTGTAAAGAATATGGCCAGGATTAATTGGAGTATAATTAATCCTCTGGCAGAATTTTCATGAGAATACTTTTTTATACAATATACATCTAGTATAAATAGACCAAGTTTTAGCTGATTAATGATATTAATGTTTGCACATTAAAACGCCTTCTTTTGCTCTAGAATTTCTAGTCTCTGAACCATAGATTCAACTGGAAAAAAGAATATGAATTTTTCTTAAGTTTCTCGTTAAAAATGAAAAATGACAAAAGCGACAGAGAAACCGCATAAATATTAGCGCCATGATCTATTATGGCGATTTGCATGGAATCATCGCTGATTGATGAGAAGGAAAAATCTAAATAAAAGCTTTTTGATTATCGTTTGTTCTCAAGCACTTATTTTTATTGGCTTCAACAAAAACCACGAAAAAATAGACTTTTTCGATTCATTTGAGATGAGTATACATTAAACAAATACTGTTAAAAAATTATTTCTTGGTTATTGTAACATATGTTAGACAAATGATTTGAAATAAGAGTTCTAAGCGTAGAAAATTCACCGTAAAATATTCAGGATCTCATTGACATGACTTCTAATATATGGGCTAGATTTAATAATTGGTTATAGGTGAAACAGGTGAAATAGTTAGAAATTCTTATTCAAAATAATTAAAACAATTTTTTACATTCCCATTCCATTTCGAAAAATGTAATCTAGCTATTCCAAATCAATGCCCACACAAATTTTAACCTATTCACTGCAATTTACTTATTGAAAATTCCATAAAGCATTATTCATGCAGAAACATGTAACCGCATAACATATATTATCAAACATTGTTTGGCAAAATACCAAACTTCCGATTTAACCATCGTATATAGTGAAATTGTAAAATTCACGCTATTTCATTCATTTCAGAAGGATTACTGTATTTTGATTAAACAAAATTGTAAGCTTTTCATATTTACAACAAAAAAAAAACAAATAGTTGAAAGCTTTACTTGATAATGTATAAAAATAAATATTTCGGATCATGTTGAATTATTTTCGAAATGTTTGTAAATAGACTAGTCACTAGACACTTAGACAGTAACATTTGAACATTTAAAATAAATACATTCATTCATAATTTTGGTGAGCCATGGATTCAATGTAAAAAGGTAACAAGTAACATCATAAATTTAAGACTTTGAATGAAAACGCCTTTCCCTAGTTGCAAACCGGAAGCAGACATATTTCATCATAAAATAGAAAATAAAACGATGTCCTTTGTGAATAATTTTTCGACTTAATTCTTCCTCCAGGGAGTATTTTATTAGCATAAATAAAAGCAAAAAATTTTCATGGTGGTGAATGAACTCATAATCACAAAGATAAGCTAATAAATAATAAATTTCTCATTAAGGCTTTACAAATATTTTCTTGTTAGCAATCTTTTATAAGGCAATTTTTCATCCTGGCAAAGCAAAAAAGTGGTGAGATTCAAAAGAGCTCTGTACTTTTTATCGTTACATTAAATAATGTGTTCTGAATTTTTCAAATGCAAATGATGCAATAAAAAGCTCATGCTTCAGTCTACATATTTTGTTTTATTTTCTAATGGTGAAGCAGAATGAGTTGAAAGCAAAAAACGCAATGTTTTATTTGAGTTTTGCTATTTATAAGATTTTTAAATTACATAGGAAAACGAGTATAAAAGAATTTTTTTCGAATAAGCATTTCGTTTGTTTTGTAAAATGAAAATTTTTGATAAATAAGATTACTATCATTATTTTAACAAAAACACTCATAAGGATTTTCTTCACCTAAAAACAAAATTCCTTATTCAAAATAATTTTTTTAAATTAGGGCATTTTAATTGCTTTATATAATTAATTTGTAAAGTTTGAGAAGGTTGTCGGAATGTCTTGAATATTAATTTACCTTAATTAATTTTGGTATTTTATAAAATGGAAGTTGGGGTTGAGTGATGAATAATTAATAACCAAATAAAACAACACTCGAAAAGAAACTGGGATAAGATTAAATCAGGTAAGTTTGGCATTATTCTTTCATTTTGTGGGAAAGTTTGGGCTTTTATTTGTGTCAATGAATTATTTATTAAAATTTTCATGCTGATGAGTGCAAATTTAATTAACACTAAAAGCTTTTTAGTTTCGAGCTACGAGTGAGATTTTACCAGACAATATTTTCACATTTAAATAGATTTTCTCAAGTCAATGAAAATGTTTCTTTCTGTATTGCAAAAACTGTATATGTTAAAATTTACAAGTCTGTTTGCAATCAAGATGCTTACCACAACAAATTTCAGCAAAAATTGAAGATATGTGTATGGAATTTCCATACACACAAAAAATGATAAAATTTGTGAGACTTAAAAATATTTGGTTCAATTTGTTCCGCTATTATAATTGTGTTTTTATTTTGAAATTCTAATGTTCTAAAATATAAACGAATGTCAAAAATCTAAAGATAAAAATAAAAAACGTTGGCTTTGAATTTCATTGCTGTCAGTTGAGAAATTTTTCGCTCTGGCGAAAATTTCAAGAAAAATCGACTTTAAGGTGTCCATCAACAATTATCTTGGCATGAAAAACTTTGGTCAACACACTTGTTCCGGTGGAAGATGGAGTCCGCTGGAATTTTGTTAGAATAACAACAAAATATTTTTTACTACTGAAGAAGCAAGGAAAAGCTTCCAAACCTGCTCTCTATAGTCTATCATGGAGAGGTCACTACTGATTTAAAGCAAGGACCAGCTAGGAATAACTATTACTGTGTAGCAAGGAAAAGCTTCAAACCCCGCTCTCGCAAGAGACGTAACTGATTAAAGCAAGGAAAAGCTTCAAACCCCGCTTTTGCAAGAGGCGTAACTGATTAAAAGCAAGGAATAAAGCTACCAAACCACAACTGAATGAAGAGGCAGAAGATGGTGCCAGCCATCAGAAGTTTCTTTTAATTATTATTGATTATGTTATTGTGCAAGTTTTAATAGCCTAGTTGCTGAAAAACTTAATAAAATTCAAATTAACTAACTAAATTAACTAAAAATATCTCGAGGAGTAGAATGAAATTTGTTGTTGACTATTTTGCGACACAATTTCTTGTGTTGACTATGTGTGTCAAATATGTGGATAATTGTGTAAAGAATATAATATTATTGTGCTTTTCGAGATAAATTCTTATTACTGTAGATTCAATGGATTTGTCATATTATTATCACTCATCAATTTGTCTCTGTTTTATTAAGTTGTGCTTTGAGACAGATAATTGTTTAAGCCTCATTTAATGCGTTTGATATGGTTTGTCACGTTGTCAGATCGATGGCTTTTGAGTTGGTGATTTTGAATTCAGATTCTAGATTGAGTTAATATGATTTAATGTTAGACGTACATGTTAAAAAGAGTGTACTTTAGATCAGGCATGACGAACGTGTGGCACATTGGCACAAGTGGCACTATACCATTTAAAAGTGGCACTATACCATTTAAAAGTGGCACTATACCAATTGAGAATAATGCGTACAATAATAAGTATAATTCATTTTTTTTGATCTAGGATTCATTGAATTTTTTTGAATTTTGCCCGTCATTATCGGTTTTTGAATTTTGTTCGTTATTATCGGAATTGCATGTAGAATTATTTCAATTATGTAGTTCTTGTTATTTGATGAAAATTTATTGACAATGAATCATAAAATATGATAGCACATTCCATGATATCTGGGACAGAAAAAAAGCACCATGATATTCGGGACACTCACGAATTTCTTACTTTCCGGAAGGATTTTTTGATTTCTACTAAATCGAAAACAAACATTATACTAATCTCTAACTATCTGCTTTTACAAAAGTCAATAAATTCTTCCGGAAAGTAAGAAAATCGCGAGTGTCCCGAATATCATGGTGCTCTTTTGCTGTCCCAGGTATCATGGAAATCAAATGGATGGAAAGTGCGATTTTGAAATCAAAAAGCGAAAAATACAACCGCAAAAAAAATTCAACAATGATCAAGCGTTTTAATGTGTTGTTTTAATGATAGAATTAGTAGGATTATTCCAAAATGAACTTTTAAAAAGGTAATGTTCATGAAGTCAGCTTGAGTTTGTTCGAAAATCAAGAAATTAAAGCCACTCAAACTGACATTAGATACCATTTTACATATGAATTTGGTGCAGTAAAAGCTCCACGGAAAGGTGTCCACCTTAGAATTACCTCCATTCTAAAATAATATTTTGATTTCTATCAAATAGAATTTCAAGCTAGGATACAATCTTCAAATTCTATTTGGTAGAAATCAAAATATTATCTCAGAAAGGAGATATCTCCACCTTTCCGTGGAGCTTTTACTGCACCAAACTTATATGAAAAATGCTACCTTAAAGCTACAAACTCGACTCCCTGACGAAAACATGATCAATGAGCTGTTTTTCACATTAAAAAATTGACCAAAAAAATAGTGAATAAGCCTTTCCTTGAAGAAAAATTAAAATGATCGGATATAAGTATTTTGGCCTAAAAGAAGTATTTTGAGATTGTATTTTAAATCATATCATATTTAAAAATTTTATCGATCCTCCTGGTTTTCGCAAAATATAACGATCTTTTTTCAAAAAAAAGATAACGATCCTTTTTCAGAATATTATACGAATAAAGATGATGACAGATCAATGCATACTTGGATGGTGGCACTTTTTTATTTTTTTTTGCACAATTTTCAAAAAGGTTAGTCATGCCTGCTTTAGATAATAATGCTGTAAATGACAGGAAGAGCCACATTTTTCATTGACAAGGTTGTTGTCATTAACAATTATTTTCAATGCAATCTCATTATAAATTAGCAAAAAAATTGATTTTTATTTAAAGTTTAAAATCAAATTATAAAATTTAAGCTTCAGTAAGAATCTATGTTTCATAAGTTTCATCTAAAATGGTATTTTGCGAACAAAATCAGCGACCTTTGTCTTTCATAAAATCATAAAATCAACCCAAAAACCTTTTATGGATCCATAAATCAACGAATAAGCCTCATTTATTGCCATGTGTGAATAAGTAAAACCATAAAGTTTAGAAACAAAAAGAAAAGTTCTCCGTTCTTCATAGTTTCGTTATACTGTCTCAACAGCTTTTGCTAGCATATTCGAGTCAAGAGGAATAAATTTGATTAAGGTACGCACCTTTTTCATGCCTAACAATCTACCATACTAAAGTATTGGACTTTTATTTGTTTTATTTGCTAAATTGTAATGAAAATCTAGCAATATAATCAGGATTGGAACTTCAGATTATATGTATTTTAAAAGTTGCATTTTGTGGTGAAATTGGTGTATGTTAAAACAATTCAAAAGACTTATAAATCCATATTTATACGTAAAATTTGTTTGAACATAATGCTCAGTATGTTTTCTTTAAAATTAAATTGCCATAATCAACAAAAAATTCATAATACTTTGTAACAAAATGAGCTTATTCTCAAAAAAGGCACAGCAACAAGCAAATTCAAAGTAAGTAGCTATTTCTGATGCAATTTCAATTGTAATCTGAAAACCTGAACATAAGTACCTCGGTATAATAAACAGAAATAAAAAAGCATTGAATTGTTTCTATGACGCTTCAAAAAGTTTCGTGTATTCCACAAAAAGCAAGTTTGCATTTCTATAGAAATTAACCCAGCAAAAAAATAATGAATAGAAAACCAGCTATTACAAATGAAAGCATGTATGGTAATATAGCTTGTTATAATAAAATTTAAATTTTGATAACTACTTAACAAACTCATCAAGTTCTCGTAATACTATTATCTGAACTAGAATTTAATTCACCACAACCCTGCACTTCATACACATTCAATATTGCTGGTAACTCACATGTGGCCAAATGAAATAACTATGTTCAATAAAATAAATGAATTCCTAAAACTTCTAAGTACCGAATTTTTATTTTATTATCATTTATTACTTAGGGGAAACAGGAACTGCAAAGAAATTTATTACCCATGTACTATTATTTTAACATTTTACATCCAATTTAATGTGAAAACCTTTCTTTTTCTTAATGCTATATTTGTAACAGAGTGAAAATAGGCCTGAATTTAAAATAACGTGACAATAATTGTCAACCATGGCATCAATTACTTAAAAAATTATAAATTTGCTATTGGAGAAGGTTTTGCTTTAGTTTTTGGTTGCGATCTTCAAATTCTAAAGTTGAAAGATGATTTTACAAGTTTTCCAAAGAAGCTCTTATGTTATCCCTGTTGAGTACATTTAAAAGCTTTTAACGATTTCATTTGATTTTTAAATGTAAATCAGAATTCCTTTAAAAAAAAGATTCCTTTCTTGATCATGATTTCATGATTTTGCGTTGTCAACTCTGAGTGGCAAAAATATCCTTTTCTCATATTATCTTATTACAAGCACGAATTTTGAATGCAGAAATTACAGAAAAGGTTTTCATTTCATAAGAATCTAAAACGGTTCGAATGAAGGTTCACCGATTTGTAAAAAGCTTTTACAGATTTATGTCAGCGTTGCAATTTATCGTGAGATTCAATACGAAGATTATGCTTCATAAAGTATCCAAAGCTCTTCTACTGGCAAAAACTCAAACAATTTTAAGCTGGGAAGTCACGTATAAACCATTCATAACTTCGTAATCGTATAAGTTGACGTTAATCTTTACAATATTCAATGAAGGCTCTTGAAAGGGTTCATTTATTTGAAATTTTGAACATTTTATTGTTCGTGAAAGTGAACTGTATTGTTTTATTTCTTGATTTTAATCATTAACAATTGTTTCAGACCATTTAGAAAAGGTTATAAGAAATTGCCGAAATATAATAGAATTTGAAATAGCTTCAATAAAATAATGTTGAATGACAATTTTATACATTAGGGGCGGCTCATGTAGTACGTATTAGAAAACGGCACCCAATCCTCACCTCCTCTCTTTTCCAAACAAATCAAAATGTTTTTAATATTTATGTAAAATTTCCTGTTTTCATTTAGAATTTCGATTAGGTGTATTTCGATTAAATTTTATATAACTCTTAAGTCATGGCAACCTAGCAATTGCAACAAAACATAGATGGCGTCTCCATGGTAATCATTATATTTTTATTTGTTCGACATAACATAAGAATATTTCAAAATTGTTTAGTAATGGATGAGCCTTTTGATATACCAGGTAAGTTTAGCCAAAAGTCTTTGTCTTAAAACAATATACTAGTAAGAAAAACTAATAACTTACAACCAATTTAAAGTAAACATCACAAATGACCTGGAGAAGAAAATTGCTGAGGCTTTTTTGATTTTTGATCATCACGATAACAAAACAGTGGATATTCGAGAGATTGGCTCAATCCTAAGATTTTTAGGTTGTGTTCCTTCGGAAGCTGAGGTAAGTGAAGTGATTGCAGCAACTGAGTTTGAAGACTCCAATGGAACAGTTCATCTCTCCAAATTTTTGCCACATGTTCATCAGATTTTAGTGGAGCACAAGTAAGGTTTATGTCGGTCATAGAAGCAATAATAACTATTAACTTTTTGAGGATGGAACCAGCAGCCCCAGAAAAACTATTAGAAGCATTCCAGGTGCTTGATCCTGAAGGCAAAGGATACGTCACCAAAGACTTTATGACTAGAATAATGCTGGAGGAAGGTGAGCCATTTACAAATGAAGAATTAGAAGAGATGATGGCTACTGCAGTAGATTCGGCCTCCAATGTCATTCCTTATGAATACTATTTAAATCAATTGATGGTAACTAATATATCAAATAAACTCCATGCACTTCATAATCCTACAATATGCACTTAAAAAACAGCACGAGCCCAAGCCTTCCATTTACGATTTAGCTGAAAAATTTCCACTACCCCCAATACAAAAGAAAAATCGAAAAAATTTTACACACCCCTCAACACGCAAAAGAAAGTCAATGATAGCTGATAGAGCTGAGAAGCATTTACAAAAACTTTTGAATCAATAAATTTTCCTTGTTTTAGGTGGACATTTAAAGCTGAATAAATCTAAATTCATGTAACTGAACAAAGTTTAATTAATTAATTAATATGTTGTGGAAAATATTAGCAAAAAATACAATTTCCATTTAAATTGAATGTATACAAAAATTAAAATAAAATAACAGAAGCAAACCGCCATATAACCTATCTGAGCTAAAATTACCTCCAACACAATGATTCAAAGATAATTCTCAAACAAACTTCTAAGAATTATCAGCCACCCACTTATCATCCTATTAAAGTCTAATTAAATAAACATTAATTAAGAATCATAATATTACATGAAAGAGTTTACGAGCGACATAATTAATCATTTCAAGCCGCACATGATTATGATGTTGAATAATGGTAAAGAAAATTGTGCTGAGCCACAGTTTTGAGTTTTAATGGAGGGATATTGAATGGCTTAATTTAAATTATTCTGTAAGGTGAGTTCTGTAAATTACAGATTATGTTGGGATATTCAAAGGATCAATGAAAATATCTTATCATAGACCAGACAGGCAAATCCAAAGTTAGCACCATTCATGTCTTCCATATAGAATCTGAAACTGTGCAAATGTCCTTTTGAAATCTGGATGCAAACATTGCAGGCAAACCATGTTGACATAGGGTATGCAGACACATTATATACATAGATATATATTATTCATAGTTTATTCAAGCTGAAGAAAAAATTCTAGCTTTTTTGATTTATCTACATTTTTCATGTCGTTTCTATGCTATAGAAATGCTTGCTATGCTTTAGTTATTCTGGAACGCTTTGCTTTTCTATACATTTAATTATTGTGCTGTGGTTAAGTGTGCCTTTACAAGCTAGTGGCTGTTTTTAATCTACAACACATAAAACCAATATAAGGTAAGTAACTGCCTAAATGGATGATGTTGAATAAAGAAATTATGTGCAATAATTAAATAATTCTGAAATCTAACTTTTCCTCGTATCAATTCAGGTAATAATAATTTACGATAAATATCAAAAGAATTTTATTACAAAAATATTGTTAAAACATGGAGATTAATTAACTTTTTAATTATATTCAAAACACCCAAGCTTTCTTTTTAATTATGTACGAAAATTGTATGAACATTTTTTTGAATTAAATTTTATATTCACTATAAACCAAAAAAAGAACAAATATAATCTTAATAAAGAAGCTCCACCAAAATTTTCAACTTAATGAGTTTTGTTTGCAATGCTTATATACAAAGCAAAAGCATTGTCTTGGCAGTAAATGCGGGATACGCTTTAAAGACTGCAGTAAACTGAGAAAACCTAATTCTCTATTATATCACGTAATTCAGTAATTATTTTGTTAGTCTTATTCTGTTTCCACAATTATTTTCAAATTTATCGTTCACATTATCGCGCAAAATTGACTCATCCCGTTTTAGAAGACTGATATTCTGATCGAGCTCTAGCTCTCTATCTTCTCTGGATATTTTTTAACAATTCAATTTCCATTTTCGATTACAAATAAATTGAATATTTGATTGAAAGCACCATAAAGTATGTTTATTACGTGGAAAATTGATAAGAAATTGCAAAGTAAAATTTATTGCAAGCGGATAGAAAACAGATTGGATGGAAATTATTTCTGTGGTTCGTCACGTAATCGCAATAATATTGAGCCTTGCTGTTTTTAGTGAGAGATGATTACAAGATCATTAAGAGCACCATGCTTTAGAATTTTAATCGAAATATTATGTTTTTGATGATTAATTGTTGTTGAATTCTATCAATGAAGTTTTTTCCAAGTTTTTTACTTTATCTATGGCATTTACGCAAATGCAATTAAGTGTCAACAGAATAAATTTTAGTTTGTTAAAATTTTAATCTTTTAATTACATTTAATCATCTTTTTGATAAATGATAATTGATATCAATCATATGATAATCAGTAGAATCTCATTGCAATTTTTTTTTGTGTGAGCTATTTTAAAATCACGAATTAAAAAACTGTCTTCACTGACTATAATAAGATAGATAAGATACGATGTTAATCACCATAAAAGAGTATATAAATGAGGAATTTACAAAAATTTGTTCAAGTTTGTATTATAATGTTTAAATTGGAGGTTCTGTTTACATTGTCGTTAGTGGTGTTTAGCTCCGGTAATAATAATATTTTTTGAACGAACGTGTAGTGAATAAATTAATTTATGAAAATCATTTATGAAGTTCAATAGATAAATTGCAATTTTAATTTCATAATGAAAATTTCATATTGATTAGCTTTGGACACACGACAACTCGCAACTCCAGGCCAAGTGCCATACCATGCATCAATTCGTACAAGCAACACTCATCTAGGCAGTGGAGCAATCATTGGTGATCGATGGATATTAACGAATGCTCAAATAACAGTGAATAGAGTACAAAACGCTTTAAATATAGTGGTTGGAGCAACTCATAGAACCATTGGTGGAACTTTCATGCAGTCGGTCAGAATTCATATTCATCCTATGTATGATGATCAATCTAGATCAAACGACATTTCATTGGTGCAAACTGGCCAAGTTATAATGTTCAATGCTCAAGTACAACCAATTCGCGTAGGATCAATGTTTGCTGGAAATGGAGTGCCAGTCTTAGTCAGTGGATGGGATATGCCTACTTTCAATCCTCTTTCACTTGCAACACAAAATTTGCGAACGATTACTAACTCAGAATGCATGACAAGATTAAGTGCAGCTGGAAGTAATCCCGAGAACGTTTATGATAATACTATCTGCACAATCACAATGTCAGAGACTCAAGCAGAACTTTGTATAACTGATGGAGGCGCACCTTTGGTAGGTCGTAATGAACTTGTAGGAGTCAATGCATGGGTATTTGGATGTGCAGCAAACTCACCAGACATATTTACTAGAGTTGAAGCTCATCGACCGTGGATTTCATTGGTTACAGGAATTGTTTAAATTTTAAAAATTTCACACAAGCCCTTTATAATTTCATTTTGTACTCTGGTTTAATCGAGGGTTTAATCTTTAAAAACTGCAATAGTGTTTAGCAGAATACATTCCTATGGACTTAGATTGATAAACGGGAGAATATTTTTGTAATACGTCAATCAGTTAAGACCCGAAATTTTATGAATATATACTAATTGAAAAACCTAGATACTACAACTACAAATTTATTTTCATTATCTGTAAAACACGCATTGTCAGAACGTTTTGATTATTATTATAATACACAACATTTTTCTTTTTGAAGCACAAAAAAATACCATGTGAAAAATTATAACAATAGTCATAAAATAAATACGTGTCCTTTCATCATTTCCACTTAACTCAGACAAACTAGATTTTCATTTGATTCAGAAATTTCTTTTTGTACCTATATAGACATGAATGCGATCATTCCATTTATTAAGTTATTAAATAAATATCTTTAAAGTAATAGCCTTTAACACAACAAAAACTACATCATATTTATAACGTATGCTAACAAATTTATAAAAATGAATTTTTTATGATGTTTGAAAAACGCGAAAAAAACTACGAATTTTTCGAGGATTTACATCTTTCACTCAAATTGTTAGTTTGAATATTTTATCTTGTACATAAAATTAAATGCAGGATGTAAAACCAGGTAGCATGCTATCATTTAATTCAACATAAATCTTTAATTTAATATTTTCCGGAGGCGTTCGCAAATTTGAATACTGTATATTTATAGTGCAAATTGTAGAGCAAAAAAGTGACACCAAGAAATAAATTGCAGTGATAAAAACGCTATTAAGTTTGCGCGTTAAATTATATTTATTATCTAGCTGTGAGCTTTTTCAGGTATTTACGTGACATTTATTTGAAAACTTGCACAGTAGAATTTCCCTGAATCAATTGAAATATATGTAATTTTTATCAGCAAAATGTACTCTTGCTAATGGCTTCAAGTTGCTTCAAGTTTATTGCAGTTGCGAGGCCATTGCAATTGTTTCTTACTTATTTCACTTAAGCACACAAAATTTAATTGAATTTTTAATGGTCTTTGAAATGGTTCAAGTTTTCCGAAAGAAATGAACGGTTTTTTCGTTACAAATTCGTAAAAATATGAAAATGTATTAAAAGTAGGAAAAAATTTTCTTTCATGTCAGAAAAGTTTTTGACTTTCGGTTATTTATTTAAATTTTTCCGCTTTCCCGTTGGCAGTTGCTGTTGATGTAAATATTGAGATAAGTTAAAAAGTTGTTAAAAAATTAAATGTTTCATTTCATTTAAAAACATTTGCTTGAGGCTCTATTGGAATAGAAATTTTCTGGACATTTCCTTTTTTTTCAATTTGTTGAGAATCTCTTGAATATTGTAATTATAGAGATATTACAGAAAAAAAATGCTCAATTCTGTAAGATAAAATTATAAGCCACAGTAAATTATTTTCTTATCTTCTTTCAGAATATTCTGAAACTTTTTAATGTTAAAGTATAATTACAATTATGAAGGTAAAATCTTCAACTTATTTCTGCAGGATTATTATAATGATTCATGATAAAGTTTGAGACTTCCTTCAGTAATTCACTAATGTTAAGTTTTGAAAAACAACATTATAGTTACTTGGAAAGTTTTCTCAAGTATTAAACGGGAAAATGTGCTTTCGATGAAAACGGCGCGTTTTCAATCTTCCGACTCTGTGTTTATTTTTGGCACTCAATAATATTTTCAACACAATTTACACAAAAACTTTTTCTTGCAGCGTAAATAAATATAAAATTTACTTCCAGGTGCTGCTTTATTTTCTAAAACGTATTCCTCTCCAATTCTCCATAAAATTTAATTTTTCTTGCGAAATGTTAAAGTTTTCATAATTTTATAGCTTTTTGCACAAAAAAAAAGATTCAGCGATTAATATAAGCAATAAGCTTCCATAAGCAACAACCAATGATTTAGTTTTCATTATACTTTTGCCATTGTTTCTGTTAGTGATAATTTTCAGCTGGTGATAAATGGCTGTATCTTTTGTTCTTTTTCATGTAATAAATTGAGAGTGCCAACAAATAAGTTGAATTCAAGGCATAAACTCACCGCATTATTAGATTATTTTATTACCAGGAGCTTTCATGCTTTTAGTTTATCTTGTTGAAATTCTTTATTTATTTTACTCAAATTCTATAGAGCCAGAAAATACTGTGTCATCAAATAATTCTGTTTGCCGATGAAGATGCGAGAATTGGCTTTATTAACCTTTTTGCTTCAGTTTTCCTTGCGAATTACTTTTAAAGGTTAGAGTTTGAAACTTTTATTTTTCCAGATAAATTTTATTAAGCTTATCTTACCTTAGCAAAAACAAATAAAAACACTGGACACAAAGAATTAAGAGAATTGATTCAATTTAATAAAAAATAAACAAATTCTCTTTCAGGTTAAATCGAGGTTATTTTGTGATTTACAGTTTCAATAAGATTGATTATCAATTTGCTGGAAGCTAAAACATTCATTAAAGTAAATACTGTGGTTATTCTCGATAAATTATTTCGAGTGTTCAATCACAACAAATAAAATCTCAGTGAAATAATTTAATTTTATAAAGAATGATAGCACTGTGCTTTATACCGTTGCCACGAACTGCAATAAACCTAGATAACCATAATTCCCGGTAAGCAGTAAAAGAATCCTAGTCAAAATACTTATAGTTTTGCTCTACCTTTCGTATTTGCGAGAAAATCAAATTTTAAGTCTCAGATCAAATTCAAATTGAAAAATTGAAATCAGAACGTGCTTGTCGTTGCCACAAAAGAATCATATTGCTATATGCAAAATATTCCAACGATAAAATGAGGTTACTTGCGATAGAAATGTGGGAAATTCTTCTATGAATTCTTTGTTTTCAGGCATTGTTCAACATTTCGAAAGCTTGTTCAGTTTCAGTAGAAAAGTATTCTGAAATTCTTAAAAATACCACAAATCCACAAAACTAAAGTCTAATTAATGCTTTCTCTTCTATTATATAATCTTCTCATCAATAATTTCTTCTTCAAATTAACTACATTTATTATTAATTGACAGACGAAACCATTAGTATAATTACGATTACCGCCTGAACTTTTAATGATTCCCTAAACGGAAATAACCGACGAAATGTAATGGTTTAGACCAAAGTCTGATTAATTTATAAATGGATTCAAGCGATTTGGCAGCTTGATAGTATCAAAAATGGATCTGCATAATTATCCGGCTGGAGGGAATAATTAAGCTTATTGATGGAATTTAATAATTATTCGACTTTTTAACTGAGATTTAGTTCGTGAAATATTTTCCAGCTTCAATTCTATTTAAAAGTCTACATAATTCGGTAAATAAAAAAAAAACAAATTCCCTATTTGGCACTTATTTGACTGCACTCACAAAAAGAACAACAGTAAGTTACATCATAACATCATCATAAGTTTAAAAAAACTTCCCCCATAATGGCCATTATACCCATTACGGCCAGAAGTCCTTCAAGTTCTATATACAAATTTTCCCACGGGTATTTCAGGACGCGGTGCAAAACACTTGTTTTTGGAGCAGGATACTCAAACAACTTTGGAAAAAACAGCTTGTAACTTCCACAACGTTCTCAAAATACAGAAAAAGTTCTTCAGAGAAGTGGCAATTTATCACGCATTACCTGGTTACTGTTGAAAAGTGTGTTGAAAAAACGCCTCATGTTTCAGCAGGAAAATGTAAAGCATGAAGTATGGCTAAATGTTCTTTATGTTAAGTGAATGTCATATTGTTAGTACTTAATAAATATCAGCTTTTTTGAAAATATTATATATGCTTAAAAATTAATGATAAAGTGAGTTATTTTATTTAGAGTATATATGAGTTTATAATTTATATGAACTGAAGCTTTATTTTTATTTATGAGAGAAAGTTTTTTAAATTTACATAATAGATAGAGGAATATCTTCTTCAAACATATAAAACTAACTTATTTAAATTTTCATTAAAAATACACTAAAAGTTGAGAACAATGGGTAAAGACTATATAAAAAGATAAAAATCTAAATTCTGTGACAGAATTCCAAACTTTACGAGTAGATTTTAAATTCTAAATAAATAACGAATTGCCATTAAGTTCCTCAAATCCCTTCTGTACTTGAAACATAATGTCAGCTAGCTAATGTTGTTTTCTGAAAAGTTGTTTACAGTTTGTCTCGCCGTTAGTCCTTGAAAATAAGCACGACAACTGGATACTTAAATCTTAATTCACTAAGGTTAAAGAACTTGAATCTGGTGTGGACTTGAGACACGTATTCTGAATTCAAGATTGCGGGGAAAAAAACAAGCTCTTGATATAAAATTTGTCGCAAAATGATGTCATAATATGATTAATGATTATATTTGATCTAAACCGAAATTAAACCATAGAAATGATATTTATATAATTTTGTTTGTTTTTCTTACAGCAGTTTTAAAGATTCTCACACAGCTTATATATATACCAAATAAGAGCTAGAGTTTAGAAATGTAGCTTTCAAACTGAGAAAACTTTCCAAGTCTGGTAAATTATATAATTAGATCCAGTTTGGTTTAGCTCTTAGCAAAAACCAACAACTTAACAAAGTCATCTGAACTTCAATTATTTATTTATTTTAATTAGGAAAATTGAGTAAAATTCTTAATTTGCTGATTTTCCAAGATTTGTCATCAACAATATTTACTTTAATACTTTTCCGTAGTACCAGATGAGCTCAAAATAAACTGTAGAGCACAACTAAATTGCATTTTTTTCTTAATTAAATTATTAATACTAATACTTTTGAGTGCACTCTTATCTATTGTATTACCGACTCAAAATATGCTTTCACTAATTATCAGCAAACTAAGAACATGCAAACTTTGTGCACGACATTATTAAACATGACAACAGAACTTTTGAATCCACATTTATCTGAGCAAACAAAGACTTTACTAGAAAAACTTTTAGAGAAAATTCTTTGTTTAAAAATGAAAAGTGTCCAACGTGAAAAACAAATAAATTATTCATACACGAGAGCATGCAATAATTTTGAGCTTATCTATATGCATGATTATGTACCAAAGAAAATAGACCATATTTTTACATGCCAGATTTATGGGCCAAAAAATTGCCAAAAATTATTTTCATTTTTGTGAAACTTCCATAAGTTTAACTTTTCTTTGAGAATTGGTGCCATAAATTAAACAAACTTATTGTTTGTATTAAAACTTGCTGCGGGCATTGTTTAAAAATAGACTCCATATTATTTAGCATAAATTGCCTAATTATTTTTGGATAACAATAAGAAAATTCCTTGTAGCTATATATAATGGAAATCATAAATCATTTTGGTTGAAGAAACATCGAAATGGATTTTAGACAATTTTGTTTTCTCATTCTCAATGAAAATAAGCAAGAGAAATTCCCACATTCCTAAATTGTTAAACATGCAAACAAGAAGTAACATAAAATCATTCAGTCTGAACCAAGATCTTACGATTTTTTTTCACTTAATCAAAAACTATGCTATAAGGAAATTGCCTGGAAATTTACGCATTTTTCACATTTTGATTTATTGTTTTGTTCAACAGAGATTTTGGAAAATTTTAAACATTCTATGAATAATTTTGAAGCAATGCATATAATTTAACCTTTCTATTTAAACAATTCTTTTGTTCAAATATTAGGGAATTTTGTTCATTACATTCCATATATCTGAGTTAAGAAATTTATAATAAATTGTATAATTCAAATGGATAAGAAATTCTACTTGTATTTGCATAAATATCAAGAAATAAGGTTAATTCATTTAAAATTAAATGAAAATACAATATTCCGAGCTTCTTCCTCTCCCACAAGAAAATTTCATGCTAAAGAGAATGCTGCCTGTACCAAACTCTCTCTCGCATGTAACTCAACCAAAAGTTGGTACAATGAAAATACTGAAAGGACTTTCATTCACAGTATCAGTTGAACATAACAGTACAGCACCTCACCTACTCGCGTCTAAACCTGTTTTCAAAAGCTCCTGAAACTAAAATACTTTTTACAGTTTGTAATAAAAGAATAAAAAATGTAATAAAGTGTACCATAACTTCTTGAAGCTTCCGGAACGAGTGAGATACTGAGATACTACAAAAATACTGAATTGGTGTTTTCAAAAATAATAAAAATCTGAGTGAAAAACAAGAAAGGCCATAAAATATATTTACGAGACACAACCAGCAAAATATGAAGAATGTAATAAAATATGTGCTCGAAAATATACGTGTTTATGAAAGTGTTTTAAAGAAGTGAAAATATTGCGAATACAATCAAAACCACAATTACGGATATTGGCGCAAGGAATACAATACTGGAATATTTTTTTTACAAACATTTTTGAAAGCCGGGATTATTGCTGAAGTCTAAGGTGAATAAACAAAATGTTTTATTCTGGGGAAGAATCATTTAAAGGATTATTTACTCTTGATTTCACTGAACGCAAAAATTTGTATTTATTTAAATTATATTTTATTTCCCATATAATGTGTAAATTAGTCTATACCAGAAATTTAGACTTTCATATAATAATATGAAATAATTCTTGCCAAACAGTTTTTGATTTATATTGATCATAATTATTCCCTCCAAAAATCGAATCCCTGTCAAAAAGACAAACACCTACCAGTACCGTTCAAGAAAAAGGTGGAGCTTTTTTTTTGTTCAGACGATACTTGGAATTAATTTTCTGTTTTTATGACTGGGTCAAGCTATGAATTCAAATAGCTAAAATTGAACTTCAAACAATCTGAAAAGCACCAAAAACATCCTGACTCAGTCGAAACTTATGAAATTCTTGTGAGAATTGTGAAAGTTGTACAAACAAAGCACAAAAGGCACAAACTCAGTGGTATTTCTATGAAACTCAGGAATAATAACGAGATTATTTCCTGGATCTTTTCACTTCCTTAATTTTTTATTTATGCAGAATGGATCATCAAATCTGAAATGCCACGTCTTGTTGCCTTGTACTCAACATTTATTATGTGTACCTTTCCTTTTTGTGAGTTTGTGAGAGCTTTTGTGAGGTGCAAGTGATATAACTGGAAGGCAAATTGGAACTCTCATCAAAAGAACCGACTTTTCTAACTTTTTAATGAAAATTTATTTATTTTGTGAGTACACATATTTTTGCTTGTTCAAGTGCAAAAAACAAAATGTTAGGAATACGAAATGAAATATTTGTTCAAGCTGGTGTAGCAATGGGGTGGAACTTTTTACCATTATAAAAATTATGTCAAATTTGAAAGCCGATTTAGGTCAGAGTACTGATTTGCTCCACTCAGATGATGACAAGTCAACAGGCGTGAAAACGGATTTTGACAATTGTATTGAACATAACGTTATCTGATACGTAAAATTTTCCTCCTACACCCTCGTCATATTTATGTAATCAAAGTACTCAGAAAAAAACACAAAAAAACCTATATAGATAAATATATTTTTTTGAAGACATAAATCTCGCATAAATCTATATTTCTGAAAAGTTTTTACAATTTTGCATTAAACTTTATTTTTGCCTTCCAAAACCCTCAATTATTTGTCAGGGGTGAACAAAAGTTTTCATCTCTCGAGCATAACCAGGCCATTTCATATCTCGGTGCTTTCTTTGGCATATTATGACATTTTGATAGGAAACACGGATAAATCCTCAAAAACGAGCAGAACTCTTAAACTGAAAGTGAAAGTTTGCCAGCGAAATTTTTCACCATACCAGTTTCATTGAAATTTATGAGCAGAGACCGAGCCACAAATATTATGCTTTTCTGTCATTTTTCATTAAATTAAATGTAAACATTTTTTATGTCGTTTACGTAATAAATTTTTACAAATTGCTGTGCAAGTTCAACGCAAAAAATTTAATGTGTGGGATTTTCTCGGATTTTCTGCCAAATTTCACCAAAATTTATTTAAATTTAAATTTGCAAGGAAAGGCGGAATAATATGATCCCATATTGCTGTATTGAGCCGTAATCAGAAAAATCCTTTCCAAATTTGATGTGATTGCCTTCAAAGATAAGATACCAACCATTCAATCATTTTTTTGGTTCCGGGTTGAATAAAATTATGTATAAAAGTCAATTCTCAAGTAAAATTGGCAGGATTAATTCTGAAATCAGAAAACTCTTCGAAAGCAGAAAACTCTAATTTTTGAAGACAAAGTTTGGTCGTTGGTAAAGTTCTGTTTCTTCTTTGTTACCAAAGTCCTATTATATTCTGATTTCCTATGTCTTATGCACTGTTATAAAATAATAAATTTTTATTAAATTGTTTTTTCAATTTCTCAGTTAAATTATCTGTGCTTTAACAATTCATCCAAACTTTAAATTTACATCTTTACCCTGAACTTCAATAAAATTTCAAATTACAGAGAAAAGAAAAGTTTTAAACATTTTTGTTAGTGCAAACTCGTTGACGATTAAGTCTTTATTGTCGGTTAGCATCAAGGTTTAGATATTTTGTTTAACCCAATTATTTCCCAGCAAGAAATTCTCTGTTAAAAATGGTTGGAAGTAGAAATTGTTATTATAAAACGAGATCCGAGAGAAAGCCAGACGAACCCAACAAAAATGAATGCCATGAACCGCATTACGATTATTTGCATGAACTCATTGCAGATTTATGTACACAAACAGGAGAACTGTGGATGCTTTGTTTTTGCAACCACTCATTGACTGTTTTATTGCCAAAACTATAAATACAAATTTATTGCTATTTCTGGAACAATATTTACTCGCTATGTAAACTCCACCACTTGAACAACTATCTCGTAATTTATTTGTTCAATAATTTCTGTTTTCCTGTTTCAAAAAGCATAAATCGATGAAATATTATTGAAATATTATTCCCTTGAAATATATATTTATTTAGCAAGGATAGGGAGTAAACTTTACATTTTTATGGATATTCAAATTTTGGGGAATTGATTTGAATTTTTCATATCGTAACAATATTTATTTGAAAATAATATTTTATGAAGGCTTCTTGAATTATATTTATTTATATTTGAGTACTGATGTTTAGCTGCCTTAAGGCTACCATCTCCTGAAATATGTTCTAAATTTTCAATCCTTGTTTTCTCTATTTGCTTGATCTTACAGATTTCTATAAGAAGAGGCTTTAAGCATGGACTAAAAGCTTTGTCTAAAGGCTAGATTACAACAATTCTAAAGGGAAATTCATATTCATTTATGCTGTGTTCCTTACTGCAATTACTCATTTATTTGAGTTATGTGAATTGTGAATCATATTCGATGTAAAGAAAAACAGTAGAATATATTTAAAGAAAAGGAAAGATATTGATCATTGTCAGATTTTATTGCTAAATAAATATTTTTAGGCATGTACATACATAAATGGCACAAGAAAACCAGAAACATTCTTTGAAAAATTATAGTCCAATAAAAAAAACAATACACTCCCCTTTTTATTTTCGGAAGGAATCTTTTCATAAATATTTACTTGAAAGATATATCCGATATAAAAATATTTTAAAAAAAAGCAATACGATCTTAGCTGCCTGAAAGTTGAATAAGAATCTTCTTAGAAATGCTATTTAAATAAAAAAGCTTCAGCTCGCAAACAAAAATGGGAAAAACCCTGTAAAAAAGACAAACTTTTAGCAATAAATAAAATCCCCTTCACAATTCACAAAGTATTTGCAACTAACTTCCTTCAAGCACATTATGAACCTTTCCAAATTCCAATTTAAAATTACTCAGTTCCCACAAACTCACAAATACACAAAGCATTTTTTGTAATAAAGAAGATCATATTTCTAAATCAAATAAACCCATTTTATACTTTCAATTTTCTTAATTACAAAAGTTCTACGAATCGATAAGGACTCAAGTTTTGTTTGTTTTTGCGCCCAACATTTTTTGGTTCTTTAATTGGCTCAATCGAGATGGTGGGAGCTGTGAGTAGGCAATCATTACTGCACAGAATAAATGTTATTACATGTCAATAATTAATAAAATCAAGTAAAGTCAATTTACTGATTAATTTACTGTTCACACTGATCTGGATATGCTTCATGAAATATATTGATTTAGAAACTATAAAAAATTTGAATATAGAGATATTTTTCCAGCAATGCAGACTCTTCCTTATCTGAGTCTCAATTCAGTCCAAAAAAGCAAATGCTCATGAAGTGGCATAATTAAACGATAAAAATTTTCACAGAAAAGAAAAGAAAATAGAATGATTACAGAATTACAGAAGTATAAAAGATTAGTGTTTACTGTTTCAGGCGGAAAAACAAATTTCACTTCAATAGGCTTTTTTCTCCGTTGCTTAGAGCCTTTAAATAAATTTGAAGATTTTAATTTTTGTTGAAACGAAACACCAACGAATTGATAAGAAACACCCTTAAACATTTTTAAAACGAGCTCTGAGTGTTTGTTCGAAACGTATAGCTTTTATCGCTTGTATTAAAGCCGTTGATGCTTGAGAATGATTAAAATTGGGATTTTAATGTTGCAATTTATTTCGTTTAATTTTATGATTTTGTTTACACGTTTTAATGGGGCTTTTTTCAAAAAAGGATTGTTTGAACGATGGATCAAGTTCTTTAAAGTATTATCAAGAAGGATGTAAAATTCGGAAGTTTTATGACAAACGAAAGTCTCATTAAAATTTTTATTCAATGAATAAAAACAAATAAAGATGTTTTATTATGTTAGTATCTTATTTCCAAAGACAAACATTAAATGAATTCATTTAATTGTACTCAATATTCAAATTATCATTAATGAAAAGCTCAAAAAACTTATCGCAGTTATTGAATTTAACGAAACTTTTGAACAAGAATTCATTCAAAACTTCAATTCGCTAAAAGATTGAACGGAAATCTTCTTTAAAAATAACAAAATGAAACTCAAAACTCAAATCCAACTTGAAACTCACTCAAACGGAAATAAAAGGAAAAGTCAATTCAGACAATTTGAATAAATTATGTAAATAACTTGATGCATCTCAGAGTCTTCAAAGGAATTTTTCGAGCAAAAAATGTATTGTAAACCACTTAATACCATGAAGACGAGAAATACTTTGCATTCAAGACCTCGCTCGTTTCAAGTATTTGAAGAAAATTTAGGTCAAACTTTTGCTAAAGCTCTAACTTATTTAAGAATCTTTTGATTTCACGAAGGGAAATATAAAAAGAATAGCCACACAATCGAATTGGTTTCGAACAAACACCATTAGGAAAATTTCAATAACTTAAAGAATGTCATACATTTTTTTGGAGACACATCTTGTGTGATAATAATTTGAAAGATATTAAGGCCAAAAGTACGTGAATGAAATTTTATAGTGTCAAGAGTAAAAAAATTCAAATATTTTAGAATTCAAATAAGAGCACAAAAGCTACAAATTGATTTGCCTTGCCTTTATTTATTCAGAGAATGTACCAAATGATAACAGAAATGTTAAATTTGTTGAATTTAGTAGAATGCTCCGCAAACTAAACGGAATCTAGACAAAAAGATCTTATAGATATATTTCATACCAAAAGAAACTGTTATTACAATATAATAAATGCTATAAAGAATTTACTCTTTGGAAAGCATTGTGGCAGAAAATATCGGTTTTTTATGTTGCGACATGAATTCTATTTTGGCAAGGATATTTACACCATCGGAGTTTTTGGGAGACATTAATTTTACACTTCTTTGTTATATTTTGTTACTTTTAGAAAAAAGTTAAAATGTCTTTGCAATTTTTCTTATTTAAAAATTAAATCATCCCTTCAAAAATTTTCGGAAATGTTACATTTTTTTCAGGATCAATAATTTCCATACAAAAAAAATAAAGAATATCTTACAACATTCCATTAAATAATTCTGTGAAAAAACAATTATGAAGTGAAAATGTGAAGCTCGACTTTTTAAAAAGTATTCTGAGTTCTGATCTCTTGTCAGCTTCATCCATAAATGTTTAAATCTGACAATTCCAAATTAAAATGTAAATTTCGCTTCAGAGATTAAAAGTATTTAACATTGCTTTTGTTTGTTTGTCCTTCCAGGAATATACCAAATAACTCCAAAAAAGCTCCAAACATACGGAAATTTTCACAAGGCTGCACAAAACAATATGGATTACGGATTATGTGGAAATGTGAACAAAAATGTGTTCAAATTAAAAATTTAATTGTTTTCGACATTGATTGGCTGAGTTTGACAAGCTCAAAAATGAATGTGACAAATGCAAACTCAGCATACATTTAGCATAAATGAAAATATGAAATAATAATGAAAGAATAAAAAGGCAATTTAAATTTTTGCTCAAAAGTTCCAAAATTTTCCAAACATGTGCAGTGATTCATTAAACTTTCAGCCAAATTTAACAAAATACGGAAAATTCGTGATTTTATATATGCCGATGATTAATTAATCTTTCATGTATGATAAAGTGCTTTTAAATTGAAATAATGTACACAGTTTATGTGTAAATTAAACCCTTTATGCAAATAAATGTTTGCTCCATTTAAATGATACGATTTAATTAATTAATAATTAAATATTCGACGATAAAGTGCTCCGTATAAAGCTTTGAATACATTTTATGTACCCAAATGATCAAGTGAAAGCTCCTGAAAAAGTGAACGCTCGGCAGGAGTCATTACTCAGCAACATTTTGGCCAAATGAAATTGCTACAATGACAGATTACAAATATTCCTCGAATCATTTCTCGAGTTGCGTTAATGAAAAAATCAATAACCCATCAGTGGCAGCACTGCCAACTCCGACAGGCAACAACGGCACTCGGAAGCAACCACCAAGATTAAAGAAATCGCACAGTGAATGCGAGTATTACGATAATAGCAGCCATTCGGTACCAAACGAGGCATATAACTTATCGCCAGCAAAGAGAAAACGTAAGGAGCATAACGCCGTGGTTTTTGAGCAAGGACAATCAATTCGCTCCTCAAGCAAACACGGTCAGCTATCTTCAAAGAATGAAGTGGGTTTTGTGGACGGGGACGTGATGCAGAGCTATGATAAGAGCTACGATAAGATGAGATATCAGCAGGTTCGTTTATAACTTTTTGAATGTATCAATTCTCAAGCTATCTTGGGATCCTTCTCAGAGTTAATACGGATAATACATCGATTTAGAAATTTATTTGTCTTTTTGAAAATTGAAGGTCTGATTCGATTTCCTTCAAGATATTATCATCTTATTAAATGTAGTATAAGCTCGGTAGAGCTATCTCCCTGTGAAATATCCTTTTCCTTTGAAAACAGAACTATAACATTCCCCTAAAAAGTTAATAAAAATATTTGAAAAAATTTTCAGGATACCCTAAAATCACAATACTTGCTACAGCAACAGCAAAAGCTTAAAGAATACAAAAATGATCCGAATTATGCAAACAGTGTGAATAATAACGAGCATTGCTCGAGTGAGTCTTCTACAGACTTGCGAGGTGGTTCGTTGAAACACCAAAAGGGATCTGATTCCAACAAAAGCTCTTTGAAGCGCAACAAGCACAAGCAGCAGAGCTCTTTGTCTTTGTGCAGCTGTGACGCGGATTCTGAAGTAATTCCTAATCAGTCCCGGCCATTGTATCAGTACAGTTTGGACCGAAAAAAACCTTTGCACACCTACACGTGCGAGCAAAACGCACAAATATTGCTTCGGCTCGAAAAGGAGCACCACAAAAAATATGGATCCTACGGAAGACTGGTGAGAATTTAACCCTTTTATCTGTTGTTAGTATTTTGTAGAATCTCTGAAATTAATTATGCAAATTGAAATTAGCATTTCACCACACCGGCTGAACCTGACCAAACGCAAAAGCAGCAGCAGCCACCGCAACCCAGCAAAAAGGATGACAACAAAAGCTTTGAGTATCCACTCATTTATCCCGAAACAAATTATTTTCAGGTACGGTGGTAGTAATTCGAATTAATTAAATTATTATCTTGAACATCCTCTTGCAATTGCGTGAGTTATGGCTTTATGTGACATGGCCCATTTAAATTTAATTATTTAAGTGATAACAGTTTAGAGATTTATAGCGAGCCAAAATTTTAGCTCATTATTATAATTTCATCAATTTTTGCATCAAACTTTAAGGTTTTTTATCTCATAATACAGAAATGGGTTACGACCTTTTCCCGAAATAAACTTAATTCTTTTCAAGTTTCGTGAAGCTTTTTTTTACTCGAAAGGATAATTGAAATTTATTCTGCTTACTGATCAAATTTATGTATGGGATACCGCCTTCAATTATAAAAATTAATTTTCTGCAAAAAATAATTCATTGAGTGTTTTGGAAAATTGCCAAGGAAGGTCAGGATTCAATTACTTGAAAATATATAATCGATTTATTGCCGAGCTGTTTCAATACACAAAGTCTACAGATTATTAGAATGGAAATGAGAAATTCAGTCATGCTTTAAATATTGATAAAGGGGTTTATAAAACCAAATTTAAATTTGTTCATATCTATTCCAATTCAACGCATTCATCAAAATTTTTGGAAACAGTTTTCTGAATTTACTAAAACCAAATTTACGGTAAAATAAATTTTGCTTCTGAAACTCAATCAAAATTTGGGTTCAGTTATCTGTTCCCATAGCTCTGAAAGGATACAAAATATTGAAAATAAATATTGTTATTAAATGGACGGGAAATAAGCAGTTTATGCTAACATGGCCGGACGATGTTTCCTGGTAGGCTGTAAGCAACATTAATCCTTGCAACAATACTCCAAACACACAAAGTCGAACATTTTACTAAGAACAAATTCGTTGAGTTGAGAATTTTCCAAAAGGCACGCAACACAAACGACAAAACATCCTTAGCTTACAATATTTATTAGCTTTCCCAACTTATTTCATGCTCAATTTCTTGTTTCCGAAGACAAAGGCTTACGAGTTGAAGTGTGAAATTATAATAAATGGAAGCTGTGAACAAAGATGTAAATGGTTTGTCTGGACGTGATAGAACTTTTTTGTCCCGGACAGAATAAAGCACTTATTTCTGCAAATCAATATATTGAGAATGAAGGTTTGAATGTTTTTCGTGTTGAAATAAAAACTTCATGCTGTATTATACATTTCGATTGTTCATTTCGAGAAATAAAAACTATAAAACTCATGAAGCACATAAAATACATAAAACTCAGAAAAAAACGAGGACACGATGAGAAATAAATGTTTCATGATTTAAATGGGAAAAATATTGCGATAGATACAAAAACAGAAATATTTAGATTTTTATCTTTTGATGTTGCAAAGTCATGGACTGACAGAAAGTTAATTAAATTTCAAGAAATTGAAATAAAATTGAATTTTGTTCAATGTCAGATAATTTCCATTTTTCAAAGTGACAAAATAATTCAATTTCTATTTTTGTGAATTTCAGGACGAGCAATTCATTGAGAGTTTGGTTCCACCACCCCCACCAACTCTCAAACGAATGTCCTCACTTAAAATCAATCAACTCAATAACTCTTCAGTTGCCAACGCGACAAACCATCAAACGCAGAAAACGATGCTTGATCAACCGATGCATGAATCCACACCAAACAAACCAGATTTATTTAACTTTGCTAGCAACAGCAACCCCAACACAATCGATCGAAAAAACAAACTGACGAGTGATAATAATAATACGATTAGTGGTGCCAATCATACTTCATCCATTAAATTCGCACAAGCACCGATTGCTCAAGCAAATGGCAATAATTGTCCCAATAAATTATCATATCCATTTTATGTGGATGACAACTTCCGTCAGCAGTACGACAAGGAGAATCTGAACTCATTCTACCTTTATCATCAAGATCCAATCTCTTATTTACCCAACTACGACAACATTCCACTTGGCACCATGACAAGCAAATTCAACAATAGTGATTGTGGTGGCATGCAACCACAATGCAACATGGCCAACAGCAAATTTCACCTGAGTACGTGCAATTTGAACAATCAACTAAAATCTTCCAACCTCATTAGTGGACAACAATTTTCTAATTCGCTGAGCAATTTTGACTTTTCAAATCCTCACCAAGCGCACAATTGTTATAACTTTAATCAACCATATACAAAAATGCCACCAACATTGCATCCTGAAGTGGTTAATGGTTTGGGTGGCTATGGAAGCTCATCTTTAATGGGCAGCTCATTTGCTTCTAATATAAGTTTGAATGGTATGACGAAGCCTAATCAGTGGAAACAACGACAATGTTCGAGAAGTGGATCAAGCAGTTCCGGAACCAATTCATCAAGTGAGTAAAAAATTGTGTTATTTGATATATTTTGATAAAAAGCAACAATCATCCCTTTCCAGAATGGGATCTACCCTCTCGTCAATGGCTGGCCCTTACATCAATTTTATTGCTTGCCGGTGCTGCTGGGGTAGCAGTTCCTTTTGCTTTAAGTGTCACAGCAAGTCAGTTAACACTTCTTTTATGTCTCAATGAATTCAAATCTAACATATAATTTAATTTAAAGGTGCCTCGCTCGAAGAGCGTCTCCAAGCTGCCACTCAACTTTTAGACACAGTGCCTTTGATTGACGGTCACAACGATCTTCCCTGGAATATTAGGAAATTTTTACACAATCAACTGAACGATTTTCGGTGAATATATGAACAGAATATAATATATATTTTGCGTGCTTGGTTTTATAACCTTTTTTTTCTTGCAGCTTTGACGATGACTTGAGGACAATTTTACCTTGGTCTAAAAGCTCTTGGAGCCACACAGACTTGCAAAGATTAAAACGTGGTCGAGTTTCAGCGCAGGTATGTCAGATTTTATTGAAAATCCAATATTTTGCCAATATTATGATATTGAAGGTAACAAAAACGACTTGAATAATATTTCTAAATAATTTATTTGTGTTGTACGTGAATTCCTCGTTCGCTTCCAAATTCCGCATGCTGAAAATGCAAACACAATACGAATAAAAACCAGACGAAAAGCAGCAATTTTTTTCATATTTATACATTTTTATTCGTCACTAGAAAAACATACCTAACACATATTTAAGCATTTCTATTTTCACATTTTTGCAACAATTTTGTCAAACGGCAAACATCTTGATTGCGACAATATTGTCATCAAGTTTTTCATATTTCCTAGAGTTGACCTAATTTTTGCTATTTTCGCAAATTATTGCGTTATAATCAAGATTTAATGAAAATATTCTGTGAATTCTTTCATTAACGCGTTTAAAAGTAATAAATGAGTAAAAAGTGAGCAAAATATAAAAACAAAAATTTTAATTATTTAATTTATATTCCTTTCCATTAGTTCTGGGCAGCTTACGTTCCGTGTGAAGCTCAATATAGAGATGCTGTTCAAATAACTTTGGAGCAAATTGACGTTATTAATCGGTTGACAGAGCGCTACTCACCACAACTGATGAAATGCACTTCAGTTTATGGTAATTATTTAAATCTGATTTTGCAAAGCAGCGGTGGGCAAACTTTGCACTTATTTCTTCATTTATAATGTATGGTATCCATTTTGAACCAAAGTTTCAAAAAGTTCAACTTCTTCCATTTTCTCAGGATTTCCCCTGATAGGATACTTTTTAGATAAATATCCTTCGATTTTCTGAATCAATTTTATGTAAAGACATTCGATACACAACCGGCGAGAGTTTGGCCATCATTGCTTATTATACTATGAAACGCTCAAATCTATTTGGATGTTATGATTGGGTGGTTTTATTTTGCCATAAAGTCATCATCACCATTGATTTCTCGATGTGCTTGAAATATTTAACAATTCCATTATCGAAAAGCTTTTACCAAATTATTTTATTCATTGAAAATTGAATCGGATTATTATTGAAAAATAAAAAATTCTATAAAGAGATTATTGATTTGCCTTTTCGTATTATTGAGAGTGATTTTACAAATTATGAAATGAATTTTTCCATTTCATCAATTTTATCAATTTCATAATTCCAATTTGCAGATATTAAAGAAGCTCACAAAAATCACCACATCTGTTCATTGATTGGAGTGGAAGGAGGGCATTCATTAGGAGGTTCCCTAGGAGTTTTGAGGATATATTATTCGCTTGGAGTACGATACATGACTTTGACTTCTACCTGTCACACACCTTGGGCAGATTCAAGTAACGCTGATGCTCCGAAATTTGATGTTAAGCATGGTGGTCTTACCAATTACGGAAAAGTAAGGAATAAAGAGATACTAATGCAGGTTGCTTTTTAATAATTTATAGCTAAAGAGCTTTTAGTGGTAATTCAATTTGAACTCATCAGAATGAACATTTAAATAAATAATTCATTAAAGCAAATTTAAGCCTGAAATTCCCCACAAAATGAAAGAAACAATGCCAAAACTTACCTTAACTTAATCTTATCCCTGTTTTGTTCTGATTTTTGTTTCATTTGATTATTAATTATTCACTCTCCAATCCCAACTTTCCCCATATAAAATACCAAAAATTCCGAAATTAATGAAGGTAAATTAATATTCAAGACATTCCGAAAACCTTCCGAAACTTTACAAATTAATTATACAGAGCAATTAAAATTCCTTAATATTTTGAGTTTGAAAGTAAATCAGGAAATAAGTTTTGAATTTTAACGCAGCGCAGCACATGTTTTGTAATTTAAAGTTTTAAAATACATTTTTTGATTATGATTTACCTGAAGAGAATTTGGTGACTTATAATGTAATTAAAATGATGTAAATCCGTCGTTGTGTGCCAAATTTATTCTAAAAAAAGTCTAGAAATATAATGTTTTCTATTATTTTTGCTATCAGCTATAGCAAGTGTGTTAACAAAGATAATGTCTACAATGAAATTGATGTTCATAATAGTCATATGAACGAAAAACTTAATTAAATTTTAAATTTATTTGCTCTACTCTCTGCTTTATTTTTCATTAGAAATAACAACGCGACTGTTTTCTTAGCATTATGTATGTGCTTTTATATAAATTAAAGCAAATTTCTGAGCATATTATGGTGGAAAATATGATTCATTGTGTTTTCCATAATATATCCATAAATGGTTACCGAGTATAATTTATTAAAAATTTAAATCCAATTTCATAAATTTGTTTGCTAAAAAAAACAAATAATAAAATAATGGAATTTTCATCCTGTTAAACTTGCAGGTAATAATACGAGAAATGAATCGACTTGGAATGATGATAGATTTATCAAAAACTTCCGTTAACACAATGAAAGGAGTGTTGGCAACCTCTGATGCACCAGTAATATTCTCTCATTCCTCCGCTTTTAAGCTTTGCAATTCCAGCAGAAATGTGCAAGATGAAATTTTGCTGATGATAGCCAAAAATCGAGGTTTAGTAATGGTCAACTTTTACTCCAAGTTTTTAAGCTGTAGTGAAAATTCGTCAGTTTATGATGCTATCGGTAAGTGTGTTTTTTTATGGAACAACATTAAATTTTGTGTTTCGTGTTTGCTTTTAATTTTAAACTGCAAAAGCGTTCAACAAACGCATTAATTTTCAAATTTATCTGTTTGCGCAAAATGCCCAAATTTATTTATTTGAAGGCTTTTTGAAGCTTTAGGCATTTTTACAGTAGATTTAAACCAATTTTAATGTGTTTTTTATTTATTTTTTATCGTGTGGATAATTTATAGCTCACATAAATCACATTAAACGTACGGCGGGCATTGATCACGTTGGTTTAGGTGCTGGTTATGATGGAATCAATTTGTAAGCATTAAATTCAGCTTTCCATAATCCCAGGGAAATGAATAATTCATCCGTGAATTTATTCTAATTTATTTAGCACGCCAAGAGGATTGGAAGATGTTTCAACGTACCCAATGTTGTTTGCTGAGTTGACAGCACATGGATGGACCGTCGAGGAAATGACCAAGTTAGCAGGCGGAAATCTGCTGCGGGTCTTTGCGGAAGTTGAGAGAGTTAGGGACACAAAAAGGTTGGTGGAGAAACCGTTTGAAGACATTCCCAACTTTAGACTTCCAACTGCCTCTTTACCACCTGATGAACAATACAATTGTACCAATAATATAAGTTAGTAAAATTGATAGCCAAACTTTACTACAGTGTGATTTTTTTTGATGCTGGGAGTCCGATTTTTATCGATTTTCAAACAGTGTTTTCAATATTGTAATTTTGATCGTGAGCTCTTTTATATTTTAATAAAGACACTTTTGACACATTTATTTTCATGTGAGATCAATAATTTATAAGTCTCATCATAAATAAACACACAATATAATAACAATAACATTTGAATGAATCTTTTATATTTCAATAAATCGGACTCCATTTTTTTGTAGGGAAAAATAAATAAATGAATCATTTGCCTTTTTGTTACAAAAGCAGCAATTTTATTAAAATTAAAGCAAATAATATAAATTCGAAGTTTTGTGATTTTTGTACGGATAAGTTTAATTTCCTAAATATGTTATTCTAAAACCACATAGGTTGTATATTTTGGTTTTGTGGTTGCAAATAAATTTTTGTATTCTCTTTGTTGGTTTGTTGAAACTCTAAACACAACATTGTTATGGAAGTTTTTTTCTACATTCAATGAATGCGCAAATATTTATGCTATTTTTTGAATTTTCTAAAAATCTGTTGAATTTCATTTTGTTAAAATCTGAAACAAAAAATCAGAAAGTGATCAAACGAAAAATAGTTTCAGACCCAAATTATGGCAAAATGGAAAATGTTTCATTAAAGTAATTAAAAGTTTTAAATTGAATAAATTGTAGTGCGATTTCGTACAAATAATATAATGGAAAATTTGCTGATAGAAGTTGAATATTCAGTTCCAAGCTCATGTTTTAATCAAAAAAGGACCAAAAACTTTCTCATGTTACATTTTCATAATTTTTACAAACTAGTTTGTTACACGAAAAATATATTATAAACGATATGAAATATCGACATATCAGATTCATTCCCTAGACAAATTTATTAGAACGAGTTTTTGACTCAGCTTTTTAAAACTGTATGGAAAAATATAAAAGTTACAATCTGTGTTTCGACTGTAGTTTATGCAATAAGGAAAAGTTTTTTATTTTTATTTTCGATTTTGTTGTGCAATTTAAATAAATTCAACTTAAATTATAGGAAAAATATAAAATTGTGGTTTTCTTTTTCTGGGTTGTTGATTTCAGGATTCCAGGATGTAGGTTGTAGATTTTGACCGAGATTGGTGTACAGTTTCATTTGGAATAATTCCCAAACCACTGTATGCTCTGGATACTCTGATTTTTATGTAAAAATGTGATTGCAGCACAATAATGGTTCGACCCATGTCAAGGATACAATTTGACATTGGTGTTGTGATAGGCACAGAGCCACAGAAGCGTTTAAGTAGTACTTAAAGAAGCTTATGTTCATGCTTGACGATAAAACCGGCAGTATGTTAAAAATATAATGGAGATTAACCCTCGCGAGACGGCTTCTATGTTACTCAATTTTGTTACAAGGATTTATATACTTTTACATGAAATCTGATAATTCAGCTATTTGATATATTGGTTGGGAGCCTATGATTATTGAATTTTAAATTTTAAAATCAAGGTAAGCTTACATCGTTTATTTAACACCTTTTACAAAAAATTTTAGATGAGATGAAAAATTTTGAGCTTTTTAAACGTTTTTTGGTGATTACAGGAATTTTTTACTGTTGCCTAAGTGAAAATGTTGAAATGGACTCCGCACCTTTTTACTCTAAACGACATACATTTTTCATATGCTTCATTAATTTTCCGAAACAAATGTAATAAAAACTGACACGTTTTTCCCCAACAAAACTTCCCATAATTAAAAAACAAGCGATCAATCCGAATTTCCATCCCGAAAATGAGTCGGAGAAATAATTAAGCTTAATCACTGAGTTTGTGGGGATCTACCCAAAAATAAATTAGATATTTCCTGCTGCTTCTGCACCATATTTTAGATTGAAATCCTAAATTTACTGCGAAAAGCACATTACGTACGTACTTGTGATTACATGCAAACACAATTTTGCAAAATGGGTTGTTTTAAACAAAGCTTAATTTATGACTTTTTTGTTACCCACCGTCATGCAAATTTAATTAAAAACCACGCAAATGATATTATGGTCTCATTTATTTGTTTTCTTTTTAATAAATATTAACCAAAATGTATGGATAAAGTTATGGTCTTCATTATTATTTAATGAGTACTTTATGCAATCATGCATTGTCAGAATAATAAAAAAAATCTTGTCAAATCAGAATTCTTAATTTTTTCACAGCGATTTTATATAAGACACAGTGATAATACATAAAGTTTGATAACAAAGATAAAGTTGAATTAGATAATATTTCTTCAAGATAACACTTTTTCGTATATTTTAAAATATTTTAAAATATTTTTTTTATGTATTTTGGATTTATTTATGTATTTTGGATTTATTTATGTATTTTGGATTTATTTATGTATTTTGGATTTTTTTATGTATTTTGGATTTTTTTATGTATTTTGGATTTATATGTATAAAATACATAAATAAATCCAAAATACTTTAAAAAATCCAAAATACATAGAGAAATCCAAAATACATAAAAAAATCCAAAATACATAAAAAAATCCAAAATACATAAAAAAATCCAAAATACATCAAGAAATCCAAAATACATCAAGAAATCCAAAATACATAAATAAATCCAAAATACATAAAAAAATCCAAAATACATAAAAAAATCCAAAATACATAAAAAAAAATCCAAAATACATCAAGAAATCCAAAATACATAAATAAATCCAAAATACATGAAAAAATCCAAAATACATCAAGAAATCCAAAATACATAAATAAATCCAAAATACATAAATAAATCCAAAATACATAAATAAATCCAAAATACATAAAAAAATCCAAAATACCTTAAAAAAATCCAAAATACATCAAGAAATCCAAAATACATAAAAAAATCCAAAATACATAAAAAAATCCAAAATACATAAAAAAATCCAAAATACATCAAGAAATCCAAAATACATAAATAAATCCAAAATACATAAAAAAATCCAAAATACATCAAGAAATCCAAAATACATCAAGAAATCCAAAATACATAAATAAATCCAAAATACATAAAAAAATCCAAAATACATCTAGAAATCCAAAATACATCAAGAAATCCAAAATACATAAATAAATCCAAAATACATAAAAAAATCCAAAATACATCTAGAAATCCAAAATACATAAATAAATCCAAAATACATAAATAAATCCAAAATACATAAATAAATCCAAAATACATAAAAAAATCCAAAATACCTTAAAAAAATCCAAAATACATCAAGAAATCCAAAATACATAAAAAAATCCAAAATACATCAAGAAATCCAAAATACATAAATAAATCCAAAATACATAAATAAATCCAAAATACATAAATAAATCCAAAATACATAAAAACATCCAAAATACATCAAGAAATCCAAAATACATAAATAAATCCAAAATACATAAAAAAATCCAAAATACATAAAGAAATCCAAAATACATAAATAAATCCAAAATACATAAATAAATCCAAAATACATAAATAAATCCAAAATACATAAATAAATCCAAAATACATAAAAAAATCCAAAATACCTTAAAAAAATCCAAAATACATCAAGAAATCCAAAATACATAAAAAAATCCAAAATACATAAAAAAATCCAAAATACATAAAAAAATCCAAAATACATAAAAAAATCCAAAATACATAAATAAATCCAAAATACATAAAAAAATCCAAAATACATAAAAAAATCCAAAATACATAAAAAAATCCAAAATACATAAAAAAATCCAAAATACATAAAAAAATCCAAAATACATAAAAAAATCCAAAATACATAAATAAATCCAAAATACATAAAAAAATCCAAAATACCTTAAAAAAATCCAAAATACATCAAGAAATCCAAAATACATAAAAAAATCCAAAATACCTTAAAAAAATCCAAAATACATAAAAAAATCCAAAATACATCAAGAAATCCAAAATACATAAATAAATCCAAAATACATAAAAAAATCCAAAATACATCAAGAAATCCAAAATACATAAAAAAATCCAAAATACATAAAAAAATCCAAAATACATAAAAAAATCCAAAATACATCAAGAAATCCAAAATACATAAATAAATCCAAAATACATAAAAAAATCCAAGATACATCAAGAAATCCAAAATACATCAAGAAATCCAAAATACATAAATAAATCCAAAATACATAAAAAAATCCAAAATACATCTAGAAATCCAAAATACATAAATAAATCCAAAATACATAAATAAATCCAAAATACATAAATAAATCCAAAATACATAAAAAAATCCAAAATACCTTAAAAAAATCCAAAATACATCAAGAAATCCAAAATACATAAAAAAATCCAAAATACATAAAAAAATCCAAAATACATAAATAAATCCAAAATACATAAATAAATCCAAAATACATAAATAAATCCAAAATACATAAAAAAATCCAAAATACCTTAAAAAAATCCAAAATACATCAAGAAATCCAAAATACACAAAAAAATCCAAAATACATAAAAAAATCCAAAATACATAAAAAAATCCAAAATACATAAAAAAATCCAAAATACATCAAGAAATCCAAAATACATAAATAAATCCAAAATACATAAATAAATCCAAAATACATAAAAAAATCCAAAATACATCAAGAAATCCAAAATACATAAATAAATCCAAAATACATAAATAAATCCAAAATACATAAAAAAAATCCAAAATACATAAAAAAATCCAAAATACATCAAGAAATCCAAAATACATAAAAAAAATCCAAAATACATAAAAAATCCAAAATATATAACCCACAGTTATGTGTCAAAATGATTAATTGAGCGTGTAATAAAAAATGTTTTGGTAAGATACTACTTCCGGCAGCAAAAAAAATAAAGTCATTAAAAAAATGCGATCAATCTTTTCTCTTAATGAGTATTGTTGTTGCCTTTTTGCTTAACTGGTTAAGCGGATTTTTTTAATCAAAATACATTTACTGATGGATTGAGTATTATTGAAATTTTTTCATAAACTGTATTGAATTTAGTGGGGCAGTCGTTCAATTGAGTGTAAAAACCACATACTCATGTAAAGTTTATATTAATTGAAATTGTACGAACCGCTGTGTGTTCAAGCTGTGAACATTAAAGTGATTATGAACATGTTGTTCGAAAATTATAAAAATTACTTTAGAATTTCAAAAATTATATCGGTGTGGACGAGGTGAATTTAATATTTGACCATTGATTAATATTTCAACTTCACAAAAAATTGATAAAATTTGATGTCATAATAAAATACCTAAATCAATATTTGGGATTTAAAGCAGTAAATAATGAATTTGCTTCCTTTTTATGGAAAAAAAAATAAGCTCACTGATACCCTTCAGGACAAACAAAGTATAAATACTTGCTGTTTACTTTTAATATGTAAACTCTCAATTTTCAATAAAATAAATAAAATTGATTCAAGTCAATCTCAATAAATTTGATATAATCATTCTACTTATCCCTTTTCGGAGATTATCAATTTTGATATTGATTTTTAAGGGTTATTTTTACATGGCTTTGAAGTATAGAAAAGTATTGAGTTGTAAAAAATCATTCAAAAGTATTAAACTATTTAAAAAGAGGATTCAATGAGGATATTTTTATTGAAATAGCAACAAGTAAGCACCTTTAAATATCAAGTGTAAAAAATAAAACTTTTTGATTTTAGGATATTATATGAATCTTTCCCAAGAGAAAAAATTTGAACGAACCTTTATAAAAGCACCTTTTTCAAGATGGCCATGTAAGGTAAAATCTATAGAAAATCAAATCCTTCTGCAATCAAATCTATATATACTTAGAAGATGAAAAATAATATATATGCTACTTCAATTTTAAAGAAAACGAATTGAGATAAGTTAGAAGACTATAACAGATATATGCTCGTAATTAATTTAAATGTGTATACAAATATAGCACCTATCTGATAGATCGGTAATAACATGCAAATTACATATTAAAATTTTCTTGTTTATAGCTTTGCAAAACAATTTTCTCGCTGTGAAATGTAGGCATGACAATAAATCAACAATGAAATAAATTATCTATAAGGTGTGCTGTATGTGTACTTCCTGTTTTAATTATTTATTTTTTTGTACATAGAGGAGAAAATGTTTGGCTATAATTTTAAGCGATGAACAAAACTCATTCTAGACGTATTTCAAACATGGATGCAATTTTTTCATTTTCTAGGAGAAATAACAATACACAACTTGCCGCTCCCCTGATGTCATTCTTCATATAAATAATTAAACTCGTCATTGTAACCACACACCCGCATCCATGTAATGAAATCTTCTTCCTGAACAAATTTGAAGTTGTTGGTTTTAGTACGTAAATATTTCATACAACATTTCAAGCAAATTTTGATTTTAATGGCTTTTTCATGTTAAAGTTGAGACTTTTATAGAAAAGGTTCCAAAATGGTATCAGTTCCGGAAATTTATATGTATCCAATCGCCTCATTTATTTGTTTAACTGATTGTGCACATTTCCAATGTTAAAGCTGGTTAAAGTGTTAAACGTATTTTGGTTTGAAAAGTGATATGAATTTCTCATATATCCGTATGCGGAGTCTATATGTTCAATGACTTAAAGGAATAAATGATGGGTGAGTGCTTTTGGTTGGAGTTTTAAGGCATGGATTTTTGGCTTCTCTGTGTCATGTTACGATGTAGATTACCTTTGTTATAAGATCGATTTACGATATGCTTAAATCAGATATATCTACAAATTTCCGCACAGAATTAAATACAAACAAGAAAGAACTCGAGAACAACAAATTTCATATCAAACTTGAAATAATGAACAAAAGCAAAAGCCTCTTGTTATGTGCTAAAATTTTAACTTATCAAGTATGTGCTCTAAGCTCTATTACTTAAAACCCCATTGAATATCATCTACTCCTTACACACGGCTGATAAATCGAGTACAATACAGAAAATGGTTCGACAGTTAAATTCCCATTATTCTCTTTATTTCCCATCAATTTTCATTGAAAGTTTATTTATCTGATTTGGAGCACATTATGTTCTCGATTTTTCAATCATTCACAATGAATACATTATTGAGCTTCTTCTAGAATGATTTACACAAAGTTGATTACAAATCTCTTTGAAACCCTTTACAGATTTATCGCAAAATTGATACACTTTAAGCTTGTTTGTGTGTTAGCCAAAAAATGAAAGTGTGTCAACTACATTATGTAAAGCCTTTTGTTTGTTCTGTAGGAAAGAGGAAAAGGTTTGAGCAGGTTTAGGTGTATGATAATCATCTAGACACAAAAAAGACATGAGTGAAAATTGATATGTGCGACCTTTGTAATGGTAGAAAAATATTGAATTTGGTGTCACATTTTCCTGATGGGAATGTGATATCTGCTAGAATATTGTCATTCCGTATGAAAATACGAGCCTATGACCAGAATTTAGGAATAAAAGATATAAAACACTCTTGGAAATTTTTTTCTTTCAGTTTATGTTATTCCTAACTGTTTGATGTGGTAGTTAAAAAGAATTGGGTCACTAACCTATTGCTCGATTTTGAGTTATCATTGAAAAGCCGGATCGATATTGCTTAATTTTAAAGAACTTTGCCAACAAAACTAGTTTTTAAATTTCTCATAACACCTGAAAATGCAAAATAAATTCAATTTAAGTTAAATTAAATTTGAATAAAACATTAAATGCACAAAGCTTTTTCTTCACAGCTGGTATGTAGTAACATTTTTACGCTTTGTTGCTATATTTTCAGTAGAAAATTTTCTCCTGGCTGTGGTGACATATTTGATAAATTGAGTAATAATTTCCAGAGCTTGGATGTTATCAACTTTTTCGCTAAAGGCTTTTCATTTTAGGCTTGTGTACGATCAATTTAAAGAACAGTTGAATTTTGAAGCTTTAGATTTTTAAGCTAATCAGAATGGTTGAACTTTATTTCTTATCAATGATCAACTCGAGCCCTAATTCTCCTGCATTCATTAGATTTTGTATCTATACAAACAAATCTTGTATAAAGTGAGAGCTTGCAGCCATTTGATCCTTTTTCTGTCACATAAATTTGAAACTGAACCTGACCCAATTGTTGTTTACAAAAACACATTGCATAATGATTAATTGAGCACGGAAATTCAAATGTGAGAACTTCCTTCGAACTATGTTTAGTTTATCACAGTTTGCTGCCAGCTACATTCACACATCGTAATAAATTAACTATAGTTTTTTGCAAATACCGGAAACAAAGTTGGATCAAAAAGCACTGCTGAAGACAAGCCAATAAAAGTTTTGCTAAAGTTCTTGTTTCATAGAATCATCCGGAGGATATTCATTCCACAACAGACATAATTGTTTTGTGTTTGGAGTTAAAATAAATAAATGCTTTTGTATCAAGCTCGTTGAAATGCTATTATAATTTTGGTAACTAAGGTATTTTTGTATCTCGCATAAAATATTCGAAACTCCATTATAAAATAAACATTTGTCATTTTCCAGCAGTGATGTCTGAAGAATTCACATTGATATATTGAAAATGAGAATTTGTATAGAATAGAACTGTGAACAAAATTACTTAAATAATGCATTAGACAATAATATTGAGCATTTGACATGTGTAAAGATCCATGACTGATGATTTAAAACAATAATCTATCAACTTCGAATTTTATTCGTACTACACTGACAATGTTGATAAACATCAAAACAGATATAAATTTATATTCTTAATGACTTCTCTCTCTAGCTCTATCTCTTCATTTGAAAGTATAGCTTTTCAGATATATTAGGGTGTACGTGAAATTTCGAAGAAATGAATTCATACATTTTATCAATACATCTACCTACATGCTTTTGCTTAAAATGAAAATCTGAAAAATACTGTCATATCGAGCAATCACATTTCATAAATTTTTTCACGCTCGAAAAAAAACCTCAAAGTCTCAAGTTCGTTACCCGAAAGAAAGTCATCATTAATTTATTTCCATTTGTATTCAAAATGATGAAAGTCGATCTTTCCATGCTTTCAAACAGATCCCATGCTTTCAAATCTCACGTAGATATTTTCTTTGAGAAGAAATCATGCATGTGAAAGCGAGAAAAAGTTATAATCGACTCGTTGTAACCTCGGATGTAACAAATTTGACATTTTCCTCTTTCAAAAGAACGCACGGAAAACTTTATTTTCTCAATGCAAAATCTTCTCTGACTTCATATTGCAAATACATGATGAAGGGATATGTAGATTGTAGAGGTATTCGAAGTATTTGCTTTGAAAAAATAAATAAGACGGGATTTTTGGATCTTTTTCACTGCAAAAGGAATGCGATGTCAAACTTTTAAATTTGATTCAAAAGCTTTTTCATCTCATAAATATTAATCTTTTAAGTTGTCATTCCTGAAGCAGTGTAGACTGTAGATAAATATTAGACGAATATTTTGAATAAGTAGACTCTAATTTTTCATGCATTAAAATAAATTTGAGTCATTTTTAAAAGTTTTTCAAGTCTCTAATAAGTGTTTCTTGATTCTCATTATAATTTTCATGACATCAATCATGACATATTTTTAGAGTGTTGATCTACTTGCTACAATCTTTATGAAGCATAAGTGTATGAATAATCTTTTCTTACTTTATAGAACCATAAAAATGTTGAGTGCTGAAAGCCAACAAGTTTGTGCTTTATGAACTTAATAATATTATGCAAATCAGATGTCTTTGGACTGATTTTTGTTTGCACTTCCAACCAAAACTAGAATATTTCCAGTGATTTGGATAATTTTGATCTGGTTTTATGTTCAAACAAGTTCATGAATAAATTATAGCACAAACATTCATGAATACACAACTATACGAGCTATATTTTGCTTTCTGCTTTATTCCGCTTTAGATACTCAGAATTTTGCATGAAATTTTGCTTCAGTTTTCTAATACTTGCAAATACAACAAATCTTTTTGTAACGAAAAAACTTTTTGGCATAACAATGAGTGCAAATCTCAACTTTGATGCAAATAATTTTAAATTAAGGTCAAATTGTAAGAAAAGGTTTTTCCATAATAAAAGTCTTTAAATATATGCAAAGCTTTTAAGCGAGGGTTTATGATTTATATTTAAAGAAAAGTACTTAGAAGCTTTCAAAAAGTAGAATTAAATGGTTCCATTTTTCTGTCGTGCTTTAAAAAGTCTCTACTTTTAGACTTCATTTTGTGAATTTAATGGTAATATATTATTACGGCAACTTATAGTTAATGCTTTCAAATAAGCTCATTTTGATATTCATAAGCTAAGATTCTTTTTTATTCGTGATATTTGTGTACCTTATTTACTGTAATGAACTTAAAAAAGCTTTTCAGTTTTCAAGAGTAAAATTCTAAATGCTAATATTCAATTGAAAATTAATCAAAATTCAAATTCAGTCTCAGTAAAGCAGACTTCAACACCAGGCAATTGTATTCAGAATTCCCACATACATAAATTAATTTTAAAGCTCAATTTTAAATTTTGAACTAACATTATTGTATGATAATAAACGCAATGCCGAATTTCGTTCGAAGTATGACTGGTTTGGTATCTAAATTGCTCATTCAGATATTCATACGTAAAAATTCCCATATTTACAATAGATGAAATATGCTATGTTCGTTTTTTTATTTGCACCACAACATTTTAGAAATTGTTGCAAGCATAAAATTAAATGTCTATCTGCAAGATGTATGAATATAATTTTTGCTTCAAAAAAAATGTTGCAAATTCTGTAGTCACGTTCTTGATTATAACTAATGTCCACAATCATCATTCTAGAAGCAGTTCACGTAATTACATGAAACCTTGTCATGCTCGCCACATGATATAACATTTTTGTGCTTCTAAATCATCCCCGGAGAAGGATTAAATTAGTTTTGAGTTGTGTTCGTATTGCTAAAACATTTATAAAATTTGCAGATCATATTTGTTACAAAACAAAGTTAACAATTTTTACTGTAGTGCACAATGAGCCAATTAATAAATAGGCTTCATAAAATTATCCAACTCACACTGGTCTTAACATTTCATGTGAGTTTGTGCTTATTTTGATGAGATCTCTTAATGAACGTAAATAACAAAGATTTATCCTATTTTTCTATGACGTATATTATTAGCAACATATAACATTGATACATAATCAATGCGCTAATACATAATATTATAACGAGCTTATATTCATTATAATCCATCACAATTATTCACTAAAACTCATAACAAATAAGAATCACCCACCCTTAAACAATATAAATCTCCTCTTTACAAATCCAAATATAGGATTAATATTTGTTGCAAAGAACCATTCCAGTCAAGTGATTATGATTTATTTTTTTCAATACCACTAATCAGGATCACTTTCGGTTTTAGCATAGAAACATTTTTATGGTCTGTTCAATAATTCTACATAAATAGATGCGAGTGAAAAGAGCTACAGTAGACAGCTAGTATCAATAATATATGGAAACCTGTTCGTTGTTTGCTGAGAAACTGATTAAACCAAAATAGATTGGTCTTACACGTGTTCGCCATTGGAGCTTGAAATCAGAAAAACAGAACGGCAGATGTGGTTTGCTTGTGATACTTTCATGCGATTTCAATTGGTAATCTGGTTATTCCTGGTAGATAAAAATATCCATTGAATATATAATACTAAACTAAATGAAAAAATAGAATAATTTTTGGGTAAACATTTTCCCCAGAGAGATTGCCGATATTTTTACGGGAGCAGGAAGAATCTGCATTCATTTATTGAAATTCTATAAATTCAGTGCTTCAATAGTATTGTATTTAGTTGATAGGTCGGTTTTTGGAAATCAGTATAAACTATAAAACAAATTTAACTAAAGATTTTTGGTTGTTGAAGAAAATGTAGGTGGTGGTACGCCCTCAAGGTACGCATTCTTCACATTTCTATAGCTATCCATCCTTTCTGCAATTTCAGCCTTCTTATAAATGGATCAAATAATCCAGGAATTTCTAATTTGAAAAGAGTTGCGTGTCTGTATAAAAATAATTCTTGAATGAGTATATGTATTCATGAACTGGTCATCATTGTCTTGTAGTCGCTTTTGATCTGAATTCACTTCCTGGAACTGTTTGTTTTAAGAGCTGTATTTTGTTTTTATTTCTCCCCAAAATTATACTTTCATTTTATTTCAAATTGCTTTATTTATTCGGTCCTTTCGCAGCCTATTTGAACTGGAAAATTTACTTTGTAAGAGCTTTTAACAGCTGAGCTCTAATACCCAGTCGCATTGTAAAAGAAACTCCAAAATTAGCATAAAGTCTCATATAAAATTCATTTAAAGCTTTCAAATATTTTTAAAGCGCAATATTACCCATACTTGAATAAATCAATTTTACAATCCAAAGCATTCAAATTTCAAATCTCAAATCGTAGAGATGAAAACCAAAAAATTCCAATTTTTTATTTCCCTGAAATTGTAATGGGTTAACAAAAGGCAGAATAAAATATCCTATTCACCATTTAAAGGCATTATGAGATTTCTTTCTGATCTGATTTAGTCCATTTGGATGAACATAAGCAAAATTCCTACAAAAGGAAAATGAAGTGTTAAAGGCGCATTAAAAATACAAAAGAAAATAATTTCTTTTCATCAGCAATAATGAGCATTTCTGGACGTGATGGAATCTGCGTTTGAGTAAACCTCGAAGCTTTGCAGATTCTATCCCCTTTTACGGATATTCGGATAAAAATAAAGTTTGTCTTGAATTAATATCCGAGAAAATGCTGTTGAAATTTTTAAATTTTAAATTAAAAGGATACAGAAAAAACATTAATATTTAATTGGTTTGTATAAATAGGGTTCTTGCATCCGCTCGACTTGCTTCTGTTATAGAAGAATGGTTAAGCTGACATTAAGAAAAATAAATTAGTTTCAATTGGAAAGTAATGGAAGATATTTTTATATTTATAAGAGGATAATGAAAGCGTATCGATTTTATATTAAATAAATATATTTCTTTTTTTATGGAACGATTCAAGAAGATATTATATATACTTTATCCAAGTAAAATATATGTCTGCTAAGGGTAGTCTCAAATGATAACACAATAAAACCTAATAATACACTCTGAAGTCGGAACCTCAACGATTTTTTTTGTATTAACACAAAAATTGGTCGTAATAATATATAATTTTATGATATTATATTATTATGTTTCGTTTTTTGTAACTAAGTACTGCAAGTTAAATACACACTCCCATATAATATACGAACTGTAAGTGAATCTGGTATTTATTACTTTGATATTATATTAAGTTTTATACATCAATAAATAACAGCAAAATTCAGAATAGGGATTCAAACTATATGGTCAAGTAAAATTATTTCTCATTTGAACTCATATTTAAAGGAACTTCTCACAATATTCAGTTATAAGTTAACTACCATATAAATTACAATTATCACAATACGTTAATCCAATGAATACCAGAATTCATGTTTAATCAAATGTCCAGTAAAAAAGATATATAATCATATATATTAAACTGCAATTAAACCATGTTGACTGTTGTTTTGGGGTTTCGAGCAAACATTCAAATTAAGCTCAAAAGCTCGTTTTGTTTATTGAACCGTAAAATCAATGTACAAATCCAGAGTGTAATTGCTTGTTTCTGTAAAATTGATGTCATCAAATCCAATTCCAATTTCACAAAACATAACTTTTTACGGTGAACTTAAATCGAATATATGTTACAAATGTAAAGGGATGCACAAATGTGATTTTTTAGGTATGTCGTTAAACTTTACAAATAATAAAAAGTCTACCTTATTTGAAAAACATTATTTGTCGTTTTTTAGTTTTTTCAATAAATTTCAAGATCCGCAATGAAAGACTCATTATAATTTATAATTTATTAATATGAGTTTCAACTATATTTTTTATTTTTGATACTGATTGGTTTTGTAACCACTAGAGCCTATTGATTTTCAATATGATCATTTGAAAAGAATCGAATACAAGATTAAATCAGATTTCCTAGAATTATTTTCGAATATTTTGTTCAATTTCAAATTCAAACATTCTTGCAAATAGCAACTTTCTCTAAGATTTGCATCAATAAATTGGAATCTAATTAAAAGGAACATCTTGATTTTGTATGTAGCTCTCAAGTATTGCTTCCTTAATTCCCAGGTATATATATTATTAGTCAACTCTAACACTAATTAGAAATAAATTTATGCAAAGGCTGGTGTTATTTTATAGATCTTTGATTGCATTCAATATGAATATTAATTTAAATATAAATTTGAATACGAATATAGTTTCAAAATCTCCATACTAAATTGTTCTATGAAGCTGCCATACTGAAATAAAGTTATTTTTACTTGATTTTATAGAAAGATACTAAATCATACACAATATAGCACTAAATTTTGAGAATTAAATGTCTTTGAAGTTTTTAATTATTATTGACGTACTGTATAAAATATCTCAACTCTCGACTTCTCAATTAGTACAAATTTATCGCATTTGTACATGCAAAGTTGCAATCAAATTCATTGATACTTTTAAGTTATAAACTGATGTTTTAGGTTATTGAGTTTTGTTAGTTACCAAGTTTTTGGCAAAACGTATTTGATCATCAATTTGAATGATCTTTACCGGCAGTACAAAGAAAAACATTCTTTAAACGGGATTCGTAACTTCCGGATTCCAAGATTAGTTATGTTTAAACTGGAAATCATACTTTCAGTATTTCCAAGGGTAGTGAATTTACTGGAGTCATCGACAAAAGTCAGATCCATTTTTTGGAAATCATCCATTTTTTCTAATTAACAATGAGTGGAAAAAAAAATGAGTTTTCTCCAGCTTTTACTGCAGCGAGGGTAAAGCATGTATAATTGTGTCAGTAAAATTGGGAAGGTCACTTTGGAAATTTGACCCGAAACTATATTTTTATTTTTTAACCCAAATATAACCAATACGACCGTCTTGGTCCAAATTTCCAACCCACATCCCCCCACTTGGGGTCACTATAAACATATTTCCCCCCATCTTCACAAAAAGTTGGGGAGATTTTTTTTTCTGCTAATATTTTTTTGAATGTAAATAGTAAAAAATCACCCTCATTTACGACCCATTTCTAACCCATAATTAGTTTTCCGGAAAACTTTATGAAAAACGTGATATTTATAAGAAATTTAATTGTCGAATTAAATAATATATTAAATAATATATTTTTGTGAAGTTGAGAAGAATTTTTTGATATCTATAATTTTTGATGAAAATTTTTTCAAATATAATTCTTGAGCTGTAATCGATTTATGACCAATGCTTAGTTTTCCGGAAAATTTGAAGGAAAACGATCAACAATCAAAATAATTATCAAAATAATCAAACTATTTTCCTACTGAGTGAAATATGTTTATAGTGACCCCGAGTGGGGGGATGTGGGTTGGAAGTTTGGACCAAGACGGTCGTATTGGTTATATTTGGGTTAAAAATAAAAATATAGTTTCAGGTCAAATTTCCAAAGTGACCTTCCCAATTTTACTGACACTGTATAATTGATTTTTAAAATTTTACCAACAAATATATATATTTTATATGAAAGCTACGTTCTCATTCTCTAGAGAAGCTGGAAATAAAATTTTAGATTACATAAAACAAAATCAATCCAAACATGGGCTTGATGTAAATTCTGAATGTCTTGAATCATAATTAGGTCAAAATATTAATTACACACAATCAAATTTAATTGATTTTAGATACCCAATACTTAAGTAAGCACTCAATAATAATCAATTAATTAGAATTTGTAATTTCAATATTGAATCTTTACATTATACAATAATTGGCAGTTTGAGTGATTTATTTATATTGACCAATTAGCTATTAGTTTAAGTACAAAAACAAAAATCTTCTAGGCTTTTGAAGGACCTACATACACAATACACATGTTATTTCATCTTCATTCATTCTTCACATATTTATGCCCACTATTTTAAAATAGTTGTAAGCACTTTAGATTGATTTTCATTAAATAATCTGAAATTCTCAAAGTTAGCGCAGATTTATTGAAACCCAACTCATCTTTCCAAATATATAGAATTCTTACATCAATTTATCCATTCTTATCAAAATATTGCAAAGTGAGCTTTTCGCAGCCAGGGTCAATTGAGTATTTCACGAGAATTTTGGCAGACGCCGTTAAAAGGCGATCTAAGAATAATGCTTTGATGGGTAACTATTTGGAGTAATTGATGAATCTCACAAGTAAGAAACAAATCACTTTGGATGATCTTGCTACTCATGGAGCTTCTTTCTTGTCTAACGGGTGAGTAGAATCTGTAGAACCACATATTTGGTAATTTATAAGGTATTTAAAAGCTATGAAACAACAAGTGTTGCTATTGCATCTGTTTTGTACGAGTTGGCCAAAAACTCCCAAGTTCAGATTAAACTTCGTGAACAATTGAAAGAATCTATGCCAAATGACGATGACAAATAATCTTGGTCAACAGTTTGCTGTGATGCAAGCAACAGCTGTCACATCATTGATCCGTAAATGTGTACTATCAGTCAATGAAAAATCTCCCAAGAAGCCTGAGTACCACCCTCAAGCTTCAATTAACTGACCGAGCGGAAGCTATTGGATCAACTTTAAGGAAATTCAAGAATAATTATGGAAATGCATTCCAAGAATGTTTTAATTCAATCTTTGAAGCATATTCTATATAAACATAAAACATAAAACGTAAATTATGGGAAAAAAATAATCAAAAAAACAAAAAAAATTTAAAACCGAGTGAATTAAAAACAATTTAAAATGTTATACAAGCTTTTTTGTTTGTTCATGTTAGCGCTTTTAGCAAAATAACAGAAATATTAGCCATATTCTTTTTACATGAATATTCAGTTCTAAAATCGGTGCCAATCGGTGCATCACCAAATCAGTGATTTGGGTCGTTCTATTTGTCAAATCACTTGAATATTCCGATCTGTTCTAAATCAGTACTAAATCAGTTGGCCAACCCCGCGAAAACTGCTAAGAAAGCGACGACATAGATTTTCGAAATCGATTAATCGAAAACAGATTTTCACCTATTCCGAAGTTAAAATTAATTTTAATTGATTGAAACCAATATAGTTATGCATTGTAAACAGTAGGCAATGCATTTTCATATTTATTAACGTCGAACAACCAAAAATATTCTGAGAATTAATCACAATCGGCCTTAATCATACTTTGTGAGCAGACAGGGATCAGTATGAGGCAGGGATCAGTATTTACAATGAATTGCGCCAAAAATATTCAAATTTGTTTTGTTTACAAATAAATAATTAGATTTTGAGGATCATTAAGCTGTGTCATTGAGTCCCTTGTAACAAATAAGTATACTAGCAGCCAAAATGAGGTGGCAAACACAAATATTTGAGTGATATCAAGAATTCTCTTCGAATCCTTGAGATTATTTGAAAATTTTTGTCTGCGACTTGTTATTATCTGCTGGTGCACTTATTTTTAGCAAGGAACTCAATGACACAACTTAGTAATCCCCAAAATGTAATTATTTTGTTTGTAAACAAAACAAATTTTAAAATATTTTCGCCACAGAGCATACGCCATCTGGGGAATGTTCTGCAAACTATTTCTGTCAACAAGTTCAAGACTAAAATGAAAGGAGGCCCAATAATGCAACTCGAAACAAAAATATTGAATTTTACGGCTTATTTAAAACATTTTCAGCGATTTTATCGAAAGGCTATATATTCTATACCAGAACGTAATTAAAGGCATTTGGTGATCGCTAAAAATAAGCAAATAATTGATTTTATTTAAAATATCCTGTATATGTAGACCAAATTAAGAGGAAATTTACCGATGAACATGTCATGAACGGAATAGTTAAATAGAACGACCAAAAATATTCAGTGATTTTAGCACTGATTTTAGAACCGATTGGCTGAAAGTGAATATTAAAAAGAACAATTCCAACCAATTTAGCACCGAAGTGAAGGACAAAAAGAATATGGCTATTATTAGTTTAAAAATTATGTTTTAAATCTATGGACAGACAGAAAACTGTATAATGCTCAGTAATTCTAAAATTAAGTTAGACAGCGTATGTAGAATAATACAAAGACCAATTAATTGGGGAATCATCATGGATGAAGTTATTTTTAATTTTCCGGAAAAGTTATATTTTTTTCGTTTAAATCTCTTTACTTACTAAAACATACAATCTGTTCAAAAATGAAGAACTGCATTTCCCGTTTTTATCATAACAATGTGGACTTATAAAACTTATATCAAATTACTTATTCAAATAAAAGCTCTGCAAAAAATTTCCATGATTACTATTATAAAAAGCTTAAAGCATGAGATGCTTCCATTATTTAGATGAAAAATCTACTCAAACTTTGTTCAAAAAACTTCATTTGAAGTGGTGTATGTATGCTCAAAATAAAAACTTTGCATATTTACCAACGAAACACTCAAAGTGCTCGAAAATAGTTGAAACTTTTAAATAACAATAAGAACACGAAAGACTTGAAAAATATTGTGCATAAAAACCAATTATTAATTCAGTGTATTTTTATTTTGATAATTTTTTGCATTCTAATGGCACTCGTGATTTTTGCAGTCAGGTTTCCTTTCCAAATAAAAAACGACAGATTTCATTTGATTAATTTATCAACATTCAATAAGTTAGAGTAATATATTGTGGTAATTCAAAATGCTCTATGTGTATATAACGTGACAATTGGAAGTCAATATAAATTTTTAATGGCAGAAAAACCACAAAAATTCCCTGCAAATATTAATGCCATTCGACAGTTTCATTGAAATTTTTGCTGAACAAGCAATTTACCAAAATTTGGAATATAATAAATTGTTCAAAAAATTTATTAAAAATCAATACTACCCAATGCAAATGATCCAAATGAACTTGCAGAGCATCTTTTGACACTCGAAGGGGAGCACTGTAAGTATTCAAATTTGCATAAAGTATTTTTGGCAAGCAGCGTCTGGAGATCAATCAAATGATTTGCAAGGGATAACGATTCTAGATTTATGATTGATGTGTGTCAGCATGATATGCAAATCCTATCGATCAGAAATGAATTAAAATCCCATTCAAGATTCACATAAGTTATGATCAGTTAAACGATTTTATGGCTTCCCATGTAAATTTATGCGTTGAGAGGATGAATTATGTGGCATATAATAATGTCTCTAATGGAGGAAGAATGTAATAAATTTTTGATGTGAGCTCTTGAAGGATTATGAGAGTTATTGTATGAGTTTGAATTACAAATTTTTCAAAGATGAGACTGCTTGTTGAGTTTGTTGGATGTTTTATTAAGGAACTTTTGAAAGCTGCATGATGTATTTTTGTTGTTGTTTGAATCAAGCTGAAAATTCCTAAAAATACTTAATTGTTGTTGTTGCCATGTTGATGAGATTTTTAATAAGAAAATTAATTTCAAGAAAATGAATATTGTTGATGTTTACTTTATTGTTTCCCAAATTAGATTGGCTGCGTTCAAAATGCGGTTGGTTATAATTGTCAATATTAATAAAAAATTGAAAAATTGAACAATGTTTTAAACAGAATTGTTGGAAATTAAAAAATATATAAAATACTGCATTTACCACAACAATTATTGCATAAATTTCTCTCAAAATAAAAAATCAAAAAAAATTATATTCAGATTTTTGCAGAGCTTCCAACAATAAAATCTGAAAAATTGTACAAAATATAAATGTTCATGCTTTCGTGTTCCTCTCACAATCAACCGTTTTTATTCCATTCAGTTTGAAAAACAAAAATAAAATGTATAAAAAGTAGAAAATATTCTGCATACAAAAGCGATACTGAAAATAAATATCAATTTAAATATTCCCAAATGTGTTAAACAGACAAAAATATGCAAAAATAACCTCAAATGCAATTGGACAAATTATTTTTCTAAAATGTTTTACCAGATCAGTTTCCGCACAATATTGAAAAAGTGATTACCTAAATTTATGTAGAACTATTTCTGTTGGGATTATATTATTTTCAATTTGTAAATTAAATTTTGAATATTAAAATTTTGGGTTTATATTTGTTTTCCAACTACTTTCTTTCAATAACAATATTATGTAAAACTTACATTGCTTTTTAAAATTCTTGGAGTTTTGCCAATTGTAAAATGTTGCAAAAACTATGAACGAAACACCACAGCAAATTGTAAATTCTGTATAAAAATTTAATCCGAGGGTTTTAGGGAGCTTCATTCGTATTATTTTATTTTTTTGGGCAAATTAAAAAATGTATATTCGTTGTTCTATGATCATCTACAAAATGTGCTTTTAATACTCTGCAATGAGTTAATCTGCGGTTTAGTAGCGATTGCCAATTTATTTTTTATGTGTCTGCTGGATACAAACTGTAACTGAATCCAATTTAGTATTTTTATTTAGGTAACGAAATATATGAGAAGGTTTTTTAAAACAAAATTTAAATTCATTCATTCGTAAATTAATAGGTTTTCTGCTCTGCCGCTACGGTATTGATATTAACAATATATGGCTATATTCAACGTCCTTAACAATAAGCTTTTTGTGACCTCTGAAAAATCGTTTGCTGTAGATACAGCATTTCTTCTTTATCGAACTATGTTATCGAAATATTGTTTAGCAAAAGCAACAAATTACCCTAATAAAGATACATAAAAATGTGAGCTCACTTTTTAAAAACGGAAACATTTATTGCTGGTCGAAACTGCACGTTTGCGGATATTGGTCCATTCTCAATTTTAAAATAGAATCGTGTTAAATATTGCAAGCAGCAATTTTTCAGAGAATAGTATAGACTTAATAAAAATTTCCAATTTTAAAATGGTTGCATGTTTGGAACTTTGGCAAAATTGTAAATATGTACTTTAGATACTTTATTTACTTCCTGCAAAGAACTTTAAATATTTGACTCAATTTTACAATTCAATACAATATACATATTAAAGTGCCTCTAGGGAGGATAGCAACGATATCGAACACTTCATTATGCAATAAAAGCCGGATTTATCAACCCGTTGGAATTCTTTTGAATCGAAAAAAAGCAAATTGAACAAATTTCCATAACATTTTACATTTGTACCAAACATAATCAATTTTTAAAATAAGTTCTACATTTTTATGTCCGCAAATCCCAGATTCCCATTTAAAACCACCATTAAAATTTAAACTTTGTGTATCAAATATATATCGTAATTTTTATTAATTCGACTGCAAAATGGAATGAAAATTTGTTAAAAATGCAATTGTGTGACAGTATGTGTTCCAATTCAGTAATTCACACAGAGTACATGCAACAACAAAAAACAACAATCTAAAAAAATGGAATATTTAAATCTTTGACTGAATATCTGAATACAAAATGTAAATTATCATAGTGCTGCATTGTGATAAAATGCACAAAATATGTTGTTTGGAACAAATTCTTTTTTGATGAAATATAGGTCAGGAAAAGATTCCTGCTGGTTTTAAAGAATTGGATATTGAGAAATCTTACAAATTGCATATACACATTTTTGCAAGCACGAAAAAATTTTGTAGATCGATTTTCACATTATTGTCAAAAAGTTTTAAAGGAATCTGGATTTGCAAATACTTTTTAACAGTATTTATAGCTATTTGCATAATATAGTATCATTTGAACGTTTTTACAACAATATACTTATTTTGGAAATTTGAAACGAAAGAAATTTCAGTTAGCTCTTAATACCAGTTCCACAAAATATTGTATGCGTTTCTTAATTTTTGCGGTAATAAATATCAAAATATCTTGACTATATACATCCTCTAATATCATCTGAATTAGAACATCATTATCTAAGAAGATTTTTTGTGTTCGTGCCAATTTAAGACATTTTGTCGAAATTTACATTTCTGTTATCTTGTTCTGAAGAAAGAAGATAAAAATTAGTGCTTTTTATTTTCTTCTCGATGAATGTCTCAAACCATTTTTAAATACTCGTAATTTTTCAAATACATTTCTTTTGCATCGTCGATTGTTTTTAAATAAATATATTTTATTCACGTACGTATTTTTTACTAGTAACTTCGGAATTGTTTTCTGACAAAATACCAGAGAATGAAGCATTTTACGATGTCAACTTATTGTTATCAACGACGGTTCTCAGTTCTTAGATTTATTTATTTTCGTAAAATTTCCGTAATGGAATTTTAAGCTGACAGAATAACAATATTAAAATTGGTATTCAATTCTTTAATTTAAACTTTGTTTAACTTTTATGAGAAATTATGAGTATGATGAGTATATTTTCCACTGTTTATACTTTTCTTCATGCATTTTAATAAAGAATAATTAATTGAAACTCAAGTTGTCTTTGCCTTTAAGATAAAGAAGAAAACTTCACACTCCATTAAATATTGAAATTATTTCGACTGAAGCTGCAGGCGCCATTTATTTTTATTTTTAGATTATGCATAGATTAAATTGTACTTCTCATTTTTGGAAATAATTAAGCATTGGTATTTTTAATAACAGGTTGATAGGTTCACGTAATATTAACCAGTTTTAAATAGATTTCCCAGGCTAATAAGATATTCACCCTTTCTTGTTAGTACAAATTTAAATCAAATGAATGAACAATTTTTCCTTTTAACAGGAAGACCATTTAATTTTCGGAAACATTACAATCCTTACAAGTTGGTCTACCTTTTCAACTTTTTAATCCTAAATAACCAAACACAAGATAAAACATTTAACTAATAGCTCTTAATAGTGTATGTAAATAAATGAATTTGTGGTAAATTAACCATGAAATGGGATTGAGTTTATAGTGAATAAGTATGTTTTAGGTACGAAATTATTATGTACCACAAGGTAATTAAGTATTATACTTAAATTAATGTTTAGTTTTAGTGCAGGCATTTTATACCAACTTTAATATTTAGAAGTACAGCAATTTGCATCAAAATATTTATTTTTAATATCTTTGAAAAATTATTTAAAGAAAATATGACAAAATCTCTTGTCTTTATCACAAATAAAATCTGAAACAATTAGCCTAGCATACAATTTTATAAAAGACTGGATATACGTGAAAATTTACTGCATTGTTGCATACAAATAAATGTTTTAGATGAGATTTTTGTTGTTAGAACAATTATTTAAAGTGATCAAAACACCTAAATTAAAATAGAAACAAATTATCAAATTATTCGAAAACGTTGTTTGAAAATGTATGGTCCGTAGAATTTTTTATTTCAAGTTATACTACGAAACTCAAAATATGAGCTAGAATCAGATAAAATTTTATTAAATTAGGAAAACATACGAGCTGAGTTTATTTAATATGGTAATGGACTTGTTTTTAGTTTACTCACTTGCAGACATTGCAAACGAGACTTAATTGAAATAAATTATTATTCCTTACATTTTAGTCTATATATATTTTGTTTTACGTTTAATGTAATTTATGTTGCGAAAGTTTAGAGCTTCAAATTAAGTACTAACTACTGAATAAATGTAATTTCATCAATAAATTCATTGTCGTATCATTCATCATTCATCCAGTAAGGAATTATTAAGGCAACCATAAAATGATAATTTTCATTTGCATTTACGATTTAAAACTAATCTGAAACTTAATCATTATGTTAATTTAGCTCGTTATTTCCATTATGGGAATCATTAAAAGTTCCCTGAGGATTATTATGTAATCATAATTAATCTTGGGATAAAGGCTTTTATTAATTTATAATTAATTAGTTCCAAAGCCGAGGTCGCATTATGAACTTTTTCATAAGAGAGGAGTTTCGTTATTCATTGAATTTCTTTAGACAGAATGTTTTCCAGCAGGTTTTCAACGTTCAGTTCGAAAATTCTATTTATGAATGTTGGGTCCCAACAAAAACCTAAAATTCAACCCGCGAAACCTTATTTTTAAGAATTTTTAGTCAAAATACGAAAGTTCAAAAAATAATATTATCCATGTTCATGAATAGCAATACTTCGAAAATTTAATTTACGAATTTTGGGACTCAAAAACCTACAATTCAACCCCCGAAACCATATTTTTAAGAATTTTTAGTCAAAAACCGAATGTTCAAAAAATAATATTATCCATGAACCTAGGTTCATGAATAGCAATACTTCGAAAATTCAATTTATGAATGTTGGGACCCAAAAACCTAAAATTCGACCCACGAAACCTTATTTTTAAGAACTTTTCGTAAAAAAACGAAAGTTCAAAATATAATATTATCCATGAACCTAGGTTCATGAATAGCAATACTTCGAAAATTCAATTTATGAATGTTGGGTCCCAAAAACCTAAAATTTGACCCACGAAACCTTATTTTTAAGAACTTTTCGTCAAAAAACGAAAGTTCAAAAAATAATATTATCCATGAACCTAGGTTCATGAATAGCAATACTTCGAAAATTCAATTTATGAATGGGACCCAAAAACCAAAAATGCGACTCGCGAAACCTCATTTTTTAAGAATTTTTAGTCAAAAAACGAAAGTTCAAAAAATAATATTATCTATGAACCTAGGTTCATGAATAGCAATACTTCGAAAATTTAAGTTATGAATGTTGGGACCCAAAAACCCAAAATTCAACCCATAAACCAAATTTTTCTGATGCTTTTTTAAAGAGTGCACTTTTGCAGCTCTTGAAGATAAAATATTAGTTTCACAGTTGCTGTAAGTACTCTACTTTAAAGACTGGAGAACCTAATACAAATTCTTCTAATTATAATAAATATGCATGTAATAAAACCCAAATGAATAAATAAGTACAAAGTGTCACTGAATCTTAATTTTATCTTAAGTCCACTCTTACAGAGCCCAGATAAAGAAGATTAATTGTAATTTTATTCCCGAAAATTATTCAAAGCACTCGAGAAATGACAAAAGAATTATTGTTCTAGAAAATACAAGAAACTTGATAAATTCATGTTCTTCACAATGAACATTGAGCATTGAGCATGTTCAAAACAGTGGAAAGACACTTTTTCAGATCTCTTGAGTAAGCATCTCAAACTTTGCACAAAGCTCACACGAATTCTCACAGTCAATTTTTGTTGAATCAAATGTACCATTTTTCAACGTCATAATCATGTGCGGCTGAAATGATTAATTATCTCTACAAAACTCTTTTCCCGTACATCTTGAAAAATTACTGATGCTTTGTAATTAATATTTATTTCATTAGACTTTAATGACTTTATAAGTGGTTTGATGAACATTCATGTTATGGAATCAGATACTTTCGTTAAGTATCCTAATGATGTAAAATGATTTTAGACTTCATGACTTAAAACATTAATGGATATGATTTTTAGCTTCATGGTAATTGAATTCTTGATTGAAGTAAACCAAATATTTATTATCAAAGGATTAATATGAAGTTAAAAATCCATAAAAAATTGTTTCATGGCATTTCATATTTTAAATTTAAATTATCCCCTTAATATGATTATTATTTGACTATTATCTTTTTGATTTTCAGAGAAGTTAAATGATAGATTAAATAAATAGTCTAGCTTTCATCATAAAAGTGAGAATTATTAGGTTATTCAACCAGAACATTGAAATAAAAAAGATAGTACTTAGCCAATTAACCAGAAAACCAAAATCTTTGCAAAATAGCTAATTACGTTAATCATGCAATCAATTAATCCAATTACATGGTATAAAAGCAATAAAAAGCTCAGCTCTGAATAATAAATTTGTATCCACGTTGCAGATTGAATGTATGTAGCAATTCGAAATTCGATGTCGTCAATGGTCCTCGCACAATTTTATGGCAAGCAGTAAAAAATCTCAGGATGGAGCACGATGTTTTTCTAAGATACTGATGAAATAAGAATATAAAATAATTTTTATTGCGGAAGTTCATACCATAATACTGTGTTTTTTATCAATACCTTAACTTTATTGATTTAAAGCTACCATTAGGACAAATTTATATTGATTGAATATATGTTCGAAAAACTCTATAAGTGAGAAAATAACTGTGCAAATTTTTTAATTGATTTCAATACTCTTCATAACTTTATGTTATCAATATCCTTTCTATCGATATCTTTTTTTTAATGCTACATTTATGTAACCTAAAATACCATTTGTTTATAGCTATTACATGATGAAATACCAAAAACAATGTATTTTCTATCATTATATTTTTGTACTCACAATGTGAAAACGTAAGACCAGGTAACTGGCAACCAAGGTATGAAGGCTCCTAGTAGTGTGTCTTTTGATTAATTAATTTAAAAAATTTAAATATAGGCCTGAAAGCTTAAAAAATGATTTATGTACATTTTAAGCAATAACAATCTAATCCCACATAGATGAAGATTACTCTTTACATTTAGTGCAAACAATAATAATTAATTTAGATGGTGGTCTTAAAATTTTGTAAAACTGGAAATTTGTTGCCGCAGTGTGTATAATAAATAAACATGAAATCTCTGAACTTATATATTACATAAAAGTGAATAAACCAGTTTTAAAATCATAAGGGACATGTTATAAATATGAGCAAAACTGGCAAAACGCTTAAACCAAGTCTTCTGATATACTTTGTAAACATGTTATTTTACAGAAAATGAAAAATAAAGTTGCTTTTATTAAATAAATATATAAACTGGAAAATTGAGCAGCATAAACCCTCGCTTTAAAATTTCCCATCAAACCCTCAAAAATTGAAATTTGAATGGCTGTTACTGCCTTTTTTAATAGTCACATAAATGGTATCCAAGTGCTGTTATTCTATTGTAATAAAATGGTACAATAAAATTTTATGGTCAGGAAAATGTTTACGAAAATAATTTCATTGCAGCAAAAAGAGAATTTTTGTGCTGCTTTTTAATGATCATTCCATGTTGATTTTAGTTTTAGTTAAAAAACCCTTTCTAGCATCAAAAACCGAAAATGTGGCAAAAACCACATTGGAAATAAATAACCAAATTCAATTCATTGGCTCAGTTTTGAACTGTTGAAGAACTTTTTGCTAATAAATTTTGTTTGCACGAACTTTATGGTTAAAAGTGACAAAATTAAACGATGGCACTTGAAATTAAAATTAGAATTTTCTTTATTTAATGACAGTGAAACTTTATAATACTCAAGTTTTGTCGTAAAACTTGTGAATTTTTGACATGTTTAATTATTTGTTTTGCATATTTCTACTTTATACTAGAATAATTTATGAAGTATAATATCTAAAAATGAGATAAAAATTTTGATTTCATTTTGTCCAGTTGTCCGAGTAAGAACAAAAAAGTAAAGCACTTAAAGTATGCAATGATGACTTTATGTTCGCAAATAAGTATTAAATTTGTTGTTTGGAATAGCACCATAATTAAAAAGTTTGGTCTCTTTTTTTCAATTCAAAGAAAAATTTGTGTTTATTGTTCTTTTGATATTTGTGACATAATCTTGGTTGAAATAAAGTTTTAATGTTGCAATAAAATGTACCAAATACAACAAATTAAATACATTCTTCAGCAACAACCGTGATTTAAACAAGTTTTATTGGATAAGTTTTTCAATTTGAATGCATTAATAATAATTTAAGAGTTTATGTTTTTTTTGCTTGCTTTAACTATTTTGCATGAATAATAACGACTTTTAGTTTATGTTCATATTTCCAACAGATTTTTCATCGTGCTTTTGAAATCGAATAGAATATAGTTAATATGAATATTTTTTATTTGTCTTGTGATTTATTTAACTGTGAAAATTCAATGAATTTCTAACATAACGCGTATAAATAAAGAACTACTTTCCAAACTTTCTCATGAAAAATCAATTTCATAAATAAATCGCTATTCTGTACATTCCAAATAATAAAATAAAATAAAACATGTAACGATATTTTTCTTTCCAAACTATACTTTCAAACTATTTCGTGCATCACAGCTCCAGCACGTAAAGTTCTAAAATTTTATGATATTATAAAAATACGCTTAACGTTTCCGCAAAAAATGTTCTCTGAAGTATGTGCTCAAAATGTTGTATAGTTTTCAATAGTTTTTTTTTCACGCCATTTTGAAATAAAATTTTAAAGAATGAAATTTAAACTGTATTTTGCGGTACTAAAAATATTTCATTCAAAAAAGTTTGCTTTATGGTGGAACCACGTTTTTTCCGCGATTTTATCGAATTTTATCACAAAAGCAAAATGTACAGCAAAATGGAAATTGAACGTCTAATTGTCTACATAATATATTAAAGTTTGAAATTTAACACAAATTAACCAAATAAACCAAAAGACTCCAAAAGTTATTTAAGTTTTCACTTCAACTCACTTTAGGAAAGTATTTGTAGCAATTTTTATGCCTATTGGTACAACTTTAAGTTATACTGAATATAATTCAAATTGAAATCAACTTTCTCTTAATTAAAAGCTCATTATAATTTTTAATTAAATATTGACATATTTCTATAGCAACAAATTCTATAGCAACAAAAGCTTGAAAGTTTTACACATTATTCTGTACCTTTTATGTTACAATATATTTTGCAATTACATTGTTGTTTATTACATTTCAAATATACAATGGAAAATTCAAACAAAAATAAAATTGTATCAAAGTAGAGTTTGATATTTTTTTCTATATTGTTTGTCAGTCTGATCCTTTCCGTAACAAATGTCGTTTACTCGCCCAACAATTTTAGAAACTTTACTAAAAATTGGATTTTAATTACATTTTTAATATATTTTTAATTACAGCTTCTTGGCATTTTTTTCGTCTTTGGCTTACTTGTCACGATTAGGAACATGATTGGAATTGTTTGTGACACTTGAAAGCAATTATACAAGATTTATTGTTTCAAACTAATTGGATTGACATTCATATCATCAATGTAATGAAAACAAACAATAGCAATAAAAATATATCATACTGAAGGTCGTTCTAAATTTTATTCGCTAGTTGGACTAAAATGTGTTTTAAAAAGTTTTTTCTTGAAGCTCATGCACCGTATGTTACATAAAATATTGCCATCGTCCAAACCCTGCTCTAGGATAAAAATTCCTTTTTTTTCAATTTACTCAAAAAACGATTTGATTTTACTGCCAAATCAAATGAAACGAAAGAAAATCATTGGTAAAAATACAACAATAAAGCTATCATTATTATCCTATGCTGAGTAGATTTATCAATATTTGCGATAAAATCTATCACGTCCAGCTATTACATCTTTTATACGTATAAATCCAGAAAACACAATTTCACACTTCATTTCCACGGATTTCCTACTTTAACGGCTTGTATCAAAAAATGGCTTGTGAATTCAAGTATTAAAAATTTTGTTAGAACACTTCGATTAACTTTTACTATTTATCTAGATTCTAGATCTTTAAAATCTCCTTTTTCCCTCTCTCATTGTTTTCAGAATTTAACGGACATTAGTTTTGAAAAATTCTGAAGATCCCTTTTGTAATAGAAGCTTTTAATTACAAATTTCCGTGTTTCAGATAACATTTTTTACTTCGACAAAAAAAGTTGTTGAAGTCCTGGATTCATCAAAAAAAAAAAAAAAAAAAAAACTCGGGAAATTCGCTTAAAATGACTAAAAATTGGTTTTTGACTCAAAAATCTAAAAAAAATGATTTTTGAAAAAAATTCAAAATGTGTCCGACTCGGTAAAATTTGCCGTATTCTGTCGATTCCACCTTCCAGGGCCCAAACCACTTGACCGATCTTGATGAAACTGCGGTCTTGAGAGTTAAAATACCTTCTAACTATGCACTTTTTTTTTTGTTGTGTTTCATCAGCGCCATCTAGTAGCTCTAGTACAAAAGATCAGTTTTTCATACAAAATTTTTTGATGAACCGAGAAACTTTTCAAACATCTGTTAATGCAAAAACATCGTATTTGTTTCAAAACAATCAATTCTAAAAAATTTTCCGAAAAAATTCAACCATGACCAAGTAGTCAAGCTTTAAAAAGTACAAAATGTCAAATTTGTGTGTTCGCTCCAGGCAACTGCATAATTCCGATTTAGCTCAAATTTTCAGAATAAGGTTTTTTTGATCATACGCAGAGCAGAAAGGCTGGTTTTTACGATCGGGCTGGTCCTTCGAGTACCTGTCATACAAAAGTTTTGATATTTTGTACTTTTTCGCAATAACATTCGTTTCATCAAGGCAAAGATCATAAAAAAATGTAGTTAGGCTGTAGTTGATGCTAAAGATTGTGATCCAGTAGTGATAAAACCTGATTGTCAGTCAAAGCGCTTCAATTCAACACAATTATCAGAAATGTTGCATATTATTCCCGCGCGGCGCTGTGATCGGATATTTAAGCTTTAGTTACCTATTTTCGAATTTCCCGAGAATTTCCTAAAGTTTTATTGCTTAATACAAATTCTAATGGACCTAGGTTATGATTTTGTCGAAGTGCCTGCTAAAGCCCCAAGCTTTTCCGATTTTTTTGATACAAGCATCTAACCATGTGAGAATCATGTCCTGAATTCAGAGTGGTTTAATTTGTAATTCTGACGTTTGCAATTTGATGCTTAATAAAAAAAAATTTGCAAAATATAAATTTCTATACAATATCAACTGTATCTTTTAGTTTTATTGCGGTTAACATCTTGCTTTCATATCGCTAAATTGATCAATTCAATTTTATGATTGAATTTTGGAAAACTCCATGTTATAAATGAATAAATTATTTATTATCAAATCAAACATTCGGAATAAATTACAAAACAGTGGAATAATATTTCCCATTAAAATTCGTTGCTGATTACTTCTATACATACAAATGGTAATAGTAGAAGTTAATTATTCTATCAATGTAAATTTATGCCCAAAAGAGCTGTATTATTCAATAAATTCAATTCTACCACAATCGCTTGTGTAAATATTATTTATTACGAGTATTATCTGAAATTGGGTTCTATCAATTAAATTTGATGTGCAGTATATTTTATTTTATTATTACAAATTTACTATCGATTTCAATATTAATTTAATATGTCTTTAAACGGAATTGACAGAGCTTTGTGGAATTTCCAAAGTTTGGAAAAGTAATTTGTGGATAAATTATCAAAGATTAAAACATATAATTGGATTCAATTTACAATCTTAGCCTATGAAAGATTATTTAATCTTTTTACTTCCTCAGTATTTTTTGTTGACTTTTATAATTCCAGATTAGAACACAGAGAAAAAGGTCTTATAAATGTAACAAAAAATAGATTTCGGAGGATCTGGTTCTTTAAAATAAATTACAAAACAGATAACACTATGAGATTAGCACATTGCCATTTAATTAATGTGTTAATTACGGTGAAGCCAAATACAACTTTTTTTATATAAGGGTCGCAAAAAGTTTTACTGTATTTATATATTAGTTTGGCTCATTTAGAATACCCAGAAGGCTAATTGAATATAAATCACTTTGGAGCAACTATTTGTGTGTTGTGTTAATGAATACATGGTTTTTGAAATAAAGATCTTTTCTAATAGATATATTACATTTTTTACATCAAGAAGTTTTCTTTAAAGTTTTCTTTAACAAACAAAACACTATAAACAAAATACTTTCCAAATATGTGTTCAACTTATATCAAAATCATTGTATGTTAAATATACTGTTACTGTGATAAATGATACAAATATTTCAAATATCCGCACAAGGATTTTTCGGTATTGAATGATTTCCAAACAAAAACACGGCTGATAAATTGAATACAATACAGAAAATGGTTCGACAGTCAAATTCACATTATTCGTTGAATTTCCCATCAATTTCCATTCTCTAGTCTATTTTTTCATCTTTCACAATGACTACATTATTGAACATCTTTTGGAGTGGATACACAGTGTGATATTGTATCTGTTTTAACCATTTGTATTCCCTAGTTGAATATTTTCTGCCGAAGAAAATAGAAAAGTTGATAAGAAATCGGAAATGACCATTTAGTTTTTTAAACTAAAAAACATGTGTTCAAAAATATTTTGAGAAGCAATTTCTTCTTAGAGAACTTGGCTTTTGTAGACCGACTACACTTGCCTCAAACCATTGTTTACTAACCATTGTTAGTAGTAATTGCACAAAACCCCTAAATATTAATTAGAAAAGTTTGGCAGGTCAAAATTTTTGAAATTGGAATTTTTAGAATCAAAAACTATTCAGTTCTATTATCACAGCAAAACCTCCTGAGCTTTGCCTGAGTTTCAAAATTCAAAAACTGTGCTTTGGTCCTTTGGTGACACATTTTATCCATTAAATAGTCAGAGCAAAATAATCTCTCTAGTGCTGTCACTGAGTGGCTTTGAATAATCCTTCCGAGAATAATTCAACTTGTATAAGTTCAACAAAAGTGAATGGTTTGAATACATTTTATTGGATTAAATCTAACCGTAGGATGAACTATAATTAAAGTCATTCATTAAACTATCCATACACTAACTCTACTTAATGTCATTATGCTCATTCTGGTTTTATCAAATTAATCTTATTAATTTCATTTGACCAAATACCACTTCTTCTCATTTAACAAGTTTGTCCCTTTTTCCGTCACATTTACACCCGAAGCTGAACCTGACCTAAATTTGTTTGCAAAAACACATTGAATAATGATTAATTGAGCACAAAAAGGCAAATATGTGAGCAACTTTTGTGGAACTTTGTTTATTTTATCGCATTTTGCTGCCAGCTGTATTCTCATATGGTTAAAAAAAGCTGTTTGTTTATTTTGAAAAAAAAGGTCCAAACTGACCAATTACAAAAAAACATGAGAAGAAACATGAACACACATACTCTACTTTAATTGAAGAGTATTATAAGAAAATTAAAGCTCTTATTGTATGATGTGTCATTATTTGTCATTTATTACGCTTAAAATAATATAAAATATAAAATCATTTATGTAAGAATTTTACGTATTCAAAAAACTTATGTTGACAGATTTGAACTTAATAGGCCTAAAACCGATTTTTGTTACCACTTACATTTTATTTTTACGTGAAATTTACCAAGCTTTTTTCTTACATACAGAAAATTTTCTTAATCAAAATAGATTTTTCGTATAAATAATACAGAAATTAGGTTAATACACCTAATTCAATAGACAAAAAAGCTAAACTGAATGTTCCTAAATACTTTAGTTTTATTTCACATACATCATTTAAGTTGACAAGAAACCAAATAATTGAATCAGTTGAGAAAATTCTTAAACAGCCCACAGGCAATAAATTATCTTTTATTCCTCTTCGATAGTATTACGACGCAATAATTTAGCCACGTTAGAGCCTTTGATGATAAATATAGATAACTAGTGTGTACCACAGTTATAACGTTACTCAGTAAATAGTTTAAGAAACTTTCTTCAAGTTGATTTCATGATTTGGCATTATGTAACTGAAAGTTTTTGTAACGAAAAGTTTTTCCCTGTTCAGATCAAATATAATATTTATAATATGTAATGTAGTATTGGAGGCTACAAAAAGTTGACAGAGTCATTTTCAGATTTTCTATTTTATCATGTCATCCGAATGCTTCTTTTATTTGTTTTTGCATGGTTCTTGTATATGACTTTTGAAGGAAAGCTTGACGATACTACTGACAATTTGTTGTCTCGATATATTTTTAGATACATATGAATAGGATAACTAGTTCATTAAATATTGAAGTCATAAAATAGTGGAGCTTGCAATAAATCATTGTTTTATAATATCATAATCGAAACTATTTTACATTTATTTTAAATGTCGATAAATTCATGATGAATGAAGTTTTCAACATTAGAATTACTCTGATATTTCCAGTTTATTTATTTTGATGGAATGGTACTCAGCATATTTAAATGTATAACATAGAAATACAATACCAGGCTATCCTGAATGTATATTTACTGATGGAAATTGAACATCTAAACATGAAAAAAGCATTTTCAAAAACATTGGTACATCATCCTGTTTAATATTGACGCCGTTAAATTTGATGTTTGTTTTGGATAGATATAGTTTTAATCTGCATATAAAATGGTATTTCAATCACAAACAAAAAAAATACGAACATCAATAATTAGGTCATGTTGAATATATTCTAGTGCACAAGCTGAAGGCTCAATGCCCCACATATTCACTGGAAATTCATTTTAAGAGCATTCATGCGAAAAATAATAGATAGGATATCTCAACTGCCCTTTGTTACAAATACTTTCTTTTTCATATTTTCAACTCAATAACCTTTCGCAAACAAGTTTGTAAACAAAGAGTTATTAAATATGATGCGAAACTTGAAATACTTTGAAAATGTAATAGTAAGGACGTCCAATGCAGGTTAGATATTACTTGATAAATTATAAATAATGAGTTTTTGCTAAATCAATGCTATTATTTTTTTTACAAAAACTGAACTGATCTTTTAATCAAACTCAGAAGATTTGTGGAAATTTAGAATCAGGACATTTAATGATTACATAAATGTTGTTCTTCAATCAAAATTTACGCAATTTTGTAAATCACACCCTCGAAGACTTTCATAATAAAACAGTGAAGCAATTTGGTAATGATTAATGTAAACCTTGGAACCAAATAATATTCAAAACACGTAATTTTGCTCACTAAAGATTGTTGGTACGCTTTGAGGAAATAAATCACAAACGAATCAATTACCGATTCGCTTTCCAATTATTGCTATATTATTATCGTTGTTATAAATTGTGCAGAAAATTTTACCGGGTGTTATTGATATTATACTTTCATTAAAACTTTCATTAAAACCTTGTTGCTGTATGATTAAAAGACATCACCAAAATTTGGAATTTAATCCATACCAAGTGTAATAAGCATGAATGGACATAAATGAGAATATACTTGCTAAGACATCTTTAACAATGTCTTTGACTCCCAGAAGTTTATAAAAATGTAAATTCAAAAAGATTTAGGGTCTAATTAAGGTTTAATATTCCAGATCCAGAGTAATCCAAAAACAAAGCATATCCTTGTCGAAAACGTAAGCCCTTTAATTTTCTAAAAATATAATGGTTATTCTAAGAACGATAACATTGTTCTTAAAAAATTTTGTATTAAAGACGAGCGAGTCATTATTAAATTATGTCATTAAAACTCCCTAAAAGTCATAAACTCGTACACACAGACTACACAATTTTTAAATTGATTACGCGTTTTTTATGCTAAAGCTTTGCAGAAAGTTCTCAAGATTATTACAATAAAGACAAAAAATTGAGTAAAAAGCTAGAAGCTAATTTAATCAAACCTAATTGTGTTGTCATTGCTCGTTACGTTAAATTCTCAGGATTACAGCCTTTTTGAGTTGGGCAGTAAAAGTCATACAACAGAGTTACATGAAATGACACTGGCAAATGCTGGATCAAACATTTGTCACAAGAGAGTTCTGTTTTGATACGCTATCTTATGGCATGAAAAACAAAAATCATTCCAGTCCCTGGTGGAAGTCTTCGAAATAAATTATTTGCCATTCTTCTATACTTTTCATTTCCTTTGTTTGTATCACTGATGCTATAGAAATCAGGCGTCTATAGAGAGTGAACTGTTGCCAATCAACAGTCGACGACTAGAGTAATTTGAAATAGATTTATTCTGGACTAGAAGTTTGTTTTGTTTGGTTAATTGTCAAGATATAACTGTAAAATCGTCCACACTTGAATAGAATTAATGCTAAAATTATAGATTGATATTCCGTTCTATGGAATTTTATGGAATAGCAAAATTCTTTAACAATAATGATCGTTCGATGTTTCCCTACAATTTCTATTGTAATTCTCCTACACCATTACAATGTGCAGATATTTGTGTTGCTTTTCAAATGTATTGCAATTTGCATAAATAGTTTGCCATTTCCCATCAAATTATTCTACAAGAGTGACTAATTGGTATTCCAAGTGAATAATCTGCATAGATATAAACTTTGTGCATATAAATTGAGAAAATCACACATGAAAGTTAAAAAGTTGCACTAAAAACATCGAAAGCAATCAGAGAATTTCATGTTAAACCAAGACTTTGCGGAAAATCATAAAGTGGTTTTGCTCATTCATTTTCTTATCATTAAAATTGGAAAACGCAGCGAGCTATATACATTTCATGATTTATGAGCAGACTGTTTAAAAGCGCTTTTCCATAACAGCACAAAAAACTTTACACAACAAAAAAGTGTCGTGAAAACATAAACATTTATTTATTGCACCATTTGCACTTAAAACTGCTGAACATATTTTTTTAAATGTAGTTCAAGCGATAAAAATATGAAATGCTCTGACATATCATTAACTTTTCCGCTTTGCTATGGGAAAACAGGAAAAATGTTTCGTTTTGAATTAAGTCATATTAAATATTTTAAACAAACAAAAAAGAATGTTTGCTCATTTTTATGGGTAACGTAGTCACAAGAACAGATTCTTTGTTTCTGGAGTTGTCACTGCGCGCCGCTGATTATGAGTGTAAAAGCTAACCGCTCAGTCACCGTTATAACACACAATATCAGTTCGAAAATAGTTTACAAAGAATTTAATTTAAAATTCTCCCTTACCGTATTAAAATATAAATGAAGGCGAAATCCCATTATCTGGTTGATGACTATCATTAAAGGATGGGAGTTCTGGTGGGTGATGAAGAAAATATCAGCAATTAATCTTAAGAGATATCGCAAAAAATTTAACTTCTAGTAAGATTTTCATTCCAAGAATATTTTATATTTACTCAATCATAATTGCAAAAAATATCAATCTTATATGTAGATTTTGTTTTAGAAAAAGTGAATGTCTGGTTGAAATTTAAAATTTTGAATCCTCTTTCATTGGTGCTGGAAAAAAAAACTTTTCTCATTATAAAATCTCAGTTTCAACATTCAACCATTGAAGCATTCAAGCAATTAAAAATGGTATTACGGGAATTGTTAGAATAGCTTGTGCTGGGTTGATAGTTTGATACTTTGATCTGGGTAACAGTTTAATTTAAAATTGTGACTTTCTCAATTATCTTTATCCTTATGGAAAATTGAATGGAAATTGCGAACTCACATCTAGAGAACTTTCAAATTTTAAATACTCCAGGATATTTCAGCAATTTAGCAAAATTGTTTGTGAAACTAAGTTCAATTTTGCCAGCATGTTTTGCCTCCTGGCAGCACAAAGTTTCCGCGCAAAAGTAATTAAATTAAATATTATACAAATTGCTGTTGAAATTTGTGTGGAAATTTTCATTCTGTTCGGTTCATTAAGGTGTTTTCACGAGTTTAATTAAAAAAATATTTAAATATTTTTCAGCACAACAAGGTTTGCACATGCTTTGTGTAATTACAAAGAAATTGGATTATGTAAAACCTGCTAAAACTTTATCAGTAATTTACTAAAGAATTTTACTGTTCATTTTTTCCATTCTAATGAGGAATTAAAAATGTGAGTACGTTAAGAAATTTTCACTTTCGAAAATTCCACATCTCTTCACATTTTCAAGTTTTAGCAGCTCAATAAATTTTATGAGCGCAACACGGTGGAAATTTTAATTATAAACTCAAGCTTATGGAGATTTATTAAAGATTATTTAGAAGTCAAGAGAATTTGACTATAAAACTCGTGTGAAGAATTTGCAACAGCTTTGTTACCATAACTTCCTTTTCGGTGAGTTAGCACTTTTGTAAACTAATATATTTTTTTATATAATATACCACTTTAATAGGTATTGAAGCAGAATTTTCAAACTACAAAACAATATGACTGGAACTAAGTAGAGGATACACATAAAATGCATTGAATACTTAAGTTCTTAAAATTTAATCAAATTAAAACTTAATTATCCCTCAACATTGTTTACAAAATTGAGCTGCTTTTGTGATCCAAATTACGTGGTAAAAGTCTGTTTTAATACTGTTAGTTATATATTCGTTGTAAAGTTTTCGTGTATACTTCACTCTTAATGAAGAGAATGCAGAACAAAATGCAAAAGTTCGTTTCTGTATCCCACACCCTGGAAACTTCATTTAAAAGCCATACATGTTTTCAAACATTTCTATTTGAAATTGCAACATTTTCCTTTCACCCGAAAATATTCCTGGAATGCCGATCCGGTTTTTGAAATCAATTTCTTAAAGAAACATTTAACAAGTTTGCAATGAAATGTAAATCAAATCCGATTTCAAAATTGCGAACAAGTCTCCAAGGTACTTGGTATACTTTACATTATTTGTAAGTACATTGAATGTGTATTCTATTGAATGAATGATGTTCAATTTCCTTTGAAATAAATTCTTGTCAGCAAATAAATGCAAACAATATCAAATTTCAGGCAAGTAACCTCCCAAAGCAATTTCTTAGATGTATTCAAACCTTTTCTGTATTTGTAGATTTGTACAGATTTGTGGATTTGTGACAAGACTGGTGTACCTAATCGAATTTTGCTCGAGAGCGGTTGAATTCGCGATTCAGCAAAAAGTTGCAGTTAGAGATTCAATTTGTAATCATTGCAAATGAAATTTGGCCGTTTCCAAAAATCCAAATTTCATGGCTAACAATAAAAAAATGTAATTGGAAATTTTATTGAAAATTTGCCGAGCAAGCAAAATTCTAAAAACGTGAGCAAATTATTTAAAATTGCTGGTATTCGATTTTTGATGGCATCTTCATTAGATAGCTTGGATTCAAGGTAAAGCGGATCAAATTGAGCAGAGAATTTTATGCAGTGTTCGGAATGTTTGAAACCTACGTTTTAAACGTTACGTTTTAAACATGTTTTAAACTGTCTGTTTGAAACCGTTTCAGACAAAATGTTTAAAACCTTGATTTTTTCATTAAAAATTTAAATAAGCGTGTCATATCGTTTGAAAACCAAAATTGAAAATCAAAGGAAAACTTTCATTTATTTATTTATTTATTTATTTAATGGGAATTAAAAAAATCACACCTTTAGTTTGTAATCAGATCAAAAGTTATGATAAATTTAGGTATCACAAAAATCAAATTTAAATTAGAATATCACATCTTGTTTGGATTTTCATAAAAAAACAGAAATAAAATCATGTTTGAAACAAAATAAGTAGAAAAAAAAAAAATAAAACATAAAATCAAAATAAAATAATATAACAGGAACATTAGTTGGTTGTCAAAGGATTGTAGAGTCAGGGGTTGTTGATGTTGTTAAAGATTTTCGACATTACCGAGCTATACTCCTCTTTGCCAACATCACAGTTTTCACAAATTTGTTCAGGTGGCTCATAATTAATTATGCAGGCCGACGTCAGAGCGAGATTTGGCCAATTTGAAGTCTCGACTGGTTCTGGTGTTGTGGGTTTGCTCGTTTGTTGTGAAGAAATGCAAGTATTGTTGGCTGTCCGTTAGTTTTTGCAGAGACTTCACTGCAAAACTCCATTTACGATACGCCGTTTCTCCAAAGTGTCAATGTTGAGAAGACTGCAACAGACTAAATAGTCCCATTCAGGTGGTGGACTTGGGACTAATTTTCGGTAGTAGAGCTGCTTCACAAATTTACGTTGCACTCGCTCAATTTTTGTTATATGTTTGGAATAATGCGGGTTCCAGATTGCGCTCGCGTATTCTAGTTTGGACCTTACTAGCGAGTTGAAGATCCGCATTATAAAACCAAGAGTTCGTAGACAGCTGTCGTGAGTAGTCTCAATGTGTTTGCTGTATGTGAGTTTACTGTCAAAAACTACTCCTAGGTCCTTCATACTCGTTTCTCGTGTCAGATTCTCACCGTTGATGTGGTAAGTGTTGTCTACAAATCGCACGGTGTTCTTGGTGTAGCTGACCACTTTGCATTTGGCCACATTCAGCTTCATTTGGTGAGCTAGACAGAATTGCTGGAGGCGATCAATATGTTGCTGAAGGATTGCACTATCATCTGAGGTAGAAATTTGGCGCCAGAACTTTAGGTCGTCTGCGTACTCACAGTGGTCTACATCCTCAAATAAATCTCTTATCTCATTAATAAACAGCAAGAATAGAAACGGGCCAAGATGGGAGCCTTGAGCTACTGATGACTTCACGTTAATGGAGCCAGAGAGTTTAGTGCCGACTTTCACATTCTGCTGTCTGTTGGTTATGTAGCTCTCAAGCCACTTCAGCATTATTCCGCCGATTCCAATAAGGCGCAACTTGTTGATAAGCACTCGATGGTTGACTGTGTCGAATGCTTTGCTAAAGTCTGTATAAATCACGTCCATTTGTCCCATCTCGTCCATTAGCCTATGTAGCTGCTCGGCATAACCAATAAGATTGGTTGTTGTGGACCGGCCTCGAAAGAAACCGTGTTGGCTTGGTGAGATTTTGGACTGAAAGGTATCAAACAAATCATCGGTTACAATGTTTTCAAATACCTTCCCTATGATGTTCAGTTTGCTGATTGGCCTATAGTTTTTCACATCAAACGCTGGACCGTCTTTCAAGATTGGTACCACATGAGCAAGTTTCCAATTGGTTGGGAAAATGCCTGTTGTCAATGAGCGATTGTACAAAATGTACAGCGGATGTGTGAGAGCAGTTGCACAGCGTTTGTAGAATAATGGTGGTATAGAATCTGGTCCAATTTAAAAGTTTTTGGCAAAACTGCATAGGAATCCAATTGTACAAACTGGTTCGGAAAACTCTGGAGAAATTACCGGACTTGCAGTTTGATCATCCTCCTGGTAGACACTTCCAAAGTGTTTAGCAAACAATTCAGCTGATTCGCTGTTAGAGGATGATATTTTGTCGTCAAGCTTCATGACATCTGGAAGACTACAACCGTTTTTTTTTCGGGAGTTCACAAAATTCCAGAATTCCTTTATGTTAGACTTCACATTCTTTTCTGTTTGTTGCATATGCTTCTTATAGTCGCTATCGATGTGATCGGAGGCTTCTTGTCTTATGCGGTTGTAAATGTCCTTATCAGAAAGGCGTTTCAATCGTTTCCAGCGTTTATGGTAGATTACTTTTGTCAGTAACACTCTAATGGTGTCTTTCCCGATCCAGTGAGGATATTTCCTAGTTTTGTGCTCTTTCAAAGGCACGTGAACGTTTAAAACTTCCTCAATTTTTGAATTGTAGCGCTCGACCATCTCGTTTGGATCCTTAGTTCCAGCAAATACATCAGGCCAGACAATTTTCATCAGATCAGTTTCAAGCGACTTAAAATTCGCCTTGCGGAAGTTTCTGAACAGTTGTGGCTGTTCTGGAGCTGCTGGTGAAGATGTGTCTGGTTCCAGAAACATTTCAATTTCAAGCGGAGGATGGGCTTTGTCGGCTGTTACCAATGGTTTGCTAGTGCAGCAGAATTTCAAGATTCTGTTGCTAAACATCAGATCAAGAACATTGCCAGAGTTATTCGCATGTGTGTTAAACTGGTCCAGGTTTGCAATGTTGAAGCAATCATTAGTTATGTCCTCTTTGGCGGTGAAGAACATTGGATCGCTGACATAGTTGGGAGCATTGAAGTCTCCACCAACAAAAAATATCTCGTCTGTTCTTGATTCTCGAAATTTTTGAACATTTCTATGGAACGATTTATAGGCATCTAGCCCGATATCAGGTGGCAAGTACGGCACGCAAAAGTTCATTCTCACATCTCCACAATCAAAAGATATACAGACATCTTCTGTCGATTCATTTTGCCAATCCAATTGGTGAGTTATGTTTGTAAATATTGGAGATGAAGAAGTCTTGAAGTTTTTGATTGCAATCAAGACCCCACCACCTTTGGATTTCTTGGATGTTTTATTGTCTCGATCTTTGCGAAAGACTGTATAACGGCTGTCAACTAATTCAGCTTCCGCGATTGTGCAATTTTTCCCTCCCAGCCAAGTTTCTGTTAAACAGATTATATCATAGTTATGTTGCAGCAAACCTAATCTCAGAGTTTTGGTTTTTGTTCTGAGTCCCCTGCAGTTTTGATAGTAGATGTTAACTTTGCGGGGTTTACTTGTTGCTGACATATTTAAGCTTCGGGTAGTTTATCCAAGTCCTCAAAGCAACGAATACAAATAGGCAGTATTCCTGAAGACTTTCTGACAAAGATTTGAGCGTTTGAAATCCAAACAAATTCAAATTTGTGAATTTTAGCAAGTTCCTTGGTCTCGAAAAGAAGTTTCTTTTGGTATGAGGAAAGTTGGTCATTCACGTGGACAATCACCTGCTCGCCTTGGAAGACAAGTTTCTTCTGGGATCGAGTGAAGACTTTTCCTTGTGCTACGAATTGTTGCTTAACGGAATTGCAGTAGAATTCGACAATGAGTAAGTCTTTCTGGATGTTTCTGGTGTTAATTTGTCTAAAATAGCTTTTTTTGATGTCCGTGAGGTTTAATGGACACTCAATTTGTCGGCCAATTTCAATTACAGCAGCAATTGGGTCCGTGGTCCGAGAAATACCTTGTATTTCGGTCGTATTGGCGATCAGTTTGCGCTCGTTATTATCGGTTTTAACTTCAAGTTCGATGGAGGTTTGCTTCAGCGTATTAACGGCTTCTTTGAGTTTTTCTAGGTTTTCAATTCTTTTGATGAGTTGATCAGTCAGCTCTTGCAGCTTTTCCAAGGAGTTTCTGCTATATTCACGCAATTCTAGCAATTCGGAAGAAAATTGTGCAAGATTGGGATTTTTGGCTGCTGCAGTAACTGTATAAGTTGTAGGGGTTTTCTTAGTTTTCTCCGTGCCTTGAGCTTTTGAAGTTGATGGAATTGCAGCTGGTGAGTTTGTTGGCAAGGTGGCAGGAATGATTGTTGAACGTCTGCTTTTTTTTGCTTTAACACATTGCTGACAAGCCCAGGAGACCGAGGTGTTTTCCAAACAGTCAATAAAATTGGCTTTGTCCAGTCCTACACACTTATAGTGGAAGTACTGGTTGCAAGAGGAGCAGCTGAGTCCTGGACGGTGTACAGCTGTAACGGTGGCCGAGCAGCATTTACACTTGTGAGACATTTATCTAAAAAGAAGAGACAACAGCAGCAGGGTGGACTTTAGATATGTCTAAACCTTACAATTGATTAGGCACTTTTATTTCCCAGGAAAAAATAGTGCGAAAAAAAGAAAGCACGATTTATAGAGATAACGCCCAGGTTCGTGTCTTGGAGTATACACGAAGCTTCTGTGGTTGCGTGCGTGCGTAAGTCAATATGGTGTAAGAGAAATCATGTAGTGGTGTGTGTTTTTTGGGCTACTGGAACAGAGATGGCGCTGATCTTGTTTACTTTCCAAGGCAGCTTCTTGAGTAAACTTGTTTTACCGATATCTTCTTTATATGGTCACTACTTATTAAACTAACACTTCTCACAGAGGCGCTGAGGATTGAGGATTCGGTTCTCTCACAAATTGTTTCGAGAGATGATATGAATCTCTCTTGATCACTAAATTTCTGAAGGATCAAAAAATTTTAGATATTTTCCTCCTGAACTTCTCCACTCATAAAGGTTATCAGTTCAAAAAAAATAATTTTGAAACGAATTAAAAGATTTAATTTTATTTTCCCATAAGTTGGATAAAGTAATAATGAATTTTTGAAGGCGTTCAAAAAAATGTATCAAATTATTCAAAAATATTTGAATCATAAAAAAAGCATTTTCTGTGTAATTGGTGGTTTTTTAAATTAATTTTAGGTTTTAGACATTTCAGACAGTTTTAGACGTTTTAAACGTTTTAAACGCAGTGTTTGTTTGAAACTATTTCGGGCATGCCCTTTTCCGAACACTGATTTTATGCTTTTCAAAAAGATTGCAATAAGAAGAGGAATGCTTTCATTAAAAATTAAATGCTATTGAAAAATTAATCAAAGGAAAACTTTTATGAGCTTTTAATGGAAAAATCAGATGATATCAGACTGATATTTAATATCCTATCATTCAAATAAAAAAATAGTTTCAAAACAGATAAACTCGAAAATGAAAATATACAAGCTCCGTATCTGGCTTATCATTTTATCGTTGGATGAAAACTGCGATCGAAAAGATTTTTGACATTTCAAATAGAATTAATATGGACCACTGTTTCCAATTAGTAATCACTTGCTCATATTTGTCATAAACATATACCTTTCACACTGAAGTTCCGTATTCCAGACTGCATGCATTTTCCAACTCCCAATCAAATGGCTAGAACACGAAATAATATCATTTCAAATGAAAATATATGCCAACAAATTTTTGGTAAAATTGAAATTTGCAGTGAACTCAATCATTGATATTGTTGGCACAGAAAGGCAAGAAAACTTTGCATCGGAAATTCAATCTGCAAATTCGGTACATTGGTTTTTACGGCGCGATTTGGTATTCGCTAACATTTCTAATCAAATTAAAAAATGATTTTGTGAATGCGATGATACCGTTATGGGTTCATCTGAGGTTTTGCGTCCAAAGCCAATTTTTAGTTTTTACAATCTTTTTTAGTGAATGAAAGTGAAATAAAAATTTCGTTAAAACGTGATTGGAATAGTTTACTTTGTAAAAAATTTTCAGTTACAAATTTATCGAAGTCGTCTGAAGCATTTAACCAATTAATAAAAGCATTTGACCTCATATTTCTTTATTCTTTATAAACTGAATCATTTCAAAATTGTGAGCATTGTGCAAAAAATAAGCTCTTGGAAACTCTTGGAAAGTGCCACAAGGATGGCATTGAATAATTAAGATAACAAAAGTGTGCACCATAAAAAAGACAATTTAAAGAATTTCGCAAAACTGCAGAAATACAAAACTGCAGACGAAACTTAAACTTGTGCAAAATGCAGAAAAATCAACTCTTTGGGGGAAGCTTTAAACTTCTCTGCATTTTTCAGTCGCTGACTTGTAGTTAAGTGAAATATTTAACATATTTTAAAATGTTTAGTAGAGAGATGTCAAGAATTTCCTTAGTTTTGTAAAGAAATACAAGTTTGAATGTTTTAGCTGCTTAATAAGTGTTTAAAAATTCTAATTAAATAAATTGTTTGCGGTAAAAATTTTTAAAGTGATGAAGGAATTTTACATGAAGAATTCAAGAAAATATTCAAACAGAATTAATTTGCATTAATTTCAATACCAGTAATGTTTTTTACAGCCAATGCAAAATGGGAACACCGCCACATTAAAAACTAAAAACAAATTTTAACGGTACAATATATCCAATTTAAATTTTTTAATAATTGCACATTTCGGGCCAGCAAAACCACACATTTATGCATGAATCCTATCATTTCAGTTTTAATTAGTTTATACATTTGATGAATTTGGTTCTTCATGATGAATGAGCTTTTGAGCTGAATATTTCACATGTTATAACAATAAATCACAATTCGTGAGCTCAGAAACATAAATTAAAACATGATACTGCGCAAAAAATAGCGGTAAAAAATATATATTAAAATGTGCTAAAAAATGTTACGAGACTGATGCAAAATTTGAACATTGCAAAATCATGCTAAAAATTTATGAAAGTCCCCGGAAAAATATAAATATTGATATTTCTCCAACGACGATTTCTCTGTTAATTTCCAAGAAAAAAGAGATTGCAAAGGTCTAGTATATATCAAACAAAAATATCATACAGTTTGCATGATAAATATTAAATATATAATGTATAAGTTCTGTCCTTTCCAAATAGCAAAAGCAAAATAATAACATACTTAAAAAACACATAAAGGCTGAAAACCCCCAGAACACCCGCTAATATATCCAAAAACATTCAGTGTCTGAAAGCATCTTTTTCTGTCTTGATAAGGAAAAGCACATATTTAATAAAATTTATTGAAATCGTTATCTTCTTGTTTATTGACACCACCAAAATGTATACGCCATCATGTCTTTTTTGTCCGTTCCGTTTGTGTTTTTTTAAAACCAAAATTTACACAAAATTCACATTTTTGTTATCTCTTTTGCCATTCTCCGACAAAAAGTGTTTTAAAGCAAATCAATTTGCAGCTTGTGTCCTGAAAACCAGAAAACAACCTTTTCTTCTGAAATAAAATTTTACTTTTACAAAATAACTTGCCAACAGAATTGTGTCGTCGTGAATAAACATATTTTGTTCGCGATTTGCACAGTGGCAGTGAAATTATCGAATCTTAGATAATCGACTAGATTTAGGGTCACACATTTTAAAGGTAAAAATACTAAAATAGCGAAATCAATCTTAGGTATCTTATAAAAATCTTGTGGCTCATGCATGCGTCTTTTGTTAAAAAATAATTGTAACAGAATACAAAAAAAACCAATAATAGAAAATTAATTACTTTTACCGAACATGGAACAATTTTGCCAAGCAAAAGATCTATATAGATTTCCTGTCAATCACAAAACAATATCTGCATATCTTGAAGAACATGATCACAAAAGATTCGTAAACTTTCAAGATAATTTATTTATTATTTTTTGATTGAATATCTATTAAACAAATCCCTTCTGTTTTTTGTCCTGAATGCTTTCTAAGATTTCTTCATTATTTTCTTTCAGCTTTATATTGAAAAACAGTTGAAAACCCAAAGAACAGATTTGAGAAAATCACCCAAGACGCTTAAAATTATAATTAGTCCTTAACGATTTTCATTCAAAATTTCAATTGGCATTTTCTAAGTTTGCTTTTGGATGTTTTTGTAACAAATTATGAATACAATCAATATTGCAGACTTATTTCAGAGTTATTGTGTGAAACAAGCATCAAATAAGCGAGCTTCAATGAAGCTTGTTCCAAATTCTTATTTATGTCTTGTTTATAGCTTGATAATGGATTTTTATTCTCCGATCTAAAGCTTTTCGACTTAAATCCAGCTTTGAACGCTGAAGGTAATGTTATCATCCAATTTGACAAAAAGAATATTCACTTGGATTGTAAATAGAAGGTTTAACGGATTTTCATGTCAAACTTCTTTAAAAGGCTTAAAAATTATTCAATAGGCTTACAAGTACATGATATATCCATTTCAAAATTATTCAAGTAATCTTTTATCAAAATAAATAAGTAGATCATCGATAATATGCAACTATTCATCAGTATTTCCATTTTTTCTTTACAACTGCTTTCAGAAAATTACATTTTCAAATATTGCAACACTAAAGTTGCATTATTAAATGGAAAAATAAATTTTCATCGAAAATCTATTTTAGTCTGCAAATGTACCTATAAGTTTTCCTTTAAATTTATGAAAGTGAAGAGTTATGAGTGCAGAAATGAATTTCAACAGTTTACATTCTGAAAATATTTTTAAATGGTAGACGTGGAAGCGTTGGTATGAATATTCTATAATAATAATAGTCATAGAACGGTTACGTAACTATTCACATAGAAGTTTGGAAGCAATGAATTCTACTCGTAGCCAGTTGTTTATTCGAATTTTTGATTACAGTTTCACATTAATATGAATGTGATTTTGAAAATACACCAGGTCATGAATTGCAAAATATTTAAAAATGGTGAATAGTGGATAGATTTCTTTTTGCTTCAAATTATCAAAGTGAAAAATAAACATTGACCTTAATTCTAATTTATAACCATCGAAAACCTTGATATTGATATCAATAGTGTGAACAATAATAACCACAAATATCTTCAATCATCAAGTTGTGCGTAAAGTTTGTCTATTCAAAGAATGTCCACAAGCATTCTTAAACCCAGGCAAATAATTAATTATGCTTCAATTAATTCTGGCAATATTCTTTATCCAAAGGATTGAGTTTCTTCGATAATTTATTCAGCTCCAGGGTCGAGTTTGATTGAGTGGATGCTTTTATAGCTTTAAAAAGCTTTGCTACAATTTTACTACAGTATTAGTTCAGATTTGCTGGCCTTCTTTTAAAAGACTCAGCTAAATAACGGAGAAAATCCCAACCATCAAAATGTTTTGGGTTGATTTTGCAGAACAACAAAATTTTAATTTTATTAGTGAAGCGACATAAACATGTTTACATTTAATCAAAAATGATAAAGCACATTTTAGTGGGACCAAAATAGGAGTGCAGGTTCATAAATTTCAATTTATAGACGTATTATGTTTAGAAACTTTTAGTTTCATTTATGGGATCAAATGTTTTCAGAACTTTGAACTTGTTTTATGAAATTTTTTTGTAAAAATTATATTCAATTAAACTAAGTGTAATCAAATTGAATGAAAAATCAAATTTTACGAAAGTGTCAGAGCTATAGGTATTTCATAATTAATTTGCATTTTATTTTAACAAAAACCAAGCTATACATAAATTAATTTTAAATTCTGGAAAGTATTCAACCCTATCAAAAACCCCTGCAAATGTCTTGTTCTGATTTTGACAAATTCCACCTCGTCATGTTTCATGTTTTGCACTAAACAAGCAAGAATTTGTTAGAAACTCCCAAAAACACGAATATCCTTTTAAAGTTGAAAACTTGGCTCAATTTAATGAAAACTCTAGAAAGAAAAAGTTTCTCCAACGATTCCAATTTGCCTCCCAGATATATCACTTGCAAATCACGTAAAGGGAAACCTTTTAAAGGTAGAATAAATGAGCACACGGCACAAAGACGAATCTGTTCAGATTTTACGAGGCATTTTGCATAAATAAGAAATTAAGGATATGCAAGAAATTCATGACATTTTTGTGTTACAATGTGTGCTTTAATATTGATTTTTGTTTTATTGTGCTTTTAAAGCAAAAATATGGTGCGTGGTGGTTTAGACATAAAGTATTTGAAAAAACAGCTGATCTTGACTTTATTGCGATGCTGTTTTCTATCGATTTTTGTATTGATCTTTCATACATGTGTATCATTTTCTGTTTCTCAGATGAATTCTTAAAAAAATATTCTTGCAAAAATGGCATATAACTGATGTGAATTGTTTTTATAAGTGTCACTCAAAAAATCATAAAAAACCGTATTTCACATTAGCCCATAAAAATACAGTTTTTCTATGTGTCCTGAATATTTATACTATTTTCACGACTTTCGTAATATTTGGAAATTATAAAAATTGTTGAGTAATCTCCAAGACATTTTCAGCAGTCTTGTTTGCAGCAAAGGTAAAGACAGACTGTCTCACACAACACAAGTTTTGAAATCCTTAACAAAAATGTGCTCTCGCTGTACCAAAAATTCTGATTTGAGAGTGAGTTGAGAGATGTTGTATATTTCAAACTCTCTTTAGCATAAATCGAAGAATGGAATTAAAATTTGGAAAATATATACCGTATAGCAATATTGAAGTTAAAAATATAAATGAAATGATCAACAAAAACAAAACATATCATATAGGATACAGCAACTTCTATTTAACTCGTTATCACTTAAATAATCCCAGGTGGAAATAAATGCCATTTACACTAAGACATACACTAGAGAAAAAACACTAGAACCTTCCCCGTAGAAACACTAAGCTTAGTGTGGTTTTAAAACACTAAGCGATTGTGTATGTTCTAGTGTATCCTAGTGTGGAATTTTTTAAAAATTAAAAAATATAAATTTTAATTCTACACTAGAATATTCTAGAAGTACATAATTTTCTAGTGTACTTTCTTTTTTGCATCTTTTTAAAATTTGGGTTTGAACCGCTGACGCACATTTGTGAAGCAGCGCGCAATTCACTCGGCTGTATTGCCAACTAGTTTTATGTGACTTTTAACTTACTTAAGTAACCACCAAACATGTAATATTTGAAAATTATTTATTATTAAAATCGCTCACATTTTTGGCAATAATTAATAAATATTAAACGAGTGATTGAAAAAACATTTTGGAAATTCAAAACAATATTTTTCCGATAAATTAATAAATGATTACTACTAAAGTTTTTTATGAAATTTGAAAAATCGGAAAAAAAGATTTGAAAATCATCATTTTAAAATTATGTTTTAAAATGATGAAATAATTTTTAAGACAAATAATATTTCAAAATTAAAAAAATTTTATACGTTAAAAAAATCGCAAATACACAAAAAAAATACCAAAAATGCTTTCAACATCAAATTCAAGAATATTAAATCTAATATTTCGCCAAAAATATGAAAATTTGAATTTTAAAGATATTAAATTTTCCACACTAGAAAACACTAGAATACACTAGAAGGAACACTAGGAATTTAAATGTTCCTTAGTGTATTCTAGTGTGGTCGCCCGGGAAACCAACCGGTATGTCTGCAGAATGATCACAGAATCTTCGAGCAGAACGTTTGCATGCCGGAAGAACGTCTATAAATATTCTCCAGTTATAACACTTAACGGGTAAAGTGCCCAAAAATACATTCTGAAAAGAACGTCTAATTAGAATGTATTTTTCATTCTGAGACATACCGCCAAAAATAAAATTACATTCTATGAACATTCTGTGGACATACCGGAATTCATTCTAAATTATATTCTAGAAAATAGGTATTAAAGGCAACATATTTAGAATGTTTTTTAAAAGTCTAATAAGTATTTATTTTTTGATACTGTTCGAATGATTGCTGGATTGATTGATGGTGGCAAAATAAAATTCATATATTCAATTAAAAAGTTTTATTTCTGCTTATAATTTTCTATAATGATATAAACAGTCTGACAAAAGAAAGATGAAATGTTGTTGAGAAAACTAAGATTAAAGTGCTGGTTCTTATAACTTCACGTTCTTGGGGATTTTCTGTAAAGAGAAAAGATGTTAGAATAAAATATGCAGCATATAAAGAAATATTTACCAATGTATACTTGAAGAAATTTTTACACCGAAAAAACCAACACACTGTACTGCGTAGATACTGTGAAGCTCAGAACCTTAAGAAATCGTCCGAATAGCTAAAAAGATTAAAACTTTGTAATAATACTCAAAATAACCTCTAACTATAAACTCACCTTAAACTCTAGTTTTCACTACAAGAATCAGCTGAGAAAACGTCAAGCACCAGGTCAAGCACCAGTAAATCTTGTTTGATTGTTTTGTATTATGGTTGGATTGCTTTGTTGGTTGATTCGCACAATATTAGAAACTCAAACAGGATATTTTCAAAATAACTTCAAATTTTAGCTTCAAATAGTTTTTTCTCACTTTTTAATGTTTGATCTACACTTTTCTTACTCTTACAGGTCACTACTGGTGTTTTAAGAAACAATTTATGAATTTAAACTCATTAAATCACGCAAAAAGAATTTATTTTACGAAGAGCTCTGCTTTGCTCCGCGTTTGTTTTGGTCTACTAAACATTCCAATAATTTATTCTTCATAGAACACTAACTGGAATCAATTTTCGATATGTCACAATATGTTAGGTTTTTTTCAGTTTTCCGTTCTGAATCTCATGAACTTCCTATATTTTTACTACAGGCTATATATTTAGTGATAAAAACGGTAAAAATAGTAAGCTTGATACTTATTTTCAACTAAATAGGCCAAAAATCAATTAATAATTTCAATCATTTTTATATTCTAACTATATGATGCTCTGCAGAACGTTAATAACTACTATCTAACAGACTCTTTGAACATTCTTTGAGAAATGCATTTAGAGAATATCACGAGTAAAATAATTAAATCTCATTTTCATGAATTTTGCAAGAATTTTTCAATAAAAGTGATGAAAAGTAATTTAAAAAAAGTTTTTCTACCTATACATCTCATTTGAACGCATAAAACGGAATATTGCGAAATGTTACATATTTTGCATTCCACAAATCATTCTACTTGGTTTTCTAGTTATCATCTTTAAAAAACTATAAATTGTAATGTTTTCTAGCATGCGAGTTAGACTTCTTTAAAGATTCTCCATTTAACCTTCTGCATACAGAATGAAAATTTCAGTATATTTGGAATGAATATATCGGAATGAATTTTAACCGGAATGTTTTGGTTTCCCGGGGTCATACACTAGGATACACTAGAGAGCACACATTTTCCTAGAAGCTAGTGTGTCTCTTAGTGTATCCTAGTGTATTATTCTAGGAAAAAGTGTACTTCCTAATGTATTCTAGTGTACCTACATTAGGACTTGAACCCGAATTCCACCTGGGATGAAGAAGAAAATGCTGGCAGTCTTTTTGCCGGTAATTTTCTGAAGCCTCATGAGGACATATGCTCTCTTTTTCTGCAGGAACCATGATTAACATCATTATTTTGCATGTGGTAATTAAAACCATTATTCTAACCAGGCATTTGAGACTTAAAGGACTTCTTGTTGAATGAGATTGTAATTAACACACCATTATTATGATAAACGTTGTGGTAGCTCATAATTATATGGAAGAAAAGGATTGTGGAAGATTTAGGTAAATTTGCGTTAAAACTTCTTCATATTCCACAAAAATGATCATGGAAATTTAAATGAAGCAAACAAGCTCCCAATTTCAATTTTGTTTGTATTATTCAGTTTCAAAATATTATGTAACGTACAATTATTCATTATTCCTATTTACTCATTTTTAATTATATTGTAATTCGATTCAACTCATTTTAAATTTCGTAATAATCATTTAGCGACTCATTACCGGCTCTAGATATATATTGCTGAATATATTTTGAATAAAATAATGTTATGTAATTAAAATTTACTCTACCAATGAATTAATAAAAACAATTCTAGTACCTAATTATAATTTTTGGAAAGCTTGTCATTTTGTTTTCACGAAATAATATATTTTATTGAATCAATCGTTTTTCTTTCGGTATACAACTTCATAATCTATTAATAATCAATAGTTTATGAAGCAAGTATCAGTACTTTCAACAATAACTTCTATTTTAAAAGTCTGTATGTTCTTTTTTTTTTTTGCTTTTTTTATTTCTTATCTTGGAAAAAATCTATCTTTTAATAAAAATATAAGCACACATAATCTGGTTTACATGAAAGTGTATTCTATATAAAGATGTCAACAAGTCTAGTGAGCTGACAAAGAAATGTTTTTTAAGCTGCGCTCCCTTTGTGCTAAAATCTTGTCGAAAATAAATGAAAACTTTGCAATGTTTTCAGTATTACATTTTCGGTAAAATTGTAAAAATTTCACTTCATTCAAACATTTCATTCATTTCAAACATTCACATCATATCAAGAAATTGAGTTCACCTTTTAAAACACACATAATCAGACCAGTTATATTATACGATACTCATTTTGTGAAATTACCAAGAAAATGATTTTTAAGAAAGTCATAAAATTTACAAAATATTTGGAAAAAGCTTCATCCGTGCGAATCCGTACAAGGTAATATATAAATACTAAAATTAAGCTACAGATAAGCCATTATTATGAATACTTTCTATCTACTAAATGTATTGCTCACGTTCACGTATGATACAATATGATACAATGTAAATATTTTCACAGACTTTCTGTCAATATATGCGCAGGTAATCCGTGCACCTTAAATTGATGAGCAAATTTTGCGCGATAATCTAAATCTTAAAATTCAAAGATAATTGTTGAGAAAACAAAACAAGAATGACGAAATAATTACAAAAATTACGTGACAAATAAAACGAAATAGCTTCCTTTCTACAGCTTTAAAAAGCATGCATCTTTATGTAACTGGCTCGAAACGTAAATTTGGTTTTAATTGAGGTTTATTGAACTATGATGATTTTAAACTTAAATGTTGATAATGATCGCACATTTTGAATTAAAAATAAATATCAATGAATTTTTAAAATGAGACGAATTTTTTTCAAATTCGGATGCAACATTTATTTTTGATACAAGTCTTAAGATGTCTGCTTTAATACCAACACAACATTCACTTGTTCACTGTGCACGTGTAAGCAAACGAAAATTCATTAAGTTTAGTATTTCGGTAGAGATTAATTATTTGAACTTTTTATGATCAACCAACAACATAAAAAATTTCAGTTGTAAAACAATATGAAGAAGCAACTGTTTTTAATTAAAACATTTTTTTTTGTATTCACTATAATTTGATCATTAAATTCAATTTAGAAAAGATTATACGCTTTTAAGGATTCATAGAAATGTTATTACAAAGGTTTTAATCAAGCAAAAGTTGGTAGTTGTTGCTTTTACACGTACCTATAGCTATGCCTTGTCCTACTAATTCGCTTAAAGCACATAAATAGAATTACTTTTAACGTAATCAGATTGAAGATTTGTAGAACCAAGAGCTTTAAAGATGATTTAAAGTAATATTAAAACAAAAATCCATACCATTTGCAATAATAATCCCTTGGGTCAAAATTATCCTTTTTGATTGAATGACGACGCAAAATATCACCACGTAAAAAGAACGAAAATCTACAAGATGCTATAGTAGTTTAATGGATTCAATGTATTGAGTTTTTGTCTTATTGCCAATATATTTTATTTGTGATTACAAATTCAAAATTGATTTTAAGTCCTGTCCTGGTTTCAAATTAAAGTTGTGATGAAGAACTTTTTCAAAACCATTTATTACTTAACTATTTACTTAAGCATTTTTATTTCCCGATGTACTGAGATGAAGATCCCGGGACTTTAGAAATTGTTTTAAATCTCCGGATTCTCTGTTCTCGATATCCCAATTAGCAAGCATCAAATTGGTCGTTTAGATACAATAAGAACTAGTTTTGCAGCCTATGAGTTGGGCAGGACTTCTCCGCTAGAGTGGAATGGAGTTATATACAATTTATTTCTATTTTCTTGACGAATAACGAGATTCTAGGACTTTTCAAAAAAAGTTGTCTGGTACACCAGATGACTCCCAGCAAGTTTTGACTTACAAAGTGTAAGTACTACATGACTTTTTCTATAATTTTGATATAAGGTAAGTTTTGACTTACAAAGTGTAAGTACTGCATGACTTTTTCTTTAATTTTGATATAAGGTAAGTTTTGACTTACAAAGTGTAAGTACTACATGACTTTTTATCTCAATTCTTATATAAGGTAAGTTTTGACTTACAAAGTGTAAGTACTACATGAGTTTTTCTTTAATTTTGATACTGCATGACTTTTTCTTTAATTTTGATATAAGGTAAGTTTTGACTTACAAAGTGTAAGTACTACATGACTTTTTTTATAATTTTGATATAAGGTAAGTTTTGACTTACAAAGTTGGATAATTTTAGTTGCAATACTTTATTAATTTATGTACTGTACACTGATATTATCTGTAGAACGAATAAACAAATTAAAGTGTTAAAGTGTAAGTACTGCATGACTTTTTCTTCAATTTTGATATAAGGTAAGTTTTGACTTACAAAGTGTAAGTACTACATGAATTTTACTTCAATTTTGATATAAGGTAAGTATTGACTTACAAAAACTAAGTACTACATGACGTTTTCATTAATTTTGATATAAGGTAAGTTTTGACTTACAAAGTGTAAGTACAACATGACTTTTTCTTCAATTTTGATATAATGTAAGTTTTTGACAGTTTTTGATAGACTGTGCAGCTTGTAGCTGCGCAGGACTTCTCCGCAAGCCTGGAGTGGTGTTGTTTATATGAACTGTTTCAAAAAGACATAAAATGTTCTCAAAAATCGATTTGTCTAATTTTCTGTACGAATCACAAGATTCTAAGACTTTTTCAAAAAAAACTTGTCTGGCACCACCAGATGACCCCCAGATGACAAACAGCTGGTAGTGGACCAGGCATTGATGCATTTCTTGACTCAACTCATCAATGAAAATTTATCATAATATAAAAATGCAACAAGTCTAGCGAATCTTTCTTAACAACAAATATAAAACTTTTATAAGTACATATCTCAATTACCAACATGCAAAATAAATGACTGAGCACAAAATTTTGAGCTACTTCAATACATCCAATTAAATATATTTTGCTGCCTGCTGAATTCTGAACGACTGACTTTGTTGAGAGTTTATTTCTTCAAGAATTTAAACTTTTGATTTTAATTTGCTCACCTTTCCCAAATTATTCAACACTTAAATGGTACCTGACTCAAATGAAAATTATTTTGAACTGTTCATCATGTTAAAAAGTTTAGTTGGAATGAGGAGTCAATAAATATATTGAGAGGTTTCATTTCATTTTAATTTGAGAAAATTAGAAAATATTACGGTAGAAATGCTTACATTGGATATATGTTTACCAACTTCTTCAACTTTGTTAAATTGTCGGAATTTTCCGAAATTATATCCTTGAACTCACATATTTGATTTGAAAGTGTAATTATAATTTTTAGACAAAAATTTTGTTAGTGATTATAATAATCCTTGATACCTGGTAGTTAAAAGTTTTCTTATGTTCATTCATAATTCAAGTGATTAACCAACAAAACTATGCTCTATTAAATCGAAAAACTACTAATCGTATTTTAGTAAACTGTATTTTAATTTATAAGCATTCTAACAAAAGTTTGACTTATTTAAGATTTCTTGCTATTTCATGCATTGAGAGAATAATTTATCAAAAAGTTGAAAAATGAAGGCTCTTTGAATACAAAATTTACTGGAAACTTTTTAATGCTTGAAAATAATGACGATTTTTGTAAAGCAGAATCACGAACGATGTACAAACAATTCACTGTTAAAAATCTTTTACTAGCAAAAACTATATTAATAATACAAATTTTAATGTATTATTCAAATTTTTAACAGGTAAGAACGCACGGTTGAAAACTATTCAAATGCAATTTTAATCAGTTTCTGCATCAACAACGAACAGAAACATATTTGCTATATTCATACAATCAGAAAACTTTTTCAAAAAAATGTTGGAAAAATATCTAAAAATCGCATCAATATGCAGCCATTTTTATTCCAGAAACTATTTCAGGAGGAAAATGGACAAATCGCTATCGTAATAAAAAATTCGATGCAAATATTTAATGCAATACTTCAAAAGGTTGTGTCAACGTCCATGGTGGAATGGACATGGTAAAAATTTTATGCATGAACTGCAGAAACAAGCGTTTCCATATTGATTGATATAGGATGCGAAACAAAATCATGGTACGGGTAATTTAAAATAACTTTTTGATCGATGCTTACAATCAGGACAATCATGTTGGTTTTGTGAAGTCAATCTTGTTTGTTACAAAATTCAATTAAAACACGGACTGTGAAAACTGTGATTTTAGTTTTGTCACATAAATTTATCCACTCCAAACTTCTCGACGACCGTAATGTATACACATAATTTCGTTGATAACCAGAAAATTTTCTCACTCAATTTTATTACACAAAAAAATAGTAATAAGCGAAAATTAATGACTGTAATAACCAAAAAAATGTGTCTCTAAATCATTTCAGTAGGATTTTGTAATGAAATTGTTTTCTCTCTTTTCCCTGAATTGTCTTTGAACCATGAAAATCTGGAAAGAGCAATACTTGAATTTCCAAATTGATCGTAAAAGAACCTCAAACTGAAAATGATAACGCTATGAAATGAATGAATTCAACATTAATGTAAAAATATTGCACGAAAACAAAATCGTTATTTATTTTATTTATTGCAGCAAAACAGTTTTATGTTTGCTCGCGTATACATCCACTTCATACATAACCATCAAATTTCATGATTCCTTGTAAATCTACTAAACCTGGGAATGTATGAAAATTCGAAAATATTTACTGACATGGATATCATTTTTAATGGAAAATTATTATGTATCCGATTTCAATCTATAATCTTTTTGCCTGTTTATTCCTAGAAATGTTACCAGAAATTATTCGCTGCTTTTTAGCTTAGAGCAAAAATGTGCAACATATTTAAAAGAGTATACTGCTTGCAACATCATCAAACAAAAAATTTGAGAGTCTGTTGAACCAGCAAAATATTCCACTGAAAATTTATAAATAATGTTCCTGACATGCTTACAGGCTTTTCAATAAATTTTCTAAAAACTTATCGCGTAGGAAATAGGATTTTATTTTGTTCCACATTGTCAAAGCAATCGCAAATTATTAAATTATTAAATTTGTTCAAATTCTTATAAACTTTCAAAATCACTTTGCAAATCAGAACCTGACTTATTTCAAAAAATGCTTTTTGATTTATAAATACAAATCTGTGCTTGCAGATTGTAGAAATATTTTTACAGACAACTAGAAATAGAGCTTTTAAAGAGCTTTTCTGATGAAAAGAAAAGAATGCGCTATAATCTTTCAATTCTTTTTCATTCCCATTTTTTAATATCAACGTAGTACGTAATTTATATTACTTTGTACAATAATTGAACTTTCAATATAAAAAAATGTTTTACTAGTTAGTTCTGGTCATAAAGTAAAATTATAATAAAAATTAGTGAAAATAATGCTCAAATTCAAATTTCATTTAAAACATATCAAAGCTCGCAATAAGCTAACTATTCACCGTCATCCACTAAAAAACTTCCATTAAATAAATAGCCCAATCAACGATTTTATTGTTATTCAGCATAATATTCAATTATCAAGTCATCAAACACATTTATGTCATGTTCTTTTATTTATATTTTAAAGCCAAATTAAATGTTTTCTAAATTGATGAAAAAAAAGTGTTTCTGTGTAAAACATTAACAAAACAAGAAATTTAATGCTCGTTATTTGAATGGTACAAAAAAGTGTTACAACTTAATTTAAAACATGATTAGATGCTTAACGAGACAGTAAATTACCACTTTCCCAGATTTGACTTCAAAAATAATGCGCTTGAAGGTAGCGTTCCAGGTATTCCTCATTTATGCCACAAATAAAATAATATTTTTCCATTTTTCAAAATATATTTATGTTTGCTGAATAATTTATTTGCTTCCCTTGTGGATACCGAGCTGTAAACACGATAATAAATAAAGGAAAAGATGGAAAAGATTCAATATTGCCTTTCGTGATTGTTTACTTGGTATAAAAATATACTCGACATAATATTGGAGCAAGTGAATTTCATTTGTTTACTTCTTGGAGCAAAGAAAAATTCTCTTTCAGTTTTGAAGCCAGTCGGAAGATACCGATTTCGCTTATCATTTTATTTTTTATCCAATTGGATTATAGATTTTAATTTCAGTAATAAAACCTTCCGTTGTTTAAACTTAAATTCAAATCGAATCTACAAAGCTCTAAAATTATATTTAATGAATTAAGATACAAAAAATGAAAGCTCACAGGAATTGTGGAAAACAATGACATCAGAGACATTAAAAATTCATATATATTTTCAAAATTAGTTGAAATACAGGTGATTTGATTTTAACAAGTTAAGGTAATGATAATTGATGAAAATAGTAACGAAAACCACTTAAATAGACACACCCATGTTTTAGAGCCACAACACATATTTTAGTATATAAGCACTAGAATTCATGATAGAACTTCACTTTCTGGTTTGATTCAAGTTATAAACATAAAGTTGAATCAAGTTTACCATTGTTGAACAATGAAGTTTGCAATTATTTTCTTAGCTTTAGTAGTTTGCATTTCTGCAGCTGCTCCAAAAAAGCAATGTACTGCAGAAGAAATGGCTGCCTACCAAAAATTTAAGGTAATATTTTTGCTTAATATCTTCACCCTATTTGAACTATTAAAACTCTTTTTTGATTTAAATTTTTAACCATAAGGTTACGTTCAAAAAATCAAAACATGATGCTGCTTTGGAGGCTAAAAAATGTTTGAAACTTCAAGAAAGTATTGCTCATATCAAAAAGAACAACGCCGATAAGAAGACGCATGAGAGTGGTTTGACTTCAATGTCTGCAAAGACCGAGGAAGAGATGAGAGCTATTTTGGGATATACTCGTCCTCAAGGCTCCTCTGCAGAGACTACCAACAGTGGTTCAGCAAAATCTAGACGTGCAAGACAAACCACTGTTACACCACCAGCTAGCATTGACTGGCGTCTTAAAAATGCTGTAACTCCTGTTAAAAATCAAGGTTGACGATAAATAATGTCAAATAAATTATATCTTCATGAATTATTTTTTTTTAACAGGAAACTGTGGAAGCTGTTGGGCTTTCAGCACAACAGGTGTAATTGAAGGACAAAAAGCAATCAAAACAGGAGTTCTTGCACCTTTATCTGAGCAAAACCTTGTTGACTGTTCGACTGGATATGGCAATGCCGCATGTAATGGTGGATTTATGACAAATGCTTACAACTATGTGAAGGCAGCCAACATCAGTGGAATCGATACAAACGTTTCATACCCCTATGTCTCTGGGACCAGTGGAAATGCAACAACGTGCTCTTTTAAATCTGCCAACATTGGAGCTGTAATTACCGGTTATAAACAACTGACTGCAAATTCCGAAGCTGAGTTGAAACTTGCTGTTGGAACAGTTGGGCCGGTTGCTGTAGCTATAGGTGACTTTTTTTTAATATCCGGATGAATACTTATTGGAAAATAAATCTTTTAACTAGATGCTGGAAAAGTATCTTTCCAAAACTATAAGGGAGCAGTTTACATGGAGCCTCTTTGCAACAAAACTCATGTAAACCACGCTGTATTGATTGTTGGATATGATACAAACAAAACAACAAATGTTGACTACTGGATCGTCAAAAATTCATGGTTTGTATCACGAGCATTAAGTTACTATTTATTTACAAACACACTAATCATTTTAATATTTCAGGGGGTAAATATTTGAAAAATGAAACACTGATAGACTGATCAAAAGATTTGTATTTTTAAATTCAAAACACATATAATTTATCTATATTTTCAAATAGTATTAATTTTAATTTTTCTTTCAAAACAATCAATCAGAACTAACTGGGGTGATAAGGTAATTTAAAATAGTTGTTTAACTTAAAACACAATCAACTAACATTAATTTTGTAGGGATACTTCTACATACCAAGAAATAACCTCGCATTGAATGACTGTGGAATAAAGTTATGGCCTTCATACGTGCTGATGTAAGATGTTGACGAGACGAACAAAAGTATTAAAATCAATGATGTTGTATCAATGGTATGACGCGAAAATAAAATAATGATGTGTTTTTAATACTTGACAAACAAACTAAAACTTGAATAAAATTGAAATAAAATTTGATTTATTCCATAAAAAAGATGTCTTATTCATTGTTATCGACAAACACCACTCGAGCTTTTCAAAATCGTTTTGAAAAGGCAAACAATTAAATTCGAATTAAATGATTTTTTCACCTACAAAGACTACCGCACAGATGATTAAAATTACTTAATTTAATTTGATCGTTTTTCGCCTACATGGGAAACCGCGCAGGTGATTTAGTCATACACTTCATAAATAAGCAATTAGAAAGCATAATTCAATAGAGTCTGCAAGATTATTTTAGCAATGAAAAAAGGAATGTTATCTTTCTTATGTTTTGTTCATGCGTTTTTCCATCACCTCAAAGAATTAATCCTTAAAAATGTTCATTATATTTTCAAACTAATATTTGCAATATCTCACTAGGCAAAGCTTTGCATAGTTAGGGGTTGCAATGAATTTTATTTATGCTAAAATATGTTACAATCGCATATAAATTATGTTCGCAAATTGCATGTCCAGATGCGATGCTCATCATCAAATTTATCATAACAAAACAGCCATAAATCTATATATTCCGAATTAATAACCATCAATTTTAAAATTTTAATGAGTTCAAAAATGTGGAGTTCAGTGATAAATGTTCTTATATTTATGTTTCATTTCAGTTGCCGTATACTGCGATATTTCATTGTTATATGCAACCCAGAGAACTGAAAAATTGAAAAACTGAGAATGAACAAAAATCCAAATCCAACTTTTTATTTTAAAATGGGAATGGAAAATGTGAGATTTATCTCAATGCATGTATGCTCTCCATTAGATTATGTTATGTCCAGAAACAGAAACTAAAATTTTTTGCTATTTAATATTTTACACAAATCTTCCTTTTACAATACCAAGTTTTAGAAACTGTTAATATGAAAGCGATACTCATTAAGTTCAATTGAATTCACGAGTTGTGGTCTTATGTTAAGTATAATAGCAGAAGTAATGATTCCGGAAATCCGGAAATTAATATCACATTGTATTTTAAATGAAATATCAAGCTATAGTTCGCACTTTATCATTGTTAACAACAGACACACGTTTTCAATTTCAATTTGTTTTACAAAGAATGAACAATATTTGTCTTTGGATTACTTTGATAGTAAGCATTACTGATGTAGCAACTTTAAAAAAAGAATGCACATCGGAAGAAATGGCAGCTTATAAACAGTTTAAGGTAAGTTCAAGTGATTCCAACATTTCAGTACTTATCACTGACTGAAATATTTGCAGATTGACTTTAAGAGACCAAATTTCAATGCTTCAACTGAAGCTAAGAAATGTCTCATTTTCCAAAAAAGGCTAGAGAATATCAAAAAAAATAAAGCAAGACCCAAGTCATATAAAAGTGGATTAACATCGATGTCTGCTTTAACTAATGAGGAGTATGAAAGTAGATTAGGATACAAGCGGCCAAAGGGAATCGATTTTGTATCAGACACTGATACAACAGGGAGACCAAAGAGAGCAACGACAATAAATATACCTGCATCTATTGATTGGAGAACAAAAAATGCAGTCACTCCAGTTAAAAATCAAGGTTAAATATATTATTATTATAACTTCAAAAAGCAATACAGAATGTTTTTACCTTATGAATCTAACCTTAAGGTAACTGTGGTTCGTGTTATGCGTTTGCTGTAACTGGAGTTCTTGAAGGTCAATGGGCAAAAGCTAAAGGCCAACTTGTTGAGCTTTCAGAACAAAATCTCATCGATTGTTCTGGAGCATACAAAAATAATGGATGTAAAGGTGGGTGGATGACAAACTCGTACAACTATATAAGAAACATGAGTGGAATCAGTACTGCAGATTCGTATCCATATGTTTCCTTGAACAATTCAATTACATCTACATGCACTTTCAAAACCAGCAATATTGGAGCTAAATTCTCAAAGTTTATTAAGATTACGAAGGGAAATGAAGCAGCTTTAAAGCGAGTTGTTGGGACAGTTGGTCCCGTTGCTACTGCAATTGGTAGGATTTCAAATATTGAATCAATCGAACAACAATTCTCACATAATATAATATTAAGATGCTAGGCAGGCTTCATTCATCACTTATGTAGGAGGAATCTACAATGAACCTAATTGTAATCAAACGGATGTAAACCATGCTGTGCTAATTGTTGGATATGATACAGATTTTTCTATACCAGGAAAACCAATCGACTATTGGATCGTTAAAAATTCATGGTAAGTTCTTACTTAAAATGATAAAATATCTAACAATTTCAATTTATACAATTCTCAGGGGGTAAATATAAAATAGTATACTATAAAAATACACATCCAATATGTGATTAATGTATTAATTTGAACTTTTACCTTCATGGGAACAGAACCAATTGGGGAGATAAGGTAACCTCTTACTTAACGTTTTGCAACTAAATTTTTCACAAATATCCCATCTTTTGTCATAGGGATATTTTTACTTGCCCAGGAATCATTCATCAATGAACAGTTGTGGAATAACTCAATTTCCATCTTACGTTTTGATTTAAGTGATTTAGGTGAGATTTATGTTTATGTAGCTATTTGGGACGAAAATTGTTATGGAAGATCAATTGAATGCTGCATTTTAATTTAATTTAACTTTGTTTTCAAATATTTTTAATTGAAATAAACTTGTGGATTAAAAAGTGCTTTTTTCAAATTTAATTGGCAAATTTGAAATTTGGCATAAATATTCTTAACACTACGCTAATTCACGTACCGCAAAACCACATATTAAATATGGTTCACATTATTTTCAATTTTAATGAGTTCAAAAATGTGTTGGAATTCAATGATTAATGTACTTGTGTTCACGAGTATTTATGCATTATTTCAGTTACCATATCGCGCAATAAATCATTTTTATGCAACACAGAATTCTGAAAAACTGAAAAACAGAAAAACTACATATGAAACAAAAAACTCCCTTACCGACAATTTCATTTCCAAAATGGAAAATACGAGATTTTTCAGCCTCTATCTGAAAACAAAAATCGCAACGATAAAGTACATGATATATATTCCATTTCTGTTAAAAATTGTGATGCAAAATGAATCGTGATTGATGTTAGCTTGTCGTTCAATGGCTCCAGGCTTCATGTATTTTAGTGCTGAACATAAACTGCACCAAATTTAAAACAAAAATTTATTTCATTTATTCGATTAAGTACAAAATACATATTAAGCTCCACAAAAAGGTTTTAAGATTTCAATTTCTTCAGTTCTTCCGCAAAAAACTCTACGAATTTAAATTTCTGAACTTTTCCGGATAGTGTTTTTGGATAATTTTTCACACAAAAAACATGTTTGGGAACTTTAAAGTGTGCCAGATGTTCTTTACAGAAATCTTTAACGTCCTCAACGGTCAACACTTCTGATTCAACATTAAGTCTTATAAATGCTGCAACTTCTTCTCCCATACGCTCGTCAGGCAAACCAACCACGTGAACTTCTTTAACATTAGGATGCGACAGCAGGAACTCTTCAATCTCTTTTGGGAAAATATTTTCTCCTCCTCTGATTATAAGTTCCTTGAGCCTTCCAACAATTTTGCCATAACCGTTAGCA